>OY759170.1:73197647-74508897 GCA_963662145.1 Sturmia bella | reverse complement strand
GATGAAAAACGGAATTCGGTATTTATATGGAAAATACCACAGAATTGTTATTTCGTCTGCCAGCCTGGCACAATTTTGCAGTAACTGAGATTATTAGCAAACTCAATAAAATGGGAGACCCAAGACCTGTGCACATATTCATGGATAGTTAAATGGCCATTAGAGTGATCTCCGATGAGCAAATTAAATCACAAAGCGCTTGGGATTGTAAAAACGCTATTAACAATTACTCAATTAATGGTGAACTGCACTTTATATGGGTGCCAGGGATGACTGGAAATGGAAATATGAGAAATGACATATCTTAACCGTGCAGGAATAGCGGGAGGTGATGAATTAAGAGCCTGTGGCAATGCACCGCCTTGCCTTAGGCCTAACCTAATTATGGGGCTTATCCTGGAGTAAATCTAGGATCTTTTTTGTGAATGACGCAAAGTTCCTATAGACCTGTGATTCAAACTTTTTAGGGTTAAGTCCACGCAGTGCACAACAAGCCTATACTGGCTTAAATGCATGTCAAACGACATGGACAAATATATCCCCCCACTGAACGTAACCTAAGCTATGCTTGGATTTTTGTACTTGGAAAGTATTACACCGGCATTCATAAAAAATAAAATGCTGCTCAAATACATTTTAGAACAAATTTGATATGAAAAATTTGTTCTAAAATGTATTTCAATAATGTTTTATTTTTTATGAATACCAGTGTTAGTGATCAGCTTCTGTTATATTTACTTTCTTACGCCAACGATTTTTGTGTCCTGAAAATAAATCCAATGAGATTCGCATATTTTTGATCAACTTGCAAAAGCTGATAGAAAAATCTTGCGTTTTTCAAAGCTGAGCTTATTGTATATTTCAATATAAAATCCTTTAAGTTATGAACACATCAAATATTAATATATTCGGCTTTGAAAATATTCGTCCTAAGGCCTTGCTACCGCACACCAACGATATATTTGTTAATTTATTTTTAAAATCTATTGCATCCCCATTATAAATAACAAAATACATATATGTATGTTAAGGTATTTGACAAAATATCTAGAATATTTTGTGTGATCTGTCTTTTATTTTCTTGAAGACATTTATTTATTATTTATCTAGTGGATTATTTAACATTTAAATACATATAAGCAATATTTAGATTCTGAATAATTTTTTATAAACTAAATCGCTTAAAATATTTTCTTTTCTAATATTAAATAAACAATTCTATAAATAGAGAAGCCTTTATGCGAGGAAATTATAAATTCTCTATGTTTGGTGGTAGGCAACGCAATATCATAATTTTATTCAAATGATGGCTAAATGATACATAAATATTTTGTTTTGTCAATATTTTGCCATTTTCTGTCTCTCACAATGATTGAACTTTTTATTAATTTAAAAGCTAAAAAAATGAGATAAATAAATAAAATTGTTTGCAGCATATTTCAATAGTTCTGTTTCTTTACTTTTTGGGCAAAGTTTGGTAAAATGAGAGTAAACCATAACTTCTCTCCATAAGAGACAAAAATGCACGAAAGTACGGCCACGAATAAAAATAAATATTTTACTTCAAAAGAAAACAGCTAAATTTATTAAAAATAAAATTATTAATATATTTTATTTAATTTGTGTTAAAAATTTTTTCTCAATACAATTAAAAGGGTTGAAATGCATACAATTTTTTACGAACACAGCGGAACTCATAAATTCATATACATAAATGAATTCGTAAATATATGTAAATATATAACAATCAACAATTTTTTAGAGAATGCTTTAAAATATTTTTTCACACTAATTTCCAATTTTTCTTTTAGCTTCCGCAAAACATTTATTTCTTCTATGTTTTTGTTTATTCCTTGAAACAGCTGACAGCTGAACTGCTTGCGCAAACTAGCCCGAAGAAAAAGTACAGGCTATTTCGTGCAAGAAGAAGAAGAAGCATAATGTTCTCTCACAAATACTCTCATTTGCCCAATTTTAAAGTACGGGAACACTTTACAGAGCTAATATAAGTAAAATATTGGCTCTAGTTCTAAATATATTAAAATTTTTTTTATATACAAAAATTCGTTTAATTGATTTGTTATGAAAGCCAATTGAAATGTATTATTCTAGGTCTTAATAGGCCTTATCAATTTTTAATATCTTTAAAAATACAAATCGTAGTAAACAGCAGTTGCTCCTTGTACGGGTGTCTTGCAGAAAGGTATGCTACTTTGTTTTGCCACCATTTTAGTAAACCTCAGTATTGACAGCTCTTATTTAACAGTCCTAAATTAGAGATGTGTCAATTTGATTATGGACAAATTTATCCATACGATGTGAATGTTTGATCATTTTTCAAAATTTTGGATTTCGTTTCAAATCAATTAACTACTACTGAACAAACATATACGTATTGTTTAGTAGTAATTAATTTGTGTCAAGCGTATGATTAATTTTGAGTGACTTGGCATCATTAATCACATATTACTCATACTCACAAACACTTTTGTTCGCAGTGTTAATAGATTTTTAAATATTTTTTCCCATTATATTTTTTTTTCTTTTAGGAAAAAGGGGCCTTCATTTCAGCCGTTTATTGTCGCGACACCAATTGCCCTGGTTTGGCTGTGCCTGAAATCACTGGTTTGCCCCACCCCAACTGGAACTGTTTGGAATGTAAACAAAAGTCCACGCATGCGCAAATGATCAAAGCTCAAGATTTTGCTTCCGGTGCCATCAATGCCAAAGTAAATTCGCACTCACTCAAGACTCTCATCGAATATCTGAATGAAAAATGCGCTAGTTTTATACCCGAAAGTAATTATGTTGTAATTGAAGCCAAACTCCAAGTCATAGCACGTTTATGCAAAAGCCTGGAGGATTGCGGTGAGGAGTCGGTGGGAACGAAAGCCAAATACTGTCAGGATATTTTAGATATTATGGACAAATTGGGTTTGGGCGATTGTGTTATGCGTACATATCTGGAAAAGGAAAAGGCCAAATAAAATATTTTTTCTGTAAGAACTCAAAAGTATTTCATTAAAAATCAAATAAAAAAAATAAAATGTTTTAATTTTTGTTAAAAAGTTATTGTAAAAAAAAACAATTAATTGCTTGTTTTATTTTTGTTTCTGAACTTTAAAATTAGTTTCTTAGAAATCAATACACACACACACTCAAAACTTTTGTGTTTTCTTTATGAATTAATGTCTTCCTTTTCCTTTTGTTAATACCAACTGCCAAGAAGAATAAATAATTACCCATTTAAACAGAAATATTTCTAAAACGAATATTTGTAAAAGGGTGCTTACAGTGGCATATCAGCATGTTTTTCTAATTGCTCAAGTAGTTTATTGTGTCAGCATCAATTATTTATTTATTTTAAATACTACTTGCTAAAAATGAAATAATTTGTGCACAATTTGTATTGCGATGTGATGCAGGTAGTTCAGGCAAACAATTTAATCTATTTTAATGTGCAGTTTCATTGCAATAAATTTTTACAAACTTTACAATTTCTGATGGGAAAAAATTTGAAAAAATTTTAAAATTTAGAAAAATTAAAATTTTATTGAGGTTAATTTACGAACAATTGTTTAAGTCTCTATCTCTTAAGTATTAATCATCCCATAAAGGAGATCAGTTTTGTTTATCTGCTTGTGAAAGGGTTAATTTGTTGCATTATTATATTATTTGCATTCTTCAGTGTCAAAAATAGAAAATGTCGAAAAGGGAAATTCGAGGCAAAATGGTAACAAACTTTTATAATAGCATATTATAAAAATTAGATTGAAATCGGTTAAAGAAAAATAAATAAATCAATTTTGTTATTTGTGATTATCTGGAAAACTTTTTGCAAAATTATCAGCAAATATAATATTTCTAGGCCAGGGGCCAAATAATGGCATTCGTAATAAAAACAATGCAAAAAAAAAAGTAAACAACAGACACACAGCTCACGTGATGGAATTCATTGGATCACGAATGCAGTGATTCGGGCACAGGTCCAATTTTTCAAAACATTTAACAAAATTTAATCGCACTTGGAGAGCAATTTCTTTTTTTTTTTCAAGAAGTTCCAACAACAATAATGTTATGTTATGTTTCTACAAAGTATAACAAAAATCACTTCTTGTAGAATTTATCGTGTTAGCTTGTATACCGAACCCTATATCTATTTTAAGCTAACTATCGCTATCGCTGAAAAACGGATAAAAGAGTTAGAGTTAGAAATAGGAGAATATTTTTTCCTCTTAAAGGTATCTGATACATTATGTTAGCATTATCTAATTAAATAAATGAGTAATTTCGTTTTCGGTTTTCCTACCACTTCCATATGAGTAGTGATTTTCACCTGTTCCTTATCAAGCCATTCTTCACAGCTTTTACAAATACAGGTATATTAGGCCGGCTCAATTTGAGTGGACAAAAATTTGTTGATATTGTGCCAACGATTTTTCGATAGCTTTCAGCATGAGCAAAAGCTATACCAAAAAAGTAATTTTCAAGGCGTACCATTTTGGTTTATTCTTATGTAGGAACACTCCTAAGGACGCATGATAAGGGGTCTGTCTGTTCGAAAAAATTTTGGAGAGAAAAAATCATAGGATATTGGTCAAACACTTGACTGCTCTACGGACAGCCGTTGCACTATGGTCGGAAATATCAATTTTCTTCGCCAAAACTATTAAAACTTAAAATAACGGAATTTGAATTTGAAGCTTACTCAAACTTAAAAAATAAAAAAAAATCCAAAATGTTAAAGAATTTTGGAAAAAATTAAATTATTTTTTAGAGTAACCAATTTTGAGTATTATAATTTACAAAATTAATAAACTTACCGTCAGCTTCGTTTTCCATTTAAACTTTTATTTATTTAACACGCTTTGTTTTCAGCTTTAACAAACAACTGAAGTAAGCACTACAAAACACCGAACGCAATTCTGTTTACAAATGAAGCAAACAAATTCAGCTTCGATTACTCATCGCATAGCGGTGAATTGCATATTACAACAACAAAGTTAATTTTTGGTTATTTTGGAGTGTTGACTACTAGATTTCAAAACAAAAACATATTTCGTGAGTGTAAAGAATTTGACTTTTGGCCAATGAAATAAAATTTTCGACCACAGTGCGGTGGTGGGGGTACAATTAGTTTTCGAGGCTTCTAAGCATGTGTCACTGCAACTGATGGGTCCAAGGTTGCCCGTAGAGGACTAAAACATTCATATAACGTGCAGTATGGAATGCGTAGTATAGTAATATATTGTAATGTACATCCAACATCTCTGAAAATTTCCCAATTAAAATGTCAATTAAATATAAACAATGAAATTTATTGCAAACGTTAATAAAGTATAAACATTTTTTTATATTATTTTATTATTTGAGCTGAAGGGCCCTGCAGAAGCTACCAGCATGTTATGTTATTGTACTGGTTAATACAAATTGTAGTAAGTATGGAACAATTTATAAAACAAAATGTTTTGTTGAGTGAAATTAATAAATGGGATTAGAATTGTAACTGGCAAATCGAAAGGTCTTATTATTATAAAACGGCAGGAGAACGAAATATCCTCAAACAAATAAATACACAGCAAAAGGGACTTTCCGTTCGAATAAGAAAATAAAAGTAGCCCAAGAAAGCATCACACAAACTGCATAGTTAATAAATAAAAAAAAGAATAAATTACAAGTACATTCTAGAGAAGGGAGAGACAAGAAAGAGTCAAAGAAAACTTTGGAAGCAAAAAAAAGTTTCTGGAAAAAATTTAAAATTACGATTTTTAATAATTTCACCCATTTAACTGCCTCAAAATTGAGAAAATTTTTTCTGTGATAATATTGGCGTGATTAACATTGTGAAAGAAGACAAGAAAAGTGAAGTTGAAGACCTGTTAGCTGGGGTAAGTACCATGGCTGTTTCGCGTTCAGCATGAAACTCATCAGCGTTCAAATTGCAAACTGTGTTTTTCAGAAGCCTTTGGCTCTCTTACATCCAGGATTGAGAAAGAACTGTTGAAATTGCAATAATTTCAAAGCGTTTAAGTGTTGTAGATCGATCATTCATTTGTTTCGACACACCGGTATGAAGTACAAAAAGAACCGTCTAATATATTAAAAATAAGATGGTCGATATAGGGGAAATTCAGCAAATAGTTTCTTCCAAAATAAGTAAGACCTACAAAAAAAAAAAAAAAAAAAAAAAATACATAAATGGTATTTAGCACTTAACATTAATACTCAATATTAATAATATTTAAACACTTTAAACAACCGAAAATGGCATAATAAAATCAAACACACTCTTTTACATATGCAAATATTTAAGTGCATGTGTGTGTTAAAAATACTTGAAAACATGAAAAGAAAGAACTTAAAAATTCATAAACTCATTTCACACTTTTAAAAAATGCTTGAATGGAAGAATATTTTACGTCTAATTAAAATTATTATTTATTACATGCTCTGGTTGGAGATCTTTTTTAAAATATTAATTTGTGAAAATTTCTACAAGATTTGAAAGTGCGGCAAAACCAACCACCAGAAAATGAACATTTTAAAAAGCCAGCATCATTCTTTTTTTTCGTTTAGTCTTGCACTGATAAAAGTGAGATGAATCTGGTTTTTTTTTTTCAAATTAAATTAATTTCACTTTCTGCTTGAGGCAAATTTGAAAAATATATGACAACAAATAGTTTTGTCTTGTTGTCATTTATTAAAAAAAGAAAAAATCTCTTTCAGTCTGTTGGCTTCTTCTCTCAAAGATTATTTAAGGCATGAAATATTATTTTAACGCAGTGTCAAAAAAATTTTGAAAAAATTGGCAACAATAATTTTTTATACCCAAAGAGAAGCGCTGAAGAATAGAAATTTTAATTATTAAAGATTTTAATCTAGCGTAATTTATTAAATTTGCTTTTGGTTTTTATAAAAAAAACTACAATGTATTAATTATGTAAATCATACATTAAAAAAAAAAATATATATTGATTAACTAAAGGTCGTTTCTATGAAAATGATTAATAAATTTAGAAATGCTATTAAAAAAAGAAGAGAAAAAAAAAACACACGCAACGCGTTCAAAAAAAAAAGATACCAAAAATACTGCAGAGTATTTAAAAACATATTTTGGCTATTCACAAGTTGCTTGTATTGTTGTATTGCCTTAGGCGAATGTATATTTGTTTTTAGCAGTATGTATGCAAAAGTTTGTTAAAAATAGACACAGGTATTAATACAAAATTAAAAATTTATTTCAAATACATTTTAGATTAAATTTTTCATGTAAAATGTATTTGAAATAGATTTTATTTCTGATGCATAGTAGTGGTAGAATTTATTTTTCTAGGGTTTTCATCGATATTTTGAATTCATTGCTGCAAGCAATAAACGAGCAAAGTGAGGAAATCGATTTCAAATCGTCGCGCAATATTTGGAGCCACTTATAAATAAATTTCGTCGACGGAAATTGCACAAATGCATATAAACATATATGCACACATGCATATATGTTTTAAACATCCTGTATGTTTACTTTACTAGTTCTTACAATATTTGTACGTTACAAAAAAAATTCGTTGCGTTTAAGAGTGCGAAATTGTCTATAACAAAATCCCATTATCTGTGAGACATGGTGTGAATGAAATATAATTTTATATGATTACTAAAATCCAAATATTGAGCCATTATATAAGGAAGAATGCTTTCGCCAAGGGCTCACTGCCGGCGGCAAAACTATCGACTCAGTGAAGCTATTTTGTGTGTGGTACTATGACATGCAACCTTGATCCAATGAAAGTGGAAAAAGTATTATTTGAATTTTTGACAAGTGTTAGTATATAGTGCAATAAATTACCTTAATTCAGGTCCAAAAATGAACCTTTTCAAAAAATGTTTGTTGTATTTTTCAGCTGTCTATATGCCGACGACATTTCGTTGGTGTTAATCAAGTCGTCAGTAGACTTGAAAAATTCTTAAAAGTTTGTTTGAAGCTTAACTAATTATTCCATAATTCCCATAAATTGCCCTTAAAGGGCAATTCAGACTATTATACAAGTAATACTTTCACTACACTTTACTAGACAAAAGTCTAAATACATCTCTTGTAAATTACATTTTGCATTCACACTACCACGTTTCAAATAAAATGAGAAATAGTACACGCCATGGTAAAATCTCCATTGACGGCATATGAGCAGTTCTATGCAAGTCGTGCCGCCCGCTAGAAATATTCAATAGTTAAAATAATCGTTACATTTGAGAGTGCAAAATTGTCTATAACAAAATCCCATTATCTGTAAGACATGGCGTGAACGAAATATAATTCTATATGATTACTAAAATCCAAATTTTGAGCCATTCTATAAGGAATAATACTTTCGCTAAGGGCTCACTGCCGGCGGCAAAACTAGCGACTCAGTGAAGTTATTTTGTGTGTGCTATTATAAAATGCAACCTTGATCCAATGAAAACTTTCAAATAATAAAATACTAAATCTCATGGGATGTCAAATTTGTATCGTATTATTTTCCGAGTGTATAACATATTGCCTTCACACTATTACACTTAATCGTCTTATTTGAATTTTTGACAATTATTAAAGCATGGTACAATAAATAGTCTGAACTCCCTTTATTAGTTAAAATTAAAGTCGTAGGAATATAAATTTGTTTAGTTTATTCATCTACAGAATATACTTAATATATGTATGTAGTTTCTGCAACATGTTGAACACTCACAGAAAATCTATTTTTTACTTCTTACGAAATGGTTTGTTGGGATTGCTTGGCAAAAGCTTTTGATTATGGCACTCAACTTCCTAAAATAATTTTTGTGAAAAAGCTCTTTCCCTGCTTTTCATAATATTTAGTCTACTCTAAGGCTTTTGTAAGAAAAATTTTAAATTTGTAAGAAATCTATAATTTTTTTTGGAAAGTTTTTACCACATTGCTGCCTGGTAGAAGTAGTTTAATAAATTCTGTGAACGGGGGATAATGACAGATGAAGTGATAATGTTGGCAAAAATAAGCAAATCGTTAGATAAAATCTTAAGAATTTTTTTTTCTCTTTAAAATTACTATTAATGAATTTTAATTAAAATTTAATTACATGCAGGGGTACAAATATGAACCACTCAAATTAGTGTTTATAAAATATTAATTCAAAACTGAACACTACTCTAGACAACTTTTAAGCTTATAGAGAAATTAATTGATAATTATGAAAGGTTGGTTCCATCAAAAAGTTAGTAAAAGAAAATATTTTAGAAAATTGTCTTAGGCTTTTTTTTTTTTGCTAAAAATGGCCGAAATATCGGAGAAACAAAAAACCCAGCGATAAAGATTGAAAGTTGACCAATAAGATTAAAGATAGATAGTGGTAGTAGCGTGGCTATGCGCTATTGCTTAAAAACAGCATACAATTAGTCATGACTTGGGTTCGAAACAATTACACAAGAAAAGGAGCTCAACTCTGACAAATTAAATGAATCGTGGCGGCCTATAGGTATCACCCCAACATGAGATAATATGGTTATTGAATTTTTAGCATAAAAGAGCCTCTGTTTCGTTTGCCGCGTGTGCGGCAAGTGACATCATACTATTGGAACCACATATTATCCTGGTACACATCCTCAATTGCAGGCCACAAGAAGGCAGTTATAGTCTCGCAATAGCAATGACCATTCAAGGTGACCGCTAGGCCTAAGAAATACGATCCGATGACGCAGCCAGTCTATAATTCGCTCAGAATAGTTATTCTAACTATATGGATGCATCAGCTATAATCAATAATCGCTCGTGTATTCTGATTTATTTACATACGAAAATTTTATTTGTGACGAAGCCACTGAGATGAAAGTGTGTCACTTCGCTGAGGATGATGTGCACAAGGCTTCGACACTCTCTACATGCTAATTGAGTACCTTTCCATGACTGCATTTGTAAAATACTGAATTAGGCAGAGTGCTTGATGTTAAGGTGTTACTTATGCTAGGAACACAACTGGGACGAACGACGAATTTTTCGCCGCGAATATTCGCCCTCAAAAATAAAACACATTGCTGTATATGAAAATGCACACAGTCACAGCGTCGGTCAAAATTCGTTGTACGCGGCGAACTTGAAATAGATTTATTTCTATTTCTTATGCCGGCGAACGACGAACACATCAGTACCATGTGGCCATTTTGGTTTTAATTTTCAAGTGTTTTAGTAAAAATAGTTAATTTTTACTTTAATAGTTTTTATTTTAAGTGCTAAGCTTTGACTTTTTGCATTTAAAATAAAAAGCCTACATATTAGATTATAAAACATGTTTGTAAATTTTTTTAGCAACGAATTTTTTTAATATGGTCATCCCATCAGCTGTTCAACTATAATAAGATAAAATTAAAAATCTGAGAATGAGATGCTTTTGTTCTTCGTCGTTATTGGGCTTCATACGACGAATTTGCACAGCGAATTTTAACCGGCATATTCGTCGTTCGTCCCAGTTGTGTTCCTAGCATTAGAATTAACATCGTGCATTATGATTAGAACACTACAATCAGTTTGTAATTTATTTTTAGGGCATGAGAACATGATTTGCACTTTGTGGTCGAAAAGATGTTTGAGATAATAGACGTCGAGAAAAAAATAGAATATTTCGATATCCTTTCAGTCCATGAGCCCAAAAAAATTACGCATTTGCTGCAACATTGTCGTGATCTTGGAAAAACTTTTCCGCCCAACGAATTCGAATATGAAATTGTGAGCGAGTAATACCATGTTCATACATGTGCCTTTATTGAGATAATCGCAATAAGGTCCATTATTGAGCTCAATATTCCATACAAAAAGTCAATAAAGTTTTTGCTTAATAAACTCAAAATTGCTTTGAATATTGAGAAAAAGATGAAACACAACACTGTAAAAGATGTGTTTAATAAGCAAAAGTATACCATGCCAGATGAATGACGAGATAAATGTCAACAAAAGCAAACAAAACAAAATAATAAAAAATAAAAATAAAAAAATAAAAATAAAAACAAATTTTTTTTTAAACATTTCCAAATTTTTATTTCTCTTTCTTTTTATTATTGCCGCTTTGGAGTCATAACATGAACGCACTACTTGTACAAGTTCCATATTTTTATTGTACAACACTAAAATCTTTTTAACAAAAGGCAGTTTTTCTTCCATTTTTCTTATTTGAAAATATTTTTCACTTTTTCTTTCTCACTACCAAAACAAAAACAACAACTTTTTTCCAGCTGTCAAATATTAATTGAGTTAGCGCAATATTTGTATGTATGAACGCAAAAATAGTATGTCAATAAACTGAATATTATCTCAATTAGAAATGCATGTATGAACAAGGTATAAAGCATTTTTTACAAATATTTTCCCTCCAAGAAAATAATTTTTGAGTGCAGTTTTTTTTTAAATTTCCTTCATTCTCCACAAAATCAAAGACACTGTCACACAAACATTAATTTTCGTGCCAGTATTCATTTTGGCTGTTTAAATGAGGTGAGAACGAGAAAAAACAACAAAAACTTGAATTCACATTCTTAATTAGCCAAGAAGCGTATAGCGTGAGATATTATTAACTAATTTTGTGTTTAATTTTTTCTTCGACAATTTCACCCATTTTATGCTTCAGCTTGTTTTAGTTGGCAAAGGAAACTAAACGGAATCGGTGGTCTTTGAATTTAAATTTAAAATACATAAACGAACAGTTGAAAACAAAGAAAAGACAACACAAGAGATAATAACAATTCCATAGAATAATTAAGTGAAGAAAATAATAAAATAATAGATACACAAAGTTTTTTTGAATAAAATTTCACATGAAAAATTTATCTCTATTACATAACTTAAAGTAGTATGATGCCGTCCATGACTATTAATGCCTCCACCCAAGAGTTGGCCCAGTTAATAAATGAGCATTTAGGGGAGTTTTTAGTAAAAGATGCCGCCTGGCAAGTAAGGGACTCCCCCATCTCTGGCCGAGGTATATTTGCTAGCAGAGATATAGCAGCCGGTGAGTTAATTTTGCGCGAACGCGCCTTATTGGCAGGACCCACGGCCAATTTATCCTCAAAATTAAATACCTGTTGTGTGTGTTATTGTCGCCTGAAAGGCACTGATGCGGAGATGTTGTGTAATAATGGCTGCTCTATGCCAGTCTGTGATGAATGCTCTACCTCCGACAAACATGCCATGGAATGCCAATTATTTCGCAAATGGCGTCCTAAAGACAATACCCAAGTGAATCGTCATTCTTTGCGCATAGTTTGCATAGTTCGTTGTTTTTTTCTCAGTGAATCACAGCGAAAGCTGTTATATGCCCTGCAGGCCAACCCCGATAAATATTACAGGCTTGAAATACAAAAAGCTGCGGAATGCTTTGAATATTTTCCCAAAGAAAGTGACATGTTGGATTATTTTTATCGCACAGTTTGTGCTTTTAATACAAATGCATTTGAAGGTCGCAGTTGTGTGGGGGATCATGAGGTCTTAATACGTGCTTTGTTTCCCCTGGCTGGACTATTGAACCATCAGTGCACTCCCAATGCAAATCATCACTTCGAAAATGGTGAAACTATAGTGATAACTGCTGCGCGTGCTATAGCTCAGGGTGAGGAAATTGTCTCAACTTATACGAAATTGCTGTGGAGTACGTTGGCCAGAAAAGTGTTCTTGGCCATGACAAAGCAATTCATATGCACGTGTCAAAGATGCTGGGACCCAACGGTGAGTAGAGCAAGTACTTTTTTTTAAATAAAATATAAGAAGCCAATCTATTTCACAATCGCTGCAGTTGTCTAAGGAATCTTGTTGCTTAGATTGAACAGCTAAAAAATACTTGAATATTCTAATAATTATGTAAATGTTTCTTTAAAAAAGCTGCTTTTCTATAAAATTTATTTCCATATATTTTTAGACAATTGAATTTTATCAAAAAGTAATCAAATAAATATCAGAAAAGTCTTTTTTAAAGTCCAACTTAATTTTCAAACAACTCTTCTGAGAAAATTCAGTTCAGTAATATTTCGACTGTTTTTCATAGAAAATTCAATCGAATAAATGTTGGAGTAAATTTCTGAAGTACACCTTCGCACAAACAAGGTCCCGATATCTTGGGATAGACACTTAACCAGATAAAACCCAATTAAGGGGCACATGCTGGAGGAAATTAAGTGACTTTGTGAATGGCATGCCTTTCCGAGAGCTGTATGGGTCAAACTATTTATGGTTAAATCCACAGAGTGCTCAACAAGCCTATACTGGCTTATGTGCATGTAGCACTACCTGAGCTAACATACCCCTGCAGGCAACCTAATCTCTATAGTTACTAGCGGAGAAATTTTCTTGTTGACTTTTTGAATCTAAAAAAATAAATTTCTTATAGAAAATCGTTTGAATGAATTTTTGAATAATTTTTGAAAAACTACTCAATTTAATTAAGAATGATATACATACAGGTTTCTCATTATAGTGGTCAAAATAATGTAGATAGTTTTGATATATGTAACTTGTTATTTTCTACTCAGATATACATACATAAATGTTTTTCAATTGAGCTTAACAAAAGCCCTGACATTATAATTTAGAAAAATATTTTTAAGTTAATTAATTTTTATTATTCGAACTTTTTCTTATATAATTATTTTTTTTGTATTAAATTTATCGGGCTCAAGTTCTTTCTATATTATTTTTGTGTTTGATATTAATTAAATAAGACAAAGAAGACTTCAAAGACTTTTTGGCAGGGTGGACAACTAGTTGTTTCGAAGCGGCCACACTTTCTCGACAGTACCCGTCTTTGAAATAACGAGAAAGTGTGGCGGCTTTGAAACAACTAGTTGTCCACCCTGCCAAAAAGTCTGTGATGTAAAAAAAGATGTAAAAAAAAAAAAAAATGATTTCTTAAATTATTTGTTGCATTAAACAAAACTTAATTTCAATTATAATGAGTTTGACGAATAAATTTAAAATTTTTTTCACAGTTCTTTATCTGGCATTTTAGAAAGCAAACAAACAAAAAACTAATTAAGAATCACCTTCAAATTGCAATTTAAATTATAATTCTAACAAGACAAAAGTGCGTTTTATTTTCGCACTTTTTAATTGAGGAATAACAGAATAAAAATTATTTCAACGTTCTGTTTAAGCAACTTGCGAAAATGCATTTTATACGAGTGTCTGCAATATAAACAAATTTAAGTAGTGAAATAAATTCATGATAAATCTTTATAAATAGCATGAAGATGAAGGCGTTAAGCATACAAAATTGAAGCAATTTATGAAATCCTCTGCCACTTTGTTGAGCAGGTGTCACCCACTACTGCCTGTCAGTGACCAAACGACATATAGGTACACAAATATTTTTGGTAATTAGGTCTCTAAATATACATACAAGCAGACTGGAGAATGTTTGAGTGTTTTGCTGATATCTTAGCTGCCTTTGAAATTATAATGGATGTCATGTTAAGCAGAACAGGGTGAAAGATGAAAAGAAACAAAACAAAAAAAATATGTTTAGTGTTTGTCTAAAACGAGAACTCTTTTTTGTGTTCGTAGTTCGTAGAAACTTGCCGTAATAAAAATACATATGAATATAAAATACTGAAATTATCTTTCATCTTATTTGCGAGTAAAACACGAAAGACATTTAAAAGTTTGTTAAATAAATTTAAAGGAAAATTATTCACAGTATAAAAATGAAATTAAGAGCGAAAAAACTAAGTGGACTAAGTGGTTTTTAAGAGATTAAGCTTTTTTCTATCAAGAAGCAAGAAACTTTTGCTTTTGTTGCACGACATATATTTTTTTATTAAGCTTTTGGATCATTTGCCTCAATTGACACTTAGTGCAAATATATAATTAAACAAGGAAAAATTTATTATAAACTAATTTCCTTTAAATGTGAAACAGGCATGGTATGTACCCCAGCCAGTAAGTTTTCAACTTTCATATTCTTGTCTTCTTTAAGAATGTTGGTCATTATAACCTTATTGCCAAAAAAAACTTTCTCAACGATGAGAAGGTAAAATTGAGTTTAAGGCTAAACAATAACTAGCAATTGCAAATCACTGTAAAGTTAAATTAATTTTGTAGTTTTATTACTCTAACAATTTTACAAAAAAGGATGTGAAAACCGGTTTTTTGGAAGACCATTCCTTAAAAAAAAGAATATTAAAATTAAAAATACACACAACATTCGAACGAACAATAACTAGAAAAATATGTTTATATGTATGTATACTTTTTATGCATTTTGCTTTGATTTTAAATTTTCATTATTGTAATACTTTCAATTTCTGTCGTGTCAAAAGAGTGTTAGGTGTATTCATTGTTCTCAAAATTTACTATCAAAGTAAATATATATTAAAATTTTTTCCCAGAAATTGCGGTGCGCTGCTGTTCACTTTGTATTTGGTTTGCTAATGTTTTTTTTTCGGCTTTTTTGGCAAAAAATTTTTTTACGCAACTGCAAATTCACAAACATAGCGTGCGTGCTATCAAGGTACAGTTGACGTTGATGTACCCTTCTTATTGTGCAGTAGACATTTGAAGAATGCAAATGGAAACTCAATGTTTTCAGGAAAGACATACATGAATAAATTGGTCATACCTGACAGTTTTAAACTATTTAGTAGCTCTCGAACTTTGAATCAAACCTGGTTTTGGCTGTAAAGCTTGAAAGGTAAGCAACCATTGGTATTTATGTATACATATATGTATTTAATTTAAAAAAAGAAAAAAAATTTATAAAATAAATTTCATTGCAAAATTTAATGCAATATTCAAAATATTATTACACTACATCGACAGGGTGTAGCGCCTTTTAGTTTGTTTATTTTGATTTCAAATTGTGTTTGATAAATCTTGAAATTTTCATCAGGTCATTTATAAATATGCGCTGTTTTTTAGGTTTTGGGGTTCGCACAAACAACCAGACATGTCTTTTAATAATATTGTCGACTCATGTGGGATTTTTTTTAAATATATAGTACCTGCTCACTTGCGAGTTCTCGGAACAACAATTCTATAAAATTAGTTTTTATTAGAGTCGACTGGGATGTGTCCGTTCTGAATGGTACAAATACATATATGAAGTTGAAGCCACCCACCCACTACAGGGGCCAAATTACAGCATTCCGGATCCAACGACCTATGGAGCAAAAATAATGTGAGACAACAACAAAATAGGCAACAAAGTATTGGCATAAAGAATGCCGCCATACGGTACCAGATTTTAGTCTTTCAAGAATACAATTTCAAGCATTTTTTCGGAATATATTTATACAACGTTTTGGTGCTAAAAAAAATATAAATTTTTTTAAAATTAAATGCTTGCTACAAATAGCATTGGACCAACCCTCTTTATAAATTCACTTGACAGAGATAAAATAATTGGAACATGTCATTTACTTATTTGAAGTCGATAGATTTCGAAAACTAAATATTTCCTTTAGTCAAAAGTTTATTTAGGCGGTTATTTCTCGCAACCAGCAGCTCCTTAGCTCTAAGAGAAATTTCTTTTTCAATTTAGTTTGCGCTAAAATTTTTACAAATGCGGTTGTTTTTAATACGCAAATAAGACACACAAGTTAATTAAAAAAAAAAAAAAAAATGGAACATTAAGAATACATCTCTTCTGAAGCCCGTAGAAGTATAATTAAACAAATATGACCTGCTCCAAAAATATTCCCCTGCAAGAGTTGACTGAATTAATAAACGTACATTTGGGTGAATTTTTGCAAACAGATGCAAACTGGAATGTATTGGATTCCCCAATTTCAGGACGTGGCTTATTTGCTCGCAGAGACATTTCAGCCGGGGAAATTATTTTTCGAGAACAGGCTTTGCTGGTGGGACCGACGGCCAATTCCTCTTGCAAACTCAATACCTGTTGTGTGTGTTACTGTGGCTTGGAAGGCAGCGATGAGCAAATAATGTGTAAAACCGGCTGCACCATGCCGGTGTGCAACAGCTGTTGTACAACTCAAAAACATCTCAGTGAATGCCAAGAGTTTTGCAAATGGCAACCGAACGAAAAGTCCAAACTGACTCGTCATTCAATGCGCATCATAAGCATAAATCGAAGCATTTTTCTTAATGATTTGCAGCTCAAACTTTTATATGCCCTGCAGGCCAATCCCGATAAATATTACTGGCTGGAGATACAAAAAGCTGTTAAATGTTTTGAACACTTTCCCGAGGAGAAAATCCAAAGTTTTTATCGCATCACTTGTGCTTTCAATACCAATGCATTTGAGAGCAAAAGTTGTGTGGGCGGCCATGAAGTTTTATTGCGTGCCTTGTTTCCTTTGGCTGGCTTAATGAATCATCAGTGCACGCCGAATGCAAATCATCATTTTGAAAATGGTGAAACTATAGTGGTAACTGCTGCTCGTCCCATCGTTCAGGGTGAGGAAATTGTTACTTCTTATACGAAATTGTTGTGGAGTACTTTGGCGCGTAAATTATTTTTGGCCATGACCAAAAAGTTTACTTGCAGGTGCAACAGGTGTTTGGATCCAACCGTAAGTAAATTTGAATTAATAATTTTGTTTTTGTAAGGCCAACTGCCTGCTTTTCGTTCTGAGTTTGTATTAAAACATTTGTAAAGAGTTATAGTTTGTTATTATTAAAAAAAAATATCTTTTATACGTTTTACAAAAACAAGAAGTAACTTTTTTCACTAGGCTTGTGAGTTATTCAAAACCAGTCTGGCTACTCTTTTATCTGCGTACATACAGAGAATCGTAAGCCTTAACTTTGTGATCTAGTATGTATTTGTGTAGACCCGTAACACGAGAACTATGCGTATTCCCCTATCCCTTTACCCACATCCTTCCAAAAATTGAAGTTAATTGAATTTAAATAATTTGAACTGCTTGTCTTAGTATGTTCCGCATCTAATTGGTCTTCAGACTTGAGCACATGCATCACAGCAGACTACAAGCTACAAAATGTAGAAAATAAACTACACACTTCTACATATATGCTAAGAATTATTTTGACGACAGCAGGCTGCAGGTCCTTGTCTATGCTTCTGTTGTCATCTTAGTCGATTTAAGCTCATTTCTATGTTTGTTGGCTGCAAAACAGAAAGTGATATCAATATAATAAGAAATGTTAATTCATAATAAATATTTTTGGCTTTTAAAACTCTTATTTGACAAGTGTTCCATACAAATTTGTCAAATAGCAGCATTATACCATGTTCATACATGCACCTTTATTGAGATAATCGCAATAAAGTCCATTATTGAGCTCAATATTCCATACAAAAAGTCAATAAAGTTATTGCTTAATAAACTCAAAATTGCTTTGAATATTGAGAAAAAGATGAAACACAACACTGTAAAAGATGTGTTTAATAAGCAAAAGTATACAATACGAGATAAATGACGAGATAAATGTCAACAAAAGCAAACAAAACAAAATAAATTATTTGAACATATTTTTCACTTTTTCTTTCTCACTACCAAAACAAAAACAACTTTTTTCCAGCTGTCAAATACTAATTGAGTTAGCGCAATATTTGTATGTATGAACGCAAAAAATATTATGTCAATAAACTGAATAATTTCTCAATTAGAAATGCATGTATGAGCAGGTATTATAAACCTGCTATAATTTTTATGAATAAGGGTGAATGTGTATAATGCTTTTGCTTATTTTATAATTGTTTTTTTTTTACCCGTATTTATTACACCTGTCCGAAAAGTGACAATAAGTAATTGGATGCACTTAGTTGGGGTGTTAATTATCTTAAATCAATACTAAAGATAATTTATATCGTATGCTAATAAATCCATGATATCCATTTAAAAATCCTTATTTTTAATCAGCTACTTGACCCTTCTAGTAACGGCTAACTAGTTCCGATGGTGCATATCGCTTAAGTTTTCACAGTGCCAGTGTTTCGTGTGCCGGCAACTATCTGAGTGCCGTGGTTGAATGTTGTATTAAACGAGTTGCATGTTTAAGGCTGTTTGTTTTGACATTTAAGTCTCAATGTATGTTTCCCGCAATTTCTTGCAACAACCAGACTTGCATCTTCAAAACAAAAACTTATAAGTATGTATGCATGTTAGTTAAATATTATATATGTAGATCCAGCTTGGTTCACAATAACAAAGTAAGAAAAAATTAATAAGCATCAGTGATACTACGCACATGTAGCTGCTACTTCTGAAACATTTAAATAGCAAGCTACAAGGCGACATTTGGAGCCAGTGGCAATTGTAGTTGAGTGTGCGTGTAGCCTGCTGTGTCAAATGTGTTCAATGCCTTCAAAACTACTTGTCTTCCTTGTTGCTCACTACAATTTTGCCACAAAAAGTAAAGTAAAACCAAACAAAAGCCCAACAAATAATTAACAATTGTAGATCATAAAAGTTCGACTGTAGAGAAAAACCATTAACCCAAATTAAGTTTGGGGCAAAAAATTGACCAAATTAAATATAAATAATATGAGCTTTTATTTAAAAAGCTGATTTCTTAAAAGTTTTTTCAACATTATTACTACTATGATAGAAGTTTGATAAAAAATTCTAGCATGCAATATTAAATGATTTGACTTGCAGGAACATTTTTGTCTTAAAGTAATTTATGCATATATGTACCTGCATCAACAATGCTAAAAACTATTAAAGAAATAGTAAGAAAAATTATACTTTTGTTAGTTCTTAACAAACATACAGCATTGGAGATGGCATTCATTTGATTAAGAATTCAGAAATTTGACCCCTGGAACGCAGGCAAAATGACTGTATATCTTACTGAGTATAAGTTTTCGGCATGCAAGTATGTTACTAGAGAGGATGTTAGGGGTAACGCTGGGCTCGGTAAGGACATGTTATCATATGAGATGATATTTTTCCCATTCAAATCATGAGAGTTTGATGGTATTTTGCCAAAGACACTTATTATTCCCAGAATTCATTTAATACCCACTCAATTGGAAACGTGAGTACCTATGTGATTTGTTTTTAATTCTTTTCTTTCTCTGACGTTCTGATGAGCCTGAAGAAAATAAAATTCAACTTATTTAATATATTTTATTTCTTATAAATTAAGCAAATAGAAATTTTTGCTAAAGGCTTGCTGTATCATTTCAACCTTAAGCTCAAGTCTTAGTCAATATTATCAATTCGCTTATAAGAGCAAATCTATCCAATTTTTAAATTATTTTAACACATTTTCAAACTCAAAATCTTACATATACATATATCTATGCAGCTTTAGAGAAAATTGTAAGATTTATGTTAAGATACCTCAAAGTACACAATTTTGAAACCATCGTCACTAACAAAAATGCAGAAAAATTCTTACATTTGTCTGGGAGTTCGATGCATTTCGCCAAGGTCATCAAAAACAAAATCTGAATAATTTAAAAAGCAACAAACACTGTTTTTTCTCTACCTGCACTGTTTCGTCTAAAAGTTGGCTTGGGTTTTGTTCGCATCTTGAGCAAAACCAATCGTGAACAGTTTTGCGCCGTGTTATGTTTCATTTTTATTAATTTATAATTTATTCAGAATTATCCTGGCGGGTCCCTTAGGAATCGCAAGATACTCTTTATTTTTGTTATACTGTCTGGAGGGCTTCGTGGAGATCGCAGACAGTTCCTTATTTGGTTATTAGTTCATTTATTATGTGAGCCGTTCAGGGACCCTGTGCTTGGTGTATGTCGGGCTCTTTTTGTATTATGTGAAGAAATGACTGAAAGCCGTTTTGTTATGTTACCGTTGTGTTTTTTTGGTATCAATCAAATCTTCTTCTATTCTAAAAACTTAACTCTATTTATACTAACTAGTTGTACTGGGTCTCTGCCCGTGCTGCTACTGTTGTTTTCCCCCTTGTTAATAATCATACCATCAGCATAAATGACTGTTGTGACACTTAATTCTGATGATTGCATAGGCTGCAGTATCAGTTCATTGTACTGTTGACCTATTTCCAGCTTGGCTCTGTTGTTGTAGTACGATTAGCCAATTGTGCTGTTGGTCAACTTTCGCTTGTTGTTGTTATTGTTATTATTGACTCATAACAGCCTGAACACTTTTTTAGAGGGTGAATCAGAAATTAATGATATATATTTTCTAATTTAATGAAAAAGTTTATTATTTAAAAAATAAAAGTAAGTAATATTTGGTTTTATTTAATATTAGTATTTTTCTTGGACAACCTGAAAAAACTATTCAAATTAGAGCGAAATATCGGCAAAAATATACGAAGAAATATAAAAAATATATAATAAAGGACACCTAAAAAATACTAATATTAAATCAAATATTCAAAGTAAACTATTTCTTTAGCTCAAGATTCATAACTAATAACTACAACAAACACAGCACCAACAAACATTTCATGTATTTTGTTGTCACCCAGTTGTTCGCTTTTGTGTGTTTATGTTGTGTCTTTTGACAGTTCTTCAGGCTAAAAGCAGTAATCAGCAGGGCTTGTAAGGCTACCTGGTATCGAGGTAACTCATAATAAAATTATTTATAATGTCTTTTTCATACAAATGAAAATTCTATTTGTTTTGCCAAATTCATCAAATGTTATTCCCTTTATTGTTTTGCACTTTGGATGATCACATTGATTTGAACACTTTCCTTGTTTTTCTTTCACTTAAGAAATCAAGTTTTTGCTGCAGCTGCTGTTTTTTAGTTGCCAATAGAAATTGAACTAGAATGGTCATATGAAATATATACATATGTATATAAAAAAATACTTAAAAATCATAAAAATAAAATTACAAAAATCGATTAGTGTTAAAAAAGAAAGAAAAGTTTCAAATTTCTTCATAAACACAGAAATGTTCAGCCCCATCAGAGCCTCCACGGAGGAGTTGTGCGAGCTGTTAACAGAGCAATGGGGAAAGGCTTTTATGAATAATGCTGCCTGGCAGATATTAGACTCTGGCATTTCCGGTAGAGGTTTATTTGCCCGCCGGAACATTGCCGCTGGGGAGACTATATTGCGTGAACACGCTCTGCTTAGAGGCCCCACTGCAAATTTATCCTACAATCTAAAAACATGTTGTGTGTGTTATTGTCGCCTGGAAGGCAGTGATGAGGAAATAATGTGTCAGCGTGGTTGCTCCATGCCAGTTTGTGGCAAATGTTCAGCCTCCGATACACATGTGCCAGAGTGCCAGCTGTTGCGCGAATGGCAGCCTAAAGATAAGACGAAAATTAATCGCCATTCTTTGCGACTTTTATGCCTGATGCGTTGCTCTTTCCTCAGCGACCTGCAGTATAAGATTTTACTTGCTTTGCAGGAAAATCCCGATAAATATTACATGATGGAGATTCAAAGAGCAGCAGATTGTTTTGAAAAATTTCCGCAGGAAAAGTTGAAACTGTTTTATCGCATTGCTTGTATTTTCAATACAAATGCTTTCGAGGGCAACAGTTGTGTGGAGAAGCATGAGGTTTTAATTCGTGCTTTATTTCCTTTGGCTGCCCTATTGAATCATCAGTGTACGCCGAATGCAAATCATCACTTTGAAAATGGCCGCACTTTGGTAGTAACAGCTGTTCGGTCTATAGCCCAGGGCGAGGAGATCGTTACCTCTTATACGAAACTATTATGGAGTACTTTGGGCAGAAAAGTGTTTTTGGCCATGACAAAAAAATTTATTTGCTCATGTGCAAGATGCTGCGATGCGACAGTAAGTGCAAATATTGCTTTAAGATAAAATGCTGCATACATATGTATATGTACATAAAAAGCGCAGAAATCGTCACATTCGTGGTCTCTCAAATTCCGTCCCTCATGCTGTGTGTTTGTAAATTATTTTGTTTTATTGACATTCTGAAGGCTAAATTTTGAAGGCTAAATTTTTTTTTTGGAAATGAAATCTGCACAATTTCCGTCCAAAGCCTTGAAATTAATAATAGTGCAATTATTTTGACTATTAAACAAATAGAATAGTGCCCACTTATTACATTTTATTTACAATATTTGTGCATCTATTTATATAAACCTTCTTAATCTAAAATAAAGACTTTTGGCAAGTTTTTTTCCTCAAATATCCCAAACATGTACATACATTGTACGCTTTGACATTGAAAAGTAAACGTGATTTGCAAGAAACGTGCCAACTGTTCTTAGTGTTTATTTTGTAGAACAATCCATTCAGTTTGAGCACAAATTTAAGAGCATGTAATTGAAAGTGAAAATTAAGAGAAAAAAGCTCTGCATTTTTGTGTTCAAGACAATTTTTCAATCTAATTTTTCCACCATTTTTCACACCTTTTTTCAACTTAGGCGAATACACACTTAAGAGAAAACTAAGACCAATCAAATTTCTTATCTTGCGGTTTTATTTGCAATATTGCTACCACACTGACCAACAAGCAGAAGACTATATAAAGCCCTGAGCAAAAAACTGATCCATATATACAAGATAAAAAAGGTAATACACGTTTACACTATTATGCTGCTAATTGTAATGATTATAGCTAATTTATTAAAATTATTAGGCAAAAATATCGTGAATTTCGATATTCTTTTGATTGTAATCAGTGCTGTTGTTACATTTTGCAAATATTCCATTACATATAAATACATAATGAAAAATATAAATGCAGTATAGAGTGAATACACAATAACCAAACCAAATTACAAGAATAAAAAAAAAACAATACAGGTAAAAATGTGATTGCCTACATTAGATATAAATAATTATATGCAGAGAGAAATCAAAACTAGGTTATGACCAAAATAGGCAACGCATAGTGGCTTCAAAACGGCTCATTGTACCACAGCTGAAGTAAACAGTTTTAATTTATTTGTGTCTTTTAATTAATATCAGTCATCTGAATTGAAGCCCATCTAGTATGCAACGTGCATGAGAAAGGTCATCATTACCTTTAGAAAACAACAACAACAACAATAAGCTTGCTTATGCTATATCATTTGCCATCTGCTCTCCACGATACGTTCTTGCTTACCATAACTTGAGTAACAAGAGTATTATCATATGACCATAATGCCTCGAATTGACGGTGACAGTCGTTCCATCGTCGTTTTCGAAGAAGTAAGGCCCACCCTCGGACCGAAGAGCTCACCAAACAGTGACTTTTTCTCTATGTATTGGCCTTTCTTCAATTGAGCATTCTCAGAACCACAAATACGACAATTTTGTTTATTAACATACCCACCGAGTGAGAAATGTGCTTCATACGCTTCCTTAGACGAGCTACGATATAAAGCTACAAAAAAAATGAAGATGCTTTTTTCTTTGATATGTTATAGTGGAACTTTTTCTCCTCATACCACCGAAAAAATTAGCCCGGTCTACTAGTTGGCAATACAATAGCGGTACTCAGCGTTTGGTGCGTTTTTGGTTGCGACTATTTGCGTTTGCGATTATATTGCAACTGATATTGAGCACCCTTTTTAACAACTTTGCAAATTTTATTGCACTCCAAATAACAGCTGATGAATTAATACACAATTTTGAATTTTTCACGTTTTATTCTTTTGGTAATTGCTGCTGGCTTCATCTCTACTATTTTTTGTTTGCTTTGTTTTAAAATGTCAGCTGTTCGAGTGTCAGTGTTGCAAACGCAATACTCATGCGAAAAAAGCAACACGTAATTAGCGGTGCGTAAATGCAAAAAAATTGCGAGTGCAACCTTGTATATTTTGTTGTTGGGTTGCAAAGAAAAAGCAACGATTTCTTGCATTCGCACTTACGCAAGACATTTGCACCAAATAATGAACTGCGCTAATATTCTTCGTATTGCCTTGTTTTACCCCTGAAAAATAATTGGAAATTTAAGCACTTGCTTAGCAAAGTTTTATTTTCCTTAAATTGAGTTTAAGTTTTGCGTTAATAAATCAGTTTATCATTTGTAATTCATGCTTTTTCAAATGGTGGTGGGCAATAATGTTGCAAAATTGCACTAGCTTGTGTATTTGCAGTGCAATTATAATTAAAGCTTATGCTGGGAACACAACTGGGACGAACGACGAATTTTTCGCCGCGAATAAATGCAGTCAAGAATAAAACACATTGGTGTATATGAAAATGCACACAGTCACAGCGTCGGTAGAAATTCGTTGTAAGCGGCGAACTTGAAATAGATTTATTTCTATTTCTTACGCCGGCGAACGACGAACAAATCAGTACCAAATGTGGCCATTTTGGTTTTAGTTTTCAAGTGTTTTAGTAAAAATATTTAATTTTTATTTTATTAATTTTTATTTAAAGTGCTAAGCTTTGACTTTTTGCATTTAAAATAAAAAGCCTACATATTAGATTATAAAACATGTTTGTAGATGTGTGTGAAGATAAATACGTATTTAAGTTCCGGGACTCAAACCATAATTTTTAGCAAAGCCACATTTTGAAGTTAACAGAGCACTGTTAACGAGTTAACAGCGCTATTTTTATAACAGATGACAATTGTGGAGAAGATGAGTGGGTTTTATGGAAAAATTAGGACACCTAGGAGGTACTGACCATATGGAAATGGTGGTCTGGAGGGTTAGCTATGACTTGTCGTACCAAGAATGTCTGCAAAAAATTTTTTAGTCCCAGAAAATGACTTTCAAAAACACCCCATTTATGAAATTTCTGGAGAAGATGAGTGGGCTCATGGAAAAATGAGGACTTCTGCGAGGTACTGACCATATGGAACTAGTTGCCTGGAGGGTTAGCTATGACTTCTGGTACCTGGGATGTCTGAAATAATCTTTGGAGTCCCACAAAATGACTTTTAAAAACACTCCATTTATGAAATTTCTGGAGAAGATGAGTGGGCTCATGGAAAAATGAGGACTTCTGGGAGGTAGTGACCATATGAAAACGGTGGTCTGGAGGGTTAGCTATGATTTCTGGTACCTGGCAACTAGTTCCATATGGTCACTACCTCCCAGAAGTCCTCATTTTTCCATGAGCCCACTCATCTTCTCCAGAAATTTCATAAATGGAGTGTTTTAAAAGTCATTTTGTGGGACTCCAAAGATTATTTCAGACATCCCAGGTACCAGAAATTATAGTTAACCTTCCAGGCAACTAGTTCCATATGGTCAGTACCTCGCAGAAGTCCTCATTTTTCCATGAGCCCACTCATCTTCTCCAGAAATTTCATAAATGGGGTGTTTTTGAAAGTCATTTTCTGGGACTAAAAAATTTTTTGCAGACATTCTTGGTACGACAAGTCATAGCTAACCCTCCAGACCACCATTTCCATATGGTCAGTACCTCCTAGGTGTCCTAATTTTTCCATAAAACCCACTCATCTTCTCCACAATTGTCATCTGTTATAAAAATAGCGCTGTTAACTCGTTAACAGTGCTCTGTTAACTTCAAAATGTGGCTTTGCTAAAAATTATGGTTTGAGTCCCGGAACTTAAATACGTATTTATCTTCACACACATTGTTTGTAGTGTTTAATTTTTTGTGCTTTTGGTAATGCAAAATTTTTTAGCAACCAATTTTTTCATATGGTCACCCCATCAGCTGTTCAACTATAATAAGATAAAATTTAAAAACTGAGAAAATGGATACAAGTGAAATTATAATTGAAAATGTTAAACTTCATGAATGTTTATATAATCATAATGAACATGATTTCATTATTTTAATTATTTTTACAAAATTGGAAATTCTTTGATTCATTTAATTTTTTTTATCTTTGAACAAATAATAAACAACTTTATCAATTATAGCATTATTATTTTTGTTTTTCGTTATTATTGTGCTTCATACGACGAATTTACACAGCGAATTTTAACCGGCGTATTCGTCGTGTTGGGCGAAATTCGTCGTTCGTTCCAGTTGTGTTCCTGGCATTACGCGTGCAGTCTTCTTCGTTTAATGGTCGTTTATATTTTCACTCTATTACATAATTGCTAAATTAAACTTGTGGTAATCTGAAAAGGCAGATCAGCGGCCATTGATTTTTCGGGTATTAGAGTTCATAATTAATATATTTTATTAAAAAAACAAATTCGTCATCAAACTTATGTATTATTAAAATGAAATATACACACGTTAAGTGCAAGCATTGCAATGATGTATGTATTAAAACTAAAATATAGAATTGCAAATCAAATGTGTTTTTGCAAGTCAGGTTGGCGCTCTACAGCACATTTGTGGCATATTAAAACAATGTAACGACAATAATAATTAAAACAAACCGACAAGAACAACATGAAATTATAATATTAAATGTAAATAACAGACTACACTATGAATTTAATTAACAAATTCATTGCCACTGGTTCTTGCATTGACAATGAATTGTTAATGTTAATAGGAAATGAAATATCTTAAAGGTATTTATACATTTAATTAAAATGTATTTTTTAAAATGTTATAATTAGTTTTTGTTTATTTTTAATTATTAAAAGGTTCTCGTTGGCTTGTTTATGAAAAATTTGTGTTTTGTCTATAAAATGGTTGTTTGGCAAATATTCATGCTTATTGTTGTAATTGGCGGATTTTGAGGCAAAAGTCCGAAACTTTGGAAAAATTTCAATTCGTGGAGTTCCAGTTGCTGTTGACGTATCTGGCTCTCAGAAGTGCAAAACAGTATCGACGATCTTAAATTCGGCAGCGACAATGACAGCTGACGCTTTTAAACTGCACCACACAAAAATAAGGATGATAGAATAGAAATTCGTTAAGAAAGGAATTTAATAAACCTAAAGGCCATGAACACGTTTTGGCTTCTGTGTTTTTGTTGTTGCTGTTGTTGTGAAATCAACCGTATGTTTGTTGGCATGAACACATGCAGATTTGTCTATCATGATGGATGAGTTTTCCGCTTTGACGTCTTACTGTTACACATTTGCTATTGTATTCAGTGTTCTTGTGGATTTTCTTTTTGCCATTAATAAATTAGTATAGACAGCAACCAACAGCAAGCACGCCAGACAGATTTAAGCAACGTATTGGCTCTGTAAGTATCAGCCAGCATTGGCAGAATTTATCAAATGAGTTGTCTATTCAAGCATTTATTACACTGCTGAGTCTTTAGGGCATTGAAATATGTATATATTTGTTTTTTGAGTTGCACAGTGGCCTGAATTGGAATAAATGCTAACAAAAAAAAAAAAACCAAAAACAAAATAAGCAATATTTTAAGATCTTTTAATCTTAACATGGGAACATACAAACAGGTCATGTGCATAGTGGGTGCATTTTTTTTTTCATTATATGGTGAATTGCAAATTTTCCTAGTTGAATAGAAATGCTTTTTTAAAATGTATAAAAAGAAAGATAAGAAAATTTGAAAATTATTGTTTTTCAATTGCATCTCAAATTAATTGCAGAAAATAAATTTGAAGTAAATGAGTTTAAATTCGACTTTACTTGCTCATAACTAAGAAATCTCTATTTTGTGTGATGAATTGTAGTGATCAACATTTTTAAAGAAGACAAGAAAAGTTAATTTAATTACTCATTAGCTGGGGTACAACCACACATATTTTGATATTTTTTTAATGTATTATATTGTTTTGCTTAAGGCGCTTTTCGAGTATTGTTCTTTCAGTGATTAATATCATACTCTACTCCGGTACTTTCATTTTATTGAGACTAAAAATTCTTCCAGCTGCCTGAAGCCGCTTTTTTTTTTTTGGTAATTTTTGATCATACTTTTTATACAAACACCCATACATGTTATTTTTTTTAATATGTGTATAAAATTTATTTGTTATTTAAATTATATTTTTATTTAAATTATAGGGATAGACATTTTTCAGGAAGACAATAAATATAAATTTTAATAATTATGAGCTGGGGCACAACGATGGCTATTTCCTGTATATTACTATAATGATCACTTCAATGATGCTCACCGCTTAAAAATTTCTACAATATTTAGGACATTTCCTCATTCACAGCCTGTTGGATGCGCATGGTTGTACCCCAGCTAATAAGCATTTAAACTAGAATAAAATAAGTATTGATATTCAAGAATGTGGGCTTTATGAACAAACAATTAATCTGGAAAGTATTTTTTTAAAAATAAGACAGAAATGAGCTTATTGATTTATTTGCTATAAGAGCCAATTGAAATTCTCTTATCTCAGGTCCAAAAATAGACCTTATTTATGTTTTCTGTGTTTTTCATTACGTGCTGGGTTTCAAACTTTTTTTTAAAGATTTTTCTGGTCTACTAATTTGTTGATTGGGATTAAAGAAATGTCGGCGGCATATAGATGGTCGCAAAAGCCAGAAAACATTAATTAGGTCTATTTTCGGACCTAGAATAATAAGATATAAGAATATTTTGTAAGAAAAAAATTTTTCTGAGAAACATATTCCATCATTTCTTTCTAAATAACTGCATAAACAAGAGTTTCATTAAAAATTTGGAATTGTTATTTAATAAAATTGAGTATCAAATATTGATCAATAAGATTTAATTGCTGCTTCAACAAACAATATGAAATTAGTCACGACCTAAGTTCGAAGCAATTTGGGTGCTGATGAGCAGCATTGTGGTGGACGTGAAACAGGCATGGTGTGAGCCCCAGTGAAGGAGTCTTCATCTTAGCATTTTTGGGTAATAATTTTTTTGGGCTTTTTAGTTAAATTTTTACTTCCTCAAAGTTGGGAATATTTTTTAAGGAAGACAAGTAAAGTGAAGTTGAAGATCTACTGGCTGTGTTACATACCATGGCTGTTTCGCGTTGACCACGTCGCTCATCAGTACCCAAATTTGCTTCGAACTCAGGCTATATCTAATTATATACACTGATCTCTTCATTACTGACTGTCTATATTTAATGTTATTGATCAACTTTCATATTGATCTTTCTCACTTCTGAGGAAATAAAATCGAACTCAAGCTCCATAAGATCATTAACAATTGTAAATCATACAGTTCGACTATAAAGTTGAATAGTGCTTAAAAATTTACCTTATAACAGTTTATATCTATCCACATTGTGTGATAAAATCGAAATCGTCATACAAAATATATGATAAGATGTCTGCAGCAGCCACTTTAGAGTTAGAAAAATAGTTTTCTTAAAGAAATCTCATCCATAAAATCCCAAGACTGGTAATTTCTGCAGTTAGGAGACCATAACGCAGCAGAGATGTATGATGGTTATAATTAGGTGAAACATTTCTCTCATAATGCTGAACGAGGAAACTGATTTAAGCCTTGATTTATTAATTTGTTAACTTAGCAACTAGTTAAACAATTTTCCTTAGTTAATGTAATATTTATGCAAAGTATTTAAAACAGGCGGTCTCGCTCACATCACAATACAAATCCATCCAAAGAGGTTTCCAATAAGAAAGGGTAGATGTTGAACTGACCTAGAATAAGCTGTGTGAAAGGTATTAATGATTTTTTCATTTGCGGCACTCATTTAGCTCAATGGTGGGAAGAGTTTAACAGCTGTTATTTGAAAGCATAAGCATGCGCCGTCGCATAACAAGAAAAATTCTACCGGGGTGAAATCTTATGATCTTGATGGCTAAAGCGCTTCACTTCGGCCCTACACTCAAATAGTTTGAGTAGCATGTACCTCGTGGCATCCACTGTGTGGCATGACATATTTTTGATGAGCATGTCATTAGAACAGGCCAAAGATAGTTAGCAGTCATGGATCCTTAGTGCTCGTTATGGCAATGCAAAAGCCATATTCATATTAACAAAATATGGTTTCGATTCCCAACTTTCGTCATTTGCCTCCAAACTTTCGTTTTACTGAAATTCCTTTTGATATGAATTATTTATTTTCCAAAATGTTACAATTAATCTATTTGAAATTTCCTTAAAAATTTCTTACTAATTAATACTTCCATACGCGAGGATTACAAAAACTTATTTCAAAACAGGTATACGAGTACATCTATCGCAATAAGTTATTTGAATAAAATTTAAAAATGTCCCTCAAAAAAGTATTTAAAAAAATCTGAAATCCCTCCTGATGTGCTGGTACATACCTATACATATTTATTTTTATCCCATTGTGCACTAGAAATGCTCATTTGTAAGCTACAACACGATGCCGCTGCCAATTTTCGAAACATTGGAAAATCATATTTTATTTTGAATTTTTTTTTCTTCTTCTTCTTTAAGTGTTTGGTTGTATGTGAGTTTTAGCGCTTTTTTCTCTCTATAATTATAATTATTATTATTGTTGTTGTAGTTTGATTTTTTTTAAACAAATCAGGTAAAGAAGGCACGTCGTGCAGCAATAGTTCTTGGTCTAAATAAATTATTGTGTTTGTTTCTATCGCTTTTGTTGTGTCGCTGGCTTTTAAAACATTTTCATTAAGTTTTTCACGCGTAATTTTTCTGCACTTGAGCTAAAACACACATATTTATGAGTTGAAAAAAAAAAAATATCTATACAAAATGAAAAGAAACAAAAATCATAGTGTAATACAAACGTTTTCTACCAGAGACCAGCCAATTGTTGAACAAGTTCTTTTGGGCCGCTTTAGTTATCTGTTGCAACTCGCAATGAACGGTGCGGTTTTTTGAAAGAAAAATTTAATAATAAAATAAAAATAATAAATAAAAACTTAACTATTTTTTTTTGCCTTAAAGCACGTGCTTAACGGTTTTCGATTGTTGAGTGCGGCATTGTTTCTTGTAGCTGTATTTGTTTTGTTAAAAAAAAAAAAAATAAACAAATAAATAAAGAATCCTTTCGCTCACATTGCCGCATGAAAAACACACAAACAAACAAGCAAAGTTTAATAAAGCAAGTGTTTTATTTAATACAGTTGTTTTAACAATGGCGACACCAGCTGAGCTGGCTCGCCTTATTGACCTGCATTTATCTGATTTACGTGACCCTGAGCCAAACTGGACAATTGGCCCTTCTGCGGTGGCAGGACGTGGTGTATTTGCAACACGCGATATCCAACAAGGAGAAACCATATTTCGCGAACGAGCCTTATTGGTTGGGCCAACAGCACGTAAAGGCTCTATATTAAATACTTGTGTTTGTTGCCATAAATTATTGGGGGTCAAGGACTTTTTATGCAAAAACAAATGCACTCTGCCTGTATGTGATAAATGTGCCGACTCACCAGAACATCACAATGAATGTCAATTGTTTCAACGTTGGCAACCGATGGATATGAAACAGATAAATGCCAACAGATACAATTTAACGACAACGGCGGCAGCAGCACCAGCACCAGCAGCAGCAGCAGAAACAACAACCAATGGCAACGGTAGTGGCCATGCCAATGGCAATGGTTGTATTAAAAGTAAAGGTAAGGTCAAAGCCAGCAACCTCAGCAGCAGCAGCAAGACGAAAAAATCGGTGATTAATGGTAGTGGCCAAAACGGCGTTGTACTTGATAAATCTCAGCAGCAACTGGCCGAAGAAGATAATGAGGATGCTTATCCACCGGTAAATTTAATGTCCTTACGCTTATTAACCGCCATACGTGTCTTCTTTCTCAACGACAATCAAAGGGCTCTGATAGACGCCATGCAGGCCAACAACGATCGCGGCTATCGCCAGGAAATCATTAAGGCCGCTCAATGTTTTCGCAAATTTCCCACCACCGACAAGAATTTCATGGATCGCTTGTTTCGCATAGTGGGTGTTTGCAACACAAACGCTTTCGAAACACCCTGCAAGGTGGGTGATCATGAGACTCTTTTGCGCGGTCTCTTCCCTCTAACGGCCGTCATGAATCATGAGTGCACACCCAATGCCAGTCATTATTTTGGTAAGACTTGTTTGGTTTTGGTAAGAGCTGCTCGTTTTATACCAAAAGGCGGAGAAATAACAACTACGTACACGAAAATTTTATGGAGTAATTTAACAAGATGTATTTTCTTAAGAATGACCAAAAATTTTACATGTGATTGTGTCAGATGTAACGACAATACAGTGAGTATCGAGTGTAGGGTGTTGAGTGCAAAATATGAAAATAATTGAACATAATTGAATTAGAGGCTCTAGCATTTTTCTTCATTCATAATACTTTCTAAGGTTTCTTGGGAGACGAGAATATACATATGTGTATGTGTGTGTGAGTTTGTGTGTGTGTCTGTGCTAAAACAAAATTTCAATTGCAGGCAAAATAGCAAGCTTCTATTCAAGCTTGGTGAACTAAGTTCTTCAAGAAAAAGTTTAAGGCTACAAATAAAAATGGCAGAACGTAAACTCCATCTTCACAATTTGCAAGCAACTGATGTATGCAATTTCAATCAGAAAAAATACTGCTCTGAAGGATTGAATTTAAATGAACTTTAAAATTATGGATTTCATGGTTCCATTTTTCTTTTAGTCTTCCTACAATACGAAATAAAATACTAAAATAAGATAAAAATATAAGCTTAAATTTACGAAACATCGGAGAAAAATATTTCATCCGAAATGTTAGCGTTGACAAAATATTTGCTGGAAAAAGTGTGACCCCTACTTTCTTGTTGACTTTCGTCCCATGCAGCGCAATCCCATGCAGCCCAAAAAATAACTTTAAAATTAATATTATTTTAGGTCTTAGACTAGACCTTATTAGATGTTTTCTGTTTTGGTCACCCACGTTTCGAAAAAAGTATTGGAGGGAAAAACTTGCTGGGGGTTGGTCATACATTTTGCTTCCCAGGCATCCTGGTTAGTGTGATAGATTGTAATTTCTTCCCCATGGCAACCTGTTTTGGGTCTCACCCACACAAAATCTCCAAAAGATTTAAATTTGGTCCCCTCGAAAATGATGTTGTTGATATATCACCGTGAATTTGATTTCTCATGACAAAAACTTTCTAAAAATCAATTGCACCACAACGAAACATTTTTGTCCTTACAAATCGGAAAACCTTAATGGCGGCTCATAAATATATCGGGTCATTAGAGGATTTTGGTGTTATTTGAGCATCAATTTGTTAATCAAACAATTTTGAAAAGAAAAAACAAATACATACTTTCACTTTAAAACTAAAAAATCTGACAAAATCACATAAACTTTGAGTAAGTACATCTTTTTAGTTAAATTATGTCCTAAAAATTAAATAAAAAGGGGTTTCATGTTGAATGAGCTATTTTTTTTTTAATATTTTCATATCTGTGAAGTAATTATGAAGCATTTCATAAGGCAAGGGATTTGCAAACCCGATTTGAAATCGTAGGCATTATCTCTTCTTTTATTTCGCTTAATATTGTTTTTTTTTTTGCTTATAAACTATAGAAAATCAAGAAAAGCTTGATACACAATGCTGCCAGATTGTTCTTTTGCAAAACTGTAGTTTATAAAAAAAAATGTTTATGAAAATGTTTATAAGAAAATTCTGTTATTTCTTAAAGTCTTGACATAACAAAAAGATTTTAGATTGACAAAATATATGGGATTTGTGCTTGCAACCTGTGTTAAACTATGTAAAATATATGGAATAAAATGGTGCGAAAATTCTTAGAAACAAAGAAACAATTGACAATGATAGCTTAAAACCTAAAAGTCAAAACTAACCTGTGCTATTAAGTTTACCATGTAATGAATTCGCCCTGCTCACACCACATTTGAAGCAAAATTTTGTGAAAAACATCGCCAAGCCCAAGGCGAATCAAGTATAGGTGGTCGCAAATTCAATTCGCCGATAATGCCTACGAAAATTCTTAGAAACAAAGAAACAATTGACAATGATAGCTTAAAACCTAAAAGTCAAAACTAACCTGTGCTATTAAGTTTACCATGTAATGAATTCGCCCTGCTCACACCACATTTGAAGCAAAATTTTGTGAAAAACATCGCCAAGCCCAAGGCGAATCAAGTATAGGTGGTCGCAAATTCAATTCGCTTCAACATTTTCCCTCGAGACGTCATAAGTTTTGTTGTCGTTTGCTATCAGCTTTGACAACTCAGAGGATAAAATCGTGGAAGCGAATTGCGATGCGGGCACCTGTAATGGATTCGCCTTGGCCAAGCCCTAGCTCTGTTCTGCATAAAATGGGTGTAGCCAAGGCGAATCCATTACAGGTGCCCGCATACCAATTCGCTTCAGCATTTTTCCACGATTTTATCTTCTGAGTTGTCAAAGCCGATAGAAAACGACAACAAAACTTGTAACGTCTCGAGAGAAAATGTTGAAGCGAATTGAATTGCGACCACCTATACTTGATTCGCCTTGGGGTGTAGCTAAGTGAATTTATTACCGGGTGGGTGCATTAGAATTCGCCGCACAATACACACAATCATTGTCACTGTGATTTAAGTTGTCAAAATCTGAATATTTGCTAAATACTTTAAATATTATGCTTGTGCTTTAAACACTACGAAAACAAACGAAAAATCATCCCAAAATTCTTTGCCACTAAAAATCTTTAGAATAAAATGGCGCCGACTTTGTTTATAAGTAAAGAGAAAAAACATTTGACATCTGAAAGATGTTTGATACAATAAGCAAAAATAGTAACCTGTGCTACCAAATTCACCTTATGTGTAGCAACAGCTGATACACTGTTCGAAATTTCAGGGGGAATGCAGCTAAAATACATGTAGAGAAATTTACATGAATTAATCATAAAATATATTACTGAAGTAGTAGTTTTGTTGAAAATATTAAAACGTATCCATATATACCACCTGGAATGTTCAATAACAGCTCGAAAGTGAAACCGACATTAAATTAAATTATACAAGTATATTCAATAAGTTAAAAATGAGGGCTTTTTACATTTTTTTTCACTTTATAATCTGCATTTAATGGCTCTTATTTGATTTTATATGAAAACAATTTTATAAATTTAAAATTTGTTTTTTATTAAAATACATTTATACCTACAGTTCATTGAACTTTTAATATAAAATTCTTTGTCAATGTCCACCAGCAAAAACAGAAATAATAAAGAGGAAAATTATTTGTGCATTAAGATGGCGTTGTACGTAAAACAGGCAAACTAAAAAAAACTAGATTAATTTCTTTATTTCAACACAACAGACTATTTTAATTTTATCCCATCATTTACGTTAGAAATAATAACAAAAAAAAAAAAAAAAACAAAATTTTCTTGTGTTTTGCGTTTGTGGTTTCATAAATTATGAAAAGTTTATTAAATGTAACAAGTGCGTAACGTGTGTAGTTCTTTCTGAAGATAAATGAAATTGCTCACAAGTGATAATTATCGCAGTATTTTCTTGTTTATTTAGCGGACAATTTCCTTTATATGAAACACACGTTTTTTATACATATGGGAAAAATTTCATATTCATTTATATTGATCATATAATTGTAGATGAATATTAAGTTTTGCAGCAGTATTCAGAAAATAAGACAGTGTAAATTATTCACAAACATTATAGGCATTTTGGCCATGTTGCTGCGCTCTGGTACTTTTTTCTTTCAGGGCACTCAATCTATTTTCAAACTTTGAAATCAACTTGTGTTAAAAACAACACATTCATCTTCAGTAAAAAATTTATTTTTATTTTTTTAGGATTCATTATAAATGTGCTTTCATCCAACTTATTAAAAATTTATCTCTTTTTGCGTTTTTGTTGAAACGCCTATAACAATACACAGTGCTACAAATTGGAAAACATTTTAAATACTTATTAAAAGACTCAGGCCGTTGTTAGAACTTGGCAACAACAGCTAAATAAAGTTATTAATTATTTTATGGCCTCATCAAGTAATCGATAGTTAAAAGCCTGATGGTCTTTTTACACTGACGTACATCTTTCATCAATTTACAAAGATATTTACATCTTCCCATAATAGGCTTTTTACACTTACTCACATCTTACATCTTTCATCATTTTGGCAAGATGTTAACATCTTCCTATACAAATTTTATATGAAAAAAACTCAACATCTCCCAACATCTTTACAAGCTGTTCATTTCTCATATTGCTGTATTCAACATCTTTCGATTATTTTAATGTCATCACTAAACAGAAGTTAAAAAAATGATAAAAATTCATACCATCACTAGAAAATACACAAGTGTCAAAAATTTTTACAATGAGCGTGAACGATCAATATAAGTAAATTTTAATTAAATTAAGCGTAAAATAAAATTAGTAATACAATATTTTTATTTATAGTAAAAAAGGATAAAATACTTCGTGTTGTGTAATGTTTATTAGTTTGCTCCTCCAACATGTGAAATAATATTTGACAGATGAAAGATAGTGAAAATGTAATGTAAACAGCTTTTTTCAATTTTCAACATCTTCAACACACATCTCAAAGATGTGATTAAATGTAAATCCGCTATAAGAATTATACAGGGCGAAAATTCTACATCTTTCTACATCAGCAGTGCCATCACTAAAAAAATTGCAGAAAATTAATTGCTTTTATACCATCACCAGCAAAAAAACATTTCAGAAAATAATTAGTTAATAATTAATTATAAATAAATTAATTTTAATTGCAGTGCAAAAGAAAGCTGGTGTTCGCATCGCATGGTCAATCGATATGGAGAACATGTTGATTGACCAATGGGAAGAAACAAATCCAAAAGTCCATTAAAATTTTTTTTTATTTTTCACAAAAAATTTGAGTCCGTTTTTTTGGACAGCTAAATAAATGAATGATGAAAGATGTTGTCAATGTAAACGACTGTTTCACAATTTCAACATCTTCCATGCGTTTCACGTGGATGTTAGGCAGTGTAAAAAGGGTATTAGATTCCTAAAAACAAAAGGTTTTATTGTTGTGCAACGCAGGCAACATAATCCTACCTTTAGCTATCGGTGAGTTATATTAATGGCTCATTAGTGTGTTAAGGTATTAATTTTTACTGATTCAAGCTCAAACCGCTTATTATTATTTATGATTAATATTAATTGGTAATTGAAAAGAAAAGTTAATCTTAGCCAGGTGGACAACTAGCTGTTTCGAAGCCGCCACCCTTCCCAGCAGCTTAAGTTGTCTTAATGCTGACGAGGAAAAATTAATGAGGATCAGTCGAGCATTTGATTCCTCCGGAGCATCGTGGTAGGCGGTAGAAAAAGTTTAGCGATACTTTTGTATGAGAGCCCCCCTTAAGCAGGGGATAGTATGGTTTGTTGTCTTGCAAAAATTAGGGCTTCACTTTATTCTTCTGGAGGCAGCCTGGGGCTAGTTATGATCCGTGAAAGAGGAGTCAAGTCAAAGCAAGGACAAGTCCGAAAAGGTATTTAAGCATGCTGGTAATACATTTGACTAATGCAGAGGCACCTTGAGTCTAGTTTAGATGATGGTGAACATTTTCTAAAACTACTATTTTTGTATGGAAGCCCCCTAAAAATCAAAAATAGAGGCTTAGTTTATTTCGCGGAAATGTCGAAAAAGCAATACTAATGGGAATTGGTTATAAATTTGAAGCCTCCGCAGACACCCTGGGCTAGTTAGGGCGATGAAGAGAATATTTATGAAAGTTCTATTTTGTTATAGAAGAAATGGAAATAAAGGCTTTGTTTGTTCCAAGGAGCTGTTGAAAAAATAAAACTACAGGGGTTAGTCATACATTTGACTCCTCCAGTGGAACGCACAATTTAAGCCACGGAGAAAAATTTCTAAAATTATTTTGGATGGGAGCCTTTTTAATGAGAAGAGCTGAACGTTTAGTTTATTCTGGGAAATTTTTCAAAAATGGAGAATTAATGGAGGTTTGTCACACATTTGATTAGAACGATGGGTACGAAGTTCTTTTTATGGGAGCCCCCTTAATGAATATATGCTAATAATATGAGGCTATGTATGGAGCAAGTGATGGTGACAAAAAACAAATGGGAGTCGGTCTCAGAATTTATTCCACTGACTACACGGCGGTTTTGGTACAATTTTTATTTCATATTTTAATTTAATTTGTTTATGCTTGTGGCATATCGTCTGCCTAAAATTTTCTACGCTGTAGTGAAGGGAGTGCCTGAGAAATTTTGCATTATGCAAAACAGTCTGTTATTTATAATACTGCCTAAAGTCTTAAACCCTTTAACAAGCTTATTAATTTACATGTTACTCAACCAAAGTCCCCCCCAAAAAAAAAAATCGTATTTGATCGATAACTGTTGATTTTGAGTGTGCAATCGAAATTCTGAAAATGACAAAGGGAGCTGCTCAAGATGGCCTGCAACAAACACTAGATCATTTGAAAAATATATATTCACTGTTACACTGTGTTATTAAATATTCACCTTTTTTTGGATATTTTTTGAGCTTTTAACATAAATTACTTGAAAGCCACAACAAAATTTACTTGTTCTGGAATTTTAGCACTTTAAACACTGCGTAGTACATCAGAAGTAAAATTTCGTTTGCGATGTTCATTCATACTGACAGACAATTTATGCATTATTGTCTATTTTTGGTTACAATTATTTCAGTATTCTAATGAATAAATAAATGTATAATGAGCCCAATGGACTGAATAACTAAACAAGCCGAACAAACTTTTATTCTGGAGGTTGTGCAAATACTGAATTTTAGTTGCGCTCAGACTTGATTGAAAAAATTTTGTTAAACTAAGCAATGAAACTAAACACAGAAACTATTCTTGTGTCACACTGAAGAAAATTTAAACAAATTTATATTTTAAGTTTGAAAAGTTTTTCTAAAGTTTCGAATTCAAACTTTTCCTTACTCGATTTTTATATTTTATAACTACTTGATATCATATTAATTGGGCTTATTAAGTTCAGCTCAAATTATTGTTGTGACTGATACAAATGAGACAGGAGAAAGAAAATATTAGATACCTTTAGCTAGGGGACGACTAACTCTTTTGCCTAACTATTTCACCTAATGTTGGGGCCATAACTGAAATAAACGACAAATTTTACCCAGCATGACGTAGATGTCGTGAAAAATTCGCTGTTTAAGTTCGTGCCATGAAGCACAATAACAAGGAAAAACGTTGTTTAATTTTAGAGCAAATTATGGTGTAACCATATAAGAAATTAATACTCAAAAAATAAAATTTGATTGAAAATTTTTATCAAACACATATCGTTTCTTTATTGCAACGTATTCATATATATTTTTCATTTATTCTTTATTATTTTAAATTATTCATTTATTCTTTATCTCTGTGGAAAAGTGTACCTCAAGTTGAACTGAAGTTATAGCAATAATTGTACATTCATTTACATAAAGCTTTTAGCTAGATTTTACAAAATAATTTTTTTTGTTACCATTTTCAAGAAAACGTGTTCACTCAAGTCAGATGGAAGTTTATCATATACAACAGCTTTCTTTTTAAAAATTTTTTTTTATTCTTTTCTGTTTCTCAGAACTGTAAATTATTTAAATTTCTCATTCCGTTATACTGTTGTTCTTGTATTAGGTGTACAGGTCAGGTTAAGTTGATTGAAGGGGTTTGTTTGCCCATGTTTTGTGACATATGTACATATGTATACCTAAGCCAGTATAGGCTTGTTGTGAGATGTATAAATTAAAAGAAAAATATTTATACACCGATAATTTTGACTAACTATGTAGTTATGATTTTATGCTTAAGGTTCTAATACCGAAATATATTTGTTTTAGTTATTCGTTAGTAATTTCGTTCAATATTCTAGTTCCTTAATGTTTTGGTGAAACTCTTAATTTGAACTTCACTGGGTCTGACGAATTTTATTCGATGCCATAAACACAACTGTATTTTATTTGCTGCAACGAATATTCATCGTTTGTCCCTAGCATAAAGTTATGTACAGAACTTTCATACCGGAAATGAAAAATTGCCAGTGATAAGAACATTTTCAGTTTATGCTAGGAACACAACTGGGACGAACAACGAATTTTTCGCCGCGATATTCGCCGTTAAAAACAAAAAACACATTGGTGTATATGAAAATGCACACAGTCACAGCGTCGGTCGAAATTCGTTGTACGTGGCGAACTTGCAATAGATTTATTTCAATTTCTTACGCGGTGAACGACAAACAAATCAGTACCATGTGGCTATTTTGGTTTCAGTTTTCAAGTGTTTTAGTAAAAACAGTTAATTTTTACTTTAATAGTTTTTATTTTAAGTGCTAAGCTTTGACTTTTTTTTTTTTAATAGGGTCACCCCATCAGCTGTTCAACTATTATAAGATAAAATTAAAAAACTGAGAAATGTATACAAGTGAAATTATAATTGAAACTGTTAAGCTTCATGAATGTTTATATAATCATTGTTAACGCTACTCCCAAAATCCTCATGATTGCCTCTTAATCTGGCATCACTAATTTAATTGGAAAAAGTAGTTGCTTAAAAAGTATGGCATATTTGCCAATTTAACGAAAGTTGTATTGTCAAGAACGTATTACCGCCGTCGCCATTTTTAAAAGAATTTAATTGCCATCTTTAATAAGCCATTTTTATTCTAATTGCGAAGCGGATAAGACGTGATTGTCCATAGTGTCATAGGATTTTCCAGGAATTTCCATACAAAAAAGTATGTAGAATTAATCATCTTTATTATGAATATTTGAATTTAATATAAATATATGTATATGTATATTTTTTACAAAGGAATTTTAATAAAATTATATTGCGTAATGAATCAAGCCTTTTGTTACGTTTTGTAATTTATTCAAAATCCCGTGGAAATTGCTGGCTCGGCCGATAGCCCTCTCAACAATCATAATGAACATTATGTTCATTATTTTAATTATTTTTACAAAATTTGAAATTCTTTGATCCATTTAATTTTTTTTTTTTTATCTTTGAACAAACAATAAACAACTTTATCAATTATAACAGTTGTTTTTGTTTTTCGCCGTTATTGTGCTTCATACGACGAATTTACACAGCGAATTTTAACCGGCGTATTCGTCGTTCGTCCCAGTTGTGTTCCCAGCATTAGACAATTGTAAGAAAATCTTATAATTTCATTGCCACAAAATTGCCTGACATTACATTTATCCGCCAACGAAAATTGTCAGTTTATGCGGATCTCAGTCAGGTTTTCTGCGAAGCGAAAACTGTCAGTGAATTGTGGTGGTTTGTTTGTCTTGCTCAAAAACTGTTTATTCAATTTATTTATGTGTTTTATTTTTCAACTTTTTGTCTCTCGTATCTCATGGTGAATAGTAACACCGGTTTTTTCTTCAGTATTCTCTATTCTTTATTTGGCAGTGCTGCCATTGTATTGTGCCGAAAATTCGTGCTACACACAATGTGACAATGCCTAACAATATACTGACAATTACAGTGCAAAGTGTTCAGATGATTTCCAGTTGTCTGACAATTAATTGTTAGCCAATAGTCAATGGTTTTTCTTGTAATACTGTCAGGAAAAATTCATATACATAAGTTCTTATTTTGGAATATGTGATCGAACGAAGTCGTAAGCGAATGCTTCGAGTTTGTTGCGTATTTTATTTTCGCTTTACATTGTTTTTTGCGGTCGAGTACATTTAATCACGAATGTCAGAACATTTTATCACGGCTCAGTTGTCCCCTAGCTAAAATGCTTTGATTATTTCTCTACTGCGTTTATTTAGTATCAATCGCAAAAACAATGTAAAATAAACTTACGATCCATTTATATATGTACTACCAAATAAGTTTAATTTGTAGGTTTCGCATTAATAGATTAAGTTCAAATTATTTGTTTTGCTCTCACACCACATTTACATTTTATATTTACCAAACTTGTTTTATTTTATTTTATTTTTTCTCCAGGAAAATGGTACTTTTTTGTCTGCTCTATTTTGCCGGGACCAGGGATGCAAAGGTATAGTGATACCGGTGCAAACGAAAACCATGCAGCCCGATTGGTGCTGCCAGACCTGTGGCAGTATTTTTCCTCATGCGAAAATGGCTCGCTATCAAGACTTTGCCTTGAACACCATCAACAATCGTATCAATGTCAGCAGTGTTAGTGATATGATAACCTTTATCAATGATGTCTGTCCTAGATTTTGCCCTTCCTCGAATTATGTTCTGATTGAGGCGAAACTGAATGTCATATGGCGTATGTCCAAGGTGTCCAATGATGAATATACCGAAGAACAGTTAAAATGCAGAGATCGCTTTAAGGAAGAAATATTGGGTTTGCTAGAAAAACTAGGTGCTGGTGATTGTACCTTAAGAAAATTAATAACTGAGCAAATACAATGAAAATCCAACTCCCGAAAATAGATTTGCCTGCATGTGCAGCATACTCGTACACTTGTGCAGAGAATAGAAAATCAAAGTGTTTATTTTTGTGATTAATTTTTAGAAATATTAAAAATGATCTAATAAAAATGAAATATATGTATGTAATTAATTACATTACATTGTTTTTAATTACAAATTAAAATGTATTTAATAAAGTATACAAGTTTAAGACAAGATAATTGACATTTTGGGACAGCTATCATTATTTCTTTGCCACATCTTTTTTCCTTTATGCAAAGAATTTCTTTTACATGCATTTGTTTTGAAATGTGTTTGCAAAATATAAAAGGAACAGACAGCTAGACATGTTTTGTGTTTTTTGTAAATAAGTTTCATATTTGTAAAGGCGTTTGTATGAAATATTTTTCTAATTATTCATTTTTCAGATTTTGTTTTAGCAAATTACTCAGGGTGAAATTAGGTCTTAAGCTTTTTTTTATTATTTTCAAAATTTCATTTCATAATAATTTGTTTATTTATAAGTCAGTGATTTTTTTTCTGTAGAATGCAATTTTCGAAGAACGACAAAAAAGAATCTACTTTTCTCATTCAACAAGCCTTAAAGATTTGTTGTTACAGATTTTGCTAAACATTCATGTATAAATTGTCATATTTCCTACACTTCAAGAAATTAGAGTAGACTTGCAAGGGTTTGATTTTTCTTTTTTATGAAATATATAAGGTTTAGTTTCGTACTCAACATTGGGAGCCCACGCGTTCCCAATTTGCTCGAAAACTGTTGTTGTTCGTGCAAATGAGCCAAATTGTGCAAGTGGTTAAACAGTCAGCTGTTGCAAAAATTAAGCAAAAAACAAACAAAGCAAAAAAGAGACCTAAATGAATGTTTGAAACTCAACTACTTATTCCAAAATTCCCATGAACAAAATGAGAATCAGAAATGTTCAAACAAACTTTTTATATAGAAAACATTTTACGTCTTGCAACACTTTTTAGACAAGTTTGTTTGAAATGTTCAGTGTTGCTCATTTTGTTCATGAGAATTTTGGAATAAGTAGTTGGGCTTCAAACATTATTTTTAGATTTTTCGAGTCTACTGATGAGCTGTTTAGCAACAACGAAATGTCGGCGGCATATAGACGGCTGAAAAAGACAGAAAACATGAAGGGATATTTTTAGACCTAAAATAATAAATTTCAATTAAATCTTAGAGCGAATAAATAATTAAACTCATTTTTAAATATACTAATAATAGTATATTTTAATAACGTCTACTTATATATTATTAGAGATTTCCTTTTTCATATTTACACCCATATTCATAAAAACTATTGAAGGTTTATTACACGTTTATTTGACAAATATTACGTAGAAATACGTCAAATAAGAGTTTAATAAACGTAGAATAATTATTATGAATATGGCCTTTAAAATTTTTGTTCAAATTCAATTTCGTTTTTTTTTTATTAATCTTAGTCGTGGGCATTGATTCAGAAAATTTGACCCGATTCGGATTAATAATTACAAAATAATATAATGAAAACATTTTTTTTTTATTATTCGAGAAAAAGTTTCACTGTTTTGAAAAAAATATTGTTCTTCCATGCTGAGTTCATGTTTTTGTTATTCTTTTAAGTGTATTAAATAATATTTTAATTCATATAAAAAAAATTAAGTTTCTTATAATTTTGAAAATATTATTTCACTTACGAACATTGTGTTTTCTGGCAGTCATATTTGAGTGCGTGCACATGATTTATGTTTGTAGATGGGCGTTTTCTTAATTAAAATACTTTTTATTGTTGTTCAAGTGCTTTTTTTTTAAATGTTTTGTAAATTTTTTTCATCTTCAAAGAACCGATGACGGAAATACCTTAATTTTTCATGTGGTCTTCTAAACCACAATGCAAGAGAACCAGAAAACGAAGAAAAAAAAAACAAGTTCGGAACAAAAATAATAAAATAAACAAATGTTGCCCAATTGTCATAGTTTTGAATATTAATTGTGTTCGTAAAAGTACAATGTCGTTTTAATTTAAACAAATAAATTTACTCAAATATAAAATGTGTTCAAAATAGAACATTTGCTCACAAGTCTTTGCAAAATAATAATAATAATAAAAAAAACCAAATATTTTAAATTAAGACAACAGACAATTATTTACTAATTGACAAATATTTACAGGACTTAAGGTTCATTTGCAGCAGGTATTTATTTTGTTCTTCTTTGTAGGAAAAAAGAAATCATGTAAATAATTAAATTAAAATTATTGAAATTTCAAACAAACGAACTCAGTTTTGCAGCATATAAATATTTTTAGAAATAATTTTACAGAGCAAAAAAAAAAAAACATTTAAAAAATGGATTTGTAAATCACAAAGGGTAACCCTGGTCTACCCTTTAGTTTTAAACTTTTTATTGTTTTTAAATTGTTTTTTGGTATTTGTTGTTGTAGAGACCTGCGAACTAAGTTTACTGTGAACATTTTAAGTCTATCTTTTAGCGTTCGAAAACGAAAGTCAGTTTCAAATTAAAGGGGTGCCTCCGTACAACAATTTGGAAATTGTTGCTGTGTAGTCCTAGTAACTGCAGATGCTGGGCAAGTTTCAATTCTAAACAATGGAAACAAAATATAGCTAGTGTTTTAATTTAGGTCCAAGAATGAACCTTTACAAAAAATGTTTGTTGTATTTTTCAGCTGTCTATATGCCGACTACATTTCGTTGGTGCAAATCAACTCATCAGTAGACTTGAAAAATTATTAAAAATTTGTTTGGAACTTAACTTTTTATTCGATAATTCCCATGAACAAAACGAGAATCAGAAATGTTCAAACAAACCTTTAACACAGCAAACATGTCTTTTCGTTTTGCAACTCTTTTACTTTTCTTTGCAACCTTCTAGACCACGAGTCACCACCGGTTACTACGATTTGTATTTTTGAAAGTATCAAAAAGTAAAAGCTTTTTGAATATTCAAATATGAACTTAATTATTTATTTAATTAGGTCCAAGAATGAACCTTTTAAAAAAATATTTGTAAAAGAGTTGCAAAACGAAAAGATAATTTCAAAATACAGAGAAAACAACGTAAGTTAGACAATTACAGTAAAAAAACATTTGCCTTCTAGAGCACCACATACATTCAGCTCTTTAAAAGTTGTGGTACTTTTGGAAACATAAATTAGTTATAAGTATTTCAATGGTCAAAGGACTTTTGCTCAGGCTGATAAAAATTTAAGGGTTTCCAAAGTGATACTTATAGATGAAACTTTTTCATTAGCATTAAATTTTCATTGATAATGCGTTTAATGATAATGCAAAAAAATGAGCTGCCAACTTTAGTTTTAATTCTGCCTTATTGTTATGTCTATGACCATGAAAAAACATTGCTTAATCAGAAAATAATTATTTCGGGGAAAAAATGCATATTCGCATCAGGCTTCAGATATCACATTTATAACCCAACAATCATTAGACCGCATGGTTGACAACTTTTAAATTTATTTACAAAAATGTTCGCGCCCTTTTAATTTAAAAAATATAATATTTTTAAATTAATTCGTTTTTATAAAATATTTCAGTAAAACTGATTTGTATTAAAACAAAGTCAACAAACTCAGCAAAAACTCATCTCTGTATATATTTTTGTAAATCTGATCGGTTCTATGCGAATGACAGATTTGCATGAAGACTATTGCATTTGCATTTTGTTAAAATGCACAAACTAAAGTGGTTTTACAACAATTTAGCTACATTTTTATATGCAAATTGCAACTAGATAATATACTTTTTCCAATTAAGAATAAAACAACTTAAATTCAAATGGAATTAGTTAGTAGTTATTTTGCTTTGCAACTGCAACCTTCACCACACTAAACCTTACAATGATAAAGGAGTTTTTCGAAGGCAAAGAAATATTTGTAACCGGCGGATCAGGTGGGTATAGATAGAAAAAAAATTCAAAATCTGTGTTGTTTGAATGTTTCTGTTTCTTTTCATCGATATCTTCTTGATTGTGAAAATTTGGTGCTTTAGGTGTGGTGGGTTCAGCTCTCCTTGAAAAACTTTTACGGTCTTGCAATGTGAAAAGAATTTATGTTTTATTGCGTCCAAAGAAAAATCTGGGAATCGACGAACGCTTGCAAAAACTGAAAAATGAGATGGTAAGAAGAATTGTTGTAGTGCATTGTGATTTAGTGGCATCGAAATTTTTGAAGAAAGCTAATTTATAACATAAACGAAAGAGCTCGTACAAGGCATTTATGGAAAACCACTCTAAGTATGTCTCATTCGGTATTTCCAATATGAATCTCGCAGATTTCAAAGCATTAGTGGGAGTTTTGTTGAGTTTCATTGATTTCATTTGTACCAGTAGTTTTCTGACGAAACCTGATCGTAGGTTAATAATGTGTTTTTTTTAAGCACTCTATATGAATAATATCTTCAACATTACCATTAAAATATATGTATGTAGTGGTCGCTGTCTCAGGTGATACTAGATTAATGGGAGGGGTGTGAAAGTCCATGTCTTCCGATATATCTACATTAAGCCAGAGTTGGTTTGTTGTGCACAGGATACACTAAAGAAAGGAATAAAGTGCGGGGACTTAAAAAAATTTTTAATGAAATTGGCATCATTGCACTATAAATATTTGTCTTGTAACCGGTTAATAAGGTAATAAGGTTAATGTGCAAATTGCCCTTCGTGTAAAGCAATTTTTATGCATATTTAAAAAAATTTTCATGTCTTGGATCCAGTTCAATAAAATACTTTGTTTTTAATAATTTTAATTAAAATTAATTTCAAGCAGGTAATAGGGATTTTTAAAATACTTTTTTGGCAACTATTTTAGCTCAAGTTTGATCTTAGCAGCTGTTGATAAAATTAAGATGAGCTGGGGAACAGCCAGATGCTTGAAAGCAGCAACACCTACACGCCTCGAGCTCAGCTTAGCACTTCAAATGACCCCTGCTATGCATACATCTTGGATACACCTTGGATATTTTGGCGCTTACTGCAAATTGCTTAACACTTTTATTACTTGGGGATTACACGATCAAGTTTTGCATTTTAAGTTTTAATACATTCACAATTTTAAAAATTGATGCAAACTTGATGATAATTTTTGCTTTCCATAGAGAGCAGCAAGTTACAATCAAGAAAACAGCTGACAACAATTCTTTTCGTTTCGTTCTGTCTGCAAATATTTTTTTGTTTTGTTTGAAAGTTGCAATTAAAAGTGATAAAAATTAAACAGATTCAAGCTTAAAAATAGAAATAAAAATGTTTAAGTGCAAATATAATGATGTGTTGCGATTTATAGAGCTATACAGAAGCCACGAAGTTCTGTGGAATATGAATGTGGCGTCATATCGTCAGTATATCCTTTCTGCCCTCTGGTTTTCTTCTTCTTCTTCTTCTTCTTCTTCTTGTATTTTCTTTATTTCTGATAGAACTTTTAATGAGGCAGCTATTTTTAATTTTCCTCTTGACGGCATCTTGAAAACGAATTGTTATGAAATTGCGTGCAGCCTACGTTTTATTGAATTTTGACGAGCAGTATGTGAAAAAAAACTTGTTGGCAAAACTTGATCGTGTAACTTCAGTGTTAAGCACAGAAACAACAATATTTTAAGGCCATATTCATAATAGTTATTGTAAGTTTATTAAGCTCTTATTTGACGTATTTCTACGGAATATTTGTCAAATAAACGTGTAATAAACCTTCAATAGTTTTTATGAATATTGGTGTTAGTATTTTAGTGACCTAAAGCTTCGAACCATTCAAATACTTAAAATGTTGTCGCTTGTGAGCACAAGTAGAATGATCAAATATAATGAATTTCAGATCTTTCGCCGATTGCGACAACAAAAACCCGATGAACTGGATACAAAATTAATGGGTATACCTGGTGATGCGCTCTTGCCCTTTTTGGGTATAACTCCACAATATGAAAAAGTACTGGCAAATGTTTCCATTATCATTCACTGCGCGGCCACTGTCCGTTTCAATGAGCCCCTGCGGGATGCTCTCAAATTGAATGTGGGCGGCACTATGGAGATAATTAAATTTGCTCAAACCCTCAAACAGCTTGAGGTGCTAATGCACGTTTCAACATTTTTCAGCAATCCCTATTTGAAGCGGATAGACGAAAAAGTGTACCAATCGCCCATGGATTGGAAAATCTGCTTGGATTTGTTGGACAGAAGCGATATAAGTGAGGAGCAACTGAATATTATAACAAGAAAGTAATTTGATGTGATTTGAATGGAGAAGCCGGTTTTTAACGCTAATTATTTTAAAAAAATTAAGGCTTATTATAGGATTTCCCAATACTTATTGTTTTACAAAAAATCTGGCCGAGTCTTTAGTGAACGATTACAAGGATAAATTGCCGGTGGCCATTTACAGGCCGTCTGTGGGCAAGTTTTCTTAAGGGGAATAGAATTTGGGTTTTAATGTTTACACTGAATTTTGCTTAATTTTAGTTCTATTTGGTCTAGAAGAACCGGAGCCCGGGTTCTCGCTTGCTTTGATGGGAGTGATGGGCTTGATGGCCATTACTGGAGCTGGCATATTGAAAACCTTTTACATAAGCAAAGAGGTACGACTGGACTTGACTCCTCTGGATGTGGCAGTAAAAGCTTTGTGTTATTATACAGTAAAAACAGCCAGTTTATACAAAAGACCGCAAAGACCTGCGGAGACCCCAGTTTTTATCACCTCCTCTTGCACGCACAGCGATTTGACTTTTGTCAATTATATAACAAGTATGCAGAAACATGGCTTTTGGGCGGAGGCTGCTTTCGAAAAAAGTTTTCTCATACCTGGCATCTACTGCACGGATAATCGTTTTGTGTTTCTTTGTTTGGTAACTTTTATTTTTTGAAATATTAGTCAGCGAATGTTTGAAACTAAATAAGTGTGGGATATAATTTTTCACTACAGGCCTTGTGTCAACATATTCTGCCTGCCCTCTTGGCTGACTTTACTTTGCTTTTGAGTGGCCGGAAGCCAATTCTAATGCGATTGCATCGCAAAATTTTCTATAATATTGAAATTATGAAACCCTTTGTCTTCAATAATTATGAATCAGCGGGAGTAACTGATATCAATGAAATTCTGGATAAACTAAAAGAGTAAATTACAATTTTCCATTCATAAAATTTTTCTTAAATATGACTCTTTTTTTTTTTAGGACGGACTTCAACCTGGAAATAGTAAAGTCAGGAAATAATTATTATAGAACTGTGGGTATGTGCCAGCCGGTGCCATATTGTGTGCGGCAAAATATACTCAAAGAGGATCCCAAAACACTACCAAGAAGCAGAAAAATACTGCAAGCGTATGTATAGAATTTCAAATTAAACAAACTTATTCAGCTTAGCAGTGTCTATACACCACAAATCAAAAAATTGTTGATTTTTTGCAACAGTATTTCATATTGATATCATATTAGATTGATATCCTTAGTCTTATGTTGAAAGGCAAAGTCTAATGTTTCGATTGCAAATACTTTGGTCAATCAACATATGCACAAAATCTGAGTTTGAAAATATGTAATGCAAATTAGGGTCTATCCACATGAGAGCAACGGTTTACTCTGCAAGGAAAGGGGTACGAACCGCTTTCGATATCAAACGATTTACCAAATAACAATAAAACTTAGTGCCTCTCAAGTTTAGTGATTGTGGCCATGGTGAAAGCGATTCTTAAAAGTACGATAGCAAGATAATGCGATGACCCAGAAAATATAAAGAATAAGAAATAGAAAAATCACCACAACTACTTTAACGAACCTTTCTTAGTTCCAAAGAAAAAGTAATCAATTTTATAGCAGCATGTCTTTGAACGAAATAGATTTGTTACTTTTATGTTGTTCTTTGCTAAAAATATGATACATTTCGAAAGAGTATCATTTACATAATGTATCGCACATAAAACTGGAGAAACATGTGACACATCATCGTACACTTTGCTCCAGGTGAGGTGGCGTTACTGTAATTTTTTACACCGCCTACTTCACACATCTTCTCTGAGACATTATGTAAAGGGTTATCCATTTTGCGGTTTCCAAAGTAAAAGTAAATAAAACACATTACATTATATGTGATCACTACGTCATTTAAATGACCACCACGCGAAGTGCTGCAAAGCATTGATTTTTTGAGGTTATTTTCGATCACTTTTTGACAGATATTGGGCGGTATCTCAGCCATAACTTGACGAATGTTGGTTTTTAAGTACGCAAGAGTTAAAGATTTACCTGCATAAATACGGTCTTTCGCGTAGCCCCACAAAAAGTCTAATGGTGTCAAATCGCATGATCTTGGTGGCCAGTTGATATCGCCACAACGAGAAACTATGCGTCTAGGAAATGTCTATTGCAATAAAGCATATTCGCTCGAGTTGTGTGGCATGTGGCATGGTCTTGTTGAAATCACATATTCTTCAAGTCGTATTCTTCAATAGCAAGCAAAAAAACTCGGTTACCATACGACCATAACGCTTCGAATTGACGTTACATCATCGTTTTCGAAGAAATCCAGTAAAAATTTTGTTCGAAAATTCGCCGATATGTGGCTGTGTGGCAGAATCACCATCTTTATAGTATGTTTTGGTAATTTTTATGCGTTGTGTGATAGTCGATAGTGATACATTTTCGTCAATGACAGACTTTCCACTGAAAAGAAAAAAATTGGTTTAACAACTGAGTTTGATAGATGTCGAATTCCAGTCCAATACTTTTGAAACCACGTTACTTAAAGGGTAACAATCCTATTCAGAAAAGAATCCAGAACAACAGCAAATAGCAAGTCGTAAACACAGTTTCTGTTCTATTTTTCTAAGCTGTTAAAAGTTTTCCATCACATAAAAGCGGTGGTAGCTGTTAAAGTAGTATGCCTTGTACCCCCAGGGCAGTATTCCTGTTCGGAAAAGAAAACGACATATAACTGCTTTGAAAAAGTTTCTCTAAGACCTAAAATCTATCAATACTTTTGTATTACGTTTATCAGGTTTCAGTTCGTTCCATACTACTTTTGTAATTGATATTAGTTGAACAAGACAAAAGAAACAGCAAGGTGAACAACTAGCTGTTTCGAAGGCACTACACTTCTCCTCCGCACCCATCCTTGAACTGAGGGGCTCAGGTCTCTAAATCGACACTTTAGCTACATATATCTAAATTTTTAATTATATACAACACACCCATTATTACTTTTTTTATTTATATGTACTTGTATTAATCATTGCATATGTACTGGTTGCAAGTTTCCCACCACACAAAGGTAACCAAGTTGTATTAAAACTTACGGTATAGAGTTTTCTTGTTTAAATAATATCAATCACAAAAGTAATATACACAATGAATGGTTTATATAAAAAGAAGTTTAAATAATAAAAATGAATTAACATATAGACCATGTAATTTCGAAGTCTATGTTGTACCTCAAAAAGTGTACATGTGCCACTTCCTTTGTTTTGTGCTGGAAGGTGTTAAATTTTATTTTTGGCCGAACCAAGATTTGGCAATTATATTGAATTACTTTTGACATTTATAATTAAAAATTATTTCTTTGATAATTGTTCAATGATAATCAATTTTCTAAGTGACGAATAATCGACTCATTTCTTTACATATTTGGTTTTCATTTTGAAAACAAATCGTTGCATAAAACACAGCTACTCCTTTTGAGATGTTTCGTTGAGCACTTTTGCAAAAACTTTCAAGTCTACTGTCGGCCCTTGGTCGTGCTGGGAAGTGGACACAAGAAAACGCTCTAGTTTTTTAGTCTCTTTAATAAATATATGTATATAAAACTATTAAATAAATTTGAATAAACTGTTCTTTAAATGAAATCAGTTGCTTCCATGTTTAAGTGTCTTTTTTTTGTCTTTGCAGAAAAATTCTTCTATATAAAATAATCAAATTGTTACTGATGTTCAAACTTTTCGAATATTTTCAAGACTATATTAAGTACTTTTTCACTGAAAAGTTAGCCAGAGGTGAAGGTAATTCAACTGCATTCATGGATGATTGTATCAGCTTCAATTTAAACCATCTTTAGTCTTGTATATACAGATGTACCAATTCCATCAACAGCAAGCTAATAGTTCTAAAATTTTTGGAAAAATGTTGAACAATTGTTTTGATTGCTACTTTGTAATAAAAGAAAACTTTTTTTTTCAAATTGTTTTGATTTTTTTGATTTTAAGTGCTTTTCTTAGTAAACAGAAAACTGCGAAGCTTTTGCTCTACTGCAGCCACAACCTGAGCTTTCAGCGGAAAATGCACTTGCACCATTTATGCATCGCAGCTAGAGTATTGAAAAGCTTTAGATACTATGAATGTAGTGGTTAAAGTTCACTAATATTTAGAATAATAGCAAACTGATCGAGGGCAATTGGAATGATGCGAATGACTAGTTTTACAAAAATGTAGGCCATAAAATAGAAAAGAGACTGGCGAAACCAGGAATTTCCGAAATTAATATGTACAGCATGGTCATGGATATCTTCAAAGAAAATATTTTTCTGCAGAAAAACCTTCTTGGGAATAAAAATGTGAAACGTTGCTTTGTTTGGGGTTGAGAGAGGGAACCAACAGGTTCGTTTATGATTGAATCATCATGTGCAAATGCACATGATTGAAATCACTCAAAAATTTAGCAAAAACAATTTTATATTTTGGACTAGTATTCAGGGGATGACGCCTTCGAACTAGGAAAATAGCGGTAGGAGGGAGGAATAGAAAGTGTTTGTGAATATTTCATTAAAAAAAAAAAAAAAAAACGACGGCCAAATAAATCAAATTCAAGTGCTCTTGATTTGTCTTTTAATACCTTTGACTCTGTCCAGTCAACACAACCTCTTCAATATTATAGACTTCCAGTGATATTTGCTGTATTTTTCAGCTTTATTGCTAGTAGTAGAAGTGTTGCAAAACGAAAAAAGAAATGTTTGCTGTGTTCAAGGTTTGTTTGAACATTTCTGATTCTCATTCTGTTCATGGGAATTATGAAATAAGTAGTTAAGTTTCAAACAAACTTTTAAGAATTTTTCAAGTCTACTGATGAGTTGATTAGCACCAACGAAATGTCGTCGGTATATAGACAGCTGAAAACTACAGCAAATATTTTTTGAAAAGGTTCATTTTTGAACCTGAATTAATACATTTCAATTGGCTCTTAAAGCAAATAAATAATTAATTTCATATTTGAATCTTCTTTATATCTTTACAAATTTCACCACTTTAATATTGGTGAGTCGAGATAAGACAATCTGTCAGCAAACGCCGGCCTACACAAGCCGATTATTGCAGAAACTAAAACCAATGACCATGCGCTCATAAAAGTGGTGAATAAATACTTTTATGGCCCTGACGGTCTCGCTGCATAACTCGACTTGAGCATGACATGAACATGACGCCGGCATAACAACAGTATTAATTCGCTCGTGTTTTTGCACATGAAGAACACATCTTAGTTAATCATAATTTTTGATTTGTCAAAGTGTTTATTTTGTCCATATTTTTGCATTATTTCAGTATTTTATGTATGTATGTATGTATGTATCCCCTCAAATTTCATATTTTTAAATCTCTATAATTATATTTTCTATTTTTCAAACATTTTTATCTTTTTCCGGTGGTATTTTTCATGAGAGCTAAACTGTCAAACAGAAAATGACATTTCATGCCAAATTTCGTGGAGAGCATCGCTGCCCGAACATGGCTGAAACATGAACATGAGCCGTCTTCATTAGCCATGAGCGATGTTCAACATCATGTTCATACCAAGTTCAAGGCAGCACTTCGCCATAAAAGAAAGCTCTATAAGCCTCAACATTAATTTATATGTGTATACTCCAAGCATATACTGCTACGATTTGCATTTCATTTTCTACACGAGTAATTTAACTAAATTTAGTCTTATTAGAATATTATTACGGCCATTTATTACATCTCTAAATATTAGTAAAGAGTGTGTTCGTTGTTTTGACAAACGAAACAATTTGCTCTGGATTTAAATTGTCAAAAAAGTGGCAGAGAGAATGGAGAGAATTTAGTGCCAGCACTTATTTAATTTCTTGCTGATCATTTTCGACAAGCCAATATGAAATCAGATTGGTCATTTCTGTTATAAAATGTTAATATATTCTTGTATTTTATTTATATTCGAAAATATTCTAGTGACTTTTCAAAGTTAATTTGAGTTTAATTTTGGAATTATTTTGCATATTAAATATAAGAAACAGTGCTAAATAATTGTTATTCTGTGAGTTAAATTTAAGTAATTTCTGATAAAAATGAAATGCTTGATTAGTTGGATTAAAATTTTTATTTTAGTTTTAATTTACCTTCCGACAATAACGTGTGGAAAAAAACGTTAAAATGTTGAAGGAGTTTTTTGAAAACCGAGAAATATTTCTAACTGGTGGATCAGGTATGTTATACCAGTATTGCAACAAGCTTAAGAAAAAGTTACGCTCTCCATGACACAAACGTGCTAAAAATGTAAACACACGGTGGCTCAACAGAAACGAAGTGGTTGATCCGGTGATCCGTAAATTACTTTTTTGTTACAAATTTTTAAACTTATTCTTGAATAAAATAAAATGAGAGCTTATATTTATGAGCTTTAGATATTGGACAAAGAAAAAACAAAATCAAACTGGGATCTGTTAAAGTGTCATTGACAGTAGGGTCATAACTTTTTATGTAAACTTTTTCTTTAAAATGAAAATAATATTGTTATCTGTTTATATCTTAAATCCTTAGGAGTGGTTGGCAAAGGCTTAATTGAGAAACTTTTACGTTCCTGTAATGTTCGTAAAATTTACATATTATTACGTCCAAAAAGAAATTTTTCAATCGAAGAACGTTTGGAACGACTCAAAAAAAATTTGGTAAGTAAACGTTTTGCATTGAACTGTTTTTTTTTTTTTTTTTTACTAAATTTGAGCTCAATTGTATAATTTTTAATAAATATTCATTTAATAAATATTCATATAAATATTAGCATAAAACCGGAAGTATCAAAAAGTTTTGTGAATGGCAATAATTGAGCCAATATACACGGGATTAATTATGCTGGCATAAAATGGCAGCTCGTTGGCATTTTCGGTGAAGGGAGGCCTTTTTTGTTGGCATTATTCTTTAGTAGAACCAGCTTCAACCCCGCATTAGCAAAGCTAAAGCAATACATACACAGCTTTAAAAAAATAGGTTCGAATTCTTTCTTTCTACAGAGCGAATTTATTCTGTGATTATCTGTCGTGGCTTAATTGAGTAGGGCTGTTGGCCTTGCCAGCATGTTTTAGAGCTAAAAAAATGTCAAATAAATGTACTAACAACACCAACACACATACAGCTAGATGAATTAATTTGTTTGTTTTAGAGAGAATAAAAGTTAGGCGGCCTGAAATATAGTCTCGTGTATATTGGCTCATTAAAGCAAAGACCTTTGTAGTAATAAGAAAAGTTCAAAGCTTTCTGTTAATGTTTTGGTTATAATCTAAACGATCAGCCAGAGATGTACGGGTATGTGTATGACATAAAGTATAAAAGTTCGCATCGAAGCCCAATGATTTCATGAGAGTTTAAGTATTTGCTCTAAAAATATTTTTATGAGAATAAAAACGAACCAATCAATGAATTCACATTGTCGGCGTTTGTAATGATGAGCCATTTTGCCTCCCACTAACGCAAATAATTCAAAGCAAAGTGTCCATTTTCCAAGACGATCGCTTCATATGTGTGTATGTGTGCAGTTATTGAAACTCAGTCTTCATTCCGTGTGAGTATGGCCAGTTAATTTGAATTTGGGCGGTGTTTCTAAACAAATAAAATGTTATAAAGTTGTACTTATTTGACTAAAAATTACACTTTGTGAAATAAAAGCATCTTGAACCCAGCGACAGGAATGCAAATTTAGAGATCTCAAATGCCTAAAATATTCTTAAGTACCATGATTTTCATTTTACAAATTTGTGGATTATCATTATAATAAAAAAATAATTTTGAACCTTAATGTGTTTATTTCAAAAACGTATTGCTTCAAGATTTTGAAATAAATATTTTAGACCAAGAATAAATTTGGTTTTTCTGCAAGCGAAAGTGGAATCGAATGCCCAGCTATGAAATTGTGCAAAGTGCACTAAAAACGATTCAAGGATGCCTAGTGCACTTCTTGAGATACATTCACATTAAAATAGTATTTGCTGAAAAAGAAGAGACCACTATTTACTTTATTGTTGGCTGACGGTCAAGCTTTTTCAGCAAATATTTATCAAATGAGAGTTTTATAAACCTGAAATAATATTTATGACTAAAGCTTGGCACTCTAATTTACCAATAGTTTTCTTACTCTACAGATTTTCCGCCAACTTCACCTGCAAAAACCACCTGAACTTGATGAGAAACTTGTGGCCATACCTGGTGATGCACTTAAGCCATTGCTGGGCATAACACGTGAAGGCCAGCAGCGGTTGGCGAATGTATCGCTTGTTTTTCATTGTGCAGCCACTGTGCGTTTCGATGAAACTTTGAAAGATGCCCTCAAACTAAACGTGGGTGCGACTTTGGAGGCCCTCAAATTCGCAGAAGGCTTAAAACATCTCGAAGTTTTCATGCATGTATCAACATTTTTCTGCAATCCTTATTTGAAGCGGGTTGAGGCAAAGGTGTATGAGTCGCCTATGGACTGGAGGTTCTGTTTGGACTTAGTGGAACGAAATGATATTTCAGACGAACAGCTGGCAATTCTCACCAGAAAGTAGAAAACATATTTGTATTTTCGTGCATTCGAAATCTAAAGCTTTTTCGTTTAAGGTTGATTGTGGGATTTCCGAACACGTATTGCTTCACCAAAAACTTGGCCGAATCATTGGTAAATGATTACAGACATAAGTTACCGGTGGCTATTTATAGACCGTCTATAAGTAATTCTTATTTTTGAAAACTTTTAAAACTGTTCGCTTATTTTAAATTCAAATCTGCTTTTAAGTTTTGTTTGCCATTGAAGAGCCGGAGCCAGGATTTTCTGCCTCTTTGATGGGTGCCATGGGCGTTTTTGCCGTAACGGGTGCTGGTATTTTGAAAACCATTTACATTGGCAACAATGCTCGTTTGGACTTGACACCTCTGGACTTTGGCATCAAGACTTTGTGCTACTTTACTGCCAAGGCTGCCAGTTTATATAAAACAGGCTCGAAACGTTTGCAAACACCGGTGTTTATTACCTCGTCTTGCACACACACGACTCTCACATTTGTTGAATACATTAAAATTGTGCAAGACTTTGGCTTCTGGACTGAGGCGGCATTTGAAAAGAACTTTCTCCTGCCCGGCTTGCATTGCACTGACAACAGACTCGTTTATCTAACTCTGGTAAAATATCAAACTGAAAAGTTTCTCTGCAATAATGATTACCAATATGTATTATGCTCTAATGAAGGTATTCTTTAAACATATTCTGCCGGCACTTGTGGTCGATCTTGGTTTGGTTTTAAGTGGACGCAAGCCAGTTCTCTTGCCTGCCCATCGTAGAATTTTCAATACCATGGAAGTGCTGAGACCGTTTCTATTCAACACCTATGAAAGCTCAGGCGTTACGGACATTGAGGAAATATATTCTAAATTGAAAGAGTGTGTTAAGAAACTTTATTTTTTATTTCAACAGGAGACAAGATCTATTCTTATGTCTATTTCAGAACTGAGTTCAATATGAATGTGCTACACGATGCTAAAGAGTTTTACAAAAATGTGGGATTTTGTCAGCCAATGGTTTACAGTGTCAGGGAAAATTTGCTGAAAGAAGATCCTAAAACTCTGACAAGGAGTAGGAAAATATTAAAGGCGTAAGTGGTATTTACAGCGCTCAAGTAATTCATCAAGATTCAGCTTCTTATTTTTTTTCAGAAAGTTACTTGCATTCAATGCAATGAAACTGTTTTGCGCCTTTAAACTTTATCAAAAAGCTTTGCAATACTTGGAAACATATAGCGCTGAAAAGATGCCAACGTTTGGAAATTGTTCAACGTTTTTTGAGAATCTAGAATAGTTTTTATTTTAAGAAAATAAAAGAAAAGCACATAAAAAAGATGCATGTGTAATGCGCAATGAAAGCAGTGACACATAAAAAATAACTTAAAGGCCTTTTTCACTATAATACCCCCACACTGAAGCTTTGTACAGACGATTGTCAGTCAGCACTTACAATATTGTAAATTTTAAAAACGTGCTGTCAATCTGCACACAAACACACACACACACACACACACACACACGCATACGTGTTGCTCATCATTTCTCATTTTTCTTCCTCAAAAACAATTTTTTAAAATTTATATTTGTTTAAGGCAGCTTGATACGAGGTAGCCTTACAAGCCCAGCTGACTATTGCTCATAGCTTGTGTAAGTGTTAAAATACTCAGCACAAACACACATACGCGAACAAACGGATGACAGTAATGCAGTTTTTCTACCAACAAAATACCTGAAGTGTTTGTTGTAGTTATGCGATTACCTGGCATGAAGCTACCTTATTTTTGTTCTTTTTCCTGTAAATTTTTTTCTCCCGTACTTAATTTCTTACTATATAACTAATACTATATAAATAATCCTTTCGTACACACATAATTTTCTTTAGTATTCTTCAGGGAGCTTGATACCAGGTAGCCTTACAAGCCCAGCTGATTAAACTGTGAAAATACACAACCCAAATACACATACGCGAACAAACGGATGACAGTAAGACAGTTTTTCTACCAACAAAATACAAGCAGTGTTTGTTGTAGTTATGCGATTACCTGGTATCAAGCTGTCTTGGTATTCTTTGTCATTAGCAAGGTACCTCGATACCAGGTGGTCGCATAACTAATTTCGTGAGCTTAAACATGTGCTTGTGTACATCAATTACTTTAATAGCTGAAATTTCCAAAGATCAGGACATCATCGGTTCGTTCTCACTAGATTGACTAAAATGTCTGAAGTGGATGCTAGAAATTTCATAGATTTTTACTTGTATTGTTTTTTCAAAATATTTCTCTTAGATCACATTGGAAAAATTTTAATTTTGATATATTCTTACTCATGAGTAAAACTTTAAATCTGACTCAAGGATATATGCATTTGTTAAACCATTACTAACATAACGTCTAAATCGGATAACTTTATGTTGAAACACACGTCAGACTCTGTGCGAGAAAAGCACAAAAAAAACTAGAGACGAAAACAGTTCCATACAGAGCCTGTTGTATATTTCAACTAAATGTTGTCAGCTAAAGACCTTATTAGGGACTGTACCAGGCGGCCACATTTTGCTGCTCTTACACTGCATGTATTTTACAGTGTGCCTGTCGAATTTTCTACAACGAAAACCTACATGGCATATAAAGAAAAAAAAAAAAAAAAAAGACAAAAATGCCTCTGCACATCTACAGAAGCGTTTGAAATGGAAGAAATTCCAATAAGCGGAGGATGTTTCATTTTCAAGTATAGAAACGCCGCACATCAGCTGTTGCATAAGTCAGTTGGTTGTGGTAGCAATAACATAGTGGGCATTTACAAATATGTATACAAGATAAAATCGACTTAAATATATATGTATGTAAAACAAAAGCAAATAAAAAAATTTTAGGTGAAACTTAAAACCATAATGTGCAAGTAAAAATTATAAGCCGTCTGCGAATGTCAATTTTAACAGGCATGCAAATTACAAATGAAACGTATAAAAGAACCTCTGCAAAATATATGAATTTCAAAGGGTTCTCAGAGATGCTGCTATTTGTTTATAAAAACTGCTAAGAGTAGTGAACACATACAATATTTCATTTGTTACCATTTGACATTCATCGGCTTAAGAGTTCATATCTTAAAATCTGATCAGGCAAAGTAGCGTTGCAGCATGATCTGTGCAGGATTATAATAGCAACATTCTCTATGTATACCAAATTGTATATTGGCTAAACTTGTTTTTTGCAAAGCAGGCCAAATGCACTTTGTTTCAGTGCAATAATCATGCACATTCATTTACATCTCGTTTAAACTAATGCTCACCCCGCTAGGGAAGCTAAGGACAGGTTAAGCTAATTTTTGTCAGTGCACAACATTTAGGGAAACATTTTTCAGTACACAAACATTTAGGGCAAAATGTTCACTTCCGGCTTAAGAATGCAGTAACCATGCACTGGTATTGGCTTTTCATTTAAATGTATAAATTAAATAAAAAACTTATAGAAAAGTTGTAAAAATTTCAACTGGAACTTACTTCCGATGTGATCACCTACAAGATCACATCATGAAAGTAGATCACATCATCAAAGTTTTGCCGTATTATGCAAATAAAAAAAATTGAATTTTTTTGTTCTGGAATTTTTTAATTCATTTCCAAAAATGAACCTTTTCAAAACATTTACTGTATTTTTCCAGCTGTTTATATGCCGACGACATTTCGTTGGGGCTAATCAACTCATCAGTAGACTTGAAAAGCATATAAATAATTAAGTTTATACTGGAATTTTTTATCTAAAAATAAAAAAAAGTGAAGAACAAATAAATAAAATATCAAAAGCGGCAATATTTTCACCTCTCAAAACCCTTCAAATAAGCATCTTACAAAAATACATACATATACATACATATTATTTTTTGGCGTTATACATTATTTAATAGCACACATTAATGACAACTCGTTGTAAAATTTTGTCAAATGTCAAGCAATTCAAAAACTGCAAAAACATTTTTTTGCAGTGCCCGCTTCAAAAATACTGAATCATATGATGACTAGTTCATTTTGCAACACCAGTCACTGTCCGAGAGTCATAAATTCTCGTCAAAAGGTGTATCACTTTCTTACACGCTTATACATAAGAAAAAAATGTTAAGTACAAGAGCTTTTAAGAATATAATGAATAATTGAAATAAGTTAATGCATGAAAACAAGGGCTGGTACTATTCGGAACTAAAAATAACTTCGCTGTGTGTTTAGTTTTCTACAAAATAAAATCAATGATATACTTGGACTTTTCATAGAGCCCGCTTTTCATAATAAAACCATTCAAATTTATTAAAATTTCTTAAAGCTTAAATTAAAGCGGCGAGCTAATGTAGTCACAAATTTTATTTTAAATGACAAAAACATGTTTATTTTTGTGTTTTTTAATTTATTTGTTTAATCGTTAAATTTAGCAGTTTGACCCCCAAAAACTTGGGCAGTGTTTTTATTTCTGATACAGACCTGAATTGGTCAATTTAGTTAAAGAAGAAATTGCAACACGAAAGCATAACAGATACAAAAGTTGATTTGAGAGTAAAAAAAAGATGATACCAGCGTTTTTTGAAGACAAAGAAATTTTTATTACAGGCGGCTCTGGTAAAACTGAATACTGTATTCGCAGTTGCAAAATTAAATATTAAAAATTGATGTTTATTTAAAGGCATAGTGGGTTCAGCTTTGATTGAACAAATTTTACGTTCCTGTAATGTACGCAAAATATATATTTTACTGCGACCGAAGAAAACTATGACACCAGAAGAGCGCTTGGCCAAAGTCAAGGAAGGACTTGTAAGTTAAATCGTTTTCTAATTATTTGAATATGAGCAATACGTGAAATTATTGCTACAAAACTGTACAAGATTTTTAAAAAAGTCTGGGCCTTATAAATTTCTTTTGCCGCCGTTTTCTTTAACGTACAAACATTTTCAGTCTTGAATTTATATTCAAGACAATAACAAAATAGGAAAATACACGAAATAAAATTCAAGACAACAACAAAATAGAAAATATTTGCTGGTTTTCAACACAAATACAAGAAATAAAACTTATGTACGTTTTTGAAAAACGAGCAACTAAAATGGAAATCTATATAAAATTGCAACGTGACCGACTGATCATCGCCTATAGCCCTAACGCCTACAGCTAGAGTAATCAAATTTCGTATATGGACAGTCCGTCTGATGTATGGATCCATTCAGACGGGAGCCGGAAAGGGGTAAAAACGGGTAAAAGGGGGTAAAATCGGTAATTCAATATCTCCGGACAGGCAGCACAAAAATTCAAAAAGCACTCAAAAGTATAATAAATATAAACGTAAAGGTGTCTGGTAATTTTTTCATATTTTGAGTACTAAGGGGATAAAACGGGTAAAACCTGAATTTTGGTACTTTTTTGAATTGCATATATCTACGTAAAAGATGGAAACAGGAAAAAACTATAAACTGAATTTTATACTTATTAAAAAGTTCTCGATACAACTTGGTCACTTTTTTTAAATTTGGTCATTTAGGGGTTAAAAAGGGGTAGCCTGGAATTCTATGTCTTCGGGCGTAATACAAGTAACAAAAAAATTCAAAAAGTGCCTGACAGCCTACTAATAATAATGGAACAGGTCTCTTGTTAGTTATAAATATATAGTTTTTATAAAACACGGCCAGATTAGGTTAACATATGCTAGAATAGATGTATCCATGAAAAAGCCCTCTTTTTCATTTGTTTTTGGCATCAAAGTAAATGTGACCAGCATAAGAAAGAAAATAAATGCACTAACAAACAAACATTTACTCTGTCTAGATAGGTCTAAAAAAAAGCTTATGTTTTTCCCATTCCTATTTTTCTGTCCGCTATTGTCTGTGTTTATCCGTAAAAAATAAACTAGTAGTGGCCCAATCTATCTTTAAATGACTGTATGATTATTTTTCCTTTGACTGGCAGATTTTTCGCCAACTTAAACGACTAAAATCTCAAGAATTGGACATGAAACTTGTTGCTGTACAGGGAGATTCGATTTTACCAATGTTGGGCATAACAGACGACTCAGCGAAAATACTTGAAAACGTCTCGATAATTTATCACTGTGCGGCAACAGTGCGTTTCGATGAGACCCTTAAGGATGCTTTAAAGTTGAATGTGGGCGGCACACTGGAGGCCTTAAAATTTGCTCAAACTTTAAGGCATCTTGAATTATTTATGCACGTCTCCACATTCTTCAGTAATCCCTATTTAACCAGAGTTGAGCCGAAATTTTATCCAGCACCCATGGATTGGAAGTTCTGTTTGAATTTAGTAGAAAGAAAGGACATCAATGAAGAAGAACTTAACATAATATCCCGAAAGTGAGTGTGATTAAAAAAATGTATAAGTGGTTTTTCGTATTATTAAATCCATTTTATTTCCAGATTGATAGTTGGCTTTCCAAATACCTACACTTTTACCAAAAATTTGGCCGAGTCGTTGGTGAATGATTACAAGGACCAGCTGCCTGTGTGCATCTATAGGCCTTCAATAGGTGAGTTCGATTGGACTATAAATGGGAAGTGACTACTTAAAATCACTTTAAATATAAATTTCATCATATGTTCTGTAAAAACCAATTGATGTTTTAAATTAGAAATGGCCAGGATGGTTTAAAATTTGAATTTTAAAAGACAATTGTTCTTTTTAAAGGATGGTCCAACTAAAATGCAACGTGTTGTTGACTGTAATAAAGCAAAAAGTTTTCAGGGAATTATTCGCACAGTTTATGTATTCCCAGATGCCTTACAACAGCAAATGACAACAACAACAACAAGAAACTACTAGATGCCCCCATACAACATAAAGTAGCAATTAAACGTAACTCTCAAGCTGTAAGAGAGAGAGAGAGAGAGATGAAATTTATACAATATATACATATATATTTTTTTTTTTAAACAAACACAAAACTGCGAAGCTTTTTGCTTGTCTGCAGAAACACCCAGAGCCTTCGGCAGGAATCGAACCTGCGACCTCGAAGACTCTTGGTAGAAGAGCACTCTACCAATTCATCCATCAAGGCGCATATGCCATTCCATACGTGCATTTCACATACATACGGGACCCTAAGTGTGCGAGCCCGCCTCGTACTTGACTCAATTTATTTTGGCTTGTCTGCCTCATATATATGTACATATCTATTATTATTATTATTATTATTATTAATATTTCCTCTTGTTGTATGTGCTATTGCTTACTATTCGCTTTTAGTGTATTTTGCTCTGAAGGACCCGGAACCTGGCTTCACTTCCACACTGACGGGTCTGGTTGGCTTGTATGCGGTTGTCGGTACCGGCTTACTGAAAACCATTTATGTCGGCAAAAACGCACGTTTGGATATTTCGCCACAAGATATTGCTGTTAAGAATATGCTTTATTTCACACATAAAGCCAGCCATCTATATAAGATCGACAGACCGCGAGACATACCAATTTTCATAACATCCAATGGCAGTCATTGTGCACATTCTTTAATAGAATTTTTAGATTTATTCGATCGATATGGCTTATGGCAGAAAACTGCCTTTGAAAAAAATTTACTTCTACCGGGCATTATTAATACTACAAATCGTTTTGTTTACGTGATGTTGGTAAATTTTGGCGATTTGACCCTGCAATATAAATATCTAACACAGAAATATTTTAAGGTCATAGTTTTACAGTTGTTGCCCGCTCTACTCGTGGATGGTGTTTTAAAGCTTAGCGGCCGTAAGCCCGTATTGATGCGCATACAACGCAGGATCTTTCAAACTTTGGAGGTTATGAAGCCATTCATGTTTAACAATTACGAGAGTGAAGGGCTGACAGATTTTCAGGAAATGAATCAAAAGTTGAAACAGTAGAAAAAACTAGAAATATAAATTTAATAGAACACAGTTATTAACTTTAAATGATTTCAGCACCAATTTCAGTACCGAGGAAATGTCCGAAGGCAACAAATTGTCGACAATCATCAGTTACTGTGAAGCGTCAGCGTTTGGCATGCGGCATATGTTATTGAAAGATGATCCAAAATCTCTGCCCAAAGCCCAAAGAATATTCAAATTGTAAGGTTTATATGAAAGCATATCGTTCGTGAAATGCAAAATGAAAATGATCGATTAAGAAGATTCGATTTTGAATTTTTTACTGTTTAGAGCCTTTTGTATTTTAGAGAACGATATGTTTCATTTTAAGTGCAACACCATTTCATAATTGTTGTCTTTTCTAGAAAAACATTTATTGTCAGGTTCATACAGTTGCATTTGTTTTATAAAGTTGTAGTCAAGATCTTGGATTATGCTGAAAGTCTTTCAGCTGAGTGGCGGACTAATGGAATGCAGCGTATGCATTATTGATTAAGGCTTTCATTCTTCTTTTGGAAATATATATTATATATTTATTTATGGACATTAAACATTTAGCCTGCATAATTTATTACTAAAAGCGGTTTCAATTTGATATTCTTACATTTCATTTAAACTAATTGTGTGGCAAACTTTTGAATTAAAAATTAGTATTGTGTTTTCTGTGCAAGAACAATTTATTTTAGTATAAACAATAAGCGAACGACACACTTGTTGTTTTTATGTGTAGAAAGGTGGTGCCTAGTTTATTTTAAACAATTGCCAAAGTCAAGTTCATAAAGCAAGCGTAAAAATGATGAGAAATGGAAGAAAATTCGCCAAGATTTTTGACCAGATTTGCTGAATATTCTCATTTGCACAATTTTCACTACCCATCATGAGAGCTCTTTATGTAAAATTGAATACTTTTTCTTCAACATTTCTTAAAAATTGTGTGTTTTCAGTAAAACAAAATAATTGGTATAATAAGCGTTTAACACGGCCTTAAACTAAAATTAACAACTTTTTATTACGAAAAACAGTGTTTAACATGCACGTGCATGCTCTGCACAAATAAACGATATGATTGTATAAATTTGAACTTGAAGTTTTGTTTCATATATTCATCTACCATTTTTTATTACGTCACCAAATAGCTCCACTGAACTGTTTTGAAGTTTCATTTCCAAATATAAACTTCTCTGATAATTTGTTGCTACATACATATGTACATATGTATATAAAAACGAAATCGTTTTCTTTGGTGTAATTCATAATAAGTGTTTTCATTTATTTATGTACTCGTATAACAAAAACTTATTTTAAACTTAGAAAAACGCTTAAATATATTTTTGGTTGTTTCTTACAAAAAGTATTTTGTTGCACTTAACAATAGAACAATTGTCTTAATATTTGATCACTAAGAAAAATTATATACATTTTAATGGCTACAGTTTTTATTAAAAGGGAAATAAAAGAAGTTTAACAAATTCTGCTTATTAACAAATACACTTTTTTTTAATTGTTTAATTTAATAACTATATCATGTACTTACAGCATACCTACATTAGTTTTGTTTTTAGCAAATTTTCCCTAAATAGTGCCTGTAGTAGTTGAAATGTTCGTTTGTATTTGATTTTATTTAAATTAATATTTTATTGCATTAGTGTTTTATGTTGTTTTAGCTTAGTTTCTCCCAGCTAGAAATTGGAAATTTGTTGATAATAACATCAGCAGAATGAGTCTTCTAAGAATACCTTATATGACCAAACACTGATTAATCAGTTGGACGATCGGAAAAAGATTATAAAACAAAAAAGAGAGCGGAGTCTCGCGGTAGGGTACCGTTTTCTCACACCAAAGACTCATTTTCGACTCAAAGGGACTATTTTAATCGCGCTGTGAAATGGAAAACTCGAATTCGATTTAAAACTGCCAAAAATGCTGGCTGTTTTATTTGGTTTCATTTTATTTTAATATATTCCCTTTTACGTTTACACTATGTAACTTGTTGCTAGCCGGTTTGGTTTTCAGCGAGTGTTTTAACAAACTTAGTTATGTTATTTCTTTGTGTGTAATGCCGTTTTCTTTCCCACAATAGCTCTGTTTCTTTACTTTTTGGCCAAAGTTCGGTAAAATGAGGGTAAACTATAATTTCTCTCCATAAGAGACAAAAATGCACAAAAGTACGGAAACGAAAAAAAAACAAATATTTTACCACAAAAGAAAAGGTCAGAGTTCTGACAGCTAAATTTGTAAAAAAATATTTATATATTTTATTTAATTTGCGTTAAAAAATTTTTCTCAAAACAATTAAAAGGAATGAAATGCATAAAACTCTTTACGAACACAGCAGAACTCATAAATTCATATACATAAATGAATTCGTAAATACATACATATATGTAAATATATAACAATCAACAATTTTGTAGAGAATGCTTTAAAATATTTTTTAACACTAATTTCCAATTTCGCAAAACATTTATTTCTTCTATGTTATTGTTTATTCTTTCAAAACAGCTGAAAGCTGAACTACTTGCCCAAACTAGCCCGCAGAAAAAGTACAGGCTGCATCGTGCAAGAAGAAGAAGCATAATGTACTCTCACAAATACTCTCATTTGCCCAATTTTAAAATACGGGAATGCTTTGCGTGCAAATTGGGATGCCAACAGAGCTAATAAGTGGAACGTTTTCAATATTGTTTATCTTTATATGGGTTTTATTAATTTCTGTTACCTATTCACAGTTTTAACAATCTTTTCTTTTTGTCTTACTCTCGCTATGCTATTCAAATTCGCAAACTTTTCGAGAACAGGAATCGGCATGCTACGTTAGAAACTCAAATGCAATGTTTTAATAATTATTGTTATTATTATTATTGAGTTTCATAAATTTCTCAATCTCTGTGAGATTAGAAAATACCCATCCCGGGCTATGCCAAGGGATAAGGATCTGATGTACATATGTATACTTATCTGTTATTGTTTGGTGTACTGATTGTGTATATTGTTATTGTGTATTATTATTTTTATTATTATTACTTTATCTTTATATTATTTGGTCTTTATATTGTTATATTAATTATTCAAGCTATTGATCTTTGGTTTTTTTATAAAAATAATATTAAACGAAACGTCATAATTAAAACTTTGTTTTAATTATGAAAGATATTAAGCCTTATAAGCTAAACCAGAAATTGGAACAAAACACGTAATTATTTATTTATTTTCAAAAATAAATAAATAATTGTTTAATATTATTTTTATAAAAAAGCCAAAGATCAATAGCTTGAATAATTAATATAACTATTATTTTTATTATTATTATTGTTATTTTGCCTTATTATTCTCTAATTGATGGAAGTTTTTTTCCAATTTGTATTCTTTTAAACGTCTTTATGAATTTACTAATATTTTTATACGTAGAAGATATAAAGCAGGTATATAAACTGGCAACATTTTATACTTTTTAAGTTTTCATTGTCAAATTTCCTGCTTAATGGTGCTCGAAAAAGAGAAGATGGGAACAGTGGCGATTTCCGATGTAATTACTTCCTTTTTTTTGCTACTGTAAAATATTATTGCTTTTCGATTATCAGGTTGCAAAATTATGAAAGCGAAATATGAACTTGTGATTGTATTTTCTACAGCATGGCTTACATTTATATCTGAAGTAGTACTTGGGAAACTATGTACGGATGGTATACTAATGAAGGCATTCAGCATTGGCTCATGTCCCGTTAACATTCTTTGAATATAGTGTGGTCAGACTAAGGGCTTTATTTTAATATAAAGTTGCAATGGCATAATGATGTCATGTTAGCTTAACTTGAAGCACTAATGGGACAAAATGTGTACATTAATAAATTTTGTCATCAAAATATATATTATATATGTGTATATTTCGGTTTCAAAATTTCGCACGGTAACACCTTAAGATTTTGTTCAATATTTGGTTTCGAATTTTAATTCCAATTTGCTACCGGCGCCATATCATGCGGCCTCATAGATTATCAAAAATTCCATTTAATTAATCTGACAGCTCTTCGAAAGCATACAATCAAAGCTCTGTTGAGCCATGATAAATTTCTAGAAAGGCAATAAGGCCGCTACCACAGTATCGGTCGGCATTACCATTTTGTTATCTAGTTATCATTTTATGCATAAGCTGTGTTATCCTGTTCAGCACCTGCAATCTGAACTCCAGTTTAGCTGGCATCTATTATAAATGCTGAGAGATAGCTGAACTTGCTCTAATTAGCGGCGCAAAAAAAATCTTATTAAATTATAAGTAGTCAACAAACATGTTGATGAGCAATCTGCAAAACGAGCAACTACATTCACCACTGTTACCATCTCCTCAATACACGTTGGCTGAAATAAAAAATTAGAAAACTCAAAAGAAACAAAAACTAAACGAAATTCTAACTTAAAGCGATTTCTTGAGGTTTTGTGTGTTCAGCTTTCTTTGCCTGCAGACGCTGAATGGGGGGTACAGCAAACATGACCAGACCACTAAGAGCAATCATGACACCAGCTAATATGAAGGCAGGACTATAAGACAGGGTAATGTCGTACAACCAGCCTAAAATAAAACAAATTAAAATCAGGTCTAAAACATTGTTTCTAACTTAAGGTCTACACGTGACAAAAATTTGTTGAAACAAATGTCAGGCTCTGTATGAAAACATAAAAAACCCAAGACAAAAATGATTTATGTATATACTGATTATGTATATCTTGATGTTTGTCTGAACAAAATTTTGTCAGTTACAGACGTTAAGCCAATATAATTATGCGATTATAATTTAAGGTCAGCAGTCGCTGGTCTTAGTCCGCCAATAAATTTGTTTAACATTCATGGCAGCTAATACGAGTTGGACGTTTGTCGCAATAGGTGTTAAATAAATTTATTGCAGGTCTAGACGAGGTGCTTCTTTAAGACAATCGGTCGCAATCAAGCACCAATAGTCAAACATTAGGGCAACTTACCTCCTATAGGTGGTCCTATTAACGATGCTATGCCCTGAAATAGCAATAAAATGCCGAACGCATTTGTCAGCTTATCCAGACCCAATAAATCGACCAATATCACTGAGGTCAAACCCACATAGGCACCAATGGTGAAACCAAATACCGAACAATAGAGACCCAAACTAAAGAAATCCGTACACAGTGGACACATGGCAGTCGCAATGCCACACAATGTCAGGCACACATTATACACCCACAACCGATTTACCCAGGGCTTATCCGATATATAGCCCAATATTATCCTGCCAATTGTATTGGCAACACCAATAATGGCAATGAGGTATGACGATTGTTCGGATGTTAAGTCTAAAGCTTTCGCTTGAGCCACTATGTAAACGTAAGGCATGTTGAAACCGATGCTGGTGCAAAAATTCGATACGGTAAAAATAATAAAGATAACATCTTTTAGGAGTGAGAAATTCATCATTTCAGCCATAGTGTCGCGAGTTTCCTGAGAACAGGGTATGCAACCGCAACATTTTATCGAATCCTGTGGGACAGAAAAATTATTAATAATAATTGGAATGATATACAATATTAAAAAAATATTCAAATATGAACTTAATTATTTATTTGCTTTAAGAGCCAATTGAAATGTATTAATTCAGGTCCAAAAATGAAGCCTTTTTACAAAATGACAGCTGAAAAAGACAGCAAACATTTTGTAAAAAGGGTTCATTTTTGGACTTGAATTAATATTGAAAAAAAAAATATCTTGAGGAAATAAAAAGCCAAGCCAATATACATACATACCTCGATATACCAGACAGCCTACATAACTACAACAAACATTCATGTATTTTGTTGGTAGAAAAACATTAAATTCATTTACCAATTTGTTAGCGTTTGTGTGTTTGTGCTGTGTATTTTGACAGTTCTTTTGGCTAAAAGCAGTAGTCAGTGGGGCTTGTAAGACTACCTGGTATCGAGGTACTTGGCCAAGCATGCATGAAGGCTTGGTAAAACATAAAATAAATCTAATCAAGTATAAAACTACAGATACTTTTGTTGAATTATAGAAACAGCTAAAGTATTTGGCTGGAGTCGGAACAGCTGGATAAATAAACAATCAACTACTCCACATAATCTTTTGTTTTCAAAGTGAATATGTAGCGAATGAACTTGGCTCTACATTTTGCAATTTTCGGGCAAGACTTTCAGAAGTGTGTTTCACTAAATCAATCAAATGTCAGATACAAAAACCGTTCCTCTTTAGTTCTAAGATTTTGACATTTAATGGTGAGTGGAGGTAAAAAAAAAATAATTAACTGCACTGACAGTTTTATTTGTTATAGATTCGCGTGAAATAATATATTAGGTCTGATCGAGTACTTTTCTAGTAAAATCCAGTAACTGAGCAATTACTCCGAAATTTAAACATATTAGTCTCAATAAACACGTTTTCATAAAAAAAAACACGAGCATGGAAAATGGTGAAATCCCGTCAAGTTTATGCAACAGCTGATTGCAAATAACTGTGATGCTACAAAGTTTAAAATTTATTCACAAGAATATAGTAAATTTCATAAAATTTTTTAACTCAAATATCTTTGACTCAGTGGAAGTTATTTCTTCAAACATTTTTACTTAAGAGGAGATCAATGGATAAGACAAAATCCTATGCCATGAAGATTGTTATGTAATTCTATGCGAAAGCAAAACTATTCGAGTTTGTATGCCTTTAATACAGCGGTTCGAAAACTTTCCCTTTTGAATCGAGTTACATTACAACCACCCTCCTCTGATTTATGTGACAAGAGTTTCCTATACAGACAAGGAACTATCGAGTCTCACCTCGTACATTTCTTATGTCATTTAAAGTTTTTTTTTGTTCATTAAAAGTTTTTAAAATTTATCGTTAATTAAAAACAAAAATGTCGTTATTAGAAATAATTGCTTTTATCTTCGACTACTGCTTGGCTTTCGTTTTTGAACATGAATTTTTTTTGCTAAGCATTCTGATGCTGTATGTGGCTTTCTTGACTCTCAACGATCTATTAGCAGCCTACCTACATATTTTTGATCAAGATGCCAGTGGAAACGTAACAGCCGTTCAATAGCCCTTAAAATAATAAAAATCAAATACACACCTCTTCTGCACTCAAGTGTAACGATGAGTGTTTAACGGAGCCATAACGTATGTGACCGGAGCCAGCAAGATCAGTACGAGAGCGTGCGTACTCTGGTATGTTGAGTAAAGAACCCTGAAATCAATACGAATACGTTTACATTTTTACTATTCTAGGTAAAACTCATCGAACAACAAATCACCTGATACAAGATGTCCGGTCTATACATGGTACCACTACCCGATTTTTCTCTATGCGAGTCTTTCAATTGTGCTAAATAAGGCTGACTTAAGGACACATTTGTTATGTTATCATTGCTGGTACTTTTGGAAACGACAGCAATTTCCGTTTTACCATAAGCTTCTCCACCATTCAGTGTAGTTACCTGTTAAATAAAGCAAAATATTAAAGGGCTTCAAAACTAATATAAATATTTATTATTTACCGTGTTCTTGTAGGCATGCCCCACACTATTGGATCGGCCAAGTGGTCCACCATTTGCATCAGTCTTGGGTAATTGCAAATATAGATCTGCTTGTTTTACGTTGGCTTTCAATGGCTCCAATTCGGCTGGTGTCGTATGGCCATCGATTAATTTCTTTTTATTTTGGGGCTGTGGTGTTTCCAAGGGCCTAAACATGGCACCGAATATTATACAGTTTAGTACAATACCTCCGATTATCAGTAAAGCACCGCGCCAACCAAAAGCCCCAATTAAATACTCTGTCAGCGGGGCAAACACAAAGGTACCAAATCCAGAGCCGCACACTGCTATGCCAGTAGCCAGCGATCTTTTGGCTTCGAAATACGTGCTGACACTGACAATGGCTGGCAGGTAGATAAGACCAAAGCCCAAGCCCGTACCCAGACCAATTGTTATAATCAGTGTTAATACATTCTGTGGAAAAAGTTATAGTTACTTGAAAATTTATATATCAATATGCATTTTTGTCAAATATTTATTTTACCTGGGCAAACATACTGATGACTATACAGAATGAAGCCAAAATAGATCCTGCTATTGTAACTGCCCGGCAGCCATAACGATTTACAAATGACGATGATATAGGGCCTGTGTTAAATAAAAACAGAAAAAGAAAAGGAGAGTTTATTATTAAGCCTGAAAGTATGCTGTGCATTCAACTACTTTGTGTGAAAACAGTGCTTTCATACAACATTTCTACCATTCCAAGGGCATTCATTTATTGTAGATATGAACCTGAACATGCTCAAGTATGTTCAACAGTAAAACATCTGCAAGAAAGGGTTATCCCTGTTTCCACAATACAAACGAATGACTCGGCTGGCAACACGTATGAAAACCCCTAATTTTTTTTAGTGCTTCCTATACACAGTTTCAGCGCTAGTTACTCGCCTGCGTTTTGCGAACAGGAATGAAAGCCTGTTTCCAGCAAATCATGTGCTTCTGACCCCAGGTTTAAGTGCACCTATTTTATTTTATTTTATTTTATTTTATTTTATTTTATTTTATTTTATTTTAGTAACTCATACAAAACCAAAAAGCCACAATTTACATATTACTTATTATTAATTGAGTGAAATAGATGATTTCCTTTGTACTTATGTTCATATCTGCAAAAATGAGTTTAAAAAAAAATTAACAAAGGCAGTGATAAAAACAGCTGCGAATAGAATCTCCCTCTCAAAAATCTGCGAAATTAATATTTTGATAAGTGAAGATGTTACAAAAACAAACTAAAATCTTAATCCATTTGTGGCGAATGATATAAAACATTCACCCCTGTCGGGAGTAAAATGTGAAATTTTTATTCCCATAAAATTTTCATTTCCCAAGTAAGGAAATTTGCTATCATGAATATTAGGGGAACTTCTGTTTTGCTATCAATATGAAGTGAGTGTACAATAGGGAAGAATAAAATATAAACACAAAGGAAATTTATTCAAAATTTGTGGGTAAGTGATGTAAAAAGTAATTAAATTTATGTTTTATAACTAATAAACAGAAACTTATAGTTTAAAAGGCAAAAAAAAAAAAAAAAAAACGATCAGAATTGATGCCATTATATTACCACAAGAAGAGGAAATTCGGTCACAGCGGATAGCTCGTCATGCTTTGCTAGATGCACCTAATCCATTAGAGTTGCCCGATACACTTTGAGCCGGTTAAGATTATTTAAAGAATATAAAACAATTTGTTTCCATTTCAGATTTATTCAACATTACAGGGTGAATTAATCGGTGTTTTCATGCCTGTTGAATATTTTGACAGATTCTCTGCCGGAAACAAAAAAAAAATTATTTGGTATTCCGCCCAACGTAAAACTAAGCGCATGCTTACTTTTTTTTTTGCAGAGGATGGATACCAAAAAAGTGTTGGAAGAGATTACGAAGTAGGAATGGCGCAATCGACTTTTTGCGAAGTGCTGTCCAAAGTTTTGGATGCTTTAGAAAAGTCTCTGCGCAGAATAGATAAAATTAAAATCATGTACTTTTTTAATAAGAGGGCCAGCACTTTTTAGTTCTTCTGTAAGCGAACACCAAAATTCGGCCACCACATCTTTAGAAACCTTCACAAAACCACATGTAATGGGTCGTTTATTTTGCACCCTATTGCGAAGCATGTCATGTTGTACATTATTTATTGATTTAGACCTAAAAATAGTTTTCAGCTAATTTTGTATATCCATGTATCAACTACTTGCAGTTTTTCTGGTTCCTCAAAGAAAATAAAATTAACAAATTAACACAAAAAATGGAAAAAATGTCTTTGAAAAATTCATTCACGATAAGGGAAAATTTCGAATGGGAACACATTTTATGGGAAAGGTTATTCACGATCGCTCTTTTGGGAAATGGGAAAAAATTGTTGGGGACAAATTATTCATGATAGGGGTGATTGTTTATAAAGGGATTTATGCTTTCATTTAAGGAACGTTAAAAAATAAAATACTTTCCTTGCTGTTTTAGTTCGAATAAAAACTATGTTGAACAAGAATTTTTTATTATTTTAGCGTTAAAATAATCATTTAATTATTTTCTGTGTCGTTTTTCAGTGGTCTTTCCGGCTTTCATTGCTACCAGTCAACTGGTCAGTAGACTGGCAGAAATTTGAAAGAAACTCACTCAATGTTGTACTGATACTTGGTTACTAGACAGTAAACAATTAAATAGGACTTTCACACCTAATACTAAAATATGTGATTGACTGCATTAGCGATAATTAAATTAATTTTGGTATAACTCAATTATGTTGGGATAAATCCTAAGCTCTATCTGAAATAATTTTTATCTTTGATTTGTTTATTCTTTCATACAGAGTCTGACGTTTGTCTCGACAAGATTTTGTCAAGTTTTGTTAAGTTGGGCTATATATTATTTTATTTTTATAATTTTTGACCTTTATTGTTAAAATTGACAACACTATTTTTTAAAGCTTTAGGTGTTTTTTCTTTCTTTGTTAATCGATATTTCGCTAACAATTTGTTAGCATCGTTAGGAATCTTTAATAAAACATAAAAACAATTAAAGAGTCCTGACAAATTGTTAGTGAAATATTGATTAATAAAGAAAGAAAAATATAAAGACCTAAAGCTTTGAAAAATAGTGTTGTCAATTTTCAGTTGGGTTATGATATTAAAAAACTGAATTCAAATCTATTTTAGTATTGGTGTTTTTGTTGATTATTTTACCGGGCTTGCGCTCGATTTTGTTGCCTCAGATTTGAGAAAGATTTTTTTGTGATACAGTTTTTAAAGAAGGCAATAAAAGTAAAATTGTTTCCACTTACCAGATGCAAAAGTAACTCCCACCATAATCGACACAATCCATGCTGTGTAGCCTTTCCCTTCATTGAAATATGTCAGAAATTCATCATAAAATAAACCAAAGGAATATGTCATGCCATCGGCTTTAAAGAAAGAAAACAGACACATTAGAGAGCCTTAGAATACAACAGAGATTAAGTAAAACTTTGAACACTAAAGAAGACAAGGATCAAGCAAAACTTCAATATTCAATTGCATTAAACCAAAATTAACGAAACGTGATATGTGTAGATTTGTATTGCTATTCTATAGAATGTTATTTGTTGTTTTTTTTTTTTATTTATTTATGATGCTAAAACTTGACAAATTTAACTTAAACTGTAAGTTGGAAGAAAAAAAGAAAATTCATATTAAATCACTCAAAATAATTATAAAGATATGTATGTATGTATGTGCTTATAAAAATTTTTCTTCAACAGATTAAAAAAAAAAAAAAAAAATAAAAAAATCTCCTGAAGAAGTCGACAAACATTATCGACGAAACGTTGAAAGAAACCCACGATGAAATAAAATTGTTTTATTTACATACATCTTGAGAATAAGGTATGACCATTATTAGCCCAAAAAGTCAATATTTTTTTTAATATCAATCCTGCGATTGGTCAAAAATAAATGTAAAGAAAATTAATTTTTTATTATTATTGACTATTTAATCATAATTGATAATTTTTGTTTTTGCAACTAAAAACGTTTTGTTTTTTAATGTCTGCCATTAAGTGAACAAAATTAATAAGCCAGCAGGGGCCAAATCATCGTATTCGATTAGATAAAAATGGTTTTATTCAAAACGAAACAACTGGAGTCCCTATATTTTTTCATATATATAGAAGGGCCAATATAAAAAATGTCTTAACTAACAAAATGACAAACGAAAATAGAAGATTTGATACCAACATTTATCGTGCAGATAAAAATATCCTTCCAAACGTGAACTATGTTAAATACTGGTGGCTTATATAACTACTAAAAATTCTTCTCTTTTAACCCTTGACCATTTTATCTAAATCAAATAAAAAAGTAATGTTTTTCAATATTTTTTCTTTACATGTTTAATTTGCGCTTACAGGTAATAAATACTACATGTATTCATTTGCAAATAGATTATAATTGGCTTTAAAAAATGTATTAAATGTATAATATTACTTATAATTTCTATACTAGAGAGCTCGATTAAGGGACAGTGTATAATACATATGTTATTAAAACTACTCTTTTGTTTATTTCTAAGTGTAATTATAATAACCTTTTATAATATTTTGCTGAAATAAACAATTTAAAAAAAAGAAAAAAAAAATCATCGTATTCTATATCGAACGAATCCCGTCACTTATGCTGTGTGTTTGTTGTTTATTTTGCTTTTCTATTACATTATTTTTGCTCGATAGTTCATTCGATATCGAATGCAATGATTTGGCCCCAGTTTTTGTAACATTCTGTGCAAATCTTATGCAAGACAACAGCTGATTGATTTTTTTCTCATCTAGTTTTCGAGCAGAATGTTAAACACTAGTTTTTCCTTGCATTTTAGTTTTTAAATTCAAAAAATTTCTAGCAGTTTGAAAAATCTAAAGTTCAGTTTAGAAGAGGGAAATTTTATGACCACTTAGTAACTCAATTGTAGAAACTTAATATACTTAAAATCGTAGACAAGTTTTATTGGCAATGTTTAGTTAATGTTAATAAAGATATTAGCACATCTCTGCTCATACATACATACATACATACATACATACATACATACATACGTATCAATATCGTATTGGTGAATATTTTTTATTGTACATGCAAAAGAAACTGTTGCTTGTACGTATTTTTTTAAATTTAACAACTGACACTTAAACGATAAGATAAACAAAGTCGTTTGCTACATTTTTACGATTTTAATATAAATGTTTTAAAGACCATTTTCATTTAGCAATTGTAAAAAAACATGCATGTGATTAGATTAAATCGAAATTTATATTTCATAGAGATATAATCGCAACATTCCACAGTATTTAAAACGTAATATTTGCTTTAAAAAGGTGCAGACGAAAAAAAAAAATATTGTAACTTGAAGAGTTGTTCGAAGAAATATACAACCCCATTTTATTGACGCATTACCTTTTATCTACTGTAACTGATTTATCTACTGTAACTGATTATAAATCACAACGAAGATAATAACCCTTATCGCATAAGAACTATTACCTGAGATTCGTTTTATATTCATAAAGCTGGTGTCTAGAATTTTGTTGTGCTGCAAATTTTTAGGTTAGGTTAGGTTAGGTTCGGTTGATTGGAGGGGCTTGCTTGCCCATGTCTTGCGACATACACCTAAGCCAGTATAGGCTTGTTGTGCGCTCCGTGGATTTAACCTTGAAATTTTTATGTTTTCAAAGTTTTCTTTCTATCGCAAATGATTTCCCAAGCGCCAACTGGGTTCAAGAAGTTGGTGGTTCAACAGTAATAGAGAAAAAACAAACTGAAGAAAAAAGAACTTTGCAGAGGTACATGAAAATGTAAAGGTATACATTAAGCCAGGTCCATTTTCGATAGCTTTTGGTGTAAGAAAAAAAAAAAGGTATCGACATTCAAAAAATTCATTTTTGAGATTCAAAAAATTCATTTTTGAGATGTCCGAAATAAAATTTTTTATTTCGTATTTTTATATGGAAGACCCCTAAGGAGACATGGTATAGGTTCGGTGTACTCAAAAATATATGGAAGAGCACTACTTCAAATGTGTAACCAACCCCAATACTTTTTTCAAACACATCGACCTCGTAGCATGTCTCCTTAGCGGGGCTTCCATACAAAGAAAAAAATTGTTTTTTTGATATGTGGTAGAATTTTGTTCCTCATGCCAAAAGCTATCGAAAAATCTATGGAACAATATCGACTGATAAATCGGGCCACACCAATATAAGTACATACACACATACATACACTTTCAAGGACTTTAACACCGGTATTCATAAAAAATAAAACGATCCTCAAATACATTTTAGAACAAATTTTACATCAAAAATTTGTTGTAAAATGTGTTTCAACAATGTTTTATTTTTTATGAACACCGGTGTAAATATTTATTAAAAATGGGAACAGTAGGCAAACTACAATAAAAAAAACCTAGAGAGTCTGAAAAATGTGCGAAAAAAGAGGTTTATAAAAACATGATTTTAATTATTTATTTGCTTTAAGAGCCAATTGAAATGTATTAATTCAGGTCCAAAAAAGAACCTTTTCAAAATATTTGCTGTATTTTTCAGCTGTCTATATGCCGATGACATTTTGTTTCTGCTAATCAACTCATCAAACTTTTAAGAATTTTTCAAGTCTACTGATGAGCTGGTTAGCACCAACGAAATGTCGTCGGCATATAGACAGCTGAAAAATACTGCAATTATTTTGAAAAGGTTCATTTTGGGACCTGAATTAATACGTTTATAAAAACAAGTAAAAATTCAACATTACACAAATAAGAAGAGGTGCAAAAATGCAAATATATCTTAAAAATTTAAGCAAAGACGAAAATGCACTGAAATAGATTGGAAATCAGTAGGTGGGAAAATGACAAAAATTAAAAAAAAAACACTGAAATTACGAAAACATAATAATGAAATTTTAATTTTACAGTTGAACTAAATGAGTTAGAATTTGTTTATAATTTATCGGGTTTTCTCGTTCGATTTTTACTTCCTCAAAAACGTGAAAGATTTTACGTGATAGAATTAGAGTGATTAGCAGTTTTAAAGAAGACAAGAAAAGTAAAACTGAAGGCTTAGTGGCTCACCAGCATTCAAATTTACTTCGAACCCAGGCCATGCAGCGCATAGCCATTCTACTAAGTGAGCTCTTCATTACTGTCTGTCTACATATATTCGTGTTTTTCTGTTGATTGGAATTTGGGTGCTGATGAGCGACGTGGTGGTAGTGAAACAGCTTTGGTATGTACCCCAGCCAGAAAGTCTTTAATTTTAATTTTCTTGTCTTCTTTCAAAATGTTGATCACTCGAATTTTTGTCGCAAAAAATCTTTCTCAATTTCGAGGAAGTAAGAATCGTACTAAAAAGCCTGAAAAAATTAATGAAATTAATTTATTGGAACAGTACAGTAAAATTTCTTTCAGTGTACTGTTTCTTTTTTGCATTTTACTTGGCTTTAAATGAGAAGTTAAGCATATTATTGCATTTACTCTTTATAGTGCTTCTTAATTTTTATATTTTTTTTGCTGGGTTATTGGCGCTTGCATATGGGTCAGCTTAATGGCGGACGTGGGGGAAGTAATACCAATGTTTTAGCCAACATTGGCCGCTTACGCTGAATACAAAAAATCATTTATGCCAAAGGATTACCAAGAAAACTGAATTAAAGGAAACACTGGTGTCAGGTGCCCTTGCCTTATGTGTCTCTCATACAGTATTTTTTTATGAACTCTATTAATTATAAAAAAAACATGACTTTTGCAAATCTACAAAAAAACCATAAATATATTCAATTAAACTTTTTCGAATGATCATGCAATTATAAATTGATTAATAAGTATTGATTTGAGATTTGCCGACTACAGCAAGATTTTCTTTGTAAATTGCAAAATTGCACGTAACCGATAATATTTCATTTTAGCTAAAGCGACATTTTTATTACATAATGGACACAATAATCTACTCACTTATAATATGAATCATAAAGGAACCAAAAACGACCATCCAGCCCCAGCCTCCATCCGGTGGCACTGGCTGTTGTGACTCTGCTGTGTTTTCCGCCAGCTCCATTTCGAAACTGTGGTTGTTTGTGTTACAGTGGGTGGTGCCATTTGATTTTCGTTTTGCTGGTGCATGTACCATTTTTCTTTTGCGGAAGCTCTTACGGGGTTTGTGAAACAAATGTGCTTGTAAATGGAATGTATTTGTAGGCGATTACAGTTGGATGCATGTGTGCTTAAGCAGATTAGTTTGAGGTAGTTTTTGTTGTTTGTCGTGTAATGCCAGCTTAAAAATAAATCCTTTATCACATATAAGTTTGAGCAGTGTTTTCAATAAATTTATTATTTGGTTGCGTATACAGGTTGGTTCAGTTCAGTGTGTTTGCTATATTTGTGGCTTTCGCTAATTCTTCTTTATTATTGTTTTATTATTTAGTTGCTCCTTAGCTCCTCATGCCTGTTGAATCAATCTGTTATTCTAAGTGTAAGACCCAGCAGAGCTTGAAACCGTATTAGGCTTGTATTGTATGTGGCAAGAAGTCCTGGTTTGCAGTTTCTTTAGCTTATGGAAGTCTAAGCAAATTTTTTTTTTCATTTCATTTCGCTGCTGTAAAGAAGAAGAAAAAAAACATATACTTGGTTAATAAATGGCTTTAAAAGTTTAAAAGATAGATTTAAAAGATTTCACAGTGTATGTAGTTCGCAGGCATCTGCAACAACAAATACCAAAAATAGCAAAAAGTTAAAATTTAATTGGTGTTCATACCGGCGGACGCCCTTTAGGTTGAAAATCAGTTATAGCTTCAAAAGCTAAGCCGTAAGAGATAGAGAATTGATATTTACACAGTATATGTACTTTTCTGGCCTGTACTATAGCAAATACTAAAAAGAATAAAAAGTTTAAAACTAAAAGGGTAACTAGGGTTACCCTTTGTCTAGAACTTGCACGGCAGTACGGAGCCCTTGCTGTGCGAGTCAGTCTCGTACTTGGCTCAATATATTTTTAGTGTTTAGTTTCCCCATTTACATAATTGAATTCCTACAGATTACTACAATTTATCAGTTTAGTTATACTATTTTAATAACAACAATTTTAACCAATAGTACAATTTATTATTTACAAAACTTCTTCGTTAGGAGTTTGTTTTGTCAATGACTTTTGTTATAAAACAAATAATTTTAACAATCTGTTTTGCAAAAAGAAAAATCCAAAACAAATTCAGTGGAACATAGAAAGCAGCTGCTTTCAAATCAACAACTCATTAATTTGCCTTAATGAAATATTCTGCTGCAAATTAAAGCTTTTAAGCAAAAGGCCAAACAAAAGCCATTCTCAAGTCTATTTAATTATTGTTTATGAAGTGTTTAAGTAAAAATTATGAAACGTCATTGGACTATTTAAATAATATTCTTTAAATGTCCCTGATGTTTGTTATGAGCAACATTACGATCACTGAACTCAAGTAAATTCCTGATAATACATAAAAAAATACTTTTAATTCAATTTCTTTTGAGTGCGACTGCGAGTGCAAGCCAGTTCTCCTGTTATCAGCGTTAGATTTGCAAGAAGTTCATTGAGTGCTGTCTTCAATTTGTGGACAAATTGAATGTGTCACAACAAAGCGTCTTTTTCTAGAAATTTCTTTCTTTAAATGTTTTGCAGCGGCAAGCGTTTGCCAATTAAACTTAATAAAGTGATGGCGCTTCTTTGTGGCATCTTTGTTTGCTTCAACATAAATTTAGTAGTGATTTAGTAAGAATGACGACAAATTGGTCATAATTCATTATTCTTAAGAAAAACTCAAATATTTTTTGATAAAGTTTCATTCGTTTTGCTACGCTCTGACTGTGTTCAAAATTAAGCTTTTAAGTAATTAATAAATACTAATAAATTGTTATTATTTTAGTGATGCCTTTAATTTAATCTTGCTGTCAAAAGAGTTGTATGTGAAGCTCAATGTTTTATCTCGTTGCATTTTAAATCTTCAAAGGTTTCCATTAGATTTTGTGTGTGTGTGTGTGTTTTACAACAGGCAATGTTGAATTCTAATAAAAAGCTTACCTCAAATTTATGAATGTTTTTTTCTCAGATTAGAAGCAGCTGACTATATATTATTAGCAGACGTTTCGTCAGAGATATCAAATGCTTTTTTTTATAGAAGCGCGGCGAAAGTTTCATTTTGTCAACTAAACTATTGTAAGGAAATATGTTTTGTTTTTAATTTATTCTGCTACAAAAACTTTACGATTTTGCTAACAATATACATACATATATATGTGGGAAAGGAACGTTTAACTAGAAGCGGCAACACGTACTAAAATACGACACTGTAGGACATGACGAACGAACGAAGACAATATAATACAAACTAGTTGATAAGTTAGTTCTTAAGTATTCATACGACAGGCAAGAGCACCCATCAAGGCGCATCTAGCTTAGAATTTATAAGTTTTGTTCTTATTTCAACAGACAAGAACCACATATATATATATATATATATATATATATATATATATATATATATATATACATATATATATATATATATATATATATATATATATATATATATATATATATATATATATATATATATATATATATATATATATATATATATATATATATATATATATATATATACATATATATATATATATATACAAAGAACGTAGACACTTTTTGACGTTTCTAGAAGTTATTAAACGGAAAATTAATTTTAATTGATTTTAACAGAGCATCCACAATCAGTTATGTAAACAAAAATTGTTATTGAAGCGCTTTCCATAAACTGCTTAAGTCAAAATATTTTTGAAATCGAAATTATAAAAGTGGTCATGTTTGTTTACTATTGTTGCCTTATGCTAGAAACACAACTGGGACGAACGACAAATACGCCGAATAAAATTCGCTGTGTAAATTCGTCGTATTAAGCACAATAACAACGAAAAACAAAACCATTTGTCATAATTGATAAACATTTACGAAGTTTAACATTTTCAATTATAATTTCACTTGTATCCATTTTCGCAGTTTTTTAATTTTATCTTATTATAGTTGAACAGCTGATGGGGTGACCATATGAAAAAAATTGGTTGCTAAAAAAACAAACATGTTATATAATCTAATATGTTGGCTTTAATTTTAAATGCAAAAAGTCAAAGTTTAGCACTTAAAATAAAAACTATTAAAGTAAAAATTAACTGTTTTGACTAAAACATTTGAAAACTAAAACCAAAATGGCCACATGGTACTGATAAGTTCGTCGTTCGCCGGAGTAAGGAACAGAAATAAATCTATTTCAAGTTCGCCGCATACAACGGATTTCGACCGACGCTGTGACTGTGTGCATTTTCATACACACCAATGTGTTTTATTTTTGATGGCGAATATTAGCGGCGAAAAATTCGTCGTTCGTCCCGGCTGTGTTCCCAGCATTACAGAAACGTATTTTTATTGTATGTTAGGCACATATTTATACAAACATTCTTTGTAATCGAACTTTTATGACTTGCAATTATTAATAACTTCATTGGGTTTGGCAAAAAACAGAAAAACACAGTGATAAAATGGAAAGTTGATCAATAAATTAAATATAGACAGTCAGTAATGAAGAGTTCAGGTAATAGGATGGCTGAACGCCATTGCCTAAAAACAGTATACAATTAGTCATAACCTGGGTGTGAAGCAATCTGCGTGCTGATGATCGTAGACGTGGTGGACGTGAAACAGCCATGGCATGTACTCCAGCCAAAAAGTTTTCAACTTTAATTTTTTTTTCGTCTTGGTTAAAATTATTGATCACTACAATTTTGCCACAAACAATGTGCTGCCTTTGAACTTTATCAAATGGTAATGTATTATTCTAGCTCTAAGTCTCGACGTTATTTACTGGCACTATAAAACACAATCCTGTTCCAATAGAAAGTATTATCGTTTAGAAAAGTTTCAAAAAAGACGAAATTTTTATCGTATTTTCCATTTGTACCTCGCACTGCTTTCACACTTGATTGTATTATTTGAATTTTTGACTTATATTGGATATACAATCTGAGCTGCCCTTAAGCCACGTTTTTGTAGCACATTTCACTGATGACTTAAAATTATTTGCCTTAATATTCTCTAGAAAGTTGTGGAGAGTATATTTGATCTGAGGTGTAAGAATCATTTAATTTTATATACTAAGATGCTGAACGAACAGGTAGGACACTTCATCCTCGCCTGAAATCAAACTCTCTAGCCATCTTTTAAAATATCTACCCATGGAGGCAGATATTTAATATTAGAAAAAATTTATAAAAACTGTTGCGCAGTGTTGGCCAGCGGCGCACTTACTTGTTACATTGATTTAAAACGAATATTATACCGGTGAATTAAATTTGTGTCAAGTTAAAGTGTATTTTTAATAATAATTATCTTGAGTACACTTGTTCCTTTTAGTTTTGCTGATTTTGTTTTATAGTTTGAACCGGTTTCCAGTAAAAAAATGTGTCAAGCCAGCGCTTAATAACAATAAAGTATTTGTGTGTCAATAAAGTTAAATTTATTTTCTCCACTTAAGGCCTTGGGAAATAGTGTAAGTACTTTAAAGTGTTTTTATTTATTTGTTTATTGATTTGTTTACTTTTTTCATTTTGTTTAAATTGTTGTCTAGTTAATTAACAAACAAAGTGTTGAAATTACTCTATTTTCATTAACAAAATGATTTTCGTTTTTGATTTTGCTTTTTCAACAAAGTAGATACGAAATTTCATCATTTTTAAAACATATTATTTTGGTCAAATTAAGCCACGTGCTTGCTGGCAAGTTTACAAGTTGGTGAAATTTATTCATTTATTTTTTCACAAACACACAGTTATCACAGTACTCCGATCTACAAATCAGAAATGTGTTTGATGTGAACTTGAGCTTCAGATCACTGTTGACATCAAATTTTTAACGACTTGTATAATGTTTTCAGCGAACAAAATTTGTTGGGTATTTACATTTGTCTCTTTTTGTAAAGATATTTTCAGTTAAAATATTCACAAGCTTCACATTTAAGGGGGAAAATGGTTGGTTTAGACAACAAAAATTCCCTTGATGCGCTAATTAAGATTTGGTGGTTACATGTTTGTGATTTTGCATTGAAATCAATAATTGAAAAACCAACCTAAAAAAAATGTGCTTAAAAACTGCCTCTTTTAATGTAAGAATCAGAGATTATAAAAATAAACACGTGATGTAAGACGTCTGCAGCTGCTACTGAAAGTCGTTACACATTTCCACAGAACACATACAAACATATGTACATATAAATATTTTTATAACCACAAAAAATTCCATATTTTTTTTATCAGCTTAATTATTTTTAAAAACAAAATAAATAAATTCAATATGTGTTGGTGCAATAAAACAATTCGCTAAAATTTGCATTAAATTTTAAATAATTCATTTGTTATAATCTAATTTCTTGGAGATAAGTTTACGGGGTCAATATTCTTTCAATAAAAGAATTAACACAAAAAGTGTTTTTATCTCACCAAGTCTTAAAAAAAAACAAATAATAATGCACAAAGTTTATAATACCAAGAACAAAGAAAGAAACCATTTGCTTGATAATCCAATGTAGATGGATACCATTGACTTTTATTGCTTTCATCTTTTAAGCTTAGATCCTGCTGACATTTCATGTGCAGCCAGTGTGAACGCAACCAGCTTTTCTCAGGCAATTTATCATAGAAATTTTTTTCCACTTTTGAGAAAGTAGAACGAAGCCCATTAAATATTTAAATAAAATCTTAAAACTGATTTCGTTGTCTGCACGTGCTGTTAAACGCCACATCCGTTAGTAGGCGAATCTGATTAAGTAACTATCAGTTTGTCAGACAAAATTTATAAACCTAAATTATTTGGCAATTAACAAAAAAAAAAAGTAATTTGATTTGTCAGCTGCAAAAGGTTAAACGAATTTATTTCAATAATCACGAGATGTCTGATAAGCCTTAAGCTCGATTAATCTAAGTGTTTAAATAATTCAATGCGTACTTTGTCTTCCACATAAGTTTATGTCTCTAAACATATACACTGGGGTGGGTCGATGTAGCAAACGATATTGTGGCATCGAAATTTCGATGGCTTTTGGCATGCGAAAAAAAAAGTTCTATACCAAATTACTAATTTTCGAGTAGCCGAAATGTCTATTTTTTTTTTTAGAGACAACAGCTCAGGCTCATTTGCAAAAAATCACTAGTGCTTACTTGAAGTGCCCTCTAAAATCGGATTTTTCTAAAGCATGCATTTAAAGCAGAGATTATTTTTTTTCGCTAACATTATTTGTTATATTATTTGTAAAAAGCATTAACTTTGCATTAATTTGGAGATCAATATTATGCTTTTGATTTTTTGATAGGCTCTGTGTCATGACGAGAAAAAAGTTCCTGATTTTCAATTTTTATTTTTGTCTAGGAATGTCCAAGGAGATGTGGTACTGGGTCGATGTAAGGGAAAACATATTGGGAAGAAAAACTTATTGGGTTGTTCATATATTTGACTTCTCTGTGGTTACCCTGAGAGTGATTAATCCCAGGGGCCCGTATTTAGGCGCTTCGAAAACGAAATTTCCCCCTATCACAGCAGCTTGTGCCATCATCTAATGATTTTCTCTCTCTAATATTCTTTTAAGCCCACCGAGCCTTTGGCAGGGCTTGCAAGCAAAAAAATAAAAATAAAAAATTGAAAATCGGGCGCCTTGAAAATTATTCTTTTTAATGGAGCTTCTTTTTTTCAGGCCAAAAGTTGCTGAAAAAATGATGCACAAATGCGAGCCCAACATATTTTTTTTTTGTGTTTGATATTATATTGATTCCTCAATACTGATATTACAATGAGTACTGATTCCAATCAAGACTATACAGATCGGGAATGTCACGAGCTGTGAATAATGGGCCAACAGGCCACCAAGAATATGAGGGCAATGCAACGGCGGACTGTTTAACCGAAAGGAGAGCAAAAAAGTCCTGAGCCGTTCTGCGGGACATCATTTTATGACAATGGGAGGGGAAAAGCCTCGCTGACAACCGATATCCCTATAGGGCATGTGCCAGACAAAAATGCTAATAGATCCCGGCAGAGTGAAGTCCGACTGTATTGTGAATCTTGGCAGAAATGATATTAGACTATAAACAGTGTAAATGACAGGGCAGGGCAGTGTAGGCTAAATTATCATTTCAAAAAACTGAAATCGGTAAGCAGTGAATACTGCAGACTCTGTGAGGCGAAAAAAGACATTCTTTGCGAAGGTCCCATTCAGGTATGCTCTGCATTTATACGGCACTCGGTTGTTGGATTGTCAGGACTTACGGCCGAAACGAGGTTTGCTAATAGTCTAGAGCTGTACAAAAAATCTGTTTGGTTGACCCCGAATAACTGTAGTAATAACAAAAATTTTTAAGTGATTAAAGACAAAACTTTACTTGCCAGCTGTTGATTCTTTAACACTAAAAGGTAATTAAGCAGCTGCAATTAATACTGTACATCTCACTTCACATATTTTATTGTGCTAAAAGAAGAAAATGCAAACTCGCACTTGATATGCAAGCAACTTGATAAATAAATAAGTACTTTAGTTTTAAATGTGAATAATCACAGACCAACGGAAATAAAAATTTAAAAGAAATTGAAGGCGGCATGCAATGCAGTCACATCTTTCTGTGCCATTAAAAACAATTAAATTAATGTAGATAAAAACTAAATTAATTTAATAATAAAAGAGAAAAGCCGCTAAAACTGAATTCAAGAAAGAAAAGAATCAATTTAAAAAACTAAAAAATTTTTTTTTACGAAATGAATTTGGAATGCTGGTTTTTGTTAAGCAAACGAAAACACTTTATTGGTCTTAAAGGCCTTATTAGTAGTCGTAAGTATTTGTTTTATATTATTAAGTGCAGGATTTTCTAAAACGTACCCCATTCTTTTTTCATTTATCAGTGTTGAAAGCTAAAACACATTTTCATATTTCGTTAAGAATAGTGGTTTTCACACCGAGCTTGTTAGTTTGTTAAGCGTTAATAGTTACTTTTTTAAACGTATTTTGTTTTCGTATGTTTATCGCACTACCGGGTTAACATTTAACAAATTAACTACACGGCATCCCTGATAAAATAGTTGTTAGTTGGTAACTCACAATCAGCTGTTGCAGTTTCTAAATAATAAAAGTCATTTGTGATACATTTCTAAAAAAAAAATATTTGTGTTTTGGCTATTTTCGTGTATATTGAGAGTAAGTATGTTAATTAAATGATTTTATTTTTATTTTAATAAATCATAAACTGTTCTTATAGTGGATAACCCAAAGAACAAAAATGCAAAACAGTGGAAAATGTGGACATTAAAGTAGTGTAGCACTATTTTATATATGCTTATAAGATTATGCCAATCACATATATGTATGTATTTTCAGAAAGCATGAGTAATTAAATGGTTTACAATTGTTTTTTTACACTTTCTCGTGGCATAATTAATTTTTTCAGATTAATAAATTGTGTCGGAACAATAAATCAGCTGGTTTACTACGGCAGTTACCAGACTAACAAAGTTTGAAAAAGGGGGTCGTTCGCAGTTGCTAAATTTAACAAATTAACAAACTATCGAATAACAAATTAACAAGTTCGTTGTGAATACCACTAATGAAAATTTGTGATTGTTTTAAGCAAAAGCAAAATATTAAACACAATTTCTCTTATGCCATTGAACAGCTGCTCCAAAAAATGTGTCAGAGTAGTTCGTTTATTGCCAGTGAACTTTCAGAACTTATTGAAACGTTTTGCAAGTAAATAGGCCAAGAATGATTATTTACCTTAACAACATGTGTATGTACAAATAAACAAATGAAATATGTATATATGTCATTTAATAAGGGTGACAAATTATTGAAACATTTTTACAAAATAAAAATTTTATTAAGGAATTCATAAGATTCATAGGAAATTTTTTTATTAAGTTTTTTTAAACAAAAATTTAATAAAAAATTCAAATATGAACTAAATTGTTTATTTGCTTTAAGAGCCAATTGAAATGTATTAATTCAGGTTCATTTTTGGACCTGAATTTAATAAAAAATAAATTTTTTCAAATTGATTTTATTTGCTATGAATATGCTGATTAAAACTATTAAGAAAAACAATTACAAAAAACAGACTTAAAGTAAAAAAATTTAACATAGTTAATGAGAAACTTTTGTTCAAAATATACATATTTAAAAAACTAAAATAAACATTTTTTGTCAATTACCCTAAAAATAAATACGAAAACATTAAAACAAAAAAATGATTTTGCTCTGTAAGCACATGTCTGTTGTTAGTGTACATTTTTTATACTTATTAAGCTTTATACATATATTTACACATATAAAACATACGTAAATATCCCCCCCCCCCCACTAGACGAATATATATTTCTGTGACCCATATTCTGTGTGAGAAATATGTCTCAAATAAAATGAATAAACAAAAACGTTTGAGTATAAAAAAAGTGGCATTTGATATGCTTCAAACTGTGTTGATATAAAAAAAAGCAAAACAAAAACACTGAATCTTTCATTTCCACCAGCGAACTGCAACAAGTGCGAGTATGAAAACTTTAAATGCATTTGCCTAACGAGTGATGTACATATAAGCCAGCAGATATGAACTTGAATGTGTAACAATGCAGTGACGATGAGTGTGACGGCTCAAAAACATCTGAATGTCCATTGCGATAAAGCTCACTCTACTTTCTTGGCTTAATATAACATAAAAATATATTTTTCATTTCTCTGGTTGGATTTTCAAGCAGACAGGAAATTGAAAAAATATGATACACGCTTAACAGTACTGTTAGAAGCTATCCGACGGGGAACGAAATATCGGCAAATAAAATAGTTGACAGAAGAACCCATAGATCGAAAAAAAACAAAAATATTGAACTAAAAACAAATTTGTAATTAATCAAAGTAAAAACGTTCATTTCAACGTAGTCTTGTTGCTTTTACTTAGGTATGACATTTCAGTGTGAGAGACAAGCGGAGAAAAACGTCCCGATTTCTGTTCTCGTTCAGATAGGGCGGGCGCAAGAAAAATTATTATGAGCTTGAAATGGATATTGAAAAAAATTTTTTTTTTTTTTAAAAACCTGGATTAAAATACATTTCATTATAAGCATCTAGAAATTGAAACAATAAGCACAACAAAGAGTAATGGAAAATGAGGGGCGGATAGTAAAAAATAATTAAAAAAAAAAACAACACTTCTATTGTGCCACATTTTATATTTTGTAAAAAACATTACAAGCTTTTATAAAAATTATTTAAAATATTTCTATAAAATCAATTTTTGCAAACTGAAGAACCTCTTTACTTTGTTCTATAACATTTAATTTTCTTATTATCATTATTCTTTGTCAAGAAAACTTGAAATGATTTGTTTGCAATTTTTTTTTTTTTATTTAGTTTTAATTATTTAATCGTACAATAAAAAGTATGAAATACAGGCTGGTGTGTAATTTCTTTGTTTTATTTAATTTATTAATATTCCGTAAAAACTGTTGTTTCTAAAATGCAACAAAGAACACTAAAGAGACAAGTTTTGCAAAAAAAGAGAACTGATTTGTCATCTCTGGCAACAACAACAACAACCAATTTTAGGAAAATACGTTCTCTTCCTGAAAAAAGAAACTATTTCAGATTTCTTTCAACCCAGTCTAATCAAAATATTTTGGTGGAACAAAAAACGATGAGCAAACAAATAGAAGGTAAATATAATCAGAACGAAAGTATAAAAATTATCACGTGAATAAAATTTTGCATTTTTTTGTTGTTGCTAAATTGACTTTGCAAAATTTCTACGTAATGCTGTGCATAATCATTTACGCTTTTGGAGATTTTTCTGATAAGTTTTAAAAACACACAAATCACATTGTTCATTTAAGAATGTTCATGCTTAAATGTGTCATCTATAAGCGAATATAAAATACTTTGCACAATGAAAACCCCCACCAAATCAAAATTTCCCAATTTTTCGTTTAGACTTGTAATGCTTAATTAGAGTGGAATTCGTTAAATTTGTTTGAAATCAGGATTTACCACGAATTTTTACAGCTGGGGTGGCAGTGCATTCTAAAAACGTGTTAATAGTGGAAATGAATTTATGACTTCTAAAAATGTAAAAATAAAATTTATAAAAACAGGTGAAATTGGCTGGTTTAATAAAAAATTCATAGGTATAAAAATATGTTATTCAAGTAATATGTATGTACATATGTGCAAATATGACTATACAGAGTGTCCCGTAACTTAATGGCCAAACGAAAACTGGCGATAGATCAAGAGCTGACCGCTCCCAGGAAAATCATAAGAAAAGTCTCTGTGGCATGGTTTAGAAGATATTGCCATATTGAAAAACAAAACAAAAAAAATTATCAAAAAATAAATTTGTAACTTATACAATTATAAATTTTCAAAATAAAAAATAAAATAACTTTAGGTCTAAAAATAGACCTTAATGCTTTCTGTCTTATTTTTTAAATTTTTTTAAATAAATTGAAATTTATTACTTTAGGTCTAAAAATAGACTTTAATACTTTCTGTCTTTTTTCAGAGGCCTATTTGTATGCCGCCGTTATTTCGTTGTTGCTAAACAACTCATCAGTAGACTCGAAAAATCTAAAAATAATGTTTGAAGCCCAACTACTTATTCTAAAATTCTCATGAACAAAATGAAAATCAGAAACTTTCAAACAAACTTTTTATAAAGAAAGCATTTTACATCTTGCAACACCTTTACTTTTCACCCGTTGTAAATAAGTGGTAAGAATAACTAAAGGTGTTGCAAGACGTAAAATGCTTTCCGAAGGTTCGATTCCTGCTGAAAGATCTGAAGCATAAAGCTTTGCAGTTTTGTGATTGTTTTTACTAAAAAGACTTTGCATTGAATGTAATGAAACTAAAAACCTCTCAATTATTTTAATTTAATGCAAATGTCTCTACATATTAATTTCATGAAATTCATTAACACAGTTCCTTACTGAGAATCCCCTAGATCGCAGGTTCGACTCCTGCTGAAAGCTCTCTATGTTTCAAGCGAAAAGCTTCACAATTTTGTGTTTGTTTTTTACTAAAAAATTCTAAAAGGAAAATTCACTACCATTATTGAGCGTATTGAAACTGAAAACGGCTCATCTATTCTAATTTAATGCAAATGATGTGGCTAGTTAATAAGTATCTTGAATACATACATACCAGTTCCTTCAAATTCATATCAAAAGTGAAATGATATCTTACATTAAATTTACAAGAAAAGCATTTCTGAGTCATTCGCTGTTGCAACGAACAAGCAGCAACTTTAGTTTAGGGTGACACAGCGAAAGTGTCACGTTTTAGAAAAGTGTTAAACATTTTTTTTAAACTTAATATGTTTGATCAAGTTCGAGGTGCTTAATTAAATAAATATAAAATTCCAAATTGATCGCACTTATTTTTTATTTGTTAAATGTATTTGGCTTTGTTTTAAAAATTGTTTATTTTATTCAAAGGTTATTGACCTGAATATGATGACGCCTTTTAATGAAAATGATATTCAATAATGTGAACAATAAAAATTTTATTTACTACAAGATTCTTTTCTTGTGTGTGTTTTTTAAATATGTTTTTGCTATTTTGTATAATTATAAAAAAATTGAGAAAATTTGCAAAAACAACATGAGTCATAATTAGATTAAAGATTTGTTTATAATTATTTTTCTCGAATTGAAACAAATGTAGAAGAGAAGAGTCCTGGTCACTAGTAAAGACTTGGGTCAAATGGAATTAAGACGTTTGGGAGCAGTTTGCAGTCATGAATAAAAAAAAAATATAAGTTAAACTTAATTATTCTTGATGCAAAAAGAAAAAATTTTTTTTTTAAAACATCAAAACATTCCTGAAGAAGATATCCATTGTGATATCGAAATATCGAATTTAATAAAAATTTATAAAAAAAAAACAAGTGACCTTAAGGCTCGAACAATTAAAATAGTTAAACTAAAATTTTGTTTTCGTTTTACTATTTTCGGTCTAAGAATAGACCTGAATATTTTCTGTCCGTTTCAGCCGTCTATATGCCGCCGATATTTCATTGATGCTTATCAACTCACCAGTATACTCCAAAATAATAAGCTCTAATTTTAGAGCTAAAATAATACATTTCAATTGGCTCTTAAAGCAAATAAGTAAGTTCAGTTTTGAGTTTTCGTTTTACTAAAAAAAAAAAGAAATGCGGTCGGGGGACCCCCGTTAGGAACGAAGTTCCTTACGTTTCTTCTTAATCTTCGAATGTAATAAAGGTGAAATCTGTATGTATTGTTTGTCAATCTGCTACAAAACGAAGAAAAGCAACTGTTGGTAAATTTTTCAATATTGCTGTTTTTTGTTGTGACATATGTACATTACTTTAGCGACATCTAGCAACCGTTTTCACAGCTAATTAATATTTATTGGTAGGTGTCTCCGCTGACAACTGCGGAGACACCTACACAATTGTTTGTCGACAGATAACCAATACATATAAACAGCTCACACGCTTTCGTGACGATTTCTAGAATTTTTCACTACCAGCAAGCCGCGTTAAGGAACTTCGTTCCAAAAATATTAACATATATTTCTCTTTTTAGTTACTTTGTCGCATAAGATAGCCTGTGCTTTGCTCCCAGTTGAGATAAAAAAGTTCATCAGATGCATCACACTAGTCGAGCTAACAAGGATAAAATGAATACTGACTCACATAAGAAATTGATTAAATTAAAAAAAATCTATATTTGAAAAAAAAAAAAAATGCAAAAAATAATATACAAAATATAAAAACGTTTTATATTAATTTGCACATCATGAGAATATCTAAAATGTCCTGGTTACTTTCGAACTGGATGTCGAGGTTGGGAACAAGATTTTCGTTCATATTCCTATGGTCGTCAGTGTATTCCAACTACTGGCTTTCCTGCAGTATTCAAGATTTCTATACAATTTTTATTAACTCCTTCGGAGTCGGCGGTAATAAAAATGTACTAAGAGGCGTATTTATTTTTTGCACTTCTTTAAACAAAATACGTCCTAATGACATGTCATGATTTTAAAATTCATATATCATTTACTTATTAACGCCTCAACAACAGAATCATGCGAAAAACAAAGCTTAGGAGTACAAGTGATGAGAAGTGATGTTTTTAAGATAATACTTAAATTCCTCAAACTAAATAATATATGTATATTATTATGAATACAGGGTCCGCCATGTAACGTTTTCTGGTTTTCAACTAGTGCTTATTTCGTGAATGGTAACACTTAGCTCATATCTGATTTGACAGATAATTAGTTATATCCTTCCGTTGAACGAATATGGTTGTGTGTACGATTGAACAATGCTGGGAAATATTGCGACATTACTTTGAAAATCATGAGCGGTACTCAGGGTTTGGTGCGTTTTTGGTTGCGACTATTTGCATTTGTGATTCTATTGCAACTGATATTGAGCACCCTTTTTAACAACTTTGCAAATTTTATTGCATTCCAAATTATGCAATTCCAAATAAATTAATACACAATTTTTAATTTTTCACGTTTTATTTTTTTTGGTAATTGCTGTTGGCTCCATTTCTACAATTTTTTGTTTGCTTTGTTTTAAAATGTCAGCTGTTCGAGTGTCTGTGTTGCAGAATCAATACTGGTACGAAAAAAAGCAACATATAATTAGCGGTGCGTAAATGCAAAAATATTGCGAGTGCAACCTTGTATATTTTGTTGTATGTTTGCAAAGAAAAAGCAACGATTTCTTGCACTCGCACTTACGCAAGACATTTGCCCAAAATAATGAACTGCGCTATGGTAATGATTTTGCCAAAAAAAAAAACATCTTTTCAGATGAAGCTCATTTTGATCTTGGCGGGTATGTAAAGAAGCAAAATTGTCGCATTTGGGGCACAAAACACCCGCACGCATACATTCATTGGTGCGGATTTTGGTCCATTTTTGCATTATTGGGCCATTTTTCTTCGAAAATGAGGGAGTGACCGTTACAGTCAATGGCGATCGTTATCGGGAACTTTTATTCACAAAAATTGAAGAGGAAAATATTGGCGGACCCTTGGAGCTGAAAACTACACAAATCACTCAATATCAATAAATTGTTGATAGCGCAATATCATACTCACACTCATAAGACAGTCAAACTTAAAACAAATAAAAAATTAAAGTGCCGCCTACTGGTTTACTTACTCTAGTAGAATTGGTTTTTCTCATGCCAAAAGCTATCGAAAAATCATTTGTACAATATCTTTAAGACTGTTAATTATTGTGTTTATAGAATTTGTATTTGACAAATGCTGTGTAAAAAATCGTCAAATGACATGTTGTCAATATATACATATGTATGTATATGAAATGCTTTTTCATAAATGAAGCCGCATAACAAAATGCGAGTTAAAAGTTTGCAATTATATTTTATTATCATGTTATTTTTAATTTATAAACAAAAAGGCGCCAATTTTTGTTTATATTTTATTTACATCGACGCTAAAATAGAAATCATAAACCTTCAAACATGCATGATCTTAAAATAATTTATTTGCTTTAAAATGTGTTTGAGAACGAGACAATTAATAAAACGAATAAACACAGCTACAAAATTATTTTTAATTTACCATGAAGTATGTACATATGTTGCTGCAGCACAAATATTGCTGGTAGTAGTGGCTGTCTTGATTGTATTGATTCGATTATTAATATTGAAATTGTTTAATTGAATATTTATAATTAGATTTGTGTACTTTTAAACTTTTGTATGTTGTGTGTGTATTTACTGCAAACTGCGCATGTATGATTGCATTTACAAACTCTATTTTCCTTTGTTTATAAGATTAAATTGTAGAAACCAAAAAAAAAAAAAAAAAACAAAAACAACACTTGTTTAAATATTTGTTAATTGAAATCATGCCTATAACAATTTCTTTTCAATAACTTTCACTTAAAATCTTAAGGGCTTTCGTTTTTATTTTTGTTAAACTGTTGTATTTTATTTTTTGCTATTGAAGAGTTGAAAAATATGTTAATTTGTTTAGCCACGTTTTTTAAATTTTATTTTTTTTCATGCGTCCAGCATGAGTAAACGCCGCGTAAGAACTGAAATTGATGTTGTGTTCAACACAACAATTAAAAGGAGGAATAAGTTTTCTTAAAAGTTTTTTATTTATTTTATTTTTGTTTTGTAGAGCGTGAGAGTTTGTGTTAATAACACAAATGGTTCTCTTCGAAAATACATTGATATAAATATCAATTGATAACAACATTTCTATGACAAACTCTTTGTTCTTCTCTCTTTCTCTGAAATCTCGACAACTCAAATTCAAGGAACAAACGTACGCAAATGTAAACAACAATAGTGAGTAGAACCTCGAGTGTAGGAATTAAGTAATTTGCTTGCAATTACAAGTGAACATACCCTGTCGGACATGGAGTAGACGACTACTAAAATAATTCTCTTATTCTCTCGTTTTATAGTCTACTTAACTGGAAAATAAAGCAGAGTTGACACAGAATTCAATTAACAACATACACGGTTCACTCGTTAGAGCAGTTTTACACTTTGGCCATTGATAGACAGACATTTTTGGAAATTCTCTTTTGGTCTACCCAAAGCTTACACACTTGGGAAATTAGTAGACGGACAGAAACTCTACCCAAGTGCTGTGAGGAGGCATACACACACACACACACACATATCATACAGCATTAAAATGACGATGGCATGAGAAAAATCATGTGAACCAACAAAATGAAAAATAAGCAATAGCCCTGAAGGGAACCTATAGTCAAGTGGCTCCAAGTCGCTACATTGGTGACTTTTTTTTTATCAAATTGTCAACAGAGTGTCTCCAGTTTTTTGTTTTATGAACAGTGTTGTGATTGTTGAAATTTGTAAGAACACCAAAATCGTTTTTATTTGGAAAGAAAACATTGAGTTGAGAACATTGTTAATGAGTAGAAAAATTTTATTTGTTGATTTTTCAATTGAGTTTCTCTAATGATATTTCTTTCAGGGTAGCGACAATGTGTATTGAAACAATAGTACCATGGTCGTCATATAGTCATATAACAACCACCTTGTCACTAGTTTCTTAGTCAGTAGTTGATTTGCAATGACAAGCACATGTTAAATGTTAACAGGAAAAATCATTGTATGGGGTATAATATGTCACTAGTACTGGTGACCATGTCAATAGTAAATCACTAGAGTTTTTCTACTGATATTTCCTGGAGGGAGGTATCTCTGCAGAAAATAGCTGATTAAAACTCACACATCAACAACTTAATTATTAACACATGCAAAGCAATTTTATAGGTTTCAGCGCTGCCATTACAATGATTTTTTTAAATATTTTTATTATACCGTATTAGTTTGGTAATTTCATTTGAAACTACGTTTATGCATCAATTAATTCAGGTCCAAAAATGAACCTTTTCAAAAAATATTTGCTGTATTTCCAGCTGTCTATATGCCGACAACATTTCGTTGATGCTAATCAACTCATCAGTAGACTTGAAAAATTCTTAAAAGTTTGTTTGAAACTTAACTACTTATTTCATAATTCCCACGAACAGAATGAGAATCAGAAATGTTCAAACAAACCTTTCTTTTTTCGTTTTGCAACACTTCTACTTTTCTTTGCAACATTGTATACAACGATCAATGTTTTGTCGGTTTATTTGTACTTTTTTCTTGGAAAAAACGGTGCTGCGGAAGTATTTTCTATATGCTTTCGTTTTCTATTGTTAAAACTGCTACTGGCTACTGCTTTTCTTTTAATTTTAGATCTAACTGTATCTCTTAAATATTTTATTCTATTCTCTTTGCCTTGTTTTTTGAAATTTTTCGAAAAACCCTTTTTTTATTTAATAATAAGGAAATTAATAGCATTGTAAATTGTGTGTATTTTGTGGACATTTTGAAAAAAAAAAAAACATTTCAAATGATCAATTAGCCGAGGTGGTAACACTGGCTTAGAAAATAAATCACACGTGCGCAAATGTTTACATCAGTTTTTAATTTAGACCCTTAAGAGAATGATAGAAACATTGATGTATGAACTTATCAGCAGTGCCGGTCATATGATGCATCAAATGACCGACACTGTTCTTGCAGGGTATATTCGATGTAATTCCGGGTAAAGTGCAGTAAAATGAGATAAAATGAAAAATACTTTCAAAACAACTAAAATCTTGAACAATTTGCCTGGAACGCACAAAATCACATTTCAAGCTCCAAAGATGTTACACAGCTGCTTCTAGTGAAAATATTCAGGTATAAACAAATCTACACATGTTTATATATACATATGTACATATGTAGTATATATTTACGAATTTAGACACTAAAGATTAAAGATAAGTTAAGTTTATGGGTGCTGTTTTTGTACAACTAAAATACTAAAGAAAATAATTTTTTAATATAAATTACAATATTTCTATTTAGATTTTTAAATATATCATATATATGTATGTGAATGCATTGATTAAACATTTTTTGCACTTCTCTATATTCATAAGTGTCAACCGGCTGGTTAAATAATTTGTCAGATTTGTCATGTTAAAGATGAGAAACACATTTTATTCTCTCATTAGCATTCTTAATTTACACAATTTTTAATACAAGGAACACTTTTTTGGGTAAAATTGGGAGCCCGCAGAACCCAGTGGTAAGATATGTCGAACATAGTCAATGTCCGCAGATACCTCGTATAGATAGTCGTGTACCATACACTCTACTGCACCATCTCAGTGCCAACAAAATTCGTCTGTCTGTCTTTCATTGTTCTGAGAGTGAGGCTCCACTTACTTAAACTGCTTGTTGTTGTATCTCAAAGATGTAAGTAAATGTAAATCCGCTATTACACTTTTGTTGGAATTTGTGAGATCCAAATCGAAATAAATGCCATATGACTGTTAAAATATCTAAAGTAAGTTACATTTTACATTCAGGCCTTCAATCCAAATAATATTGAGGATGGCTCACAAAAATTAAAAAACAAAAAAAAAACAAAAAAAAATGATGAAGTCGGTTGGCTTATCATAACGCATTGCAGTCTTCAATATCTTGTATAACATAATGCTCATAGATTTTGTGTGTATCAGCGTTTACGCTTCGAATTGGCCTCGTGCTGGTGTTATTTTTTGCTCTTTATTATCAGCTGATATAATATTTATAATTTTTTGTTTGTTATCTGTGTTATAGTTTTTTTTTTACTCTTGATAAGCCCAAACTATAATAGTGCTAAAAAAAAAATTGATAAGAAAGGGTTGTTTTTGCTATTTGGAAAAAAATAGTTAAGCTTAATTTATTTGTATAGGCGTAAGTAATGGCATTAAATGTGGGAATTCATGTGTAATTTTTAGATTGGTTTAGGTTAATGTAGGTGTTAATTAATTAAATGTAAGTTTTCTTATTTGCTGGTTTTTTTTTGTGTATATGTATGTATATATTATTCTTTATAGTTATCTTACATTAATTCAGGTCCAAAAATGAACCTTTTCAAAAATATTTGTTGTATTTTTCAGCTGTCTAGATGCCGACATTTCGTTTGTGCTAATCAACTCATCAGTAGACTTGAAAAATTCTTAAAAGCTGAAAAATACAACAAATATTTTTGAAAAGGTTCATTTTTGGACCTGAATTAATACATTTCAATTGGCTCTTAAAGCAAATAAACAATTTAGTTCATATTTGAGTTATCTTACATTTTTCGACAAAAGTATTGGTTCACCAGAGCTCATATAATATTTTGTAAGAAAGGCAACCACTAGCAAAATAATTTTGTTTTCATTCCTTAGAAATTTAATTCATTAAAAATGAAGTGAAATTTTAATTCAATAAAAATAACCAGCAAATATGAATGCTTACCAGGAATCAGTTTGCTTATGGAGGAACATATACCAGGGTAATCTTTTCCCTACAATAAGAACAACATGCGTTTTGTTTTTGTCCAACTTCTACAAACTGTCAAAAAGGCAGCACTGCAACAAACTGTACAGCATTTGCAGAAGAGGGACGAACAAAGTTTATGCTGCTTTACTGCCTCACTTTGTTTGCTTTTCATCTCTCTGATCTCTCTGTTCTCCTGACAATTTCACGAAGACAGATGATTAGCGGTTCTCAGCTAAACCGTTAATCATCTGACTCATGATACAATTAACAAGGTAGCCTCGTCAGCTAAACCGTTAATCAACTGACTACTTTAGGTTATCAAGAGATTGCAGAGATGAAAGGCAGCCGAAACGAGATAGCTAATCCGCGTAAGCTCAGTGCATCTCTCTTCTGTAAATGTAGAAGTGGAGTCTTTTTGACAGTTTGCATAAGTTGTACAAAAACAAAATGCATGTTATTTTTATTGAAGTTGTTCTTATTGTAGCGAAAAGGCTACCTTGTTAGTTGTATCATGATCTGACTACTTTAGTTTGCCAAGAGAATGCAGAGATGAAAGGCATCCGAAACGAGACAGCAAATCAATGTAAGCTCTGCTCATCTCTCTTCTAGAAATGTAGAAGTGGCGCCTTTTTGAAAGTTTACAGAAGATGTACAAAACCAGAATGCATGTTATTTTTATTGAAGTTCTACTTATAGTAGGGAAAATTTGCATCATGGTTCAGCTAATGAGGCTGCCTTATTAGTTGTATCATGTGCAGTCTCTGAACTATTTGGCTAAACAAACAGTTGGAGTTTAACTAAAGCATTGAATTGTCAGATGCAAATTTAACTTTTGGACTTTGTTCGTTGCTTTTTCCACTGATGACAGAATTCATAATTAAAAAGCAAATGTTCGTGTGTGCACACATGCATACATACATATATACATAAAGATTTATGCATACAAATGTTTATACGATTATTTCGAAGAAAAAATAATTAATGTAAAAAAAACTGGCTTGCAGCGATTGATTGTCATGACACAGATTAAAATGTTAATAAAACAATTGAATTTGTTTCGTTATAAATCTTATTTTATTAAATTATTATTGTGTTTTTTATGGCATTTTAGAAAAATCAATTTAAATATTATCAATTGAAAAAAATAATTAAAATAACTATTTATGTTTATTATTCTCATGTAGATGTTTAAAAAAATAAATTTAATAATAACCTCTGCGTTTACTTACAAGCTGTACCATTTTAAAAATAGAATTGTTATTCTCTTGTTAATATAGAAAATGATACCACCGATACTATGTACACCGTATTTTACAGCATCTAAATAAATTGAGTTATCAAGAATAAATAAATATTTCATTCAACAGCTGAAAGAAGCAAACCATCATTGGAAAAACAAATCAAGGAAGTTGAAGTCTGTTATGATTGGCCTCGTGACGTTGTGCGCCAATGAATAACGATCACAGAAAATACACACAAAAAATGTGCAGTATTTGAATAAGTACAGCAGGTATATACATATTTTAGTTGTTCGCATTTTCTGCTTTATTAATTTCTGTTGTACAACTCCCCAACTTATTTTACCGATAAATTCAGCGTTAAAAATATTTAACAACAAAATATCTGGTATTCTGATTTATTAGTGATATACGACCAGTGTTCCCAGGTCAATGTATTTCCTTCCCCCAGAAAAATTTTAAAACCCAATAAAATTCAATGTTTTTCTACAAAGTCCCCTTAAAAAATTTTGGTGAGCATTCTGCTTTAGTTTGCGAATCGCCAATAATGGGGAAAATGCATAAAATTGTTAAACTATCCCCAATTAAAAATAAATAAAAATTAACTGATTATATGTATTTTTCAGTGCATATGTTATGATTACAGGCGTATGTATATTTATTATAAATTTTCGATTTATTTGTATTCACATATTTTGAGATCTAGGTAAATATTTATAGGTAGCTGGAAATTTTTATCTGCGTATCTACAAAACATTGAGTTTCTACAAAAATATCAAGAGTTTCTAAGTCTTCTTCGCTCTTTACGTTCTTTTGACAATTTCGTAAAAAGGGGTTTAACTTTATAAACGATTCTTAGATATTTTAATTTTCCCAATTCTTAAGAAACGGAAAAGATTCAAAGAAATGACCCATAAGGAAAAAATTCATTCAATTCAACAACAAAAACTACTTAAAATTACCAGTTGCAAAATTCTGTACTTGAAGTTATCGTCAAAGTCTTCAAATTTATCAGTTAAAAAATCTTCTAACTCCTGTCATTTTACCGTTCAACCAAGCATAGATATCCCTTAAAAATACCCCAAAAATAAATTGTATCCCCCTAAATATCCCGCGAAAGGAATATAACACCCCAAATTCATCCCTAAAAGAAAACAAACCCTAAACCTAGCGGGAAACCCACTAAACTGGCAGCACTGTATACGACCACAGTTACTGGTGTTAACTTATCAACTAAATAGAATCGGATTGAGGTTTCTTTTAGCCGCAAAATGTTAAAATATGCTAGTATAGTTACGAGCCAATTTTCGATAGTTTAGTCTAGTCACAAGTCAATAGAAGTGTTCTGAATATGGGCAGCTACTTAATTCAAAATTATTAGTGGTGAATTTCGTTCGGCATTCTGTACTACTGTAGTGCAATTCAATAACTTTTAAAGATAATACAATCATTTAACTAACGAATCTCAATTGGTGTCCCCACTGACGATTCAGTGATTCATGAACAATCATATTCAACATAATTTAAAATTAAGAATCAAGTGGCATCTTTGCCGAAAAGAATGCTAAACCAAATTCACGACTATTTTATTTTGCATTAAGTAGTCGACTCACAGTCAAGTTACATCAGTTGACGTATGACTAGATTAAGCCATCGAGCATTGGCTTGTAACTGCACTAGAATATTTCAGTATTTTATAATTAAATTATTTTAAGCAATTTTTGGACAAAGAAAACATTTATATTTTAAAATTGTAAGCAGATGAATATGCGAATATGTTTGCAGTTATATCTTAATAGCTTGCGGGAATTATATAAATTTGCAATCAGTTTATTGAGCCCTCCATTCACATCACGTCATGTATTCGAGGTAGAATGTTGTGTCTCCATAAAAATTGTAGTTTTTCTTTATGCAGGAGGTTCGTGTTCTTTTTCATTCTCCAGTATTGAAAAATAAACTTGTCAATTGCACAAGCAATTGTTATTGATAAACAACATTATAATTTAACATTTTACTGTGTCATACTTTGCACATGATTGAAGAATATTTTGTTTACTCCTTTCAAGATTCATAACACTGGCATTATACTCAATGCTTTTTTTCTCTGAATTCATATATACATGTACATATGTACATGTACAGAAATATATATGAGCATGCACATGCACTACAGCTTCATACTCGTGCCATCAAATTATATTAATAAAATATTTTCCAAATGTCATGTGCAAATGTAAGAAATTTTCTACTTGAAGCAACTTTTAAATATTTTAAGTTTAAAATTTTATACGTTAAGGTGGGTCAATTTAGCAAACAATATTGTGGCATCGAGTTTTCTGTAACTTTTAGCATGAGAAAGAAAAGTTGTACTACGACATTTGAAGACAATAATTATCGAGGCATTCGAACTTCAATTTTGGTTTTGTATGGGAGTGCCTTTAGAAAGGCGTGGTAGGAGGTCGGTGTGCTTGGAAAATTTGTTGGAGGTTGGTCCTGCAATTGCCTCCCATACGGGCGACCTGAGACTGATAAATATTAAATTTGCTAACCCATTTTTTCTTCAATATAAATTTTCCACGCATCACACTGATCGCTTCCAGGGTGCCCGTAGAGTAGTTGAACATAATATTCTTTAAAAAACATACCGATCCTATATGTCACTTCTTTTAAATTCGAAAGGCTTGAATATGATTTTTTAATATGCACTAGTAGAAGTTTTCTTTCCTCAAGCCAAAAACTATAGAAAAATCTAAAACATAAAATTGCAATCCAAATGTTTTTGTCCTTGCAAATCGAACCACTCTATTGTATATATACATTCATACACACATGAATGTATATATAATTTACATAATTTATTAATTGGTAAAAATAAGTGAACAGTATGAAATGTGTTGAAAATTAAATGAGCTTTGGCAAGTAAACTTTACCATTTTGTGCACAAGTGCATGCATAATCATGCAGGTATGTATAACATTAAATGAAACATTAAATGTTTCCAGTCTAAAATGGCACTTGTTTATTAGTTTTGATATTGAAATCAATGTAGTGTGGCTTGCCACGTGCAGTAAAAGTGCATTTATGAATTTTGATATAATTGGCATGGTGATGTTGTATAGCAAGTTTTCTCTGCCACTAAGTTAGTATTATCAAAAGCAAAGTCTAACCAGGGATGAATTCACGAGCCGGGCTCTATGACTTGTGGTTGCATTTGTATAGGCAATTTCAACCGCTATCAGTAAACTCCCAACTGGGTTACTTATAAATAGTTTTTGGCTTAGAAATTGTACCTAAATTGTTTTTGAATTTGTTTTTACAATAAAACAATACAAATTGTGTTCTTAATTTAGCTAATGTATTCAATAATCGCATTTCTTTGTACTACATTAAGTTTTTCTTTTTCTTTTTTATTTCTTTATTTCATATTTCAATTATTAATTTATTATTTGAGCTAAGAGTACTGTTCAAGCGACTCCCAAAATCCTCCTGATTGCCTTTTAATCTGGCATCACTGATTAAATTTCGAAAAAAGTAGTTGCTAAAAAATTATGACATATCTACCAATTGAACGAAAGTTGTATTGTCAATAACGTATTACCGCCTTTATTTTAATAAGCCATTTTTATTCTAATTGCGCAACGGATCAGACGTGATAGTCCTTAGTGTCATAGGATTTTCCCAGAATTTCCATACCAAAAAGTATGTAGAATTAGTTATCTTTATTATGAATATTTGAATTTAATATAAATATTTTTTTACAAAGGAATTTTAATACAATTATATTGCGTAATGAATCAAGCTTTTTGTTACGTTTTGTAATTTATTCAAAATTCCGTGAAAATTGCTGGCTCGGCCGATAGCCATCTCAACAAGTACTTTTATTTCTTTATTTCCTTGTTTCATGTAATTTGGTATTATTCGCAGCAGTTCTGTTTTTTTTTAAATGTTGCCATTAAATATGTAAATTTATTGATAAAGTATTTACTTTATATGAAGCACGTGAAACCACGTGAATAAGCAAATGTTTCTCATTTCTTGTGAAAACAATACCTTAAAAGGGCTGTGTAACCTTTGAGGTCACTTGCCTTCTCATACACGCTCTCTCTCTCTCTCTCTCTCTCTTTCTCTCTCTCTCTCTTTGTCGCTTTCCCTTTTAACACTTAATATGCTTTTAAAGCAGAATATATAATTTAAAAATTTTGAAAATTCTAAATGTAAAGAGTAAAATATTTACGGTATTCAAAGGGTCGTCCTAAAGTCAGAAGTCTTAAAATAATAGCACGAAAATATATGACTGCAGTGAGCAACCTGTCATAAAGAAGCGTGATATATCAAATATGAATCAGCTGTTAAAGAAAAGGAAAGCGTTATAAGGGGGTTTTTTTATGTATATATAAAATATTTTTTTAGAATATAATTTGCGGCAGGTAAAGAATATCACCGGCTCGACGAATGCGTTTTAGCCGCTCGCCTCAGATGTATGCTGTTAACTTATGACGAATCACTAAACATAGTCGATGGAGTCCTATTAATTTATGACTATTTTTGTTTGCAGCACAACAACAATTTTTTTAAACTATCATAAAATGTTAGTACTTTCTGACATTATGACACAATATGAGACCGTTTGAATACCGTAATTATATTCTAAGCTAGATAGACATCTAATTAAAATGAAATTTCAAGTCTTTTTGAGTTTTAATAAATGAATTTCTGTGAGCATATAAAAACACATACATAGAAATATACGCCATATTTCTATGCATGTGTGGTGTTTTCATTAAAATGTTTAAGTCTATGAAAGTTTATGATTACTTACATATGATTACGAGATAATGAAAGGACACTTTAGCCATATGGCGTGAACAATCATTCACCTGTTGAGCACCATGCTTTCCTTTCATGAATTGAATTGAATAAATGGCAACTGTTTCAAAGAATGTGTGCGCGGCAGTAAAAAGGAAAAAATGTGTCAAATTTCGTTTAATTCTTAAAAAATTTTCTACACATATTTTAGGTTAATGTTTGAGCGAGTCGCTTAATGTTAAAGTAGGGTAGCTGAGAAACTGTTTTTCCAAGAAATTGTTTACAGATAAAACGATGTAAACTTATATAAATTTCTTATCATTAGTCGAACTTTATAATTTATATATAACTTTATAATTTATATATAATTCCAATGTATCTCAAAAATTTTTTTCTTAACTGAAGAAGTTTTACATTAGTTAATAAAGTTAAAATTAATGCTGAAAAAGTGTTATCTGTAATAATACTTATTTTTATTTTCAAATCGGATTTTTCTAAACTTGAAAACGAAGGTCTCTACTTGCTGTCCATTTAGTAAAGATTTTGCTGTACGTATTAAATAATACTTTTTTTTTTGTGAAAAGCTTAACATTTCATAGTTCCTTATCTGATCAAAAAACCCGTGATGTCAAAGCATTCAAAAACTAACAACAAAATTATATCAGCGTTTAAATAAAATAATTTATAATTTTGCCTTTAAATACTTTATTAAATTAAGTGGTTTTAATAAATTCACAAATATCACTTGAAATAGTCAACAGCTGAATTGTATTTGTTATCGTTGCTTAAAAATCAATGTTTGTCAGTTAAAATTTTTGACGCGTCCTTAGATTTGAAATCAACAGGCAACAAAACACAATAACTTTTGTGCAAAAATATAAATTTAGGTGGTGTCTATTTTATATAATAAAATTGAAAAAATGCACTTGAAATTGGTACCTGTGAAAGAAAAACTTCTAAATGAAGTTCTCGGACATTGGGTAAAGTAAACTCGTTCTTACTCCTTTTAAAATAAAGTTCGCAAATATTCGAACAGATTCAAGGTGTATTACAGCCTTGTAAAAAATTTTAAAATTTTTCTTTAGCAAATTGCTTACAATTTACATTATCGTGATCCTTTGAGGTTTTTAGATACGGATCTTGGAAATAGTATTTGAGCTCGAGGTCCTTTTTAAATAAAAAGCAACAATTAGGCAATTTTTATTTTTAACGACAACATTCCTAAAGAAATTTTCCAAAAGAAAATCGTTCCTATATGATATTTGCAAAAGGTCGCAAATATTTTTTATAATATAAATAAGAATATTTATAATATAAATAAGAATTTTTTTTTTAGCTTATCAGCTTTATTTTTTATTGTTTGGAGTTTTTTTCAATACAATATTTCGGTAGCCCGGTTTGCACTTTTTAGCTATTCTATATTTATAAGCCAACAAATTGAATCTTCCAAGATAAATCAAAAATTTCTTGTGTATTTATTGTGATACTTTTTTTTAAATCGATTAGACATTTCAGTTTTGTCACTTCTCTGCTAACGTGGTGGTTTTGTTTTTGTGTTACTACAAGTGCCCTGCCTTCTCACAAATACAGTGCCGATATCTCGGGAGGGACACCTTACCAGACATAACCCAATTACCGGGAATACACTGGAGGAAATTTAGGAACTTCGGCATTCCTATAGACCTATGGGTTAAGCTGTTGTGTACAGCGATCCTATACTGGCTTAAGTGTAGGTCACAAGACATGGACAAACAAACCCACTCGATTAATCTAAGCAAACCCAACCTAACCTACAAATATAATTAAACAAAAACTTTTAGCCTGGCAAAAGCGGCTTCTTAAAACACCACAAAACCGACAAACAGTTACACAAATCATCTCTGGCAAAGGTGATTTTTTTTTTACAAGTATAAGTAAGCAAAGAAGTTTAAATTTCGGAAATATTACTTTTTAAAAGTAAAAGCTACAAATATCGTCTCTTGCAAACAACTATTTCTCTTGATTATTGTTGCTAAGACAAGTGCTTGAAATACATATTAAGGAAATCAATAAGTTCACCCTTTTGTCAGTACCTTTGCTTACTATAAAGGGCTGTTTAAACCAGCAAGCATGTGCACGTGCTAATGTGTGTCAAATGGAATATACTATACTCTAGTTACCTACATTTTCACATGATATGTTTTTAAAGTACATATGTATACAAAACACGTTTCAAGTCTCGTGCTAACAAATCCAAATTCTCAAATTTCATACGCAGTAATTTAATAACAAACTACCAAATTCGATTTTAATGCTTATGTGAGTGATAAATTTACCCCTTTGATTTCTTTTGCAGAGTTTAGTGAGTATGACAGGTAAAACTTGGTTCACTTGGTTTCAAAGCCAGGGTCATGGTCATTGCAGTTAGTTTAATTGTTTTCGAAACTATTAAATTTATGCAAAATATATATTACAAACTTTAGAACTCCTACCATGTTTCACTTTTTAGTATTTAAATGGATTTTAAGCGATGGTTTTTTATTTAGTGCTGTTATTTTTATTAAACTTTTCATTTTTTTTTATTCACTACCGTTTTTCATACACGTGCTTTCGGTGCAACAACAACACAGTGACTAATCAAATCCATGTGCATCCATATTTTGAAACAATGTTTTTTATTATATTATATTTCTTTACAATGTATTTGCTTCATGTGCCACCAACACTGTCACACCACATCATACGTGTGTAAGTAAATATATGTATTTTCCGTATTATTATTTTCGGAATTATTGTTGTAGTGGTGCAGTGTCATTTTTACTTGCAACAGCCACCTGAGGAATACTAAAATGCTTCGTTCTCTTTTGGCCACTTTTCTGCATGTTTATTTAACTTTTCTTGTTATTTTACATGCCATAAATATACATACCAGGGATGACAATTTGTAGCTGCTGAGTTTGAATTTTTCTTCTTTGGCCATTTCATTTAATACTGAGGTGTCCTCTTTGTTCAGCTACTTTGTACAGAAAAGTCTGAAAAATAGCTTATAATAAATGCATTCTCTAACTCCTAAACATTTTTTGGCCTGTTCTACAAGTCAGGACACACTAAAACTGGAAAGTTATATTAATAAAGAAGCTATCTGTTTTATGTTAGTAAGATCTATCTTATGTTAGTAAGTCCTCTACGAATGCTGGTAAAGTACTGAGTGTTATGTTTTTCTTGCATGCTCAAAAGTGGTTAGTAAATACTTTAAGAGGTTCATTTTTTAACCAGATTCAATGAAAGTTTCAAAAGAAATTACTAATCTATTTGAAAATTAATTCTGATGTTGGCTGCAACACCGTTTAAAAAGCAGCAACTGTCAAATTAAAGTCGATAAAAAAGAAGAGAGTATTTTTAGTTTTATTTATTTTTTCTTATGTCAAAATAATTATAATACAATTTTTTGATTTACATTAATTTCGGAAACCAGTCAAACCATTTTAAATTATTATGTGCGGGTTGCGTACGGTGGTACCTTTTAATATTGATATTAAATAAATTTGGCGAAACACTGAAAAGGTTTCCCCAGGAAGACTTGCTCTCTTGACCAGACAATGAACCGTGCTGACGTGATTGCTTTTTTAGCTCCGGCTTGAGCTCGCCGACGGGGGGTGGTTCTTGGTAAATTGCCTGGGTATTCTATCACCACACGATAATAAAAACACGTCAGTCTTAAAAAAAAAAACGAGAGCTCTGAACAATGAAATATATTGGAGCCCGAAAATGAATGGGGATATATAGTTCCAATCAATTAAAATTTATAAGCAAAAAAAAACAAAAAAAAACTGTCTAAACTGTACTCTGTTTCTAAACTTAAACATCAAACACCACCACTTACCACTCGATGTTCCCTCACAGCTGAGTTCCCCTGGCAGATGTCAGGCCAGGATCGGTAGCCCTCCCTCTTGGGATTCAGAGAACCCCACCTTGATGGCTTGGAGGCCGATTTATTGCCAAGCCATCCCTGCTCCGATATACTCACCCCTTTTCTCACCCCCCTATGACATCATCAACTATCTTAGGTACTCATATTCACGAGATTTTTTAAAATTTTAAATTTCTAATTTCAAACAAAAACATATTTTTATTAAATACAAAAGGATTATTATATACTAGGTTTTGGTTTCGTAAATAATTCAAAATTTTAGTTTATATTTGCATAAGGCTGTATATGAATTGAGTATATAAAATAAAAAAAAAATTCAAGGTATATTTACACACGTATATAGGTATATATATAAAAGAAACTGCAATTTGATATATTTTCAGGGGCCTTCAATTTCAGTCGCCTGTGCGACAAGATTTTGCCTCGACGCTGTTTGAGTGTTTGTCTGTGTTATTTTCCTTTTTCTTCCCAAACAGAGAAAAAGGTATGAGTCTAATACGACTCCAGTCTTCGTGAAAAAACTATATATGTATATTTTTCTTTAAAGGAAGACTCTTGTATATTGGGCAATTCCCCTAAAAGCTTTAAATAAATATATCACCTAAGAATGAGCTCACTTTCAGGGACCTAAGCGCGTTAAACGAGGACGCTCTGTAACCAAAATAGGCAATGATAAAAACTACAAGATTTTTCCTGATTGTCAGGCGACATAAAAAATACAAATATATGCTTATATGTTTGAAGTGTTAGTTTCCGTCAGAGTTACGTTTGTTTTTCTGTCAATGTCTTGGCAAAATACCTGGGCACCTTTTAGGAGGTGGTTGTCCAAACTTGGCGGCTGGCTTTCCCCTCGCTTTTCTTCGTCAGGTTCTGGAACTACACGTGGCTTTGGCTGGGCTTCACACTGTTTGACCTTGACTTTGACTTCACACGGCTTTGGACGGATTTTAGCTTGACTTCTCTTGACTTCGACTTCTCACGGCTTTGGATGGTCTTTGACAGGACTTTGGCTTGTCTTTGCCTTCGGCTTGACTTTGGCTGGACTTTGGCTTGTCTTTGCCTTCGGCTTGGCTTTGGCTGGACTTTGGCTTGACTTGACTCTTATTGCTTCTGTTTCTTCACAATTTTTCTTTTCAGGTTAGAATTTTCAGTTGCTTTTTTTTATGTTTTCTAGTTGAGTTTGTCTTTGAACAATTATGTATATGATTTAAGTCCTCGTTTTTCGGACTGTCTTTTCTTTTGAAGTTACCACAGGGGTAGAAAATCCCTTTTTCTTATAAGACACTACGGCACTTTCATTCATTGGAAGGGAAAAAAAGGGGACGGGTCTGAGGTCCGCTAATGTGCTGCCCGGTTCAAATTTGTTTGGGCTGAGGAAGAGCACGAGACACTTTTTACGGCGTTTGCAGACAACCTTTTGTCTTGCATTACCCACAGACTATGGCACCTTAATTCCAAATTGTGGCCGCAAGGCTTTGTTTTTCTTTTATTTTAAATTTCACGTTTTTACGGCGTTCTATAGTTGTAAAGAAAATTTTCCTTTTTACGCAGTTTTAACTTCTCCCAATGTCTCCAAGCAACTCTCCTTTTTTTCTCTATTTCAAACTTCACTTAACACTATCTGGTTTTTTTTTTTCTAAATTGCCACCATCTTTAACACTTTTTTTTTCTACTCTCATTGCGGCCATCTTTTTCTTCCACCAATCAAAGTCTTCAAAACAAAATCGCGCCGTTTGCTAACTTGCCATACTTTTAACTTTTATCCCTCCGGGAATTTTTTATCCCAGAAATCAACCGCACGAACCTGTCACAATGTGCTACCGATACACTTCACTACGTCAACAGGTGCACGCGACAAAATACTCAATAACCTTTGAAATTGGTGGGTGCGCAAATAAAAATTAATGAGTATCATTCAGTAACGAAAAGCAGCAGAATTCAACTCAAGCTGGCTGGCTGGCTGGGGTGGAGAAAATTTTTCGCATATAAAGATCTGCATACAAATAAGTTTTAAATAAAGTGATATGCATTTCATGTTTACTTTTTTTATACATATTTTATTTTCATAATATATGTATGTTTGTGTTTTTTTCCAAATAATTTTGAGCGAACGAACAATCCGGCTCGATATCGACGAACTAGCAGTTGGTGATTGCACATGTCAAAGTTTTATTTATTCTCGGTTTACTTTTTAAAATCTCATGTTAATTAGTAGCCGGAATTTTTTATGGTTTTTCTTAAAAATTGTGAGTTTTTATTTATCATCCCTGGCTTTACAGTTACTTGAGCTTTTGAAAGCTTTTGACTTGAAATAAAATTGCTATTAAATAAAATGTGTGCAGTGACTGACCCCTACTGGTGGTTTTGAATACTTTTTGCTGTTATTGCTGACAACAACCCGTACGCAACCCGAGGGAAATTCAAAGTTAAAAAATAGTAAAAAAAGGTCTTTGTCATAGTTGAAAAAATTATGTATTTGCATTTCAGTGATTTTAAATAGAAAATAATTGTTAGAAATACTACAAATTTGTCTCATATTGACTGAACTGAATATTGTTTTCTTCTATTAATAAACCTCATAAAAATTTATTCTAAAATCCATTAGCTTTATATATAGAGACCACACGGGCAATTTCTTATGTCTGTAGATAAGCAATAACGCTAGCAGAAGGGCATTACAAAAATGTTTATGCAATTCCTTATTGCTTTGGAAACATAAATTTTTAACTTGAGTTTTTTTTTTTGCGTAGAACACCAGCCAAAAAACACCACAAAACTTTTACAAAAATACAAAACGGTTTGAAATTACATTTGTTTTACATATTGTTACAAAATTTACATAAAAATGTATTTGTAGTTAATCAGTTACTTTAGTTAATCAAATTGGGGTGGTTGATTAGTACTGCCGCAAGTTACATCTGCTAGTACCTGATAAGAATACATTTTTTTTGTGAAAAAGGGGACGTATAGTGCCATCCCTGGCAGAATGGGACCCTATTAATATTAACCTATTGTGACTTTATCCATTCACTATTCTCTCATACCATGTTAACACTTATATTTCTTATTTTCACTTACTTATTGATTTGATTAATAAAACGGACACAGTTTGAATGTTGAACTTGAAGGGAATGGTCCTTTTATATTTAAAAATGGATTTAGGAACTACACTGACAAATCAACAGATTAAAAATTTAGGAATTAAATTTCCGGGTAATTGGTTTGTGAACAAGATGAATGTAGATTTTCCAAGTGATATACAATGGGTGCTTTCGCTTGGATATAAATATTAAAAAACAGATTTCCCAATTTCGAAAATTATATCTGAGGGTGAATATTTCGTGCAGAATTTGAATAACAAAGAGAAACAAGAAATGGCCAGGAACAAATTTACAACAGTTCTTGGTAATCATTTGAATAAGAAGACATTATTGAGTAGATTTATCTTAGATAGAGTATATGCAGCAGAAAAATTCTGGAAAAGAAATGAAAATATTCTTATTTTGAGTAACATCACTGTATCTGTGTATAAACAGGTTTATGAACTAAGAACTAAGAATATTGTGGATGATAGTTCCAAATATCAGCTATCAAATAGGGATCCTACAAATAAGTTACAGAAAACTATTTTAAAGGACAAGTTGATGAATTATTAGGAAAGGAATTTTTAGATGAGAATCAGGAGAACAGAATAAAGACAAATATTGCTACTGCACCTAGATTATATGGTTTACCTTAAATACATATGATAGACTTTCCTTCAAGACCTATTTGTTCATTTATAAATTCGCCATCCTATGAACTTTATAAATATATTGTGAATATTTTGAACAACTCGAAATATAACACTAAGAACTCATTACAATTTATAGATAAAATAAAGGGACAATATATACGAGATGATGAAAGACTGGTATGACGTCGTTTCGTTATTTCCAAGCATACCAGTAGATTTCGCAATAGAAGGAAAGTGGGATGTTATCGCACAACATACACGAATAGAGAAAGTTTTATTTATTATGTCAGATATTTTCAGCATAATAATAAAATATATACACAAATAAAAGGGCTTCTAATGGGATCTCCAGCTTCTCTTATTATTGCAGATGTTTTAATGGCAAGACTACTAGATAGTTCTATAGAAGTTTTGGATGTAAGACCTAGAATAATTACAAAATATGTAGATGATTTGTTTGGTACAATTCCAGACATTAATAATAATACTCTGTTCATACATGCAGCAATATTCAAATTATAACAATTAAGACCATTATTGAGACTAAATTTTCATATAAAAATTACAATTAACTTATTGGCAATTAAGAGATAATTGTTTTAATTAAGAATAAAATTATAATGCAACACTGTTAGATTTGTATTAACAGTACTAAATGAACAAGCTTGTGCAACAACACTACTTATTGAACACACCTTGTTCAAAAGCTGACTAATCAAACGTCAACAAAATAAATAAACAACAAAAAAAACCAAATTTTTACAGAAAAAATTTAAACAATAATTGCTTCACCTGTCAAATGCTAATTGTCTTAGCAATATTAAGTATGTATGAACACCAAATTGTCAATTAACTGAATATTATCTCAATTAAAAATGCATATGTGAACATAGTACAACATGTTTACACTATTGAATAATTTTAATGATAACATTAAATTTACAATGGAAAGGGAATGTGATTAAAGACTTCCATATTTAGATACCATGATAATAAATGGATAATTGATTAGTACTGTCTGTTTCATGCGTCTATATGTTGCCGACATTTCGTTGGAGCTACTCAACATGTCTTTAATTCGAAAACGTAAGAGAGTGTTTGAGAAATTTTTCCACTTAATTCACTACTCACATGAACACAATGAGATTCACAAATGTTCAAAGAAAGACAGGTTTCAATCATGCTTTTAAGTTTTCTCAAGTCGACTGGCGATCTGTGTCAATGAAATTTTGGTGGCTGAAAAAGTAAGAAAACAATTAACGACATTTAAATCTTATTTAGTTTATTAAACTCGTTGTTTCCAACTAAAATAATACTAAAAAATTTTGCATTAAAAGGAATATTTCATTTTCCAAAACCTTATCTCTCTCAAATTCTGGATGCAATTTTAATATACATACATTCATTTTTTAGACTTGCTACATGTTAATTTAAGATAAACTAAAGCTTAAAAATATACATATTTCTGCAAGAAATTTAATATTCATTTGACATTCTTTCGAGTACTTGTTTTAAACAAATTCTATTTACCTTACAAAATGGTACAGAAGAAAATAGCACAGAAAAAGCAAAACTTGTCATTTTAAATTGAAAATCTTATTTGCTTTTACTTAAACTCTTGATTGCATATGCAGGACATGCACAAATATTCTTTCTATATTGTTTTTTTATGTTGTTGCTGGTCGTCTTTAACTCTGACATGTTTTGGTTATTTGCTAAGCAGCAGGCAGCAGATGCAGAGAGAAAACGAGAAGATAAAAAAGAATCCAAAATGCATATTTGATATTTAGATTTTTTTCATTGTTTTTAAATCTAATTTTAAATTTGAGACCGAGATATTATGCTTGCCCTCATGTCGTTTAAAATTTAAAGCATACTGAGTAAATATGTATATTTTTGTACGGTTCACTCAGTATTAAATATAATTTAATAGTTCTTCTTCGATAAAAAAATATGCTTTCGTATTCACAAGCAAATAAAATTTGCATAAACAGATCAATTTTCGATTAGAAATACTTTTCATGACCAGAACAAAATTCTACATTTAATATTCATGCATAATAAGTAACAAAGCAGTTGGCTTTGAAAACTTTACTTTTCTCATTACAAAAAAAGTATTTCAGTAACATATTGTATAGAAACTTGCAAATGAGGGCTTTTTTTTTATAAATAAGAAACGGAAATCCTAGAAAACGTTCTGGAACAGATACCAGATCGATGATTTTCATTATTAGCTAAAAATATGATTTCAAACACATTTACTGGCCACTATAAAAGCTAAAAGCCCACGGTAAATATTTGTAGATGAATACTTATGCCTCTTTTAACAGCTAATAATACAGCCACATTTATTTTGAAGACCAATTTAAAGAATAAACTTAATTATTTACTTGCTTTAAGAGCCAATTGAAATGTATTAATTTAGGTACAAAAATGAACCTTTTTAAAAAATATTTGCTGTCTTTGTCAGCAAATATTTTTTAAAAAGGTTAATTTTTGGATAAAGCAAATAAATAATCAAGTTTATATTTGAATATTCAAAAAGCTTTTACTTTTTGATACTTTCAAAAATACAAATCGTAGTAACCGGTGGTGACTCGTGGTCTAGAAGGTTGCAAAGAAAAGTAAAAGAGTTGCAAAACGGAAAAGAAATGTTTGCTGTGTTGTTAAAGGTTTGTTTGAACATTTCTGATTCTCATTTTAGTCATGGGAATTGTGGAGTAAGTAGTTAAGTTCCAAGCAAACTTCTAAGAATTTTTTAAGTCTACTGATGAGTTGATTAGCACCAACAAAATGTCGTCGGCATATACACAGCTGAAAAAGACAGCAAATATTTTTTAAAAACTTTCATTTTTGGACCTAAGTTAACCAATTTAAAGTATTTGCTGATTGTTGTTTAAAGTCTTAAACGTTTTAATGTTTTAACAAACCAACATTCTAAGCAATATTCTGTTATAAGCTGTGCCCCTAAGCAGCTTAAAGGCCCTTTAGAATTCTCACAAGAGATAATAGAATTCCAAAAATAAAATAGCACATTTTGCGATGCTAAATTAAGAAACAGATTTTAAATCTAAATACAGATACCATTTTTGTTGCTTTCCAATCATTGAGTCTTTTAAGACTTTTAAAATAGTATCTCTTTGAACAAAAGTTTTACAAACAGTCGCTTTTCTAGCTACAAAAAAAAACAATTTTTGTTCTGCATCGTTAATTTTTATCTGATTTTCAATATTTTATTCGAATGTCAACAACAATATTTGTCTCAAGTCTGCACAACAACAACCAAATATTTATAAGTTCTCGCACTCACACACAGAGAAAACTTCTTAAGCCGCAATGACTCGATAACAACTTCAACAACAAACTCAACTGTTTGCGTATCAAACAACTGTATTACAAATAAATATCATTGCAAAACAAAAAAAAAAAAAAAAAAGCCAAGAGCCCTGTAGAGCAATATGGCGTTTTAAGAATCACCTAAGTCAAACACAGGAAAATGTGAAATAATAAACTTGATAATGCTCATTGTCATTTCCGTTTCTTGCTTAACATTTCAACTTCCTTAAGCAGCACATTTTTCATAAAATCAAATCCAAGACATTTAGTTTCAACTTTCTTAAAAGATGCTCTCAAGAAATAAATAAAATATGTTTAAGTATTTCAAGATTTGTTTTTTTTTTTAAAATAAACGTAAATGGGTTTGTAGGTGTATTTGATATTTTAGTCATAGTTTTGAAGTAGTTGTTCTGATTGTTTTGTTATTGTTTCCTTTTTTTGTAAGTACCCTACCACAGATTTTGCAATGGAACTGCGCAGCGGTCCATAAAGATTATTGCACATATTCTATTTAGCTTTTGCTGCAAAAAGATGATTGGCTATTTTCTCTATTTTTTATTTTATTGTTATGTCTACATTGAGTTAGATTTTTTAGCTTCAAATAAATAAAAAAAAAAACTTTCAATGAGAAGTGTTTACAACACTGCAGTTACACGATCAAGTTTTGCTATCAAGTTTTTTCACATACTGCTTGTCAAAATTCCATAAAATTTATGGCTGTGACGTAGGCTGCACGCAATTTTATAACAATTTGTTTACAAGATGCCGTCAAGAAGAAAATTAAAAATAGCTTCTTGCATATTCTGCTAAAAAATTAAAGCAAAACCTTCTCTTTTATATATGTTCCATTAAACCCAGAAACTAATTCAGATTCTAAATCAATATTTTTTTAAAACTTTTTCACCGGTATTCATAAAAAATAAAACATTGTTGAGACACATTTCACAACAAATTTTTCATATCAAATTTTTTCAAAAATGTATTTGAGCAACGTTTTATTTTTTATGAATACCGATGTTTAAATACAATCATTATATACAAATATCTCTTTTAAAAATTAATAAATTTCATGGAAATCAATGTAAAAATAAAATTTAAAAAATTTTTTGGTTTTGCACGTAAACATTTTTATTTTCATTTTTAAGCTTGAATCTGTTTAATTTTTATCACTTTTAATTGCAACTTCCAAACAAAACAAAAAAATCTTTGCAGACAGAACGAAAAAAGATTGTTGTCAGCTGTTCTGTTGATTGTGACTGGATGCTCTCTATGGAAAGCAAAAATTGTCATCAAGTTTGCATCAATTTGCAAAATTGTGAGTGTATTAGTAAAAAAGTGTGAATGTTTTAAATCTTGAAAGGCGAAAATTGATCGTGTAACCCCCAAGTTAGAGAATATGTTAACAAATTGTTAGCGAAATTTTGAAAATAATAAACTCGTTGTTAATTGTTAATTATTTTAAAGGGTTTGAGGTTTATATTTACTTCTTTTATTTATATTTTCTGAGACAATTGCAGTGATCAATTTTTTTAGAGAAGGCGAAGAAAATTGAATATTGGCTATGGTAGAGATCGTTTTCTTTTTATAATAAATTATATTATATTTCCTTGTGCCACCCATGGATGCGCTACTAGTTCTGCTCTAGATCAGTCGGATGAATGGCTGAAAGACTGCACCCTGTATAACTCGCACTCCGATACATCCACACACTATTATAGCAATAGCCTTCAGTTTTTCAAACCTATTTAAAGCCTTGTTTTGCTAAAGCATGCAACGAATTCGTCTTAAGCCAGTATCCTTTTTTATGGTTTTCTATTTCAAAATCTTGACTAGCTGTAGTGCCTGCATTACACATTAAATTGTGTAAATCCCATAAACATCTTATAGATGATAGATGACCATAAACTGCTGTTTTTTCAGCAGTTTTCTTTTGTTTCCATTTTTTGCTACATTGAAACATTTCTGTTTTCCTAAATGGGTAAATACAAATGACTGGCATAAAAAGAATTTCCATCTTCAAAACATGTTCGCATTGAAGCGAAGTGCTGTTTTCTGCATTTATCCTTTCACTGCTGTTGAAACAAACACTTTTGTAAGTTATAAAAATATTGAAAATGTGTATGTATTTCCGTACCCACAAATATTATGCTATTTTTTGTATCACAGAAAAAGCCCCTGCAGGGAATTTGAAGTAAAAATCTATTTCACCTGTGAGTGAGAGTGTTGCAAGAAGCTTATCTAAAAAAAAAAAAAAAAAATAAAGAAGTTGCGAAATTTTTACTAAATTAAGACGAATTTTCTATTGATTTTATGGTACCAGAACTCAGCCAGTTTTGCGAAGAGCAACAAAATGAACTAGACTTATTATTTGCATCTTTTACATCCACTTCTATGTTTTCCAAGTTGGGCTCAGTTTACTTTTTGCAATAATTACTGTGATTGCTGTACACTTTGCTTTACTTGTTCTTTTTAATAAAAATAAAAAAATATTTAGTTATTTTGACCCCTTTTTTTCTTATACTTTATATATTTATTGGAGCTCAAGGTCTTTTGGAATTCGAGTAATTATTTTTGTCAATATTTCGCTCTCCTTCGGATGGCTTCTTCAGGACAAAATGTTTTGATCAAAACATTTTTCATTATTATTGTCTTGAAGAAGCTATCCGAAGGAGAGCAAAATATTGACAAAAATAATTACTCGAATTCCAAAAGACCTTGAGCTCCAATAAATATATAAAGTATAAAAAAATAAAAAAATACAAAGAAAAGAGTAAACGTATCAAAAAACTTGCCAAAGCCTTCTGAGGTAATAAAGCAGTAAAAGTAGAAGGGTCAAGTAATAAAATCGTACCTAGTTCCTGATATAATACATTTTTTTTAAACTTAAAAAAGATTTTATACCTATAATTTTTTTAATTTATGGTTACTTTGCATGAGTTTTTAAATTAACTAAAATTTTTAAATACATATTGGATTTTAAGGCGCGGAAAAAAGTTTGTCGATATTGAGCAATCGATTTCTTCGATTACAATTGGCCTGGGAAATAAAATTCCTTTAAAAAATCATCTTCGAGGCGTATGACCCTCAATTTTTGTTTTTTGTTTCTCTCTAAGAAAATATTGAAGACAAAAAACGAAGGGGGATTGATCATATACTCGTATATGATTCTGCGAGGAGCTCTCTGAGTTTGCTCTCGATGGGCCAAAGTACGGGCCGTTAGTATTTACAAGTTCCAGGATGCCCATAGGGGGTCAAATACGAGACGGGCTCTCAATAGTTTTTTCTCTACAATATTTTTTTCGATTACAGTGACTCCATACCATGTTATGTGGGCCGCCGGTAGTCAAACCGGCCCACTTGGGTCCTAGAAAAGTCCCCTTGTCCACATACCATGCTTCCTGATAAAAAGCGGATGCCTCAAAACTGAATTTTGTTACACGTCTTGCTAGATTGTTCTTGCTTAATGAATGAAAAGAACAATAACATAAATGCCTATGGCACAATATCGAATGGCTAAATCTATCAACTCTTATACGTTCTTTAGAAAACACTAAAATTTGTTTTAATATCTAAACAAATTGTTTGTTCTATCAACTTATGAGAGGTCGCAAACCGCAAATGTTTACATATGTTTTTTTTTGTAACATATCTAAACATAATTATGCTGTCTTTATTTATTTAGGACAATGAGTCCTAAAATCTTGTTCAAGTTGGTTCATTATTTCGACAAAAATAACTATTTCTGTTGTAAATATAGCTGTGAAATTGCGATGGCTTAATATTAAAAATAATGAATTTTCGTTTGAGTTGGTTCTCAAATTTAAGCAAACAATTTGTTTTCTTTTATTATTTATTTGTAGGGTTTTAAATCTAGCCTAATATTTAAGTTACGCATTAACCATGTGGATGGTAAAACGTGCAGAAACGCATTAATGGATTTCTATCAATTTGGTTAAACTAAAAAATAGTGATACAGATAAAAAAAAAAAAAATTTTAATTCAAGTCCAAAAATTAACCTTTTCAAAATATTTACTGTATTTTTCAGCTGTCTATATGCCGATGGCATTTCGTTGGTGCTAATCAACTCATCAGTAGACTTGAAAAATTCTTAAAAATTTGTGTGAAACTTAATTACTTATTCTATAATTCCCATGAACAAAATGAGAGTCAGAAATGTTCAAACAAACCTTTAACAACACAGCAAACATTTCTTTTCGTTTTGAAACTCTTGTACTTTTCTTTACAAAAAATTATTTATCTCCAAAGAGTTGAATAAGCCATCGTAAACGAAATTTTCGTTGTTTTTGGCCTATAAACTAATTTACATACAAGGCACAAAGTTATTTTAAATTAGCTACTATCGTTTTGCGTTGCGATATGCACAAGTGTATTAAACGTGTTTACATATTGATACGTGTACTTAATTTGTAGCGCAGAGTACTCATCACTCATACGCAAACATGCAGAAAAATTGATATTGAAAATTTTTTACACTTTGAGACTTGTTTTTCGATATATCCTTAATAAATTTATTTCCAACAATTTGTTTTTAATTTTGATTTCATATTAATCAGAAAAATCGTTGGCAAAACTGGTTTTCGATCACACGTTATTTAGGTAACAAAATAAGCTTAAAATGATAATAAAAAACGAATATTTTTATGGTAACTTTTTTCTAAAGTTTTTCTTCAAGGTTCAGCAGGTGGCAGCAGCCGGGGGCAAGTCAGTAAAAGCTTAAATTTGCTGCCAGCTAAAAAGTAAAGTAAAACGTAAAAAAACGAAAAATGTATTTAGAGAAAACATGACAGGCAAAATTAAGTGGAAAAAACAATTTAACATCGATACAACATCACAAGAACTAAAAGAAGGTGCTAAGGAGCCCAGTTTTAAACAAGGTGGTGCAAATATAAGTGCTGATTTAAGATGAAGCAGACATATTAAATGAAGATAGTTAAGAGCTTTCTGTAGAAATTCCAATAATTTAAGTTTTGTCACGTTTTCTTCCGCTAATAAATGTACGATCTTCAGGCTATACTTGGTCTACAAAAACATAAAATTCCAAGAAGAGAAAACAAAAATTTTAAAGAAAACAATTACATTGTTTGCTTTTTCATTATCAGTACTATTAGAGGCAATGCATTTCTGCGTAACACATGCCTCGACCTCAGACTCGTTTGACGATCAAGCAATTCAGCTGCAAGTTGTTTTTCGTTTACTTAATATCATTGTTCTAAACAATAATTAATGAAGAATACTCGAACATATAAAAAAATTATCAATTAAAAGATATTTGCTGAAGCCATAATGAGAGAAAAATTGTGTTGTGTCCGCTACGGCAAACTGTACCTAAAATGTAAGAGTGAGTTTGATACTTGTAACCAGAGCTGCTAATTCAAAGCAGAAAATTGCTTTCTTCTGGTTTCATTTTAATCTGTATTTCCTAATATTATTAAGGGCAATAATTCACTATTCTGCACAAACTTACGTTTTGTAAAATTGCAAATATGCTCAAAAAATTTGTGCCAAAATTCGATGTGACAGATTCTTGATGGCCAGAATTCTATTAGATTATGAAACAATTTCCGGTGAATAAATCGTACGATTGTGTGTGATAGCTTTTAAAATAAAATTAATCACAAAATCGTTGTGAAGAGTAATTGAACTGAAATAAATCCAAATTCAAATTTGAATTAAATTTTCTTTGAAATTAATTTTTCCCAAACTATTTAAAATTTAAAAATTATAAATAATTATTTTAAAAAGCATGCTTATATATATTCTCACAAAGATGTTTCATTTACAATAATGTTTCTTAAAAAAGGCATACAGAGTTACTTCTTACACTTAAATGGTTTTAAAGAGATACCACTACACAGACAGCAAGTTTTTCTAAAACTTACATTAATTTTTAATTGTAGACTACTTTGGTTCTTACTGCCTCAGAGAGAGAAAAAGATTTTTGTGACAAAAATCAGGTGTCTTAAAAAACGTGAACAGTAAAACTGAAGACTAACTGGCTGGGGTACATACAAATTTGCTTCCAACCCATGTCATGACTAATTGCATACTGGTTTTAAGCAGCAGCGCATGGTCAACCTGAGCTCTTTCTGATCAACTTTATATTTTATCACTGTGATCTTCTGTTGATTGGAATATATTTTATATTCTTTCTTTTTGTAAATTTGTGCTGAGTTTAAATACCCATTCTTTTGTTTTCTAATGGTTTTAAGCATGAATTCAAAAAATAATATTTGTTCACGTTGTAGAAAAACTGGCAGTAAATCTCAAAACTCTTCGTGCTTCTGTGTGCAAGCAATGGTATATCAAATACCAAAAACAGTTTTTAAAAATGTATTTTTAGTTTAACACTTTTTTGTTTTATCTCTTAAGTGCTACGCCCCTAATGTAAACACACATGTATGTATGTATGTATATGGAAGGAATGATGTAATTTCCATTCTTTGTATGTGTCAATTTAACTAGATACATGTTCATAAAATGAAAAAGACACATCGTAATTTTTTTTGTTGCAAATCATTGTATATTGCTTATCAGAGGACAGCATCTGATAGTTTTTGCTGCCAGTGTAAATGCATGTTGTTCCATTAAACAAGTTGCTGGCGGAGTACATTTTTTACTGGCTCATTTCTTTTTTGTATTTAGTTTTAAAGTTTTTCCTTCTTTATCTCTCCAAAAAGGGGAATCATTTGAAATCTTTTTTTTTACTACATGAGTTTTCATAAGGCAACAACAGATTGGAATGAAAATAAATTTACGTATAGCAGTATAGCAGAAGAGTTGCCTGAGGGTTGTTGGACTTCAACGCTTTCTAAGATCAAGCGGAACTCATATGTAAATTAGTTTGCTGCCATGAGGCTAAATTGCTTTTTGTAAGCAGCAAATTGAGCGAAGGGTCATCGGTAAGATTTTTTCCATGTTATTTAAAGCTATTGCAAATAAAATTTTTTAAAAACAATAGCCCTAAGGCAATCAAGATATGTTGCTGCTAGAAATAATAAGAAGTCCTAGCAAAATTTGTTGGAAGTTTATAAAAAACAAGTGGAAATGATTGCTTTTGTTAAAATTGATATGCTCACAGAGAAACTAAAGAGTGTCATTTTTAGTTTTTTACGCTAAATTTTCATATTAAGTATTTTGAATATATATATATGCTTTTTTCAACCTATACTAAGAGCTTTCATGCTGAAAATCTTTTTAGAGAATTTATATAAAACCCAGTTCTTTGAATTATTGCATAAATCGCCAGCACCAGATCAAATACCTTATTTTAGTTATTAAGCATTTGTTTAACAGAAACAGGTGTTTAAACATTTGTTCAAAAATATACAAGTAACCAAAAGAAATAGCTATCAGGCAGTAAAACACAATTGCATATTTAAATAGATTCAGTTATAAATAAGACCCAGCAAACAATTTCATGAATAAGTATTTCTATTTATTAAGGAAAAACTGAAATCAAAAAAATGTTTCCCATAGATTGGTTTTACCATCATGAAAAGTATTGAAAGTCGAGTTGTGAATTTTAGTTTCCAGCTTTTAGTTTCTTTTTTTAAAGCCTGAGGCCACTTTGGTACGTTGTCTTTTATTTTGTAATATATCGACGCACTAGTTTTGTGTGTCTGTTGCTGGCAAAGGGTGGTCAAAGTATTGGAAAAAAAGTGAGACAAATATATGACTGACTTAGACTATTCCGAAAGAGGGTTCACTTAGTAAACGAAGAATTGGATGGTGTTTCTCAAAAGTTAGAAATGTGTATTACCAGCAAAATACGCGTTCACTAAAACTTACCAAACTGCATTTTCTTTTTCTAATCAAGAAACAATATGATGCATTTTTATAACTGCCTATTTTACTTGTACTACATATGTGTGTGTTTTGAATAACAGAGCGTATTTACAGTTTTATATAAATTAGTAGAAGATGCATGTGAAATACGGATTTTGTATAGGGATACCTTTTTTAAATTTAATCTGAATTCTATTACTTGGTAGGTATATTGAATGATTATTTCAGGGCTGGAATGGTTACATATTTATGCTGTTAGTTTGTCATCAAAAATCATATTATACCATACGTATACGTAATGCAATTTGATATATTTCATGCTCCAGATTATAAATCATACGCAACAAATGTACGCATGTGGGGCAGTTTACGAATTTTACGATTGTACCGCAGGTTTCTCTCTTTTACTTCTAAAAAGTAAGCTTTTTTTTATTGCATGAGGATTTACTACTTTTTATTGTTTTTAGTATTTGTTGTTGCAGCGTGATGACGATGCTCCGCACTACTTTAGATTTTTTTTTTTTAAATAAATTTTTGTAGTTATTTATGCTCTATATTTGCTGTTAACTGGTGTTTTTGAACTGAATAAAACAGATCATTAAATGATGTCACAGAAATAAAACGAGTTTAAGTAATATAAAATACCAACACAAGGACATGAAACCAGGTAACAAATCTTGCTTATCGGTACAAAGATAGTAGAGCTAAATTATTGAGATATGGGAATCAAAATAAAAACGAAATTCTTAAAACCACAAAATTTAACATTGCTTAGCTGAATAACTTTCCCTCTTAATCTTCTTTATTTTTGCTGGGTTCAAGCACCCTTTATTTTACTGAATACCTTTTTAAAGCCAATGTCCTTTTTGCTCTCATCTTTGTCCGATAAATGCACATGAATTACAATTTATGCTCTTACACAATGGTTGTTTAAATGGCCAATTGGAAATTTAGCTGTAAGATTGTTTCACGTATCTAGCGTTGGCATATTCTATTCGATATATTGCAATCGAAAAACTTTTGAACATAATATTTTCAGTACTACACTATCTTTTTTTCTAAATTTTAATAATTTCATTTACAGTCCACTTAGTGACACAGTTTTTGTTTGCTTCTGATTTTTGTCTTCACAATTAGCTTTTAAGGATATTTACAGAACAGTGAAAAATTGAGCTCGGGTTCCAATTGACTCTAAAGTTTTAAGCAGCAGTTCTGGATTTGAAATTCCGTTTTTTTGTTTCATTTTATGTTTACACTCATTTCAATTCATTTCTTTTTTTTTGCTTCAATTATTGCATTTCAAGTTTATGTACACAGAGTTCATTTTCATTTTGTGTTTATTGTGCAATAAGTATACGGATAAGTGTGAGTGTTAGTGTGTGTATGTGTGTGTTTAATGTTGTGAAAACTGCATTTGCTTCCCTAAAATGTGTAAGCAAGCAGGAATATTGTTTGTTAATATTTGTTTGTTGCTTTGTGTAAGTGTGTGTGTGTGTGTATGTGTATGTATGTGCGAGGAAACAGCGTGTTTGCGTATTCATTTAAATTGGTATTTGTGGCAAATGTGAAAAGTTCAATTTGTTTAAAGTGTCATTGTGGCAATAAAATAACATTTACTTTTAGTCTATTTCATTTTATTTTTTTGTGTTTTTTTTTTGTTAATTTATTTATTTGTTTTACTTTTTCTTAATGTTCATTTCTGTAGCACATTGTTTTAAATGTCATGTTGCTGGAAAGATTTTAATTGTTGTTTTGTAATTTATTGTTTTCAGAAATATCTGGTTTAAACAAGTTCAAAGGTATTGGATGTTATTGGGAATAATTTTGGTAATTGTTTCTTTCATATAGTTGACATACAATATTTGGTTAAACAATATATTTTGAAACGTTTGTATTTAAATTTTTAAGCTTCTTTACGTTTAACTGAAAGAATTATGAATAACAATGCCTTTACAGGCATACTTTTCAATTATACTTGATAACAATAACACATATGTAAATAATGTTGAATATGTTTCAGTGCATATACATATGTAAGTATTTTATATTTATAAATTTAAATAAAAAAGCAGCCAGTTTTATTATATTGAAATTTCTTTTTAAACAGATTATCCAATTATTTATAATAAGCAAATTGCTGGCAACTTTATAAATTATATTGTTGGTACTTGCGTTGCACCACGCTTTGTAGTTGCAACAGTGTTGCGGTAAAATTTCTGGTTTTTTATATCTTTTATTTAATTGGTATTCATTTTTCATTAAGCTGGGTAACAGCATTAAAACTCTTCTATTATAAAAAATTGTTTTAAATTAACCTGGTTTCTCTGAAGCAGTACAATGCATATTTATGCAAGTCATATGTATGTATACAGTATGTAAAATAATGTGTGCTACGAGTGGAGCATGCACGTGCATGTACATACTAACTTGTTGGCGGATATTTGCAAGAAACTCTGATAAAGAACTAAATAATGGACAAGGTTCATTTACATGCTTTTAACTTTGTTCATAAAAATATGATTTAAAAGTTTGAAGCCTATAACTCGGACGAAAATTTAAGGGCAGTAGTTTTGCTTTGTTCCAAGCAAAGACTTTTTTTTACCACGAATTTATTTGTTAAAAATAGTTTTTACTAGCTTAGAGCCTTTTTTTCATAAATTTTAAATCATTGTTCTTAAACTATCAACATTAGGAAAAAAAAATTCTTGTATATTTTCTGAGCCAAAGTAATAAATGGGTTTGCAGGAAGACAAACATACATACATATTTCATTTCAAATACTGCGTTTGATGGCAGACTATGGCTTACCGTTTCGGCCATGATCAGACGGTAAACTTCGAACGACTTGACTTGTATTTAATATTTGCCATAACGACACAAAATCATACATGTCAAGAATCCAATTAGCAGGAAAATCTTACGTAAATCATGCTCGTGCATGCATAATGTGACATGAATATATACACACAATTGAGGAGAAGCAGATTAAAGTAAATACTGCATGAATGTGCATGTGCTTGCCCATTATTATTATGCTTTGCATTATGACTTTGTCTATGTACTTGCCGTGTTATGATGTGTGAAACTGATATTTAATAAGTATTTGTGAGCTGTTATTTGTACCAAAAAATGGCTGGCAGACAGACAGCAGGTGAAAATGTATTAATTTTGTAAAGGAAGGCCTTTTCAAGCGAATATATGTATGTACACCTCGATTTTGTTGCACTGAAATTGTGCAACTTTCGCAACAACAATAGCAGCCAGTTTTGAGTCACACTTTTTTTTGGAGAGCTTAATATGACAAATGCAGTGCAAGCGGTACACATTGCAAACGTTTGCTGGTATATGAAGTTCTATGTTTTGCTAAAAGAAATATACAAAATTATTTAGTGCATAATTGTTTTGTATTTCAAAGTTCTTAAACAGTTCTGCTGAGTTTTTCGATGTAGATGCAAATCTAAGTTTAAGCCAGAGATGTTTTGTATGACCACATACATAGTAAATAAAATTAAAATTAAGTAGATTTGTCTCAATTTGGCAACACAACTTTCTAAAATATGAAAACTTTTTAATCGTTCGTGAGATACAACATCCATCAGTCAAAACAAAAACTTACATCATCAAACACAAACATCTCATGTTGTGGTTACCAAGTGTAATGAGCAAAGAAATTCATATTTTTCTTTCCTAAAACAATTTTTGTAATAATTATCGTTGCTGCTTTTATATGAAGGCCTTGAGTTCAATTCGCCTTATTTGGTTCACACAACGTTTTATTTCCAAAAATAAGACCACATATTTGCTTTTCGCATTCATCTCTATTAAAAGATTGTAGGCTTATTTAACCGAAACATAAGTACGAACATGTCTTTGTTCGAATTGAAGTGTGTTTGTTTCAAATGAAAATGATCTGAATTCAAAATGTAATTGTTAAAACACAATAACTGCCAAACTGAAAGATAATAATGCATAACTGTCAATAGGGAGTGATAGCTAAAACATGGCAGCGAAAACAATCAGGTCTTTTATGCAGAAAAAATGGAGGAATGAGTTGCTTTTTAAATGACTATGGAATTTTAATTTTGTCTGTTCTACGCATGTAGTCATACGATTTTATGCAATATTTCTTGGAGCTAATTACAGAAAAATTATATAAATTTCAATTATATGTTCACTATGACAATGCCTAGATTTTGAAGTAAATACAAATTAAATCATTTACGTATGGAAAACTTCAACCAGCTGATGCAGTTATATTTTTGCTGCAGCTTACGTAAAGCGCTGAGAGCGTTGTTGCTCGCTGTAACAGCTGATTTTAGTGTAACGGAAAATATAAATATTTTTGTTTTGTAAATTGAGAAGGAAGCTTCGAAAACAAATTACAAAAATTTCGTTATTCCTTGTTTTAAAATTTTAACCAACCAGGTGAAAAATGCACAAGCCAACAGAAAAAAAACATAATCATAAATTTTTTGATTCAAAACGCTGTTGATGAAATTTAATTTGTGGAGATGTCAGGACACAAAGGTAAGTTATAGATAAATATTCCCACACCCAAGATTAATATTTTGAATGTACCTACAGATTCAAGTCAGAATGAATTGGTGGAGAACATTTTGGATAATGTTATTGACGAGATTATTTTGGTTGTACCATTCCGCCGCGGCTTTTCAAATTTTAGTTCCTAAATCGATGACGTGGTCTTTGAAAATAATTACGCAGCTAGATAACATTAGGTTTTTGCAAATGTTATGTGTAATTTTATTTTAATTTCCTCCGTGTTCATTTTCTTGCCTGTTTTATTTATTTATTTATCTGTTTACAAAATTTAATAAAGTGAGTTTGCCGCATGAAATAAGCTAAGCCGCAGCCAATATTTGAAAAGCAACGCCGTCGCTAAAATTTACACGTGAAGCAACCGCCTGCTTTTTTGTTTATTTTATAAAATTTAATAAAAGTGATGCACTTTTTACTATTTTGTAAGTACTTCTTTGAGCAACGTTAACATTAATTTAATTCCAGCACAGGCATGATTTGTGGCAGCCTTGCCTTCGTAAAGTTTTTTGAGCGCAGGAGTTTATATGATGGATGTATGTAAAAAACAAACAGCTAAATGCTAAAATTTAGCAACATTTGCAAATACGGATCTGCAATGGTTTTTTGTTATGCCAATTTTGAAAATCTCGGTTTCATACATTTTGTTCTTGTAGTCTTAAAGACTATGGCACATATGCTGGGGTTGCAATATCTGCAAGGTGTGCAAGGGTAATTTGCAATGAACTGTGAGTTCCGCTAATATTTTAGAATTGAATAATATTTTACAATTGAAAACTCTAAGCTGGAGGGTGGTTCGCGAATTAAAAAGGCCTTTTTGTTGTTAAGAATAAAATTATGAATATTTATTGCAGAATAGTAGGTCCCATAAAATCCTGCCTTGAGCTGTTGGCAAGTAATAATAGCCTGTCTTAGTGCAGTCGTATTTTGCAGTAGTAAAATAAAATCATCTAAAATTTATTCTATTAAAATCTGTATAAGACTACTCTAATCTATTCTAGCTCTATAAGGTCTAATAAATTCTTATTTAGTTTACGAAAGCCATTATACAATGTGAGTGAAATTTAAACCTTTTTCTTTTATTTTCGAGGTATTTGCTTTCGTTTGTTTCCTACATCTTAAAAGGCCTTTACTTTTATTTTCTGAAACATATTTTCTGTAATATTATTAATAGTTTTTGTGCAAACCATTGAAAACTGCTGGTATACGTCTTCTGTTCAAATAAACAGTTTATACGCTTGCATTTTAGCTGTGATTTGTATAGAAGCCTGTGCTGTTGCTGAGAATAAAGCGCATAACAGAACATGTGCAAGTCTTTCCTTGTAAATGTAGCAAAAATTTCCGACGAGACTTTATTTGCTTATTTGCGTTCATACGTTTTGCCAAATCGGGCCAAATTGCTATGATGAGCTTAAATTGCATGCGACATGCACATGCTGTGTCATGTTTCAAACTTAAAGGAATCATTTCAGTCTGCGGGTGTGCGCTGATACTTTTTAAGCATTTGTGCGTGCCTGATCAAACATTGCAAATTGCAAAATAGTTGGTTTCGCACACAATTTCCTTTCTAATTTGCCAATTGCCAATATTTGGTTTGTAATATGTAACGAGCGCAAGCAAATGATATAAAATTATCGAAATGGAAATGCAAGAAGGATGCACACACACATTCCGTATGAAAAAGTAAATTTGATTGAGAAAATTGCGTTATATTATTTGATAATTTGGTTTATTTAAAATGGAATTTGCAATCATCATTACAAATAAATGTCTCTATAATGTAATACTTTGCCATTTTCTATGATGGGGGATAATTTTTGTTTCCATTTTAACGAAATACGAAACATTGAAAGATGAATATTATTTTGGCAAAGCGAAAAAAGACGCACAATATGGGGAGCTTAAGCAAAAGAAGGTAATAAAAAATATACTTAATTTTTATTTATGATAAATATAGAAGATGTTCTCTCTGTAGGCCGAATAGGCTGCGGGGAAGTTAAATATACAATTAACCATTTGACAATCTTTTTATGCTGGTTGTAAGAAATTTGCAGCGTAGATTGCTGACAATGAAACTATTGTATGATCAATTTTTTTTGTTATGTTTCATAAGAAATGTTAACTAATTTAAGACATGGAATTAGACCAAGATGAGTTAATTTTCCTGTGCTGAAAGTAAAACTACAATTAAATGTGCAAAGCAAACTTTTGATTCTTTTTTTGCCAAGTGTTTTCATTAATACGACTTATGCAAGTCAGCTTTACTTAATACAGAAATTTCTTTAGCTTTACTTAATAAAGAAATTTCAATTTGTATAAAATCCTTACCGAATACTTTGCTTATATACAAACCGGTAAACACTTCGTACTTTAAAAGTATTTTTATGTTCACATAAGTGTTTTAAGTAAAAAAACTTTTCTTTAAATCAGGCTTTTTACCACATTAAATAATTATCATAAATTTTAATTTATTAAACAGCATGCACACGCGTGTCAAGAAGAAAAAAGTAACATGCAGTGCAAAAGATATTAAAGCATTTCTTTTTTGTACAAAAACACTTATGTATTTGCTTTTTCATATATTTTCTGGCGAAGGTGGTCTAAAAAGTTTTCCTAAGTTTGATTTACTCGCAAAAATGGATCTAGCCAACCGATGCTGCCAATAAAGAAAAGAAGAAAACTCAAATCAAATGTGTCATGTCGAGGATCTCCGGCTGCTGTAACACAGTCTCCGCCTAGTCTTCGTTTCAATAGCTCTTTTAGAATACATTGAAAGCCGTCTAGTGTAGTTCCCAGAGCTAAAATTCTAGTGGGGACTGATACAAAGAGTTCCCTAGTTTTTCTTGGGCCTGTCCTGATGAAGCTGTAAAATTTCGAAGCGAAAAATGTGGGTTCTTAAATTCATGTTTGCTGTGATTGCGTTAGCGTGGAAAGTTCTATATCTTCCGAATATATTGAAGAGAAAGTCCACAGATATTATCGATGCCCTCATCTTACAGAGACGTTTGCATTTTAGCCACCCCATTGGTGATGTTGTGGTTTTGATTAGATTCGTGTGCACAGACCCATTTAAGGGCCAGATTTAATTGTCTCTCCATCTCGTTCAAAGATATGCTGTATCCTCCGGGATTTTGTATACCGGCTTTACTGTCTGTCAAAAGCCAGATATCTGCATCTCATATCCAATAAAATGTTTTATTTCTCTATCTCTCTCTAACTCTTTTTGTCTTATTTCTTGCTTCGGTAGAACTTACACTAAAATTGAAATGATATAGAGAAAATTTCGCCAATTTTGTGTAGGTTAGTTGGTCAAAATAATTACCAGGCGATATTATATAGTTCTGAGGTTTTTTTCGCGTTGTTCCTGTTTATCAAAAAGTTTAATACATACAAGAGAATTCGTATATATGAATATATTTGTACCCATACGTACATGCTTACATGCATTATTGATAATAGCTTAATTTTTTCGAGTAAAATTATTTTTATGAATAAAAATGAAATTTTTTAATGCTGCTTAAGTTTTGCTGTTGCTTCAGGAGCAAAACAAAAAATTAAAAAATATGAATTTTTATTGGATTTCCTTTAATATGAGCATTTTTTAACTTTAATGCGGCTGGCAAAAAGAATATACATACATACATATGTGTGTATGCATGTGTTAAGTCTGGCAATTTAAATCGTTTAAAATATATTGAAGCCTGTAAGTGCTTAAAACTTTTTTAATCTTCTTATTGCCTCCAGTCACTTTTATGAAGGAAAAAGAAAAAAACCAGTTGTGTTAAGAGATGAATTAAATGTATTTTTTGTAAATGTGCATATCGAAAGCTTTTCTCCACCTTTCAATATCAAGTTGGGTATATGTTCATAAAAATATCTATATCCATCAAATTTCCTCGTACACATATTTCAATTTTTTAACTTTTTCAGGTGTTTATTGTTTATTATTCAAAGAAGTCATTAAGTTGTAAGCTAAACAAAAAGAAATAGGATTATATGGCGCTTTATGGACGCCTTATTAATCCGCATTATAGGTTGCGTATTGGTAATCTTTGGTTCAAAATGAGTTATTGGTATACAAAAAGTGCAGAGAATCTGCTGTCTGGGTTTTATATGGACTCTTAAGAGGACGCCAAAGAATGCGATGGAAGAAGCAGTATTATCTGTAGAGCCATTTGAAATTCATATAAACTGTACCTCACTCACAGTGAAAGAGCTATAGGTGATGAGTATGTGGATCGTTCAGGGATACCAACAAGGCAGCTAAAAACAGGTAAAATCACTAAAGCAGCTGCTTGTTGTTTATTATCTGTTTAGTGTCAAAAGTTTGTTTTCAAGCCGTTTAACGTGCTCTGATTTCTAAGAAATGTGCAAGAAAAGAATAAAATAAGCCAGTGATTTTGCTGTTTTAATTCAATAAAAAAGTAAAGTAATAACTTTTGAGTGGTTTAAGTAAATTTATTTTATGAAATTTGTGTTATTTCTTTTTTTGCACACACTCACAAACGAGTTTAACAAAACAAATGAGAGAAAAATTTGACAGTCGAGAGATATTTTTCTACCAACAACTCTTGTGTATTTTTTCATGTTCTGCTAGTGCTTGTACCTATTAAATCTGCCTTGCAAACCAACAACAATGGAAAAGTTTCGGTAAATAGGCTGTCAGATAGCCTGCAGAAAACCAGACTAAACGCCAACTGCGAAGCATTGAGTCCTGACATTCATTACTAGTTGACCGGCTTGTCGACTAAGTTTCCCATGGGGCTACTCTGCTACAGGGATGAAAATTGGCGAGGGGGAAAACGGGACTCGGTATTTGTCTAGAAAATACCATAACAGAGTTTTTTTACGGTCTGCCATATTATTCTGCAGGCAATAACGCAATGTATTAGAGAACTCAATTCAGTATTAAGACCAGGGCATATCAATATATTTACGGATAGTCATAAAGCCATTAAGACGATCTCAGCTGATCGGATTAAACCAGCAATAGTGTGGAGATGTAAAAACGGTATTAACACCTTTTTAAGGCATGCCGAACTACTGCGTGAAGTTCTTCGACGCTGTAGGACCTGAACTAAAGAGTTGGGTACACTGAGCCCACTTAATCCTCGGAATAGTGAAACAAATGCAAAAACTCTATGTGGGAATGTAGATGAGGATGTTAAGGATATAATGCCGGTGATAACGGGTCACTAACAACTACTGCTACATCTACGACACATAGGAATTGGAATAGTGAGAGAGTTGAATATAAAGCGTGTGCAGGGATGGTGAAACATTGGTGTCTCGATGAATGAATCGTTAGAGTGTTCTACTTAGAGTGCCTGAGATTGCAGGTTCGATTTCTGCCGAAGGCTTTGGGTGTTTCTGCTGACAAACCACGAGATTCGCAGTTTTGTGTTTGTTTAAAAAAAAAAAAAAAAAAAAAAAAATACCCCGCCTTCTTACAAATACTGAACATAATCAGCATACGGGGTATACGGTGGAAGAAATTAAAGAGCTTTACTTGTCATACTGATAAGTTCCACGGAGTGCATAGCAAGCCTACACTGGCTTTAAGGTATATTCAGAAGATAGGGGCTATTATTCCTGTTCTATTAAGCTGGCATCATCAATGCTATTTTTGTACGAATGAGTTCTGTTATCTTTCATAGTTTCATAGCCAGAACACAGCTGGTATTGTTGACATTGGCGAAAATAATTTTTCTTAATTTGTATAAACGAATCGATATTTCAGAGAACTGTCATGTAAAATTTTTTTAAAAACTATAATATAAACCATCAATGAGATATTTTAGCTACACAATCTTATGCAAGAATTCATCGACTGGAAGGAGTTGCTGTCACTGCTCTACGCTGAGTATACCTTTATCGATTGGCATTGGTAGTAAATACAAATTTATATATAATATATCAAATTCTTATTAAGGACCTTACGGTTCCCAGTATATTAACATGTTCGTCTGACTATTGTCAATTTTTATGCCGCACTTAAAAAATCATAATTTATTTAAAATAATTTACACTCATATTTCTCACTCTAAGATGCTTTATTTTTACATTCCCCTTATTCATTTCTATTTCATTTTGCTTGAGTTATTTTGGTAATCCTTTAATAAAATTGTGTGCGCGTGTGTGTATAGCAAATGGAAAGCAATTCATTTTAACTACTTCTTCAATTTGCAAATTGTTCTCTTTGCCAGTCTTGCTTTATGCTGGCATCCAATTCAAAGGCTTCTTATGTATAACCTGAACACGAAAATTTCATCGTCATCATCATCACCACGCCGTGTAACATTCATCAGTAACATTGTTAAAGTCATCATGCCACCACCACCATCATCGTCATGATTGTCGCTTAAAATGAGTTTGCTTGCAGTTGACTGCCGCCTTAGTATTTTATGTTCTTACCTTTTTTTTTGTTTCTCTTAAGGGTGTCAACGAAAGCAAATGAATGAATCCTTTTTAATTTTGTAGGTGCCATGCAGGCGTTGAAAGGAATGCAAAATGAAAAATAGATTTCTAATATTTTTTATCTTAAAAATTTATTTAATCTACGTGCTATGAAAATTTTGTTGATTTGAAAAACACATTTTATTTTCATGGTTGACAGTAAATCCTTAAAGCCATTTTCCATCCCTGGACGTAAGGGCGTTATAAATAGAACTTGTATCACCAACTAAAGTCAGTTGATATACATATGTGTGTATTATTTATTTATTCATTTACTTATTTGTTTATAATAAAAAAGCCAATATTGGCAAATTAAACATAATTAAATAAAAATATTTAATTTATTACAAAGAGAAATAATACAGTTTAAAGATACGAGTAAAAGTGTAATAATATAAAGTTCAGGTAATATTGTAAATATTGCAATTTGTATGAATTGGAATAAATCAAAATAAGTACCAAAGTAAATGTTGATGCTTCTCAATCGATTGGTAGTAACCAGGAGTATAATTTAGAAAGCAATGTTAAAAAACAAGACGATCTCAATAATAAGCAATTGTCAACGCCAAAATGTGTACTTGGTGTTAACAACAGTGACGGGCAATATTTCACTTTCGGTGCATTATATACATTATATATAATCGCTAAATGTTGCGAAAATCGTGCTTTCTCTTTCGCGTTTAAAGCCTAACGCGTTTTGCAAAGCTCGTACAAAATGCTCTGAAAGGTTGTTCCGTTTTTACAAGAACCTTGTAAACCTTCTTGTGATTTCAACTGCCATCAGCAAAGGTAACATTTCTTCCATAAATAAATATTTTTTTCAACAACACTAATTCTTTCTGTTTTCTTCAATCTTTTCATTTGCTTGATGTACCTCAATTTACAATTGGGGTAATTGCGGTCATTCTACTCGGAGCATACTTTTATTGCTCAGTTCGGATCCCAGAATCAAATTTATTTTATTCCCCCAGCTTCCATAGAATAGAGAAAAATCTACATTTTTACAGCAATGAACTTAATCAGTTTTAGAAATAGGAAAATAGTTTCAAACGAAATACATTACATTAAATTAAGTGGTAAGCAACTTCAGTCACGTTGACTTAGTAAGCGATATTCTGTCATCGATTTTTAGATTGCTTTTGCCAGGAGGAAAAAAAAGTCCACTATGACGCGATACAAGTTCGGTGTGTTCGAAAAATTTATTGGGGGTTGTTCATAGATTTGATTCCTCTACGGCTACCCTAAAACTGAATTGTTAAGGATGCCAATTCATATTTTCTCCAATCTTGATTCTCCCTCGATCACACTTATCAGTCCCGCGGTATCCTTGATGAAGTCAAATGCAAGACCAACCCCCAATAAAATTTTTTGGAACGAAGTTCCTTAATGCGGCTTGCTGGTAGGGCAAATTAGTAGAAATCGTCACGAAAGCGTGTGAGCTGTTTATATTTATTGGTGTGTCTTCAAACAATTGTGTATGTGTCTCCGCTGCTGTCAGCGGAGACACCTACCAATAAATATTAATTAGTTGTGAAAACGGACACTATCAGTTGATAGATGTCGCTAAAGCAAAGTATGTCACAACAAAAAGCAGCAATATTGAAAAATTTACCAACAGTTGCTTTTCTTCGGTTTACAGCAGATTGACAAAAAAATACTGCATGTGTCAAAAGTAAAAAAATAAAACAAAAATTTAAAGAAGTATATAAAATTTAAAAAACAACACAAAATTAAACATACAGATTTCACCTTGTGTTACATTCGAAGATGAAGAAAAAACGTAAGGAACTTCGTTCCTAACGGGGCTCCCCTGACCGCATTTCTTTTTTTCTTTATATTGGTGTCTAACAGACTTATACCTTGTTCATACATGAATTTCTAATTGAGATAATATTCACTTTATTGACATAATATTTTTTGCGTTCATACATACAAATATTGCGCTAACTCAATTAGTATTTGACAGCTTGAAAAAAGTGGTTGTTTTTGTTTTATGAGAAAGAAAAAGTGAAAAATATTTTCGAATAATTTGTTTTGTTTTGTTTGCTTTTGTTGACATTTATCTCGTCATTCATCTCGCATTGTATACTTTTGCTTATTAAACACATCTTTTACAGTGTTGAGTTTCATCTTTTTCTCAATATTCAAAGAAATTTTGAGTTTATTAAGCAATAACTTTATTGACTTTTTGTATGGAATATTGAGCTCAATAATGGACTTTATTGCGATTATCTCAATAAAGGCGCGTGTATGAACATGGTATTAGGGAATCTCTTATGTGAAAAACTAAAAATTTAAATTCGAACGCCTTAAAAATATCTTTTGTTTTGTCGTAAAGAAAAATTTTTTTCTCAGGCCGAAACACAGCGATAAATTGATTGCCCAATATTGATGAATTCTCATCCTTACAAAGTAACACACTCCAATGTATATTTCCATGTGGGCTTGAGTTGAAATAAGGTAAAACTTAGTTTGCTCTTTATTGCTGACGAACATTTGCCCTTGAAAACAGGGGACCGGTTACCAGCCCTTTTTTGTTTCAATGGAAGTTTAAAATTTGAGAGCTATTTTTGCCATTGCCATTTTCTAATCTACTCTTTCCCTCTTTTACCAAGGTGATGGAGAGAAAAAGATAACTATAAAAAATTGAATGCATTCCTTAACACCGCTTTATAAACAACTCAGAGTACCTGTATTTTACGGGCATATTTATTGGTACTGATGTTGTTTTTATGGTTGTTGTTTAATGCACACAGACCCGACTTGACATAACTGCAGTCGAAGGCAGGAGTGTATAAATGCCTGTACGATTATTAATGAACGGTCGGTTGGTTCTTTGACTGCTTGGCCTTTTCCGCATAATTTTTGTACGGTGATGGCGATGATGATGGTGGTGCAAAGAACGAGGGTTATAACGTCAATCCACACTTCTCATCTTTCAAAATAGTTTTTCGTACAAAAATAGCTCATGTTAAATTAACAAGCGTAAGCAGCATTGAACAGCGATGTAATTTAGTGGGGGAAAACACAAGAAGAAGAAGAAGAGATAGTGCTTAAAAAAATATCCGGGTCTTAACAGAGAAAAATACTTTTAATTAAGAGAAATGTTTTAAAGAAAATAATTTTAGCGCACGCAGATAGCAAACAGCTCAAAGTTTATTTGAAGCGGTGCGGAATATCTTTTATATGGCTCGATTTTCAAAGGGATTAAAATTATGCCACCATACACACACCAGTGTACTTAAATTTCGTCTTTCCATCTTTCTGGTAACTTCAATTTCTCGCACTGTGATGTAAATAGAATTGCAACATAATTTTTTTGCTACACAGCCCAGGCATGCAACGCTTTCAGCAAATTTCATCGTTGACACGATTTATTATGCAACATTTATGAAACAATTATTCAAGTGGCCATTGCTGTTGATGTCTCGTTGTGCCGCTTTCACTTTATTTTTGTTTTTTGTTGTTCTCTTGGTTCTTTGCAAACAAATCATGGTTGGGCTTCAACGTTTAAGGAAGCAAATGACAAACAGACATCATTTGAGGCAGTGAGCAGTGCTTGCTACCAGCACCATTTGTGGCCACACAAAGTGTCTGGGCAGTTAACAATCTTAAAATTCGTCTTTTCCGCGTCTGTCTTCTATTGTCGATTGCTTACAAAAGCAATTTTAAAGCATTTAGCAGTTTAACATTTGAATTGAATATAAAGAAAAGATAGACACAACCAACTATTGAAACTTTTGCCAGCAAATATATTTGAGCAATTTTCGCAGCAAAGCAAAAGTATAGTTATGGGAAATATTTTTTCGTAATAATGGAGATGATATTTAAACATACATATATAAAGTTATAATGTTCTTTAACTAAAATATTCTTATAGAAGTTGTGGTGGACCTGACTTAAAGCAAACATGTTTAAACATTCTTGTAACATTTAAGGTGATACGATTAATAATAAAAAGGTACATAAGGATATATGGATAGATGATGATACAGCTCTTTTCACGACCACTTCATTCGATAGTTGAACAAAACATGCGCTGATGATTTAATTGCTTTGTGATCTTTGTTCGTAATATAACTTCTTAGTGAGAAGATTGTGCGATCTGAGCTCTTTCTGCCTATTCGGTAGTTTAAAGTCCTCTGTAGAGAACATGGGGCGTTTAATCATAGACGAAGGCTTGAACAATCAAGAGCCTGTGACAGAGGTCGTTTTGGCCTATACCAACATTCACAAAGTTTCAGCCGAAGAACGCGCCTCAACCTATGACCAGACATAGAAGCCCTACTCCTTGGGACACTGATCCCATAGTGCAAATTAACTTTCAGTGGAGGGTTAATATGATGCTCTACATCGCAAGGGACCATACGATTAAGGGGTTGATTACTAAGATCATTGAGTCATCCTACACCTCTTTACGCTGACAAATATGACAATAAGCTGTAACTAAATTTCTTTCCGAGGGAAAGAAACAACGATACATAGGAATGGAACAGGAAATTCACCAATGTTTTGTCATTTGCTTTTTATTGGCAAAAATTTATATGAGAAGTGCAGCTGCAAGAAAAACAAGTTTAGAAAATAACCACAAATACTGTGATGATCGCTATTTTGTAAGGCCCATGGGGCAACTAAATAAGACTGAAGCTTTAATAATTCCTTTATAGCCAGTCGGGTAGTTGTCTTGGCTAAGAAAGCAATTGAAAATATACTACAGGGATAGAAATGCTTGACGAAGTATCTATTCGAAAAATGTTGAGAAATATGCAGGCTTAATCTCTCAAAAAGTCTGAATAGTTCTTGAACTAGATAGCTTAGCATACAAGTGGCCAGAATAGCGATTGATTTAAGAGCTGCACAGATACAAATGCCAAGAAACTATTATCCTGCAGAAATCGGGTCTACTCCTTACACGAGTGTAAAGAGTACACCACAAGGGACCAGGACTAGGCCCAGAGTAATCAAATGGGAAAAACATGCTCCATTTTACATTACAATGTCCTAGGAGAGGACCATGTAATGCAAAAAACCATTACATCGAAGTAATCCAAAAACTAGTCCAAATAACTACTACGCACATTATTAACACAGGGTTAATCTGGAAAGGAGCTTATGTCACTACTCATTGGATTACCACATGATAATCATGAGTTGCCAAATATTTTTTTTTTATTTATCAGGGTACATGTTTGCGTTACATTGGACCATGTTGGAAGTACTCCTTTTCACTTAAACGCACTAACTTTTTTATGAAAAAAAAAAAACAAAAAAAAAAAAAAAAAAAAAAAAAATATATATATATATATATATATATATATATATATATATATATATATATATATATATATATATATATATATATATATATATATATATATATATATATATATATATATATATATATATATATATATATATTCGTTCACATCCAGGACAATACTGGAATGTCACGACAGGCTAAATGAACTGGCCACTCACAATCAGATTACTCTGATATGGGTGCCAGGTCATGAGGGGCACAGGGTAACGAGTTGGCTGATACCTACGCAAAAGCTCCCCTTTTTGCGGGGCTTTTATTGGACCCACTCCATCTTTTGGCTTTAATAAGCTACTCCTCAGGGGGGAGATCAGAAAATGGACAACATCCATCACAGAGAAACTGTGGAATGACACTAGGGGTCTAGAACACTCAAAGAAATTTCTTAGCTTTAATGCCAAGAGAGCGGATCTCGCTTTAAAATTAAATAGGAAGAATCTAAGGACACTGTGTGGGGCGCTAACAGGACACTATACCTGCAGGAAACATCTACACAGAATGGGACTATCCAGCACGGCAACCTGCAGATTTTGCGGAGAAGAAGAGGAGTCAATGGAACACTTGATTACTGAATGTGTGGCACTTGGCCACAGAAGATACAGGCTGTTGCAGGCCTATACATTGGGTTCACAGGACTTGCAAGGGCTTCCACTGAAGGAGCTAGTACTGTTTATTGATGTATTAAACTCGTGAGGGAAAGGGGATGCACAATAGATCATTATTGGTCGCAGTGCAAAGGGCCATCCTGGACCAACCTAGCATAAATAATAAAATAATAATATATATATATATATATATATATATATATATATATATATATATATATATATATATATATATATATATATATATATATATATATATATATATATATATATATATATATATATATATATATATGTATATATATTTTATGGTATTATTGCACAAATTTGGTATAGATATTTGTGCAATACAGTAAAGGCTTTATATATAAGACAATTTTTGCCAATAAGGCCAGAAGAATATTGATAAGCAACAGCTAAAATTAAGTGTCTTTGAAAAATGGTGTCCATTGATTTTCAGTACAACAGAATATCCATGGACAGATATTAATTTCGTGGATGTTGTGATATAAGGTTATATTTTTCTTTTGGTTGCTTATTGTGAATAAATAAATTATCTGACGGTAAAATTTTTCTACAGTTCTGATACATTAGGGGCTGCTGAGCTCCAGCTGTAGCAAATATGAGTTTGAATGCATTAAATTCTATTTTTATACATCCTTGAATGTTGCCTTCTATTGTATTAAGTTTTGCCAGCAGATATGTTCATAAGAGTTTACATTAGGGAGTTTCACACTTAGCCGAAACACCTGTGACTGATTCATAACGAAAAATAAAAATATTAAGAGATTCGACTACTCCTATGAATTGCAAGAATCATCTTATTACAAGTATTAATTATTTTATCAGGCTTGAGTTTATGATCAACATTTTCGAAGAAGACAAGAAAAGTAAAGTGAAAAACTTATTGGCTGAGCTACATATCTTGGCCCTTTCACATGCAGCAATATGCTATGTAGCGCCAAAATTGCTTCGAACCCAGGTCATGACTGAATGCATGCTGTTTTTGATCAGCAGCACTTAGCAATCCTACCATCTAACCTCTTCATGGCTAATTGTCTATATACAATCTTATTGATGAACTTTCATTTCCATTATTGTGTTTGTCACAAACATGAGCCTTTAAAGTGATTTAGATTTTGTCGAAAAATGAAACCCCTTAATGTACGTATTAAATTTTTATATTTTCATTCATATTGTCGAATACAATAGCACTAGCAGACTTAAATGTAATGTGTTTGTAGCCACATAAAAGAGTTTTCTGTTTGCTTTTCCACTTATAAAATTAAATCAACAAAGCTACGCAATTGAGCTGTTCAAACATTCTTATGACAGGATACTACATAATCGTAGTTATTGCGCTCATACTCCTGTTACTTGCTTGCAGGTGTGCTTGTGCATACAAAAAGGATATTTTTCTACGGACTCTTAAGAGAGTTATAAAAATCTATTTATTCATTGTAAAACTTGTGTACTTATTTATGAACACATTTGTGTTTACTCTAGCAACTAGTTGTTTTTTTTCTCACATTAAGTATACATATGTATGTATATTTATATATAACAACCGTTCAGCATGGGATTTCAAGTTCTATTTGCTGATTATATTCCTGCGCATATTTGCACACTATTAAAATAAAAAAAAAAAAAATAGAAAAAAGAACCAGTAAATGTAAGTAGATATTGTAGTAATACAAATCATGTTTATTGTTTTAAGTATTATATTATGTCGATGATATGCAAATGATTCAATTTAGTGCTAGAATTAATAAGTGATATTTGGTCGGGGGAAATCTGTTAAATAATTGAGAAAGAACTCAGGAAGATTTCAATTTAGGTTGTATAAGGGTTAAGCTTATATACAGGTTATTTAAAGTTTAAAAACAAAGTCCAAGGTCTGGGCTGTGAGAAGATATGCAGATAAGGACTATTAATGAGGACGATCTTCCTTCATTAAAAACTCTATAGGTTTTTATAAGCCCCAGCTGTCGTATGCGTGAAACTTTGAGGAAGAACAGGTATATACTTTTGAATAGCATCAGAAAGCCAAAGTCGGTTTTTCGCTTAACTATTTTTTTTACTGCTAATAACACTGTGCTAGTTGAAAAAACCGACAAACGGGGCACCCAGTGACTAAACCTAATTCGGGTACGCTGAATTCAGTGGTGCTATCCGTTTTTCTAGGTTAGCTCGCGTTTTCGAGATTTACCGTTATTTTAAAAATGGAGGAGGTTGCACTACATGTATTGAACTAACTAAAAAAAATTTTCATTTATTGAACTTAGGTAAAAAACCGAAATTCCGCAATAAAATAAACTTTAATCTGATATATAATTCTTAAAAAAAAATTTCGGTTTTTAGAAAAAAAATTTTTTTTTTGGAAAAACAAAAAAAATTATTTTTTGCAAATTCTTGAAATTTTGTGATCTTTAAAACTGCATAAAAAATTTAAAAATTAAGCTATTCCCGTGTATATAAAAAATTATGTTTGAAACAAAACGAGCTTTAAATGACCAAAATCTGTGGGCAACTTTTGATTTTATTCACAAAAGATGAAAAATTGCAGTTTCAACCTGTTACCAGACGAAGCCTCAAAAATTGAAAAAAGTATTTTCTTGTTAATTAAAGTACATTTCTGCATGTTCATATAAAAAGTTTTTTGTAATTATCTAACATTAAGATGTGTTAAAAAAGTGTTATGAAACCTTTTTGTATAATTTTGCATAATAGTACAAATTATGCAAAAGGGTTTCATAACACTTTTTTAACACATCTTAATGTTAGATAATTACAAAAAACTTTTTATATGAACATGCAGAAATGTACTTTAATTAACAAGAAAATATTTTTTTCAATTTTTGAGGCTTCGTCTTGGTTGAAACTACAATTTTTCATCTGTTGTGAATAAAATCAAAAGTTGCCCACAGATTTTGGTCATTTAAAGCTCGTTTTGTTTCAAACATAATTTTTTATATACACGGGAAAATTTGTTGGCATTGCTTAATTTTTCAATTTTTTATGCAGTTTTAAAGATCACAAAATTTCAAAAATTTGCAAAAAAAAAAATTTTTTTTTTTCAAAAAAAAAATTTTTTTTAATGAATTATATATCAGATTAAAGGTTATTTTATTCCGGAATTTCGGTTTTTTACTAAAGTTCAATAAACGAAAATTTTTTTTAGTTAGTTCAACACATGTAGTGCAACCTCCTCCCTTTTTAAAATAACGATAAACGGATAGCACCATTGAATTCAGCGTACCCGAATTAGGTTTAGTCACTGGGTGCCCCGTTTGTCGGTTTTTTCAACTAGCACAGTGTTATTAGCTACAATTCACTACAACCTGCATTATATTTTTTTATATTAATTGCTTGCATAAATATATTTAATGTTTTTATTCTAAATGCAATTAGGCGTAATCGTGAAACTGTCATTAAGTTATATATATATATAATTAAATTAAAACTTGCATAAATTAAGACTTATAATAAATTTGAATAAAGCGAGCAAAAATAATTACACTTAAAATATACTGGCATTTAGGTTACTTACTCGTAATTTTTAAATAGACTTCATAGAACCGCAGAGTTTTGCTGTTAGAAAATTCTACTTTATGTAGAAATAATGGGTTTTTATTTTGTTGCATTCTCTAATTGGGCTTAAAAGCAGATGAAGCAAAAAAAAAAAAAAAAAAACAAACAAAAAATCTAACGTTTTGTAACCATCTTTTTAGTTTGCTTTTTGATAGAAATATGCACATTTTTACCCTGTTTGTGGTTTTTAAGTGCTTTTTCTTTTATTTCGTTTCTTTTGGTTTTCTTTTAATAAAATCTCTTTCATCATAACATTTTGCATGTTGTGGTTTGTCTTCAATGAGCCAGGTAGAAGCTTTAAGCTTAAAGTTAATATGATGAAAGTCTTAATCTTTTTTAAAGCGTAAAACGTAACAACATTTTTGGTTTAGTTATGTCAGAAAACATTAGGGTGGTTCTTATTACTTGAACGTTTTTCCACGAAGTTAAGAGGTATGTTTAAGGTAGATAGTAGAATTTATTTAAATGATGCAAAGAAATGGATGTAAAATTATTTGGATGTTAAAGAACTCATAGATTGATTGGTTTAAAATTTAAATTAATTCATTTAAGAAATTATTAAGCCAATAAGAGCTCCTGGCCTTTTTTTTTAAAGGCTGATCACTGCGATTTCCCTGCGGCAAGCTCACTCTAAGCTCTGAGGAAGTAAAATCGAGCTAAGGGCCGATAAAATCATTGCATGTCATAGAGTTTAACTACAGAGTTAAATAAACGTTTAAAAAACCTGGACCGGGTTTGAAAAGTTTGAAAACATCGTCTTTAGTGACACAATAGCAACAACCACAAAAACTAGATGGATGTTGGTGAGGCATTAAAAAGTATGTTTCAAACAAAATTAAAACACAGTAATAAAATTGAAGATTGATCAAAGGATTAAATTAAAACAGTCAATAACGAAAAGCTAAAGTATTAGAATAGCTTTAAGCGCTGCTGCTTAAAATTAGTCTACAAATTTCTATCGTGGTGCATATGAAACAGCCATGTCCGCCAGCCATTAACTCTTCAACTAAACTTTTGTAGTTTTCGTTAAAAGTGTTCGCCAAAATTTTATCCCAAAATTTGTTTGTCAATTCTAAGGAATTAAAATTGATATAAGATTATTAACTATTTGAGATCATGAAGTACATCTGTAAAGTTTAATTAATTAATTAATACAACAATATTTTCAACTGATAGCAAACAGTTTTTGATCTATTATTTTTTGTGCTGTTAGTTCTTAGAAAAAAAATTCTTGTAGCGCTATGATATAGTGCATTATTTTACCAACTAGGTTCTTGATATTGGTTTCAAAGATATTATGTTTACCTTTTTTGATGATTACACAATTTTGTTAATTGATTGTTAATTACTAATAAAAAAAATTAGGCTCGAATAAAAAGAATATTGCATGCAAACACATTGTTTGGCTATCTAAATGGCAATTTGTTTTGTATAGCTTTTGAATTTATTAATGTAATGTTTATACATAAATAATAACACACACACTCGAACGTCTTGTTTGTTGTTCATTAACGTTATTAAAAGTAAACTTCCTGTTTATTTTTGAGTAGCTTAAGACAGATTGACCATGACTAGTTGCCATCTATTGGTTTAGCAGTTACGTTATAGATATTCAGTTTTATGTTTATCTCCTCCCACAAATTGAAATGTAAATATTTATGTAACATCTTTCGCAGGTGATACACACTTGGATGTTTCCATTTCATTGTACATGATATTGGTTCACCTATGAAAAGGCTAAGCATAATTGAAAAATGTACTAGTTTTGAGGGAAATAAAAGATTCATTAAGTTTAAGCTTTAAGGTAATACCAAAAATAGCTGAATCTAAAATGGCTTAGTCTTAATTGCTGATGTCCACTTCTTTTAACTAAGGTAGCATATAAAGTGGGACGTGAGTTAAAGCAACTTTAACAAGATATTGAGTGCTGAAAATTTTTTCATACAACCTGTTACCAGTTAAAGTAAATGACATGTCCAATCATTTGATGTTAAAAAGTTCAGAGTAAGCATCTTAATGTAGACTTACTGGATCGGAATTAAACACAATAAAATTTGTTTATTTTCTAATAAGTATATTTAATTCCCATTTCTCTTTGATGTTGATGAGTGGACTGTAGATTTTAATTAACTGTATATTATTCGTTAGAGTTCTAGCAAAGACTGTGTATGAGTATGAGACAGAATGTTGGAGTAAAAGAAAAATAGAAAATAATAAATGAGTGTTGTATTCATGGGAAGGTTCCTCAACATCCCGGCCGACCCTGAAGAATATTTCAGCATATAGGAAGTTTGATAATTCTGGTGATATTTCTTGTCATCGTGCCCTTAGTCGTCTTTAGCTTCACGACTCGTGTTAGACCGTCGTCTCCTGGGAAGGTTTCAATTACGCGACCAGTTAACCAAGTAGCGGGAGGAGTTCTGGCTTCCTTTATAAGTACTAAATCGTCAAGTCGAATATTTGGTTGGGTTTTGCACCATTTTGGGCGTTGTTGGAGTGTAGTGAGATATTCTTGACTCCACTTCTTCCAAAAGCCTTGGTACATGTATTGAATGTTTTGCCAGTAATCGAGACGGTTTTGCTTCAAGTTGCTAAGATCTCCTTCAGGCACCATAGTCGTGGGTCTTCCAATGAGAAAATGCGAGGGTGATAGATATTCTGCCTCAGTGTCCGGTGCGTAACCCAGTGGACGCGAATTAACGACAGCTTCCACTTGGGATAAAAGCGTGTGCATTTGTTCATGCGTAAGGATATTGCTGCCAATAACACGACGTAGGTGCAGTTTCACAGAGCGGATGCCCGATTCCCACATTCCACCCCAGTGTGGTGAGTATGGAGGAGTAAAAACCCATTTTATTCCTTCCTGTGCTAGAGTAGCTGATATAATTTCATTGTGGCTGTCATCTTGAAGATGCCGATACAATTCATTTAGAACACGTTTAGCCCCAACAAAGTTTTTGCCATTGTCGCTATACACCACTGAGCATTTGCCACGGCGTGACATAAACCGGCGTAGAGCGGCTAAAAAACATTCAGTACTTAAGTCAGTGGAAAGCTCTAAGTGTATGGCTGAAGTAACCATGCACACAAATAAGCATATATAGCCCTTGGATACCTTAGCATTCCGACCATTATGCAGTTTGAGTATAAACGGACCGGCATAATCACATCCGGTATGTTGAAAGGGAAATGCTTGTCGAACCCTTACAGCAGGAAGATCTGCCATGCGTTGGTTTGTTGCGTGTTGTGCTTGCCTAAAGCATTTAAGACATTGATGCGTGATCTTACGGATTGCGTTTCTTGCTCCAATCATCCAGTATTGTTGACGTATAATAACAAATAATGCGGATACACCTGGATGCAAATTAGTTCTATGTTGTTCTTCAAGAATTAGAGTTGATATCTTGTTCTTATTAGGAAGGATTATAGGATGTTGAATCGTGCTGGCAAGTTCTGAATGTCGTATGCGACCTCCCACTCGGAGGAGTCCTTGTTCGTCAATGTAAGGTGAAAGTTTTATTAATTGCGAGCTTCTATCGACTTCTAAGTTGCGTTGTATCTTATCTCGATCAGCAGCGAATGAATCCTGAGCCATCTTGAGGCAAATAATTTTTGCCTGTGCAATTTCGTTGAATGTGATGTATCTTTCCGGATTTCTAATTTTGTGGATGCGTAGATTTATGAGTCTTCTGACGTACGCGGTAATGCGTAGTAGTTTCCACCAACTAGATGAATTTTCCAACGCTTCTGTCAGTGGATGATGTGTTGTTTGTCTGAGTGTAGCTAAGCTGTGTGTTGTTGTAGTTTTCATTTCTGCTTCTATTTCAGAGTTGTTGAACGGTATTTCTAGTGTAATGTTTCTTTCCATTTGACCTGGAGTCTTTAAAAATGTAGGACCTGTCCACCACAGGTCGTGGCTTAGTAATTGCTCTACCATCATGCCCCGTGAAGCACAGTCAGCAGGATTCTCCTTTGTTCCTACGTGTCTCCAGGCACTTCGGGGAAGAGTTTCAAGTATCTCAGCTGTGCGGTTACCTACAAATGTCTTTAGCATTATAGGTTGAACGGAAAGCCAGGATAGCACTACCGTAGAGTCACACCATGCTTGCAATTCAATATTTGTTTGTTGTAGTGAAGAAGTTATGGATTTCATGAGTCGAGCAAGAAGTAGCGCCCCACATAATTCCAATCTGGGTATTGATATTTGCTTAAGAGGTGACACGCGCGTTTTTGAAGCAATCAACGATATTTTGATGTCATTATTTTCATCTTCCATCAAGCAATAAACTACGGCAGAGTATGCCCTAATAGATGCGTCACAAAATCCATGAAGGATTAATTTTGAATTATTATTTGGTACGAACCGGTTCAATTTCAACTTGTCCAAATTTTGTAGATCTTCGCGATATTTTAGCCACACACTGGCTGTTTCTTTAGGCAACTTATCATCCCAACCCAGATTTTTTAGCCATAGCTCCTGGAACAAAATCTTAAATTTTATTACTACTGGTGAGACCAAACCAAGCGGATCGAAGATGCGAGCTACGTCAGATAAAATTGATCTTTTCGTTGCGTGTTGTGGATCTCCTAGACATATTTTATAGCCAATTTGATCTTCGTCGGGATACCACTGTATGCCGAGGACTTTCGTGGCGTTATCTTGTTTTAAAGGGTCTGCTGAATCTTGATTTGCCAAATTAAGTGTGTCATTGTTAGACACCCATTTACTTAGTTGTAGACCAGCTTTAGAGAGAAGGTCAACAAGTTCATTGCGGTTTCTTAACAGTTCTTCCTCAGATGATGCGCCAGTAAGAACATCATCTACATAGAAATCTTCTAGTAAGATTTTGGATGCGTTGGGGTGAGATTTTTGATAATCCCTAGCAAGTTGTTCAAGTACTCTCACTGAGAGATATGGTGCAGAGGCGGTGCCATAAGTCACTGTGCACAATTGAAAATGTTTAATTGGCTCATCTGGATTTTCTCTCCATAAAATTCTTTGAAAATCGCGGTGCTTTTCATCTACCCATATCTGCCGGAACATCTTGATGATGTCGGCAGAGAACACAAATTCATAAAGGCGAAATCTTAGGCAAACGGCAAATAAATTGCGCTGTATGGATGGCCCAATATACAGTTTGTCATTCAAAGAGCTACCAGCATCGTCTTTGAATGACCCATCAAAAACAACTCTTAACTTCTTACCAATAACTGGATGATGTGGCAGGTAATACCGGCGATTGTCTGGAACCCCAATTTCGTTCGGAGATATTTCTCGCATATGGCCCAAGTCCTGATATTCCCGCATAAAACTAACATATTGTTCCTTGAGTTCAAGATTTCTTGATAGCCTGCGTTCTGTTGCATGAAAACGCGTTAGAGCCCCTTTGTATGTGTCAGCGAATGTAACACCCTTTTCTTTAAAGGGAAGTTCTACTATATATTTTCCATCGTTATGCCTACGATGAGTATTAGAAAAATGCTGCTCTACTATTGCTGAATCATCATCTGATACTTGTGCAGTATTTGGACAGTTTTCCAATTCCCAAAATGCTCGAATTGATTGATCAAGGTCGCTCAGAGTAAGCAATGTTGCAGGTACATGATTTTCACACGCCATAATACCCGATGTTACCACCCAGCCTAGGGTTGTGGAAACAGCGATGACCTTACCCTGATCGTTTCTTATTTTTCCCATAGACAAAATATCCCAAACCTCATCAGCTCCCAGTAAAATATCAATAGGTGATGAGTAACTCCAATGAGGATCAGCAAGGCTGACATTATTTAATAAGTCTGAGTCAAAATCGGAGATCGTTGACCTGGGTAAAGAAGCTGTGATATGCCCCAATATGTGTACATATGCATTTATGAAGTCCTTTGAGTGTCTAGACTTAATGTGAATGAAGGCATGACCTCTTGTTGGGTCAGCTTTTATCGACTGTATACCAGAAAGAGGCATGCTTGATGCGCCGCGTTGTAATCCCAATCTTCTGATGCAATCTTCTGTTATGTAAGAGAATTCAGATGCTGTGTCCAGCAAAACACGACATGCTACAAATTTCCCTTCGTGATTACGTACGTAAACTAGCGCGGTTGGGAGAATATGCTTAAAGTTTATTTTCCTCAATGATCCTGTACTAGAATGCGAAACTAACGTATTTCCAGTCATGTGTGGCGTAGACTGTGGTGACGTAAAATTCATATTTGAATCAGCTATCTGATTGCGCGGTTGATTATCGCTATTATTCTGCGTAATGTGTAAAAGACTGTTGTGTGTACGTTGACATGAGCGACATTTATTTCTTGATTTACAGCCATACACTGTATGTCCAGCTCTAAGACAATTAAAACACAAACCTTTGTCTTTAACTAACTTACGGCGTTCGTCAACAGACGAAGATAAAAAACGTGGACATTTTTGGATATGGTGTTCATTTGAGCGGCAATTTGCACAACCCTTGTTATCATTGGTCGCTACTAATATCGTAGAAGAACTATGATTTGAAACACCTGACCTATTGTGCTTTTTCTTATCAACATTTTTACCAAGCTCAATTTCTTCACAGCGTTGATCAAGAAAAGACAAAAATGCAGTTATTGTAGGCTTCGCCTCATCGCGCGTTAATTCGACCCATTTTCTACGAGAGTCTGCATCAATTTTTGATTGAAGCATATAAATCAGCCAGGGGTCACGTTCATTGAAATTTATGGCTTCCAAGCCTCTGATCACTTCATTGGAGACATCAGAAATCCTACGTAAGCCAGTAGAATTTTCTTCCTTGAGTGGCGAAATTGACATGAAAGTCTCTATATATGAATTTACAATGTGTCGTGGACGATCATATCGCTCCTTGAGCCTATCCCATGCTGTTGAATACGATAAATCAGTAACCTGCATATGTTTTATGAGATTTGCGGCCTCATCTTTCAAAACTGATTTCAAATAATGAAATTTCTGAATATTTGTCAAATTAGGTTTCGAATCAATGGCGCTTGTAAAAAGATCGTTAAATGACGGCCAATCACCGTATTTACCGGTAAAAGGTTCGATTCTAATTTTTGGTAAATCATTATCCGCATTGCGAACATTCGTTGGTGTATTAAGTCTGTCTAGCAACGAAGAGTGCTGCCCAGCCAATCGATTTAATACATCATTTTGTGGTTGAGATACTGATACATGTGGCCCAAGGGCGCTGATCATATCAATAAAGGTTGCCTTAGCCGAAAAATATTTTGATTCATAATCCGCAAAATCTGTTTCAGGATCCGTGAAATCTTCATTATCATCGAAATTATATAATTCTGCAGTCAATCCTTTCAATTCGGTGTAAGCGGTATCCAATCGTTCCAAACGTGCCTGCAGTTGCGCAACGCTAGTATCTTCAGGTGGATTCCGAACATACGTTAAAGCACGAGTTATAGATGCTTTCTCGATTCGGCGTTTTGTTTGAATACTTTTCATAGTTGCCATTTTTATAATAAATAATAAAATAAAATATTGTACTTACAGAATCTGTTGTTATTTGATTGTGTAAATAATACTGCTTGATCCTACTACGATTTATGCAGATATAGTCTGTCGCCTGCCGCGTGCGGTGTAGTTGCTTATGTGGCAATCAAAATGTTTCAGACACACGCTAGCGTTGATTTTCAAACAACGTATATTTGTTTCTTTGCTTGCTTAAGAATTGTTCTGTGACGTCACTAAGCACACACGATAATACGTTTGCTTTCAAGTTATTGTTGTTGTTGTCATACCACGAACCAGTTTCTCCTTCGTGGAATTCTGCACTGAATCTTCTGTACAGCCTCAAACTTGCTCGAAACCAAGTTGCAAACACATGCGCACATTCATACACTCATATACATGTATGTTTTCTCTACCACTTTTCTCAAACAACACAAAAAAAGCGACCGTTTTATATTCAAATATTTGTTTTGCCTGTAAACTTTTGCACACACGAATTGATTGAGATGGATGGTATACGTTTCACTTGTTGTTGTCGTAGTATAACCAACCCTTATATATTCTGTAAATATTTCACGTTTGCGAATAACAACAAAGCTTTTTGATCTTTCTTACATTTATGGCAAACGAAGCACCAATTGCCAATGTGTCTTATTGTCATACGCAAGACGAATGTTGTTGTTATTTTTGTGCTGACCGGAGCACCCTTGTAAAATGACTGATTGCTACGACTATGCGAATGTTCTTGTTGTTTCTGTGCTACGCGGAGCACTCACTTGTTTTATGTTTGATTGCTGTGTCTATGAATTGCACCCAATATTAACCACTTAAGATTGAATCTGTTATTCATGAAACTACATTAGATTTTTGCAATTAGTGTCCAAAGATGCTTGCTGCCCAATGGAGCCCCTAGATTGCCACAAACTAATCACTTTCCCTCACTGCTTCCTTGACAAATTACACCTGTTGTGCATTTGCGCTTCACTTTCTGTTCATTAGTTCAATTGTTTAATGTTTTTCCTTAAAACACTCAAGCACTGTTCTTTGGTTTTCTGTTAAAACACATTTAAGCACTGTTCGATATTTGGCGAGGAGGACCAACTTTTGGATCGGAATTAAACACAATAAAATTTGTTTATTTTCTAATAAGTATATTTAATTCCCATTTCTCTTTGATGTTGATGAGTGGACTGTAGATTTTAATTAACTGTATATTATTCGTTAGAGTTCTAGCAAAGTAGAGTAAAAGAAAAATAGAAAATAATAAATGAGTGTTGTATTCATGGGAAGGTTCCTCAACACTTACAAATATAAAAAACATAAGTCAGGAGAGTAGAATGTATGTAATAACAAAACATATGAATTTAGCTTTTATGTGCAAAAAAATAAACCTTCACAACATTCTTGCTTCTAAGCAGTGGCAGCTGTTTGATAAAAGCGGTTGCTAAATGGGTTAAAAACAACTTAAGCTGATTTTTCGTTTAAAACAGAATTTATGTGATAAAGTATGATAGTTTTCGTTAATGTAGACCAAGTGCCGCATAATATTTCTTAATCATATTTTATTGATTACTAAAGTTTTTTCCATTTAAACTTGAGTGACGAAAAATAATCTGAAAAATAGGGAAATTTTCCAAGCCACAATTGTACAGTGTAAAGTGAGAAAATATTGAAAATAATTGCTAAACATTAATTTCACAAATAGCGATGGGGAGCTCCAAGAACTTATTAAATCATAAAATAATATTAAATAAAGTTTGACTAACAAAATTAATTTCTATGCCAAGTTATTAAATCTTGTTATTTTTGCTTCATTTGCTGCATTAATTTTTTTATTGTCTTAATTTAAACCACTTCGATGGCAGAGCAAAACATTTTATATTTTTCAACACAAAAACTTGCTCACAGTCTCTGGGTGACTATAAAAAATAAACGTCAGCTGTGATTCGCTATATAAAAAACAATTAAAATTGAAACGAAGAAAATTAAATTTTTTACAACAATAAAAACAAATTGCTTGTGGCACACAGTTTAATGGAATTTACATGACTCATACGCCATGTGGGTCAGATGAAAAACAAATACACACGTGGAGAAAAATATATGAAAAAAAAAATTATTATAAAATAATGGTGAATTACGATATGTGGGCCATCAGTTTTAAAAATTTATCACACCAAATGCAACAATTTTTCATGGCCTAAAAAATCTTATAAAAAAAAATGTTCCAAAAGGATGCTACCATTATGATATTAACGCCCGAAAGTCAATGCAAGTTCACCTTCGAGTTTGTTTTAATTTATGTTAACCTGAAGAATACTTACGTATGTGAACCTTAAGCGGAGAAAATTTACTTCCTTATTCACAAAAAATATTTTAGGCTTATATGGCTCTTATATGACATATTTGTATGGAAAAGTCAAAGTCAGCGGTTGGACATTTTTTTGCAACGTTGCCAAATTCTATATTTCTAAAAATAATCAATAGGAAATGTTTTACTACTACTGTTAAATATCACAAAAGTTGTGTTAAATTCGATTTTAATATCTAATGGATATTTTCATCATAAGGAGCCACAATATTTCTTCAAACCAAGACATTAGTGCCGCTGAATTCTTTCATTTTCCATTACTGAATGATATCAAATATTTTTCGTTTGGCGTAGTCAATATTTTTTTAAAGTTTTATAATATAATGTTTTATATGTATATGTATATATATTTGCATACAAACACACACGTGTACTTAAAATACGTACATAAGAGTGTAGATCCAAAATTATGTTTTATTTTAACACAAAACAAATTAACATAAAAGGCAAGAACCTTTTTTTTACCACAAATGTTTGCCTGTTTGATAACTGATGCTTTTTAATTAGTGTTGAGCCATTAGTTATAGTTGATACAAATTGTTTAAATTTCACTTTTTAAAAAAATTTGATGGAAACTTCTGAACAAAATGCATCTATATTTGAGTTCTGCTACTCAACAGTGAAGGTATATAGCAACTACTTTTGAGCACTGAGTATCCAAGAACGTACAAATATTCAATACTCAGTACCGTAATATTTAGTGCTTCAATAGCACTGCTAACATTTTTGTCAAAGTTAACTTTATATACCATAAACATAAAACTTGTATTATCATAAAGTAAAATCGTGCCCTTATCATAGGCAACATCATTTTTTTCTGAAATTTTTAGTTTTATTGAACTATGATATTGTAACACATTTATATTAAATTTCCTTTTCAGGCTCAAGTTCAGCCCTTGGGTGGTCACTTTTTATCAATATAAATTAAGTAAAGAAAAAAAAAAATTTTAATAGCTGGCCACCCAGCAAACTCCCTATGAAGTTTGGAGGTGTAAAATTTTTAACAATTTTGGCATAGCCGCTTTAACCAGCCGGCAACCAAAGCTCACGCAATTTTACTTTCTATTTATATACTTAACTAACATTAACAAAAGCAATGATCTTTTTGAGTCTATTTTATGGATGATATTTTGTCATCTTTTTTTTTTTTTTTTTTTTTAACAAACACAAAACTGCGAAGCTTTTTGGCTTGTCTGCAGAAACACCCAAAGCCTTCGGCAGGAATCGAACCTGAGGCCTCGGAGACTCTAAGTAGGACTCTCTACCAATTCATCCATCTCAGAAGACTGTTGGTTGCTTTTTATATGAGAGCTTTCTTTACTCAATTGATATTGTTTAAAATGTATTAAACCAAGGATTTAACTTGAGCCTGCAAAAGTAATTTAATGTAAATAATTTTTTTGTTCGACTAAGTTGGTTATAGCCATAGTGATTTATATATGATTCCATCAGTTCATATTTGTAGTATTGTTGAAATCAACCATATGGTTTTCCTTATCAGTTCGCAGAAAATGCATGTCTAAATTATTTTTATAATAATTTGGTCATAGTGATGATATTCCTACTTAACAATTTTTTTTGCTAAGCTAGCATTTCAATCAGCTATGCTTTTAGGATATATTATTTCAAGATATCTTAAGCGCATAGCATACGTTATCGTTTTGTTGCTGATTTACAGATGTTACTTGCCACGCCCAAACCTAGTTTTGTCATGCAGTGAAAAAGTGAGGGAGAATTTAAAAAAGTCCGAAAAGTAACATTACATTCGTCTTATTAGACAATAATTAAAGTAAAATTTTAAAACAACCAGCAATGATGACAGATTGCCTTATTTCAATTTTGATCCTTCAATATCTCCGACGTTAAAATGCATTCATTTCAATGCACATGTCACAAAACCATAAGATCATAAAACTGGTCCCCTCAAATGTTCCTACACCCAATATCATACATTCTACGAAACAGTTGTTGTGGCTTTTGTACAAATAAAATTAAATTAAAACAAAATAGAAACTACTGAATAACATTTGTTTTGTGGGCAGTTGGTTGATACTTTTTGTACAATTTTTTATTTCTCACATAATGGGCTGTTGTGATACAACATTGTGTTCTTCACCATTTGCAGCCACAAATGTTGTCCAACTTTATCTATTTGTTTGTTTAACTTTTTTTCTACAGTAATCCATGCAATTTGTTTTACCCTGCAGTTTTTTGTTTCATTACATTCAAACTGTATGGTGTAGTTTTTTTCTTTCGTTTGATTTATTTTCCAAAAACATATACACCCTCGTAATAGTGGGAGAGGTGTAAAAGCAGGAGCCCAATAATACAAATATATTTTTTTTAAATATAATATTGTACAGTCTTCAGTATATAGTAAAATCAGCTAAATTCACATTATCTGTTGATGTATCTGCTGTATGCGTTAAAACATTTATGACTCTGCTGTAAAGGAGTTTAAATTTTGCACTTGTTTTGCATGTCATTAAAAAACATGTGTTTTGGTAATTTTTCTGATTGATAACTTTAAATGTACATATATATTGATATTTGTCATTATGCAGTATTTATTAAGCCATTTGATGTTTCCAATATCTTTATGAGTAGTCCGATTTTAAAAGGACACTTGTATTCGGATTACTCATGCTTTTAATAAACATTTTTTCATGCACTTTTAAATACACAAAGTGGGTGTGAATATGTGCTGTTGGTATCCAATTTACTGGCAGCAGTTGGTTGGCATTTTTCATGTTCTCCCAGCCACAAGTGTATTTTTGCAACACAGTGAGAAAGTAGTAAATGGCAACATGAAAATGTTGAATGTTTTTTTTTTGCCACCAGCCTTGTAAGGCACTAATTAATAATTTCAATTTAAATAAGATTTGAGTGCAACCAGCATGCAAATGAAATAAATTGTACAAACGTTCAAAATTAGGAAAAACAAGAAAGAGGCTGCATGTGAAAGTTTTCTAACGAAGAGCAAAGCCATATTCTGGTGGTTGAGATGCTCGTAGTTAAGGGTTGTTGAACATATTTTTTAAGACTGAAAACCTTGTTGTTTCCGTTCTAGTTACTTCTGAATGGAAAATCTTATTTTAGTTTTTTTTACAGAATAAGTTTAATGAGGATTTTTAGACTCGTGAGTTATTTTTCTTTGCAAAGTAAATATTTAATTTAGGGTTTGAAATTCAAGTCAAAAAGGTTATTTTGCATGCCCTACAAACGTTTGGTTCACATTTTGCAAGATACCGTCTTTACATTTAATCTCAAGAACTGAGTTAGATTTAAGTTGAAAATACTTTCAAATGCCAGTTGAAAAAAACATGTTGCTGGCTGTACACGTATAAGGCTTATAGCCAGCAAAATATTCAATTCAGAGTTTTATGTCCAAGAATTCCATTTTTATTTTTCCATTTCAAATGCATCTTGCAAGAAACTTGGCCTTTGAAAAAAACGTGACCACTACTTTCTTGCTGAGCTTTAATATCAACAATTTAACAGTTTAATTCACGACACTACCAGGGATAACAAAAGTGTAAATATATTTATCTTCTGTTGTTTAAAGGTGACGTTACCTTAGCAGTCATATGAACATTTTTTGGGCAATAATTGTGTTTGATGTTACAAAAACTTTGCCAGAGTAAATAGTAATTTACTTGAACTGTTGTCTGGCCTGCTGAGCCAACATAAACTTAAAAAGAACTCTTGCGAAATATAATGCATATACGTTTTGTATATTTTGGCTGAACACCAATCTTAAAAGAATATAAATATCTCGATATTAAAAGCGAAAAAAAAATCCAAGTCCTTGTCATGTACATAAATGATTTAAAAAGGCCAGCTCTGCCCTCAATGGCGTGGTATATCGACTCAGAGTTCATCGCCGCGTAAGCATAGAAAAAAATTACATGCCAAATGAATAGTTGGCACTTCAATAAATACAAAAAAGGAGCAGGAAAAACAAAACATTGTTGAAGAGTGTGATGACTCCATTGAACGTCAAAATTACCAAACGTAGGATGACTGGATGTTGTAGTCACCTGGCTGCATTCACACCATCACACTTAAAATAAAACAGCAATTTCGAGAACAAAAGAAAACAGCTAATCATAGTTTTTTTTATAAACAGTAAACTTTGATTATTTTGCTGTGTGTTAATTGATTTAATGAGCAGTATTATCGTTTTGAAAAGTTGAAAAAAAAACAAAGTCGTATTGAATGTCAAATGTTTATCTTATTATTTTTCGTATGTATGACGGATTGCATTCAGACTTGTAGTACTATTCGGAATTTTTCTGTTAGGGTCCTTGTATGTTTGGCTGCGTTTTATTATTTATTCCATTTTTGTTTTATTTTTATCAGGCTCAAGTTCTTTCTATATTTTATTTTGTGATTGATATTAATTAGATAAGTCAATAAAAACATCAAATACGTTTAGCAGGGTGGACAACAAGTTGTTTCGAAGCCACCGCACTTTCTCGTCAGCACCCGTCCTTGAACGCACTTAACTTATAAGAGCAGCATATTGAAAAATTTATTTTTTTAGCATTCGGAACATAAGAAATGAAAAGCACAACAAGAAAAGGGTTAGAAAAGATTTTAATTTTCTCATCAGCCAGCAGAAAACCAAAAACTTTTTAAGTCATTCAATGCTTGTTGCATTTTCAAATGCCCTTTTTTTTATTATGCTGACAAGCAGCAACTTTAAAAAGCCATCTTAATTTAACTTTTCTTGAAAGTTTCCTTTCAGCTATTGCAAACTTTTTCAAATAAGATGTGACTTAGAAGACAAGATACTTGTAAAATAGTTCTGAAATCCTACTCCAATTAAATTACTTCACTTCACTAATAAGATGGCATAGGATTGGCTAAATGGTAAAAAATACAAAATGCTGGCCATTTAATGTTTATTTATTTATTTTGTGCAAACTTTCCTTTTCTCCTATTGTGATTTTTTATTTTAACCACTCGGTAGCTTAAAGGATTTTTTTTTAGCAACAATTTGCTATACCCTTTATTGTTACGCTTTTAAACAATTTGGCAACTTTTAACGAGTACTAATTGCCAAACACAAAAGGAAAAGAAAACATTAATAGTTTTTGGCGAAAGAGGCAAGTGAAAGGGAAAAAAAAGTAATTGCGAAATGGTCAATAGAGAGCAAAAACGGACTATAAATTTGCTTGGGAGACCGGTTTTTAGTAAAAGGCTTTTGTTGTGCCCAAACACATTATTGTGTATTTGCGGTCTTTAAGGGTGTTATTTGGCAAACATGAATGTGTGTGTGTATTTTTGTTTATGTTCTCAATTGTATTGTAAGGCAAAGTGCTTAAAAGTGTAGAAGTACCTGGGTAATTTGCATAAATTCTACTGCGGGATTTGTTTGGCATATTTTCGATAGCAGGTTTGATTTCTGATAAAACATTATATAAATTCAGCACTGCTGCTGTGTTGGGATAATTATGGTCAGTTTAGTTCCTTTTAAGGTTGAGCTTTTTATTGACTTATCTTATAGCCTTTTTACACCCACTGACATCGACGTGAAACGCATGTAAAATGTTGAAAATGTGAAACAGTCGTTTACATTGACAACATCTTTCATTTATTTAGATGTCAAAAAACGAAGACGCAAAATTTTTGTGAAAAAAAAAAAAAAAATTTTAAAATGGACTTGGAGGAGGTCTTTTGGACTTTTTTCTTTCCATAGGTCAAGCAACATGTGCTCCATATTTATTGACCATACGATGGGCTTTCTTTTGCACTGCAATTAAAATGAATTTATTTATAATTATTTAAAAACTATAACTAAATACATGTTCCGCTCATTTTTTTTAATGTTAAATTTGTTTTCTGAAATATCATTTTGCTAGTGATGGTACAAAAGCAATCGAATTTCTGCAATTTTTTTTAGTGATGGCACTAAAAAAAATCGAAAGATGTAAGATGGAACAAAATGAGAAAGGATCATCTTGTACTGATGTAGAAAGATGTAGAACTTTCGCCCTGTATAATTCTTACGGTAAGATGTAAACATCTTTGCAAATTGATGAAAGATGTAAAAAGGCTATTATGAGCTGTAAATGCTGCCTAAAGAAATTCTTTCTAATTGGATGACTGAAAAGGTTGTTTTACAACCTCAGGCCTGCTTTTCAAATAAATGTGTATTACCAGTAAAATCGGTATTCACAATAAATATTAGATTTCCGTTTGTCTTTTTTTTTAATAAAAGCTAATATAGTAGTTTTTATAAGACTGTAATTTATTTGTAATACAACAGTTCTAAGTTTTGAGTAACAGGGAAGTTACAAATCTCAGGTTTACCGAAGTGCAACAAAATAATACTGAAGGTGTACTGTTTAAAGTCTTGAAAATTTGTCGACTTAAAAACTAAAATCTCTTCTTACGCAACACGGAACACACCAGCAACTGAAATGACATTAAGTGCACTTTAATTTTTATACAAAAATTTTTGTATTTTTTTTTTTGGTTTTCTTTTTCGGTTTCTATTGTTATTTTGTGTCGTTTCTTTTAATTTACATTTTTTATTTGCTCATTTGGTTTGCAGTACGGAAAATTAATAGCGGAAATAATCTCGAATTAAGTGCTTGTGCAAAGGTATTATTTAAGATAAAGAAGGATAAACATGTGTTTTCTCGATTTCTTATTGCTAAAGTAACAGCTGAAAGTAATAAATTTGCCTGAATAATTGGCTTATTAAAATAAACTTGAAAAGGGTCTCGCAGCACAAAAATTGCAGGCAAATGAGCACAAAAAAAATAAATATTTTAAAAGGGTGAGCTTAACAACACCTTTTCTGGTCGGGATAGCTGGTAATCTCGATAATTACTCATCCGGGCCAAATGAAACTTTACATTAATTTTTTTATATTTTATTTCTTATTTTTTGTTGGGTTCACACAGGTCTCAGGCATTTCTTCCAACCTGACTCTCAAAGTGCGTTGTCATAAGATTTAATATATATAAAAATTGTAAAAGATCATTTATTCAGAAATTCAAATCTAATTGTACTGGGCTAGAAAAAAATTAGAAAAAGAATATGCTAGTGGGAAAACAATTAAAGATGTCTTTTGAAGCTTAAAATATGTTACAAAATGCGTTTAAATTGTAAGGCCAGTTTCAAATTCACATTATTTATTTTGAGTTAGTGTGATGCTCCAACGTTTTAAATTTATATTTTGCCAGAATACTTTAATTTATTTGTGGGCGGGCAATATTAGAAATAAAGTAAAAGTTCTTTTGTACAAAGAAAAAGGAAATTGTATTTTTTTTAAATTCTGACAAATTCTTTTATTCTCCTTCTATCGCAAAGTTCTATTTCAATAAAACTCTAAATACAGCCTTTTATAACATTTTTGAGGTTTTTGTGTTTTCGTTTGTTACACAAGTTTCTAAATTTTTCTCTTTAGTATGCATGTGCGAGCATGTAAAGCAATTTTAATTTCTAGTGTCCCTGTTTTCAAACAATATTTTGCAAATATTTGTGCTGAGAAAACTTTTTAAATTGAGAGCCCATACAAAGACACAACACAAAAACAATCCACAAAATACTTTCGATATTTAGTTAGAGACAAATACACCCACAGATACACACACACACACACACACACATAGTACTCATGCAAACATCGTTGTAACTTTTGCTACGTATCTTATTTGATATCCCTGGCAAAGTTGAACGGCTTGAAGTGTTTGATGTACAAACTGTGAAGCAACAAAACCAATCGAAATTATTTATTATGATGAGAAGCAAGTGATGATAAGTTGAATGAAAAACGATAAAAGTTGAAACAAAAACCAAAAGTTTTAAATTTGTGCTCTTGTTTTGTTGAAAAGGATGAAAAGAGACGATACCCCTGCTCAGAGGGTGCACAGTAAACATTGGTTAAGGTAAAATAAGAGTGACAAAATTTAAAAAACTAGCAAACAGTGCAAAAAGCTTTCACTTTCAAAGTCCAACTGAACTTTTTATAATCCCATAACTGTTTTCTTTCCTTTATTTAGTGGATTATACTATTCCTAGCACTGTATTTAGCTAACAGTTCATATTTTTGAAACTAAGTTCACCAAAACACCGTCGTAATACCCACAGCTGCCAACAAACTTAATTTGTCTTAAAATAATATAAGTTTTGCGGACGTTTTGTCATTTATTTTATTTTTGGCTTTGTTGTTTAATCCTGTACAAAAATTAACTTTTTTCTTTTTTTAATGGCAGCGACAGCTTTCTGTCCAGCCATTATCCACAGACTTGCTCGTCTTTAGAATTCCTAGTAACTTGTCAGTCTTGCTGATCACGTGACTCGTTAAGACCATCAGTGTTTTTTTTTTTGTAAGCAAACGACAGCTGAAACTTAAAATACACAATTGCAAAATGACTTCAACAAGATGAAAATTGACACAATACTGAAAGTTGAAAAGAAGCATAAAAGACAGTAAAACAATAGAAAATACTTTCTTTGTTTGGTATAGAGGACGTTAAAGAGTTTTCTATTGTTAATGATGGATACAAATTTCTACATTTTCAATCAACTCTCCTCTGTCCAGCTTTCTGCCATCATTCATTTTATTTATGGTTGGCATTTTGTGCAAGAAAAAAAAAGTATTCCTGGAGCGGGTTGTCTTAGAAGGTACTTTTTGTTTAAAAGGCGCTTGCCTAAAAGGTTGTTTTTTAACAGATTTATTTTTAGAAGGTATTGCTTTTAAAAGGTACTTCATTTAAAAGTACTTCTTACAAACTACTTCTCTAAAAGTTACTTCGTTTAAAGCGTACCTCTTTAAAAGGTACTTTTTCAGAGTTGTGTTTAGCAGTATTTATTTTAACAGGCACTATTTTCAAAGTCACTTTTAAAGTATATTAGAAGGTAGTTTTTCAAAAAGTACTTTCTAAAAGGTACTTTTTCAAGAGTTAAATTTTTAAGGGTACTTTTTTAAAGATACCTTTTTAAAAGTTTAGTTTATAGGAGGTACTTTCCAAAGGGTACCTTTTATAACAGGCTAATTTTTAAAGGTACCTTTTCATGAAGTACTTTTTTAATAAGTACTTCTTAAGGTGCTTCTTAAAGTACTTTTTAAAAAAGGTACCGTTTTTTAAAGGGTTACTTATTTTCAAACACAATTTTTGCAAGATACTTTTAGTAAAGGCAGTGAAACTTTTTGAAAGGAATTTACTTTTTTGAAAGGAATTTATTTTAAAATGTACTTTTTTTTTAAAGTTGTTTTTTTTTTAAATATTTTTGAAATAGTAGCGTTTTTCAAAAACTTTTCTTAATACCTGGATTTTGAAAATTATTTTTGTGGAGGGTGCTTTTAAAGGGCTCTTGCTGAGAGTTATTTTTATACAGGTATTTTTCTAAAAGATTTTTTGGGCAGGAAACTTTTTAAAATGCAACTTGTTAAGAAGGTAATTTATTTAAAATTGAATTATTTTAAAAGTTGTTTTGTTTTTAGAGTTATCATTTCCTAAAAGAGTTATTATTTAAAAAATTTATATTTTTTAAGTATTTTTTCATCTAAAAAGGTATTATTTTAGTTCTCGAAATTAACTTTAATGTTTTCTCTCTTTTTCAGCCCCCATTTATTTGATGCTAATCATCAGAAAATTAAAAAATCCTTAAATTAAGTTCTTCAATATAAAAAACACTTTTTTGTCTTAGAATAAGGGGTTAAGTTTCAAAGCTATTTTTAAGAATTTTTCGAGTCTACTGATGAGTTGATTAGCAGCAACGAAATGTCAGCGGCATGCAGACGGCTGAAGGAGACAGAAAACTTAAAGGTCTATTTTTAAAACTAAAATAATGCATTTCAATTGGCTCTTAAATCAAATAAATAATTAAGTTCATTTTTAAAATAAACTACTTTAAAAGGTACTTTATTTAAGAAAAAGTATTTTTTTTTTATAAATTCTTTGGTTTCTATATATTCCTTTTTGAAAATTGATTTTATTAAAAATGTACATTGCTGTAGACCAAGAGTAGTTGTATTGAAAACGTAATGTCCTACAAAATACTTTTATAAAATTACGTTCTCTTAAAGTCCACTATCAAAAAAGTAAATTTGAAGAGAACTTTTTAAAATTAAACACAGTTTCAATAATATTTGTTAAAATTTTTCTTAAATACGACATATTATAGGACACTTTAGTGGTTGTTTTTGGAAGATATTTAAAATCCATAAATATCCATGAATATATATAAAAAAAAAAAAAAATAATTAAATATAAATTGTCTAATGTAATTTGGATAGGTGTCTTTCAAACCTTTTCAAAAAGTGCAATTTTAAGGCCCATTTCAAAAATTTGTTTTGGAAGTAGTTATTGAAAAATACCTTTTAATTATTTTTCTTGCAAACATTTAGCTCCTCTTTTCGGAAAATATACTTCGTTGCAATATAGATTTTTGTAGAAAATATTTTTAAAAAAGGAACTTTTTTCCATTATTTTGTAGTAAGAACGGACTTTTACAAGGTACTCTTTTCACAGTATAAATGCGGTTTTTCTAAAAAATTATTGTTTTAAGAAATCCTTTTTTAGTTTTGTAAAATTTAAAAAAAAATAAAAAAGCCTTATTGAAAAACATTTTTCGGTGTGTGCGAAATTTGTTGTGAAGGCTATTTTAAAAATATTTCGAGGGTCTTCCCATTTCAGCTGTTTTTTATAAGGGGGCTTTTTCATAGGGCTTCTTCTTTAAAATATTATATATTTTGATTTGTTGTTTCGTTTTTTGCGTTCTAGATCATTTAAATCTTCCTATCATAGAGCTGGCTGTTTTTTTGTTCCTGCTGTTTTATAAACCATTTATTTAACTGCATGTCTGTCAGATTTAATGTGCCTTTTAAGCAATATACTCCCGGTTGTATTTATGTGTTGCTTTTTCTGGTGTGAATGAAACATCAAGTTAACATAACATCCTTGAAATGACATTCGCTGCACGTTTTGCAACGTGCTTGGCAAGTTAGAAAATATGACAAAACACTGTCAACACTGATTTTCGCTTTTATTTCCCCATCAGTTCATCTTGGCTCACCATTCGTTTATCAGTGTCTTATTATTTCATTTTATTGTGTTTCATTTAATTTCTTTTATTGTTGCAGCAGTTGTGTGTAGCTTTTACTTTCAATTTAATTTGTCATTATCTTGTATTGTTTTTAATTTGTTTTCTTTACAATTGGCTTAAAATAAGTTGTGTTTGTCAATTGGCATTAAATTTGTTTTGCTTGAGAGCAATTAAGTTTTGTTTATTTTTTTTTCTGTATTAAAAGGATTTTGTATTATTTAGGATTCGGCAAAAAATTTATGGCAGTTTAAGAAGCTTGTAACTATGTAATTAACCTTGTTAGGATGCCCTAATAATCAAAAGGCTAATTACAATGCCCCTATTCAGGCCATTTATTTTTTATATTTGTTAGTTATTTGTTTTTTATTTTCATTTTAGTCCAGTATTCAATGAAGGACCACAACATATGCATTGTATTGTACTATAACTAGAAAATCAACATAAGGAGCAAGGAATGTGAAAAATAGGAAATTAAATGAATTAAACAATTATTAAAAAAAACAAGTGACCTCAAGCTCTAATTATTAATTTAAAATGTTAAACAACACATGCCGAAAAATTAGCATCAGGAATATAAAAAAAAATTATACTAATAAAAATTGAAACATATAGGCCAATAACTAGAGACATCGAAAAAGTATGCTTTATATCCTGTTCATACATGCAGCAATATTCAAATTATAAAAATTAAAGCCATTATTGAGACAAAATTTTCATATAAAAATTACAATTAGCTTATTGGCAATTAAGAGATAATTGTTTCAATAATGAGTAAAATTTATAATGCAACACTGTTAGATTTGTATTAACAGTACCAAATGAACAAGCTTTTACAATAACAGTACATATTGAACATTCCTTGTGAAAATTTTACTAATCAAATGTCAACAAAATAAATAAACAAAAAACAAATTTTTTTTTTAATTTTTTATGATAAGGGGTGTTTTTTTTCGATGTGTGTATACAACTTTAAGTTGCAATAAAACAACGATGGATTATTTGATTGACATGAATTTTATTTATCCGAAAGATAATCTTGTGGCATTACATTTTAAATATGTATGACTTCTGGCATATGACCGCCACGGCTGGCGCGGATGTAGTCCAATCTGGACTTCCAATTTTCGATGACTTTTTCCAACATTTCTGGCCGTATATCGGCAATAACACGGCGAATGTTGTCTTCCAAATGGTCAAGCGTTTGTGGCACAAGCATGTTGCGCAGTCTTGTTGAAATCACATCTCGGGGACAAACGTGTCTGTCTGGCAGTCAGTGGCTAACGCGTAAATATGTTTGCTCTTCATTTATTTTGTAAAAATATGCTTATTGGCTTGACTGTCAAGGTTTCTCATGTTTTCATGTTACAAGTTATTGTCCTTTAAACATCTCTAAGGTGTTTTTGCCCAAAAACATGGCTAATGTTTTTTATTTTGTGTGTATGTCAGGTGTATGTCTGCTTCTTGACAAATCTTTCTATGCACAAGAGGGATGGATGTATTTTCTTGTTTTTCAATTTTGTAGTTGTTCATTTTCAACTGACAGCATTCATTTTGGCAATGGACTAAGGAAAAGCGCCGACAACTTGGCACATAAATAGAATATGTTCATATGTATTCGTTCCACCAACAACACATGTGACCCCACAAAGCAAACCATGTTCCTGTTAACTCTCGCTGAAAAAAAACATTGTTCTGTTCCTTTGCTGTTTTAATGTTTTCGTTTATATTTTGTTTTAAATGTTGAAAGCAGATGCTTCTGGGAATTTCTTAGCACAAGCTGCTGATTTTCTTCTTTTTTATTATTATTAATTTTATGTTTTTATATTTTATATTTGTGTTGTCTTTGCCTCTTTTAAAATCATTAAAGAACTCTGACTGAGCAAAATTTTGTGTTTATATAAGGCATTAAAAAATTATTACGTCTATATGTTTGTTTTAACAATGTACAGCTTATGACAAACGAATGGATCTCTGGGGGCTTATAAACGCTGTTCTTTTGCTTGGCTTAAAATAATATTTTTAAAGCTGATTAAATAAATTTTATAAGGAATTGTTGGGGAAATATATTATTATGTCATGTCAAATGGGTTTTGTATGACATAATGGCTCTGTATTTATTTAAAGGAAATTGGAGTTTCTTAGCTTCTCAAACAGTGCTTTGTGTTAAGGTATTAGGGCGATCCGTATTTATTGAAGTTAGAAATATAGTTAGCTAGCCTGTCGTTTGACAGTGAAACAGCTCCGTTTGGTTTTACCTTTTCATATTTGAGTTTATGTTATTTTGTTGTATTCTATTCTTTTTTTTATTTTGTTTATTTTACTATTTCACTTGGTCTTATTTTACTTATTTTTACATGAATTTCATTCCTGAATTTGAAGCAATCTGGATGCTGATGTTTATCGTGATGAACGTAAAACACACATGGTGTTTACCTCAGCCAATTTGTGTGCACCTTTAATTTTCTTGTCTTCTTAGTGTTGATCACTACAATTTTAGCGCAATAACATTTTCGTCATCGCTGAGGAGGTAAAATTGCACTAAAGCTCGACGAAATAGTCAACAATTTTATATTGTAGTATATTTTTTTCCATATCATTTTATTATAATTTAATTTTCCTACTTTACTTTGTTTGATTCTACTTAACTAAAATAAGAAAGAAAGCAAACGTAATATATTGTATATTATTGCTCTAAAGCAGCTTTTCCACAAAAAAGAAAAATAATGTCAAATCAATTGAATAAAAAAAAATCGAAAAACTAAATTATAATTATAATATATTTTAGTTCAAGTTTAATTCAAATTGAAGTAAAATTTTCATTAAATAGGAAAGTTATTATTTGATGTTTACCGGGACTAAGTTCTTTCAACGAAGGTATTTATCCGGGGTATATCTAGCAAATATGAAGCCACCACATGTCACTTCAGCCAATTAGATGGCAGAGTGGTGTGCGTGTCTATTCAGAGCCATGAGCCTCTGAGTTCAAAGACTGATATTGATGAAAAGCGTGGTGGCTTCGAAACAGCCAATTGTTCCCTAGATAAAAAATTTTCACATTCTATTGTAGTGACGTAATGTAATATACTTTATAAAGAAACTTGTTTGTAAAAATATAAAAACTTTAAATATATATATACATAGATTTAGATATCAATTGTGTTGGCTTTCAAAAAACTGTTTTGTTATAAAAATAATTAGATAATAAAAAAAGCTTAAACTGGAAACATTAACTTTTGCTAATACTTTCCACATTGGCGATCCTGAGTGGCATATTTTGGGGACATTTGTTTTTATAATAAATATAAAGGCAATTCAAATAATTTCAAATATTGAAGAATTTCTGAAGAGCAATAGCGCAAAGGAACAGATTTTGTCCGAGTTTTTCCACAAATTAAGGAAAGGTTATATCCGTATATGGATGTTCACCATGTTTTGAAATCAAATTTGAAGCAGTTTTTGTTTCCGGCAGCCAATGAAGCAGATTATAATTACTTTTGTATAAGTATATGGATATATTAGTCAACAATCTCTCTTGGATGTTTTAACCGGCAAGTACACGGTTGATCCAGATTAAAGATAAGTTATTTAAGTGATATTTTAATTTTCCATTTGTTTAAACATTGAAATTTGGGTTGAGTTCTGGTTAACACGATTCTTTCAAACTTATTCCTAAAATTCGTTATTATATTTTATTGTTTTTATATTGTAAACGTCACTACAAACTTTAAAATATGCTTAGGTCTCCACCTCGGGGTTCTTCAGAAGGAGAACTACAAAGTCGGAATAATATTTTAGAAAATGTTGAAAGTGGATATAGTTGGACCGCTTCCAATATCAGATGGTTTTCGATACATTCTAACTATTATAGATAGAACAACTCGTTGGCCAGAAGCATATCCCTTAAAAGACATTTTGGCAAAAACTGTGGCCGAAAAGTTTTTAAATGAATATGTCTCAAGATTTGGTGTTCCTAAGCGTATTACTAGTGATCAGGGAGCACAGTTTACATCTACAATATTTAAGGAGGTGACAGATATGTTGGGAATTGAGAAGATTTTCACTACGGCATATCATCCGCAATCGAACGGTATGGTGGAAAGGTTTCATCGTCAGCTTAAGGCATCTATTTTAGCAAGGGGGAATTTAGTTAATTGGTCACGAGAGCTACCTATAGTATTGTTAGGTTTACGATCGGTGGTGAAAGAGGATATTGAGGCGTCTGTGGCGGAAATGGTCTATGGACAATGTTTGCGATTACCGGGGGAGTTGGTGGTGGATTCTGCACAAGAGTTCAATAGTTCTATTTTTTTGAGTAAAATAAGGAAATATTTTTCCAACGTTCATAAGGATATATCTCATCACAGAAGCTCTATGAGAACTTATGTACCGAAAAATCTTAATAGTTGTTTATACGTTTTCGTTAGAAATGATGGTAAAAGATTGGGCATATCTTTTCCTTATGACGGACCATTCGAAGTGGTCGAAAAGCAATCTAAATTTTTTAAACTAAAAATGAATTCAGCAATTAAGAATGTTGCAATAGATAGGTTAAAACCTGCGTTCATGGAAGAAAAGTCTGTAGTGGAGAATAGGAAGAAAAAGACTGTATCGTTTGACTTGGATGCAGTTCTTCTGAAGGAAGGGTAATGTAGTGACGTAATGTAATATACTTTATAAAGAAACTTGTTTGTAAAAATATAAAAACTTTAAATATATATATACATAGATTTAGATATCAATTGTGTTGGCTTTCAAAAAACTGTTTTGTTATAAAAATAATTAGATAATAAAAAAAGCTTAAACTGGAAACATTAACTTTTGCTAATACTTTCCACACTATTACCCTTGCTTTATTAATAGGAAAGGCAACAATCTCAAAGAATGCACATTACTGTAGAAGAAAAAGTTTGAATTCATAACGCAACGCCAGATTTAAATAAAAATCAATAGCAAATTTCAACTAAAAAAAATGTTGCTTTCATTATACATTTTTTTAACCTACAAAAAATTATGCATTCAGATATGAACTATGAATTTTTTCTTTGTGTACAAACCAATAACATATATATAAAATGAATCCAAATTAGTTGTTGTTTTTTGGGATCCGTACTCATAGAGTAAAAATGGGACCCCACTACTGAGACTTCTACGTCTGTCCTTTATAGGAACCGTTCTCTCATATGGCAAGAGGTAGAGAGCTGGAATTTCCATAGTACACACAGTTACCCGACAGTTATAACAGCAAATACTAAAAACAGTAAAATGTTAAAAAATAAAGGATGCACCCGTACAAGAAACTTTAAAAGCTAACTAAAAAGAACTGTAAGTTTTGAGCCGTTAGAGATAGGGACTTGAAATTCACACAGGATATGCAGTTCTCAGGCTTACTATACAATAGATACCAAATAGTATAGTAAAAAGTAAATATTTAAATGTTGCTATTTATATGGGTACACCCTTTAGTTGGAAAATTAGCTATAACTTTTGAACTGTACAAAATAGACACTTTTTCAAAGATAGGCCGATTTTCACAGTATATTTAGTTTGCAGGCCTCTACAATAACAAATAAAAAAAATATAAAAAATCTAAAATTTAATTAGTGCTCAGACACGGAGACACCCTTTAGGTTGAAATTCAGCCATAACATTTGAGCTGTAAGATACAAAGCCGTAAAATTTACATTATGAATGTAATGGTCAAAAGTTAACAACTAAAGTGTACTTTATACCAGGAGTAGTGTTAAATCGTAACAATTATTATTGTTTTTTGTATTCTTTTCTTTAATCGCTTAAAATTTGCCAAAATAATTTTATGTATTTTGGATTCTTTTATATTGGCGAAATAACATAATTATTACTAAGTTCATTGTTTATAAAAAAAAAAATCAGCCGTGGAAATAATGAATTGGTCCCGACTCTGCAATTAACATATAAATTATTGTGAATTAGTTTTTTTTGGCGAAATGTTCAACTTAACGAATTTGCTGGTGCTCTTATTGAATTTTATTTTTTTTTAAAGTTAGTTATTCAGAAAGCTCGACACCAACAGGTTCCTTCAACTTAATTTTTTCTATATTAAAGATTATTGTAAGTTACCAGTTTGAAAAGTATCTACTCAAGCTGTTTTATTAATTTACGAAACATTTGTTAATCAGAGTAAGTCTCTCACTGCCATTCCCAATACATTTCTATTTCGGAAAGGCGACTCGGTGATCTCCCACCAGCAGCCATAACTTTCATTTTTTTCAGCTATTTGTTTCCCTTGCACAAATAGTTGCAGTGTTGTTCAAGTAGCTATTGTCTACCCCTGGGGAGGTCATACGGAACCCTTGCTGTGCGATTCAATCTCGTACTTGGCTCTATTTATTTATATAAATTCTGGCGTGGTGTTGTCAATTACAAAATTATTACTTATTTCAATTTTAAATTCCCAATAGTTTCTTTTCGCCTTCACCAATTAATTTTTTTGAGAAAAAACAAGAGCTGTTTTTAAATTTATAAGTTTTTATTTTCTTTATTTTTTTTTTATTAATAATTCGTTAGTTTCGTTGGCCTGCTTTAACATTTTAAATTGCCATTTTTTTTACCGGCTTAGGGACTGAGCATGATTGTCAACAAATAGAAAAATGTAGATAAAACGAAATAGTACTTAGCAATAATACTAATGTTTTGGCAGCATAAAAATTGAAGGCAACCAAAAAGATATTTAAAAAACAATATTCCTAAGAACCGTTGATAACACAATAGCAAAAATAAGTACAAAAACAGCAAGAACAACACAAACGAAAAAAATTCAAAATACAAAAATAAAGAAACAAAAAAAAATTTTTACACGTTGACAGCTTAAAGTGTCCTTGAGCGAGAGTAGAGTTTAAATAACAACAAGACAACCATAAAACTCAGAAACAACAAAAGCGTAAACCAAAAAGAGATTTGTGGGCAATTGAGAGCGGGAGAGCATAAATACATAGAGATATACATAGGAATTGAGAGCTTAAATATTTGTGCATAGAAATTTGTAGAAGCAAATATTCTCGCCTTCAACAGTGAACAACATTAGATGAACTCCGAGGCCCAATTGTATCGCTTTGTTGCTGTACTTGAAATGATAATTTTAAATAAAATTGTTAAATGTAAATTATTTTTAAAGTATTTTGGTTTTATGAAGAGGTTTTTACACGTTACTAAATATGCAAATAACCACCCAGATTATTAAATTTAAGGCTTTGTAATGTCAAACTGGCAGAAGCCTACTCTCTACTCCCCTCCATTTCTTATGTGTAAGGTATTCTCGTTAGAGAAACAATTTAGAGCAGTGTGCTCTGTGCTATTAAGGCATTTCGGATTCTAAGCTTTGAATGAAAATAGGGATAACTTTGTGGATATTGAAAATTAAGTGCAAATGGATGCATAAATTGTACCATTAAAAACGAATTTTAATTGTGTTTGAAGTTACCTCTCCTGGTACATCAGTAAGCAGAGGCTATAAGAAGAGATGTGCAACAAAAGATATGCTTTATAATCTACTAAAAGATGATTTTTCTTTACTCAGAAGCTTATCTAGAAAATTCTGACATTATTTTGAAGAATATTTTTGGTATATAAAAGTATCCTTCGAAAAAGGTTTGCTCCTGGAAAGTACTTACAAAATACCTTTTGTAAAAGGCAACTTTATTAATATTATTTTAAGCAAAATTTCTTAAAAACGCGACTCAAAAAATTGTCTGTCAAACGTACCCTTAAAAAAATCCTTGTTAAAAAAGTACATTTAGAAAAAAAATTCAGTCTGAAAAAATATTTTTGTTTAGAGGAGTACGTTTGGCAGCAAACGAGTTTTAATACAAAAGCACTTTGTAAAAAGTACGTTTTTAAGTTTTATTACATGAAAAGCTTTGTAATAATTGTTTCTATTGAAAAACATTGCTTATTGTGTTGTTGTGAATGTAAAATAATCCACATTGATGCGTCTGCACAGGACCAAAACTACCAAACTAGATTCCTAAAATTTTCCCTGTGGAGCGTGTTTACGCTCATGGGTACCCCAGGAGAAAGTACCAAAGACTTTTCTTTGGGGACTTATGTCTTATTAATTCCATCAATCTTATTAATTTCGCGAATAAGGACAGCACTCAAAATCAATGAAAAAATTTGTTATTCAAATATTTTTTACCCAGGTTTAACTGTTTTTGGTACAAGAAAAATACAATCCAGTAAAGATTTTTCAATTTTTTTATTGGTTTTTTTTATAAATTTTTCCAGAAAGTTTCTTTATTGATTTTAGTAGGTTCCTAATGATCATAAGTGAATTAAATAATTTACTTTAATACATTTTCTGGGAGGATGAGTTAGCTGAGTGATCGACCGACAATCGAACATTTGCGGATTTGAATCCATTAAAACGAAGCATTAGAAAAAAACAATAATTACTAATAATTACAGGTTTGTTTTTAGATTTTTTCAACAGGGGTTTTCTTATTAAAACAACAAGGTTTCCTCTTGAAGAAACCATAAAGAAGTCTTATTTACTTTGTTGACATTTAGTATATGCGTACTAGGCACTATTTGTTCTGGGTTGTTCCTTTAAAGTATGTAATAGCTTTTGCAAAAAGGAAATGTTTTAAGAAACGAGTTTGGGCAAAATATTTTAAAAACCAATTATTAAAAAGTATTCATACGTTTAATAAATTTTTACTAAAAAAGCACATTCTGAAAGAGAACTCATTTAAGAAAAATATATTTCTTGTGGAAAATGACTTTTAAAACAAAATCATTTTGTAAAAAGTATTTTTTTAATTTTACTCTTAAATACATTAATTTGGAGAAGTGCTTTTACTACGAAACATTTTTATTTTTATTTTTGTGAATTAACATTAAATATGATTGATGAGTCTGCTTAAACTTCATATAAAATGAGATTGCCGAGGCGAATTGCAACAAACTCTCTCTCTCTCTCTTTTTCTTTCACTCTATACTTGTGCTCAGCTTTTACAATATTGGCCTTTTTAAGGACATGTTGAATAAACTGTGGTAGCATTCTCTAACGGATATTCAAAGCGTAAGGTGTGCTTGTTTAACAATTTTAATAAAAAAATATTCTACAAAACTTTCCTTCTTCATGAAATTAAATAAGCAAAAAATAACATTTAAATAAAAATATTTTAATTAAAAGTAAATAGATATACATTTGTATAAAAATAATAAATCAGAAAAAAATACAATAAACAAAAACAGCAACTAATATTAATTCGTGTTTACTTAAATATATCAAGAAGTTTATAATATACTTTATAACACTTTCCTAAACTCGCTTTGTTTGCTCGTGTTACGAAAAAAAACTTCAAAGCGATTTTTAAGTGATTTTCTCTACCAAAATATTCAACAACAAAAAATGCTATTGAAACTAACAAACTTGAAGTGCTAAACTATTGCTTTCCAATTTACTTTCTTGTTTAGTCTAAAAATATTTATAAATAATTCTTTTTAATTTTGTTTTTCTCCATCTATTCGCAGAGTTTGTAAGTTTTTTTATTGTGTGAAAGTTGAAAAAAAAAAAACAACAACAGCAACAAAAGTTGCTGACGAGCACAGATAGTAAAATCAAATAAACAAATACAAATAAGTTAAAAGAAAATTGTTATTCATAAAACTTCTGGCACCATGTTACGCCAAAAACCTTCGTACTTCAATTGGCAGTTTTTGCTACTGGGATTAATCGTCGCCATCACTCAAAGTGATGCACGTGCGGTAAGTTTTTGTTGTTTAATTTAAATGCAAGTTGTATAGTCATTTTACAATTCAAAGCACAGCAAATAAAATTAAAATGAATTTTTAAAACGGAATTTAAGAAAACTGATGAAAATTGCAGCAATGCACAGTGTGGCATATCATATTTTTAGTGATACAAATTTGCAATTTTTATTCCGTAGTAGACATCGAAGTCGAATTTGTTCAAAAATTAGCTTGGACTGCTAATAAAATACAAATTTTATAGTGTAATGAATTCAGGATAGAATTTTATGTGATTCATATAGTAGCACAGAGGTTACAGCACAGTTCGATAGCCAACCGCTTTTCTGAAATTTTAGATGATTTTCACTATTGTCTTTCTTATATATTACTAGGTTTATACGTATACTCTTCACAAATAAAAAATATTCGCAAATAAATAACTCACTGTTTATGAGTCAATGCGAATGCAGAAAATTTTTATTTTTTAGTGAAGCCAGATGGTAAAAATGTACCTAATTGGTAACACTGTTAAGCACAACATATGTGCAGAAAAAGACGTGATTACTGAAATAATAATGGAGAAACAAAAAATTATGATGTTTTTTACAATTCAATTAATGCAGAAAAGCCACGAAATATTGCAAGAACGGTTTAACAAAAGGCATGCAACTTTTGTAATCGCTAGTGAAAGAAGAAGGTGCAGACTTGATTTCGTGTAATTTTTAGTAAATTATTTCCTTTCTGCCATATGATTATTGTACGTGTGCCACATCGAAGAAAACTTTAAAACCGATAAAAAAAAGTGGCAACTTTTTGTGTTTTATTTGGGAATAGCTTTTTAATCAGTACTTGTTTTCGTGACTTAGCTGTTCACAAATAATAATTTTATTTACTGTTTATACGCCAAATTTTTCTATTCACAATAATTTTATTCGCGAACAAGCAGTACGTATAAACGTAGTATATGATAATTTAATTTCTTTGTTGTGATATGGAATTTGATAAGTACAGTGGCCATTCCTAAATGATGACTTACAATTGACAGCTTATTTTTGAGTTAAAAATTTTAGGTCTTTTCCCTGATTTTATGTGTTTTCCCTTATTTACAATTTATTTAGAATTACTACATGAAAATAGTAAGGAATGCCTATAGGAAAAATCTTCATTCTTTCTGCTAGGAAAAGAAAATTAAAATATTTAGATAAATGAACCCTTTTTAAAAAACATTTGTTTTTTTTTCAGCTGTCTATATGCCGATGACATTTCGTTGGTGCTATTAAACTCATCAGTATTTTATAAGTCTACTGATGAGTTGATTAGCATCAACAAAATGTCGTCGGCATATAGACAGCTGAAAAAGAAAGCAAATGCTTTTTAAAAAGGGTTCATTTAACTAAATATTTTAATTTTATTTTCCCTAAATCATATATAATTTACTCCTTGTAAATTATATATAATAAATTGGCAAGGAGTAATTACTCAAAGTCAATTTATTTTAACACAAAATTCAGTGTTCAAGGCTGCCAATTTTGTTCAGCAGTGTTTATACTTGATGAAATTAAAAGATGAAAGGTCTAATTTTTTTTTATTTAAAAATATTTAGATAGTTTATTACTGAATATATAATATTTCTAATTTATAATCTTCTTAATTTTTGAAGAAACTAATTTCTGAACTTCCGATATTAACAAAAAAATTGTTAATAAATTTTATATAAAATAAAAACAATCGGAAGCTGCAGAAATTGGTTTTTTTAAATAAACTATTATCGAAATTATAGAGCTTTTTGTGTCAAATTTTGGAATATGATTTAAGTAAGTTATTTTTTATAAATAAGAAAAAAAAGATCGTATACGTATTTTGCTTTTATTAAAACCTTTACTTAATCAATATTTTTTTCAAAATACCACCATCGTTAAAAAATTACCAACTGTAACATACACTAAATTATAGAATTTTTAGGCCATTGGAATGTTCATTGAAGCCCATATAAAATGGTTTTCCCTCTGCTTCGATATGAGGTAAAAATAAATCAATTTCTATATATACAAAAAAAAAAAAAAAAAAAAAAATATTCTGCTACAAACTTTAGTGGTACTTGCTTTCATATATTGCATAAACCGGTGTTCTTTGGTTTAGACACACAGTCCATTCAGTCACCGTTTTTTTTTCGCATTAACCAGGAGGTTGAAATTTACTCTTACACATGTTTACACATACTTACACTCTTTTACAGACATTAACACCAACTCACAAGCCCCAATATGCCCAAGTTGTGTTTAACGGAAAAATATTTGTGTTTATTTTAAAAATTTACGGCCTTCCATGATATATTTTGTTATGCATTTATATAATATTTATACTGGTATTATGCCAGAAAATTAAAATATTGAGGATGGAGAAAAAGTTTAACAAACTTTAGAAGGAGGCCGGTCAAAATCAAGCCACTACTCATACTAAAATCTTTACATGTATTGATAAAAAAAAAAATAGCACACACAATCACATTGATGGCTTGAATATTGTGTGTTCAGTGCAAAGTCGGTTTTCTGGAGCACACATTAAATATTTATTTATGCATTTTTGTGTTCTATTTTGTTTTATTTAACATGTTACAATCTCGTTGTATCCTTGTTCTCTTTCATAAATAAATAAAAAGCATTTTGCTACGAAAGAGCTCTTGCCACCAGGCTTTTAAATGCAACCTTTTTTGCTTCACTGACATGGAAAGTTGAAGCATTGAAACCAGTACATGTTACACAACATAATAGAATGAACTATTTTCTTGTTCTTTTTTTTATGTTTAAAGTTATAAATATTCCACTTTTAGTAGATATATTTTTTTTTGTTTATGAAAAAACAAAGTAGCACTTTGTAACACAACGAGACACAATTTCCGAGAAGGAATTAAATGTTAATCAAATAGCAAAATTAAAAGGCGTGATACAGAAATTATTTGTTGTTTATTACGACTGCTTGGTAAATAGATTTTTACAAAAGAGAATTTTAAAATTTTTAATTGAATGTGAATGCTGCAGAAATTGTAGTTAAATTGAACGGGAGTTCTAGGAAAAGGACATTAGTGGAACTTTATAGTTATGTTACGCTTTTACCGGGCATTCTGAATAAACCCTAAAGCGAGGGAAAGTGCTTTGAATGTGGGTATATAGAGGGGCTGTTGGTGGCATTATGTTGCAACACATTTGTTGTTCTTTATGCACATGGTGGCAATACAGAGTGTCCTGCTCCCACGAAAGGCAAATATTGGGATTTGCTTTCCCATTTGGCACAAGTGCGCCAGTCTTGATGGCGGATCTTTTTGTTTGTTTTTTCAATTTTCGGTGTTTAATATCAGGTCGCTCTTAAAATAAGAGTGCGAAATTAATTAATCTCCTCCTACCTTGCCAATTGTTCTCAAGTAGTGAACATCTTTGGTATTATGTCCGATTCATTTAACTTTGACAGAGGAATACCACAAGGTTCTATATTAGCACCCTTTCTATTTTGTCTCTACATAAACGAGTTTTCTGATATTCCTATCAGGAGTAAGGAACATATGTACGCGGATGATGTGCAAATTTATAATTATGCCAACATTGATGAAATTACTTTCTGCGTGAACAGTATTAATATTGACTTGGAGGAAATAAATTGCTGGGCTATGGCCAATGGTTTGCATATCAACTTGTCAAAATCTAAAAGTATTTGTCTTTCAAAATCCCGCCGAATTTCCTGCAATTTTCATATAAAGATTGGAGATTTTATAAGTGCAACATCTAACTTGGGTGTAATTTTTAATGATAGGCTATCTTGGAGTTATCATATAAATACTGTCGTTGGTAGGGCTTGCAGTTTTTATTATTATTAAGGCTTTTTGCCATTATACTTACGACACTAAAACTTCTTACCATGAAAAAAAGGCATTTGTGTTTATTAAAAATTTATATTCATAAACATACAGTAGCATATTAACAACTGACAAATTAACAACAATTAACTGATTTTTTTCTCGCATGTATGGACAGTGCTGCAGATAGTGATATAAAAAGAGCGATTAGAAATACATGCGTGTAGTTATGCATATTAAAACTATTTATGGATTGTAATTAATGTCATTGCCTTCGAAAAAGATAATAATATGGTTTTTTCATTTTACCACTTAAGTAAAAGGCGTTTCAAAATAATTTTTTTTTTTCATTAAACAATAAAAAAATAATTGCATTTTTTAAACTTAACGAATAACCTAATCGAGTAGAAAGTGTTTCTTTTTTTTTTGCATAATTTCATCCAGCCTGTGGCCAGTAATTTATGTCTGGTAAAGTATCGCTCCCAAGATATCGGGACTGCATTTGTGCGAAGGCAGGACACTGGAATAAATAGTGCTTTAAGGTCTTATTCTTCTCCTCATATGCTCTTCAGTCATCTCATTCTATTCCTTTTTCCTTAAGTTTAGATTCTTTTACAAAGTTTGATACAACTTTTCAACTATGTGAAATGAAGTTTCACACCTAAAAGTAAAAAATCATGTTTAAGTTTTATAAACATACACTACCAGGTCTCACACTCATACAAAGTCTCAAGTTAGCACATGTTGTTTCAAAAAAAATGAATTTATTAAATGTATAAACATGGTCTTTTCGTTGGTAAGTGGTTGTTAAAATCGTTGCTATTTTACATTAATGACTAAATTTTTTGCGATTTGTGCTTCTTCGTGTATTATTAAGCAGCCAGCAATCGTCTACAAAATATACGGTTTGTACTTAAAAATGTTTTAAATATATTAACTAAATAATTATAAGAGCAGAGCACAAAAAAGTAAAATTTTTCAACAAAAGGTCGCAAGACAAATTTTTCCAATTTAGAGGTTTTTTTCATATTTCAATGTATACGAGTACAAAATTCTTCAAGTTATGAATATATGCAAAATATCCTAATTTGGTAGGACTGTCCTTCTACATTTTATCAATGATATGCTCTTTTATGCGCTTATGCCAAAACAAGACATGAGTACTCGTCTGAGCACCGAGGCTCACAATATTGGTGTTGGGAGAGCAAGATCACATGCAGATTCTAATATATGGGCATCGTGCAGGCTGTCTGTGACAAATCCATATCCATGTGTGAAAACATTTCTTAGGCAACATGTGGCAATTTATTTGAATATTCAATACTTTATAAAAAAATCTCTTTATAAAAAAATTAATAAAATCTCTTAACAGATATTTTAACAGCTATCCAGATAAAAAATTCTATACCTGTAAAAAATCAGCACGCAAATACTTGCCAAAGCGCATTCAGCCACAGGTCAGTCAGACCTCTAAGGTTTAACAGCCATTTTAACAGTTACTCATACTAAAAGATTTTATACCTGCAAAAAATATACTTTTGAATCAAACAATTTTTAAAACTTTTGTAAATGGTGTAATTTTTATGGGTCATTCACATTCATACTGCTCGACAAAACGAAAAAACCGAACATTCCTTTTATATAATAAAACACAAGCACAAAGAAATACAAATAATGTTTACCACCATCATACAGTCATAAATAAAGTAAGAAAGAAGGAGAAAAAATGGGAATATAAAAATATAAAAATATAAAAATTTTAAAACAAAATAACGGTGCCAACGTTGAAGTGGTGATAGTGAACATGATGACGATAATAATTGTGCTCTGGTTGCAAATATTCTGACTCACGTTGTTATTGTTGTTGTTGCTGTGTGTACCTTTAAGTAAAAGTATTATTATGAATACACAGAATGCAAGCGGTAGTGGAAGCACTGCCTTTAATAGAAAGTAAAACAAACAAAAACCAAATTTTTTGCAAAGCGTCTGTTGCCGTAATTGTGAAGTGGCTGTTGTAGCTGCCATTGCCCTTTACAAAGTAACAAGAGTTTTTGTTTTTCTAGTTTTTTTTTTTCATTAATTTAAAACGTTGTGAGATTGCTGGCAAAAGTGTTGTAAATACTTTATTGTTTCATATACATATATATGTATGCAGTTTAAAGATTTTCATTATTGTTCAATGGCTAAATATTGTAAAAGGGGTAAAAAAAGGTAAAACTCAGGTTACAGGAGAGAGTATTTGATTTAAAAAATATATTGAACAATTAATAAAGTTAAGTTAAGATTTTGTTTGTCAAATTTTGTCGAAAAAAGTGTGACCACAGCTTTTTTGTTGAGTGTTATTTTAGGAGAATTCATGCACAAATAATTAAAAATGGACACCTATACAGGTGGATACATCAACCAAAAACAATGAAAAAAAAATATAAATAAAAATAAAAGAAAACAAACTCAAACACATTTAAAAGCATATGTGATTTATTTGTTCGCTTTATAAACACAACCAAGACTCAGAACAAATTTATGTCTGCTCTTGCAAAGTGTTTTCGAGATCAAATAATAGTTCGCAGCAAATTTGGTTTTTTTTTATTTGAAATTTAAAGCTTTTACGTTCTTTCTGCATTTTTCCTGTCGATGTTTTTTGTTGATCCAACTGTATCATACATATTCCCCCCGGGGGCACAAAATGCATCTTGCTGATCGTAACCAGCTTGGTGTCGTGTCAACGGGGTAGAAGGGGTGCAGGATACCTCGGCTGGCTTGGTGGCTAAAATCTTAGGCATTTCCTGAAGGAGGGCGGCGACTCCTGAGGGACTTGCTGAAACCCCTCACCGAGGGGCAATTCGGCAGTACGGGGACCGGAGCCCCGGGATGACTCTTCGGAGTCATCTCGCCGGTCATAGGTTGAGGAGCCTTCCTTGGCTGAAACGTACTGGCTGTGGTTGCTACCATACGTTCGCATGGAAGGGAACGTTGGTAGCTATACTGATCATAGACCCTCGGGTCTATGTTCGGTCGCCCAAATGGGCCCGTAGTGCTGTTGCTAAGCAACAGACGCTGCTTTGTAAGGAACCAGATTGGCGGGAGCATTAGCGTTGGTTCAAGGACTGATGATCTTAGGAACTTCAGGCTACCACGGTAGTCGTGTATCCTTAGCCGTCTGGGGAATTGCAATGCAGCAGAGGTTAGATAGCTCAACTCCTGAGCAAGGGGTTTTGTTATGGCCAAGTAACGTAGCAAATAAATTGCCACCCGAGCAGTTGTTCCGGCTGCTCGGGGGCGGTGGTGTAACGTCTTGATTACACCACGTGGTTTGACCACCGTGAGGTTGGGCCCTAGTGGCAGGTACTCACGTAAATCATTCCACATCTGTATCATACATATATATGATCTATAAGTATATTTGTGAATTTGTAATTCTGCGTATCCATGTGCATGCCCAAACCAAAGGTGAACAAGAGTATATTGGTGCGGCTAAAATTTGACAGTCTGAACATACTTTAAGAAAAAAAGTCTTATGAATTTTGTATTAAATTGTTTGTATGTATTGTAGCTTTTGTATACTTATTGCTAAAAACATTGTTTAATCCAAGACACATTTAAAAAAAATTGGGAGTTTATAGAGCTTAGAATTAGTTGTATGTCACAAGCTTAATAAACTTGTTCAAAACGGAGCACTTAGTTTTTAATAGGCTCAGGTCAAATAATTGAGAAGCTGATTTCTAAAATTATCGATATGTTTGTATTTTTGCAGACTGTTTTTAAAATACTAACAAGATAAAAAACGCTTATCAAAATTCTAGTGAAGAGCTTGAAAATAGGGACAAAATCCTCGCACTCTTGATAAAATCAACTATCAAGTGAAATAATGTAGGACGAAAGAAAAGTGACAAAATTCACTTGTTATTTCACAAAAAATATGATTTGGTATCAGGTTATTAAATGTGAATATTTTCATCAGATTGAACGAATGTTTGCTGAAAATTTTGCGATTACGTAGGTAGTGGGTTCAGTGAAGCTCTCGTTTGGCGTATGTGTTTTATTAGTGTCCATTTTTTATTGTAAAAGTACAATATGTATCCGGTACATCAATGATTTTTATTTTATTAACACATTTTATTTAAAATAATATAAAATAAAATAAAATAATATAAAATAAAATTTTGTGTTGCCCGGTATGCGCGTGACTTTCAAACCAAAATTAATCGCAATATAAAAGAAGTTGTAACGAGTTTATCTATATGTGGAGCACTTTCTTCACATTACAAATAAAAATATATAAAAAAGAAACACAAATTCACGTTTGTGGCCAACAATTCTTATACCATCATTTTTATGTGTGTGTAGTTTCGAAAGTTTTTAATAAAATTAAGATTTTTATTGCCACAAATGGAATTTATTTTCTGTGCAGCGCTTCAGTCATTATCCTTTATTTGGCATCCTCTATGGCAAATCTCTCGCAAAGTGTGTTTGTATAAAGCCGTGGAATACAAAAAGAAAAACAAAGGTAAGAAAATTTATAAACTTGAAGAAGAAAATCGGAAACATTAAAATTGTGTGCACGTTCATAAAGTTTATATGCTGTAGCAGCGATATTTTATTTCCTGTATCCTGTTATATATTTTCTTTTAGTGTGTGTTTTTTCCTTCATCATCATCCCACTTTTATTTTAATTTTATTTGCGGCTTTTTTCCATCATAAAAACAATAGTTTTCCGTTTTCTGTTTATTAAACTTAGGTATAATACAATTATAATAGTGTGGGCAGTGAATATTAAAGTTGTTTAAGCCACAGTAATATTTTAAAAGTTTTCCTAATATAAAACTTCGATTTATGATTTGCAACAATGTTTTTCATTTTCCTTTATTCGTGCTTATAACCCATATCGTTAGTAAGAATGGGAATGTCATAAGTGCTAAGAACTTATTTTGTGCAGACGTTTTTTATTGTTTAAAATACTCTGTCTGCCAATGTTTTTTTTTTTTTTACTTTAACCTATTTCTTAATATATCAAAAATTATGTGGGAAGTGGCATATTCTTTAATGCCCTTGTGTTTATTGCAGTGGATTGCAATTTGTTTACTCATACGTCATAACATACTGAATAATCCTATGATTCAAGAAGTGAAACTGACGACCTTGAAACTGATTTCTATCGTTACTTTTATCGACTTCAATTCGATGGCATATTAAAAGAATTTAAGAGTAATTAGTTTTGGAATCAAATTTTATACAAGATATGTATTACCTCGTTTCCTTTTAGATTACCCCTTTCCGTTGAGCTTTGCCATACATGTAAAAAGAGAAAAAATAAAATCAGTACGCTTTTTTTTTGCATATGTGCATATGTTAATACAAACACAACATAGAGAAGAGAGTTTATTTCTGTTGTATTTAGTATAATGGACAAACAAGTGCTAATATTAGTATTTTTATAACTCATACGCTGCGTTGCATTGATACAAATGATTCGAACATTTCGCATGTTATCTTCCAAGTTCGTTGATCCAATACATATTAATCATCCGTCACAGTTATTTATCATTTTTCAAGACAGACAAAATACACATTTTATTCGTATATGTACATACAATTACCTTGAGTTAATTAAAATAAGAACAGGTAATAAATATATTCATTTTAACTGCTTTTGACGAGTATACGATGTGATACTCATTAAAAGTAAAATGTGATTTCCACATTTGTTTACAAAAAAAATACTTTAATTTAAAAAAAAGTGTTAAAACTTTGTATTTCCAATTCTTAAGAATTAGAAGGCGAGAAATTATTTAATAGTTATTTTAACAATATATAGTTAAGACTTATCCAAATATGAACTTAATTATTTATTTGCTTTAAGAGCCAATTGAAATGTATTAATTCAGGTCCAAAAATAAACCTTTTCAAAAAAAAAATTGCTGTATCTTTCAGCTGTCAAGTCTACTGATGAGTTGATTAGCACCAACGAAATATCGTCGGTATATAGACAGGTGAAAGATACAGCAAATATTTTTTGAAAAGGTACATTTTTGGACCTGAATTAATATAGTTAAGACTTATCGTATACTTTAACTGCAACATTTCTCTCTCTGAAGCCGCTGTCCACTTTTAATCGTACATTATGAAAAGAACCATAAGTCGGACAAGGTTTGCTCAATACCTTAAACAAATTAAGAAAATGCTTTAGGATCTTTTGAAATGTTTGAAGTTAAATTGTTCTCTCACTCTCTTTAATTATTAAATATTGTTTTTCGTTCTAATCTACTGTTCTCAGCTTTTTTAAAATCTATGCTCCAGTAATTAGTTTTACATAATTTGTCTGCTCGCTTGAAAGGCTTTTTTAGTATTCAATGAAAACATATTGGTGTAGTTTATTGTCAGTTTTTAGTACTAGTGTTAGAAAAAAATATCTATTGTTTGAAACATGCTTAAGTTTTAATGTTTGCGTGCATCGGCTGGACAAGTCTTTGCAAGCATACGTTGTTGTAACAAGTTAAAGATTAATGAGGTCGAACAGGCACATTGATATTATTACAACTGGTTGCTTATACGACAGAAAAAATAAAAAATATATTCGCTGGAAAAAAATTTGGTTGCGTGCATTATGTCGGGTTGATTTTCATTGAAAATATTTGTCAATATTGTACCTTCCTTTTCACGGCGTCCGAATTTCAGTTTATTGTATACTTATGTTTTTGTATACCACTGTTCTATGCAAGCTTGGAATAGGTTCCATTTCAGCATACAAAAAATAAAGAGAAAAGTTAATTAAAAGTCGCTGGTTTTGAAAATGATTTCCTTTATATGTTGTAGCAAGCTGTTTTTTCTAAAAGCCAAAGCTGTCAGACAATCAATAACATAATTTCGATTGCTAAATCAACAGCATTTAAAGGTTATACTGCTTAAAACAAAAATAAAGCTGTAAATAAAATAGATACTCTGGATTATGTAATTTATATTTTTTTTGATAACGAGTGTTAGGTTTCCATTCAAGAGCCTAGCCAGAGGGTCAAACAATTTTATTACACTGTTGCTGACATATTTAGTCTAATTTTACTTTTAGTTTCTCTAAATACAAGTAGATTTTTTTGAGACTATTTCTGTCATTACATTTTGTTAGTTTTTTTAATATGACTGCCAGTTTTAAAATTTTATATACATTTTGTATGGTGTATTTGTGTTGAAATCAAAACCATATTTTCATACTTTATTATTGTTTCGGTTATTCATTCAAAAAACAAAATTTGTGTGCGTTTTAGAAAAACGTAAAATCAAAAATGTAAATTTTATTACTTTTTAAGTAACATGTAGTTAATTTTTGTAGTTATTTAATGGCTAAAATTTTCTTTTCACTAAAACACATTTTTAAAATATAAAAAAAAAAAAAAAATATTAAATGCTTAACCAAAACCACATTTCACAGCAAAAATCCCAGTCAAAATGAATGAGTAGCGGTCGACGTTAAAATTGTTTACGTAGTGTGTGTTCTTGCTTTTACAAAGGCAGACCGTAGCACAGAAAGTACGGATTCCCATCCCTGATGAGAAACTTGGTAGGCTTCAAAATAGCTGGCAGTTTCCCAGTTTTATTCGAAACTCTTTTTTTTATCGTTAGTCGTGGTAATTGTTTGAACTAAAGCTGATCTTAGTTTTATATAACACAATATTTAAAATAACATTAGGAGTTTAGAATTGAATATTTAAATAAAATGAGGACTATTATATTAAGGATGGGCCTATAAAACTTCTGTTTAACTAAGATTAAGCACAATCGAAGTGTATCATGGAAAAATTAAAAAAAAATTGTTTATATCAGAACATCTTTCTTTCAGTTTAACTAAACCTGACTTAACTGAGATCTCAACAACCCAGCCTGAGAAGAACTCAGTCATTACAATAGAGTTTTGTGCTACCTGAAGAGCGTTTTATCCAACTTTTTATCTAGTTAAAATTTACTGTCTTATTAAAAACTTTCCCAATTATTCTTAAGGGTATTTGATGCTATTAGTTTGATAATTTGTGTGATTACGATTTTGTAGCGCTCAAAAAAATTACAAAACATACAAATTTATTGATTTATATGTCCAAAAATGAAGCTAAATTAATGCATTTCAATTGGCTCTTAAAGCAAATAAATAATTGATTTCTTACAAATTTATTTGAATTCTTATTACCAGAAGATTTACTCACATATTATTACATGTTAATATTTTCAGATTCATTTCGTTCTTTATTAAACAAATAGCTCACAGGCATATGCATAAAGGATATATTTTATTTTAATGAGTTTTCTAACTCGTACCAGGTTAGATTTGTAATTAGGGTAATAAAATATATTTGTGTTGATTTAAACTAAACATATTTTGTTTGAACTAGTAACAATAACAGCCTTAAGCGATGTTTGTATGTGATTATTCTGATTTTGTTTTAAGTTTTAGTTGCTCAAATAAGTTATTCATGTTGTGCCATTCCCTAAAGTAAAAAAATAAATCTTTTTGTGTTTCTAGTAACAAATAATCAAGTATTTATCATGTGTTTGGTTTTTATTTAATTTCTTTTGTCGAAATGAAAATAGAGAAAAAAAATCAATTTGTTAACATTTATACACTTATCGTACAACAGAAAGTGGGAGTAGCTGGCGAACACTTTATGAGGGTGGACTTGGTTTTGTAATATTTTGCTAGAGGTGTGGAGATGTAATCGGTGAACACACGTACATATACTTATAATTTGTGAACTTGCAATAAGTAAATTCACAGTAAGTCTCTTTGTGGTTGTTGTACCACCTTGCGTTTCTGTTTTCCCCCTGACCAGCCGCTGCCTGCTAGTGTTAAGGAGGTTGGATAAACTAGGGTGGATAAACTATGCGGCCTTTGGGGAAAGTATTCTGGGCATTAATAGTTTAATTCAATGTCAGTTTATTGTAACTCTCAACTTTGCAAACAGAAATGATATAAAGTGGGTTATTGTTTATATTTATTCTTCATTTCTTTTTCTTGTTTAATCTTTTCACTAACAAATTTGGGAGCCAATTGCGTAACTAAACTATTGTACCATAATCCCACTTTCCTTTGCTGGTATTATTGTTATAAACAAAACCATTTAGAAAACATTGCTTCATCTCTAAAGCTGCTTGAAAAACAGCATTAAAAACAAAATCTTGCTGGTCAACTGATTAACAAAATCTTGCATCCACAAGTAATTGCCCAGAAACCCATTATTACACAGATAATGACATTTAAATCTTAGGATTTTTTTTAGCATTATCTTTTCTGCCTTTGAATTTAAATTTCCATTAGAATTTTTATCGCTTCACCACCAGCACATTAAAAACAAAGCAATTGTTTTAACAAAAGCTGCCGGGTAAAAGCAAAAAGTGGATTCAGGGTGGCTTAATTAAAAATAAAAACGAAAGAAATAAGAGAATATATTTATGGTTGAAACAAAAGAAAGCCAGTAAAATAAAACGCGATAAGGAAACACATTTAGATCGGCTGATCCTTGGAATATGGAAAATAAACAAAATATGCTTAATTTTCATTGATGTGTTCTGTGCCCCTTTTCGTTTTAAAAATATCTTTTAATACATTTTTTTTTGTTATGTTTGTTTTCAAAAGCAGCTTTAGCGAGTCGGTTTTCTACGCATATTGGGTACGTGTTAAAATGGAGCGTATAATTTGGATGTTAAAGTTATCAAATGTGCAGCTGATGTTTCTTGATAAAAAGCATAAAATATTGTGAGAAGTCATAAAAAAAACAAAGTGGTTTAGATGGATAATAAATGCCTAAGAATATGCTGTATCTCATTCCTACGAATGTCAATTTAAAAAGATTTTTTCTAAAATGAATTATTTTCTAAAAAAACATATAGAAGTACTATAGGTATTTGTTTGTAAGAAATAATTATTTTTTTTTTTTTTTTGTGAAAAAGTAGAAAACCACTATAAGAATAAACTGGGGAATAATTGTTTTTTCAAACTGCTAAAGGTAAGCTTACGAAATGTTAAGCATAAAATCCGGTAGAACTTACAAAGGTCGCAAATGAAATAAAGCTATGTATCGATGACGAATCGAGGACCTTTAGCCCAATTATGTAATATTAGTCCCCAGTATTTTCATAAGTTCGCCGATATTGTGTTGTCTTTACAACTATAGCGCTGTACATATTTCGCAGCCTGGCTGTTGTGAAACCAGTCCACTTGGTTTCTTACATATCCTGGTCCTAATAAAGCTATTAACCAGCCACTGCCTCTGATCTAAGCTTGCCAGATGAGCACATGAAAGACTCCGTTCTGTGCCACTCACATTCTGACACATCTACCATACTGGCAGCAATATTTTAAGAGACATTTACTTCAAGGCAACTTCATTGGCTGAATTCCATTATTCTTATGCATTGTTCTGATCATGAAACATGGAGGTAATAAAAGCTGTATTATTGGTGCGAACGTCTGTAACGAAATCTTACGTACATTAAATAGAAGCGTTGCAGCAAAAGTATCATAGCTCAGAAATGCTTGTTTTGCAGAAACTTGGTCTAAAGCTGCTGATTTAATTACCACACTATATGGCAAACAAAAATTTTAATACTCTTTCAAAAGCTGAGTAGGCAAAGTATTTTAGTATAAAAATAATGATTTCATAATCGGCATACTTTATGTTAAGAATTTTTGAAGCAAAGGCTGGATACATCGCATAACCAATTCAAACGCAAAACAACTCAAAATTTTAATTTTTCTGATATCGAAAAAATTTGAGACACATGACCTTATGACAGAATTCGAGTGATCAATATTATAATAGACGACAAGCTCCTTTCGCGATCTCTTTATGCTGCAACCAATAAGTTTTTTTTCTTGTCTTCTTTAAAAATCTTGGTCTCTCCAGTTTTATGACAAGAAAAATCTCTTTCAATTTTGAAGTGGCAAAATCGAACTCAAATCTGATGTAATTATTGACAATTGTTTGCAATTGTTTGTTTACTCATTATCCATTAGTTTGAATTTGATTCCCCAAAACCGAAGATTTCCGATAGTACGATAACTATATGTTGCTGCTTGAAAACATTATGCAATTTAGTTTTGAATTGAGTTTGCAGCTATTTGTGTGCCGATCAGCATTGTGGCCATGATACAGTTACCAGAAAATACTTCCAAAAATGTCCTTTTATCTATCTATTTTCTTTAATAATGTAAACCACTCCAATTCCTCACTACAAGAAAGTCTTCACCAATTTCAAGAAAGTAATGCCGAACTAAGCAATTGTAGAAGAAACAAAAACTCCTCATTTTTTACACAGTTTTTTATCTCTCCAAATTTATGAATGTCTCCAAATTTATGAACTTTAGAAAACAGACTAATTTATTGATATAAAATACTCAATAAATTGAAAGCAAATTTCTCGAAAAAAATGATAGGAAACAATTATTATTTATTATCTTTGTGGTCATAAGAGTCCAAAAGATTTATTGCTAACAAATTGTATTATTTCACTATTTATTTCTCTTCTTTTTATTTAATATTTACCTTTTAGGAATTATTTGTTTTCGTTTTATTGTGTTTTAAGGTAACAAAGTATAAATAAGTCCTAATGACAATAAATCATTTTGTTGACCACTGAAATTGGTCAGTAAAGCAAATATTAGGGTCATAAAATTGATTTATTTTGTTGTTGTTTTTTAATTTGCACAAACACACAAAATTTATTACGCTGCTTGTGGAGTTAATAAATAAAACATAATTTTGTTTGCAAGTGTCAAACAAAATTTTTTTCATTTGTTTTGCAAAAAAAAGTTTTTCTTATCAAACGGTAATGAAAGATAAAACAAAGTTGTGTGAAAAAGGGGGTCCGAAAGCCAGTGATGTTTACACAGGTACAACTACAGGGCTAAAAGTTGGTGAGGTAAAGTATGGAGACTATATTTTACATGCTACAAAAAGACTTCTGACAAAATAGAGTGGAAGGGTTTGAGGTACAAAAATGAAGTAAATATTTTTAGGCTTCAAGTGCACGGTACATTTTTCCAATATTTGGCTTCCTTCGTCAGGAGAGAACCCTAAAATCTAAATAAAATAAAATGGGGGTTGAGGTGTCTCCTACGGAAAGAAAGGGATTTGAGCTTCAATAACGAAGTGATATGCAATAAAAAATAGAGTTGTATTAACTTAATAGTCAAGAGATTTCTAGACGTTTTTTGTCATCCAGTAGATCGCATAAGTAGTAGAAGTTCCATTGCTACAGTTTGTCAAGTTTTCTTGTGCTTTTTCAAAAATGTAATTGTTAATAATCTGATTGGACTTGAGCTAAATTTTCCTCAAAATTGAGAAAGTTTTTCTTGTGACAAAATTTAAATGATCAATATTTTGAAAGAAAACAAGAAAAGTAAGGTTGAACCCTTACTAGGGTACATTACCTCCACGTTGCTCATCAGCGCTTAAATTTGCTTTGAATCCAGATCATGACTAATTGTATACTGGTGTTAAGCAGCTATGCATAGTCCTCCAACTACCTAAGATCTTTATTTAATCCTATTAATCATATTCAATTGTAGGTGGCCAAACTCTGAGCTGGTGCCACTATCAATTTGGTACAGTGGTTCCAGAGTGTTTAGTAGAAAGAAATCACAACTCATTGAAGAAATCTTTAACGACAAAACCGTTAAGTTTTTTACTTTATACAAGTTTTTTTTAGCTTCCAATAAGTGTAGAGCATTTAACATGCTAGCAAAAATACCTTTCTCATTCAACCGTTGATCAGTCACGGCTAAGCTAAAAAGTTATTTTTAATATTCCTGAGTGATCTACTACCGATTACCTTTCATGGGATATTTCGGCAGGTCCCTCAGGATACGCCACAATATGGCAGAAACTGACAAAGCTTTTGGCAAGCAAGCTAAACGAAGCACCTTGTAACTCTATAACCTGGCAAAAGAGCATCAAGTTCTTTCTTGGTTGATTTCTATCCAGCAACTTTCTTATGGTATTCCTTCTTAAGGGAAACTAATTTTATTATTTTAGGTCTAAAAATAAACCTTAATGGTTTCTGTCTTTTTCAGCCGTCTATATGCTGCCGACATTTCATTGTTGCTAAACAGCCCATCAGTAGACTTGACAAATCAGCTTACATTTTTCCCTTCTCATGCCACTTTCTATAAATCTCCCTTCCCAGCTTGTCCGCAGCAGCATCGTATCATAAATTAATTTACGCCACAAAAGGAAAAACCAAAATGTTTAAAACACTTTAAAAACATAAACGAAATTTGTATACAATTTATTTCTTTATATGCCCCAGTATGTGTTAATGACGGCTTCCGTCTCATGTTCATACACTTGTTTTTGTTCCACACTTTTTTTTTAAGTTCACAATAAACTCATTTGTATTCGTTTCTCTTTCAAACACATGCTTCAAAAGCTCGAAAGGCTCTGGCCAAGCTGGTATTTCACATGGCACTCATTTATAATATTTAGCTTGTGCCTGTGCATTTGTGTTTAAGCAAATGAAAATTGTTACATGCTTGTGAAAAATGTCTGTTCTTATTTATGTACATGTGTGGTCGTATGCCAGTTACACTGTTGCGTTTCTGCTTGTGTGAATATGAATCATGAGTTCTGTTTGTAAGCACAATATAATGTATGTCGCGGCAAATGTTTGCATGCATTTGTTTCCTTGCTGCAGCAACAGCTTTAATTAAAGTTAGTCACTCATGTCAAACATTTAGCAAAAATATGTGGAAAAACATAATTTAAAAAATTAAAGTGGAAACGTAGCTTATTTACGGCATCAGCAGAGTTTAATGTTTAATGCACTGTTAATTTGGTTAACCAAAGTAGTGCAATTATAATTTATTATCTGAAAATAGTATTTCAGAGCAGAGACAAAAAACAGTTTATTCAATAAGTAAAATCATATTGTAAAAAAATGAAAAGTAAAATAAATTTTGCGATACAAAGTGTTTAATATTTTACTGAAATTTTAATTTTATTGAACTAATGTGAAATTTGACACGACCAAAGTTCATAGGATGCTAATGAAGGGTGGTTGCTACCCAGAATTAGCCGGTTCTCCACCTAGCTAAAAAAAATTTTACTTTTCTTTACTTAATTAGTATTGATTCAAAAAGGTGACAAACCAAGGGTTGAACTTGAGCATGAAAAGGTAATTTAATGCAAAGAGTTTAATGTTGCGTATTTTATAGCAAAAAAAAAAAAAAAAAAAAAAAAATAAAACAAAAAAATATTTTTACGATGATATCGAAATCGACTGGCATTTAACTGCAGCATTTTGCTCTTAGAACGTTGTAAAGAAATTCGTTGCCACTTATATGCATGATCCCTGTAGTTTTTCCACTTCTGAAAAAATAAAAACTGATAAATATTATGCATCAGTCACTTTTGGTAAGCAAATGTTTTCAGGCCTTAAAGTGTGCAACATAAAAATCAGTCCCAGGGCACCTGCAGAAAACTAAATGTGTGGTCAACTCCCAATAATTTCTTCTCACCAATATATTTTTTAAATACACTCACCCATTACCTCATCTTTTGAGGGATGCTCCATAAAAAAATTAATAAGCAGATGTTCTGAAAATGATTTTTCTTAAAGCCATCCAAGAGGCCATGGCACCAAATCGAGAAATTTTTGTCCTTACAAATTGAAGACTCTACCCCACCAAACACATATGGAGAAATTTTCCAAATCGAATTCTTTCACTAGCATTTTATTTTCCCTTCACCTCGTTTTATTTTTCCAAATGTTTGCTCAGAGTATGAACGAAAATTTCTCTCAAGATGAGTTCCTTTCAATGGCCTTGTAAATGCTTTGGAAAATTCCCTCCAACGTCTGGTGCCACGAAGTCTTGAACTGTAATTATGAAAGAAAACAACTTTGTTGAAAATGTTTTAGTGACAACAAAAAATATTTTCTTTAGTACAAAAATATTGTTTTTACTTTAAGTTTTCTCTAGACAAATGACGCCAGTGGTTTGGAAAATATCACTGCTGAGCTGAAAGCCGCATAAACTCATTTAACCAGCAAGTTTGAGAGAAAAACAAAAATGAATTTTAAAATACAAAAACAAAAATACTGTTAAAAAAGAAGTTGTTAATAAAACGCAAAATGGTTTTTGGTGTTAGACTAAATATTAGTCAGCTGTGGACAAAAATATTTTGTGTCTTTAAAATACAAGTTTAAATTCGATATTGAAATACAAAATGTATTATTTGAGATATTATTGTATATGAAGAAGGATAATACATATGTATATGAAGATGGATAGTAGGGTAGGTCGATTTAGCATGCGGAAGAAAAGTTTCACCACCACATATCGAAAAAATTGCGGCATCCCCTTGGGAGGCACGGTACGGCGTAAACAAGCCTGAAAAAAATATTGGAGAGAAAAAATCATTGAGAATTTTTCATATTAAAAGGCGTTTGATTTAAAAATTTTTTTTTTTTTGTGTGGAGGCCCTCATGTAGGCCTGGTAGCGGGTCGGCGTGTTTGAAAAAACAATTGGAAAGAAAAAGTTATTAGTGTGGGTAGGGGCCCACATTTAAAAATCAAATTTTCCCCCAACCACGCGAACTTGCCTCAGGGTGCCCACAGAGAGCCAATTGTAGGGTTGACCTTTTTGTTTCCTCAAATATTTCTGTCGAAGACACCGGCTGCGTACTACGCCTCCTTGCCTACCCACCTAAATTAGTGTGTCAAGCGTAGTTTTGCTGTCTAAAATACACATCTTTTTACAACGTGAGTGACTTAGATGAAAATATTAAGTTTGATGGTAATTTAGGTTGGACTAGAGCTCCCGTACAAAAAAAGAAAAAGAAGAAGTAAAACTAAAACTAAATGACTTTTTTGATGTTTTGTAATTGAAATTTTTTCCTCATATCAAAAGCTGGCAAAAATGCGGTGGCAAAATAGCAACAAAATATTGTGCCTACTGGATATGAACGCTTTGGAGTTTTGGTTCATTGAAAAATGGGGGAGAAACAAAAACGTGACATCAGTTCATAGAGTTTGGTTCGTGTGTTTGTGTTGCAAACAAATCTTCATGTTTTGTTGTTGCTTTGAGTATGAATTCTGGAATAAATATTTTGTGTACGTTATAAAAAAAACCGGCAGCAAAGTGCAAATTTATGAATTTTACTTTAAAATTAATTTTTTAGAGATAAAATTTCTAGTTTTTCAGAAATTTTTTAAGTGAAATTATGGAGCCAGAAATTTGATCACATGTAACTTAAGCAAAAGGGAAACTACTAGGGAAACGTGGCGGCTTAAAAATAGCTAGATGCGCCCCAGCTAAAGTGATTTTTTTGAATTATTTGTCTTTTCTGAATAGTGCCAGTAACAGCTATCACTTTATAAAGAGGAATCGACCAGTATGCACTTATACGAAAGTGATTTCTGCAGTAATTAGCCATTAATGAAATGAGTTTAAAAAATTATTGAAATAAGTTTAAATAAGTTTTTTTAAATCCATTGTCTAAGGAGCAAATTCATCATGAGGCATTGATTTGTCAACCGCATTACTTAAATATATTGGTTTTCGATTTTGATTTCAGCTAGATTCCTAAATGAACACATGGCTTTCATTTTAGTTATTCATTGCTTCATAGAATAAAAATAAATAAACTCATTGACAATCTGCATGAAAATTAAGCATTTAATTTTACCATCTTTACATCATGTACTTATTTTTACTTTTTATTAAGCCAGAGATCATTAGTATTCTGTCTGTGGCATGGTTAAGCCAAAATCTTACATTCCCTCATGTAGTGGAAGCCTTATACGAAATAGCGTTTTGCTTGAACACTGTTCATTTATGTCATCTGTCATGATGCTTTTACCACATTGACAGGAAAATGTCAAAGTCAGCAATTTTGAATGCAAGAAACAAAAAATACTCTGGCAAACAAAACTGTTCCAGGGAAGAGAACATTTAGTTCTTTTGTGACAAGTATTTTGCTAACGAGCATTAAAAACGAAAGAGGTTTGAGAAGAACTTTTATGTCTAAAAGGAGGTAGATTTTCTAAAAAAAAAGCTATTTCCCAGTATTTCTAATTCCTTGATGTTTTATGCTTTAGCTTTCTTAAGCTTTATTTTATGTTTGTGGTTATTACGACATTTTCTTTTGAACTTATTCCATTTACAATCTGAAGTCATATTTTAAGAAAAACTAAATTCATGATATTTGCCACTCTGTAGTGACAAAATTGGACTAAGCGAACGAATTTATAATTTTATATTAAAAACAATTTATTAAACAAGTTTTCTCAGCTCCTTGCAAATCATAAGCAGCAACTGTTTTGGTTAGACCTGCCACCATTTTAAGCTTAGTTGATGTGTGGTACTTTGGTGTTTTAGATTCCTTTTCATACCTTCAGTCATTTTAAAATCTTTCATCTGTTTTTATACTCGAATAACCGAAACTCGTGACTCATGTTCAAATATATATTTTTTTAGTTTTTGGCTCAAAAATGAAAAATGAATTCATATTATTTTTCGTGTATATTGAAAATAAATCAGTTTTAAATAAAAATTGAACCTTAACTCGAACGTGAGAATTTTTTAAAGTTTAACACATTTGCGGGCTCATGCGAGTTAAATGAATTTCATGGGAAATATTTTGTTTTCATTTTTATAGAGACACAAGTCTATATATTAAACAATGTTGGCATATTAAATAAAAAGTGGTTGCAACATTTGTTATTTTAGGTACAATCATCAATGTAACATTTCTGGTTGTTTATCTTGAACTCAGTTGTTCATGTTTCTAAAGTGATACTAAAGCTAAGAACGGATGTTGGCGAGAAGTGTGGCGACTTCGAAACAGCTAGTTGTGCACCTAGCTAAAGGTCCCTGATGTTTTCAAGCACAAAATTAGTACAGAATGATTTAAGCTCCATACACGTGATACAAAAACAATGATATAAGAAAGAGTTCGAATAATAAATATTTAATAATCCATAGTATTAGGGTCTTATTCATAATAAATATTTTAGGTTTATTAAACTCTTCTTTGACAAGTTTTCCATACAAATATGTCAAATAAGAGTCTTATAAGCCTGAAATATTTTTTGTGATTAAGGGTGTTAATGTATAAAATCTTCAAACTGACGAGGGCATGAGTCTTAACACTTATTTTGTTCTCTATCACCTGGGCATTTTTTCACTTTGATTTGGGTCTGTTTGTGCTGTATACGAAAATGTATACATATGTAAATAGTAAACACTAAACAACTGTGCCATAATGAGTTCACATAACTTCTTTTTGTTACATTTTTGCAACGCGAGCTTTGTTGCTTATTTGGGGTTTTGCATGTACATGTTCGCATAACAAAACTCACGACCGAGATATTTGACAGTTGCCATTTATATTGTTGTGTTTAATGAAAGTTGCTGGCACGACTGTAAATGGTTCCCGCAAAAGTTTAACAAATGTTTTAGGCATTTGAAATTGACTTTATAAAGGATGTTTTCATGTTTTGTGGCTGCAAAACTGATTAAAAATTTTGTGACTAATGTCACACCGTCGCGACGGTGTCAGTTGGCTGTGCTGCTTTTGCAAAGAGAAAGGCAAGAAAAACTGATTTTTAGTGTCTAAAGCTTAAAACATTCACTAACAAATTTATGAATTATGTTAATGGAGCTTATTAGCATTTGTCAAAATAATGTTAATAGTGCACAGAAAAGTAATTTGGCCAAATTGTTACTAAGTGGGCTCAACTTATTTTGAATAAGCAGAGATATTTAATAACTGTTGACTGAAGATTTATGAAAAATTAAATTGAAAGTGAGGGGATTACCTGCAGAATTCTGAATTTAGTTACTCACTTCAATGGAGAGCAATTTGAACTGGGCGTTAAAAAACTGAAGATATTCTTGAACTAAAACAGATGTTTAACTTATTATAATTATTAGTTTCTTGTTAGCAATTATACTCTGTAACTTGGCTCTGGTTCAAATTCTCAGCATTTTTTTTAGCCTTTTTAATTGTTTGCAAATTATATTTTATTGTTTTAGCATCAAAATTGCCACTCTAATAGTATTATCCTTGTAGCAGCTGCATGATTTTGGAATTCAGTTAAATACTTTGTCTGCTCCTAAGCAATATTTAATCCATTGGCTTTATAATTTAATTCAGTTAACTTTTCTCTGATGCGATTTTGCTACTAATTGTTAAAATTATGAGCAGATATGCAAACAATATATTAATAAATTTTCTGCTCTAATTTAAATTTAAGAGAGAATAAAACCAACATTTGGTTTGTATCACATGATGCTGAAAACACACATTATTATTATTTAATTGAAAGTTTTATGCATACATGTGCATTAGGGGAGGTCGTTATGGCAATCGATTGGGTGCCATGCATTTTTCGATAGGTTTTGGTATAGGGAAAAGAGTTTCACAACATTTAAAAAAAATCATTCGAATCGAATTTTTAATTTTTTTTATTGAGACCCTTAAAAAGAGGTACGGGGAAACTATACTGAAAAAAATAATTGGGAAAAAATTGTACATTAGTCGGGCGCCTTAAATCCTCTGCCAGTGATAGCCCACTAACTTGGCGTTGGTTGCCCTTAGAAAAGTCAAATGCAAGTCCGAAACCCAATAAAGTTTTTCTTCGCAAAATTTTGTTTTCGATTCCAGTGACTGCATACCACGCCTCCTTGCGTCTAAGTGGGCGTCAAAAGCATATAACTATATTACTAACAGTAAAATATTTTTTATCGTGCCAAAGTGATTTCCCAACGTCAACAACTTTTTGGTCTACAAAAATCGACCGGGTCTATTGTACACATACATATAATAAAGAAAAATCGTCAACATGATGTGTTGGGAATTGACAAGTGCACTGAAACATATGTATGCATAAAGGCTAACCCAAATACTCTAAATATATTTACACATATATGGTTGCCTTAACATGTAAGGGCCAAAACCCAATTTTTTTTTTCCTTAAATCGAGTTTTTTCAAATCTCCAAACAACATACTCTAACTTATCGGATCCGACTGCCAAAAACAAAAACTACTCAGGGCCTTTCTCTTTTGCGACAACGCTTTGTAGGTATGTTTATGTTACATGCACATTCGTTTGCATAGATTAAGTATTCCTTTATATATTATGCAGATGTTAAGAGATGAGCTGAGTGGAAAGAAACTGCATACGAAACCATAATTATCTGCAAACTTTTCCAAATGTATTTGCCGAAGTTGTGAAAGGATATTTGTTGGCATTATAAATCTTTAGCATTAAAAAACTATAATTTTCTTTGGTATAAAACCCAAAAGCTTTTCAGCATAAAGGACCTGGCAGATCTGTGTGCAATAATACTATTTAGCAGCATAGTAGAAGGGTATGTACATGTGTGTGTGTGTGTAGGTGGATGCATATAACAGCATATGCTTGGCATTCAATTTGCTGCTATCAAGGAATTTAATGACTTGGCTTAACCGGAATTGGGGTTTTTTCTCAGTTACGAGAACACTTTGAAACAAGAACAAGAATTTATTTGAATATTAACACATAATTCAAATTTACCATTTCACTTGAGCAGTTAAGCAAATACAGATTAGAGGGGAACATGCAGCAGCAAGAAAGAAAATGAATGGTTTGGAAAATTTACAGAGTACCGGAATTGGTTTGTCATACAACAAACAATAATATGCAGTTTCTAAAACATGACTGAATGAGTGATGCATCTGGAAAATTTGTGGGAAATGCTTGTGGGAAAACAAAGGGTATTATATAAACATTCTGAAGATGTCTCATTCATTTGTACTCTGCAAGCTGCAGATAAACACATGCCAAGACTGATGTTACATCCTGTATTCTTTCCTTTTTTTTGTCCGTGTGATGGTAAAGCACATTAATCAGCATAAAGTATAGAAAGATTAAAAAATAATGTCAGTCTTTCGTCCAAAGCCAGAACGTTTGTGGTTGTACATTAATGCAGGTAAATTAGTAGAAAAGAAAAATGAATTTCTAGGCATGAGCCGTGCTGTCCAATAGTAATAATAAAAAACTTTTCTCTAAGCGCTTCTTATATGTATGTAAAATTGATTAAAAAAATGATGGTTGCAAGAAAGGCATTTATGTGGCTTAAATTTTTGGAACTCTATCCAATTTCTCTATTATTTAAAACACCTTTATGATAACCAATTCTCATGCTTGAACTAGTATTTCACAGGCTAATTTTGGTTTACTCGGTTACACAAAGAAGATTCCAAAAATCTTAGGAGTGACAAAGGGTCAGCCAGCTCTATTGAACTTGGATCAGCGTTGTGGGTGGGTGCACTGGTTTATCGCTTCTATTATAGAGTCTGATCTAACAAGATCGGTGGTCTTGGTTCAAAACCGATCATATCTTCACCTCAGCAAGGGTGTATCTGTTCATAGTAGATTGGTGAAAGAATCAGATAGCGCTTATAGAAAGAGTTATTTTAGATAAATATTGCATCTGTGAACGAAAGTATCTGTAGAGTTAAGGGAATAATGTGGGAAGGTAAAAATCTAATTAGCACATGCACCTTCTTTACCTCTTCTTTTTTAAAACCTTTTTTTCCTAACTCCAGAACAGTGCACTGCATATAGAGGGGAAGTTCCCTGTGCACCAGACTGAGTCAGAAACCAAAATATTCTAAAAGTTTTTTTTTCCAACAACTGCGCAGTTTTTCTAAATAGTGAGTACTTAAAGGGCGAAGCATCTCATTGATTACAAAGCATATATGAGCGCTCTGTTTCTCAAGATTTAGAAGAGCTGAATAAAAGAGCACATATATAATTTATTATGTTGTTTTTCTGTTTGTTAGAATAAAAAACAAAAAAACTAGGTTTTTATTAGAGCGCACTCTTTTTTTGTACCACGAAAAGAGTGCGCTAGGCCTACACTCCTCCCTGATGAATTTTTTTTATCAGTGAACGTTAAAAGTATGATTTGTCGGCCGGTGCAGTTTTCAATCTTCACTCAAGGGCGATTCCACAAGGGTCAGTGCATTTTATTATGCTGGTTGATGTGTTGAATTATTAAATCTAGTTTTATAGTACGCAATTCTTTTCTTGCAGCTTTTGATGATAAAAATTATAAACGTTTCTAATTACGCATGACAAGTACCGAATTTTTTATATATTCTGAAGAGGTTTTCAAATACTATAAAATGGTATTAAAACTTATCTCTCGTAAGCCATTGAAAATATATTGACAGCAGCCTTCACTAGAAAGTGAAAAGTGATCCCTGAAATTTGGGGAAAACTTTAAAATTCACCATCGCAACTTCCAGACCCAGGTTTAACAACTCAAATCGCTCAGATTGCGTGAACTCTTCGAACTAATTTGTTTAACAGATAGCTTGCATAGAGTGCAATAGACTTAAGCCCCGTTGGCTTAACTTGCTTGAAAATAATATACGATTTGATGAAAATTGTATGAAACATAACTGTTGTTGTTGGTGTCCTTAAGCAATCTTTATCAGCTCATAAAAATTTGGTTACGAGTATACAAATATTATAAATTTTATTCAATATTACTTATTTTTGAAGTGGCACCATGATTCCTTACACTTTCCTGGAAAGTTCATAAACAGCTGACATGAGATAATAGATAGATATAAATTGCTATCGAAAAACTTTTATTATTATTTAAAGATAACAGCCGCACAAAATTGAGCGAAAATGGAAATAGAATAAAGTATGTTTGAGATATATTCTCCCAAACAAGTCACTAAACTTTCATGATTAAAATAAAATGTAATATGGCAGAAGAAAAACATGTAAGAAATCATTTTCGTTCTCCCTAAAATATCAAAAACATATCAAATAACTTGAGAATTGAGTACGCGTATCCCTCTCATAATTTAGCTGTAAATTTTGTGAGAAGAGCTAAACCATTTATTAATGCTCATGGAATTTCTTTGTTGTTTTTTTTTGAAGTAGATATTTAGTTCACCAAAGAGTCTTCAAAGTTATAGTTTAGCGATTTGTATAACTTAATACCTAACCAAATATGTTTCTCGAATCTAGTACAACATTTTGAAACTGTGCACAGGAATACTGCTGAATTTTCGAAAGTAAATTTCTTAATATAGAAATATTTGTGTGGCGATACTATTTAATTCATTTTTATGTTAAAAATTAGGATAAACATTATTTTCCAAAAAAAAAAGTAGAATATTAAATATAGGTTCAATATTTTCTACAAAGTTTATGGCTCTACTGACGATTTGAGTAGCTGCAATGAAATGCTAGCGGCGCATAAACGACTACACAGAAAACAATTAAGTCGGTGTATTAGACTTAAAAAATAGTTTTTTTGTCTATTTACAGAACACCTCAATTCGTTGATTATATTTCATTTTGGTAAAATTGTCATGACATGAAAAATGTGTTTCTAGTGCAGTGAATTTTCCTGTACATTGACATTTGGTTATTCTATGTTTTTTACTTTAAGCAAGAAATTTGCAATTTGTTTTCCTTAGATTTTGGAGTAAAGCCAATTTTACCAGATATAATATGTGTACATGTGTGGCCAGAAGCACCCTAAAATATGTTTGTGTGACATACATACATATTTACAGTGTTTCTTGCAAAAAATAGATTGCATGTAAGACAAAAAACTTTCTTCTTTCAGGCAACTTAGACTTGTTTTCTAATTCAGAGCAACAATTCATTAAATTTTCGTTATATTCTCTTTTTTAGATTTTGCTCATGGAACCTTATGTGCATAAATGTACATAAATAATACATAAAGTATCCTTTATGTATTTTTGTCGTTTTAATTACAAAAAAAAATTAAAGAAAATTATGTTCATTTTATGCTTAAAGGACGGCATGAAGGCCTTAAGAAAATTTACATTCAGAAAATAACAAATAACACGTTAAAATAATTGTATGGATTATTACAGATAATAAATCAATTTTTTCATTTTGGAAATATTCTATAAAAATATCTTAATGTTTATTAATAGTATTTTTAACATCATTAAGCTAAATGTCAAAAGTTCCGCAGTCAAAATAATATATGAACATTAATTTTCTTCTGACTTGACGGAAAAAAATCTGCTATACAAATCTGCCTGTAATGGTACAAAAATTTGGCAAATCTTTCTTTTTACTCTTCGTAGCAATGTGTGGAAATTTACATAACGGATTTAAAAACGTAAGATTCCGTGTTTAACACGCAGTTCTTAGGGGGGCATAAATTTCCTTAAAACTTTCGTAACGGCCTTGAGACGGAAGTGGGATAGCAAAATTTTAGTTCATTGTCTTAAAAAGTATTTCTGAAAGTATTTCGTTCTTAAGCATTGTCTAAGAAGATTTTCTAGAAGATTCGATCGTCAGTGAACACAAAATAAGTTTATATATCGTTTTTTTTTTTTTTTTGATTATAAAATAATGTAATCATCAATTTTTTATTGGGCACAATACTAAGGAAATTTTTATCGAAAAACAACAGAATTTCTATATAAAATTTAACAATTTTGTATCAGGTTGGAAATACATACACATTTGGTTACGTATTCAAGTTGTAGAAATCGCCATATTAAAATTATATTATCTCTTTAAAAACACTCTGCAAACTAAATGTCTACTCAGAAAGCAACGAAAAATTTCAAAGAGCATCATTTGCTCTTCTCACAAAATTTACAGATTAATTATGAGAGAGATACGTGTACTCAATTCTTACAGTTTTTTCGTTTGCATTTCACTTCAATGACTTATTGTGAGAATTTCCGCTCAAAATGATAATTTGTTAAATACGTGACTTTGACTTCTTCTTACTCAATAAAGTTTTTTTTCTACTGCGTTATTTCATTTAGCAAAGGCAATAGTAGCCTCAAAAATAAGTTTTTTTTTTAAATGCAGCTGTAAATTGCAAACTCTCTTCAAGAAAATCGACTGTATAAAATTTAACTAAAGTAACATTCCCCTCAAAAATAAATTTATTCAAATGCTTCTTTAAGTCATAAACTCTCCTCGGGAAGCTCAAATATTTATTCTAACCAAGTAAAAAGTTTTGCAATATATTCTGTTGCTGTCACTCAAGCGCATTCAACAATCTACACAACTTTGCTGAATTAGTATGTTAAAACCTCTTGATGGGTTTTTGTATGGCACTCGATTGTGATTACAGTCTAATAATAGAATCCAAAGATAACATTTTCTTAAATGTTTGCAAAGTGCAACAAAAATATTTGAGCGAAAACTAACAAGAGGGAAAATTGTATTAAAAACTCTGTGACAACTTTCAGCAAACTTTTGCATAATTAAGACTTTGAAGAAAAAGTATCTGAGAAAAATGAAAAGAAAAAAAAAATAGAAGCAAATGAAACATAAAATTGTAAAACAAAGCAACTAAAGATAGAGGAAAAAATTAATTGGGTAAGTGAACAATAATACAAAATTTCAAACGCCTGAGGCAAATATGCAAATTGGACATAAATTTATTTTTGGATACTGCATTTATTAAGTTCTATTACTAAAAGAGGTAAGCGACTCTAAGTCATGATTTTTTTTACTACTGCAAGTAGACTTTATATGCCCTTTAAAAATAATATTCCCCTATATTCCAATCGATGTCATCGTTGACGCAACAATTCAACATCAAAAAAATCTTATTTGTACACTCCTCTTCTACAGCAAGTTTCTGCTTCTTTGTATACATTTGACATCATTTAGATCTAGAATCCACATAAAGCCTATTAATTACCTTCAGTTGTTGTTGCCAACGATCAAATACGGGCCAAGTATTGAGTCAATTTGATGTAACTACGGTGATGAGAAATAGAGTATGGTGATTTATTTAGTACAATTTAATTTGTAGTCTTTGTGATAGTACAAATTTAATTGTAAACTCTTATTACTGCCCAGTACAACTTTTTATGTACAGATGGAATTTTTTGAATATAAACTCATTACTTCTGGCGTTAGAAATTCAAAAATATGTATGCAAATTCACAGAAAGTTCTTGAAGTAATTCAAATTTCTTATAGTTTTTCGTACACAGAAAAAAAAACTCGGTTTAAATTTAAGTTTTTCCTACTTGATTTTAATACGAAGCGTACCTGAAAATCTAAGTGCGCATAACAAGTGTACTTAAAACAAGCCGAATTGGGATTATTAAGGAGATTCAATCCTGTTTAGCCTTAACATACAAAGTTCCTGGGTGTATTTGTAACCAGACCTTTTGTATGATTGTGTAAGTATAGAATTTTGTTTCAATTTCTTAAATTGCCATGATGGCTGAATTGGTAAAGTAGCTGGACGGAAAGTAGTTGGGTTCCAGGTTCAAATCGGCAAAGAGACAAAATAATTATTAAATTATTATTAAATTAAAGATATAGAGCGGAATAGTTCAGGTACAAATTTCGGATTAAATAGGCTTCAGAAACATCGAATCAATTGAATAATCAATTATCACAACAAAACAAAATCAATCCTCCTCTATTTAAATTAATCCGAAACGGTGTCAAAAGTAGGGTGTATCAAGGTTCTTAAATCAAGAACGGCGATGTAGTTTTTAAGCAAGGATTTGAGCTATATTCAAGCCGAAAGCAGGGTTGGATATGACTTAATTTAATCCGAAGCTGTGATTGAATATGGCTAAAACTAAGTATTTAGCGCTTGAAAAATTCACACTTAAAACATGCACAACGTACTTGATTTAAGAAAACTTATGCCTACCAAACACCGCTTGCGATTAATTTAAATACAAATGGATTGAATTGATTTTTAAGTGGATAAATAAAGTCTAGCATAGCCTTAGTTTTGTTATTATTCATCTACGCCTTCACAAAAACAAAATTGTTCTTTACTCCAATGTCCTAATACTTTCCAAATACTTATCCAATAAAAACTTCTGTTCATTTGAAAAAAAACCCCAACCAGAGGACAATATTTATTGAAATGTTGCTCTTTCACAAGCAACAGCCCTGGAAACTTTTCCAAAACGACAATAGAAAGCAATCAAAAGAATAGAAAACTAAACTTAAGCACAACTTTGTAGATGCTGCATGAGAGCAAACTTTAGTGATTACTTTATCAAGTTAAGGACATCGTGTCCAGTTTCTAATAGGCCTTCTATCTTACATTCACTTGGTTATTGGTTAAGACAAACAAACAAGTTTTCAATATTTGGTCATTTTATTAAATTTCTTTTTATTTGTTTTAGTTCGTTTGTTTCTGCAACGCTGGACGATACTTTGTCGTCCAATTTTTTTCCATTTGATTTTGTTCGTTTATGTTAACAACTCACACCACTGCTGAAAGCACACAAAAACTTTTATAGTTGTGCTAAAAAATTACCAATCTTTTGCTGTCGTGTTGGTAACGAGCTGGCTGCTTTTGGCAAAGTTTTTCTCATTGATTTTATTTCTTTAGTCTTTTAATTCTATTTGCAGACTTGAGAGTAGGAAAAAAATGATATTTCAATTACGTTGGCAAAAACTTATGGCACGTTTTATGCCTGCCTGTTATGTAGCCAGAATTTCTTCTATTTTAAAGTTTACTTTTCTAAACAAAACTGTAGCTATGACAGAAAAATTTATTGGAAATTCATCAAGAAAAGTGTGCACTTAATGCTTATACTTAGAAAAGGTACAACTGGAGCCCATCACATTCATTAATATTTGCTTTGAAATTGTAGAAACATACAAAATAGTAATAGTTTGAGACAAAAGATTAAAATGCCACATGCTTACCAAGATTTTAGTCCACAAGTCCTAGTGGAGCTTAATTATTTTTATTCTATTCGAACTTGTATATAAAAACAAAATTATTTGTAAAAAGATTGTTGTACAACAAAGTGCTGAAAATTAAACTGATCTTTGATATTTGAAAAATTTTAATTCATGGTCAGCCCAACCACAAACAGCAATTTCATGCATTTGAGGTTCGATCTGGTATAATGGTTGCATAGATCTCTAACTAATTTTCAATACAGGTGACAAATTTATTTCTTTCCACCACAGCAGTAGTTACCTTCGAAACCAAACCATGCCAAAACTCATTACCCGCAAATACATACATATGTAAGACTTCAACAAAAACACACATGCATACATATTTTGGCCTGCTACTTCTTGTTTTCTTGTAAAATATTATGCCTTTTACATCAGCTTCAGAAAAAGCATCTGTGGTGGCATAAGAAAGTACTTTACGATCTCTTACTCGTATACAACCTGGATCTTGGTGCTATGCTTAGCCGAGGCAGAAAGGGTGCAGGATACCTTGTTTATCTTGGTGCCCAAAAATCTTAGGCCGGAAGGCAATTCTTTCCTACGGGGAGCCGTGCCCCGGGATCACTTTAAGCGATCATGCCCACGATCATAACTTGAGGAGCCCTCTTTGGCTGAAGCGTACTGGGTGTGATTGCTATCGTAAATTTGCATGGGGGGGGGGGGGGAACGTTGGTAGCCATACCGATCATATAGCCTTCAGGCATATGTTTGGAGGTCGTAGCGCACCCGTAGAGCTGTTACCTACCATGCAAAAGACACTGCTTTGCTAGAAACTGGAACAGCAGGACTATCAGGGCTGGTTAAATGCCTGATGTTCCCAGTATTAAATAAATATTAAATAGCTTGAAGTCCTCAGCAAGTGATTATGTTGCGGGCCAAGAGCACTAGCAAATACATTGCCACTGGAACAGTAGGACCAGCTATTCGGGAGCGGTGGTATTACGTCAAAAAATACTAATTGTAGTTTGGCGCACCGCTGGATAATGGCGACAAATATCATTGGAATATGCCTTTTTTATTATTTATAAGCAAATATTTGCCTAAAATATTAGTAAACAGAAAGTTATGGTCTCATCGTTTGTGCAAAATTTAACAACTATAGGGAATTTACTAGCATCCTCTTATATCGTTGTTTCCTTTATTCAAAAATGAACTACTTATTCCAAAATTCTCATGAACAAAATGAGAATCAGAAATATTCAAGCAAACTTTTTATACAGAAAGCATTTTACGTTTGGCAACACCTTTACTTATAGACGGCTGAAAAGAGACAGAAAGCGGTAAGGTCTATTTTTTTGACCTAAATTAATAAATTTCAATTGGCTCTTATAGCGAATAAATAATTAAGTTCATTGTAAAATATTATTACGTTATAATGGCAGCACATATATTTTTTCCGTTTGGATTTTTGAGATCCCACTTAAACTTAAAGGTTTACCTAGTTTAAGTGGGATCTCATAAATCCAGCCCAATACGTACATATATGTACATTAAAATCTAATTATATTTTTTTTTTCTGGTAGTAGACAAACTAATCAATAAAATGAGAATTTGTAAAAAACAGGTGATAATAAAGAAGACTTTTCGAGCTGGTCTGCACGTTTACTATGCTGTGTAGTAGAAAAAACTGTGGCATCGAAGCTTGATATTCAGTAATAGTTGCATATACGCCTTAAAAGAAAAAAATATTTCTAGGCGCCTGCTAATGCAGAACACAATTCCACTGAATTTCTGTCTACAGGAAATTTTCCAATTACTTTGAGTTTTCATTTTTTTTTTCTCAGTTGAATGCACATTCTTTAAAGGAATATAAAATTTGTATGCTATATGTAGAGTACGAGTTTGCTTTCAACTTGCCATATTTTGGCAATAAGTGTTTTCTTTTTTGTTTTTGTGTTTATCAGATAAGATATAGCAGGAATAAAAAGCTCACGTAGCTCGGTTGTTTTTTTCAATCAGATCAGCCAAGCGCACTCAGCATATATTTTGCAGTTGGTTGCTTTACCTTTGTAATGAAAATTCTTTTGGTTTTCTCTCAGTAATTTACTTTAGAACAGAGTTATTTCTATCTGGCAGGCGTTTTAAAAATTCTGCTCCGCTTAGCAATTTTTCGCGGCAATGGAAACTGCCGCATGACTGTTTTTCTTTTCTTACTTTTTAATATCATTGCTTGGGAAATTTATATTATTTAATGAGTCATTACACATGTCAGCATATTTTGTTTTCTCAAATATGGTGCATTAAATTATATATATTTTTTTGATACAAGTATAATTAATAGAAATCCTATGCGAACTAAAAACCCATGCGATAAAACTGTACAACTGAATTATCTTATTCTTTTGTTGTTTTACATAAAAACTCATTATCAAAATATTAGTTATCCTTAGAAATTTTCAATATATTGATTAGTGCTCCATGATGATTTTGCCAGCTTTATTAAACGCATATCAAACTATTGCCAAAATATCTAATTTAATAACGTGTAAATATTATGGTTTGCAAATCAATATTTGATTAGAAAAGCATATTTTTCCAATAAACTTAATAAGCTGAAAATTATTTAGCCAGTTCTAAAAGGTTTGTGTATATACATATTAATTTATTCATATATTGCATGGACAGATAAGTACTAACCAACCTGCTCTTAATAATTATAGCAGATATGGCAGAATATGCTTGGTTTAACCAAATTACACTTTAAAACTTTTCCATTAAAATTTTACAACACATGTGTAAATATTTAATGAAAAATTTATGCTGCTGCTTGCGAGCAGCAGGGGAAGTGAAAAACAATTGGACAAAACTAATTAATTTTTATTTGATAATACAAAACCGCAATAAGCGCTGTGCCAACTGAAGGTTCAAGTGCAGAGAAGCATAAATATTGTGGCCAACCACATGCACGATAAACTATTCACGTTATAAATTTCACGGGAACAGTGAAATGTATAGATGTATGTATATGAGAATAAATTTTTTTTGTACGTATTGAAATAATTGAATAAAACTATCAAGTCATAATAAATCTTTAAATTTGAAGGCATAACCATAAACAATGTCGTGGTGCTAAAACTGGAATTTAATAAATGCAAGGCTTTTAGTTTATATTTAGCTTCACTAAACAGAATATAATCAAACAAAATAATAGTTTTATTTATTGATTTTTAGTTCTTAGGAAAACATTTTGTGATTTATAATTAGTTGACTTGTTTCAAGAGCTTTGCAATTTAATATTAATATTTTTATATACTTTTGCGATTCTTGGCATATTCTCATCTATGTCTCGCTATACGAAGGAGAAAATATACGAAGAAGTATAAAAAAATTTGTAATAAGGATTTTCCGCTTTAGAAAATACTACGATTTCTTGACTTTGGCTTAATTTTGTTGCTTCAAGATTGAGCAAGATGGTTTGTGGTAAAATTGTAGTGACCAACATCAGTAAAGATTGCAGCGATTCGAGTGCTGATGGTCGTTGTGAGGGACGTGAGACAGTCATGGTATATTCCTTAGTTAATAAGTCTCCGAGCGTATTTTTTTTTTCATCTGCCTTTATAACGTAGATCTTTACAGTTTTACCAAAAAACTCCTGCTCAAATTTAGGGAATTAAGACGGAACAAAGACCCGAATAAATTAATTAGCTTGTGTAATATAATTTTAAATTTGTTAAGCAACAGCCTGGTAATCAATAGCATTAAATATGAACAGTCAGTAGTGAAGATCTCAGGTGGTAGGATGGCCAGTTTGCAATTAGTCGCGACCTGGGCTCGAAGCACTTATGGCAATAGCCATTTTTGTATCCCAGCCAGAAAGTCGACTTCATTTTTTTTTTGTCTTCTTTCATAATGTTCATCAATCCCATCTTATCGCAAAAACGTCTTTTTCAATTTTGAATAAAATTATGACCAATTCTAAATCAAATATTTCGACTATAAAGTTGAAATTAATTGTTAAATTTTTTTCCAATTCAAACCGATTTGTTTATTGAGGCCATTCCTTGCTTCAGTTTTATTGACATCATTAAAGTGTTTGCGTTTGTTGCAGTTAATGCTCATTAATGCTGTTTATGCTTCAGTGCAGCTGTTTGTAGCATATTAATTAATGGCTGCTAATTACTAACATTTTTCATTTCACTGCATTGTTTTTACTTAAATTATTATAATTGCAAATATTTCTCATTAAATCATTATGTCGTGTACAAAACAATTGTAGCGAAATAAACGTTTAATTATTTAATGTGCATTGATGTTGGTATCAAATATTAATTTAGAGAGTCATGTGGACTTCTGTGACTGCAAAAATTAAATATTTTTCTTATTAAGTTCTGCGACGTTTTTAATAAAAGTAAATGCTCCTATTAATATTAATAAATATTTTTATTAATAAAAAAATTGCTCTAGTAAAGCGGCTTTCTTTGCTTTTGCAAATAGTTGCCATATCAAGGACTGCGAAAGAGGACTGGAAAAGTCACAATTTTAACTCAAAGCGAAAAATATATGTATATGTAAATACAGAAAAAGCACATATAAAAATAATGGTATATAAATGGCGACGCAGATTGAAAAAAAATGAAAATATAAGCACCTCTCTTTCTTTTGACTACAAAAAAATAAAGAACTCTGGAATATTCTTCATTAGTCCTCAGGTGTGACTGGCTCAATTATTGTTTCAAATTTCCCTGGACAAACGTTATGCCAAGCAATTTGTATGGACAAAGATTTTCCAATATTGTGTTATCGATTTTTCAATAGCTTTTGGTATGAGGAAGAAAAATTTCTATCAGACATATCAAAAATTTAATTTCAAGGCATGCGAATTTTTTTTATTTTTATATGAAAACACACCCTGAGGAGGCGCGATATGGTTTTAGTGCATTCGAAAAAATTTTTGGGGAGAAAACCTTATTGGCGGCTGTTTCTACATTTGCCTCTTCTATTGGTATCCCGCCACAAGTAGGATTGGGGAAAATTTCATTTTCGCCACATTTGGTCTCGTATAGGAGTCGTGTACTATTGACTCCAGTAAGTTTTTCTACCAACATTTTTTTATTCCTGGCCAATTTACTGCGCATTTAATATTTGAAAGCAACAAACGTAACTTTGCTATTTAAAATTTTTTTCATTATTCATCGCATAAGAGACAGCGTGGTATTTAGTTCTCTTTATGAAAATTAATTGTTTTGAAGTATTTAATGTAAAAAGGAAACTTGTATCCTTTTAAATTTACGCATATTTTAAGTCTGCTTTTTTTTTTCTCGCCTTCACCCTGCACAATTAATATTTACTTAGAAAGCAAAGAAATGAAATTTTGTTGAGATTAAAATAAAATATGTGCTTCAACAAGATGAAAGTGAAAAGTTTTTTTTTCAACAACATTTCAACATTGTTGTTGTCCTTTCCCTGCTTTTTTTTCCTTAAAAGTAATTGGAAAGTTCTTTAACGACTTCTCTTGCCAAAACAACAAAAAAAAAAGAGCACCTTAACACATCTTTGATGGCAGTGATTCGTTTCAAATGGCAGGACGATTTATGTTTAAATGCAAATGAGTCTCTTTTACATTTTGTAATCTTTTCTGTTTTTTTTTTAATTTTTTTGTGCAAAAATCAAGAAAAACGATAAAGTTTTTTGTGCATAAAAATATTTTGCAAACATTTGATATATGAATAAAAGAAAAATGTAACAATTTATTAAAATGTTTCTCTTTAAAAACATTTTTTATTTTCTTTTTCGAAGCACACACAAAGATATGCTTTGTGAAATTGTTTTACATAAAAAAAAAATTATTTATGCAAGTATTCCTTTTATTTGCGTTTTAAAAGAAATACTTTCTGCAGTTTTGAAAAGTAATAAAGTTTTTAAAACAAGAAAAAGAAAAACTTGACAATTTTTAATGTAAATCAAAAGTTACTTTTGCATGTCACAAAATAACTCCACTCATACGAAAAATTTTAAACAAACTCATATACATACGTTTGTTTTAAGTTTACATGACGTCAGCTGAACTGAAAAAAGTAGTACATTAAGAAAAACCAAAAGCTTTTGAGCTCGAAAACTGCGTCTTCTAAGAAAAATAGAGGCAACAGCTGAAATAATTTAGCTTACTTTTAAATTTGCTTTATTATTTTCAGCTGGATATGAATAAACTAATGTATGAAAATTCTATCAGCTATTACGGAAAAATATCTCTTATTTGTGGCGCGACTGCGCAACGATGAATTTTGAAGTCATGGCTTTTACAAAACGAACAATAATAAAAATTTTAGGAGATAAATCTTAAGAAAAAAACAAAACTTTTTTCTTAATTTTTTTTTTTAATTTTTATTCTTTTTTAACTTTATTCTTGTATAATGCATATTTGTTTGTATTATTATCTTTTTAAAAGAATTATTTATCTATTATATTATAAACAAAACATAAACAAAGCAAAAGAAGCTGGATTCAATCTAATTTGCAGCCTCAATTAATAGTTGCAATATATTTCAAATAAATTAATATATTGTATGCTTACAGTAGGGCCTTGCTTACAATAACTCAATGATAAAATATTCTCTGTTGTTCGATTATGAATACAATTTTCAAGAGATTTCGCTCATAAGAGCCTAGTTTAACGTTTATAAATTATACCTTAAGTAAATAGCTTATTAATTTGAGTCTACTGATGAGTTGATTAGCATCAACGAAATGTCGGCAGCATATAGACGGCTGAAAAAGACAGAAAACATTTGAAAGGTCTATTTTTGTACCTGAATTATTATAACACCAATTGGCTCCTAAAGCAAATAAATAATTAAGTTTAAATTCAAATAGTTTATTTATATTTCGTGACCAACTCTCGTTTTATACTAATATTATTTTATGTTTCTTACTTTTTAAACATGGCTGGTGATTTTTGCAAGACTTTCTCTTTTTTCTGACTAATTTTAGTACTTAAAATAGTTTTATTAAAGAAAACTGTTAAGAAAACTTGTTTTCTAAAACCGGGGATTGTTATAAAAATAAAATTCAATAGCAGGTTTTAAAAACAGCACAAAAAGTGCTGGTATATATTTTGAATGAACTGTAAATCACCTTCGCTCCGAAGAAATTAATAAAGCTTAAGCGGTTTGAGTCCGGACAATTAGTTTAAAAATGCTTTCTGCGTACTTCGTAACAACAATCTACGGCACAGGAAGAAGGAAAGTTATGCTGTAATTCGCAGCAGAAATTATATTAGACTATATACAGGATTATAGAAGGGCCGCTTTAAGCTAAATTACCATCTCAAAAAATTAAAATTGGTGAGCAGTGATTAATGCCGAGCCTATGGAAGAGGAGGGGAATGTCCCGCTGCCTATAGACGCAGAAACACACACCTGGGCGCTTCACCCCAGCGAGCTTGTAAAATCAAACCCCCGGCTGTAACGTGAAGTAGTTACTAATAGTCCAGATCTCGGTGTGCAGGCCACGAGGGCTGCACAAAATTTCTTTTTGGTGTCGAGGTGAATAATTGAACCTATACGATAATAATTAGTTTGTTGGTTCAAAAAGTGAAATAGCAAGAACACCAATTTTACTTTAAATTTAAAAAAATTATGAAGCTTAAGCAATTTGCAAAACGAATTAAAAATTATATAAAACAAAATTTTTTAAACAATAGAAACAACAAAACTTGTACATTATTTCGCAAAGTACAGCTGCTTTAAGCTTCTCTGCAGCTTCAACATGTTGTGAGTGCATTTGTCTACAGTGTTTATTTTTTTAATAATTCTATTATGAAGTTTTTGCATTATTAAGTATCCTTCTTATAATGGGTAAACAGAAAAGCAATAAAAACAACTGTTGACTGTAAGTCTTCTTGTGCTCCTGCATTCACTTTTTACGATGCCATAGAAATTTCTGCGCTCATTTTCAATTTCCGTTTTTTATAGCAGAGTTTATTAAGTTATAAAAAAGTTATTTGTTTTATTGTGCTGCAAAAAAAAAAACGTTTCATGTCTTTGTTTCTTTCGCTTTATTTAATTTTTTTGAATGGTATATTATTTGCATAAACTTGAATCCGTTTGTGTTACTAAATTTATTAAGGAGAAAACAACGATTAAAATTATATTGCAATAAAAACCAAGAAGAAAATTTTAGTTTAAATGAATAAGTGTAATGTTAATTGCGTTGAAATATAAACAAAAAGGAGTAAAACTAGTTTTTTTTTTGTAGTAAGCTGAGGTTTTGCAATAAGGACCATGTATGATTGTTCTATAAATAAACCAGAAAAATGAATTAACTTGAGGACTGTTAAGGATCAGAAAACGAGATAATGAGTGTAAAATTATACTATTCTTGTTAGCACCGCTAACTTCTTATTGGGACTTAGTTAGATTTTATTTCCTCAGAATTGAGAAAGGTTTTTTTTTGTAGTAAGATTGCTGTGATCAACTTTTTTAAAGACAAAAAAGTAAAGTTGAAGAGCTATTGGCTGGGGAACATACCATGGCCAATAAATTTTCAAGTTTACTGGTCCTGTTTAAAGATATGAATCACTACAGTTTTACCACAAAAAATATCTTTTTCCATTCCAAAGCAGTAAAATCGATCAGCAGCCCAAAAAGCAATTAACAATTGCAATATGATGTTATGGGAAGGACTGAATTTAATCCCAGTTGCGGAATTGCCTGTACGGCTATTTATTTAAGCTTATTTATATATATACATACATATAACGTGGTTTCAAAATCTATGTCTTATTGACTCTGCAACTTTCCTGTTCTATTTACAGGTTAATGTCAGCAACACCTGGACGATGCCACAAGAAGGTCTAAATGTTTTCTATCGTTTCTTTCGCGATCGAATATCATGGTTTGAAGCCGATGCTGTGTGTCAATTTCATCATGCCAATTTAGTTACAGGTAAAGTATTCGCAAACGCAAAGTCCTGCATTACAATTTAATTTATTGAAAATGCGAAATGTTTTAGTAAAACTATTTAATAAAATTGTTTTCAACAGTAGGTATTTTTTCCTTAATATTTACTGGTTGCAAGAAATTTCTGTACTGTATCAATCAAAAATTTTCAATGGATTATTTTTTGAGCCAATAAAAAATGTTGGCATAATGTGCTAAAAATACAACAACAACAATGAAAAAAGTTGCCTTTGATAAGAAATTTTAATAATAAACTGAAAACATGTGGAGTTGTACAGTATTTATATTACAATAAAATATAAATTTTAGTAATGATGAGCAAAAGGAAATGAATAAATAAAGGAATGAACTCCGGCTGCCTGTGCGCCTGTCTGTCTGCAGGTTGCAAAAGGGATTCAATGAGATTTTCAGTACTTTACAAAGACAAGGTGTCACTGCTGTATTGACACGAAATCTACAGATATTTTTATAGTTATTTTTGTTTTGCTACTAGTTCTGTTTGGAGTCATCTCTAGCTGGATATTTTTAAAAGCTTTATACAAAAATCATGTATCTTGATTTTTTAATTTTTCTGAGAAACATAAAAGCTTTTAAAAATAAACACTACTGGAATAAAATTTAATGTTAAAACTATTTTTTGTTTCATAACTCAAGAATGTTCTCACAGTCAAATAGTTAATTTTTATTATTAAAATTTTTTCTTCTACTGTTATTTTGTATTACGTTTATGCGCTTCAAATTCAATATACCTTATTTTTTTGATTGATTTTAATTCAACAAGACAAAGAAAACATTACAGACATTCGATAAGGTGGTCAACTAGTTGTTTCAAAGTTGCCACACTTCTCGTCAGCACTCATCCTTGAACTCAGTAGTGGGATTCTGCAACTTTTAACGATCCGATCATCGTAAGTTTTCTCTACACGTTTCATCGCTTTAAGTAACGATTGTGTGATTCTGTAATATGGTTTTAACGATGGTTAACAGCTGTATTTTTGAGTTAAGTTTTTACAATATTATTTATCTTTTCATAGGCTAAGTAAAAGTCGTTAAGGTATATTAATACCTTAACGACTTTTACTTACAATATGAGCAGTAAAAGTAACAACTGACTTTAGCCGACAGAGAATATCGTTAAAAAATGTTATTGAATAGCAAATTCGACAAAATATTGTTAAAATTATTTTAAAGTTACGATTGTCGTAATAAAAGTTACAGAATTCCGCCGCAGGGGCTCATATTTCTAAAGCGACGCTCATGCAACTCAGCCATCCAAGTTGTATATAAATAAAATAAATATACATCAAAAACAGAATTATAAGTTTTTTGGTATTTTCCTTTTGGTTTTAAGTTGAATGATTTTCTATGCATTTCTAAACCTTTGTTTTCACTTCAGCACAACTTGCTCTTGCGATTGTTTTTATAAATTTAAGTGCTTAAGTGCTAAGATGACCAGGGATGCCTAATGCGACACATACACACACTGTCTATATTTTCGTACATTGTCAATTCTAATTTTTATTTCTTAGCTTGATCCAAATACAAAATAATAATTAAAGGCAGATAGTTTATTTCTTTTCATATGCTTCACTGTTTTTCTACCCCACGTTCCAAAACTATTTTCTGTTTGTGCGAACATGTTTTCATATCAATTATTTTTCTATTTTTCTAACTTTATGGTTGATCAATTGAAAAGTGACAATATAACTTTGCACAATTGTTTATATTACTTACAGCTTATAAATAGAAATAATTGATACAAAAAATATAAATAGCATAGACAAATATTTTCGTTTGTGTAAATAAACTGAAACAGTAGTGTTATACTTTTACTCTTTGCATACATTGAATATATTAGAGTTTAAGCGAGATAAAAAAGACAAAATAAGCAGTTGTTGTTAAACAATTTTTGTATAAAAATTGTTAATAAATTCAAATAAAATTTTAAATGTCTCTAACAGGGACTTGTATGGTTATTTTCCTATTTTCAATTGCTTTATTTTTTTTTTCTAGTCGACAACAGCTTTCAATTTGATGCAACCAGAGACCTTTTAAGAGAATTGGATGTTAACGACATTGTTTGGATTGGTCTGATGAGACCCCAGAGCTCTGATCGCTTTATGTGGTCGTAAGTATCAAATGTGTTTTATCTATGTACATGTGTTTTTCTTTTAATGCCATTTATTTTATGCAAATGTTTGCACAATTACCCAGATTTGCTTATGCATAAATAAAACAAAATCACAAATATACAAACTACACAAGCGATTACAGTTTACTGCGTTTCTTTCCCACACAAATAGGACACAAAATATATTGTTGGGGTCAGCACAAAGAAGGCAATGTAGTGTTGGATTTGTTAAATTATTAAAACATAAAGTTGGAAGCATTAAAATGCAATATTTTGTTTATATGAAGTGTTTGTGTGGATGACTTTTGGGATGCCATTAGAAACAGGTCGCTCGTTCCTTAATATAGATTTTATTTATGATTAAAATAGTTTTAATTTTAAATCAAGTTTTCTTTATGTGCCAAATAGTTTCGGTAATTTTATTGAACTTATATAATTATAATAATTAATTGAAATAGCTTATTTGCTTAGTAGGAAGGTGTACTTTAACTTTCACATCTGAAAAATGCGCTTTCGTCTGCCAGGTGTTTACATCTCCACAGCTTTACTTCAGACTGGTGCGCAGCAAAACTACAGCCATACTTTACTTAATAAATAAGTTTATTGTGAAAAAAAACTCTGCATAGCAGTTGGCTAAAGTCTTACTGCCTAATTCATAAAAATTATAACAGGTTTTTAAAGCTCTTATTTGACAGATTTTCCATACAAATATGTCAAATAGCAGTCTTATAAGCCTGTAATAGTTTTTATGAATTAGGGGCTTAATTTTTTGTACTTAGAACTTTAAATATTTATTATGAATTTAAAAAAACCGTTTATTACAAACAATCGAAAAAGCTCTGTTTTGATAAAAAAATGTTTGTTCAGATATGAACTTAATTATTTATTTATGACTCTTTAAGCAAATAAATAATTAAGTTCATATTACAAAAAAATCATTCCCAATTTTGAGGAAGTAAAACTTGAAGTAAAAACCCCGAAAAAATTTCTAATAAAAATTCTAAATTTTCTTAATAAAATTTTTTGGCAGTACTCATCACCAACTTCTTCGTAAAATTTATAAATCATTGAAATGAACAAACCAAACGCAAGCAAAACAGAACGTTTTTATATTAATCAAAGTTAAATTTAATTTAGAAAGCTTAAATTAAATTTATCGACAAACTTTAAAATTACAATTGCAAGTTGCATTCTCGAGATTTTAGTTCGATTTTACTCCCTCAAAATTGAGATAGATCTTTTTTGTGGTAAAATTGTAGTGATCAACACGATTTATTAGCTGGGTAATATACCACGACCGCTTTACGTTTACCACAACGATCATCAGCACCAAAACTGATTCGATCCCAGGTAATAACCAATTGCATACTGGGGCCGAACCACGGCATTCATGATTGAATGGTATCATTATCGTTTTTCAGTTGATTCAAGTCTACTTTATGCACTGTTTTTTGTTTTCGTATTGAGTTTAGTGTTTTCGGCTAGTGTATTAGTCCGTACAACGCTCTCAAATTTTGCAATTTTTAATTATGTTAACCGACTTTTAGTTTGGGTTTACTTCTTTAGTTGTAACGCACTGTACAGTGTGTCAAGAATAGGGGCACTTTTTTTTAGCTTTTTGCCGAATAACACGTCTTGCTCGTTTGCGTGCTGAATCTTTTCAAACCTACAAACAATCGTGCATTATAAGAAAACATTACCGGATATTATTTTCTTACAACATTTACACCCACATTCAGAGAAATAAAATCTTATTCAAATACACATTATTTTTTTTATAAATCTCATGTTGTTATCTAAAACAATTTTAAGCAAGTTTAATTAAGTTCCTTTTTTCACTTTTACCCTTTTTTTGTGCCCTTTCTATTTTAATTGTCTTTCACTAACAAGTAGCAACTCTCGACCTCTTGTGGCTGACACTGGTTATTGGGCCGAATCTCTGCCTTTAATGGATGCACCATTGTGTGCTGTTATTGATCCCATACGTGATTATCGTTGGCATGCCTTGAGATGTGGTGGCCCAGAGACAGCATCCTTTTTGTGTGAAATGCCAGGTTTGTATTGAAAAGCAGGAAAATAAAATGAGAGTAAGAAAGAAGCCTGAACTTAATTAAACCACCACTGAAGTGCTACATTGTCAAGCATAATCAGGTTTCTTTTTATTAATGCGACATAATTTCCAACTGAATGGTGTCTTGTTAACAAAACATTTTTTTCTTTTTGTTTACTTTAATGGAATTTCCTTTTAGTACCCAGTTGGGCAGATGCTTGCAATTTAAAGGACATGCCAAATTTAACACTACAATACATGGCTGATACAGCTAGTATTGAATTGATACGAAATTGTCAAGAAGAGGGTTTGTTAAGGACAATGTGCAGAGGCAAACAGGTGAGTTTGATATTGATATCGTTTTTCTTTAAGGATTGAACAACATTCGAACTAGGAGAAAAGGCCATAAAACTTTAAAAAATCTTAAATTTTGCTGGCGTTTGGCAAAAAGTTTACCTAAATTCACTTTGCCTAAAAAAACTTTGGGCTAAAAGCAAACAATTCCAACTGATAAAATTTCCTCAAGCTTCTGTCTATCCAGTAAAAGAAATGTAAAAGCTTAAGCATACATGATTTTTCTTCTTCCTTCAGGACCGTGAGAGAGCCTTACAGGATTTGATTTGTCCCAGGGAACGCTTAGAGGCCCAACGCATTAACGACATCACCAATTCCCATTTCAAATCCTTACAAATTATTAACTCGATACCTTCGGATAACAATGAAAACAACGACATTGAACTTTTGCCTTTGGAGGTGAATTATGGTTCGCACTTTCCCGAGGAAACGCAAACCGAAAAGAACACAGTACAGCGTCTCATTGAACAATTCAATGTGGACGAATTAATGCAGGCTGATGAACCCTTAAACATGGAAACTGTCAGCTCATTTTATAAAATACCAGGCCTTATACCTAAACCGGTTAAAAAGTCTGCCAAAAAGGCTTTCGACTATGACCCTAAAAAGGACAGCGTCAAAGCAAAGTCTTTAGATCAATCGCAAAAGAGCACAAAAAGACTGCCAGTGGAGATGGATGAAATGATGATGGGAGACCAGCCGCTGCAGGGAGAACCTGAAATGCCCGAACAGTTTTTAAATGAAGAAGTTTCTAACGAAATCTTAGAGCATTTGCCGCACATCAAGAAAACAAATCTCCATAAGGAAGATGGTTTGGAAAAAATGGAAAAAGAAGCCATGACCATCAAGAAAAACTTGCACAAGTATAGAGAAATGGAAAACAAAAAGTTGCTTGTGACAACAGCACCATCATTATCAAGCACAAGCCATCCTACCAGTTTTGCTACCACCAGCACAGAAATTCCGCTAACAACATCACCAGCCTTTTCGACCGCAACAGCTGAGCCGCAGCCAAGACATTTTGAAGACCTTACTCACAAAATCCATTCAGATTTTGACACTACTGGGGGTCATTTTACAACAACACCAACAACATCGGCCACCATTGGCCATCCCATACATCCCCAACAGCCGCACAATATGGGATTTAACGAAGAAGGCCAGCACCTCCACACAAAAGAAGCCAGCGACAGCTCACATTTCATACCGCCCATGTTGATGGTTAAATCTCATTACGTATCACCAGCCAGTAAACACGGTCACAATGACTTTGATCATCACCAACATCATCAGCAGCATTTGAGACTTGAGACACCAACCGAGCACTTGGCAACCACAACTGCAGAGCAACCTGACCCTGCAAAGGATGCACACAAACTAATGGTGACACATTCTCAGCTGTTGGACGCTCAGTCAACAACATTAAGGAATTTGGACACCTCATTAAGCAGTGCTGTGACAACAACAGAAAAAGACAGCAGCATGAAACCAATTACAATGGAAATGGAGCAGCCAAGAAGTTCTGCAACTATGATTGTAGAAGAAACACAAGCCACATCAACAGCAAAAACTTTACGGTCTGATGACTTTACAGCTGCAACAACTGTTGAAAACTCTGAAATTACTTCCTTGCTGGCAGACAGATCACAAGAAATTAATATAAATAAAAATAGTCAGGAAGCAAACAACGATGAGAGCCACGAATTAAAAACACCACAAACATCGCATGCAGCTGCTGAGACAATGGCAGCCACAAAACTGATAACAACAACCGAAAAGTTCTTAAATTTTACACACAAGCTTTATGATTTAGACACAACTACAGACGCCACAGAGAAAATACAAGAAATGGTTGAAATAGCAACAACTATAACACCAACAGCTCAACATCAACCAGAATATAAAATAACAACGGAAGAAAAACTGACAGCAGCAACAGCAGCAGCAGCAGCAACACAACAGGAAAATAAAGAACATTCACAAATAACAATGGGAACCACAGTAAAACTTGCCGCAACAACAGCAACATCCGATTCACTGCCAGTAGCACAATCAACTCTACTTGCAACAAATACAGCAGCAGCACATCATGATTTACATGGAATCGTAGAAAACCAAACAAAACAAGAAAAACTAAAAGACGACCAGGAAAATGAGCAAAAACAAGAGGAAACAGTTGTAAAAACAACGGAAATACTACAAACATCAACGGCAGCAGCACAAACCAAAGAAGAAGAAAAAGAGCAGGAGTATTTTTCGAAAACAACAACATTAACACCAGCAATAACAACCAGCACAAGTTTAACCACAACTACAACTGTTAAACCGATTACTACAAGTTTGCCGCAAATTGTAGAGAAATCAATGCAAACTTCCCATTTCTACACAGGCATCTTTTCAACTTCTTCTACAACAACTGTAACGCAACCACCACCACCATCCACAACAACAACAACAACGGCAGCGGTAACTACAAGTGACAGCACCACCAGTATCAGCAACGAATCCGGTACGAGCAGTTCCACTACCACCATTTCGCCACCCACAACAACAATTTCTGCAATAACGCAAGATTTCTCAACTGCAACACCATCGCCAACAGCAGCAGTAACAACGCCAACAACTACTACAACGGAAACTGAAGTTACAACCGGCAGAGTGGAAACATCAACACAAACAACATCAACAGCACCTGAAACAACTCGCAACTTCTTGAAAGTTACCACTGAAATGCCATTTAAACCAAATCGTCGACGCACTCTTACCAAACCGGAAACAGTGAGTTATATGAAAAAAATTTTAGGTTAAGAAACTTGACACAAACAACAGCAGCAACAACCACAATATTCGCTAACACAAAATAAATAAAAACAAAACACACATTTATACCGACAAATTCAAACTAAATTTAGCAAAAACTTAAGGCAATTAAACACAAAACACAAAAGTGAAAGAAACAACTTAAATTTAGAGACAGTTAGAGAGTGCAACGGAGAGAGAGAGAGAGAGTCAGGAAAGAATTTTATATTTATTTTAGAAAGAAAATGTAATGACTCAACAATGCACAACATTATAAGCAAACTGAAATTCAATATAAAATGCAACAAAATATTTTTGAAACAATTTTTACTTTATGCAGACAGTAAATGCTTTAAATGTTTTATGGTTTTGGATTAAATTAAATCTGTTCAGCTTAAAAACAGCTGCAGATGCGCACAATTTTTTTTTGCATGATCTGAGGAATTCAAATTCAGAGATTATTGCTTAGGTCTTTTTTTCCCAAGTATTTTAATAATCTTCTGTGTATTTTCGAGAGAAAACTGTTTCGCTTTTAAAACAGTAGAGCCATTTGTTGGCGAAGAACAAGCAGTGCTGCAAATAATTTAAGAGTTGAGATCAGTCTGAACTAAAAATTGTACTCGAAAATGCCTTGTATCATAAACATTTGGCTATTCTTCTTCAAATATTTTCTAGAAAATTTAACAATTTTTAGTATAACAATAAGCAAAGGAGAAAACGAAACATTGGCTCACTTTTACAGTAATACCAACAATTTTTTTTTTTGGACTAGGACTAGTTCTCTCCTGAGAATATGTACATATATGCTTTACGGGAACTGTATATGCATTACGGGAACTAGGAAAATTAAAAAGAGGAATTGATGGGTGAAAAAACGAAAACAGGGAGTCTTTGTGGACGTTTCATTAGCAAAAAAAAAAAAAAAAAAAAAAATTATAACATAAAAACAGAACATTTATTTTTGCAAAGCTGAGTGAGGAATAGCTGTTGCTAATTTGTCTGTCCAGCATCTAGTGTATATTACAAAATATTGACTTTAAAGAAAACAAGACGACACAAGAACCCCGATAAGACTTGGTACGGATGTATATTTTGAGGGATTTATTTTTAAAAATATGTATGTATATCATAAATTAATTTCTATTATTCGAACTTTTTCTTATATAATTATTTCTGTATTAAGTTTATCAAATGAGTGGCATGGTTGTCGCTTTAGTAACATGAGCCCCTGAATTCAAAGACGGGTGCTGACGAGAAAGTGTGACGGCTTCGAAACAACTAGTTGTCCACCCTGCTAAATGTCTTTGATGTCGTCTTTGTCTAATTTAATTAATATCAATCAAAAGGATAATATAGAAAGAACTTGAGCCTGATAAACTTAATACAGAAATATGCATATCATGTTTATTAAGATCTCATTTGCAAATATGTCTACATACATTGCCTAATAACCATTTAATAAACATGAACTATATTTTTTAAAATAAACCAATAAAAAAACCACACCTATTCACCTATTACGACTTCACTTCACAAAGAAATAGGCGTCCGCTCTGATCAAAAGTTTACAAGCAAACATGTGTCCAAGATAAACTTTCTTTTTTCGGCCAGAGTTTACAATTCCAGCTAAAATATTTCATCTTCTTAATTTCAATCTATTTTCAAAAGCAGTATTTCAATGCAGTATCAACAACTTGATACAAATTCCTTTTAAATAATTAGTCAGATGAATTTGTCTGCGATTTTCAAAGATAATTTATTTTCCTTTTAAACAATCTGTAATTATCGTTAATTAATTATAGCAAAGCTGCTTAAAACGTTTGCTAAGAATTAACAAAATGGAGTAATAAGCATAGATAAGACGTAAAATTGAGTAGAATGTAAAAAAGTAAAAAAAAAAAAAAACTGTACGAACACAAGGCCATAAACAAGATATTGAAAAGAGATACAAAATAGCAAAAAAAAAAAAAAACAAACAAAATACACCAACACATTCATATACAGAGTATAAATATAAACATAATTAAGTCAATTTATATTAAAATAGAAAAAAAAAGCACAGACCGGAAATTGAAAAAACAACTGTGTTATTTTTTCCACAAAAAGCACAAAACAAGCAACGGAAGTAAAAAGAAAATTAATTAATAAAAAAATGCCAAATATAAATGATATATGAAACAAAATTTAAATTAATTTTTAACACAAAAATAAAGGAAGGATATTAAAAAAAAAATTAATTGACGTAAACAAATTTATGGGAAACAAAATTTCGTTAAAATTGTTTAATATTTAATTGCAAGCGTTATGGGTCTTAAAACAAAAAATTAGAAAAAAAAAACAGCTGCACTTCAATTGTGCAGCAATTATTTACAGATTCGAAAAACATTTAGTATAAAAAGAAAAAAACCAATGGTGTCGTTTTTTATGTTCAGTAGAAAAAATTAGTGTTTTTTCTACACGAAATTTAAGCTCATGGCAATTGGAATAACAAGTATAAAATGTTTAAAGGAAGCCAACAAAGTTTCATTATCAAGTAATGTATTTACAATTTAAATGCACATACCATTATGATTATGATTATTAGCAGGCAAAATTTAAATCAATATGACATTGTAATGATTTAATGAACATTTAATTAACTCAATCATATAAGAGAAATAAAAGAATTGTAAACTAAAAATATTTGTTTAAAAATCCCCCATACAACCCAAACCTGTCTTCTTTAATTAAACATTAAAAATTAAGTTAATAAAAGAGGAAATTAAAAATTAAAATTTAAACAAGTTTTGCTTTTGTATTCAAAAGAAATATGGTAATCAGTTGGGCCGTCAACAAATGAAGGTTGCTAGACAATCAAGTGGATACAAATAGTGGATGGGTAAGTTTCAAGGGCCGATGGTGAATGTGAACCACACCTAAACGTCAAGTAGTTTTCTGCTTTTTATGTGACATTTCTCAACTTCAGATTAACTCAATTTGAACGTAGTAAAAGTACACAAGCGAAGCAAAACATTAAAGTTATTCAGGTTCAATATGAAAATAGGCAAACTTCGTGATTTTTTAGATCCAAATTTGAAAACAATCGGAAAAATCGTGCAAAAATTTGAGCAAATTGAATGTATAGCAGATAGCGAAACACCAATTCGTGGTCGTGCTGCTGAAAATATAGCTGCTGTTTGCGAGAGTGAGTCTGAAGAACCATTCGCCTCAACGCATCGATGTACTCTACAATTGCACCTCTCACCCCTGTCGCAGGTGAACATTTTTCATAAAGACTTGCATTTACACGCTTTCATGGCTAACTAAAGCCGCTTGATTATTCTAAGCACCGCCAATGGTCAGAATGGTGGCAAGAAATGGCAACAGTGGATGACCAATTTTCGAATAAAATCATCTTCTGTGATTAGGTACATTTTCACTTTAGGGGATTCGTCAATAAGCAGAATGGTTGCTTTTAGACGAATGATAATCCAAGAGCGATTGTCGAAAAACCTATGCACCTACAAAGAGTGACTGTTTGGTGCGGTTTATGGGCTGGTGGCATCATCGGTCAGTATTTGTTCCAAAATGAGGCCAGTCAGGCAGTTACTGTAAATGGTGTTCGCTATCGTCAAATGTTATCGGACTTTTTGAAAGATATGGCTGTGGACGGTATGCGGTTGCAACAGATGGTGCTACTGGCCTTACAGGTAAAGAAACAATAGCTTTTTTGAGCGACAAGTTCAATACCAATTGCCCGCCAGTAACATGTGATTTGACAAAGTTGGACTTCTATCGTTGGGGTTGTTTAAAAGAAAAGATGTATGTCTAACATAAGCCAGCAGCAATTCAAGTGCTAAAGAAGGACACAATTCGGCATAATAATAGCTAGAAGATTAAGTATACCTGAGTGTCATGAAAAACTTGAATCATAGGGTCCCGCTATTTGGTCTATAATTTGTTTCATATCTATAATTGAGCCATACCAATATTATCATAATAAGATAATTTTCTGAGTAATTTGTGTATGATTCAAAATCAACATATGCCCTTACAATTTAACCACCCTCTGAATGCAAATAAAAACATTGTGGTATCGAAATATTGAATTTAGTAAACATTTATAAAATATAAGTGACCTTAAGGCTCGAACTGTTAAAATATTAATTGATAGTAATTTAATCAGGCTTTTTTAGTTCGATTTTTACTTTCTCAAAATTGAGAAAGAGTTTTTTGGAATAAAATATGAGTGATCAAATTCTTAAAGCCACGCTTATTGGCTGGAGTACATAACATGGCTGTTTCACGATCACCACGATGCTTATCAGCACCCAAATTGCTTTCAACCCAGACCATGACTATTTTATACTGGTTTTTAAGCACCAGCTCATAGCCATCCTATTAACTGAGCTCCTCATTACTGATTCTCTATATTTAATCTTATGCATAAACTTTCTATTTTGTTGAAGCCACTTCAACCTCTTTTATTACTTTTAGCTTTTTCTCTTTATATTCTCTTTTTTCAAAACTTTTTTTCTCTCTTAATTGATATTTCTTTACTATTCCTTCTACTCGTTTGATAACTGCATTTTTTCCCTGTCATCGTTTAAGTAACCTTTTCCACAGCAAGAAGTTGATAATTAAACTAATATTTGTTGTGAATTAAAAACACTGCCTTTTTGTACGGAAAGCAAAGGGATAATCCCCACTTGGACACAAGCACGAGCTCATACATTTTATCACTATGTGTTTCAGTTGACTGGAATATATTTTTTATTCTCTCACCAACATTCAATTGATCTCCAAGAGAGTTTTGTGTGTTTTTTTTTACCCTTTTGTGTGCTTTTGTCTTTACCTATTTTATCTTAATTTATTTAGTTGCCCTGCAGGTCATCGAGCTTTAACGTTGGTTTTAACAAAACAAAAACCAGGTTTTAAGCATTGGGTTTAATGTTGACACCAAATTTTGCTTCTTACCAGCCAGTGTGAAAATTCTATTACACACAGTGTTAAAGAAAGTATGTAAGTTCTAAAGTGAATTAAAGGAATATCGGTCCATATATATGCTATAAAATTAAGAACATTAATTTTTTTACTGGGATAATTTGTGGTAATCAAGTTGCATTGATACATCTGATATGTGGTTTATTAAAACGTTTTCCAGAAACGGAAACGGAGGAGTTTGTGGTATAACCAGAGGCTGGAATTGCCGAAAATCAGAAAGCTCAGGCGTTTTAACCGGGCTATAGGGATGAGCTGAAGAATCGGTTACTTCTGCAGTCAGTCTTGATTTGATGGCTTTGAGACGCTCTTCTGTTGGAATTGGAGTTTTGAATTGATTTTGTTCTAGTTATTTAATTTGAAATTATATATGTTTCTAATTGCCTTATTATATCTTATTATCTTAATTTAATATTATATTTTATTATTATCTTAATGTAATTCCAAAAATTATTTTAATTTTTGCTAATCGCTGAAAGTTTCCACTTAAATTCAATTAAAAAATCAGGTTATAATTTACTCAAAAAGAATTTAAGCTCTGAACAATATTATAAAAGAGTAAAAGAAAAACTTTCGTTTACCAATTTTAAGTGCACTCAAAAATAGTTAAAACATTTTGTTGCAATAACTTTACTTCGTTTTTTAGTTGTTAAAAAATCAATTGAAATAAAATTTTTCCATAAAAACAATGAACACAAACCAATTAAAAATGCAAACTGATGAAGGCCACCGACATCAGCCGGCAGATGCGCAGCAATAAATTAAAAAAAAAAAATAGTTGAATAGCATGCAATTGAAATAAATAATAAAATATTGATTGCTGACGAGATGAATTATTGAAGAGGATTAATTGTTCCTTTCTTCAAAGCTTATAAATTATGTTTTGCTAATTCTAAAAACAACATCAGCACTGAAATACGTAATAGAAACAACAGCGCAAAACACTTTTTTGCAACTTAATATTTACAAGTATTTAAAAGCGAAAAAAGGTTAAACTGAAATGTAGCAATAGTTTTTATTTCTTTGCTGTTTGATTCACTATAATATAAAATAATTCAAATTATCAAGCTTTAGAAAATAGCTGGCGTCAGTCCAACAAGAGAAAAAAAAAACCATATTGTGTGTTGTATTGAAGAAAAAACATTAATTTAAAAAAAAAAAACAGTAAGACACGTTATTAGAACTTAGCGACAGTTAAAGGTGGGATTTCATGTGCGAAATAAGCGCAAGAAGATTCCTTAATTTAAGGCTATAAATTCCGTAGGAACAAAGGGTTTCGGTTATTCAAGAGTTACCTTCATGTTTAAAGCTTCCAACTATAAATTATTGTTGCTAAATGTGGCCAACAAAATCCTGACTTTAGCTATTGGTGATAGAAACTCTTTCTGCTGAAGACTTATTTCATTTCTGCCGGATTTGTTTCCTGAACGAAACTCTATATTTGTATTTTTAATAATAATACTTATTTTATTCTATTAAATAACCATGAGTGGTACACAATAATTTGTTTGCCATTTCTCTTCCAAGAAATCAGAAACAAACCGCTGAAGATGGATCACTCTTTACCACGACAATGCGGGGTCTCATACGTCGGCTCAAACAACTGCATCTTTGAGCACCCAAAACATCGATTTGATGACACATCCGCCGAGTAGTCCTATAGGCAGCGATTGAATTTATTTCATTTACATGCCCAAAAAAAAAAAACAAACTGATAGGTCAAAGATTTTCGAAAAACAAATGTGTTTGGTGAGACATTGAAGAGCGAATTTTTAGCCAAAAGAGCGTAGTGCTTATAAAACTCTAATGAATTTTTTCTAGATTGAGTTACTGAAGGTCTCCATATGGGCGATTTGCCTAGACCGAAGTTGCATGGAAAAAACTTCTGACAAAGTTTAATGCATGCCCAGGGACATCCTATTCTCAATATTCTGGTATGCAGGAGCTGCTCTTCATATTTCTAAATAATTTTTGAAAAAGTCTCGATGCTGACAGTTTAAGCATTTCGTATCCTTTTTCGATGATCTTTTCTGGACAATTTGGATAAAGTTAGCGAGATAAATCGTTAACTTCTAAATTTGGCGTGGGGTCGATGTTTAAGCTCATTTTACGAGAGAAAGAAAAGTTAATGACAGTTTCTTAATCAGATTACATAATTTTATATCACATAAATTATAAAAAGAAATTTCAATATTGTTTCACTGTCAACCGGTATATTCAGAAAATTTAAATATACATCGAGAAACAAGACTAGAAAAAACTTATTTGAAATATAGAATGCACTCTTCATTGCATAATTATTAACTCTGTATGTTGATTGCAATTTCGTGTAGAACATTTTTCATCCACTTTAAACATTTATGCTTTCAATTCTTTTATATATTTATATACATCTGTGTTGCCCTCCTTTCACTTGAACTAAAGCAGGAAACCCTTTTGAAATGAAGTTAAATTTTGAGAAGTATAAAAATTCCCACTGTATTTCAACAATTTCCTTTTTGCAATTTATCAGCTGTAAGTGATATAAGAAATAAATTAAAACCCGAATTAAAATTTAATTATTGGATTTTATGCATTCCGGTTCTTTTTTCGTTAATTTATTGCAAACCTCAAAGGAATGCACAGCTTATGAGAGATAAAAAAGTGATTGCAAACACATACACCCACGTACACTACTGAGAGCAGCACAAGATGAAAATTATTTTCACACGCAATTATTTTTCGTGTCAAAATATTTGCGTGTATCAGAGTTTAATTTTTTAATACTATGCTTAAAATCCAGCATCGCAAGCCAGTGATTACTAAAAGAAGAAGAGAAGAAGAGATCAGCAGTTTTAATATTATTAAAAACCAGTAATAAATAAAATAAAAAAAACATGAAATAAAATGAAAAAAGGAAAAAAGGGAGCATTACACTTCAAGGGAAATATTTCATTAATGAATGAAAAATAAACTTTTTCAGCTTTTCTTTGAGGGATATTTTGCGTTAAACCAAATGCGAAATCCTTTTGGTAATACATTTTATGATTTCAGTCTTGATAACATTGTTCTCTTCTCTTTTTTTTTCAATTATTTTGTTTGATTGCAAAGCGGATTTTAATGCATGAATTTTTATAGTATGAATTATCAGATGGTTTTATAACGATGTACTTTAACTTATGACTTTTTTTTTTGGAAAAAATTCAGTATTTAAAAAATATTTATACGGGTAAATTTGTTCATGTTTGCAAAGAACTACTGGCATGGTTCTATTACTAGATTATTGATAGTAATAAAAAAATATAATATTTTTAAATTAAATTCTTAACTAAAATTAATCAGTTTGTTTGTTTGAATTTCGAAGGCATAAGGGATTTGTGCCAGTACGTTATAACTTAGCACGACCAAACAATTGGAAATACAGCTTACATTATATACATATTCTTTCACTGGTGCTAGATGTAGGCAATATTTTGGAAAATTTAATCTGTGCCCAACTAAAAACATACAAAATATTAAATGATAAATATTTGAGAGAAAAGTTCAATACAATAAAAATGATAAAAGTAAATATTAAGAAAGCGCAATGGCCTTCAAATGTTGCTTTAAAATATTTAGCACAAAGAAATTAAAATTAAAGTAGCAAACAACAAAAACGCGCTTAACAAAGTTGGACATTCTTAAATAAAGTAAACTTTTCAACAGTGTTGTGTAGTGAGATATATCATCCAAAGAGACAATCAAACACTTGCTCTTGGGTTAATATTGATCAGTACTGGCAACAAGCGTGGTGGCTCAGAAATATAGGGATGTTCACAGTGCGGAAATTTATTTAACTTTCACCGTTTAATATTAAACGCAATAGCAGCCTTTTACTAGAACCTTGAAGTTGAGTTTTAATAAAACGCTGCTACTTCGATTCAAGAAGACTTAAAAAAATAAATATTTTACACAAAAGTTTGATTAAATGAAAATCCTAAAAGGAAATCTAGACTTATGTACTAAATTTTGCTTCGAAAAAAATGTTCGTTAAAACCAAGCCAGAGTGCTGCACAAGTATGCGGCTCAAACGTATCTTAAATACTCTTCTCTTTAAATGCGCATAAATATTGTTCTGTTGATTACAGTCATAATGTCATTAAAATTATTTTAGTACCCTTGTCGCTCATGTTACTAAAAAATCGGTTTATTGCCGACTACAACTGGACTGGTGTAAGGGTATAATTATCACAATGGGGGAATTTTGTAGCTGAACCGCACATGGTTTTTATCATACTATTCTTTGAATACTTTGAATGATTAAATATTATGTGCTTTAATAATCCCTTAATACAAGCAGTCGTTGTTCTATATATTTGCAATATTAAACTCTAAATTGCTTTCATAGAATTAGGTTTTTAATATTTTAAACATTTTTTTATTCATTTAGTAATAAAATGGAAAGCCTTCAATGTTATCATTACCCAGTAGTTTGTTATAACTGCGCTTTTTATCTTTCAGTTAATTCTTCCCCGAAACAAATTTGATAGAAACATTGAACGTGAAGGTAAACAAAAATGGCAACCAAAAGAAAAAAAAACACAAATAAAAGAGATTTACATTTCCAACTACAGACACTAAAACTTGTGCATTTAAAGTACCAACAAGTTTAGGGTCCTGCTTGCACTTCAAAGACACAGATTTGCTAAATTGTTGCTTCACACAAATCTACAAAAAAGTTGCAACACCACATTGAGCATAAAAAAAATTCAAATGTTTGTTAATCTAAGATGAGCGGTTTTCGTGGCTCAGAAAAAAAAACTCAACTGGTTTGAATAAATGTTTCATGTTTGAATATTTGACGACACATGAAAGTGCGCTGTCGCCAAACACCAGTTTTGTCTTTGCAAACTTTTGCATATTTTAATTTGCATATTTGCATCATGATAAATTTGCTAATTTTATGAAAAGCCAGATTTTATATTCCTGTTGTGTATATTGCTGTTGCTGTGATTTGCCAAACAGTGTAATGCATGTTTGTGGAGTAGAATTAAGGTAAGTACTCTGTCGAGCTGTCATTGAAAACTCTGCCGAAAGCAATTGCTGTTTCAATAATTTTGAAATTCTTTGTACTATATTATTAATAAACAACAGTTTTTGTACATGACAGAATTCTATTCGAAATTAGACCTTGTTAGACCTTACAAAAGAAAAGCTATTGTTTTAGGTCTAGGAATAGACATTTTAATTGTTTTGTGTCTTTTTTGCAGCCGTCATTTGCTTTCGTTAATGTTTTTCGAGTCTGCTGACAATTTAAGTGGCTGAAAACTAAATGAAGAGTTTTATTTCTAGAACTATAATAATACATAAAAATTAGGTCCTATAACCCATAAGAAATCAAATTCATTTAAGACAAATTATTGCATAAATAAATTATATGTGTTAAAAAGAGTTTTTTTTTTAATTATTATTTTAGGTCTGAAAATAGACCTGAATTAATTATTCAAGCTTTTGATCTAATAATTGATGTGATGAAAATAAAATGTTGTTTCAAAGTAGTAGTTTTATAAATTTGAATGCTCTTTAAGATTTTTCAATACAGCAAATTTAGAAATAAAATCGAAAAACTTTATACCTTGCATCCTCCATAACTTGTTTTTTTCCTGAATATTACCTTAAAAAAAAAACTCCCCTTTAATATTAATATTTCCTTTAGGTGGAAATGTTTAACCAACTTTGACAAAGTCGACACGAATATTGTCACACAGCCCATGACAAACGCTTTTAGAGGATTCAAAGCCAAAAAGGAATTTGTCTTACATTGTCACGTCTGCCTTTACTAGTGCGTGCACCGGCATAAGTGTGTGTTTGAAGCTGCCATGGAAAAGCAATATTTAGTTTTCATTGACAAAAGTAAACCATACAATTCATAGAATACTTGAATCGATGTTCTAACATTTCCTTCAAAACACTTCTTGCCTTCTGTTTTCATTACTTTTATTCTTCTTCTTATAAATATAAATTGAAAATGAACTGAAATGAAATGAAGAAAAATAACTGCCAAGCATGGAAAAGGAAAACACTGAATACTTCTCCGTCTAAGAAAATAAAATGCTTGAAATTTATAACTTCAGCATTGCACAAATGCATTGTCTTAAGTTTTTTCTTCTTCTTCGTTTGCACTTAAAGTTTGCATTACGTTTTTGCCACTGACAGTGAATGTAAAAAATATTTCTTCTCTTTTTTTTGTTTTGTAAAACTGCAAGTGGTTGGGTTGGCAAGTTCAAGTGATGCATTTGCAATTTATACTTCAATTATTGTTTTGGTAGGGGCGGACTTGAGTAACTTGAGATGTGTAATGTAACTTATATTTAAAGCATATATCACTCACTTGGTTTTTTATTTTCTGTTAAAAAGCAAAATTACATTTGCTTCAGATATTGTTGCACTTTGTGCGCTACTGCATTGGCGAAGGCAGTACATGGCTTGTGGTAGCTTGCAAAATGCAAAAAAAGAGATGCTGGTATTACGTAAGTAAGTGACAGTAGTGATTTGAAATGTATGATAGTGAAAGAAAAGGCAGTAAAATATATTTTTAGTAGCAAATAAGAGGTATTACTTCTCAGCCAACACGCTCTTTTGATCGTTGTAAGTTCGACCGATTGCTTTAGTAATGAATCTGGGGGAATATTAGAGTCTCCATAAAACTGTTGCTATCATATTGCGATAACCTTTTCTTTTATTCCTGGTACTTTATGATGTTTCAGTTTTCTTTTACTAGATTTTGTCAAACTGTCTCTTCCACTTCAACAAACTTAACAGCCAGTATTTTTTTTTTTTTTTTGAACAGAGATTTTTAGATGAAAATAAATAATATTTTTCAAAGTTTTTCATCATTATCACCATGATTTTTCATCTGGTACCTTAAATAAATCAGTCACGTCAAGTTAAAGTAATTTTTTTCCTTCTTACTCCCTCTCTTCGAGCAAATGCTTAAAGTTTTGACAAGATAAATCTAGAAAAATAAAATAATTCTTTTCACTAAAACGGTAAAGAAAACTCATCGCTGGAGAAGACCAAAAGTCTCAGAAGACAAACGTTTTAAAAATGCAAATTTGATGTGGATGGGTTTTTTATTTTGCTTGCTTTTACTTCAAACACTTAAAAACATCAGTTTGAAAAGCAGCCACATTAACGAACTTGTCTGCAACATTATGAAATGTAAATAAACTTATGATATTTTATGCAATTTCAATGGAGAATTCACACAAATTCTGACAAGCATATATTGAATATACGTTAAAAAAACAAATATTGCTTTGCAAGTCATGCTCTGCATACTTTGCATATCCTGAATTCAAACGTATAAGCAGCAAACTCATGCACTTGTACATAAAGGGGCACCTACAGAAATGTGCGTGTACTAAGCACACGCCAATACAAAATTGTTTTTCGACCTTAATTATCCTAAACACTGAATATCAAAGACACTTTTGTCCACAAACATTAAACAAAAACATATTTTTTTCAGTGCGTTAGGGTGATTTAAAATTACATAGGAGCTTGAGTTCATTTCAGAGTTTTTTTTAAAAAGTTATTTATTTTAAATAAAGAATAAGACCGATGACTACTATTGCTAGCGCTTTGGCCTTAAGATTTATTATAATTTTAGTTTTAATAAATATAAAATAAATAAGTAATTAAATAAATGGAGAATAATATTAAGTTAGTTGTAAAAAATTATTATTTGCAAGTGGTGGGTGGTCTTTCCAACACAGTATCTATACTAGTACGTAGCATTTTTTCTTAGTTACTGGTTTGTTCTAGACCAGAGGAGATATTGATGATGCAGAACACACTTTTTTCAAATGCAAACGATGGGAAATGCAGAGAACACAGTTAGAGTCAGATCTCGGAATAATAACTGCTGAAAATATAGTAGGTAAAATGTTACGTGGAAAGGAAGTATGGGAAAAAGTGGCGAAATATGCCGAATATATACTTAAGGCGAAGAAGACTGATCTAGACAAGGAGATACAATGATTTGCCTTGACGCAGACAATAGACGACAGGGCGTAAGCAACACTAAGTCTCTATCCGAAGTAATGCTGACGCGGTACCGGATAGAGAAGAACTCAGAAGGAGGTAGGTTTTAGTGGAATCACCACATACCGGATTTGCTACATCTGATGATCCGAAGGGATTTTCCTACCTCACAAAAAAAAAAAAAAGCTGGTGTGTTCTAGACCAGAGAGGTGCAGATAGCGAGTGTAGGATAAAAGAGAATAAACTACTTTACAAGCGAAAACATCAAAATATTCGTAGCACTCCTGCTTTGTTGTAATCTAGTGAACTATTGTTACAAGTCTGATGTTTTTGTATTTGACTGTTTTGCTTAGTGCTGCCGTTGTTGCTATTTATACTGGAAATAAGCAATAAAATATGCTCTCTCCGTGGACAGCAATAAATGTGAGAATATACCAACTCACAAATACATATATACGCGGTACATAACATAATTATTAAAATATGGTATTTTACTGTACAAGTTCTTTTCTTTTATTGTATTGTTTATTGACCTTTATTGTTAAAATTAATAAAACTATTTTTTAAAGCTTAAGGTCTTTTATTTATCTTTATTAATTTTTACCGATATTTCGCTAACAATTTGTTAGCACCGTCAGGGATCTTTGATTGTTTTTATTTTCTATTCTTTTATTAAAATTATTTAATTATTTTTGTCAATATTTCGCTCTCCTTCAGATGGCTTCTTCAGATCAATAATTTTTTTTAGGCTAAAATTTAGTTTAATGACACAAGTTTGTAGTATAATACTCCAATATTTTGAAGGATAATTCGTTCGTACAATGTTTGCCTTCGTGGGAGACGTGATTGCAAAATAAACACGAAAAGGAAGCAAAAATACTTGAATCGGGTAAATCAGTGGCTGACAATGTTTCAGACTGTTTAGTACATTGAAAAAATTCAAAGTTATTTTAAAATGTTAAATATATTCTTTAATTTAATTATTACATTTATTAATTTAATTTAAGCCCTTGAGTATTTGAAATAATTATATTAATTAGATTTTTTAAATATTTTTCAAATATTTTTTTTCTAATTGAATCTATTGGAAAACTGTTAGAGCTTAGTATTTTTTTTAATTAAACCAAATAAAACACTAACAAAATATTTTAATAGGACCTTAAACTTTTTCGGTGTAAAGATGTTTTCTTTTAAATCAGTCTAACTCGAATTCATCACGATGATGTTTCTCAAGAGCACCACTGTTTCCCTCGCTTTAGGTCCTGTAACTTCATTTACTAATCTACTTTATATAGTTAAAAAAATTTTAGTTATCGTCCAATATCAAAAACTAGTGTTGAAAATGGTGTTGTTGTTAATTAATTAATTTTTGAACAAATAACGCTTAAGTATTCTGTCTGACGAGACACCACACCAAACACTGAACTTAAATAACGTATGGCAATGAAAGCGAATGTAATTTTCGCTGTTGAACTACTTCTAGCTGTTCGATTACCCACATCAACACCCATTTACCTCTCATACCTCAAAAATTTTTTTTTCTTTGAGCAATAAATTTCAGTTTAATATTTTCCTATATATGTATATATTTTTGTTTTTCAGTTCTTATTATTTAAAATTCCTATTTTTCATTTCACATCCCTTCAACTCGTACGGCCTGGGCAGAGTAGACAGTACATGGCTTGTGGTGGCTGATAAAAGAAAACGAGTACTAGTATTACGGTAAACAAATTGAGTGGTTTTAAATCTTACTGAATGCTAGATACCCAACAATATTGTTATTGTCATATTTCGAGCCACTTTCTTTTAAACTTAATTTACTTTGTGTTTCAGTTTTCCTTTACTAGATTTTGTCAAATTATCTCTTCCACTTCAACACACTTTACAGCCAGTTATTTTTTAGGAGAAATTTGTAGGTGCCATGCGGGTCAAAGGGAGGCAAAACAAAAAATAGAAGTTATGAAATTTACCCTTTACACAAATTGTGTATGCGGATTTTTACAACAACTTAATTTATGGTTGTTTAAGGTTTAAATGAAATAATATCGAAATACCAACATTAATGATGTGTCAAGAGGACTTGTAAAATGTCGTTATTTCGTTAGACACTCACATATATGTATGTTAAGCCTTCAAGAATCATAAATTTCCATACCGCAGTGATTTAATATACTGACTCTTATTACCAAATTTGAACAAATATGAAGAATTTAAAAAGCATTAGAATGGGGCAATATTAGTTTCTACAGTACAAGTTAAGGAAACAAAAACATGCAAAAAAAAAATTTCTGAGATTAATTTTCATCCATAACGTGCTGGCAGGTAACTTATTTTGTGAAAAAGTCTACAAACGTTGTGTAGTAAACATTGTGTTAAATTTTGCCTTATATTTGTTTATAATGACAGTGTCGACATCGCTGTCTTTTTTAGGACTGCGAGAGCTAGAAGGCTGAAATATTCACAGAAGAGTTAGCTGCTTACCCTCTCTAGTAAAGAATGAAATTATAAGATTATAGCCATCGCAAAAAAATAATGCAGATCATCATCATAATGCCATTCATCAAATAATACGGCTCTTAAGAATTTTATCTAGCTTGAGGTCGATTTTACTTTCTTCAAATTGAGTAAGTTTTTTTTTTTAATTATGATAAACGAAAATGAGCTTCATGGTGGACGTGAAACAGCCAGTAAGTCATGAACTTTACTTTCCTTGTCTTCTTTAAAAACAGTGATGAATCCAATTTTACCACAAAAAACGCTTTCTCAATTGCAAGCAAGTAAAATCGAGCTCGAACCTGATAGAGTTATTAACAATTTTAAATTATTAGTTCGACTATTAAGTTGAAATTAATGCTTAAAAATTGCTGGATACTCGCCGTATAGTTTGCACACGTTATTATTACAGATAATATCAGAAATCGATTGGAAATCAATAGTATATGGGTGAGAATATTCCAATCAACAGGAAAAACCAGTGATAAAATACAAACTTGATCAACAAGATTAAATACAGACAGCCAGTAACGAAAAGTTAAGGTAGAAGGCGGGCTATACGCTGCTGCTTAAGAACATAATACAATTAGTCACGACCTGGATGTGGAGCAATCGTATTGGACGTGAAACCACTATGGTATGTATGTTCATCAGCCAGTAACTTTACTCCAAATTTACTTTTCTTGTCTGCTTGGCAGTGATTAACATTTCGGTCCAATTTTATAACAAAAACTTTTTATCAATTTCGAAGAAGTTGGAACGAGCTAAACCCCGATAAAATTATTAACAAGATAAATTCATATAGTTGAGCTTTAAAGATAAAACTAATCATGAAATGCAACTTTAGCATGATTTTTATAAAACTCTAAATATTAAAACTTATTACAAACTTTTTTTTTGTTGGAAAGCTTTAGTTTTCTTTTATGTGCTTTCTTTTTCTTAGCTAAAGAACTGCATTTCTCCCGTAACCAATACAACATCATTTCCATTTCGGCAGAATGTCATTTTAAGCATTCACATTTAAAGCAACACTTAATGGAAATTTATTCATGTATTACGCCCCAGCACATGCATATAAATCAAAATTTTTATCTTATTTTATGAATCTATATCAACTTGATTGCTTTTGAATATAAATCGAAAGTATTTATTGATGTGAAAATATGTGCATATATTGTGAATAAGCCACTCACTTAACTCTAGCAGAGGTATAAATATTTAGCTAAAAAGTTGCTTCGTACTTTCTTGCCATTACAGTGGTACGCTCAAATCAAAAGAATGTTTTCAATTCAGCAATAAAATTTAAATATTTTGTTTGTAAATTGGAATGATTCAAATATTTTAGGAACATTTTTTTTTCATTTTTTAAAGCCACTAGGAGAACAAAAAATTTTATAATAAGGGATATTACTCTAGATAATTTGAAAGAAGTAAAAGGAAATCGAACTGCCTTTTAGAATAATACTTGATTGTTTGTCGTATAATGTTATTTTTATAAAAACAAACGAACATATTTTAAGCCAAATGAAACTATATAGAAGACAGTTGACGTAAAAAAAAATATTCTAGTTGATGCGATGGCTGAGTGGGTTTATTGATTGCTGTGAGTGTTGCAGTTCGAGCCTTGTCAAGGGCAAACTAAACAATAAAACAAACAGAACATAGACATATGTATACGGATAGGAAAAAATACAATTAAATGAGATGATAAAACAAGTGAAATTTGTAAAAACAAGAATAATAAACAAACAATTTAAATTGTAGACAGCTGAGCATTGCTGCGGCTGTTGAAACTATTGACATGAGACTGGCAATCAAAAGTATGGTACTATTTATGAAAAAGGTTGCCGTTTGACAAGAACTTTACAATAGTTGGCGCAACCTCCGTGATTTGAACCAGATAAAAATTTAACTTGACCAAAATTTTAATTGTCCGAAAATTTTAAAAGTTAAGCCTGTGATGGAATAGTTCGAACAATAAAATCAATTTTAGGTCACAGCGTGACTTAACGAACCGAAACTAAATTTAAGAGCAAATCTAAAAATAATACCGGCTCAAACACAAAATGAAAACAGCAAAACAGACATCAACTACAAATCTTCCATTCATTCGTGTTAATTTGGAAAATAATGCCAACAGTTATTTGTTTAATTGCAGATCTCATAAATAAATTATAGCAACCGCAATACACCACAACATTTTGCTTCGCTTTAATACATGAACTAAATTCATTAAAATACTAATTGTTGTTATATTCTCCCGTTTTTGGCTCAACAACCGATGAAAATATCTTTGGTGAATTTATACAGGCAGTGACAAAAGTAGAGGCACACTTACCCCTTCGATAGGATTTAGTCAGCAAGTAAAAGAAATTCATGCGTAGAAGAAATTCTTGAAACGTACATGTTGTGCTTTTGTTTAAGAAAGCATAAAACTTAATTGCTTTTTTAGCTACTAATTAAATTTTGTTTTTTTTTTTTTTGGTTCTTATATCTTCTTAGCTGCTGGAAGAAAAAGAGTCCATTAGCAATAAGCCAAACTACTTCAATGAGTACTTTTGTTGTAAAATCATACAACACAAATCTGGTTTAGACGCAAGAAATTGAACTGAAGAGTATTATGGCATACAAGGGCAATATCCACTCACTATTCGCTAGTAATTTTCACACAGATTATGTCGTTGATACTTATGTAGGTAAATTAGGGTGGGTGTATTTTACTATCGATATTGTGCGATAGATACTTCGATGCATTTTGGCATGAGAAAAAAGATCAAATACATAAAAACAAAAAAACTTAGATTTTCAGTTGTTTCAACTTTTGTTGTGTTTAAAAAAAAAAAAAATTGGCAAAAAAAAATTAGGGCAGCTTGGTAAACAATTTTACTACTCTACGATCACTATGAGATTTTAATTGCGTTACTAGAACACGCATATTTGGGCCTAAAACTGAAAGTGTCCCACATTACACTAACTTGCCTCAGAGCGGTCGTAGAGAAGTCAAACGTATGATTAAGCCCCAATAAGTTTTTCATCGTAATATTATTTTTTTGAAAACACCGTTCAAGTATACAAATTAATTTAAAATTTAACGCCTTGAAAATGAGTTTTTTTTAAAATAAATTGTACCCGATTTTTTTTTCTTCTTTTACCAGCTATCAAAACATCTATCAACAATTTTTTGTCCATACTAATCGACCCGGCCTAATGCATGTATAAATGATTATGCAAAGCTGTACAAAATTAATGAACTCTTGTGTTTCTTCGAGCCAAACGATTTCATCTTGATTTCTAAGCACTAAAAGAGAACAATGAATGGATATCATGTTCGAAAGAACACAAATTTAATTGTGGTATAACCGGCTTAAGAAAGGCCGAGAAGATGTCAATGACGATGCTCATCCTGGTTACCCGAGCACGTCAACAAATATTGAAGTAGAAAAGAATATGATTTTGGATAATCGTCGAATCACATCCTCTCTGCTGATGTTGTTGGAGTATCGTGCGGCTCATGTCAAGCAATTTGTATGGGCGTTTGTCGCATGGACATCGCTCAGGAGTATTAGAAGTCTCTAGATTAGTTTCTCTACAGGCCGGTATAAATACTGCAGCATTGATAATATATAGTGTTTAAGTAAAGTAGTTTCAACAGAGTTGATTAGTTGATAAAGCTTTCAACTGTTAAGTGCTATAAATAATAGACCTGAGTATGTTTTATTCCATTGGCAGTGAAAGAATCCGCAAGACGTAAAAGGCAAAAATGAAGCAATACAAGAACTGGGTTGAAGAACATAATATAGTCACCAAATATTGTATAAGAAAGATAACAGCATATTAGCTGATAAGTTCTCTTAAATTTCGTTGACTTACAATTAACTGCAAAAAAAAACAAAACATATAAAAAATGTTTCCTCTACAAACTTTAGCAGGTGCAAGGGGTTAATCATTACATTTTAACATTTTTTATGTTTAAAGCGGAAGAAAAGTACCTTATTAATTTCCAGTTTTCCAAATATACAACTATATTTTTTATCTGAAGCTTATGAGATTTCAAGTGATAACTAAAGATAAAAAGAACAGCTACCGGAATAACGAAAGTAGTTACAAAAAACCTCGCTTTAGGTTATTAAATGTTTTCTGAGCTAGACTTCTTGTAATGCAAAGTTTCTGGCTTCAAAAAAATGTTGATTTTGAAATAAATCCGCAAACTTCCCCCCAGAATGCTTACCCTAAACTGCTTCCTTAATAATGCTTAAATATCTTCCTCTTAAGCCCGCACATTACTTAATTTAATTTGTTCTAATGCGTGCTTATTCAAAGGATATAATAAACTGTTTTAATTAATTTTAAAGGCAGGCAATACGACCGTAAAAAATATAAATTTTAAGCAGCAAATGCAACAAAAACGCTTAAAGCAAGTTATACAAATCAGACAGTAAGAGACAAGCGATTTATATGTTGCCAATACCACTTTTGTTATATCGTTACAATAGCAACAAAAAGTAAGCACATTTTTGGAGATTGAGTGTCGTCCAATCATGTAAACATGCTTAAATATATCTTTGATGTTTTCTTCTGTGAGTATTAAATACAATGTAGGAAGGATGTCTTGTAAGTTTTGTGGACACATATAATTAATTTTTTTTAATATATAATTCTTATTTCATCCTCTCAGTTATTGAAAAAACTAATTTATACAGCTTGAAATCTTTTTTATATAAAAATTTTTATTAACAATATTATTCAATATTTCGCTAACAGTTTGTTAGCATCTCCATGTTAATATTTGTAATTAAATTGAAAATGTTGACAAAATTTTTGATTTATAAAAATTCAAAAATTGAAAAATTAAAAAAACAATATAAACAATGCAAATGTTAGACTTAGAATTAGTTTATTTTTACTTGTGTTATTTTTTACTGTTATTTATATTGTATTTTAATTTTTCAATTTTTTAATTTCTGTAAATCAAAAATTTTTTCAACATTTTCAATTTAATTACAAATATTATCCTGAAGTTGCTAACAAACTGTTAGCGTAATATTGAATAATATTGTTAATAAAAATTTTTATATAAAAGCGATCTGATGCTGTATAAATTAGGTTTTTCATTAATTTTTTTTTCTGTATTTATCATTTTTTATTGTATTATTAATTTTATAATTGTATTATTAATGTGATTCTTAGAGCGGGTCTTATAGCAAAGATATTTTTAATTGTGAAAAAGATTGCAAAATATTTGCACAGAGAAGAGGTGTGTAATTTTTTAGAAAGCTAGTAACCTAAACAGTAGGTTCTGAGCAAGTGATTAAACGTTTTAGAAGTTAAATGGAACAATATTTTAGTTTAGAAAAACCTTTAGCTTCATTTTTTATCACCGTATATTTGATTTAATAAGTTTCGCAATTTTTTGTAAGTAAAATTGAACTCAAGACTGCCAACAATTATATATTTTAGTTGCTATTGGAAAGTGTAGTTGTACTCCAGCTGAAGTCATATTGTTCAATGATTTCCACTACAGCTGATTAAAATAAGCCTCAGTGTAATGTAACACATTTTGTTTGATATCATCTTACCTAATTTTTCTCAGCATTTCTTATAATGCTTTTACCAAAGAACGTTTTTAAGGTAGTGCCTTTATTTGGAGTAACATTAAAAAGTTGTGCATTCTTGCAAACCCCCGGATAAAATTCAATATTACTCTTTCATACTAAAAGTATTAGATTTTTATAACATGCCACGTAAATAGTACAAATCAGGCACACAAATCTAAGCTGTAGAAAATTCATGCATAGAAATTTAGAGTGAAAGGAATTTCTTGGTATTTTAATGGTTACAGCTGTGGCTTAACGCGCATTTTATCTATCTAAGACACTGGCTTGGTTCTCGCTAAGAAAAAAGAAATATAAAACAACACGATTGGAATGAAAACTAAAGAACAGAACATTTCACACACATTTGCGAAATTTTATCAAGCATTGAAATTCAACAAAATACTGAAGCGAATTGAATCATAGAAACATTTCTTGTTAAACATTTTTTTTTTTGGAAGCTGTGGTATTTTTATGTCTCCATGACGTAATGAAAGACAAAAAAAAACTAAATAAATAAAAAGAACACATTCCCACACATGCAGTAATAAACATAGAAAACTTTACGAGTACTTTGCGAAAAGCAATGAGTGGTGGGGATTACAGACGTTTTATAGCGCAGTCAAACTAAATTGTGTATTTGTTTTTTTCTTCCCCAAATCTTATTACGCCAACACAGGCACGCAGTTTTAGCATGAAATACTAAAACCGGTGCTGAAGCACGATAACGCTTATAGTGTGTATGTGTACGTGTATATGGCTATGCCTGTGAGTGTGTGTGTGTGTGATTTGGAGATTATCTTAATGTAGATATTAGGTTTCCTTAGCAGCCAAGCATTAGTTTTATTGTTTGATTTTTAGTGCCATTAAGATTTAATTTCACAGATATTTTTATTTTTGCAACGTTTCCTTGCAAATTGAAGGGAAACCTACTCGTATCCTGGGATGTATATGAAACTCGCATATTTTTGTGCTGTCTCCAACAAAATAAGTTTTGATTACGATGTTGCTTCTTAGTAAATTGCGTCTAAAAGATACAACTAAAATGAGTCTCAATTTAAGCACAACTTTTGTTTGGCTACATGTTCAGGCGATTGATCAAAGATTTCATTTGGTCATGCAATTAATCATTTTGATTACTCACTTTAATGATGATTCAAATTGTAGGAATTAAATCAATCAAATTAATCATTAATTGAATAATCTGGATTTTGAATGATGTGCTCCTGTTTAATGAAGTAACTTGCAAAAAATTTGTTTCAGTGTTTATTTATTAGCAAAATAAAATAATTATGAATAGGAGAAAGAATTCTTGGACTTTTGTTTCTTAAATGTAGATTTTCTTTTGATTTATAGTTTCCTACTTATTTCCTTTTTTTTTTACTACAACAAGTGCAATTTTGTCAGTATGTTTTGAACAAAAACTTTAGAAATTCAATTTCATCTTATTTAGTATTATTTGAAAGCAGCAGCGCTTAGGCATTCCATTAACTAAGAAACTCATTACCGTTTATGTATATTTAATCTACGGATTATCTATAATTAATCTTGGTAATAAACTGAAAGGTTTATGTCTAAAAATAGGCTTTAATTATGTTTTATGTGCTTTTCAGCCATCTATATGCTGCCGACTTTTCGTTGAAGCTAATCGTTCATAACTGGACTCGAAAAATCCTAAAAGCATGTTTGAAACCCAACTACTTATTACAAACTTCTCATGTACAAAATGAGAATCAGAAAGTTTGGAATAATTAGTTGTGTCCTGAACATTCGTTTAAGATCTTTGGAGTTTAGTGATGAGTTATTTTGCATCAACGAAATGTCGCTAGCATTTAGACATCTAAAAAGACAGGACACATTAATCTATTTTAGTCTATTAACATTAATAGACATTAGTCTATCTTAGAGCTAAAAGAATAAATTTCAAATGGCTCTTATAGCAAATAAATAACTTTGTTCAATTCTTAATAATAAACTTTCTATTTTATTGGTGTGTATTTCTGTTGATTTGACTATATGTTGTAAAATTTTTGCAAGTGATTTTTTATCTTTGTTGATATTGCACCAGAGATAAGAATGGCTTAGAGCTTTTTGGCGAGCCCATATTCAATATTTTATTCAACAGCAGTATATATCGGAAATTATTCAATATTTTACATTAGCCTTAATTTTAAACTCTCAATCACACTCAATCATAATTTTTACAATTATAGCTAAAAAAAAAAATTTCGGTAAAGAAGGAGCATATTTATTTATTTATTTAAAAGCTAACTTAAATTTATGCTTAGACCTAAGCTAACAAGATTAAGCTATGGGTACTAGGACTTAAACTGATATTTATTTAAGCCAGTCTATAGCAAAAAGAAAACATCCCGTGTTGTTTGGTTTTCGTTTTTCTTTTCTAAATAAAAAAATTCGATTGTGTTTTTTGATTATGTATGTCGTCTATCTGAACTTTTAGAATTTCATTATCCAAGTCAAGAAGATGATATCGGACAGATTGGTGCCTCCTCAATTGATTGTTCTACGGGCTTGTTTAATGGCATTTTGTCATCACTTCGACTAGAATTTCGGGTGACAGATTCTCGCACTAGCGTCAAGTGTTGTCCTTGAGGGTCTCCAGAGTCTTCAGCTCGTAAAGTTTAACACAGAAATTCAAAACACCCTACAAATAAAAATCTGGAACAGCTTAATCGACAGATTTTGCTGGCCAGTGCAAATCGCTAAAATGAGAGATAAGGCAAACCGGGAAACCTGCCTTCAGATCTTCAATTATGGCTCGCGAAGTGTGTGTCGTTACTCCGTCCTGTTGGAACCACATGTCTTCCAGAGCTAATTCACTCAGGTGCGACAGAAAAAACTCAGTTTACATGGCCCTATATCACGCACCATCCACTGTTGCCATTTGGCCAGTGACATGCTCAAGATATAAATTGCTCGATAGTTCCTCCAGTGTGAACGGACGACCCGGAAATCGGCGGCGGAATTTTGTGCTTCACCAACACCACAAACAAATTGCTGCGCAAAAAATAGCGTTCTTGGGCACTGTTTTCCTTCCCGGCTAGTTCACTTTTACTCTACAGCTGTCTAGCTCACAATTAGATATTGGCCGCCACTTGCAAAAATAAGATCAACTTTCAACAGAGTGATTTCCTTTGGCCCACCCTGTTTTTACTTCTCTAATAAGTACTGTTTGTAGAGACAAGACAACTTTTAATATATTTTGGTTCGAATTTTTCTCTTTGCACGGGAATGTTGCAATTTATCTTCGTTTTTGCTTCTAATTTGAAACTTTGTGCTCCTATTTTAAAAATTATGGATTTTATGACTGCTCTTTAAATTAGCCAATAGTATTGAATAATTGTGCGGTATAAGCCACTTTTTGTTGCTTATCGTTTTACTTTAAGAAACGATTTCAATTTCAAATCTTGAACTCACAAACAAGTTATCTACAAATTGTTTTTATTTGGAAGTTTTGTAATGGAACTTCCACCGATAAACGCTACAGCTGGGCCTATTATTTGAGCCGTTATGGTTTGTGGGTCAAATTTGAGTTTAAAATTTAAATAATTTTTGAAAACTCTGCACAAACGTATATTTTTTGTCAAGTATTTCATGATTGGCTATAAATAAATAAAGTTATTTATTTAAGTATTTATTTATTTACGACTATTTCATTTCAAATTTGTTTATTTATTTTGCTCTAGTTGTCATAAACTTAAAAAAAATGGAAATATAAAACGATAAATCTAAGTTAATTAAAGTTATTTTATAAACAGATATTCAAACATAATTAGCTGTTGGCTGCTATTGTTGTATGAGTGTACATTTACTCATGCAAACATGCATTTAAATGGGAATTTTTGTTTATGTTGTTTCGCTGGTTATTTATTACAAAGCTTGACATAAACAAATACAAGCAAACAGCAATACCTGAATGCGCTTTTTTTTTGGTTTTTTATTACATCAGCTCGTTGAAATTAAAATTGCTTTCTGTTACAGTTTAAGAATATTGCACGTGATGCGAATAAGGTTAAATACTTAAATAACTTATCTAGGCCTAAAAGCAGCATAAGGAAATAAACCTTCTCCAAACACTAAGCACCTAATACGCTATCTTACAACAATATACAATAGGCTGCTTAAAGTGCTGTCTCCACTCTAGCATTAAGGAGTGTTTTCAAAAACCATAAACACATGTATAATACTCAGTGTCTGCATTTGCTTAAATATTGATGATATATTCATGTATTTGTGCGCAATTGCTTATATGAATGTACATTTAAACACATGCATGTTTGTATAAGTAAGTTTATTGGTTGCATAAAGTGCAATCACATGTTTGTGGCATTTTAATAACAAATAACACCATCCAAAATAAATGTAATGCAATTGATAAAATCTGCATGAATTTATTTTTAAAACAAACAGACATATAGAACAATTTACTATGGCACCGACACCTAAAGTTTTGCTTAAATAATAACATTGATTGTGTGTGCGATAATTCTTTCAAGCAATTCAAGTTTATGATTAAATTAAAGTTATAAATATTTATGTTTGTGCTTGTTTTGTTGCCATTTCAAGTTTTAATTTTTATCTCTTTTCAATTAAGCAGATAAAAGATTTTGATTTATTACAAATGAAACAAAAGAAGTTAACGCTGCTTTTGAGGGGCTTTTGCAAGCTTCTGTATGCCACCCATTTCGTTCGTGAAATTCAAAAGATTTGTAATTTTATTTAACGTTTTACTTTGCATTTGTTTTTTTTTTTTATAAGTAATGCATATTTAACGCAAAAATTTTTCTATTTGTTTTTTTATGTCTTAAAATTTTATTTTATATACTCTTTGTTTCTACAAATGTTGTTTTTTGATAAAAATTGCATATAACTTATAAGAAATGAACTTTTTGTTATTGTTTTCAGGCAGTGATGGAAAATATTTTAATAATCGTAATTTTTTGATATGATCTTTCCCTAGCAAACTGTTTTGTGTTGAGAAGACAGCATTATTATTATATTTTACTTGAAATGAATATGTAAAGACAAAAATAGTATAAAAGTATTAAAAGCACATTAAAACTGAAAATTTGTTTAATAAACATAGCAAAATATCAAGAAATTTATTTTAGGCATTTGTGTTTAACTTTTTAATCACGTAGAAACACAATCTAGCTACTGAAATCTATATACCAAACAAAGAAATAGTTTAAGATTTTTGGTAGATGAATTCAAATTTTTTCTAAGTATTAAACATTAAGGTATCTGAATGAAAAATTGCTGTCCGCATGATACCCTAGACATTAAATAATTGTAAATATTTGAGGAGAGTGAATGTGCTTAATGTGAAGCCTTTTTAAACAAAATATTTTATTTTTATTAATCGTTTATTTCACAAACTTTTTATAAATATTTATCAAATAAAAATTTAATTAATAGTAAAATTTAAAAGAATGTTGATTTAATAGCAATAAACACAAAAATCAATATCACAAAAAATCTTTTTTAAATTTAAGGAAATAAAATCAGACTTAAGACAAATAAAATTATTAATAATTAACATGAATACTGTTTAAAGAACCCCTACAGTTTACTTTCGTTGTAAGTATTGTTGAAGTTATTGTATGGTTTCTGTCTCTCTTCGAAGTTTGGAAATATTGAAGATACTGAGTTAGGTGTTGCTGACTGTATAAGGGTAAAGGTTTGACATTGGACACTACAAATAACAATATAATAACAAACAATAAAATATTAATAATATTTAGATCTAATTAACTCAGCTTTGAAAAAGATAAATGTCTTGTTCTATGTAATAATTTTTTTGGTTAAAAAAATTCAAAAACACTCTATTTTAACCCACCACTTCTTCTTTCTTCTTTTCAGTTTTTCTAGTTTTAGTAGGATGTGTTGACCATACTTTAGGTAAAATGTAAAAAAAACCTTAAAAAGAAATTATTAACAGACAGTCTTTTTTGGAAAAAAGTATAGATTTATTTTCAATTTGATTTTCCTATTTCTATTGCACTGTCCTTTTGAGGCAAGTGAAATTTAACAAATTTTAAAATGTTTCTTGCTCGTGCCCTTGAACAGAATGAATGACTTAATCTCAAATTTCTTATGAAACTTGAAAAAACGTTTCAAAAGCTTAATGCAAACTTCAAATTAAAATTATTTTAAATTTTCTATAAAATATTTTTAAAATGTTTTTCATAACAACCATTAATCTGTAGGCAAGTAGAATTTAAGCACCAAGGAATTTTAATGTGAAAAATTTTTTAGTTTAAAAATTTTTTGCAGCATACGTGCAAATAAAAAGTGGCTAGGTTTTGAAGAAATCTCTTTTGAGGCGTATGAGGATTTATTAACAAAATATTACATTTGATGTAGAAAACTGTCAACAACAAGTCAAAAAATTCTAAAAGCACTTTTTTTGTTTTTACGTTAAACTGAGCAGATTTAGAGTTTCGTGTCTTAAATCATATCAAATATTATCAACCCTAGGCAAATTATGAGACAACGCTGCCCTGATATCCTGTTATTTTTTGTGAAGTTATTTGGAATGGTTCAACAGAAATAAGCTTTTACTGTTGAACTTAGAAACAGTACTCTAAAATCCGTGTTTTGATAGTTAAATCGAAATCCTTATATCCCATCACAGCAACAGCTGTGTGGTAATCTTGCAACTAACAGCTCTATCGTAAAGTTGGAAGTCTTTGAAGTTATACGTACTCAAAACGTTTTGACATACGAGCGCTATTTATGTTGTCCACAGTAACGTTAAAGATTCATACGGGCACGAAAATGGAATTAAATTGTTAACAAAAAGCGATTTACTTTTACAATTTGGATTAACTCAGCAAAAGTGCATAGAAGAACTTAATATATATAAAATATCACTCATACGCACCACGCCATGTTCTCTCTTTTCTCACAGCTGACTCCCCCAAATAGACAATGACTGGTTAATGTTGGACGGACAGCTGTACGTATGAGTAATGAGAAAATTTTGAAATAAGTCATACACTTTAGTTTCTTCTTTTAACACTTGATTTTTTTTTTTGTTTGTTTTGTTTCGACTTTGAACAATTACTCTATGCATGACATACAAATCTGTACATGCAATATCCCAATGTAGGAGAAGAAATTTATAAAATACACAATTAATTAAAAAACCCAACACAATTTATTTCATACAAGAATGGGGAATAGGAGAGAGAAAAATAGATTGTCTGCTTAATTACTGACATTGTGATCATTGCTATATTCTGAAAAAACCAAAGAATTTAATGTATTTTACATGCAGTTTTTATAAAACTAATTCTTGTACAGAACAAAGCACTTGTTAAGAGAGTCCCTTTGATAAACTTTGATGAAACTATTAATTTAAAGTTTATATATACATTTTTTCGCCAATTATTTTATGTATGTCGAAAAAATTGTACGAACGATAAGCTTTAAGATTTTTTTAAATTAAACAATAATATTTCTAACACTTTAATGTAATAACGTCTTTCATTACAGAACCTGTAGTGAAAAAATTAAAGCGTTGTTGTTGTGACATTATATCATTATTCGAGCTAAGGGTCCGCCTATTTGTTTATTTATTTGTCCATGCTTGGCTCTTCTTCAAATCAATAGTGCAATAACCATAAATTCATTATTATATTAATGATCTGAGAATAATATTCAAATATGGTTAAAATATCGGCAAATAAGTAATTAAGCAACTTTTAGTTACTTTTTATTACACTAAAAAGGACGTTTGCTATTCTATGAAAATATCCAAAGGCAAACAATTTTGGGCTGATTGCCTTCACAGCCATTACTACTTTGGAACAACTAGTTGTTCCCCAGCTTGCCATAATTTTTTACACTTGTACTTGATTTGCCTTATGTGATACGCTTCAATAATAATTTATATTAAATTTGAAACAACCATAAAATTTGTACACATCAGCTGGAAATGCCCCAAAGTGGACACAAATTTGTCTAATATTTTCATATGAGCGCATATGAAAACTTTTCACGGAACACCCTTTGACGTTATACTATCACATATTGTCGTGGTGTGTATTGCATTTTCTTTTTAAGTAAAATAATAGTTTATCATGGAAAATATGTACTGCTAAGCCACTAATGAGCAACATTAGCGTTATAAATATGCAAAATGGTTGCTGAATAAAATTACAAAATATTTACATCTACATGAAGTTTTAAAGAAGAGAAATAATGAAACAAAATTAAAACAAGTATAATTAATTACGGAAACTTAAAATTAAAAGCTAACAATAAATTTTTAACAATGTTGATTTAAAACGAGCTGCTGATAAGACTATAATAATAATATTGTAGTTTACAAAACGCTGCATGAATTTGAAATTCACAGAAAAGTTATGGGTTTCAAAGTTTTCTAAATCAGGAATGTGATTTACTTATTTCTGCTTTTACCTTGTAGAAACCGTGAGTCATTTAGAGGGCAGAAATTTGTTTCCAACAAAGATTCATTATTACTGAAATGCGAAATTTTCAGTTTATGCGCACAAATCTAAGATACTAATTTTATCAGATATAACAAAAAGCTGAGACATAACAAAAAGTTGATTATGTAACAACATCAATATTTACTGCATAAACAACAAAGCAGCTCAGCATCGTCAGTGGACTTACATTATTTTTCACAAACACTTTTGTTCTCTTGCTTTTTCATGGCCTTAAATTAAAATCATAAACAACTGAACAAATTGTTAATATTCAAAGCACAAATATTGGTGTTTAACCGAACACAAGCGATGATATGGAAAAGCAATTAGGAAACGCAAAGTTAAAATCTTTTTTCCAATTTTTGGTGCATACAACACTTAAGAACGTATTGGAGCTTAAAATTGTTTGAGCCTGCTTGCAATCATGCACAAATTTTGCACTTCAGCTTAACAATAACCAATTACGAAATTGCGTTTTTGTTTTGCTCAAGTAAAATCAAAATAAAATAGTTGGTGCTAAAATTTCAAAAACTAAAAGATGAAATACAAAATGTGAACTCAAGAATTGATAAAATCATTTTTAAATCGAGATTTATTTAAGAAACATATCTGCTCAGCTTTCATGCAAAAATTATATTTAGGAAATGGCGTATAAAAATGCCTTGTGTACTGGGTACATCAAACAGTAGTAGAGCAATAACATTAAAAATTACGATTTTGAAATACCGTTTCGTTGTGCGTGTTTTTAAAATGACAGATTTATAAAATTGAAACATTAAGGCAGACTAACATATGACGACTCCTGAAATTTAGCAATTTCGAGGTACCCAGCCTACTACACCTATTTCATTTAAAAAATACCCATAAATAAATATTCCCCTACACTTTTAAGAGCCATCTCCCTACACAAATTGTTACTCCTCTCCAATGTGATACTTCAGTAGTCAAATATATGACAATGTTTTCTTTTTTTTTCTTACAAATTTGGTATTTTTTGGGCGACAAACTTTCTTCAAAGCAATAATTAAAAAATTCGAAAAACTCGTATTCAATAGGAACGAAGTACTTATATAGTAAACAGTATATTAAATGATATTTAACAGCCACTATAACACTACGCTGGCTCGATTTGTGGCATGAATGTTTTTCTATGTAATGCTTTTGACTTTGCAATAGTATTTGACATGAGCCATTTTCGAGCCATTCTAGTTTCACCTTTTGATATGTTTATGAGGGACTCCCCATTTAGGAAGCGCGGCAGCAGATCGGTGTGATCGAAAAACAAAAATACTGAAGAGAACAAATTTTTTCAGGTATGTCATATGTTCGACACCTCTATGCATACCTTGGCATTGATTAATGTGATGGGGGGATAATTAAGACTGAGGAAGTCAAAGAGCACGCAGAGGAGTCTCTACCATACTTTTTTTTATGAAACTCATTTGCCATTACATATAGGTTTGATTTTTAGTATGTAAAAAAAATACAAAATTTTATATTTAGTTATTTTGACCCCTTTTTTCTTATATTTTATATATTTATTTATATCTTTTAGAATTTGAGTAATTATTTTTGTCAAAAATAATTACTCAAATCCTAAAAGACCTTAAGCTCAAATAAATACATAAAATATAAAAAACTACAAAATAAAAACAAATACAAAAAGTTCAAACTCGGATGCTTCAGAAATAATTTTTTTGAATATGTTTTATCAAAGCTTTTTTTTCTTATATCGATTGCTACATCAATCTACATAAACTACGAGCAATAAAAATACAAAAGGTATTAATTAACATTTAATATGGAAGCAACAATACGTGTTATATTATGTGATAGTTTTTAAAGCACTCAAAGAAAAGCAATGCGAAAATAGATTTCGAATAACAACTTTGGTACAAAAAACGTAAATGAATACAGACTTTTAATACTTTATGCCAATTAAATTAAATTTTATACATAATTGTGCATGGTATTATTATTCGTACATTTGTACTTATTTCTCACTTACGCTCAAAAAATATCTCTTAAGAGCTGAAGCAAGAACATTGTACATAGTAAATTATCACGCATTTTACCAATTATTTAAACAAATTGCTAAAACAAATTGCTAAAACAAAATAAAAAGTAAAAAATCAAGCTGAGATGCTAAAAGTCAATGCTTATTAAAAATGCAATGAAATAAATTAAATGCAATGAAATATGCTTTTAAATTGCTCCACATCTCTTACGGCTTCTGTAATCGTTTAGTTGTCAGTCTATTTATTTTAAATTGCTGTCTTACAACTACATGAGCAAGTACATTCATTTTGTTGTACAGTTATTGGCATTGTTGCAATGGAAAATTAAGTTAATTAACACACAGCTAAAGAAAGTTGGTCAAGTATAAATATTTACGGCCTTAAAGTGTATTGTCTGCACATGTTTGCAGTTACTTAAGTTTTTGTGCTTGTATGTGTAATGCACGATATGAACACATGTAAATTATATTGAATATAAAACAGACTAATTGAGTGCTATGAAAGCGCAAATGTATAAGCAGAATTTTGATTTACATAAAATGTACATGATTCGTAAGATTTATATCTAAGTATTATTTAAAGCATAACAGTTCTAACAAATAATAAAACTTTCTTAAAATACATATATATTTCAGAAAAGTTAAATGCCAAATAGTTTTCTTGAAATGTGTTTCAAAAGCATTTAATTTTTTATGAGTTCCAGTGTTAAGATTTGTTTCAAGTCTAAGCGGACTTGAAATACAGAAAGAAAATTAATGCAAAGTTCACCAAGGATTCGAATAGAGAATGCGAATGACAACCGAAAGGCGTCAATATGATCTTGGCAAAAATATTGAGTTTCCTGCAGATTTTATAATAAATAGCAAATCTCACACCGGTGTTCTTAAAAAATGAAGTGTTGTTTAAATACATTTTAGAATAAAAATTATCAAAAAAATTTTTTTTTCTAAAATGTTTTCCAACAGCTTTAAAATTTTGATAAAAACCAATGTTAGTCTAGAACGCTACGGATAAAATGTACAAAAATGACTGGTTTTCTGTACGCATGTTAGTTAGTTTCGTCTACGTGTGTACGTTTTTTTTTTTTCGATTTCTCATAAAACCTTTTCAACTCTTTCTTAAAAATAAATCGTTTAATAAATAGTATTACTGAAATCAGATTCATTGCTGTCAAAATTCAAGCGAAATCTAAGTATTGTAAGGAAACAAGATTCCATATAAAATTCAAGAGGACAGTGCTGTGTGTCAATAAATAATGCAATAGATATAATTCAAAGAATTTTTCTTACATTTCTATACTTCACTATCAATATATCACCAAATTTTAAGTAATTTTCGAGGGTAAAAGTAACAAGGCCTACTTCGATATCGACTGCTGCAAAAGTTATCTATTAGTCTTTCAAATGACAATATTCTGCAGAACCTCCTATTTCTTAAACATATAATTAAAATAGCTCTTGATAACAATAATGTCAGCTCAATTAAGTCAACCCTTTCCTTCAGAAACCTGTCAACTTAAATTTGGTTAAAAGATATTATATATATTATGAATGTGCTACATTAGTCGCACCGTGGCATGTGTGTTTTTTTAATGTCTGTGTAGTGCTGGAACCCGCCAAATGAAATCACACCACCTTTTTTATGCATATATATATATTACTTTGTAATTCTGTGTTAGAAACTTATTGTTTTTGAAAAATTAAAGCCTTGAATTTTAGATAATTGAATTGGTGTTTTGCCACTTCTTGGGTCTTTGAAAAAATTTCTTTTCTTCAAAAGAAATTTCTTTTCTTCAAAAGATCTTCAGGATCTAAATCCAATATTTAACTGAAAAAATTTTTTAAAATTTCAATAGAATTGTCAAACCTTAATAAAAAAATTGCGAAATATTTTGATCTTTCATACACAATGTTGTGGTTTTCAAATTGTGCTTCTAAGTGAACAAACCAAACTGCTGGGTTTTCTTTCCCAAATTGTGGAACTCGGAGAGTTATTAACGATGTTTGCGATGAGGTTGATTCCTTGGCATTTTGAAATAAATGACTCTTTAAAATTTTATTTAGCGTAAAAATTCGGGGTCGCCAATTGTTAAACCCTTGGTTTAGTCAAATTTTATTATCTTTTATAATGAGGTTTTATTCAAAATATTTTCTTCCGAAAATTTATTAATTATGTATATATTTTTACATTCAAACTTAGTTATTAAATTCAAAGCTAAATATTTATTTTTATATTTTTTAAGACAAGTAGTATTGTAACAAGGTTCTCCGCTACAGAATTGTTATTTAATCAGGTTCCTTCACAAAACTGCCGAATAGAATCAACCAGAGTTTTTCTATGAAACAATTTTAGGCTGGAGGGTATTGCAATAGAAAGAAACAAAGGTTTTTCTGTATGACTTCTTTAATTTTTTCAACAAAAAAAACAACACTTGCTCTTCATATTTTTGCAAGAAGTTTCTGTTATTTCTGGTACCAAGAAAAAAACTATAGGAAAAAGCTTATTTTTTAGTAGAAGGTCTTTTCAGTTTATACACTTTTTTGCACATATTCGAATATTTTTGCCAATTTTTTGTTCTTCTTGCAATATCATTTTCGAGACAAAATTGTTTTGCTTGACTTTTTTCAAAAACTAAAAAAAAAACAATCAAAATATTTTTCAATATTATTTTCCCGCAAAAGACTATCCGAAGAAAAGTGAAACATTGAAAAAAATCTTGAAATAAATAACAAAAAAAAAATATTAACCAATATTCTTATCTTCTTTAAAAATGTTGATCAGTCCAATTTCATCACTAAAAAAATTTCTCAATTTTGAGGAAGTAAGCATCGAAATCAAGTCTAACAAAATTATTAAGAATTATTAGCAATTGAAAAAATATCTACATATGTATGTTTACTTAAAAATACCTTCAGTTCAAGCAAATAGTGAAAGAAAATAACAAAACCCTATTTTAATAACTAGAGTTTAATTATGATGAAATTTTTTCATTTCATTTCAATAGTTTCCTAATGATGATGTATTGTTTTGTATTGAATTAAATTTCTTTGTGTCTAATGGCTAAGCAAATAGATTCAAATGAATTCGAATCCATCAAAAACAAATTGTTTTTAAGAAATTCAAAAATAAAACAAAAAACAAGGTTTATTAGAATAATAAGAATTAATTTTGAAAAAAATGTTTAATATTGGCTTTTAAAGATGAATTCATTGCTAGGCCTTCCAAGTGGCTGGCCTGTGCACCGCCTCCTTTCACCACTTGGCAATTATACTTGCTTACGTTCCGAGCTCCTTAAGACTTTGTAGTTTTGTATTTGTTTTCTTATGAAATGCCACAAGTGTAGTGTCAATACACTTAAATTTTCTCATTGCACACGCACACGTATTGTGAAGCATTCAAAGTGCTTTGAGAGTGTGTTAAATAAAACACATTTATTTAACACTACTTTAAGTGCAAATCTAAAGAGTTTCTCGGAAGCAGAGAAACAACATTTCAGAAATGTTATTCGATTTCGAATGAAAAGAAGCCACAAAACAAAAATTAAATAGAATATGATGTATATAATTTTTTTTTTAAAGCTGAAACAAAATTAAATAAAACAATTCGTGCTTCTTCCGGCATTGTTATTTATAGAGAGAGGAAGAGAGAGAGAGAGAGAGAGAGGGAGGAGATTTTCCTCAAATTATTTTGGTTATTATATCAGTTACGACGATTTCAGAAATGTTATTCGATTTCAAATGAAAAGAAACCATAAAACAAAAATTAAATAGAATATGGTATATATAATTTTTTTTTAAAGCTGAAACAAAATTAAATAAAACAATTTATGCTTCTCCCGGCTTTATTATTTATAGGGAGAGAGACAGAGAGATAGAGAGAGAGAGAGAGGGAGGAGATTTTCATTAAATTATTTTGGTTGTTATATCAGTTTTGACGAAAGTTATGTTACTGATTACAATTTTAAAACGTTAATATCATTATAAGTTTATGCCAAGGATAATTAAATAATTAAATTAAAAAATAATCTCAAATATAACGAAAATATAAGAAAAAAATTCTTTAGCTAAACCAAAACAATATCAAAAAGGAAAAAAAAGGCAAATGAAGTAAGTAATCTACTAACTTAATCTTGTTAAGCCACAATGTTTTACTTGACTTAAAAATTTTTAGTTGCAAGAATTAAGAAATTGAAAACTATGTATGCTCTCCAGCTACTAAGCCTCCGAGTTTACTTTTCTTGTCTTCTTTAAAAATGCTGACAACTACAGGTTTACCACAAAAGAGTATTGCTCAATCTCGAGAAAGTGAAATCGAACTAAAACTCCTGATAAAGTAATTGAGAAGTGTGAACTAAAACAATTAAATGTTTGGCAAAAAGATGTTCTCTTTAATGATAAGAAATATAAGGTGGTGTTTTATCAGTTAAGTTCATACTTAACTGATAACTTATATTGCCAGAAAATAGTAAAAAATACATGGGATTATATTTTTGTATACGTCGTACTTGAAAAGAACACATTTAAAATATTTGAATTACATTCTAATAAAAATTATTAAAAAATTAGCTGTATAATTTAAATTGAACTCCTTGGCAGAAAATAGACTAATAGTTAAATTTGGTATCGTAATGCGTTTTATAAATTATTATTGTAAAAAAACGTTTGTAATATACTAACAAAACTCCACAACTGATAAAATTCTCTAAGTGTTATGAAAATATAATTAATTCTGTTTTCAAACTCAAACACGTACTTAAAAGTTGTGTATGCATTAAACTACATTCTTCACCTGTACACTATGATACATTTTATTTAAACACTTAAAATAAAAGGAAAACTTTTCTTTCAAAACTTGTTCCTTTGCTTTCAAGCATCAACGGCACTTATTAAAACTAAAACAAACGACCAACCGGCCTTCAGAGAAAAACTGTTTAACAATTAACCCATTCACAGTTCTTCTTTTCTCTATTTGAGTTGGTATAGGAATAATGCAAAGCAAATAAAAAAAAAATTTTGTAAATAAAAATTTAAGCTCAGAACAAATAACAAACAATCCATGTTCTTTTTGTCTCATTTAAGTTGACAGGTTTGTAAGAAAAACTTTTGTTAGATGGATTTTTATTTTGCTTTAGTTTTTATATTTCTAACAAGAAAGCAACATTATTGCGAATGTTTACTTTTATCGGTGTATTTGTGCTGGCGACAGTTGTCCTCAGAGTATTTTTTCATGTGTCAAAATATATGAGCTTCAAGCAGGGATCGTAAAGTTTTGAATGTTTGTGGTGTTTTTTTCCTGCTCTTTTGTAGTTGTGGAAGTTGTTTTTATGGACAGAAATGTGTTGATACTTTCAAATATTTTTTTTGGGAAAAAAAATATTTGAGAGAAAAAATTATTGAGGGTTGTCCAGGTGTTTGACTTCTTCACAGTGTGATGGAGGGCTGATGAAGCGGAAATAATCCCATATTTTTGTTTGTTGCTGCCATATCAGTGATAACGATTGTTTCAAAATATGCGCCATAGCTAGTGATTTTTAAAATTTAATTTTAACTTTATAGTCGCACTATATGATTAACAATTGTTAAATTTTTCATCGTTCTGGAGTTCAATTTCTACTTCGTCAGAGTTCAGAAATATTTCTTTCTGACAAAATTGTTGTGAATAATATTTTTAAGGAGGACAATCAAGGTAAATTTGAATATTTATTGCCTGCGGTATATATCACAGATGCTTCACGTCCACTATAACGCTCATCAGTAAACAGATTATTTTGAAAATATTTTAATTAATTATTTCTTTATTTACAACACGACAAAATGGTGACATTTCTCGGTCCCTGTTTTTTTATACATGTGCTTCTTTTTCTATACATTTCTTTCATTTCTTTGTTTTTGGTTTAAATGTGTATGTTATTTTGCTTTTTCACTGACAGCCTGTTCCTGGTGGCATTGTCACAGTTTGGTGTTGTCATTCTCTAACAAGACACTCGCACACACACACACAACTGAAATGGTTATTTTAAAATTACACCAAGCTGCAACTTCTGGTATTGTTGCAATTGTTATGCTGACATGTAGAAGCATTCTCTATAGAAAGAAGTTAAAACAAACAAAGAAACTATTTAGAAAAAAAGGGATACAAAATTTAAACACAGAGTATCCAACAAACCACAAAAGAAACTTAACAAAAACATTTTGAACTGCTTAAAACTGTGGAAAAAATTTTGTGTAGTTTTGACCACACACACATGCTTACAGACTTAAAGAAGCTGTTTTAAATTGCTTTTGAAACGAATGGATATTTAAGACGCAAACAGAAGAACCCCATGATCAAGAGGTGACATTAGAGCAAGGGCCGTTGCCACAGTTTGCATGAAAAATTGGTATTATTTGATAATAAATCGACATAAAAAATTATGCCTTTTTTTATAATAAATTATTTTTAGTTAAATTAGAAGAAAGTAACGTTACGCAGTTGTTTAGTTCACAATAAATTCAAGCAAGTTAAAGAAAACTTTTTGCTCTTAAAGCAAATAAATAATTAAGTACATGATTACAAAATTTTTTTTGTACTAATTTCTTTTAATAATAAAAATAAATTGAGCCAAATACGAGATTGACTCACACAGCAAGTCTTCCGTACTTTCGCGCAAGTTCTAGAGAAAGAATGGCCCTGGTGCACCCTTTAGTTTTAAACTTTTTATTTTTATGTTTAGTATTTGCTGTTGTACAGGCAAGGCTATTATATGTATGCACCGTGTAAATTTTAAGCCTCTATCTCTTACGGTTCAAAAGCTATAGCTGATTTTTACCCTAAAGGCTGTCCGCGTGAATGAACATTAACTAAATTTTAACTTTTGTCTATTTTTTCATACACTCAAAATTTTAAGTCTTTATTTTTTAAGGTGCAAAAACTACAACCAATTTTCAAATAAAAGGGTGTCCTCGAACAAAGGGCAACTTTTAAATTGTCACATTTTGCTATCTTTGGTATTTTTGTTGGCCTGGTAATTGCACATACTGTTCAAATTTCAAGTCTCTATCTATTATGGTTTAAAAGTAACAGCTAGTTTTATCTAATTTTCATAGTTTCTTGTATGGGAGTCCCCCTTAGTTATTAATTTTTTTTTTTTTTGTTTTTTGCATGCGGCTCTCTAACTGGCTGAGTTTGCAAGAATGAAGCCGGATATAGAAATCTCAGTAATAGGGCTCTGTTTTTACTCTATGAGTATGGAACCCTAAAATTGGTGACTGAGCAGGGGTTGAACTAAAGCCGGCTAAGAGTTAAATAAATAAAAAGGTGGAAACTTTAAAATAAGGCGCCAAGTTTTGAACGAAATTATGTTTATTGGTCTTAGGGGTGGAGTGATAGACCTGCCAAATTTGAAGTCAAAATCAGCTGCACGCTGAAAGCTTGTTAACAAAGCGAAATAGAAATCACTGAATTTACTAAGAAAAATTATGAGAATATTGGTTAAAAAGTGCTGCCAGGGAAAGGCTCTTGCATGAATGGGAAACCAAACTCAAGCCTGATCAAATTAATTAACAACTATAAAAATGAAAATTTCGTGGGGAAAAGCAATGATGAAGCTCGATGCATTTAAAATTATAAATTATTGTTATAAAGAAGAGTAAAAAAAATGCGTTTGATGGTGAGAAAGCAATCTGGAGTCTGAGTGAAATAACCAAGTAATCAAAAAAAAATTTCAAACCTGTGAAAATCTTCAGGCTTAATTTTCATTTTTTTTTTTTTTTTTTTTTTTTTTTTTGAAATCCCCACTGTATAAGCAGTAACACATTCATTATTTGTTCACTGAACACTATACACGCCACTAGATAATGTTAAAGAAATACAATCGTTTACAAAAAATACTTCCCAGCCGGTTTTTCGTGTTGCTAAACAATAGTTTTTAAATTTTCTTTTCAAAAATCATAAATTTGAATTGAACATTCTTTTAAATGTAGCCTTGCGTCTTCAATCCAGTTTGCTACTTTTTCTTTTTAGCTCCTCTCCTGTCAAGATAATTTTTTATTAGCCAGTCGTTATCTTCTCTTCGTGTCTTTATTTTGGTTTTTTCTTCTTCTCCTGCGTTTGCTAATGGTCATGTTATTTTTCATTTTAGCATATTTTTCGTTCATCATGGCAGCTGAAAGTTGGCTGCAATTGCAATCCGTTGCTTTTCGTCTTTGTGAAATTAAACAATTTTCGCTGCCACCAACCGTCACGCTTTAAGACCCCAAGCAGTAACAGTGAAATCTGAACAAACTTGAAAGCTTCAAATGCTTGAGAACAACGGGAATGTGGACGTATTCATGCAACTCTACTGTTTTCAATTAAACAGAAACCGTCTCTTGCATTGGATTTCTGCTTTTTTTCAAGAGCTGTATATCCATTCAGCTCTAGTTATGTTTCGAAATTGCTATTTGCCTTTTTTCTCCTTCTTAATATTTTTCCACTTTTTTTTTGTGTGTCATTTTTATTACCAATTTAAATTTACTGTGCATGCACATCCAGCAATTATAACTAACTAGAGCATGGCATCAAGCGAATGAATCTTGGTATGATTTTAATTCTTTTCCTTCCTTATTTTTTTAAATCTTAAAAACATCTGCCATTATTGTGTAGCATGATACTGCACGAACAAATTAGTAAGAAACACTTTAACAGTCAAATACGAGACGCAAAATTAAAGGGGACAAGAAAATGGCACAGCTTGCAATAAAATTTCTTAATCAAGATGACAGATACAGTTTTATTGAAGGCAAAAGGATTAAAACTAAAAGAGCGGTATTTAAGGAAAACGGAGGTGCATTAATGGAACATTAAATGTTGGCTTTTAAAAGCCTTTTGATTTCTATATTAGTGTGAAGAAAAACCAAATTTTAGCACAAACACGAGAGCTCAAAGCAGTCACAAATGGTTTTGGTGGAAACTGCAGGCATTTCAGTTCAACTTGGTGGCAATATTTCTGAAAATTTTGTTAGTTAAATATATCAAAAAGCGACTTATGTCACACGAACAAAAAAATACACATTTTACAATTGTGTTGTCTAAGACAATGCCAAAGGTTGTGGCGAACAAGATATTTTTATTTAAAATGCCGTCAACAATTCCTGGTCATCCTCAATGCAGTTTTTATTGCAGTTGTCTTCATCCATAAATATTATATAATTATATAAATTCTAAAAGGAATATAATGCCTGCAACCATTTTATAATGAGCATTTGAACAAGCTTTATTTGTGACAAATATATTATGGTTTTTTGTGTCAAATGGTAACCAAATAATAAACAAAATACAGTCAAAGCCCGGTATAGCGAAAGCTCAGCTTAACGAATATTCGATATAAAGAAGGGCGAAACTTTTACATTAACTGCCCTATATAGCGAATGGCAAAAAAAATCTCGACTTAACGAATGACAAAGCAAAATACATTAAAAAAAATCATTTCTTTGAATTTTTTCTGTTTCTTAAGAATTGGCAAAATTAAAATATCTAAGAACCTTTGATAAAATTGAAACTCTTGTTATGAAAATGTCAAAAGAACGTAAAGAGCGAAGAAGACTTAGAAACTCTTAATATTTTTCGAGACACTTAATTTTTTCTAGATACGCAGATAACAATTTCCAGCTGCCTATAATAAAATATGTACTTAGATCCCAAAATATGTGAAGACAAATAAATAGAAAATTTATAAAAAATATACATACGCCTGTAATCATAACATATGCACTGAAAAATACATATAGTGATTCGCAAACTAAATGCAGAGTGTTTACTAAAATGTTTTAGGGGGATTTTGTAAAAAAACGCTTTAGCGATTCTCACTCTTGATAGTAAACTCGGTTGCACATTTGGTTAAAGTAGCAGATTTGATTAAAGTACTAATGATTACATCACTGCAGCAACAACATGTACTGAACTTTTGTTTTCTACGCTGTATTAAAAAATCCAACAAAAAGCTTTAGTAAACATTGTAAAAAAATTACTGGGAATCACAGATATTCTGTGTGCTGTGAACCGTTTTGCCGGCAAAACTTAATTTTGTGTTGAGAAAATGAAAAATACGGGAAAAACAAATAAAAATATACTGGTGAAGAGAAAACGTGACAAAATTCACCAAAAAAGGTGGACAGATAAAGAAATTCGGCAAGTTTTAGAATATTTGCAAGAACATGCAGACTTTGAGGTAAGAAAGTCACTCGAGCTTTGTGGTAAAAATCGTAGTGAATATAGCAGAGTTGTAAAATTAGTATCAAGAGTGAGAATCGCTATTGAATTTTATGGGGTTTTACAATTTTTCTGGGGGAAATACATTTACCTGGGAACACTGTTCGCAAACTATAGCAGAATGATCACCAATATTTTTTAGGGGGATTTTGTAGAAAAACATTGAATTTTAGGGGGAAGAAATACACCTGACCTGGTAACACTGTTCTCGACTAAGAAAGCTCTGGAAGTTAAGTGATTATAGATAGTGGCACGTATTTTCCTTTGAAACAGTCTTGTTTAAACCACAAAACAACCAGACGGGTCACCAGCTCTGCCGGACTACAAAAATTACCAATTTTCTCTCAAATTTCATGAAAGTGGCAGTCTTGCGCTGCTGGAGCATCCAGTGAAGGACAGCAAACATGAACATTTTTATATATCTGTCTCTCTTGGTTGACTCCGCCTTTGTTTACATCTGATTTATGGTTAGAAAAATTCAGTGCAAATCTGATGCAAACAAAAGAGTTTTGCAAGCAAACAAATAATAAAGATTTGTATTTAATATTTTATTTAAATTGAGTACATCACTACCAGCAGTACATCGAATATATTTAAAACTTAATTTTCAAAGCTTTTCATTCATGTTTTCTACTTTTTTCGGAAAAACTACAACAAAACCAATATTTTTCCAAACACTTTACAACAACATTTTTTCATTGTTTGTGTTTGTTTTTGTGTACACTGGTTAGTCTCACACACTCATACTGCTACGATTTTCTGTACTGCTCACTTCTGACTGGCCCCCAAACAAATGATATGGCCACTTTTCAAACGTCACTTTTGGGATATCTGTGTAGTCTGTGGTTTAAACTGTGCTACCGTGAACCAAAGCAGTGAGTCTGTATTTTTACAGCAGAACTGTAACAGCTTAAAAAGTGTTCCAGCAAAGTACTTGAACAGGCTTGAATAATTAATAAATGTTGAACTGAATTGAGACTGCTGTAGATAAAATAGCTGAGTGTGTTTTATTTCAGTGTACATAAAAACAATATGTTTGGAAGGAACTAAATTATGGCAGGAAATGACAAAAATATTGTTGAATAAGACAACAATGTATTTGAAAATGCAGTAATATGATCGGCAATAATTTGACTATTATATATAGCAATAACATGGATAATGGCCACAATAATGAAATCACTGCATATGCAATTAGTAATAGTGTGCATGTTTTATTTAACAATTAATATTGTAGGCCTGTAACCATATATTTCAACAATAGTATGTTTCTCTTGGTTACATCAACCATAGCTTTTTACGTGCATGTTCTCGTAGTTAATTCAACAGTTCTTAATATCATTCGGTTAAAATATCCTATTTCTACAAAGTAGATGCAGTAAATAAAGGAAGTATCTCAAATGATGGCTCAGCGTTTACTTGCCCCTCATAGTAGTGTGCTTTTAAGCTTAAATTAAATAAGCTTTTAGCACAGCACATACTGTTGCAACAGAAAGCAAGCTGTTTATCATGATAATTACTGCTTTTTCTTTCTTTTTTTTTTTTGTTATATTGAGCAGCAGTATAAGACAAATTTCTGCAAACCAAATAAAAAGTATATGGTTTGGACTGGTGCATCTAAGAAATGGATATTATTTTATACCGAAAGTTATATTATTCTGTGTTTCTTAATCGAATTATGAAACTCTTATTTATATATTCCAAAAAAAATTCTAAAAAGAAAAATATAATAATGCTTTTTTTATTATTCCCATAGAATTTTATGTTTTCTTGAAACCATCTTTTGGCCATAAAAACTCTATAATAAAACGTATAACAAAGAAAATGCTAAACTTTTCAATAGAATTTCTTCTTCGGTTTAAATAATTGCCATAAATCCAATAATCGTAAAAGAGAAAATAAACAATTTGATATTTTGTTCGTTAAACGACCATCATTAAAACATTTAACATCGTGGCAGCTGTTGTTGTTCACATTAAACAGCACGTCCTTTAAAATCTGAAAGCACGAACACAGTTACGGTTACAGTTTAGTGATTACGAAAGTGTTGGAATCATACAATTGAAATTAGAAAGTAAACGCATAAATGTGGCAACAACTTTTACAATTGTGTAATTAAATGTAAATTAAAAGGCATTCTTTGTATTTTGATTAAATTGAAAAACAATTGAGAAGAAGACAGCGAAACACATTGTTTAAGTGTGTAAGCACTTTCTTTATTAACATTTGTTTACACTTTTATTAAATTTTTATAACCAGGGCTTAAGATTAGTAAACATCTTTTAGATATAAAATTCAACAAACGAAGTTAGCTGAAACGCTTTACAGTTGAGCATCGACACAGTGTGACAAAGAGTACAACATCTTCAAACAAACAACAATCTTTTTTATATATATTTATGCAAATTGCCTAAGGCAGCACGATTATTTTGTTGAAATATTCTACATACAGCCAAAAGCCATTTAATCTACCATATTTATAACAGTTTCTACAATATTTTAAGTGCTTATTTTTTAGCTAAAATTAGCACTAAAAGCAGCATTCATTATATGTCTTTAATAGAGCAGTAAAATTGCTTGTAAATAGTATGTACACGAGCCTTATGTACTTTAAGCTCATAAGTTTCATATGATACAAAACAAAAACGAAACTTTCTCTGACTGAGATACGCGACAACACCCATAATTTATCATGGCTAAACAGACATGCATGTGCATGCAACTGTTGGTGTATATTCACACCCTGAAGCATGAACTTACTTCAACCGGAAGTTGAAATGACACAACTTGTGGGAGTTTTGCAATAAACTACGTGATCTCATGCAAGCCAGTCAAAAGTGCAGCAACGGGTATTAAACGAATGCTCTACTTTGTTTGAATATTAAATTAAGATTTAAAAATATACCTTTTAGCGTGCACAGCAGGCAGGATGTTGCTTAATTTTTAGTGTTTAAATTTTGGATGTACCACAACTATGAGCATTTGATTAAATGAATGTTAATTGAATTTTCGGACTTGTTAAATTTTCTTTATTTTTCTCTCGGAGAGAAGCTTGTTGAACAATAATATATCTATGCCTTAATTTTTTTTTGATTGGTTTTTCAAGTTTTCTTTATTGTCCACCTTTTATAAATTTATTAATGGGATTTCAAAATTGTTTCATAGACATGTAAATTCCGCTTAGGAGGTTTTAAAACTTGCGAGTTGAAATCATTTAAGATAAAATTATCAGGCATGTTCGAAATAAGTAGTAGCGTGAAACTGAAATATTATTTGAAAAGGAACCTTTTATTTTTGATGTTCAAAATGAACTTCAAACACGCAGTATGCAACAAAAATTATAATAAAAAAATTTTTTTTGTTTATCTTATCAGTATATATATAAAATAAAAAAAAAATATCTCATGTCTGTTCCCTTTCAAATTGCACCAAAAATCTGACTTGTTGATCATCTTCAGTGGTTTTTCAGATCTTATGTCATTAAAAAGTCTACTCCAGACTGCATGTATTGCATAGAGTTTTGTAATGTAGAAGCTAATTGTGAGTTCAGAAATCATATTAATTAAGAACGAGCCATACTAACTGTGTGTATTGACACAAAAATGTGAATAGCATAATATGTTAGTAATGAACATGTTACACAAATACATTGTTCATCGGAAAAATAAATTCTCTAAAGCAAAATTATAGATTTGCATTTTTCGAGATCGCCCAAATCTTTTAGATATCGACGTTACAATATGAGCAAATAAAGTGACAATTTCGACACAGACATGAGTTTCTTATCTTTTTTTAATGTGTTACGTTGTATTAAAATTTAACTAATTAAAATGTTATATAGCTGAACTATATGATTCGCAATTGATAATCATTTTATCAGATTTGTGTTCGATTTTAATTTCTCAAAAATCACAATAGATATTTAAAAAAAAAAAAAAAATTTTTTTAAAAAAACATTAAAACATTCCTGAAGAAGATATCCATTGTGATACCGAAATATCGAATTTAATAAACACTTATAAAAACAACAAGTGACTTTAAGACTCGAACAATTAAAATACTAAAAAATTCGTTCTGATGAGGGTCGTAGTGAACGTGAAACAGCCATTTTATGCACCCTTCAACTTGTTTTTTCTTGTCTTCTTTAAAAACCAAACGAAATCTATTTAAGCCTGATAAAACTATTATCTTTTTTTTATTCTTTAATTGGAGTACATTTTTAGCATAAACTTTGTAAATTGAGGCTCAATAAAACCTTAAAAATATATTGTAATAAAAATAATCCTCAAATATGTGTTTTAAATGTTGCACTTTAACAAAGTTTGAAATTTAGTAACAAACTGCAACGAATTTCAATTAAACAAATGCTTAATTTAAGGTGCAACCTTAAAGGCGTGTTTTCAACAATACACTAACAAACATTCGCTTGCTTGTGTGTTTTTACCTTTACTAGAAATGAGAACTTTAAATAATGGATTGTGGTTTTCTGCCAGACATCTTTGGTGGCGTGTTTCTCTGAAAAAAAAAATTATCACAAAACCGTAATGCATTACACTTACTTCACATCAAGACAAATGAGTTAGAACGTAAGTGTAGATGCGTTCGTGATGCAATAGAAGAATAAGAAGTTCCAGTAAAAAAAGTCGCACTGCAAGGAAGCATCAAAGCTACATTTAACCCTCTCTATACCCAATAATATTTTAAGTAACACTGCTTGCTAGGAGCGCTCTTGGTGAAATACATGACATTTTGGCTGTTTTACCTCAGAGACAATGCTTTCGAAATTTTCAAAATGTTTTTTGGTAATTTCTGTAAATCTATTTATATATACAATAATAATACAATAATGAGTGGATCTCTCTCATTTTTCTCTTAACTCTCTCACAGTCAACTCGTTTTTATTTTTGTGAGCATAATTACAGAGTTCAAAGGGTCTTGCAAAGTCAGAAGGCATATAACAAGAGAACAGAAAAAGATTTTAAATTGTAATTAACTGCCGTTTTTGTTAAATAATTTTAGTGTATTTGTTTAAATTGAAAAATATTAGCGAGGCTTCCCCTAGTTTCATTCTCTACAATTTTTTATCGCTTTTAAAAACAACTTGTAGCATGTAATACTTTTTTATTTTGTTAATTTTTGTGCTTTTGCGTCCATATAACATGTTTCAATGCTAATGCAGTCTTTAAATATATTCTTAGTCTTGTTCTGCATAAAATACAATAATGTATTTTAACGTTCAAATTATTCAAATCTTAGTAAAATTTTCAATATGCGAGTATGCACTAAAAAACCAATGAACTAAGTAAAAACAAAACGGTGGTTGCAAGTGGTACCAAGTAAGTGATTTGAAAAAGCTTCTTTAAATTTTAAAATATACGTTTTGCAATTTTGAGGTACTTCCAAAAGTCTTAGATATAGAAGTTCTTCTATTATTTTTTAGTGCGACATAACTAATTTAAATATAATACTGCATTAGTATCATTACAGCTCGAATACTAAAAATAATTGTGAAAAGTCATAAAAATCGGCATTAAAAAGGTTAACGAAAACGGCAGCTAAATGAAGTCTGCTTCGCCCAGAACTGCCAAGAGGAAAATAAATATTTATTAGTATGTACATATATTTGTGTAAGCTTACCTACGGCCATGCCTGTATGTAAGCGTTAATAAAAGTGACAGAAAAGGCCTCCAGCCACATGCAATTACTTATTTACTTCTAAAGCCATTCTCTGTGCTCAGGAATAGTTAATTTTATCATACACACATGCACTTAACGCCAACACATAAGCGCAGGTAAGCGAAAACTGGTTCATGTTTGTTTGCGAGTGTATAACTTTGCCATGACAACAAAATTAAGATGAATCCTTAATAAATTGCCAACGTTGACAACTCAACTCATCCAATGTCTGTCAATTTACTTGATGTTGTAATTTTAGTTTAGAAATCTCTTGGCTGTTTTGCCAACAGCCAGGGGCAGTGGTATCAGTTTTTTTGTTGTTGCCGTTTTTGAAGAAAATTTTGTTGTGTGAGTAACAAGCGAACGGAAAGTAACTGATGGCACAAGGCTTGTTCTACTGATGCCTTAGATTTAGGACACAAAATAGATATTTATACAATGGAGTTAGTTTTTTGTTGGCATAAGCCAAGGACTTACTTTTATTTGATATTAATTTTAGTTTCAAAGATAATAACAATTCAAAGTGTTGGCAAATGTCTTTAAAAATAAATGTCATTAACATTTGTTCAAATCATTAATTTTTACTTTTTTGTTAAACTTTTACACCGGTATTCATAAAAAATTTAATGTTGCTCAAATACATTTTAGAACAAATTTGATATGAAAAATTATTTGTAAAATGTGTTTCAACAATGTTTTATTTTTTAAGAGTATCGGCGTTATGGTTTACAATTTGTAATTAATTTTTTTTGAGCTTTAGTTCGATTTAACTTCCTAAAACCAGAAATTTTTTGTGATAAAATTGTAAAGAGCGAAATTTTTAAGGAGAACAAGAAAAGTAAAATTATAAACCTATTGGCTATGAAATATATTACGGATGTTTCTTTTCCGCTGCAGGGATTATCAGCTTTCAAATAGTGTCGAATAAATTTCATAACTAAATTGAATACTCATCTCTATGCAATAGTAGGACTTGATGCAAGAATACGAGGATTCTTCCGAGATTTAGCAACTCCAAATTGACTAGAATAATTAGAGTGATAACAACTTGTTTTAGAAGTGATAACAACAACTTCACTTACAACTACTAAGAGGTTTTTCTAAAGCTTATAGGGAGCGAAACTTTACCGGACATAATCCAGATAGGGATATATGCTGGAGGGAATTGAGGAAGTTTATGTACCACGTCGAATTTCTCTATACCTTTGAGTCAAAACCACTGTGGATAAATCCACGCTGAGCACAAAAAGCCTACACTTGCTTGAGTGCATGTCGGAAGATATCACCCATCATGCTCCGCTGTCAACATAAAACGTAAATCAAAGAGCAACGATCTAGCTAATGCACATACTGCTTTTAAAAATAAGCCAAACACATAAATATGAGGTCTACTTAATGCAAGGAAACTAAATATATGTTAGGTGCTACATCATATATATTATTTGAATAATTTATTAAACAATGAAGTTAATAAATTTTATTATTTTTTATTGTTATAAATTTCTATTTTAATAACGAGTGTAATTGCTTACATCCTGATTAAAAGTAACAAAACATGTTCACATAAAACTAATTACCATAAAGCCTTGATAACTTTAACTCATCCTTGTAGTAAACAGCAATGTCATCAACATCACCAATACCATTGTCAGCAGCATCACCATCATCATCATCATCTTCAAGCCCACCATCACCGCCATGATTGTCGTGGTGACATTGTGGTTTGGCTTTCGTTGTCGTTTAAAAATAAAATTATCTGTGCTAGTGCCGTTCATCTTAACCACTATTGTAATATTTAAATATTGTAATAATAGCAGGAGATTTTCGTGTTTGATAATTTAAATACAATAAAACAACTTGGATGTGTAAGTAAATGCATGTAGTCCTTTTCTGTTCGAACAATTACTGTTTCAAGAGATTTACAATGTGGCATAATGAAGTTTCAAAAGTCTCTTGAAGGTCACTCTTTTTTCCATGATGACATTATATTAATGTGCTTTAATAAGCATTCTCTGAAAACGCAATAGGAAAAAAGTTTATAGGTAACTGCCAAAATTGTTTCAAAGCAAGTGCTTGCACAAAAACCCTATGGGCATTGGGGCTTTGAAACAGATGCCGACCAAGGGCATCCTTATTTCTATTATTCTATGTTACTTAACAGGTTTTATACACAATTGAATGGTTTCTTAAATAAAGCTCCACACCAAAAAATTTGTATAAGGTTCTCTGAGAACAAAATGAAAAATTTGCAATGTTTACAAGCCCCCTGGAGGAAAAATAAGCCTCGTCGATAAGGAAATTCAAGGAAAAACTTGCTAAAAAAAACCGAAAAATTTATAAAAATAGGCAACCAAATCACATATACCCAAATTATTTATATCCGATGTAATGAAGGAAGGTGACCATATAACCTTTTCCATTCTACTGAATCACTCTAAGATCTTTCTTCTTTGCTTCAAACTCTTAAGATTTTTCAGTGCTCACTGTGAGAAAGAAAAATTATAAACATTTCTTTGCCGTAAAAAAAAAAAATTTACTAATATTTCCATGTTCAGGCTCGAGGTCATTTTACATTTTTAAAAACAAAACGACTTCAAGCTGCTTCTGGTCGAGGACCAAATACCAACAAATTGAACTACTAAGATCGATTAAAGATCTAGATAGCATAAACAAAAATGTATTCTACATACATTTATATTAAATTACTTTTCAGGCTTAAGGTCCACCCCCGGGTTAAACGGCTGTGCCAAAATTGTGAAATTTAAAACATCCAAAGTTCAGAGGGTGCTGATGAAGGGTGTTTGCTACCCAGAAACAGCCGGTTGTCCACCCAGCTATAAAAATTATACTTTTCTTTACTTAATTAGTATTGATTTAAAAAGTGACAAACCAAGGGTTGAACTTGAGCCTGAAAAAGTTATTTAATATAAATGTATGTAAAATATCAAAGTTGAAAAAAATTAAAAAACTTCAGTAAAATGTTAAAAATGTATTCTACTTTATGAAATTTATATATAGTATAAATAAAAATGTATTATACTTTATGAAATTTGGCGGTTTGAGAAAACTTTATTGAAAATAGTGCTGCAGATTTTAAGGTTTAGTTTTTATTACCTATTTCAACATTATATATCAATACTTTTCTCTCAACAACCCATACATTAACAACAATCAGTAACAGACTCAACATATTGATTGAAATGGCCAAGACAATTTTCACTTACTTGTCTTGTGTGATTGCAAAACAAGGCAACAAAAACAGGATAATAATAGCGTGACAAAACCACAATATATTCATAAAACACAATGTCAGATTATGTGTCAAGAATCCTTAAAAAGCTAGACACACACACGCACACAACTGAAACCAAAACTTGCTACTTTCTAGCAGTGGAAATATATTTTATTGGGCTACAAATGATTTTGATAAATTTTCTTTTCCCAATTTTGGAATAGTCTGTATCAGCAAAAATGTTTTTGCTCGTTAAGTTGCTTTTTTGTCTCCATGAAACTACATAAACGAACACATCAATTGGAACACATACATACATACATACACAATCATTATTTCACGTTTTTGCTTTGTAACCACACAATTTGAAAAGTCTTCCCACCGATTAGAAGTACACATTTTTTTATTTGGGCAGAAACTTTTTCTCTCTTGATAGTAAATCAATTTATAATTCATTAAATTTTAAATTTTGTTTAGTTCTTCTTTAGCAGTCAAATTGGTAGCACTTTTTATTTAATGAAAATGAAATCAAGGCAAACGGTTTCGCTAACACAAATTTTAAAATTAAAAAATGTGATCAAAAATCAATTTAAATATTATTTGCTATGACATCAAATAAATGATTAAATTAATTTTTGAATATTTCAAAAAAAAATTTTACGTTTTTGTTACTGGGGCTCCAGCCGATTCCTTTAGTTTGATTTGTTCGAAATTTTGCATACATTTTTCGTGCGTATTAGTTTCACTAGCAAAATATCATAATTTTTTTAATTGTATAAAACGAAATTTGATATGCAAAGGTGGTGAAGAGATCAGGCTTTAATTTAACATACAATACTTCCGCTGAGATCTCAAATTTGTGGAGATTTTCGAGTGGTTTTAAATACCTTAATTTTACCTGCGCTTAAACAAAAGTTTTGTTGTTTATTACAATCTTCGCCAGTTATTGCCTACAAGTGGACTTCTAGCGCTTAATGTGTTATTAACGATCGTTTATGAATTAAGGTCTAACTATAATGAGCTTAATTAATATTATGAAAGTGTGCGAGTACATATATTTCGTTGAGTTTGATTGAGTTCCATTTGCTTAAGCAGAGTACTATATGAAGATCACTTTGCTAAAAAGTACTATATTGACACCACTTTGGGTCTGAGAAAACGCATTGTATTCGAAAAAATAAGTAATAAATTTTATTTTAGTAATGATAAATTACCAAAAAAAAAAATTGTTCATAAGTAAAATAAGTTATTTTTACTTTTAACCAAAGAAGTATGAAGGAATGAGCAAACCCAAACGCATGTATATACCTACAAAAAAAACAAAAAAAAAAAAAACATTATTTGCAATTAAGATATACACTGCTCATGTTTTGCTACGTTTTCAAAATTAATTTCCAACAAAAAGAAACAATGTCTTTAGGCTCCTTGCATATTACATTAAGGCCATTGCAAAAGCAAGTTTTGTTGGCTTAAGAATTTGACAGGCTTTTCATGCAATTTGGCTGGAAAATAACGCATAGTCCTTTAGACAGGTATAATTTAGTACCTGACTGCTGTAGCAGTTGTTTACTATTTGACGTGCAAAATTAAATATTTTTATTTGTTTTCCATAAAATGTTCCCTCCCACTATTACCATTGCCAAACTGAATGGTATAAAAATTACGACTAAAATAAATTTTCTACTCAAACTTTGCAATATTTTTCATTTGACATGGTTCCTTTCTGCCTGTAATTATTTATAGATTTTAATGTTTTTTTTTTAATCTAATTCTGCATATTTAGCTTCCCCTACATTTAAAATTCAAATCGGCTTCATGATTATACCCATTGAAGATTTTATTCAGTTTACCATTCCATAATATTTTTTAGAAGAAAACTCCAAAAATACTGATAACAAATGAAACCAAGGCGCTGCACGAAAACAAAAAGACTGTCTTTGAAAGAGCAAATAAAAACAACCAGTGAATGGGAACGCCAACGCTTTACACTTGATTGAAGTAATAAATTAAAAATTTGTATGCTTTTCAAAAACAATATTTCTTAGTTTTCTTTGTTATTTTTATTCTCAAAAGCAGATAAACAAAGTCGTTGGGTATAAACTAGAAAATTGCCAAAGTTTTAAATACTGCATTAATTCTGCTAACACAAGAATGATGAAGTTTATAATGCTGTACAAGGTTTTGTGATAAATTTTATTTTGAAAAAGGTAACTCAAATGAGTTACCTTTTTAAATTTTTTCTTTTTGATGTAACTTACATTAAAAATGAGTATTCAGTCAAATGGAAGAATAGATAGAATTGCGCAATATTTTTATAGATGACTCAATTATCTCAAAACTCTTGATAAAATATTGTTAAGTTTTTAGCTTTTAATAAAAGCAGTTAATGGGTTCTTTGATCGTAAATGAAAGCAAAACTCCTACAGTTTTGTTATTTATAAAACTTTCACAATTTTGGCACAACCGCTTTAACCACTCAGTAACCAAAGCTCACGCAATTTTACTTTCTATTTATATACTAAACTAATTATTTTATCTATAATTTTTGACCTTTATTGTTAAAATTAATAAAAGATTAAATTAAAGATTCCTGACGATGCTAACAAATTGTTAGAGAAATATCAAAAAATTAATAAAGAAAAATAAAAGACCTTAAGCTTTAAAAAATAGTTTTATTAATTTATACTAAACTAACATTAACTAATATTAACCAAAGCAATAATCTTTTTTCCAGCCTATTTTATGGATAATTTTTTGTCACCTCAGAAGACAATTCTTTGCTCTTTTTATGAGAGCTGCTTTTCATACATATTTTGGTTTGCATCCTTGTTTTTATTTATTCACTTAAGATACTTAAACACCCTATTATGTAAAGGCAGTTACTTAGTGTCACATTGTGACAAGTGTAATAAAAATAGGATATTAAAAAACATGTCTTATTTGCATGCCACATAGTAATTCGGTATGCAATTGTCGAATTGAGGGAAAAGTGCGCGTATGAAAAACAAAAAATTATTTTATGGTTTTAATTAAAATTTTTTTTTTTTACGGTTTATTGAAAACTATCTTTACACCAGACCAAAAAAAAAAAAACAGGGCATTAATAGCTCAACAACCGACGGCATAATAGAAACAAACGCCACAAGGTAAAAACATTAAGAAGTTTGATGTCTTTTATGGTATGTTTGAGGTAAATTATTGAAATAAACGACACACACACACACAATCAAACTGTATAAAGAGTTAATTGCACGTCTCTAGGCCACTTTAGATTTAAGTCTACTGCGATTTTAAGCCAGCATCAAGCGCTTGATAGCGACTTCGAGCAATGTCTAAGATGAGAATCTTCAATGTTTATGTCTGGTGCTGCTCGTGAGCCTTAAAAGTTGTTTAAATTAGTAGAGTACTCTCTTTGTCTGATAAGTCTTTCATTGTCCTAACTTAAATTAACATATTTACCTAATTTTGCAGTTTAAATTATAGACGATATGCTAAAACTAAAGTTTCATGATACAAAAACCCGTTGCATTATGTATACAATATAAAAAAAAAAAAATTGAATTTCGTTCAGGAAACCCTCACAGAAATAACTTGTATTAAACTTAAGTTTTCTTCTCCATTTATACTTGTAATTAAATTACGCATTTCTGATTTTCAGTTGGCTACATTTTAGTAAATACAAAATTTCTAGTTAAAAAGTTCAACTTTTTGTATTCAACCCTTAAGGTTCCACAAAAGTTTTAAAGCTTAAACATGACCTGCGGTTCTTACTGCTGAGAAAATTTTTAGCTCAGGAAATTCAATAGATTTGATATTGCAAGTGAATGGTTGCACTAATTGTTGCACGTTTAAAATTCTTATTTAGCTTTCTTTTACCATTCAGTATTTGCTCTTCAAAAAAACTCCTTTCCAGCATTGTTGCTGTGGAAAACACATTTTTCATTTTGTAAAATTTTTCATTTTAAATGGATTTCATTCGCTTCATCTAAGCAGCATTCTATTTGCGAGTAAGTAAAGAAAATATCCCTCTAACCATAATTTATTTTTATATGCAAAACAAATCCTACAGGGGTCAGAAGTCAGGAACAGGAATCATGTAGTCAGTGTGCACAATGTTCAACAATATTATTTTTTTTTTTATGCAATAGCAACGTTTCAATGCAGCCAGAGTTCAAAATCCTATTAGTTTTACATGCTTTAAATTTTTTATATTTGTATTTGTATATATAATGGTTTTAGATTCAGCATGTGCATGTATGTAGGTTACTTTTTTTCAAGTTTCCATATTTAGAGATGTGTAATGTGTAACCGCAAGCGGTAGAGGGGAGGTCAGAAAAGTATATGCACATCTTAATTGAAGTAGAAGGAAGGACATAAAAAATGTTTGTTTGTGTGTGGAGGAAAATATATAAAAAGTTAAAGAATTACATTCATTTGCTTCAAAACTTATGTTCAGAAAAGGATTTGTGAAAAATAATATAAAAGAAGGAAAAGCAAATATCAAGATTTATTGTGTGGTCCAGTCAAGTAGACTGGGCAATTTTATATTTAAATTTATGCGGAAACTAAAAATGTGGTTGTGGCTTTAATTAAATTCAAATCAATATAATTGAATGGTTGTTGAAAAAAAAAAAAAATTGTGAGACGTTAAATGAAAACCACATCATAAAAAATATTGTTTATTTATTTAAGTAGTTTTTCATGTCATACATAAGAGCTTTAAAGCGATCATATGCCAAGTTTAGCAGCATGGAGTTGAATAAAATAAATGCCAGCAAAATTTTTATACTTATTATTTTATACTTATTATTTTATACTTATTATTTTATACTTATTATTTTCAATATGGTTAGTGATCTATTGTGAGTTACAAGCAAAAAAAAACAGGTCATCATCGAAGTCGTCTAACATCATTGAGCTACGTGAGAGCAATCGACTCTGGTGGTTTTTAATGAGCCTTATTCTACTTCTTCTCTAATGCACTAAAATAAGGGAAACGTTTACCGTTAAAACTTTTCTTTAAAGTTCTGTAATCAAAATAAATTGCTTCAAATGTCAAGCCTCAAATTGTCAAACCTCACAACCAAACGAAAAACCTGACGTTCTCAGTATATGTACATCTTGAAAGAATTTAACAATAATAGGCATGCATGAGCAGGAACAAGCATGCCTTCATTTATCACGCAAACTGGTTGCATTTCAAATGCACTTATTCCAACAACAGCAACCCACCCATAAACCCAGTTGAAGCAACTGCAGACACCATGACGAAAAATAGTAAGCAGCCAGAGCTCTACGTAGGCCATGGTTTTCTTAACTAAACTATAAAAAACTATTTAAATCTATCTTACAATAGATTTAAATATCACTCATTTTAGTCATTATACTTGAACATCATTGATATCGAATAACAAATATAATCCTGATATCCTGCCTTCAGAAAAATATTCCTCTTATCCAAAATGCAGCAAATATGGTTTGATTGGTTTTATAAATACTACTTACTACATACATAAATGCATACGATGTTGTCGCTACACTAATTCCTAATAAGAATAATGAATTTGCACATTTTATTTGTATATGAGCACTTTGCAAAACCTACATTGAACACTTTTGTGTGCATATGTAACAATAAAATACTAATTATTTTGCAAAGCATAAAAAGTTATTTTAAATAAAAGGTCCACACAAAAACATGTAAATAAATTACATAAACAAACAACACAGCTCATCGTAAATTTTGATTTAAAAAAAGTACCATAGACATCCAATTATTAAGGCGGACAAAATTTTGTTTTTTTTTTTGTTGGAAAAGTCTGCTGTTTGCTTAATGAGCCAGTACTCAGAAGGCGACCTTTAGGAAAATGCAGTTCTTGTGGAGCAGGAGAGAGGGATTCGTATCTAAGTACATTTAATTGGAATCTTTCTACATTGTAACAGCAAGGAAATATGTCTGCAGGCAGCTTACTCTACAGACGGACTGCACGGCTAAAGAATGAGGTTTTCTCTAGCGATTGTACGATGCATTGGCCGGGCGGCACGGGTGGATTTTTCAGGAACCAGGTCCTTACTTTTGTCATAGCAAGATGCATTGAAGTAATGTCTAAATCGTATCATGCACCTTAGATTTCTTCAGTGAATCAATAGAGTTGGATACTCTACCATCACCCATAAGACTCTTTACTCTCTCCTGCACAAGATCGAGTCGCCTTAAAATAGACTTTAAGTTACAGGCACAAACATGAGAGATTTTTTTTATACTTAAGTCATATGTAGCCTATAAAGATAGTAAGAAAAGCCAATGTAGTAGAGTAGATTGTATACCGCTTAAAAGTATCAACTTTGTTTAGTCCAGTAGAAATCACACTGATTTTTTATTCCAAAACTACTGATTTTGAGATTCCTCAGCGTCTACACAAACCATGAGCACAGATAAGTCAGCTGTGCATCTGAGCATTAATAAGCAACATTGGGTCCTAAAGAAGTTAAATCAATTATTTCTGTATTAAGTTTATTAGGCTCAAGTTCTTTCTATATTATCTTTTCTGATTAATATTAATTAAATTAGACAAAGAAAACATCAAAGACAGGGTGGACAACTAGTTGTTTCGAAGCCGCCACACTTCGAAAAAGTTCGAATAATAGAAATTAATCACCTTTTAAGTTAAAGCAAATTCTACTTTTGCGACCTCATTTCGAGATTATTTGTGGATCGTTACAGAATGTAATCTCTTTGTTTTAACTTTCAGCACCAATCTCTGATAAACTAGGCCTATTTTTAAATAAAACTTGGCCTATTATGGAGTAAGCGTAAAGGCAATTGCTGCTGTTGCTTAACGCATATAAAACGCAGGGGTCAGAATTTCCCTAAATTTAATAAAGTGAAACTGAAAAGCATTTCTAGTATCTACAGCGATTGCGTTCGGCTTAAATCTTACGTATTTGATTTAAATGAGGCTTGATTGCAGGCGCGATACAATTTTAGAATATTGTTCTTTTTTTTTTAGTAATATGAGAGTATTTGATATCATGCACTATGGTCTTGATATTTATTGAAACAAACACCGCAAAAAAATTTTTTTTAGATAAATGCTCAACGAGTCGTAAAACTAGAGACTTTAAGAGCATCAGGCTCACCAATACGAGGTGGCAGTAAGCATTCCAATGTTATCTGTAGAACTTCTACACCAAAATCCTTAACATCCTTACATCAATATGCTTCCTAGATAATATGTCGGTGGCAATTTTCCTTTCATATAATTGTCAATTGTTGTTCATGAACTGGGCGATATTTCTAAATGTCAGGTGAAGGATATAGCAACTCTGTATTTCCATATTTTTAAAAATAATAAAAAAAAATTTGTATAACAAAGAAAAACTATTAGAGAAATTTTTTAGTCATCAGCTCAAAAAAAAAAATAAAAAATTTTCTGCAGAGTTGTGTTGTATATATTTAAATTATTTCTAGTTCTAATTAGGTGGTGGATTAAATATTGTCATTGTGTGAAACAAAACAAAGACAACAAATCATAAATTAAATAAATATTAGTTTTTCAATAGTTTGTGTTCAACAATATTTCATAAAAGTGCACACATTTAGTGCCAATTATGGAGCCAATTAAGAGACAACTTATTTTCTGCAAGCAATTAATGAAAATGTGTGTACAAATTTAGCTGCAGAAAACAAACAAAATGCCACACGTAATGCATAAATATATTTAAAAATAATACAAAATTAGATGTATAAAAATACATTTAAGCTGCAGACCTGATTTCACAAAGCTTACACCAAAAAAATATGTGTAGTTCAAAAGGTAAAAGTATTCGAGTAATTAAAATCTGAAGTTTTGCATATGAAGCTTTATACTTAATTGATAATCATAAAAGTTACTTTTTGCCATCATGACTACAAAAACTTATTTCACTTCACACATTATATCACACTTTAAGTAGCCACTGACAGAACCCGATATGTAACAGATTTGAAGTACCAAAAAAAATTTTGTTTGCTTTTAACTCAAAAGATAATATTGTTTAAAAAAATATGTTTCAAAAATATTTAAAAAATTTTTTAAATGTACTCGTACGACTGACTGAAACTTGAATACACTAAACTGAATATATTTGTTGGCTCCTTTCCTTAACCAATTTTTTATCGTTGCTCTTCAGGAATAGATTTTTCGTTTTTTTTTTTGGAACTAAAATCTTAAAAGTATTAATTTTGATGAAATTTTTGCACTTACCAGTTTTGCAATTGAGAAATGAAATTCAATTCAATTTCTGCATATAACTTTATTTCACTTCAAAAATTTCTTAACATTCTCAGTAGATAATAAAAATCGGCTCATAAAAAATTGCAGCAATGGCCTTTAACTTCTGCAACAACAAACTTTGTGTAATAATGACCATGTCAGTTTTATATGACAATTTTATCATATAAATTAAATTTTATTTCAGTGTTATGTTCTTATGCTTATAATGATATGAAAACAAAATACCATATAAAATATTTATCTAAATATCGAACAGCAATCAAAGTTCAATAAAGACAACAATAAAATATAATAAATAGAAAACAGACAATAGAAAGGAAGTGGAAGTTGGCACGAACAGGAGACATCCCACTGCCAACAACAAGAACAATCACAACTAACAAATAAAAATAATGAATGACAATCAAACAATGATAAAACACACAGATGCATGAACAAGCATATTTGTTTTATTGCTGCTACAAGATGCCAACATACACAACTCTAACCGGTGTGCTTCGGCAGTGAAATATACTAGATTTTATGGCAGTTATAAATATCCCTGTTCATTCTAAGAATATTAAGAGCTTCTGGCCCCTTAATATGTACTTATACCATCCTTATCTAAAGATAAAGCAGCATTATTGCTCGTTCATCCCTTTCTTAATAAACAACATTGATTCTTACCTATTTCAATCTTATCTTGACAACCCCATTTGGAGATCATATGCAGATCATTACTAGCTGTAAAATTCGTGTTCTGACGTTTTGGATCAATCTCGTATTGGCGAATGAGTACGGCCATATCAAAACAATTTCTTAAACTGAAAAGACATATTATCTGCCACTGAATTTTTTTTTGGGAATTTAATACATTTTGCTATAATTCTCAAACACACAAACAACGTTTCTTTCATTTCACCCTCTAAAGATGACTATCATTTACCTGAGTTTTTTCTTCTTCCTTATTCCATTTCAGTGACAAAGTATAAAAACAAGTTTTAATACCAACATACAAATAACACTGGTAAATACATAAAACTTAATCTAGTTAAAAGTTATTTGTTTGTTAATAAAATATTTTCGTAGTTTAGTTTATGTGCATACTTGTTTGTGCCGTGTATGTATTTTATATGACAATCTTTTTATAAATCTTTTTATATTTATGTAAGTGCTAAGCAAACTACCCAGCTCAGCCTTAAAGGCTGTTCCAGGAATTACAGTGAAGCCTTGTTAAAGAGATGATATAAGATGCACACATATTTTTAAAGCAAATTTTATAAATTGCTGCAATTTTTTTTTTTTTTTTTTAACTAGAGCTGCTACCACAAGTATGTCTGTGAAGTAACGCTTTAATGGAGGTTAAGGGCTGCTTACTTGACTGCCCATTGAGGAGGCACAAATTATGTTGAGAAATATGATGAGAGTAACCCATATTTGCTTAAAACTGCTGTGGTTTCACAAATTAAAAATACTATTGCCGAAAAGCACGAAAAATTTTGCGGAGCAAAACAGTTTCAGACTTAAACAGTTGAAATTATAGTGTGATTTGTCCACATACACCCTTCTCACCTGCATGTGATTGATTTTATAAGAAAAAGCACAATATCATCGATGCGCACGATTGTCTTAATCCTATAAAGGTGGATCGTTAGTATTCGTAAAGACGAAAAAAAGTGCTTCTACTATATACCGTAAGAATTATTTTCATGTCTTCCGACTCGCAATTTTATTTTCTTGTGTGGCAGTCAATCTAAAAAGGTGTGCCTTCCTAAAGAGGTGTGTTATGGCGTCAATGAAATCAGAGAAGAAAAGAAAAAACTATTTTAGTATTTATCATATGTGCTCGTCCACAGGCACACTGGAACTGACTAGTTCAAGGAGCCCATATTAGATAGCCTCGAAAATCAAAATCATCGGCGTCAGGATCCCTGTAGAAGAATCAAATGTATGACCAACCCTCACAAAATTCTTCCCCTTAGTATATTTTTTGAACACACTGACTCTATACTTAGCCAAGTAAAGAGTTGTTTGTGAACTTTTGATCAGAGCAGACGTGTCTTTTGTGGTGGAAGTCGTAATAGGTGAACGGGTGCTTTTTTTGCGTCATAAAATTTCGACAAATATTTCAGGCTCACTAAACGTTTATTTGGCAAATTATTATGTTGAAATATTTGCCAAATGAAATCCTAACAAACATGATACATATTTTTTTTTTAAATAATTCCGCCAAACAAAACATTAATCGAACGGTTTGCAATACTGAAGAGCTTTCGTTAAAAGTTGTTAACTGGATAGTGTCGAAGGTATATACACTGGACACTAACCAGACAAATTAGCAACATTTAATCCTGACTTATTTAGATTTTCAAAAATATATGATCTGTTTTTATGGTATAATTTTTGTGCTTGATCAAACGTTCACAAACACTCCCAATTTTCGTTTTTCCACCCACCAATCCCTTTTTCCTATTTTCCCAGTTGCAGCACAATGCAATGCATATATAGGGATCATCCTCTGAGTACTGGTCCCAGTCTAAAAAAAAATGGTGAAAATCGAAAGGCTGGAAAAAACTGGTTTTTTATGTCGTTGCGGAGTTTTTTTTTTTTTTTTGTCTTCATGCCAAACTCTATAGAAAAATTTGATTATACAACATCGACAAATTGTTGTTCCTCCAAATCGGCTTAGTATTATCTTATGTGTTAATTTATTTCTCCACCACAAGTTGTGCTTTAATACTGGTACAACCGATGCGTATGATTAATAATCCCTTATTCTACCTCTTTGGTATCATATTACGTATACGTTTATAACTTAATTTATTTTATACGCCCTTGGCATTTAAAGCATTTTTACACCCATATTCATAAAAACTATTGAAGACTTACTACACCTTTATTTGACAAATATTCCGTAGAAATACATCAAATAAGAGCTCAATAAACTTACAATAATTATTATGAATATGGCCTTTACTCTTTAATTTAAATAATGTTTTGTGTCCGCTTATTGGCTGTTGCCTGTAGAAACTACAAGTACATTTTTATTTATCTTATGTCTTTTGTTATGGCATTTTACTTTACGCCTGAGTTGTCTGTCTTTGTAGGTTTTTTTATATTTTTTTTGCTACATTTAACTTGTAAAATGTTGGAGCTTCGTAAGTTGTAGTGTGCCAAAGTGAAGAGCTCTTGCATACTTATGTTCTTTCCAGCTCACCTGTATGATTGGAACGAAGGTCTATGAACTAGTGTGTGTTCTTATTTCTGCTGGTAAAGCTTAATTTTTTTTACTTTTTGTATCAAATAAAGTAAACTTGTCAAAAGTTTCTAAGACAAACTAAGTATTTAAACGATTGCGTGTATTATTTTTATTTGAAGAAAAAGCTATTCAAGATATTTTGTTATCGTTTTCTTTATAATAGGTGTAATGAGAAATTAAAATGTAACGCTTAAGGTAAATTCAAATTAAGTAGCATTAACAGCTTAAAGAGAAAAGTAACTTGTTGATACAATGAAGATTATAACATTTTTTATAGTCATTGCTGAAGATGGAGAGGTATATTTTGTAAAACTATGGTAAGTTGTAGACTTTCAATGCGAATAATTCAAAGTTTGGGTAAAAATTTAACACCAAACTTATGGGAAATAATCAAAAAAAAAAAAACAAATGAGGGCTTCAGGTTACATTTTCGTATCAAACGCATAAGACTTCAGCATTTGAGTTAGATTTTGGGTGAAAAATGCATTTAATAGGTAGAAAAATATTTACTAGGCCTTGTTTTACTCAAAAGATCAAATGTACAACCAATATCCCATACTTTTACTCTCCCCAAATTTAATTTGCTGGATGTATACACACTTGACAATACATCGCTGAATTAACCAATACTAACGTTGGTACAAAATTCTTTAAAGTTATTTTCAACACTTCTGCTCTCCAAGCATAATTATTGACAGCTGTTATGTGGTTGTTATCAGTCTTCAAAACAAATCATGAGAAAAAATATTTTAAATTAATTTTTTGCACTTACCCAACAACATACGACCGCAATGAAAATGCCTACCAGGTTTCGGTGTTTGAAATTTAAATATTCATATTCATGTGCGTTTTACATTTCCTAGTTGACGTACATTTTCCCCCTCAAATTCATTTGAAACGATTCACTGAAAGAGTGTGAAATATTGTATTAAAACAGGTGTAAATTATTTTTACGCTTTTGCGTGTGCACACAACTGAATAAATTTGCATAAATAACAAAATATAAATATGGAAAACTGTAACCAATTAATAAATAAGATATATAAAAGCAAATTTTATTTCCAATACAACAGGCTTTAAATTAATGCATATTTGTTTACTTTAAAAAAGCAAAAATACAAAAAACAAATCTACTGCCACTGCAAATTCTCAAGCTGATTAATAAGCTTTGTATTGTTCTACCAATGAAAAGCAATAGGCCCTCATGAAGGTAAGAAATCTATCATAATTGTCAGTACGCTACCTTCGACTCAATTAGTCACTGGATTTCTCTGAAGTAGTCGTTAATGTTTTCTGGTCACCGTTTATTCCGAACCAACCACTAACTAAGTTACTGAAAACCTTGACCCCAAATAGGTCTAACTAAAGCCGAAAAATACTTTCAAGAAACAGATGATACAATCGCATTTTTCTCTTCTGCTTTAGACTGTTTTAAAATGCCAAAATTTTAGTATATTGTGCTCCACAAGGCTTCATTTAACTAGAGCAATATAAAATTTTAGTCAATTCGGACCATACTTTGTGGTTGCTATAAATTTTCATAATTTCTATAATAAATTCAAAGTAAAACAGAAACCGAACACAACTCTGAATTTCCAGCGATCTGCAAATATGGTCTGATTTTACTTGATCACAACTATCAAAAGTAACAAACATATTGCGAAATGATTGCGACAACAATATTGTTACGTTTTAACCTTTTCAAAACGTTTTCCGTAGATTCTTTAATTGTAATGAAGTTAAAACACGTCTTCAGTTTACAATAACCAACAGTTCAACACTTTATTTATTTGAACACACTATATTTGTAAACACTTTACTAAGAGAACAACACTTTCACTTAATCACTTTTTGTTACTTAAGACACTTTACACGTTAGCGCAGCTAAAAATCGACTGACTCTTCAGCGTTAAGCTTCGCTGCTTTTATACCTCCAATGATCATTACTAGAACATTCTAGACGTTTACAGAAGCTAATCACGCCACATCTATAGTGCGATGTGCGATGACTCATCATGAACAAAAGATATACACACACACCGACATACATGCGATGTGCGATGACTCATCATGAACAAAAGATATACACACACACCGACATACATACACGCGGCAGTAAAACTCAAGCATCTGAGTCGCGCACATACATGCACACACGAATATTGTATCGTGCGGTGGTGGTTTCTTTTATTTCGCTGTTGTGCTTATTTATCCACACATGTGTGTCAGTATGTGCACACTCGCTGTGCTGCCGTTTTGTTTATCAACAAGCTTCCATGTATGAATGTGTGTATATACCTCCTGTGTTCATTTACAAATAATAACAAGACAATATACGCACATATAAAATAACGATGATTTAGTACGTTCTAGAACAATCACAATCGGTCCGTTCACGACCAAATTTGTAACAATATTATGTTGTCCATTACGATACGAGAGGCTGTGAAAAACAAAATATATTTATTCAAAATGCCGTCAACAATTTTTGGTCACCGTAAACTTAGTTTTTGTTACAGTTTGATCATGTTTTTGTCATCATAATATTGTCATTGTCAGTAATAGTGTTAGTACTTTCAACCATACCATTGCCACTGTCAAATGTAATCACAATATTGTTGTAAGGAAACATATTTTTGTTAAATTTAGCCAATGTGCAACTGTGATAAGAAAACAAAGTTGTGGGATTTGTTGCTGGTATGGTTGGCGATTACAAAAGCATGGCCAAAATTACCAATAGTAAGGTGAGGCATGACATATTAAGATTGATTATAGCAATAATGAAAATGGAATTCATATTAATAAGCATGTTCTATTTCACAATCATACATTTTTTACGTGTAGGAGCTAGATAAATCATACTAATAATAACCTTCCATAAATGTTGATGGTCAGAAAACAAATAATAAGTTTTCTACATTCTTCTAATGTGCCGACGGTGACAACACTTAAAGTATGAGGGCTTATTCCATAAAAGTACCACCTTTAACATGATGACGAAGTTGAAAATCAGAATACCAGGTATTAAAAAAACCCATATTTGTTTCTCCCAATTTGCCACATTTTCTGTGTGAAGAAAGCCATCTAACAACTGTTTGAAGTAAATTTTCAGTTATTATTTATTACTTAAATTAAACTTATCTTGTTTGCTGTTTTATTAATTCCATAATTAATTCGCATATGCCAATGTATTTCATATATGGAAAAGCAAAAGTTAATATTAAAATTAGTAAACAAAAAATGCTTCGCCCCTTAAATAAATACTTTCTTAATTGCAATATTTTTGTGGATTGAATTTTATTATTATGTTTGTAATTTATGTACAATTTTATTTATTAATTTATTTCCATATTGATAAATATAAAAAAAATAAAAAACAAATATTAACCATTTCAATTTGTACACTCTATTTTATTTTAAAACTGAAAGAAGGGGTAAAATTGTCATGCCAGATAAAGCTATATATATATATAATGCAGTTAAACCTCGATTAACCGGCTCGCGCGGGACCGGGACTAGCACGGATAATCGAAATACACGGTTAATAGAGGTTTTATTAAAACGTATAAAATTTTATTTTTTTTTAATTGTTTTTATTCAAGAATTCCATTTATATATTTATAGATTCAAATATGCCATATACCTATTTTAATTTAAAACATACAACTATTCGTTTATTTAAAATATTCTTTTATATTAGTTTGTTTCATTGTTTTTAATTGTCCCTTAAATAAATGGTTTTGAATACGATGCATCTGAAGTTTATCTGTTTCTGATATAGCTGGAGAATTTTCTACGAACTTTAACAAAACATTACAGGCCTCTATTTCCTGTGAATAGAAGCACGTAGTACAATTGTGTCCACACATCAAAAAGGGGAATCACCGGATTCAAATTAACATAATAAAAAATCATATGAATGCTGCACGGATAATAGAGGTAAACCACGGTTAATAGAGGTAAAAAACCACAGCACGGATAATAGAGGTAAAAGCACGGATAGTAGAGGTAAAAAATCAAAAAGATCTGCATGCCGGTTAATAGATGTAGCCGGTTAATAGAGGCCCGGTTAATAGAGGTTTAACTGTAGTTATATAATAGTATAAGTGAAGCGAACAATTTCCTTAAATATGGTGTCGAACTTGAAACAATTTGTAAAAAAAATTCTGAAAATACAAGACTGACCCATACTGCAAGGGTTCCGTATTTACCCATTTCACTTAACACGCACAGGGTGCACCTTGTATGGCACACCCTTTAGATTTAAACATTTTGTTTTTTTCTTATAATTTATTGGGGTGGCCAGGCATCTGCATATCCAGCGAAAATTTCAATTCTTAATCTCCCACGGTTTGAAAGTTACAGCTGATTTTTAAACTAAAAGGTGCCCCCATGCATTGATCGCTATTCAGGATTTGTCTTTTCGGTATTTGTTGTTGCGGATGTCAGGTGTAAATTTCAAGTTTTTATCTTTCACGAATATAAGGTTGCCTAAGTTTTAAATTAAACGGTGCTCTCAAAATGAGCTGATGCACACATTTTTGTTGCTTTTGGTAGTTGCTGTTGTTGTGGAGGCCACGAATTTATAAATACAGGAAAATTTCAAGCGTCTATCTTTGAAGGCTCAAAACTTACAATCAATCATATTGTTGTCGCATCCATCAAAACTCTTGTCATTTGCTACCATACAACTGTCCCACCCAAACACAGTTTAGGCATTTCTAACCATACTTTTGTAATTTCCAGCCATTCTATTGACAAATTCAACTATATTGTTCTTACATTAGCGTATTGCACAATATTAGCTGAACCTGAGAAAAACACGGTCCCTCATGGGCATAATATTATTGAATTGCCCTACATCTTTTTTTTTTTATATATTTTTAAATGGCAATTTTTTGGATGGAAGCCACAGTATTATTGTTAAAAACGACAATACTATGATTGAATACAATAATATGCTGTTTATCGATTAGAATATTAACAGAATGCAAATAATTATTTTTTAACAATTTAGCGAGTTTTCGCGCTTTCTTACCGATTGTGTTCCTTCGCGCTATTTAAAGTTCCTGATAACCAAATAAATGTTTGCCGGTTATTAATTACTTTCACATATTTCCTCCATTGAACATTTTAAGATTAAAATTTTAGTGCGGAGTTACAAACAAGGTTCCATACTAATTACAATTAATAAACAAACCTCCTCTCAATTCATAAAACACAAGGAGCTTTTGAGTTTTCAAATTTGTTTATTTAAATACTGTTCCAAATATTACAAAATAATTACTTGTTTTTTCAAATATAACTTTTTAAATTATAAAACTTCTGCAATTATAATAAAATTTTTTTTATATATTCTTTTCAAAAAATGAGAAAAAATTTCAAATTTCATTTAAAGCAAGAAACCGTTCATTTTAGATCTTCATCACAAGTGGTTGCTAATGAATATTTAAATATGAAAACTAATTTGTTCTTTTACCAAATTTGTACCTCTCTACACAAGATGAGATGTTTTGTATATTTTCATGTCTCCTGGTGTGAACAAAAATATGAATATTCATCCAATAGAAGAAACACATGCACAATTCTAACTGAACATTTCCCAGTTGGTGAGGTCTTAAAGACATTCTAAGCGACAGCTACAAGACAATGGAAGATCGACGAGAATATGTGAGCGAATGATTAACACAAGCGCCTGTCATATGGCCAAATCTTACAGTGATCTAATCACTGAGCGAATAAAATGCGTCAACCAAATCCCCCACGGCTGATAAATCAACCTTGAGTCGATCACATGCTATTCGGAGCACAGTCTCCCTCTCGGCTTGAGGTCGAAGTGTATTTTACTCTCAGTATCTAACTCAGTGCAACTCCACACCGAGTTCAAATCAAACTTACCCCGCGATTTGGATATCAACCACAAACACCCGGAGGGCCACACCCAATTCGGCGGGAAACAAATTCCCTGGGCACCGGATCCTGTTGCAAGAAATTAAGGTTTTGGTCAGTCTTCTTAGCTTAAATCAGAACTACTACCACATTTTAGACCCCGAGCAGCTCCAGAAACTGGTTGTCCTTCGCTACATAGGCGAAAATGCTCACACGCAGTAAAAATGGGGTCAAAACGCAGAACAATAACATGACAAACAATTAACAGCCATCCTCAGGGATAGGTTCGTTGGTTGCAGAGTCAAAGATGAACAAGTTGCAAACGACAACAATAGTCAGGACCCCTTCACGGAGGACTTCGCAACAAAACAACGGAGATCCGAAAAGCTCCTTCCTCACTCTCACAGCAGCGACACCTTCGACAGCAGCGACCAGCCACAAATCAGCAGAGGCATAGAAACTGCGTTATATGCACTGATAGTGACCCATCGTTGATGAGTTGTTGGAGGCAGCTTAAACAAATCATGGACGATATTTTGGCATATATGGCCACCAATGCCATGCAAGACTATATAAGCGATACTTTTCGCTCACACTGTCGTCGACCATCTTTTTTTTATTTCAAGAGTATGTTTATATATTAATGATTAACTTATTTACGTTCATACCGTCTAATTCATAAAAATTATAAGAGGTTTATAAAGCTTTTACAGATTTTCCAGTTTATACAGATTTTCCATACAAATATATCAAATAACAGTCTTATAAGCCTGTAATAATTTTTATGAATTAGGGGTATAGTATATTGGTAATGTTTACAAGCCTCACAAGACTTAACAAAATGAAACTTCACGAGCCGCTGTACATATTTGGTTAACCAAAAATGTTCACTGAAATTGTACAACGATTTTTTCGGCTTTTGTTTTTGTCGTATTATTTAAATTTTGCTATTGTTTGCGACTAGATTGAATATTTGTTGCATATCTCGTCACTCATGTCCCTAAAAATCCTAAACAAACGAAGAAGAATATGTCGTGTGAGACAATTTTCCCAATAGTGTTACACAAGTGCACAGTTGGCACAATTGTGTCAGGTCACAATATTCTTGACGATGTGTGCACGATCCTTTTTTTATAGGATTTTTAAATAGACCATGAAAAACAATACAACGAACAAGTGGAGAGTTTGGATTTGCAGAACAGGATTTTGAAAAAAAAAAACATCTGGATGAATATTTATACGACCAGAATACACATTTTCGTGGTGCAGCAGCTCACGAAGATTCGCTTTTTGATTTTTTAGAAGCTTGATGAAATTCTCAATATGCCGCGACTATGTATGTTTATATGCTATTCATTAGCACTTAAGCACATTTGGGTAAAATCACATTTTTGAAAGAAAACAGAAAAACGGTCGATGAAAAGCTGGGTGACTTGTCTCTTTTATGGTGTTGCATGACATTGGTGGCGATTTGTTCCGAAAATTTCGTCAACAATTTGTTGGAGCTGTCTGCAATATGTCTTCCCCGATTTGCTTCCATCTTGTACTGTCGTTTAGTTTGTCTTTATGACATGGCCAACTGGGTGTTTATGGTCTGTGTGTATGCGTGTATGCATGTGCGTAAGTAAACATGAATTTGCACACTATTGCCTGGAAAGCATAACTAGAAAAAAAAACATACAACACATAAATATGACAACATCCTGTTGTTAAAAAATTTCATACCAAATCCAAATTAATTCCGGCAGTGTAGAAACTACTGAAAAATTAACAATTCCGACAGTGGAAAGCAAAACTACGATAGAGAAAATGATAAGAATTTTAATTGAATTTTAAGCCCTTGTTTTTTAAATGACTCCACAAACCCGTTTGTTTTGCTCCACTCAGTGTGGAAATATTCTCATAACATACAACAAATTTTCATTGCCTTTTTCATCTAAAGACATGTTTTACATGAAAGTTTTCGGTTGGTGTTTTTAAAGCGTATGCAGTCGCAACAGGCAAGAGTACCCCGCAGCCGTTTGAACAAAATATTAAATCAAACGACTTCAACGAGAAAGCAAACATCACTGCAGAAATGAAAGAACGAACACAAACAACAAAACCAGCAACTCAACAGTTTTGTTGATATAAGTTATTTATTTTCTATTTTTAAAATTTTTTGTTTATTTTTTTTTTACTTTTTATTAACAGCAGGTAAATTCTCAAAATAAGTTTCAGCCTCAGCATGAAATATTTTTCCCTTTCGTTTTGTAAGCCTTAAATGAAGCTCTATATGAGTTTTCATGCTGCTTGTTCGTTGTATAAATTTTTAGTATCAAATACAGAAATGTCTGTTCATACAGATAACTAGTGGAATGTAGCGGAAATACTGTAATGTATCCGCCGAAGTAGCGAGGGTGTGTGTGAATTTGTGTTAGAGAAAGGACAGAACTACAGCAATTTAACAAACTCTGTACAACTTCCACTACATACCAACAACTTCAGGCATCCGTTTCAATTTTACAAATTGTTGCTACAAAAATTTATATCTGCGTGCATCCGTGCATACATTAAATATACAATATATGGAACATACAAAGAGCTGATTTTATTGTGTGTGTAAGCAAGAGCTTTCAATGGTATACAGATGTGTGTGTGTAGAGAAAAACATTTTTTTTGCATTCCTGGCCAAACTATTGTGGTTTTCAACGATAGGACGAAAATAACAAACTATGGTTGGCGACTACCAAATTATATTTAGAATTGACAATTGCATAATTGGATGGGACAATTTTATGGTAGGAAATGACAATAGCGGTTTTGGATGTGACAACAATATGGTCAAATTAAGGCAAAATTATGACTGAATACTACAATAACATGGTTAGAGGCCAAAAACCTAAGCACTGAAAGTAATATTAGTAACAATGTGAGTGTTTTATTGAACAATTAAAATTGTCAGTATGTAACCATATATTTCAACAATAGTATGTTTCTCTTCGAACATGATTGCCTAAACCTAAAGTTTTTCTTTACCTCATGATTCTAAACTGGAAAATGGAAAAGAGACGATTTTAGTACAGCCGTATATCTGTATAAAATGCCTGGCATGACGCAGAACTAACTTCAAGTTTTCTTATCAGGTATCGAGATGAAATACTGCAGGTTTTTAATAATTTTAGTTGTAACTTCTTGTAATTTTTGTTACATACCATCAATACACCTAAGGAGAGAAAAATTAATTTCAAAACTGATATTGATAATTGCGCTACCAGTTGCAGACATCTAATAAATAAAAATATAACATAAAATAGCATTAGTTCATTTCAATGTTAAACTCCAGCTTATGCTTAAAGCATGTTGACGTGATTCTTTCATTGTTTTGTGCTATTTTAAAATAAATGTTAGTTGCTCACTCTGGCATGATTGTTTTCAGTAAAGCTTAATTAATTTATTAGTGCTATGAATTTGTACAAAAATGTTTCCAACATGTAATTTTTTTTTTGTATGTATTTTTAGTCTTCCTTGAGAGTGATATCCGATGGATATCGAAATATTGAAAAACACAAATAAATCAAATACAAAAACTTGGTCTAGAGCTTGGAAAAAAGTCATGTCTATTTAATTTCAGTTTGTAGCAGCCCACATTTATGTAATAAAAAAAAGCTTGATAAGGCAGGGAGCATTTGGAAATCATAGAAGTAGACCTTAAGATGAAATTAATCTGTAATCTAATTATTTCTGTGTGAAGATTTGGCTTTAATAACAAACGCTGCTGTCAAACTAATAACTCATAATTTGTTTGCCAATTTGCTATTACGATAGAGACTTTAATATTAAGCCGGTTTGTATGCTGCGGCATAATAATGCAGCTTGCCTGTGGCGTAATTATGTGACAGAAATTCACCCATCTTGTACGACCTCAAGGCAAAAGGTACAAAAACATATTTGCTACATTGTTAATGCCATCATCGTCATGTTCAGTGTTTATTTTATGTAACAATAATTTTATGTAACTTATTATCCAGCCAGCAAAATGTATAACATTATAGAACAAGAATACAAATTTTCACAACATTTTCATTTTAACTATTTGATGAGAGAAACGAAATTGCGTACAGTGGAGCCAAGGTATTCTGGGGTACTTTTTCATTACTCATGTCGTTTTCGTTGCTGCACAAAATTAGGCATTTATATTGCACTCTTTTTTCCTAAAATGACACTTTTAAAATTTCAGTTAAACTAGGATCAAAAGAAAATGTCACCAACACCATTAATAATTAAAAAATTAATGCCATTGTGCCCTTCAGAATTTTGGTTTGCCATACAAAATTAAAAATTTTGCCCTTTGCCCTAGAAACAAAAACTGCAATATTTTCTTCTCCGCTTCCTAAATATGTAAAGGTGTAACCTTACGCTAGTATCTGAGTGGCATCAGTTGTGACTTCTGATGACACTATATAAAGGATTGCGATAACGCTGATGGACTCTCTGATAAAAATTATCAAGCAAGTTAAGCCTACTAGAATGAAGTCGTTAAAGAGCTTGCAGAACTTCGCATTAAGTCAGGTATATTTCTGCTTCGCAAAAAATTAATGAGCCTGTAAGTAGTTTTTTTTTTTATCTCGGACCAAAACTCAGAATATGACCTTTATATGCATTCCATTGTTCCCGAACTATGAAAACAGTAGAAGGAAGCAGGGAAAGCTGGCAGAGCAATAATTCAACAACAGATAAAATAACATTTATTGTTTAACATTTGTTTTTGACAGTAATGTAGCATCAAATGTAGCATAAAAAGAATTAAAAGCAAATATAATTTGAAATTTTTAAACAAATTAAGCGTTGTTCAAATATTATTATATCATATCCGTAATACCCTCTTCAAAGAGCTCATATTTTAGAAATCTGAAATAGTAATGAAATTTTGTTGTGAGAAGATCAAGAAGTATAACATTTAAAATAATAATAAATTGCGTAAAGAAATAACATTGTGTGTAAGCTATTGAGGAGTTTTTAAACAGTAAATAAAATTCACATAGCATAAATGACATTGTAGTTCCTGAAGAAGAATGCCGAAGGTATTCGAAATATCAAAAAAGAAATAACAAGAAATAACTCGTCAGCACCTTTGTGGTGAAAAACTCTCAAAATATAGACAAATAAAAATAGAAATGAATGGTGTGTTTGATACAATTAAAAATTGAGACAGAAAATATACAACAACTTAGGTGGCAGAGTGGCATGGTTGTCGCTTTAGAAACATGAGCCCTTGAGTTCAAAGACGGGTGCTGACGAGAAAGTGTGGCGGCTTCGAAACAACTAGTTGTCCACCCTGCTAAATGTCTTTGATGTTTTCTTTGTCTAATTTAATTAATATCAATCACAAAGATAATATAGAAAGAACTTGAGCCTAATAAACTTAATACAGAAATAAAGCTTTATTATTGTTAAAAAAAGAAAAGAAAGACCCATCTCCTCAAAAATAAAGCAAGCTAAGTAAAATGACATTAGTATTCTAGTTCTAGTACTACTTCATCAGTGCACGTATTACAAAACTAGCTTATCTTATTACTATATTAATAAACAAATTGGCCTCACTGTCTGGGTGACAGGGTTACGAAAATGCGAATGAGTCATTTGCAAATAAAGTGTAAATTTCAACTCAAGAAAATAAATTAAAGAAACGTAACAGCACAGTAAAGTTGTATTACAAAAATAAACCGTAAAGAACATCAAAAAGTTGATGTAATTTTCATTCACGCATTACACGTGCAACACATCCTTTTAGCACACAGTCAATGTGACATGAAGTTGTTGCAAAGGAATAGTAACAAGTTATAATTTTCTTAAAATATTTTACCTTCGAAAGTCAAACAAACAAAAAAAAAAGGTAATAGCAGCACCAACAACGACAACAACGAAAAAATGAAAAGAACAAAATTAAATGGAATCCTCGCTTCTACAACATTTGCATAACAAATAAACGCATTCAAATATGCAGTCGTAAGAGGAAAAAAAATAAATAAAAAAATATATTTTACAAAGTTTGTACACTTGAAGGAAAATATTCGCAGATTTACGTAAATATAAGCACCTGCACTTATAAGATTAGATCTTAAAAATAGTTTAAAATGTGAGAATAAAAATGGAAACAAAATTTCCCAGACAAAAAGTAAAAAATATAATATTGTTACGTTTTAACCTTTTCAAAACGTTTTCCGTAGATTCTTTAATTGTAATGAAGTTAAAACACGCACGTCTTCAGTTTACAATAATCAACAGTTCAACACTTTATTTATTTTAACACACTATACTTGTAAACACTTTACTAAAGGAACAACACTTTCACTTAATCACTTTTTATTACTTAAGACACTTTACACGTTAGCGCAGCTAAAAATCGACTGACTTTTCAGCGTTGAGCTTCGCTGCTTTTATACCTCCAATGATCATTACTAGAACATTCTAGACGTTTACAGAAGCTAATCACGCCACATCTATAGTGCGATGTGCGATGACTCATCATGAACAAAAGATATACACACACACCGACATACATACACGCGGCAGTAAAACTCAAGCATCTGAGTCGCGCACATACATGCACACACGAATATTGTATCGTGCGGTGGTGGTTTCTTTTATTTCGCTGTTGTGCTTATTTATCCACACATGTGTGTCAGTATGTGCACACTCGCTGTGCTGCCGTTTTGTTTATCAACAAGCTTCCATGTATGAATGTGTGTACATATATACCTCCTGTGTTCATTTACAAATAATAACAAGACAATATACGCACATATAAAATAACGATGATTTAGTACGTTCTAGAACAATCACAATCGGTCCGTTCACGACCAAATTTGTAACAATATATAATTAATTGCAATTTAAAATTTTTTCAAAAGTATAGTATCTAAGCTAAGACCTATCTACTCTCCGTCAAGTGAATATTATATAGTAAATCACTAAAACTGAGCAAATAGAAAGTACCATCGACAGCAGTAGAAAAAATTAATCAGTTTGAAGACTTTTAGGCAAGAGCTTCCTATATTTGTATTGTTTTTTAAAATTTGATAAGATTTTCAAGATAATTGCTCTCACATAAGATATTTGAGTATTATCCTTGTTAAGATAATAATGTGTATTTTTTTCTGTATACGTACATATGCACAAACAAATATGCGCCGTTGTTGCACCTGTGCAGCATAAGTGTTTTATTTCAAAATTTCAGTATTTTGCATTAAGCAAAAATTTCTTGTTTGCATTAATACCGATTAGGAGTGGAAGGAAAAAGCGAAATTGGAAGATTTTATATGGTCCATAGTTTATTTTGTTGCCGATGAGAAGTGTAGCGGTAGCACATATTTTATTCTGCAAAAATACATACCAACAAGATTTTATGTCATTTTGTATTTAAAACATAGTTGCGATGAAGTTCTATTTAACATTTACAGCTCTCCAGCTGTTCATTGGTTTGAAAGAATATACAATTTTTTAATCAAGTCCGTTTGCACAGAAATTATTTTCATAAAAATATACACTACATACTTAGAGAAGCATTTTGTGAGTTCAGTAATCGAAACTGGAAAGAATTTAAATGTGAAAAAATTTTACGAAAAAACTACTAATGAAGTTTTGTCGTTGAGAAATGTGTACGTCAAGTATTCTCTAGCTTAAAAACTTTTTGTATTTATATTTTCTTTTCGGAAATATGAATTATAAAATATCATCGCCATTTTGTATTCGTTTGCAGTACATCACCAATCAAATCACTTCTCTGTGTGGAGCGCATCTAAAGTGTCCAATTTTTCATGAGAATTGAAGGATGAAGACCTCTCTGGCGTGGCCTATTTTCATACAGCTGCAACTTAAGAATACCCCCAATAAGAAAACGTATAAATGGGTTAAATGCTACGATTTCAGTAGCCAGCTCAGAATTCTTCCCTGCGAAAACAAGCTCTCAAATCTTCCGGTAAACTTTCTAAAACAGTAGATAACAAAACGGCACTTAAATTTCGATCGAGTTGTGAAACAGCCAACATTTTTAGATAGTAAAGGGTGTTTTTTTAAGCCCAATAGAACTTGAAATTGTAAAAAATAACACAAAAAATTAAATTGTAATCAAAAAATTTTTTTTATTCGAAAGATCAATACGTGACATTAACATTTGAAAATGATTTCGGGCATATGGGCACCGTGGCTGTTCTTGACGAAGTGCATTCTGGACGTTCAATTTTGGGCCACTTTTTCGAGCACTGCTGGCCGTATATCACGAATAACACGAACAATGCTGGCCTCCAAGGCGTCAATTGTTGCTGGTTTATCAGCATAAACCAGTGACTTCACGTAGCCCCACAGGAAATAATCGAGAGGTGTCAAATCGCACGACCTGGGAGGCCAATTGACAGGTCCATTTCTCGAAATCAACTTATCGCCAAATTTTGATTTCAATAAGTCGATGGTTGCGTTCGCCGTATGGCACGTAGCGCCATCCTGTTGAAACCACATCTCCTCCGGATCAATGTCATCCATATTTTCAAACAAAAAATCATTGATCATGGTGCGGTAACGATCTCCATTGACCGTAACGCGAGCTCAAGCCTCAATTTTGAAGAAATAAGGTCCGATGATGCCACCAGCGTGAACACCGCACCATACGGTGCATTTTTCTGAATGTAATGGAGTCTGTAGGGTCTGTTGTGGATTGGTCTCACTCCATATGCGGCAATTTTGCTTATTAACAAACCCGTTAAGCCAAAAATGCGCCTCATCGCTGAACACAATTTTGCGATAATAAGTTGCGCGAATCGACGACTGATTTTCAAAGTAAATTTGGATAATTTCGGAGCGTTGTTCAAGCGTGAGTCTATTCATGATAATTTGTCAGAATATACTGAAACAAATAAAAAAAAAAGTTTCATCAAAATTTAATTTTTTGTGTTACTTTTCACAATTTAAAGTTCTATCTAGCTTAAAAAAAAACACGCTATAATAATGCAGCACAGCTGCACTATGGCATGTCTGCTTGTACAAATACATGTACACATACACATGTAAATATTTGCTCTGCAGGCCTTACACTCTAGCATCTTCTTGCCTGCAGCATGAATTAACGTATGCGTCCGGAAACTCTTTCCCCTTCAAAATATTTGCATCAGGTAAACGAATTTGCTGAAAATTAAGTCTATTTTCATACAGAGTTCTGATGAAAAACTTTAAATTAACTTGAAGAAACAAAACAAATAAGAAGAAGCAGAGCAAAAATAACACTAACAAAGCCATAAAGTTTTACCTCAAGTTTTTTTTTTTTGTGCACTCTTGTTTTCTTGCCTTTAGTGATACGATTTCTTTACACCTTTAAAAGGTGTTAAGACAAAGTTATTCTGAATGCAGGATAATAAATCATAATGATGTATGTAGTGTTTTTTTTTAAGAAGTGTTAATAACAAACACTTTGGAAAAAACATAAAAAGCTAATGAATTTAATTTGACAGGTAATTTCCACTTTAAGATAAAGATCTTATTAAAAATCATGTACAGAATAAAATGTCATGTTAAATAGTTTTCAATTAATATAAGTTTGCAAAAAAGGCATAAATTGAAGAGTTTAACAAACATTTTTATAACTTGTTCTTGTTTACAATTTGCTTTGTTTTCATTTAATGATTGTGCCGTTGTTGTATAATCTCTACTCTCACTCAAGGACATTAAGTGCTGTCAACATGTGGCAATAATATTGTTACTTTGTTTTTGTTCATCTGTATTTGTCCTTATTTTTCTCACCTTTATTATTTTGTGTATATATATATATATATATATATATATATATATATATATATATATATATATATATATATATATATATATATATATATATATATATATATATATATATATATATATATATAATTATTAATGATTTTATCGTTTCTATTTAAGTTCCTCAAAATGCATCATCACCATTATGAAGGAAGACTAGAAAAGCAAAGTTCAAGATATACTGGCTGGGGTACATAACATAGCTGTTTCACGTCCTCTATGAAGCTCATTAGAACCCAAATGGCTGCGAACGTAGGGCATGACTAGTTGTATGCTGTTTTTAAGACACCTAAGCTCCTCCATACAACTGTCTATATTTAATCTTGTTGATCAACTTCCAATTTTTAGCACTATGTTTTTCTGTTGATTGGATTATGTTTTATATTCTCTTACCAACATCCCACTGGTTTAATGTTTGTTGCTCTTGCATCAGTGGTTACAATGCTCTCAGACTTTATGCCAGTCCCAATAGTTTCTAAGCGTTTACTTAATTTTTATAGACGAACTTTAGCAAGTGCTAATTATTTTATCGGCCTTGAATTCGATTTTACTTTCTCAGAACTGAGAAAGAGTTTTGCGGAATAAAATTCCACAGATCAGCATTTGTAAAGGAGACAAGAAAGCTTAATCTGGAGACTTGTTGGCCATGGGTACATACTCCTTAAAATCAGCTTGGGTTCGAGGCACTTTGGCAGCTGATAAGCTTCGGGCTGGTAGTGAAACAGAAGTGGAATGTACCCCAGCCGCTAAGTCTTTAACTCTTTTTGTCTCATTTTCCTTAAAAATGTAGATCGGTTACATTTGATAAGAAAAATATATTGCTTATATCCAAGCAAGTAGACTTGAATATAAGCCCGATAAAAAGAAATAAGATGTTTTAATTCATATAGTTCAGCTATTAAATAGCTATTATTGTACAACTTAATATGGAGAAAAAGGGCAAAAAGTTTATGGGGAAAACAGGTGCTGATTTCGAAGCAGCTAGACATATTCCAGCTGTTTTGTTTTTTGTCCAATGGCAGTCTATTAACCAATAAAATTGCTATTATTAATTTAAGCCGTTCCGCCACACTTTCTATTAACCACAGGTAATTTTTCAAGCTGCCTGATTTCGTTGTACAAAAGTTTTGACACTTTTCTGAGAAATCTACAGAAATATATAATTTCAAGGGCCATTAATACAACTTGCCTTTAGTTAAAAGTAGGATTTTATCTAGCAGATAAACTATTTTTGGAACGAAGTTCTTTAACGCGGCTTGCTGGCAGTGCAAATTAGTAGAAATCGTCACGAAAGCGTGTGAGCTGTTTATATGTATTGGTGTGTCTTCAAACAATTGTGTATAAATAAATAATAAATATTAATTAGTTGTGAAAACGGACACTATCAGTTGATAAATGTCGCTAAAGCAAAGTATGTCACAACAACAAGCAGCAATATTGAAAAATTTTCTTCGTTTTGTAGCAGATTGACAAAAAAAATACTGTATGTATCAAAAATAAAACGTTCCAAAAATTTTAAGAAGCATATAAAATTTAAAAATTTCAAAAACAACACAAAATATAACATACAGATTTCACCTTGTATTACATTCGAAGATGAAGAAAAAACGTAAGGAACTTCGTTCCTAAGGGGGTCCCCCGACCGCATTTCTTTTTTTATTATTACAACTTTCTCTTATCAAAAAATGAGCGTTAACAATAATCCAACAAAATTCCAACAGGTAAATTTATGGAAGGTTTAGCTTTTGTATTTACCATATTCGCTTATATCTTTGCTATATCAAACTAAATGGGAAAAATTTCCTGAAAAAATTTGTATTTTTATGTACTTATGATTTGAACGTTTTGAAATAATATTCTCATTGCTTATCAGCTAGTCTATCGCTCACTTCCATTAAAGGTGCCTTTAGCTAACGCCAACCTTACCGTTAAGTCTTAGTATTGGCCCTGAGAAAAATACTGAAAACCCTCAAAACAAACTTCAGAAGTGTTTCCTCTTTAAACATCAATTTAAGTCTACATTGTATCTATGAAACATTGAAATGGCTGGGTATTCTTTGTTAATACTTTATTTTGTTACTGTTAGTTAAATCAAATAATCAATAATATCTCTTCTATGCATGTTGTTGTAATTCTGCAACATACCACTAAACTCACCTCAAAATGGTATTAATTCGCTCACTACACATCGTTGTGTATTAAAAGAGTTGTACTTGGTGTAGTTTATGACTTGGCAGCACCTTTTTATGTTTTTAAAACTTTTTGATTGTGAATTTGACGTGGACAAAGTAATGGTATTAAAATGCATCTAGCAGGTGCAACTTGTGTTTTAGTGAGAAGTATAATTTTGTGATTTTCAAACGTAAGTGTTAATAAAAATTGATTTTATATAGAACAACATATATTTTCGCAAGCGAAAATATTGTACTTTTCACTTAATTTGACCTGTTTTAGAATATTGTAAAACTGCAACACTATGCATTTAATATTGGTCACTGGCCTGATAATTGTGTGCGAAATCGCTGTACAAGGCCAGGCTGTAAGGGATACCCACAAACAAAATGTGAAAAGTGTGAAGTAGCTCTTTGTTTTGCTAAAGATAAAAGTTGTTTCAAACGCTTTCATTTTTAAACCATATTTTTGTTTTATGTAAATGCATACTGTTGCAGATTTGCAACATAGCGTTTTTTTTTAATAAATTTTACTATAAAAATTAAAAAAAATTTTTAATTTCTTATGCATTAGGAAGTAAAATTCTATACTATATATTTTTTCAGTGTATTTGGAAAATTCATGCATTTAAGGGATATACCCGAAAACTTAATTTTTGAACTTCCCCGGAGCCAAAGAAAAAAAAATATAAATAAATAAAAAATATTTTATTTTAAACGGCCATTACTCAACATGGTTACCATTGAAATTAATTAGAGTACACAACTAAAAGAAAATTTTACTGTAAATTTTAATTTAATATAAATGTATTAAAAGAAAATTCTAACTTGAGTTGGGGCTCAAGTTGCTTCGAAGCAGCACTCGTTTAAGTAACAAATTTAATTCTGTTGTTTGTATACATTCATTGATATCTAATATATAAAAAGATAAAAATTATTTTTTTTGCAAATTATTTCCGAACAACAAATTAATAGCAATTCAGTAAAAAATCTGTAAAGTTCACTTAATTAAAAACTTGCAGGAGCAAACGGGAAAGGCAACAACAGCTTGTGAAATTCTATAAAACTAAACTAAACTAAACAATACAAGACAAGACAGCACAATGTGACACCAGACATCCAACTGATGAGTGATGATGAACTAATGAGAAACAAGTGATAATCAGAGTTAACAACAGTTTGTCACAAGGGTCTAACTTGCAAGACACGTTTTTACGAAAACGTGCTTTGAATTTTGTTTCAAGGATGTTAACAAAAGATTTCAGACAAACTATAAATTACATCTTGAGAAACAAAATTGCAAAAAGATTTTCTAAAACATCCTTGCAGCAGGCAGATGGGCAGATTAGTATAATGTATCTCTTATAAAAAGGGCAAAAAATCAAGAACAGGAAGAAGCAGAACAAAACCACAGCTCATAAATAAGTACAAGCTTTAGCTGGAATAAAGTAAAAAAAAATTATGCCTGGTACGTGGACGTAGGAAAAACAGGCCACACTAGGAGAACAGGAACTGGAGAGGCTCCCTTTGAAGGAACTGTTACAGTTCTTAAATGCATTAAATTCGTAATGTACAATAGATTAACTATGGTTGCAGTGCAAATGGCAGAATTTCATATATTACATTACATTTTGATGCACAATAAATATATCATTAATCGAAGTTACCACAGTAATATGTTTAGTTGTGGAATGGCATGATTGAAATTATGTTTAACAATTAGTTTAATTATTACAACTAGAGATGTGCGAATGTCTTCAAAATATTGTGTCATACACGTTCGTGATTAAATTTTAAGAAATCACTTGTGAGTGAGTGATTTAAAATTAAAATTTTGTGCGTGATTACCATTTTAAGGCAGTTCACGAAGTTCCACGAAAAAGCTAAGATAGTAAATGTTTCCGATTTGAAGAGAAAAACTTTCTCCCCTTTTTTCTTAAAATTATTTTACAATGCAATTTAATTTATCTCATTGTCTACTACACATGTAATGTACATTTACCTGTATCAATTTGTATGGAAGACAAAAAATGTAAAAAACCATAGGGGGAAATAATTGCTTGTGTAATTTTAATCCAATAAGCCACATATAGTGCAAAGCCACATATGTATAATGTACGTATAGAATGGCATATGTGAATACATATATTGTATGAATTCATCTCTCTGCCCCTTACAGCTTAAGAGTTACGTTTAATTGTTACTGTACGTTGTATAGGGCACCTAGTAGTTTTCGACTTGTTGTTGTTGTTGTCATTCATCAGGGAATACAGACATTGTGCGAATTTCGGCTCTCTATCTCTTGCGGTTCGAGAGTTATAGCTGTTACTCTACGTTGTAAAAGGACACCTGGTAGTTTTACAGTTGTTGTTGTTTTTAGCATTTGTTTTTTGTGGAGCACATGCGAATTATGCAAATTATTATGCAAATTTCATCCCTCTGTCTGTCACGGTTCGAGAGTAACGGCTAATCTTTACTTTACAATGTATAGGGACACTTCGTAGTTTTCGACATGTTGTTGCTTTTAGCATTTGCTGTTGTAGGGCATATGTCAATACATATATTGTGCCAGTTTCAACTCTCCATCTTTTACGGTTTAGCAGCTACGGCTAACTTTTACCTTACGTTGCATAGGAACACCTGGTACTTTTCGACATGTTGTTGTCCTTAGCATTTGTTGTTGTAGAGCATCGATAAGTACATACACTGTGCGAATTTCAGCTTTCTATCTTTTACGTTTCGAGAGTTATACCGATTTGTAACTTTTTGTTGTATAGGGACACCTGGTAGTTTTCGCTTTGTTGTTGTTTTTAGTATTTTTTGTTGTAGCGGCAAGGTACAACAACATCCTGTGAAAATTTCAGCTCTTTAGCTCTTACCGTTACGGAGAATGGACGCTGTGACGGACGGACGGACGGACGTAGTAGTCTCGGTAATTGGGTTCCGTTTCACTCTGATGAGTACGCAACCCTAAAAACAAACAGTAAATGAAATGTTAGGATGAAACGACCAAACGATGAATGAGTTTTTATACAAGTACTGCAAAGCAAAAAAAGTTCGGAAAACAGTCGAATTGAAAGTTAAATTGCATCATTCATAAAAGTAAAAATTAGTGCCAGCTGTAACATATTGAAATGGAGCAATTAGCAGGGCCTTCCGTAAGAATCGAACCTGCAAAATTGAGGACTCTTAGCAAAATTCTCTATAATATGCATATGGATGAATTAGTATCTATTGAGGTATTTTATCTGAGGCTGGGAGTTTCTTTTTAATTTTTGTATTCATTTTTATTATTATGTACTAATACTTTGTAGCTGGAACGAAGATCAAACAAAAACGTGGTGATATTTTTACCCATATATTTGTATAAAAATAATTTTCCCGCTTTAGTTTTCTTGATAGCATTTTTAAATATCTTCAAAACTCTCCTTAAACCGAAAATGTCGCCCAAAATTTTTTTTGCAGGCACTGTTTTAAAATAAACTTCACTGTTGCCACAGATAAGCTCAACCCAGCCGATGGTAAAAACACACAAAAATTCACTCGAATTAATTGGCATTCTGTAAACGCGCAAATGATGTTGCAAGTTATTTTAAATGAATACGGTACAATTTACTTTATGGCATCCTTTAGGTTTTAGCTAAAACACACACACATACACGCACATAATCACGTCTGTTTTTAAATCACCAACTAATAATTATCACAATTCCTGCATACCATTTAAATTGGCTTCCTAAGCAAAGGATATGGACTGGTGTGCATTTGTGAATGGTGGTATCACGACATTATTTTTTTTTTTTGATATTTTTGCTTTTAGTATTTGCCTGTATTAAGTGAAAAAATGTTTGTGAGTGCAATGTTAGTTTGTATGTACGTTTGTACGCCAGCTCAAGTTTTAAGCTCAAGTGCACTCCTGCGGTCAGCATGTCATGTATTAATTTCATTAAAATTGACTTTTTGCGCCACGGCTTTAGAGCAGACACATACAACATGTGAAAATAAAATGAGGAGAAGTATTGTAAAGGACGGTATATGCTCGACATGAAATTCAGAGTGAATTTACAAAATGAAAAGCTACAGCAACTGCAAATGAAACCAAATTCAATAAAAGTGCAGCAAACGATGACCTCAGCAACTGGCAACATGTAACAAAGACAAGAAAATATTTGCGATGTTTATTCTCCAATTGTTTTTCATTTCATATGAGTGATTCCAGTATTTTAAGAAATAAATAGTGGGCGATGCTGAGGTATTGATAAAGTATAGGCTAGGCTAGCTAATGGGAGGGATATGTTTGCCCATGCGGCAAGACATGAACTTAAGCAAGTATGAGCTTCATGTGTTTGACCACAAAAAAGGTTTGGCTCATAGGTGTACAGGATCTTCGTGTCATTCACAAGGTACCTCAATTTCCTCCAGCATATGCCTCGTAATTGGGTTATGTGTGGTAAGGTGTGTATCCTAAGATATCGGGAAAGTGTTTGTAAAAATACAGGACACTAGCATACATAGTGTTGTACTCCACATTTATCCTCTCCCTCTGTTCCTATGCAACAAGGATACGCCCGTGGTTGAGAATAAACTGTCATAACTTATTCCACTTTAGTTTGGGCCTGCCTGGTGTTAACAGTCGTCCCCACCCTTTGCCTCGTCTGGATCCCTCCATAGATATCAACAATATATATTGTATATACTAGTATATATTATTGACAGAATTACGAACAGAATCATGATCTAACCATATTATAATCACGCACAGCCAAGTTATGACAGTATACTTTTAAATAATATTTTACAACCACTTTTCAATTCATGAACGAAAATAAATAAAAATTCAGTATTTGCATAAATCTGGCTGTAAAACGCCGGACCTTGGCTCAAAATCGGGACAAAACTTGTATAATACTTAAAATACTATTCAAAAATGTTCAGCCCTTAAGATCACTTTAAAAAGTTGCTGACACACAACTCGAGCACTGAAAAAATAATTCAAAGAAGTGCGAAAGCACGGACTTCCTTAAATCGAGTATGTTGTGCTTGTTTTAAGTATGGATTTTTCAAGCGCTAAATACTAAACTCAAGCCACATTCAATCCTAGTCTCAGATTGATTTTAGCCATATTCAATCCTAGTTTCAGATTGAATATAACTCAAATCCTTGCTCAAAAGTAAGAATGCCGTTCTTCATTTAAGAACATTGATACTTACACCCTAGTTTTGACCACATTTGGGATTGATATAAATACAGAAGGGTTGTTTTTTTTTCTGTTGTGATGATTGATTATGCAATTGATCTGAAGTCTCTGAAGCCTATTTAATTCCAAATTTAATAAAAATGTATAAAAATTATTTTGTCTCTTTGCCCATTGAGACCTGAACCTGGACCTAACTAGAGTCAGTCCAACCATTCCGCCAGTTCAGCCATCGTAGCAATTAAACAACTAAACACAATTCAGTACTTAAGCAAGCAAACACAAGAGCTGGTTACAATTACACCCAAGGACTTAGTACTCATTTTAAGCCTTAACAGGACTGATTCTCTTTAATAATCCCTACTCGGCTTGTTTTAAGTACACTTGTGTGTTTTCCGTACTAAAATTTTCAAGTACACTTTGTACTAAAATCAAGTAGAAGAAACTTAAATTTAGAACCAGCTCTTTCTTTCTTTAAACGAATATAAGCTGATAGGGTTAAACTAGAATTTTTTCTACGGCAATGTAACAAGAACCAGCCATATCCTTCTCTGTGCTAGAAAGTAACTGTAGGTTTCTATTACTCAGTTTGTGTGTGTAAGTGTGTTAGAATTGGCTTATTTAGTTTGCTCTTGTTTTTGTTAGCAAACACATTTGTATGTATTTATGTCTGCGGCGTTGTCTAAATTGAATTGTTATAGTATGTGCTTGTATAATAGCCAAACACAGAAAGAAAGTAAGTGTATTCAATTACATTAATTTTGTTGTTTTTTTTTTTTTTCTTCTCTTTTCAATCCCCGAAAAAGTCCATGAAAAAGTTACAAAATTGAATTAAAATACTGTCAAATGAATAACTCTAATTGATTAAATCATAATATGTTGTCAATGTTTGAATTTTTGCATTTAAATTGTGTTGAATTTTTTTTTTTTTTTTTGCTAAACACTTGAAAAAGACACACACACTTGACACACACTTTGTAGCAAAAAATCATGCTACATGTGCTAAAATTGCACATGTGCAACCAAGGGTGATTTACGCTAGTGTATTTTCTGCATGCTACATTTTTATACAACCGTTTAAACGTTAAATATTTGCAAATTTCATGTAAAAATTTCTAAATTGGATGCTGAATAAGCACTAGTAAATTCTTTAAGCTAGTAAATTCATAAAATCTTATATTACCCCCGATTTTTGACTTGGGATTTAAATAAAAAAAAATTAGTAAATTTTCCTTAAAATTTAAGTTGGATTTAAAATAGCTTTCTGTTTTACAGTCTAAAATTATTTCTGGTAATTAATTGTAATAAAAGTACGGCAGCACAATGTAAGTGTCAAAAAATTATCGATAACTCAATAAAAAACAGATGTTTAAACAAATTTGGAAGCAAGTGAAGTTGTGAAAAGTTCAGAAAATAATAAATTGTTTTGTAAAAACTATTAAAATGAGTAGCAAAAGTGATAAAGGGACTCCCAATTTCACTGCCACAGAAGTTGATTACCTTCTGGAAATAATAAAAAATCAAATTATGAAACAAAAATAAAAAAACATGTGCAATTTTCTTAATTTGCAGAACAAAACCAAACTAGCAAAATCATATGGCAGTACGAAAAACTTAAATCGATTTTAAATGGGCACGGCAGGCCATTTAAGTTTGATTTAAATATCAACTAATTGATTCAATTTTGTATTTAAATCAAATTTAAATAGAAATGGCATTTAAAATTCAAGTCAAAAATTGCGGGTTACTGTTATTTTTAGGTTTATCCGGAACTTGAAGATTTGTTTAACAAAAACCACAACACATGTTTATGTTTGTTCTAAACAAGTTTAAAACTCACAATTTTTTTTTACAAACCTCATATATGTATATACTTATGAACATTAGGGGCTTACAAGATTTTTTTGATTTTTTTCTAGAGGCTTAGCAGATGCAGATGCTCAATTTCATTTATTTAGCTGAAAAGCTTAACGAACAGAAAAAAGTTTACAAAAAAAAAATATTTAAAAAAATACATGCTAAAATTTATTACTAATGTGTTCTCCAAACTCTGTTTTAAACAATCTTTGTCAAAACTATCTAGCCCTTAATTACATACTCAAAGGAATTAAGTTCAGTTTTACTTCCGTAATGTTAAGCTGGCAATTGCTTAATTAAATTAGTATACGAGTCTTAAGTTGTTATTTTTTTATTTTACTAATTCCTTTGGGAATGCTTCAAAAGCTTTTGCAGAAGACTTAAAACAATCTATTCGAATATCAACAAAAGCAATGGACAGAAAAATGTGAATGAATTAAATAAAAATTTAATCAGCGTATCAAATATCATGCAGAAATAAGATATAAAATAAACAAATGATAAAAAAGATAAAAATAAAAAAAAAGCCTCAAGGGCTTTAGCGAAATTTAATTTTGACAATGCTTGCTTAAAAATGAAAACAAATTTGAAGTTCTTTTTCTTCTTCTTGCTTAATTTACGACTTTCAGCTGCTGCTTAAAGTGTGTGTTAAGGACAGATAATGGTTGGCAAAAGTGCTATAGACAAACTAAATGATTGTCAACTGACGGCACTTTGTTTAGCCCCAAATTGTGATGGTGGTGGTAAGCAGTGGGTTTTCGTTGTTGTCTCAAACAAAACCCGTATTTCATTCTCTCAAACTATGAAGCCATCAATGACTCGATTGTGGAAAAGCAAAACAACAAGAGCAGCAACAAAAATGCCATAAATAGAAATTGAAGCGAGGCAGCGACAAAAACAGCCATTTGAGTAATTGTTTCATAAATGTTGCATAATAAATCGTGACCATGATGAAATTTGCTCAGCTTGCCTTATGGCTTGCATGTTGGAGAACACAACGGCAAAGGTTAAAGATGAATCACAGTGAGACGAGTCAAATATTTTAGACAAGAGTAGGACTTTTAGTTTTTCTTATATGTATAACACAGCTCTGAACACATTTAGTCTTCTTTTGCAGTAAAGTCCATTTTTCAAAAGTGTCATTATTTTTTATGTATATTTTTTAGTGGTTCAGAAAGTAAATTTCTTTATATCTTTGGCAACTCATATTACCACAGCGTACATTAATTGCTATTGCTTGTTAATTTTACAAGAGATGTTTTATCCCATAAATCTACATTGATTGGTCAAAAGTAAATAACAATATTTTAAAATCCTGCTTTTCTAAGCCTACACCATTACCCTTATTAACTTATGCAGAAGTTATTGGAAAAAGCCGAAACAGTCAAATTGCCAAACTGTCACTCATAAATATTCGTATAACGGTTTACACACTTATCCTTGGGACCGCAGTAAAGACTACAATACTAATAACTTTAAAAAAAGTTAATGCTTATAATACAAATGTCAGTGAAGTAAAAGAATAAAAAGTTATATTTTCCGACTTCTAACTTTTGCAAGTAAAAATCGAACTCAAGCCTGGTGAAAATACTTGACAGTTACGAGTATAAATCAATCGACTAAACAGCCAAAGTAATCCTTAAAAAACACTGGGCATGGCGAAAAGTAGTTATTGTTGTTGATCACGGTGTTATTGTTGTTAATATGGTTTTGTGCAATGTTATTGTTGTTGCCATTGTTACCATTGCAGTTGTTACTATTAACCATGCCGTTGATGAAGTGGTTGTTGACGATGTTATTGTTGTTGCTGATGATGTTTGCTATCTATTCATCAATGAGGGTGTTTCCGTTCTGGTTTTGGGTAAAAAACTGTTCTTGTTATCGATGTTGTAGTAGTAGTAGTAGCAGTAATGGTGCTTTACATTTCTTATCTTCTTTGAAAATGTTGATTGCTGCAATTTCATCACAAAAAAAAAACGTTCTCAATTCTGAGGAAGTAAAAATCGAGTTAAGTCTGTTGCTACAACTTGAATATCTCTTTATGAAAACTCTTTACTGCCAAGCTCTCTTTTTCATTTCCAAATAGCACATAAATATAAATATTAACTCACACCGGTATTCATAAAAAATAAGACGTTGCTGAAGTACATTTTAGAACAAATTTTATATGAAAAATTTGTTCTAAAATGTGTTTCAACAATGTTTTATTTTTTATGAATACCGGTGTCAGTCTTTAAAAATCGATCTTCTGTTTCAATTCCTTCATATTGCTGTTCAACACCTACCAAAGGAGTGCATTTTGTTCATTCGCTTTCTTTGGCATCGTTAAGAAAAAATTGTATGAAATGAAATAAAATGCCACAAATGAAATCATATTCATTTGAAGCCGCAATCATAACGCGGTGATGCCACTGGCAGCACCACGACTTCTGTGACGATGCTGCATTTCATGTTGACTCTTATGGCACTGGCGTGCTGCTTGTAAAGAGAAAGTTGTTTTCATGTTGCTTTTGTAGATTTTCTGTCAATTGCAAAACAAAATGAAAACTGACAAAAAAAAATAATAAAAAAAAAAAATTGCACAAATTGAAGAGATAGTTAAAATAAATTGCTTTTTATTTGTCAAATGCAAAATTGCTCAAGAAATAAAACAAGTTGAAACAGAACTTGTGAAATAAAAACTCTGTAAAAAAAAGTGCAAAATGAATTTTTTAACTGGCTGAGAAATATGAATTTTGGGTAACTGACTTAAATTTGTTTTCATGGGGTAAAACCTGCACCACAATTTTCAATTTACCTTGAAAGTCGCTGCTAAAACAAAAAAGCAATTTATTAAATACCTGTTTAATAATGAATTTTTTTATTTATGGCAATAATAATAAATCTGTTTTTTTTTTTCTGGCAACTTTTTGCAAATCAACTGGCCTACGAAACAATTGTAGCTCATAAACGGCCTTGGAAAACACAAAACAAACAACCAAAAACTAGAACTAATTTAACATAACATTTTTCGTCAGCCATTTAGAACAGTTTGCTTGCAGATGACACAAAACAACAACTTAAATATTGTGGAGAAAGTCAAAGCAATTTATGGCGAAATCAATGCTAAATTTTCTTGCAGAATATTAAGCATTTCCACAGAATTCGCAATAACTCACAATATTGGCAGAAAACGTCCTTCTGGAAACCAAAACCAAACACAATACTGAAAACAGGAATTCGAGTTTACTGGCCAACTGTCAATCTGAACAAGTGTTATGCTATAACCAGAGCGTATAAAAATAATATTAGCGCACCATTTCCACATCTTAGTGCTAAGGGCACACCTGTAGTGTGTGACACAACTGATATAATAATTTTGCTAAAAACTTCATTGCGCTGTTTTCCACCTCCTTCTTCTACCACAGTTGTCTAGATTCAAGTTTTGTAAAAATATACAATTGCATTATTCCACTTTTACTACATCCACTCTTTTTCCATCAGAAAAAAATTGCAAAACTCCATTTCTAGTAATTTCATAACGTTTATGTTGAGACACCTCAAACAATTGTCTCATTAAGTCGTTCATTTTGTTTTTTTTTTTTTCTTACAAAGTTTCATCACTCAGTGTCGCTGTTGCAATTTTTCATTTATTTGAATAAGAAAACAGTAATATTTTCATTTGTAATCTATTTTCTCTTCTCGTACATTTATGCAAATAAAATATTTTAACAAGTTTAACTGAACTCATTAATTTTATTGTCAAAGACTTTAATTGTAGTTTCTAAATAATGATGGAATAGCAAAATACTGGTGATAAGAAACTTTTGATTAAAATTGTTATTTCATGTTTTTTTTTTTTTAATTTAAAATTAAAAGTTTAATTAGAAATAAAACGTTATACTTTTTAATAAAAATAGCCAAATTTAATAATGTAATATTTTAACATTTTATACTTAAATTTTAAATAAATAACCCAATGCTAGAAATATAAAATATATTTTTAACAAGCCAGATACAAGGCAGTATGTCGTTAGTCGTGGTCTGGGTTCGGAGCCAGTAAGTTTTCAGATGTATTTTTCTTATCCTCTTCAAAAATGATGATCTCTCCAGTTTTATCACAAACAATTTTTTCTTAGTTTTGAAGAAAGAAAATCGAACTCAATGCTGATAAAATCATTTACAATATTTAGCAAAAATGCTTATATTTAGACTAAAAAGTTAAATGAAAGCCACACAATTTTTGCGTTGAATTGACTCCAATACGCTGCCCCCTGCGTGCTTATTTTCTTTCCCTTTTTTCTTAGTAAATTTACTGTTAAAAAAACGCTAATGTTAAAGGTCCTTAGTAACATTTCTATTAATTTTTAATGTGCAACCTCATCGAAATAATGTTTCAGCAATTTTATCTTGCCATGTTTCATTAGATATATTTTACAATCAAATAGCTGGCAATGTGTAAAATCAGTAGTTTGTGTGTAAAGCCAAATACTTTTGGCAATTCATAGCATTCTAGTAAATACGCATGAATGTTGTACGAATTCCAGCTTAACCACATACCATGCTAAAGTGTAACATATCAAGACTAAGCAAGTGCATGCGAGTTGCATTTTAGTTGAGGTTGCTAAAGAAAAACAATTGCAATATGTCAAAAAAAAAAAACTTAATAATGAGAGAAAGCTTCGTTTGCATTTTATTTTATCTTTTAAAACCCACTTCAACGCTTGCTGGTACAACAAATGCACAAATCAAAAATTGAAATTAAACATTAAAAATAAATTTTGTATGCAAAAACAGCTTTAGCGTGCACTTTAATTTTGTTATTATTTTTATTTTTTGCATAAGAGAATAAAAATTCACAAACATTATCAATGGCACTGAACATATTTCCCATGAAAATTATTATATGCTCTTTCAGCAGGATTTTGCAAATAGAGAGAGAGAGAGGGAGAGAGCGCGGAATAGAGTATTTGTATATTTTTGAATGAAAAGTAACTCATTTACCTTAAGTAATGTTTTACCATAAATTGCATCATTTATCCAACTTTAGCACTTGCTTTCCTGTTTAAAAATATTTTCTCTAATCTTTCTACAAACAAACGTTAAACTTCGTTTCGCTTAGAATGAAAATATTATTAAGATTAATATTAAAAAAAAAAAAAAATCTGACAGAGCTTGACTGTAAAAAGAAACGAAAATAAATAACTGTAGTAAATTTCAAAATCTAATTTATGCAGAATAAAATGAATAATTGAAAAACTCTAACGAAAATATATTATTTACATGAACAAATAATAATAAGGAAATTGTAGTATTGAGAAACACATGAAAATCATAGCAGTTCATTCTCTTCTTTAACTCCTATCTGTTTTTAAATTATTTTTAATTTATGTAATCGTAACATCTTAGTTAAACAAGTTACTTGAATGAAAATAGTGCTTAAAATGCAAATATATTTGTATTGTGTCACTTTTGTAATATGTATCTGGCTTAGTTGAAAACCTCCCCTAAGTCTTAAAGAATATTATTTAAAAATTTAGAAAAAAAAACCAATTTGTTATACACATATATAAATCTTGTTATATTACTTCCTGACATCTGCTGGTTGCTAAGCACATGGCCAGGCTAAAGTCAATGTTACAGAGTAACAGCAAAAAATAAAAATTAAAAACAACATACAAGGTGTGTGTGTGTGTGTGTGCAATTGTGTCCTGCACATGCATGCAGAAATTTAAATAAAAGCAAATAGCATTTCCATTTTAAAATAACATATTTGGTTTTCCTAATTCTGTACTTTTTCCTACTATTTTTGCAAGGTCAACAGAATTTATTTTGTCAAAAAAAGATCTGAAAAGAAAATTTAATGAATATAAAATGAAATTTTTTTTCAAGAGATAAAGCAAAAAGTTAATATAATAGTTTTTGATAATTCACTCAGTTGAACTTAAAAAGTACAAGCTAAAATTAAGAGATATTGCTGTAAAAGTCATCCTCAGACATACAATATTGAACAACCATTAATACTGCTGTATGGCCACTTTTGCAACCCTGCTGCTGAACTTGTTTTTAGTCTCATTTTGGGACAGTTATATTACAATCTTTAAGAGGACAGAAACGAGACAATTGATCAATGCCTTTGTTTAGGTTAGAAAGAGACCATTGCAAACAGCTGTTAACTTTTCGCAATAACCTGCTGTGATGTGTCAGCATATAATGAAAAAAATCGGTCAGATTGCCAGTCAAATCACTGCATTTGAGCAAAAGCTGGAAGGTGAACAAAACTGTTGATTCATACTCCACTATTAAGAAAAATTTGTTTTGGTTTTAAGAAATATTCTAGAGCTTTGTTCTTTTCAAGCGTCACTATAACTGAGTTGCTTGTTAGCCTATAACTATATAATTCAACAATAGTGTGTTTGTTTTTGAATACGATTACCTCAGTCATCTTTTTTCTATAGGTGTAATTTTAATCTCTGGAAATGACCGCCGTACTCTGCTGAACGGTGTGACTTTAGCACAACCAAATTCTCTTGGGCCTCAAGTGCAACGCCTGCCATCAATCTGTTGTTCTTTTCTGCCAGTCTACAAGTTTATCAAAATTTGTTCATTTTATTTCTTTTTCTGCATTAGTTGTAAGAACAAATTGTTATTCTTGTTGTACTCTAATCTCTACGTTTGTGGTTGTTGGTTGATTTGCTAAGTGAACGCCAGCAATCAAACTCACGAACAAGACACTTGACAGTTATCATTTCTATCATGTTATTTGTATTTAGCTGTAACTGTCACGACTGCAAGTGGTTGCACAAAGTTTAACAAATGTTTTTGTCATATGATATTGACTTTCGAAAAATAAAGATATTTACATGTTTTGAAGTTGTCAAACAGATAAAATGTATGACAACTATTCTTGTTTTGACCATAAATATTGATAACTATTGTGGCGTTTTTAAAGAAATAAGCCAGATATTTATGAATTAAGGTTAAGTGTTTGATCAGCAGTTACGTAAAATTAAGTGTGTTAAAAATTTTGTACAACTAAATACAGCAGAAATTGTCTTAACTAGTTTATTGGGGTACAGCCAAATATTTAAGTGATATTGATGGTACATTTCAAAGTATTTCTAGCACAAATACATGCTGATACCAAATATCAGTGTTATTAGTCTAACATAAGATAAGTTATAGACGCCAAGTTCTAAATGGAAATTTTTTTCCATTACTTTATTTTATTACTTTATTATAATTTGCTACACCATGTGTGGCAACAACGGAAATATGCCCAAGTCAAGTTTTCGACGACGCTACACAATTTCAAATTAAAAAAAAAAAAAAAAAATGGTTTTCATATGATAGAAATATTTTTGACTCTAATGGTTTATTAATTTTTGTTATTCAAACTTTTTCTCATATAATTGTTTTTTATTAAGTTTATCAGGCTCAAGTTCTTTCTATTTTATTTCTGTGGCTTATATTAATTTTAATAAAACTATTTTTTAAAGCTTAAGGTCTTTTATTTATCTTTATTAATTTTTTTCGATATTTCGCTAACAATTTGTTAGCATCGTCAGGAATCTAAAAAATTGTTAGCGAAATATCGGAAAAAATTAATAAAGATAAATAAAAGACCTTAAGCTTTAAAAAATAGTTTTATTCATTTTAACAATAAAGGTCAAAAATTTTAGATAAAATAATTTATATTAATTTAATAAGACAAAGAAGACATCAACAACATTTAGCAGGGTGGACAACTAGTTGTTTCCAAGCCGCCACACTTTCTCGTCAGCACCCGTCCTTGAACTTGATAAATCTAACGGTTTATATTTGATTTTGGCCACATGGCCACCACGGTTGGTACATGCAAAGAAAAACCATTTCCAAACTAAAGCTTCGTATAGACGGTTGTCATCTCATACAATATTGTTAGACCTAACAACGTGCTGGCAATCTACTAGAAATACAAAATTGTCAACATTAAGAAAATTATCAGTTCAGACAATTGCAAGAAAATCTTACAATTTCATTGCCAGACAATTGTCTGACAATAAATTTAGCTACCAACGAAAATTGTCAGCTTACACGGTTGTAAGATTTTCTACGTATCAAAAATTGTCAGCCAATTGCCATTATTAAAATACGCACACACACACATACATGCCATTATTCATTCTTTATTTTTCTCGCTCAATAACCATATTTTTAATTTGTTTATTCTCTTTTCTGCAACTTTTTACCCCTCGTACTCACATTTTTACTATTCTCTTTAATATTCTTTGTTGTCTTACTCTGACAATGACGCCATTGAAAGATTGTGTTGAGAATTTATGTATCTTACAATATGCCAAGGCCTGACAATGTACTAGCAGTAATGATGCCAAAGTGCTCAGACGATTGAGAGTTAACTGACAATTAATTGTTAGGATGGTGGTCTGTAAATGCTTTTGTTTTCAATATATAGAAGAAGAGATTGTAAGTTCTCACGATTGCAAAATTGTAAGTTCTCACATTTTTTGACAATATTGTAAGATCTTACAATCGTCTATACCTAGCTTTAGTTGCCATAACAATATTACGTTGTCTTTTTTGACCCCAACCTTATGGGTTTTTTTTTTTATTTAAAAAACAGTAAGGCATTTTCGATCGTCATAAACAAAGATTTTGTTACAAAAAACAATATCTGCAACCATTTTCAAACGAACATTTGAACAAGTTTTATTTGTGACAAACATATAATTTTAAATTCATCAAATGGTACGTAAATAATACACAAAACGGCATTCATGTTTTCAAGCATGGTTTCATTCCGAAACCAGAATTCGATGTGGCTAAAATCAATCCGAAACTGTAATTAAAAGAATTTAGTGCTTAAAACAAATCCGTGCTTAAAACAAGCACAACGTACTTGATTTAAGGAAATCCGTACTTACCGAGCTTCTGATAATGCTTGAGATCGATTTAAGTACAAATGGATTAAATGTTTTTTTTTAATCTCAGTCAATTACGAGGTTGGCTATTACAACCTTCGGCCCTTTTCCTGCCTTACCGTGCAGTATGTTACAAGCATTTTCAATTTGAAGAGAGCAAAAAATTTTGTTGTTCCAATTCCGTTAGAAGCCGTTGCGGATTTTTGGTAGTACTTGAAAATAATATACTGTGTTACTCTGCTCCCGTGAATATTCACGGTCATGGACATTCTTTCCACAAAAATCATTACCAGTCTTCACTATTTATTTTTGTGGAAATTTTTTAAAGTCTACCTGATAAAAAACTGCTTAAATAAATGTCAGCGGTTTTGTTTTATGTCTTTTTTTATATTTTTTTATAAAACTATGTAAAAAAGAAATGATTTATTTCCCCATTAACCATCTTCTTTGTCTGAAAATTCAATGAAACTTTAAAACAGAATAAACAAAAGCAAAGTACATTATTTCATTGTTAAATAAATTGCATTATAAAGACAATGCATCTCTCTGCTCCATAATTTATGGACTGCTATTGTGTACGGTGTTTCTGTGGCGTTACACATTTTTTATTTCGCTCTTTTACGTGTTCTATTAATAAACAAATACACAATAGACAAATGGAATTGTTATGGAAAAACTAAGAAAAAGGTGAATTTGGAGTTAAGCGGGAAAATTTTATAAAATTGCACTAGCGAGCTTTTGCGTAGTTAAATGGTATATTTTAATTGAAAAAATTTTTTGTTTTCTTGACATGTTTTCGCAGAATTTTCATTTAAAAGAAAACAAAATTAATTGGAGGTGCCAAAGAGCTTATGCCTATAAACATTACCATTGGCATTACAATAACACGAAAAAAATGTAATTTGTGTATTTAGTTACTTCTTCTTGGAATATCATTTAAGTTCCTACATGAAATAGGATCTATCAACAAATTCATAAAACCAATCACCACATGCTGTAAATACTCGCTTATGTTTGTTAGAGAAACTATATACTTTAATAGAAAAAAAAGAAAAAACAGAAGAATTCAGCAGGAACAGAACATACACCTCGTCATACTTGTGCTTAAACCCTGCTCACTGAACTATCGAAGCACTTAATGTGTTTCGTACAATGTGTGAAATCTGAAATAAAACAGAACTAAAAGCCAATAAAGTCATTATTGAAATCGAATAGAAATATTAATAAAATGTAAAATCTCATGCTAATAAATATTTGTTACCAAAAACAGTGCATAGTTTTTCTCATAAAAGAGAATAACTTTTAGCGTATTTCATACGCAGCTTGATTATTTTGTGTCAGACAGCTGTCAGAGGAAACTGACATGGATGTGGCATGAAACTGGTACCACGTTAAGTTGTTTCAAGAAAAGTGTTGTTTCAACCTCTAACCTGTTAAAAACCAAAAGAAAAAATAATTTTCGTGGCGTTCAATATTCCATTTATTTATTTTTTTGGTATTTTTAGCTGGTCACCTTGGGATGTATAAATCCCTAGTGCCTGTTTTTAGGCGCCTCGAAAAAGAAGTTTTGCCTCCAATACACAAACTGCGGCCTCAGGATGGCCGCAGAGGACCAACCCACAACAGTTTTTTTCCCGCAATGTTTTTATCGAACTGGGATTAGAAACTTAAAATTTTCCTGTAAATGAATTTATTTAAACTTAAATACATTTTCCACTTTAAACCTCTTTATTTGCACTTAATTTATAAGGTTCAAGTTTTTCTTTTTTCTCTCATTTTACACTTGAAACCAAATTATTCTTTTTTGTGCAAACACCAACACATAAAATTGCATTTTGTTGAAATAAATGTGTGGCAATATTTGAATGGCAGCCTGCTTGATGAATAATAGATAAAAGCAAAACAAAGTGTCTGCATAAATTATAAGATGCTACGCCACATTTGAGCTAAAAATAGATCGAATAAAAAAAACAAGGAAATAGAACTAAAAGAGATCTTTTAAGCCATTTGAATCTTTGCCATAAGCAATTTTAAGAATTGGTATGTTCACCGCAAATAAAGCCATTTATAAAAGACATTTTGGTAAATAATTTTGCCAACATTAATTTAACTTTGTAGTCGTACTATATGATTTTAAAATTCTAAATTATTTTCTTGGGCAGAAGTTTTATTTTTACTTCCTCAGAATTGAGAAAGATTTTTTCTGATAAAATTGTACTGATCAACATTTTTAAAGAAGACGAAAGTAGTAAAATTAAACACCTACTGGGCCCAGGCACACGACACTCGTAGGCCCGGCATAAAGTATGATGTTGATCAGAGAATGTAAAATATATTCCAAGCAAAAACACCTAAAATTTCAGTGTTAAAAATTTTGGATGTTGATGAAAAAGATTAAATATAAACAGTCAGTTAAAAAAGTCAGTACACAATTAGTCATGACTTATGGCGGCTTCACAGCGACCCCACTGGATCATGATCAACCAAATGGTTGCGAACCCAGGCCATACAAACGAGTTACCATTCGTTATTACGATTTTTATTCTAGAAAGGATACAATGATGGTGAAGAAAAGTGAAAAGAAAAGAAAAGCTGTGTAATTCTTTTGTAGGATTATTTGTAGGAATAACAGAACATGTAGTTTGGTTTCGAACATTATTTTAAGCATTATGATTTACAATTATTATATATATATTTTTTTTTTCCTGAAGATGTTAACAAATTGTTGGCGAAATATTGAAAATAAATAAATAATTCTTTAATATTATTTTTATAAAAAAACCAAAGATCAATAACTTGAATAATTAATACATATAATTATTAATAGTAATAGTTTTATACAGCTACAGTTCGACTTTCAGTTCCTCTAAGTTGAGAAATATTTTTTGTGTGATAAAATTGGAGTGATCAACATTTTCAACGAAAAGAAGAAAGGTAACGTTGAAGATTTACTGGCTGTTGCACAACCAATATATTGCTCACCAGCACCCAAAATTGCTTCGAAGCAGCAGCGCTCAGCCGTCTTACCACCAGGGTTCTTCATTACTGACTGTCTATATTTAAAATTACTGACCATCTTTCCATTTTATCACTATATTTTTTTTTTTTTTGTTGGTCTATATTTAACCTTACTGACTGTCTATATTTTTTTGTTGTTTGGTATATATTTCATATTCTCTCACCAATATCCAATTGATTTCCAACTGATTTTTGTGTTTGTTACCAAAATCATAATGAGCGCTGAGGCTGATTTCCACCTCAGCAGGTATGTAAGCAAGCAGAATTGTCGCTTCTGACGTAGTACCGTATACTAGGTCTGGAGGACATGTGGTTCTAACAGAATGAAGCAATGGCACACACTCCGCGAGCCAAAAACAATATTCTGAAGGCCAAATAACATCGGATGACTTCTTTTGTTTGGTCCACCTGTTAATTTACTATTATATAAATTATTATCAATTACAACAATCAGTCTTCTTTACTTTTCACTTGAAGCTAAAATTTAAGATTTCTCATTTTTCTCCATATAACTTTAATTTTTTGTTTTATTTTTTGTTGTTATTTTTTTGCTTTTATTTTATAGAAAAAATCTTTTATTGTTGTTAGACTGTAGAGCACAGAGACACTTGACAATTTACACACCATTTAAAAATCACAATGGCGGTAACAATGAACAATGCATTCACAGACATTCAATCAATGCCACAAGATTATCATGACAATTGAGGCGTGATGACATTGTTGTTAGCTGGGATGGTTGCAATGGCATTGTTCTTTCAATTGTTGTGGAGGGAATGTCATTTAAACAAAAATTAAAAAAAAAAAAATTTTTTAATGTAACGCTTTTTGAATTGAAACAAATTTCCAAAACTGTTACTTCTTATTTGGCGATATGATAAAAAAATAGTTCATAGTTTCAAAAGGAGGTAATGAAATTAAAGCTTAATACTATTTTCTTAGTTGAGCTGAAGGTTCCTTTATATATTTTTATATATGTCGATATTTCGTTCTGTTTCAGGCAGGTCCTTCAGGGCAGCTTGAATAATAAAATAGTATTACACTAAAAACATTTTCCAACTTTTTCACTTTTTTAAACAAACACTTAAAATTTTGAGCAGCAAACGGACCTGTTACCTCATGACAAATTTTCGAATTTCATAAAAAAAAGTCCCATAAAATTTAGAGATATGTATTAAATTTGTACTCAACTCAATAGAGCGATGTATATGGTTTAGGCCCAACAAATCATTTAAGAAAACTTTTCTGCTGTTTAAGTGCGGTTTTAACTTGACTGCAGTAAACCATTGAACGATTTATTGAGTTTTGTTAAAATGAGAAACTTGGCAACGTTGCAAAAGATGTCGAAAAGCTTTAACAATTCAGCCATCGATGCGCTCATACCTTATAGAGAAGAACAAAAAATAACGTTAAAATTTTGAAAACTCTTCAACTCCTACTTTCCAAATAATAAATTGCTTATTTCTTTGGCATATTTATGTCTGCTTATCACCTCAATTTTACAAAAAAAAAATTTTAAGTTTATATATTTTTTTCGTGTTTCTGTTGCTATTTTCCTTCCTCATTTTTCATTATTTTAGTAAGAAGCTTAAACGCTTACTTCCCACATTACACTTCCAAACAATAAGTCATAAAAATACAATATTTTTTGCAAAATATGCTTTTAATCTCAAATCTACAGTAGAAAAACTTCTCACAATAAATGAAAAAGTGCAATGAAGCGCGAAACAAAAAGAAATGTTCTGCTTTGAAGGAAATCCAGCGCACAAAAAACAAATGCAGATATTTGACACATCACTGAGCAGGTGAGTCGGCAAAAAAACATTTAGTATGGTTATGAGAAAACCTTCTTCTTCTTCTGCTTTTATAATTTTGTGGAAAAATGGCAATTTGACAAATTTTTTATAACAAGCAAAATTTTAAAACGGTGTATGGCGGTGGCCAAAAGGTAACAATTAAATTACAAACTGTTTTACTCAGTATTTTAACCTTTTTCATCTAAGAATGCATAAGAGCTTGAATGCTCTTTTGCGGATATTTGAAGTCACTAACTCAAAATAATGTTTCTTAGGTAACTTTAATTTTATTTTTTCATAATTTAATTCTAATGCAGAAATTCCATTATAATAATCTTGCCTAGACTTTCATATATTCAGTAGAATCGTTCATCCGCAAATGCTTTGCAATATTCAGCTCTTAAAGCCAACGTGATCTTGGATGGCTGGGAAAAAAAGAAAAGCAATCGGATTTGCAAAGTCTCAATGCCATCATTAAGTGTAAGTTACTGAACCATAAAAAATTCTAACAAACAACTTGCAATAACACATATTCCCATACGCTCCTATTTTTTAATTTTTTTCTCCCTTTCTTTTTTCTTTTTATCTTAGAGAATGCAAACCCATAAAAGTCTACTGTTTCGTAAGCATTCTATTCAGTGTTGTTAATAAAAACCTGCTTAAGCGTATTGCAAAAATCATAGTTGTAATTTAAAGAAATCATTTAAAAAATAATAATTATAAATTCAGTCAAGTACGAGGCTGGCTCGTACAATTAGGGTTCCGCACATATGTATAATGTACGAATAGAATGGCATATGTAAATATATATATATATATATATATATTGTATAAATTTCATGTCTCTGTCTCTTACAGCTTACTTTACGTTGTATGGGAACACCTAGTAGTTTAAGACTTGTTGTTGTTGTTGTTGTCATTTGTAATAGGGTTCCGTTTCACTCTGATGAGTACGGACTCCTAAAAGTGGTTAAAGGAGCAACCAGTAGTTCTCTATTCTTATTCGTAATACAATTAAACTTTTGTTTGTTGGTGCTCGCAAAATCTGAGAGAATAAACTAAAGTTTCACTGCTGTGAAAAGCAAAATCAAAACTATTAAATTTTAAAACTTTCATGAACTGTAACAACATTTTTGTTTGATTAAATGAAAAATTGTGTTATAATAGGTGATTTTTCAAAAGTTTTCAGATTTGACTATTAAAACCACATTAAGGTAAGAGAAATATATTAAAACTTTATTTGATTTGACAGAACGGTATATATAATTTATATGCAAGAAATCACTAAGCTCTAGCTTAGCACAACTTTTCTTCAAATTTAATTGCAGCTTGAAATTGACTGCATTGAAAAATTCGTTATGCATATAAGGTGGAAATTCCTTAAAAAATTTTTAAAAGGCATAAGGAAATATTTTCTTTAAAAAAGTCAACATATGACTTCCAACAAGGCAGTGCGATGCATTTATTTGGGCAAATAGATCGTATTCTCTGCGCGGCCATGCTGTGTGTAGTTGCATTTGTTCTTATGACTTTATGAAAACAAAAATTGTCAGGCTAAAAAGCCAAACATCGTGGTGTACAAAATTTAAAAGAGTGCGCTTGCCTTTTACTATTCTACACCACTCAACGAACACAATTTCTCAAGAAATGCAGCTGCTACATCTGAGCACCAAAAACGATGAAGCCTCTACGCTAAGTGCATTTAACTTTTATACTGCAGCCTTGAAATGCTAACTCTTATTCTAATAAGAAATGCTAGCAGATATTTCTGCAAACTTTTAAACCTTCATTGGAGTTGAGAAGAAAATACTTAAATATTCACTAAAGCAAACCTTAATAAACATGCATATGCATGCATGCACACTTATACATATGAACTTTTTTGCTTTTGTGCCATTGAAATTAAACAAAAAGAAATCCATGTATATGATCGCATACATACATATTTGTATGTACTTATGGCAGGATACTGCATAATCGCATTTATTGCACTTATACTTTTGCTAAATGCAGGTGTATTTGTACATAAAAATAAAATACTTTGCCAAGAACTCAAGAGGGTTATAGAAATCTATTTATTCATAGACATATGAACGCACCAGCCATGCATACATTCAAGTTTATTTGTGCAGCTTAACTCTTGTATTTACTTGTAAAATTATGCATAGAAAACAGAATTGTACCTTTTTTCATATTTCAAATATACTAAAGAATTTTATAGAGTTGTGTTTATTTAAATTTTATGAATATTTGATTTGTTTACTTTAAAACTGACAAAAAAAAATGTTAATCAAAATATTTTGCTTTTTAAAAAAAGCAAAATAGAAGACATTTTTATAATTGAATTTTGTTATTTTTGTGGGATAAATAAATATAATAAAACATAATTTTCTTTTATGAAATATATTTTTGAAATAGATCATATTAGATGGCCACTAACCAACATATATTTGTTAGTATTGTTAACAAATTGTTTGCAAACGTTGTTAAACATACGTATGCTGGTAAAAATGTTGCGTTTACACGATATGCTGGCACTTAAACAAAATTTTCAGCATAAATATGCTGATTCAACATATCGTCTAAACTAAGCTTTATATTATTTTGTAGTACATGCAGCTGGTTACGCTCACACATAACTATATGCCTTAGTATGCTGTAATAACATAAAAGGCTATAAATTCTCATTTAGTCGGTAACCCATTGTGTATAAGGAGTCAAAGTCTAGCATTGGAAAGGGAGAGGAAAATACGATACCGTACGAATGGAAGTTGTAGCAAGGCCACTTGGACCATCGTCTGAGAGCTCTACCGTCCTTTCGCCATGCAGTTGTATAGTTTGTCATTTAAAAAGAAATGAAAATGTTCCAACTTGAGCTGCTTAAATGTTCTGTTGTTGAAATATTCTCAAATCACATACAGCCAATTATGTCATCTCAAACTAAATTTTTCCTTTTGCATATTTTTCTTCTACTAGTTCATTTATAGCTTTCTCTCCGTAGGCATGAAAAAAAAGTATTTTGCCACAATATTCTTATTTTAATCAAAAGGAAACATATTTCCTTTTTTTTATGTCAAGTTTGTGGTTTTGACATCTTTCTTATACATAATTATTTTTCGTCTAAATTTGGTAAAAAGTTTTGCTGATACATTTATAAGCAATGTGATTTGACCCAAATTATTCTATATATTACTGGGTTTTTTATAAAAAAAAAAAACTTTATTCATGCTTTGCAACATAAAACCGCTTTCTTACAATGTCGAACACATCTGTGTTGATCACTGTTTCCACAGAAAAGCGAATTGAATAATTAGCCTGTTCCAAAACTAAAAACTAAAAGTAGAAGCTAACGATGATCGATCTAGTACTGTCTATTTATTTGAAACAGCGAACCTGAAGAAACAAAGGGTCGAAAAAAAAATTAAATAGAAGTCAGTCATACAATCCACTGCTCCAATAGTTCACTATTACCCTTTTTTGCTGCTGGAAAAAGATTATTACTAAAAACCGAAAATTAAGTTTATCAGGCTCAAGTTCTTTCTATACTATCCTTGTGATTGATATTAATTAAATTAGACAAAGAAGACGGGTGCTGACGAGAAAGTGTGGGGGCTTTGAAACAACTAGTTGTTCACCCTGCTAAAATGTCTTTGATGTCTTCTTTGTCTACTTTAATTAATATCAATCACAAGGATAATATAGAAAGAATTTGAGCCTGATAAACTTAATACAGAAATAATTATATAAGAAAAAGTTCGAATAATAGAAATTAATTAAGTGGAAAAACATTTTTATTATTCGTTTACTTTTTGATTATTTTTCTTACTGTTGCCTCTTTTAAAGAACTTTAACGGATTTTGCTTAACAGCATTTTTCCCAATATGAACTTAATTATTTATTTGCTTTAAGAGCCAAGTAAAATGTATTAATTAAGGTCCGAAATAAATTATTAATAATTAAGTTCATATTTGAATATTCAAAAAAGTTTTACCTTTTGATACTTTCAAAACTACAAATCATAGTAACCAACGGTAACTCGTTGCACGGAAGGTTGCAAGGAAAAGTAAAATAGTTGCAAAACGAAAAAAATTGTTACTGTGTTAAAGGTTTGTTCGAACATTTCTGATTCTCATTTGGTTCATGGGAATTATGGAATAAGTAGTTAAGTTTCAAGCCAACTTTTAAGAATTTTTCAAGTCAACTGATGAGTTGATTAGCACCAACGAAATGTCGGCGGCATAAAGACAGCTGAAAAAGACAGAAAACATTTGATAAGTCTATTTTTGGACGTGAAATAGTATTTTTCCTATTTATATAATTTCTTACTGTTTAGTTCAATTATCCCCGTTTTCAATAAAAATGTAAAGATATCCCCTCAATATGCTGTATTTAACTCCTGTTAGTGTTGTAAGTAAATCCTTATTAGAAAATAAACAATAAAAAAAATAAAAGAAAATAAGTGGTCAGACTGTTTTTCAAAAACACACAAGACCTGCAACCAATATGAAAAGTCTGACCGGATAGGAAACAACTTAAGCCAGGAAAATCTCTGGCCAGAAAAACAACATCAAATCATATTAAACATGGCAGACCATAAGCTTAAGTAGCATTAAATACACACGAACACTGGCACACACACACACACACACACACACACACACACACACACACACACACACACACACACACACACTATAAAAGTAAAGCTACATTTTATTTCGTTTATTTTGGTACTGTACAATTTTTGACTTTTCCTTTTATTTTGACCCTTTTCATGTTTCCTTTGTGTGCATTTATTTTATTTAGATTACAAAACGAAAAACTAATGACGGTAATTATCTCGTATTAAATGTTCTGGGAAAGGAATTATTTCGAAAAAAAAAAAAAAATAGAATAGAATAGAATAAAGACAGGACACATATACAGACTTGTTTAAGTGTCGATTGCAACAACATATTATTCACCCATATAATTGAATCAATCAATCACACTGTAAGAAGTTCCTTCGCTATGGAGATCAGTAATTAGCTGCCCACCTTTCATTTAAACGGGCGAATAAGTGGCAGTTAACGAAAGTGAAGCTTCTGTCTTGAAAGGTGTGTGAAATGGCTTGTTAAACTTTTTGCCAGCTTCACTTTTTCGCAACTGTTCGGTCGTTAGCATAATTAAATTTAAGAGTTGAACAAAACTTTTAAGTTTGTGTCGGTTTTATTTCTGTTTGATTTTCCGTTCAATTTTCTTTATTTATTTGATATTAATAAAAAAAAAAAAGTGGATACCCAGGGGTTGAACTTGAGCCAAAGAAATCATAAAAATTAGATGTATAACAGCATAGTTTAATGTAATTAATAAATATGTATATAAATAACTTTGCAGTTGTTAACGATATGTTTAATGAGATTCAGTTTGGTTTTCCTTCCTCCAATTAGGGAAATTTTTTTGTACTAAAAATTTCAGTGATAGACAATTTCAACGAAAACAAAAAAAGTATGCCTGAGAACATATACCACCTGATCTAATGAGTATTTCACTATTTTGGAAAATCACTTTATCACAACGCTCTAATGCTGTCCCTACAAAGCCTTCCATGTTTTTTTTGAGCTGGCTGTAAATGCCATTGTTTGCTTCTTTTGTTTTTTGCTTTTTTGTGTTGCTGTCCTTTGAACATCTCTGAGGAGTTTTCACACAGCAAAAGTGACACATACAGTACAGGTCTCATGTTTGTTTTCTTCCTTTCTTGACACACATAAGGATGTTCCTTAGAAATTGTCCAGTTTTTATTAACATACTATAGAGAGTTGAATCGGTAACGGGCCTTCACAAAATACTTCAACCTTTTTTTAACACATGTATCTTGGCAGTTGAATGTTGCTCAAGTTAATATAAGTTCCTATGCTTTACTGTTGCTGTTGACTTTCCATTTATGTTATTTGTCTCAATGTTAAACACCATCTTTTTAACGATGATGAAAATATATGCCGGTGGGAGTTTCCAAATTTATGTGCATACTAAAATAATAATCATATTAGTTTAAACTTGGCATAAAGACGACTTTTTATGATAAATTTGAGCTCAAACACATTTCATTGGTATTGGCGTAATTGAAATGGTACTTTAACACTTAGATTAGGCTTTCGTTAAATACTTACACCGGTATTCATAAAAAATAAAACATTGTTGAAACACATTTTACAACAAATTTTTCATATAAAATTTTTTCTAAAATGTATTTGAGCAACGTTTTATTTTTTGTGAATACCGGTATTATTTTTTATTATTTTTTTACTGCCTTGTTTATAAAAAATATTTCAGGACTACTTTACATTTTATGTAAAAAGTATTTATTTCGTTAAGTATTTATTATTTGTTATTTAAGTATTTATTTATTTTTTTTTTTACAGCCTTATTTATAAAAAATAATCCATGACTACTGAACATTTTATGTACAAATATTGTATAGAGATTTGAACAATAAGAACTCAATGAACATAAAATATTTTTAAGCCAATAATAATAAGTTGGATTTAATCTTAGCTTTATATTTTATAGTTTAACTGTGTATTTAATAACTAGTCGCTATTATCACAAATCAGTTTTACATTCACATTCACACTCAAAAAGATAAATGTAACTAACCACTGTACTTAGTATTTTTAAGGAAATCTAGAAGCGGAAATATGGAATAGTTATTATGTAAAGAACAACTAGTTATTTCGAATCAACCACGACTATTGTCAGCACGCAAATTGGTTTCGAACTCATGGCTAACATGCAATATTTTAGTGCAGTGACGCTTCGATCTTCCAATTGACTGATATCTCATTTCTGTTTGTTCGTTCTGTAAGACATTAATGGGTTCAACTTTACTACTGTTTAATTTTCTTACAGTGTAACTAGTAAAAGCTATATATAACCGGAATCTCTTGAAAATTGTTCTCATAAATAAATAATAACGAACATTTTATCACTGGCTTATTGCAGGCAAGCTCTTACTATAAGCAGAAATTAGTTTATTTACTCAAAAATTTCTATAAATTTGAGCAGCATGCTCTCAATTTGAAGCCTGATGTCTTTTCTACTTTTAAATATTAATGTAAGTTGAAAACTATTTTAAAAACTTTTATTTAAAAAAACCCCTCTTCTATGGTTATTTTTCCAAAACATAAAATATTTCTGGTATTCTCTAAGTTCTAATAAAGCTTTGCAAGTTTATCCGGCTGTGACAAACTGGAACTGAATAAATTTTGATTTAAGTATGTTTGTTGATAATTTCTCTGCTTGTTTTCTAAACTAAAGCATTTGCCTTTAGTTCATAGCAAAAGAGTTGATCTCTGGAGAGCATTAAATCAAATTCCTAAGTCTGCCCGTATAAAAAAAAATTCTTAATAAAGAGGCATAAACTTTATTGTGACAAAAAAGATTATATTTAAAAGATTTTACTTTTTTTCATTTCATTTCAAATTTACTGTACAAAAATTCTGTTGTTAATTGTTAAAAGTTAAATGCAAAGGCTGCAGTAATATCCATTTATGGGCATAAGCAAATTTTCTGCCCTGCTGAAAAAAACAAAATGTGGTATATGACTAAAACCAAACTTGGGTTTGTCTCACATTAAGTACAACACATTATTATAATTTAATTGAAAATTTCATCTACAATGATTGAAAATGTTATGAATTTAAAGTGTTAGAATTTAACCAATATTAATTTGTATACTATTTAAGCAAGCTCAAGCATGCTCAGACATGCAGCTGTTTGCATCCTCTGGGAGGACACAATTTTATATAAACAAATCCCTTCATCTTTATGCTATTCTTCAGAGACGGTTTGAATGGAAAATAAATTAAGAGAAAACTATAATTATCTACGTACATATTTGAATATATATACCCAGCATGTGAAAATATTTGGGGTATTTGTTGACATTATAAATTTTAGACTATTAAAAATCCATAGTTTTCTTTAAACATTAACCAAAAAACTTTACAACAAAAGGAATCTGCCAGCTCTTCCGGCAATAATTGTTTTGTTCTTGCATACTTAATAAATTTGAAATTTATTCAAATATAACTCAGAGTGTTTGTAAATGTGTGTAAGTGTTCTACATGCATACATACTGGGGTGGGTCGAATTGTAAGGACAAAAAGAATTGTTTGAAAAGCTTCGTTTTGCTAAATTTGTTTTTACTATTGCTAAAACTAATATTAATAATTACAAGTAATGGTAGCAGGAGCATTCCTTTCATTTTGTATCGTTGCCTTTTTCAATGCTATAGCTACATACAGAAATTGTAAACAGAAAATTATATGTATATGTAGCTGCAATAACGAACAAAAATGAAGTAGCATGAAAACAAGACTGTCTTAATTGGAGTTTTTTTTTATAGCTACTGCTTTATTTGGGGTTTTATTTTTCGTGACCTGCAAAAGTTCGAGGTTTGAACATGTTATTAACATTGAAGTATTATTGCAATTACATTGATGTAGTATGTGACTAACATTCAAACAGTAATAAACAATAATGTAGCAGTTGTCATGTAAATTTTGCATAGACACTGATTTGTTACGATTTCACCCTTAAATAAAAACAGTTTTGCAGATGCTTTAATTGCAAATGTAAACAAAACACGCTCAATTGTTGTATTTACAGCTTTTTTAGATCAATTGTACCTTTATAAATTATTTAACTCTGTCAAGACACTTTTCTAGAACACTTGACATTAGAACAATTTTTACACCGCTGTAAAAACCAGAGATGCTTTCTGAGCTTTATGTTTGTGGTAGCAGAGGTAAAACAAAAACTGATCCCAAACTGTTATGCGTGTCACTATTTATGCCTCAATTTAACTTCCCCAAATTTCAAAGCCGGCAACCATTTTCAATTTCTAGTGCACGTACTATTTGCTATCAATAGACAAATCAATCTCGAAAGTTCTAAGACATGAATCTTTTTGCAAAAGCTTAAGATGTGGCAGCATTTTCGAGATCCTTTTTGACCAATTGTTAGACAAAAGAGTTGTTATTTAAATTGCATGCGATACATTGGTGTGGTTTTTTCCTTCGTTTAACACAGATGTTATAGCAGTACTACTCACTTGTATTCGATTAACCCTTAAAACACCACAAGCGAAAATTTTAACACTTAGAGCTTTTTGAAATTTTCTGAAAACTTAATATTAAAGAAATATGTTAATAATAATATTAATACAAACTTACATTTAAAAAATATAAGTTTCAGAATATTGGCGACAATTTTGATTACTACCTATATGTTATTAAAATACTACTTCAATGTTATTTTACTTCTATCTCACAGTTATTAAACTACTACGCACTACGTCATATACTACGTTATCTGAGGCGAAACAGTAGAATAAGGAGGGTTTGAAAGAAAGAAATGAGTTTTATAGGTTTGTAGAGGGGTTCGTGGACCTCCCGAAACTGAAGTCATAGTATGCCAGTGGCTTTTAGTTTATTAATAATTTGTGGTGAAGTTGCGGAATTTACTAAGAAAAATATGGAAATGTTGATAAAACAGTGCTGCCAGAGGAATTTTTTTGCCCAGAACATAAAATAGCGAGTTCATAAACGGTTGCCAGCATCCAAAGTCGTATTTTTTACATTTAATTCAAAAAATTATTTCACAGGTAGGCTGAGGGATTTTCTCCTCCATGGTATAACCAATGCCGGCTTCGCGTACAAAATCTGTAAGCATTTGGCAGCACACTTTTTCATTTTACGGCAAATGGTAGCATTACACTAAAGCTGAGCCTTATCTGCTTCTTTTATAACTACTTATCCAAGTTCAACAATACAAGAATAAACAATTTCAAAAACAAAACTACTTTTACTGCTACTAAAATTGAAGGTTAATTTTTGTGCAAAAGACACAACTTGTAGTCCAGTTTTCCAATACGGTCAAAAATTTTTCGATAACTTTCGGTATGAGGAACCACAATGGATGAACTATTTTTCACCCATCACACTAACAACCAGTCCAATGGTGCCCGTAGAGGAGTCATATGTAAGATTTTTTTTTCCATGACAAAAGCTATCAAGAAATCGATTGCTAAGTCGACCCACCCTAATAAGCATGCATTATGCATTAAATTTACTGGTAGCAAGGATTTGAACAGGCCTTAATACAAGGACAATAACTCTTTAGAGTTTTAAACACACAATTTAAGTCTAATATATTACTTGGAGACTTAACCAAAACTAAAATAAATGAGAAGGGAAGAATAGTATGAAAACTTTATTTTATATACATTTTCTGGTACAAGTGCAACAATAATTACAAATTATGTAACTATTAGAAAACCGAAAGTGCCCAGGTCAAACTTTTATACATTTTAATAACAATGATTTATAAAACGTGGCTGTATTTTAGGGCCACTTACAATTAAAGGAAGAGTTACTACAAATATTTCGTGTGCATATTGCGATAATATGGTTGCCCATGGCAATCATATGGTCAGTCTGATAAATCACCAATAATTTTATTATTTAGTCTAAATATGTGCACACACTCCTTAGTATAATAATGTCTGTATAATAATGTCTGTATAAGAATTGGAAAGTATTTTTTGCTTGGTGAAATTTCACCAATAAACCAACTGCTTTAAAATTCAAGTGGTGTAAATAAAGAAATCTGAAGTAGTGATTTTAAAAAGAACTCTTAAATTGTTATAAGAGGTATTCAGCTGCAGCAGCAATCTCTATCTATTGCCTTGCAACTGCTCTCAATAAAAGACACGTAATTGCTTTTGATCTTCCTTTCATATCTGCTCAACTGAATCAAAATAACATTTAATATTTCGATAGTGTATGGCAAAAGAAAAATGCCTTTTTAATAGAACCATATAAATTGTAATGACATAAAATATGTGCATTTGATGCAGTACAATATTAACTGCAATAACATTTTGTCATAATGGCCCAGCAAATGCAGAAATATTTTGGAGTACAGCCAAACTTGTTACAACTTTTATAGATAAAAAGAAAAAAAACTAAAGTTTGCTTGAATTCTATATGCATATAATATAAGGAAAACATTTTTGTTAAGTCAATCTAAAATTTTATATAAATTTTTATTGAGAAAAATTTCAATTAAAGGCCAGTACGAAGCTCTTAAGAGAATCTACGTTTTTGCAGAATACACCTGAATCTACGCTGTCCTTGTGGTAGGTAAACCTCAATTTGAACCCTTTTTGATGCCCACGGCACTCTCTTTTTTATTGAACACACGTTTGTTTCATTTTCACAAAACTAGTGATACTTTTTGTCGCTTTCTTTCAAACATATAAAAAAAGTGGTTTAAAAGAAAAGCAATTAATACCCAAAAAATCACAGGGAGCTGAAACTGGCAAAACTTTTATCTTATTTAAATTCACTCTGAAATTTACTATAAAAGAATCATACCTAATGAATATTAAAATTCTAATGAGCCACATTAATTATTTCCGAGTACAATATATATATATATATATATATATATATATATATATATATATATATATATATATATATATATATATATATATATATATATATATATATATATATATATATATATATATATATATATATATATATATATATATATATATATATATATATATATATATATATATATATATATATATATATATATATATATATATATATATATATATATATATATACATATATATATATATATATATATATATATATATATATATATATATATATATATATATATACATATATATATATTATTTGAAAGCATTCAAATAAGTTATTTTTAATTTAATTGTGTTGAATTAAATTCAATAACATGTTTCAGTTTTCATTTCCATAAATAAAACCTTTTAGTTATTTATTTATTTTGTATTTGTTTAATTCAAGCTCATTATTGATAATTATTAATAAGTTATGCTGACTAGTAAATCAAACAAACTTAGTTTGTTATGAAATATAATGTGCCGTCATGATTTGCAAACATTTGTTATGCAATCATTTACTCAAGCATAAAATAATAGCAACCAATAACAACAATAAATGCAAATTAACTCAATCAACAAATTACTGTAAATTAATATTTGTAACTACGGGGTGTCCGGCGGAAAGGTATACTGCATTCTTTTGCCGCCATTTCGGTAAACATTAGCCTTCAGAGTGCATAATTGGCAGTCATGAAGTAGAGGCGAGACTACTACTTAATTATAATGATGGCTTATTGCATACAGCCAGGTATACAATGGAATTACTGCGAGACCTCTTTTCACAATAAGAAATACTGATGTTGATTGGCCTCCACAGTCGCCTGTGATTTGACTGCTCCGGACTTTTTTTTTTTGTGGGTATATCTGGAAATTAAGATTTATTATGTAAAGAAACCAGAAACGCTGGACTAATCCGAACATATTAGTCGTGATGAAATTAATGAAGCACCGCCTGAAATGTGTGCGAATATAATGAAAGGGGTGCTTAAAAAGTCTCGCAATTGTGAGCCTAACAAAGGTGGATATTTATCTGATATTCTACTTTGTGCATAATTACCGACATAAAATAAAACATTTCTCAATATAAAATATGAATCTCATTCATTAAATCAAAAATTATAAACAAAGCAAGTAGTACACCTGCCCGGCGGACACCCTGTATTAATACCACTCAATATACACAGTGGGTAAGCTGAAGCAAAAGGAGACAGACAAAAACGTTTGAGAACTAGAACACAAACAGATGAGTAAGAAAGAAAATACCATCAGTAGCAGTATAAAAGCATTTAATTGAATTAACAAAATTTTAAGACTGATTTTAAGACTTGGCGTTGACAATTTGCGCTAAGCTTCAGGATATTCAAAACAAATTCTTCTTACATTCCATTTTAGACTCAGAGGTTAGGGCTGGTTTTCCTTAAAGGAACCCCATCTAAAATCCATTCTATCAGGATAAACTTTAATATAAGTACATAAAAAAATGAGCGTACACATGCTACTATAGGGCTGCATGTATTCACCATACAGAAAAGTTGGCATTCCAGTGTTATTCTTTGCACTTCTAGAGCATACTAATGGATTGTTGAGAGCAGAGTTAACAAGAAGGATACCGCTAAAATAAACCACTACACAAGAGTGGCGCACAAATCCTCACTCATAAATTGTATGCATAAATTTACAACTTGCTCTAACTGTACAGTGTGTATAAATATTTAAATAACATAATTTCAATTATCTTATTATAATACATAAAAGGAAATATTTTTGCTTTGAATTTTTCTTTTCCTTTCGCTTCATTTAATTATGGAAACTCAAATATGTTCTGTTGCCGTAGTGTCTATTCTCAACATAATAGAATAAATTCTTTGCATAACATTTTTTTTCAATTTTTTTTTTTTCATTTCACTTCTTTTTCGTTCAACCTTTTAGCAAAATTGCAAACAAATATATATACATATATATAGTCTCAATTTAATGTATTTAGCTTGAAATGAATTAAGAATTCAAGGAATGGATAAAAATGGTACAAACAAACAAATCTATTTTGTTTTTCATATCCAACGAGGTCCCAAAAGCGGTTGTAACGGAGGAGATAATAAAAATTATTAGAAGCCTGTTTTTAAGATAAAAACAGCTTGGCTTCAATATAAGTAATAAAAATGAGTCAAAGACTGTTGAAAATAAACAAATCTAAAGAATATTTAAAATTTTACTCTACTAATTCAGGTCCAAAAATATGAATTTTACTCTACATTAATTAAATACTAATGTAGTGGTGTCATAACATGATTGATTTGATTTGAATATTCTGTGTCAAATTTTAATATTTTGGTCCTTTAGGGAAATCTTTCAAAGCGGGAATTGTTTGTTCCTAGCTTTAACATGAAAATTAAACTTATAAAAGTTGTATTAAGGAAGAAGGTGCTGTCAATGCACTGTGAATGCCAGAGGAAGAAAATATATACAACTTTTTTGGAAACTGATAGTTAACTCATAAGAACCATTTCATTTTTATTCTTCTGAGGGTTTTTTTTTTATTCTTTTTATTAAACTTAGGTTCTTTTATTAGTTACTTATTTATTTCAGGCTTGGAATCAATTATTTTTTATTAAATAAAACTCCTTTGTTGTTTTATAAAACAATAATTTACAGTTTTTATCTTTCAAATATAAACTTAATTATTTATTTGCTTTAAGAGCCAATTGAAATATATTAAATCAGGTCCAAAAATATAGACCTTTTTTTAAAAATGTTTTCTGTCTTTTTCAGCTGTCTATATGCCGACGAGTTACAATCGTAGTAATCGATGGTAACTCGTTGTATAGAAGGTTGCAAAGAAAAGTAAAAGGGTGGCAAAACGAAAAGAAATGTTTGCTGTGGAAAAGCTTTGTTTGAACATTTCTGTTTCTCATTTTGTTCATGGGATGATTAGCACCAACGAAATGTTGTCGGCATATAGACAGCTGAAAAAGACAGAACACATTTTTAAAATAGGTCTATATTTTTGGATCTGGATGAATTTTTTATCTTTCGATATTTCAAGCTCCACCGTTTCTCTTCTTCCAGGTTTTTTTTTATATGCACAAATTGAGCAAAACTATAGTTAAATTTTATTTAATAGTAAATAGTAAGCTGACCTTGATCCTGAAATAAAGAACAGTTTCAAGAACATAAGGCGGAACCAAGGACCAACAATAATCTTACAAAAATAAAATTTATTTATAAATAAAAGGCAGCTAATTACTTTTAATGCAAGAACTTAAATTTTTAAATAAAATTATTCTTTAAATAAATTTATTAAATAAAATTATTCCAATTTATTTTTGTTTTGTTTCTAGCATTCAGAGTGCATTAATAGAAGCTTCCCACATCTCTTCAGAAATATATGAAATAAAAATGTATGAATTGAGTATAGAAATTATGTGAAGTCTAACAACTACAAAAGTATTGTGAAATCCACTTCAAATTTTTCTACGTGTACGTCAGTGAATGTATTTTTTTTTGTCTGTTTTTAAGGAGAATTTTAATTTAAAGGTTTTTGGAAGATTTTCTTTTAAAACCAAACCACTAAAGTTTAAAAACATTAGTTCGTATGAGAAAAATAGGCCCTAATTTTGTAAATCACAGCTCAATGCCAAAATTTATATATAAATCAATTACAAATTTGAAAATTTTTGAAAACATTGTAGAAATTTTTAAGTTTTCAAAGTCACAAACTATATAATATATGAAGTTTATATTTGTAGACAAATCAACAAGCTATTTGAAAGCTATTCGCAAAATTGTTATATTTTTTCATATGAATTTGGGCGCTGCTTTGTGAACTATAAAATTACAGTTAAAATAAATGTTTTCTTTTTATATTTTAAATTAATACTTTTTCAGCTTTTCTTATTTTTAAATGTTTTTTTTTTTCGAAGTGTTTATTAAACCATTTATGGATTTAGCATTTAATTCAGTTGCTGCTCAAACTTTTAATGAGTGTTTGACAAAGAAAAACTATTTAAAAAAAATCACTATCTCTATTTGTACTCCTTTTTTATTTTTCTTGCTATTAACTGAATTTTAATTTTAAAACTGAACAAGTATTAAAACTTTTTTTTTAACGGCAGCAGCAACAATGCTTGTGTCTGCTGATTTCGCTGATGCTAAAGAATCACGCCTGTTGCTGCTGCAGACTTTTCTTCCTCATTCATTTATTCATGTGTCAGTTTGTGCTCTGTGTTGTTGTTGTTATTAACTCTATTAAAAAGCTTTTAAATTATTAAGTATCTTTAGTGTTGTTACACTTTTGTTGTTGTTGTAGATGCAGCAAATATAAAAAGTAGGCAAAACCTTAATGGTGACATTTTTATTGCCTTGCTACTCAATTATAGTTTTTAATGAAAAATATTTCCACAATTTAATTGCGTTTTCCTTGTGAATAATAAAAAATTACTAACATTTTATTCCAATTCTTATTTATCTGGAACTATATTGTAACACATTTTATTGTATAGTTATTAATTTGCTGATTTTTCCTATTATTACTAATTAAATAAAGAAAAGTGGTGGCTGTTTCAGGACCACCACGGCGCTCATCAGCATCAAAATTTGCTTCGAACCCAGACTATAACTCTTTGTATACTGTTTTTATGCAGCAGCGCATAGCCATCCAAAGCAAATGTATGCACTTTTCTTTATCAGACTTCATCTACTTTGATATTAATTATTATGCAAACATTTTTTTTCGTGCCAGCCGTTTGCATTTGGGTGGCAGTTTTTCACTACAACAAGAAGTAAATGATTTAAATTTTCATTTTAACGAGATAAATGTCTGGTGATATTTGAATGCAGTTGATGAAGAGTAGAAGGCAAAAGAAAAATTATCGCCATAATGAAAGCAAGGCTGATTAAAAAATAAGAAGAAAGAATAATTTTGCACTTTTTCTTTGGCGATTATTCAATTTATTTAATTTAAAAAAATTTAGTAGCTACGTAAGCACTACCTACATATATATGTATATAGATATGAATAAGCTATAGCTTTTGGGCAATTTTTGAGCTCAACTGAAATATATTACACTGGTGCTTATGACATCGTTCAGTGACTTGTAATATTATTTACTAAAGTGTTAAATGCATATACCCGTCAAGAATCATCATCTAACTCTGGTTATAAAGCCTAGTAAGTTTTAAATATTGTAACATTTGTTCAATTGATCTTTGAGGATAAAAATGTGCATGGGCTTGCATTTGAAAATAGTTGGTGGCTACGCCATGCGAAATTGGAACAATGAGCTAGTAAATATGGTATGGTAACGGGCGTAGTACTATCACAGTCGCAAACAGGGGACACTGTTCCCTCACCTATATGATTTTAAGTGATTATGGTGTGACACAGTCAAAGTTTTATCAATTTTACCCTATCCATACGACTAACACCAAAATGCTTAATTGACCAGTTGCTAAAATTTACCTTCTCCAGGTTTATTGATTTATACCAGTCATTCATTCCATTCCAGAGTTTGTTTACATTCCGATTAAAAGTTTCCAGCTTAGCAAATTCCCTTACGTCCAGAAAATGTATGTTAATTTTTTAAGTTGCCAGCAAGAACTTTACTAGTTTTCCAAAAATATTTAACAGGGGGTGTTAACGCCAGCACCAAAATTAGTTTTTTTATTTTATAAGGCATCGCCAAATTATAATTTTCTGATTGTACTAATGTTCCAAATATCGAAACTATTTAAGGTGAGCTTAAGAACATGCGCCTTTTTGCAGCCATCTTTCTTCTGTAATCAGAAATCATACGAGCTGGTTGCGCGTAGCGTCGACTAATTTTATAACTCAATAGACTTTGTAATTTTATGAATTTTATTCTGGTGATTTCCACACCAAAAACTATGTATCACTATTTATTAATTAATTTAATATATTTATTTTCTTGAGCTAAATTAAAAAAAAAAACTATTTTCATTATTATTGTCCTGGAGAAGCTATCCGAAGGAGAGCAAAGAAATATCGACAAAAATAATATTAAAAAAAAGACCTTTTCAAAAAATATTTGCTGTATTTTTCAGCTGTCTATATGCCGACGACATTTCGTTGGTGTTAATCAACTCATCAGTAGACTTGAAAAATTCTTAAAAGTTTGTTTAAAACTTAACTACTTATTTCACAATTCCCATGAACAGAATGAGAAATAAGTAGTTAAGTTTGAAACAAACTTTTAAGAATTTTTCAAGTCTACTGATGAGTTGATTAGCACCAACGAAATGTCGTCGGCATATAGACAGCTGAAAAATACAGCAAATATTTTTTGAAAAGGTTCATTTTTGGACCTGAATTAATACATTTCAATTGGGTCTTAAAGCGAATAAATAATTAAGTTCATATTTGAAAAAAAAGACCTTTAGCTCAAGAAAATAAATATATATACCGGTATTCATAAAAATAAAACATTGTTGAAACACATTTTACAACAAATTTTTCATATAAAATTTGTTCTAAAATGTACTTGAACAACGTCAATTAAAAAGAAGTGCACGATCTTATTTAATACTACAACATGAATACAAGTAGTCTATCGCAAGCCAAAAATGTTTGAACATCACTTTCTACAAAAAAGCATTATAAAAACATATAACATAAAAAATACTATTATTTTAGGTATAAATGTAGACCTTATTAAATGTTCCTGTCTTTTTCAGTTTTCTATATGCCGCCAACATTTAGTTGATGCTAATCCACTCATCACTAGACTCAAAAAGCTCTTAAAAAAATATTTGAAACTGAACTACTTCTTCCATAATGCTCATGAACACAATGGGAATAAGAAATGTTGAAACAAACCTTTAATTCAGGAAACATTTTTTCCATCTTGCCACTCTTTTAGTTTTCTTCACCACTTCCATACAACCAACGGGTTGATGATAAAGGAAAAGCTAAATCTGGCTATGGACTTTTGCTCTAACGCACAACACCAGAAATAAAGTTACAAATTCTAACTTTTCGTACAACCAGCAACTTTATCTCGTAATAAACTATTTATAAATGTATTAATATGCAAGTACATGAATTTACAAATTTTGCAACAGTTAATAATCACATGCTGCGGAAAATAGTCAAACACACACTATTTACTCGCAACTATGGAACTTCTAAACACAGTTTCCTCGCAGCTGAGTCACACTGCGCAAACACTTGATACTTTCTATTAACCCAGCTGGCAAAGTAATTAGATCGATATATGTATAAAAAAAAGCAGTAAACAAAAATCGGTTGTCATAAGTTAAGCCAGTTTGATTACCTAAATCGTGTATTATTTGTAGAAATTAATTTTTGGAAAACATTTTTCTCTTTATATTTGATAATTATTTATGTATTAAGTTTTTCAGGCTCAAGTTCTTTCTATATTATCTTTGTGATTGATATTAATTAAATTAGACAAAGAAAACATAAACTTAATACATAAATAGTTATAAAAGAAAAAGTTCGAATAATAGAAATTAATTAACTATAGCGGTTCTCACTCTTCATAGTAAACTCGGTTGCACATTTGGTTAAAGTAGCAGATTCGATTAAAGTACTAGTATTTACATCACTGCAGCAACAAAATGTACTGAACTTTTATTTTCTACGCTGTGACTAAAAAATCAAACAAAAAGCTTTAGTAAACATTGTAAAAAAATTACTGGGAATCACAGATATTCTGTGTGATGTGAACCGTTTTGCCGGCAAAACTTAATTTTGTGTTGAGAAAATGAAAAATACGGGAAAAACAAATAAAAATATACTGTTGAAAAGAAAACGTGATAAAATTCAAAACAAAAGGTGGACAGATAAAGAAATTCAGCAAGTTTTAGAATATTTGCAAGAACATGCAGACTTTCAGGTAAGAAAGTCACTCGAGCTTTGTGGTAAAAATCGTAGTGAATATAGCAGAGTGGTAAAATTAGTATCAAGAGTGAGAACCGCTTATGTATATTTGATAATGTTATTTGCAGCGTTTAAAGGGTTGTCTTCCTAGTAGACACAGCACCAAAAAAAATATAAATAAAAACTGTTGGCTGAGCGGTCAAACAGCCCTTTATAAACAAAGTGCAGGGAATGAGACTGTGGCTGTGAAAATTTTACAAGATCGGACTTGGCCTTTGCTGAAGCCGCCTCGATGGATAAATTGGTAGAGTGCCCCACCATGAGTCCTGAAGATCAAATGTTCTATTCCTGTCGAGAGTTTAGCATGTTTTTGCAGACAAGTAAAAAGCTTCATAGTTTTGTATTTGTTTATATAAAGAGTGGGCAAATTTTAAGCTCCAACGATGACTTCAAATCAAACACAAATTTTCTAGTAAATTTTGTAATTTCTTTTTATCAAAAAGATACTGATATTTTTTAATTATGTATAAAACAATATATTGACCAAGTGGTAGCACGATACTGTCTTTGTGGCTTCTTTTACGATCGCAATCCTTTCTACTTGTTGGCCATCAAATTTTGGGGTAGCAATTTTGCTTTTCATTTAACTTTTTGGGATACTACAGGATTAGCTAAAAAAAATGTTAATGTTTAATTTAAGAAATTTCCAGGAAATCAGCTAAGACTATTGCTTTACAGAGATTGTTTTTTTTTACACTCTCAAATTCTTTTTGGGCCGGTAACTATTGTCGAGGTGTATAGTTGGTACAGGGAAACAAATTTTTGAAACTTAAAAACTTGTTTGCTTTGCCATCATAAGTTCTCAACTAGTATCTTGAACAAATTTGTCAAGTCAAGATACATTTTTGTAATGATAAAAGTCTTAATAAAGCAAATGGAGAAAACTAAACTGAAACGCGTAAATAAAAAAAGTAATGCTTTGGTTTAGCCATTCTTGATATTCATTTTTTTGAAGACTTGCAAACCATATTAAAAAGCTTTGTCTGCAACATTATAATATGTAAACAAACTTTTAAAATTATGTGTCATTTCAGCCAAAAACTCATAAACACACAAATACATGTTGAAAAGACAATAAAGGTTTCTTCGTGCCTGTTTTTCGACATAAGAAAGCTTGATGGATGCTGTAAGAGAAGACAAACTTTTTTTGTGGCAGTGATAAGTGGTAAATTTATGCACTTGAGTATTAATAAGAAAATGCATGAACACTTTCAAATATGCACACATTTTCTCTCTCATATGAACATGCATCAAAAAAATTTACTTCAAAAACTTTCGTTATGCCAGAAAGACATTAATGTCTAAAACAAGCCGCTGTTTGTTGTGTTTTTATATGCTTCTTAGAAAATCAAGTTTTCATTGCAGTGTTGCTTAAGAAATAGAAAGCTAAATTTAGTTTACTGAATTTAAGGTACTCTGTTGAAATTTACTGTCTTCACTGGAACAGTTTTACTTGCTATCTTTAAGATGTTGGCAATAAACTACTTCACTCAACACTGGTTGTAGAAGTTTATATTAATTATAAAACTAGTTTTTGTAGATATGTATTTACAATGGCACTTTAAAGCAGTGTATATTTCTTGCAGTTGGGAAAACTGTTGCTTTAAAATGCACGTTGCTAAAAGAATATTCTGCCAGTTACATATCACACCTTCCAACTTTTCCAAAGAAGTTTTGATACAGACCTTTTACATTATTTCGCACTAAGTAAGTGAGCGCCAGAGTATATTTTGCTCTAGAAATAAATCCAACACAAAAATGCATTTATTTAAGTAAGAAAAAGTAGCTCAACGCATTTTTCCGGCAATTACAGTATACTCTTCCAAACTAATTTATTATCGAAAATTTTGCAAGAGATTCATAAAATGATGCCAACAGATTTTTCACTTTTAAATATCCTTCGTTTCTTTCCTATCTATTTTAGCTCTAAATGATTGCTAGCGATTTGTGAGGTCTTTCATTAAAAGAATTTTAGTCAATTTTTTAATGTGCAACCTTTTAAAGACTGAAATATCTTCTGGATACCAACAACTAAAGATAACAAAAGTTTCTTCATTAACATGCTGTTAAAGGGATATTTTTTTTAGCTGCCCAATTGCGAGAAAAATAAAAATAACACAAATTTCTAGCAAAATAAACCAGTAGTGAATCAGTATTTTGCTAAAGAACAAAATAAAGGCGAAATATTACCTTAATTGGGGAGAGATATGGACAACAAGAATTTTTTTAACTTAAGAAATAGCGAAAATCAACTAAATTTCAAAAGTTATTAAGCACTATTTATTCATTTCGGTATGACGTTCTTTGCTGCTTCATGCCACACCAACAGCAGCGTATGAGTGATAATTTCACAGCCATAAATATTACGTAAGCTGTAGCGGGATGGCTGCTTTGCAAGTTTAATTCAAACACACGTTCCTTGTATATATTTAACATAATAATTGAATTGCTGCTTAGAAAACCGTAATTAAAATTTCATTCAATCCTACCCCAACTCAAATATCATAAGCAATTTATTTCAACAAATAATTTTAACCAAATAATCCAACTCATAAACAAAAGTATGTATATTGAAATATTTCTCTACTCAAGATTTCACTTCAAAATGCAATTATTGGTATGTAAATCAAATCCAAAATATATTCAAGACTTCTGCTGGGACTCTAAGCTAAAAATTGTGATACTTGAATACCATCGACAACAGCCAACCAACCATTTATAAGCAAAAGAAATTAATAAAAAAAAAATTTTTTTGTTTAAATTTCCTTCCACATTTGAACCATTTTCAAGCAACTCTACAAATAATCTTCAATAAATAATTAGTATACCAAGTACGAATTGTATTCGTAACAATTATTAGCATTCAAATAAAAATAAAATGAAGAGAAAATTGTGTTTTTTCTGGATTTCATTTACATTTATGGTCTGCCGAGCACTAAGGCCGTAGTTAAGGATTTATTGAAGCATAAAATTGTTTGAACCTGTTAACAATTAAGCGCACACACATTCATACAGCTGTACACAAAAATCTATTTATAACCGACTGTGGAAATATTTTTGTATTCATTTCATTCACTGAAACCATAATGAAAAATTCATTTTGAATGCCTGATGATTGAAAACGGAAATTCAGAGATTGAAGTCGAATAGAAGGAACGTTATTTTATCAGCTTCAATTGGACCGAAAAGAAATTCTTCAAAAGCATAGTAATGAAACTTGAAAAATTAACTTGTGTATGAAAAATTGCTAAACAAAACTGTAACTGTGTGAAGATTTTAAATTACGTTTTTCGTTTGGAGTCATACGATTGAAGCATAAATTCAAGTAAAATTCTAGATCTATCTGAAATTTAGCAAAATAAAGAGGCGAACTGATAACGTAACGCAAAATAATGTTTTCTGTTGTTAAGCTTTTATCATGCTTATATCCTGCCGACATTTCGTTGGCACCAAGAAGCTCGTCAGTAGACTTGACAATGCTTGGCAATGCTTGGCACCATATAAGCATGATAAAAGCTTAACGACAATTTGCCAAAGTGCTATTAATAGAAACCAAAATTCTGCTTGAGTGGTTTTTGTTTCATTTTACAAGTAAGCTCGTCTTTTTCTGCTTTCGATGGTGCAGTTCTTTAAATGAGTTTTCTTAAAATTTAACTTCGATAATATTTTAGATGGAAGCGAAAGAAAAAGACGAAAAAAATCGGTTTAAGCTAGGCTTCAAACCCATTATTTGATACTCTATCACTGGAAAAAATATTTTAAAAAATTAGTTCAACAAAAATTCACTGAATCCAAGATTTATTTATTTTCGGCCTAAACACAAATCAAGCACATCTTTAGAGAAACATAGCTTCCATGAAAAGGTTCTCTTTTGCCTTAATTAATTTTTCCAAGCTTTTTTTTATAAAATTATTCTATATTACGTTTGGTTTAAGTTCATTTTATATTACTTTTGTTATTTATATCATTAAACAACACAAAGAAAATATCAAGGGCTCTTTGCTAGCTGGACAATTAGCTGTTTAAAAGCCACCACGCTTCTAGTCAGCACCATCCTTAAATTCAGGAAACTTTCACCCGGTACATATGCAATGTTATATATAAAATAATGGTTATGTTTAACAGAACTGGAAATTTAGACAGAAAATGTACAACAACTTGGGTGGCTGAGCCGCATGAGTGTCGCTTTAGAATTATGAGTCCCTTAGCTCAAGGACGGGAAAATGAAGCGGCTTCAAAGCAGCTAGCTGTCCACCTAGTTAAGGCTTCTGGTGTTTTCTTTGTCTTGCTTAATAATATCAACTACAAAAGTAATATAGAATGAACTTAAGCTTGATAAACGTAATACAGAATAGTGCTTTTTCCCAAAATGCTTTACCATTTAATTAATTTTTTATTCATTATCTCTAACCGTTTTTAATTGAAATAAATGAGTGTGGCTGTATGTTAATATACAACGAACTTGTTTGTGTAGGCTATAAAATGCCAAACGTAACATGTCGCCTTGTAAATGTGTGTAGCTTAAGCACCTTAAGGACCAAGTCTAACAGCAAAAATAAATTTGGTCTTTAATCAAATGAGCTATTGAAAGTTTAAAGCTGCAGGCCTTATATAATTTTTTTTTTTTTATGATATTGTTTTAAGCAGCAGCATTTAACAGGCAATTCAAATTGTGTTTATGTGTACGTGTAAGTGGATGTCAAAACTAGAGGCACGAAAGGTCCTTGGGATAAAATGTTTTAAATGCAAATTAAATTTGTTTGTTGGTGTTCGATGTGGGTAGAATATCTACAATTTGAAAATGTTTGTGGAAAAAATATCCAGAGTATTCAGTATTAAAATGAAAATTTTGTTTATACAACAACTTTGGCTAAAATTGAGTAAAGTGTAAATAATAGTGATGTTGGATAATTGAAAAAGAAAACCCCCCGGCACTGTTGAATACTCATTAGTGAATTTTTTTTAAATGTAAACAAAATTGTACCTACTTGACCTCAACAAAGAAAACTGAATTAATTACAACGATTGAATTACAGTTGGCCCATAGAATTGTGGCAGTCAAACGTTTATAATATGGTAAAAGCAAAATTTATCAATACAACAAAGTCAAATGTAAATAAAGTATTTCCTTTTCTCTCTCTTTCTCTCTCCAAATAATATGAGTTGCTTCTTAGTTTCCTTTGTTGCAGTGGCATTGTTCTTAATGCAAAAGTTTTGACCTGTTAATTTATGTAGATAGAATACAACTAAAATCCACTCAAGTTTTAATAGCGTTTGCACGCAGAAGCCCCATTGATTTACAATTTCCACTTAAAATGTATTGTCTTTAGAAAACAGAAATTAAAACCCCTTAGAAAACAAAACGTTGCCCACCTGGTTTCAGAACAGTAACTAAGCGGCTCTAATTTTCTAGTACAATATTGCTTTTGCAAAGGCAACTTAAATTGATTTTGCTTCACTTGTTGTGTTATTTCGTTTTATTAGTATTATACAACAAGTAGTAAAAACAACCGTGAGCAAATTTTAATTAGGCAGTTTAAGGCTTCAGTGCTTTCAGCTTAACATGGGAAACTAACACAATAGCTACCATTGAAGTGGCTAAACAAAATTTAATTAAAATAATTGTTCTAATGAAGGTAGGCAAAAGGCGAAGCAGATAATGATCAGTCAACTAAAGGTTAATTAAACTATAATAAACAAAACACTTTATTCAATATAAAGCAGACATATTCAAATGTATTAAACTAGTTTTTAAAACACGTTCGCATCTATATATTATATCTTGTAATATATAGATGTGTTAAAGTTACGCTTATGCCATATATTAATGCTTGCTCGGCTTGTTTGAATTACATAAGGGAATAAGAAACACAGATTTATGCTGTGTCTAGTATGGAAGAAGTCACACCCAATATTTAACTAAGTACTGCTAAATGCTTTACTTTATTTGGATAACTAAATCTTATAAGAACACTGAAATACCTTAGTTGCTTAGAATTGATGCTCTAGAACAATATTTTAACTTTCTAGAAATTACCATGCACATACTTTCATCTACATTAAATATTATATTAACAAATACTTAAACCCCTTTTTAAATTCCTTACCACACAATCACATATTACTTTGACTTTGACACAGGATAATTTTCATAATTCATCATGGCTTCATAGACATGCATGAGCATGACACTATTTATGTATACTCAAACCCTGTAGTATAAACGTACTTCAACAAAAGTTGAAGTGACGCAACTTGTGTGAGTTGTTTTGATAAGCACAACTAAGTCAAAAATGCTGCTGCAGTTAAAGTAATGCTTTGCCTTCTCATGCCCTTTACTGTACACAAAACTGCTCATATGACATCCAAAAAGCAAAAAAGACTTTAGGGATACATTTAAAAACCTTACTTATACTTATTACACAGACCTTATTGCTTAAGATATAATAAATATGTATGAGAAAATAAAGTAACTTCTGTGCAATAACTACATGTTTAAAGACCGAGTAGGCTTCTTATCTTTAAAATATCTTCCTTTGTTAAATTTTTATTTAAATTTGAGCTCAAACAAAAGCTTTTACTTCAAAGCCTATACTAAAGGCTGCCGCACATTTATTCAAGTATGTGTAGAAACTTTGCAAAACTAAACTCCCACAGCGATTTTTCAAATGAGTTTTTATGTAAAATTCTGTAACTTTAAAAATATAGCACCATTATGGGAAATCCCAAATCATAAATTTTCTAAATCCTTTCGCTTTTGAATGTTCATTTTTACGCCCAAAAGTTTATTCACTGAAGAAAAAACTTGAACATTTTTTTTATTTTACTATTTTGCAGTCGAGTACAACTTCCCCCATAATTTGTCCTGTACATGTGTGTGTGTGTGTGTGTGTGTGTGTGTGTGTGTGTGTGTGGATGTGTGAATATTTTACATAAAATGAATTAAACTTAGTGCACAAATCAAATGTAATCATTCAGTTTCTAGTGACTAAAACTTTGAGAGGCGAACGAAACTAATAATCAGAAAGGAACAATGATCTTAATTTACATTGGTAGAAATTATTTTGAGAAGGCCGCTTATGCTGTGCTTTTAAGATCTGAATTAAACTAGGTTTAGTTTGAGTGGAAAAAATATATGTCTCTGTTACAGCGAAATGATATTTTTCCTTTTGGTTATAATTTTATTGAGCTTTCTAGTTCAATTTTTGCTTTTTCAAAATTTTATTGAATTGGACAATGGCTGTTTTATTGAATTTTAATTTCATAGACAATGATTTTATGAAAAGACAAAGAAAGCCTTTCAATAAAGTTTTCAACATCACCGCAAATACTTTGAAGAATCTGCTGTCAGAAGCTTTTGATGGCGATGAGGATGGTGCAGGTGCCGGTGCTGATAAATTCAACGAAATACCGGCTTCATTTCAAATTGCCCAGTAAATTTTACTTTTTGTCTCTTAAAGCTGCTCTCAATACAAAACTATTAACTACTATAATTGGGCAAATTACTATATCAAATTGAGCTTCAAGTAACTGCTTAGTTATAGCAAATTGCACTCAATAGAGAGGAATATTTAATACATCTAAAAACTGAAAAAATTTCCTAATCGATTTCTTTCAGACAAATTTCATAACCAATAACATTTTTCTCAGAAATTATGACTACCCACATATGTTTTACTTGAAAATCCTTAAAAAGAAACAAGTACTGAAAAAGAAAAGCTAAGAAAGAATTGTTTTTTATATTTAAGTGTTCTTTTTTACCATTTTCATGAAAAATTATTATATGTATTTCTAGCTATGCTTTTAAATGGATGAAAATGAAATACTAAAGAATTAGTAATTCCATCTCTATCCATCAACTTCTTGTAAACAATTTCTTGCAAATTTTAGCAATCTTCACTGCTTAACAATCAATCTTTGATGTGCTGTATTTTTTCTTTAATATGCTTCAGATCTAACATTTTTTACCGAAAGAAAACAAGAACAACAAATAAAAACAACCTAGGAAAAAAATGGAAAGTTTTATACTTGATTGCACTGCTTAATCAAAAATATACTTCTTAATTTTTTTAATACGAAATTTTTGCTACTTAAGACTTTAAGAATTTCTTTTACATGGAATTATAAGCAAAAATAAATCAAGAGCTATTCCAACTCAAAAAATTTTCATTATTTACACTTAAGAACGCATTAAACGATTGGATTGAGCGTAGAAAAAAAGTTATTTTCATGAGCTGTGCACAGGATAAATCATTAAATTGATGTAGAATAAGTCAATTGCTACAATTTTCAGTTACCCAGGGCTCGAATTTTTATTAACTACCAGTTCATTGATAATCAAGACGTTTTGCTCGTTTGCATAAATAAATCTAAAGCAAAACAAAAGTGAAGAATTAAATTAACTAGTTTAACGTGATAGTTTTTTTTTTTTTTTTTTTTTTTTTTTTTTTTTTTTTTTAAACAAACACAAAACTGCGAAGCTTTTTGGCTTGTCTGCAGAAACACCCAAAGCCTTCGGCAGGAATCGAACCTGCGACCTCGGGGACTCTTAGCAGGACTCTCTACTAATTCATCCATCGAGGCGCTCGACTGTTTGCCCCCTTTCAAAGAAGTGCCAGACACCTGTCCGATTATTTTTAGCAGACTTTCAGGACCTTTTTGAACTTTTTTGATACTCATAGTTGATAGGCAAGGAGATACAAAATTATGGATTTCGCCCTTTTTATCCCCTAAATGTCCAAATTTAAATAAAATGAAAAATTATATTTCAGATTTTTTAAGAGGAGTAAAACTGAGTTTTTATATTTTTCCTGTTCCTCTCTGTTTTATAGATAAATGCAATTCAAAAAAGTACCAAAACTCAGTTTTACCCGTTAGTATTTAAAATTTTAAAAACGCACCAGCTATTTGTATATTTATTTCCATCATACTTTCAGATGATTTTTGAATTTTTGTGCGGATTTATTGAATTGCCAATTTTTACCAATTTTCGACTTAACCCCGGTTCGGAGATAAAGCTAGATCAACTTTTCGTACCTGAAGCCCCCCATATACCGACTTCCATAAAAATCGTTTGAGCCGTTTTAAAGAACGCCAATACATATATATTAATACACAAGAATTTGCTCTTTTAAAGATCTTAGATAGTAGAGAAGGATAGTATTTATGAAAACAAACATAAATTTTGCTCAAGTAAATAGAAATAGACAGCAGGGCATAGCAGGCGTATGAGTTACATTTCTTTAAGCTACAACAGCTAAGTATTTACTCATATATTTATAAATTAAGTATACGCACAACATTCCGAAATGACGATAAAGTTATTAATTTAATTTTCAACCAATTTAAGCTTACACCTTAATATATACATACATATATTTTTTCCATTTCATTAAAATATTTTAATAAAATTGTATCCAATTCGCAAAAATATGCAAATGAAACTGATAAACTTTCTGGCAAAGTCAGTCATAGCGAAGCTAAAATAAGCAGACAAAATATGTTTAATTTTTTACACTCCATGTTGGAGTAAATACACAAATAAAACTCACAAATAACACACACAAATAAAACGCACATATAAGAGAATCAAAACTTCTCATCAAATAGATCAATAAAAACACATTTTTGTTCACACGTTTACAATATTACATTTCCATCTCAGTTTAAGTTCATAAATGCAAGCTTTGGGGGTTTTTGAAATGCATTGAAATAATTTCCCATTAAACACACTTCAATGAATATTTAAGTAATGTAACAATATAACTAAATATTTGAAATGATGTAAATAATGGAAGGTAATAACATACTGGAAATATGAACGTTTTACAAATCAGACTAAATATGAAATATTTTGTGTTGCTATCAAAGCATTTCAAAATATTACTATCATAATTACATTGAAATCCAAATAATAATTTGTTTCCTCACAGATTTAATAGGTATTTAAATTGTTCTATTTACATTCTATCACTTTTTGCAGGAAAATTACTTTAAAGAGTACTATCACATGGGTACATGCGATACATGCGAAAGACTAAACTTTCCAGATTACGACCTTTGCAGAGCCTGCCGAGATGAAAAGAAGGGGGAGAGACTTAAACACATCCTCTGCCGGTATCCGGCTCCTTCTTAAAAGAGAGCAACTTCTTTGGGTAGACCATCGCTCTGAGTGATGGAATGCAAGTTAAAGAGAGTGGAGGTAGAGATTGGGTTGTGTGTAGGGCTGTTTCTCTTTCCGCCTCCTTGGGTAACATAGCGGGATCTTTTAGGATCCAAGTAGGCTGGTCTCGCAACTGGTAGCTCATCAAACGTAACATAAAATAACTTACATCCAGACGAGGAAAAAATAGGGGGACTGCTAACACTTAGCAAGCCCGAGTTAGGTAGAATAATGGGAGTTATAACAGGTCACTTTCAACTACTGGAATATCTTAGCTGCAAAAGGAATATCTAGAGGAGATGAATGTAGAGTATGTGATGAGAAGAGCGATATATTAGCACTAACAATGCCAGTGACCCACTTTCGCGCAGATAAGGTTCCATCTTCGGAGAGCGGGATTGCGTCAAAAAAAATTATCAAATGAGAATAAAAACTTGGTAGCTATTAAAGCTAATGCTTTTATTTTTTGTATTTTAAAATAATTCTTTTATTACAACTCTTCATTAAATACTCAAAGTAAAACAGAACATTTGTGTACATGCAGTTTTAATAAAAACAAATATAAAAATGAAATCAAGTGATGTTTTGAGAGCAATTAAATAAAATCTATATTGCATAAAATCTCTCAGCGATTTCAAATTTATTATTTTTATGAATTTTTTAACAGTCAAAGGAGCAGCATGATTTGTTTTCATAAGTTTGATTTGATTTTTAGATTTTTTATCGTATAGAAACTGAATTATTTTGAATAAAAATTTGTTATTCTGCATAAAGTGGTGCAGCTGTGAGGGTTTTAAATTGCTTTTATACAAATATATATGTATGACCTTACAAAAGACGTAAAATGAAATATTTGTATATTAATTAATATTTTGTTAGATTTTAAGTCTTCTATATCAGACATAAGTTTACACTTCTTTGTGTGTTCGAATAGTTGTTCAGTTTGCCCTTACAGTTACATCAAATAAATGGTTACCCAAACAAGTAGCTAGGTACGATGTGACAGTAATATGACACCCAGTTTGTATTTAGAAATATTTATTTTATATTATTGTGGTCCCAAAACAACTACAAACAACTTTTATAAGCTTAAACTTTTAACTTAAGTGGGGAAAATTAATTTGTGTGCGAGAACATATTTTATATTTTGAAATCAACAAAAGTAAACATTTATGAAAATTTTCTTTTGCTAACTTTTCACTTGGCTCGAGCTCAAAACATACGACCTTTCAACCTTAACCTGTTGCTTTTAATTATTTGCGTACTTTTTAAGTTTAAGATTTTTCAATACGAGTAACTAACAATATTTCATATTAACTTTTTTTTGTATATTTAATTAGCATTTTATGTGAAGTAAATTAAACATCCAACCGTTATTTATTATTATCTTCATTACAAGTCGTTCAGTGGTTAGAAGCCAGTAGCAAAAGTCATATTTTTCACATGTAGCAACAACGGCTTAATGTAAGTTTTGCGAGTTTTAATACTTGCTATGATAATATTCTGTATGGAACGGAAGTGATAATGGGGACTAAAAGACGTGTACAACGAACTACATGAAAACGTCTGCGCTCATTAGAAAAAGAGAACTTTTTGCAAAAAAACATAAGAACAATGTATTTATTAGCTTTGAAACTTAATTATGTAAAAATAATTTACCGAAAACGAACAAATAATTTTTAATTTTAGCCTAATTTAAACAAACTGAAATATGAGTCAAAAAATTTCATTATTTAATTAATTCAGTTTTGCGTTTGTTTAAGTATATACAGTTTTTATAAAACTTGAATTAGTTTTTTTTAATTTTCATTAATATAAATAATTTTTTTGTATCTGACATTATGTCATCCAAATAGAATGAAGAACAAAAAAAGAGCAACTTCAGGTTTTAATTGCTTTTTTGTTTAAACACATACAAGCACATGCAAATGCTCACCTACTAAACTTGTTTTAATATAGAGTCTGAAATAAACATGCATAAATTTTCTATGCAGCCATGCATAAATATGTTAAATAATACACGTGTGTATTATAAATAAATTCACTACAAATGTCATCATGACTACACGCAAACAAAAAAGTGGTCAGTTATTTGAAGACTGAAGGAACAACAATAAATAAATAGAAGTCATTAACAGCTCAAATAATTTATTACAAATTAGGAAAATAGAGAAAAAGAGAAGAGAAGAGAAGAGAAGAGAAGAGAAGAGAAGAGAAGAGAAGAGAAGAGAAGGGAAGGGAAGAGAAGAGAAGAGAAGAGAAGAGAAGAGAAGAGAAGAGAAGAGAAGAGAAGAGAAGAGAAGAGAAGAGAAGAGAAGAGAAGATAAAAGCGGTATGACTTATGGATGAATTTTTTTTAAATTGGTCGACCCGTGCAACTTAACAACAAACACCTATTTTTTTTTTTGCTTGGAGCTTTTAATTACTCCATTGTTTTGATATCCCTTAACATGTATGCATATATTCAAACTTTGACGTAGCCCAAAGTTTTTCCTTTAATAATATTGTTTATATAAAATTCAATAACAATTTATCATATAAATTTAATTTCACTTCAACGCATTTCATTACAATATAATATTATTACGCTCTTTGCATTTGATAGTGCAACGATTTGCTCAACAAACGACGTCATCAACATACAAATAGTTTCTAAATATTTATCTAAATATTTAACAGCAATCACAGTTCAATGAATAGAGCAATAAAATATTATAAATAGACAAGATGCAATAAAAACAAAAGCAGTTTAAACAAAGAGAAGGAATCATGCAGCCAACAACAATCAAACTTAACAAGCAAATACTTACACAAGTAAATAAATGCAGGCATGTGTATCTGAACAAGCAAAGGAATATTTGATTACCCGTGTGTTTTTCTACTTAAATATATATCAGAAATGAATTTATATTCTGGAGTTTCAATAGATAAGAACTCAAAAAAAATTCTGTTTTAGAAAATATTTAGGTCTTTAAACTATTAGAAATTAAGAAAAAAAAATCATTCACTGTATCAGAGTTTCTACAGCAAGTACTATAATATTTAATCAATTTCGCTCTATTTAGTCATTTTCGTGGTTATTTATTAGTGAAATAATTATGCTGTACTGTATTCATCAATACAATATCAATTTGAGCTTGTGAGCGGAAGGTATGTTCCTAAATCTGCGTGTGAAATAAAATCATCTATTATGTTATTCAAATTGTTAAAGCCGTTTAAATCATGCACATTCTTTGCTTTAAATCTGTAAAACTTATAACTCGTTGGTACAAGCTTTCTCTTAAAGTAAACTCAAGCCACAAACTTGAACCTAAAACATCTCTCTTGCTAACACTTCAAATTTAAGAAACAACTACTTTAACAATTTCCTTATCCGTCGATTTTTATAGTTATAAATAAAATATAGCAAACAAAATTGAAATCCATGCTAACAATTTGCATTTCCTTAACAGTGTAAGCCAATGAAATTTGGAAATCTAATACTTTTACATTTATTTTATTTCCATTCTTCCCTCTTTCCACTTGCTCAACAGAAAATGTATATATGTATGTATATAGAAATATTTTAAGCGAGATTATTTTGACAAACATATAAAGCCTTATACTCACTCGAAGACATTCAGGTTGCCACTTACCAACACACTCAACGTAAAATGTCTTTTAGAATTTTCAAGTGTTCGAAAAATGATTTCAAAGACTGCTTAGACATTTATTTATTCGAGAAAATAATAAATAATGCAAAAATTCAAAATAAAAAACAACAACATAAACTTAAGTAGAAAAAATGGCGTGACTGAATTTTTGGAACGAATAACGATGATGGAGCACATTGTTGATAAAATCTTTTGGATATAATGTGTCTTTTGACTGGCAGGCAGGCAGGCAGGCACTGGAAAATGCATTAGGACAAGAACGAAAAAGTTGTTTGTACAGGATTGCTTTATATATTTCAAAAATTACAGGCAAAATAAACTAAAAAATAAGAGAGTATTTTAAAACATTATAACATAACAAAGACCTCCAAACATTATTTTTAATACACACGGTGTTCCATAAGTTCCATAATATAATTTTTTTAATTATTTTGTTTTACGTTCACCCGACTTAAGCTCATTCTATAACATTGTTGTAATTGCTGTTAATTAAAAAAGATATTATTCAAAGAAACCATCCAGCACGTTTAGCTTCGTGACAAGTAACTGTTCCCAAACCGCCGCACTTCTTGTCAGCAGCCGTCTTTGAACTCAGAAGGCTCATGCATTGAAGCTACACCCTTGCCACTTAGACACTTATTTTTATTTCATATATCTTCTGCTTGAATTTTAGTTTTGTGAAGCAGACCCAATCATTATTACTATTTATTTTATACAATAACAAATTTTAACTCAGGAAGAATATATGCAACAACTTGCGTGACTCAGAGGCATAAATGTCGCTGCACAGACAGTTCTTGACGAGAGGTGTGGTGGCTCCAAAACAGTTGGCTGTCCTCTACCTGGAGGTATTTGATGTTTTCATTAGCTAAGATCTAGTTAAATTAGTATCTATCATAAAAATAATATAGAAAGGCCGATAAATGCAATTCAAAATATTTGTAGAAGAAAAAGTTCGAACAACAGAAAATTATTTAATATCTTTTTTTTAATTGTACACAACTTTTAGTACTTTAGCTCTTAAATACCTCTTCAGTTATTTTCTCTCTAGTTAGTCGAGTCTACTGACAAGTTGAGTTAATGCAATCATATGTTGACCCCTGTCACCCCATGGGATTAAAAATTAGTTGAAGACGATTGCAAAAATTGTTTTTTACATCAATTTAACTCTATAATTGAATATTATAATTTATGATTTTTCATTACGTTATCAAGTTTTTAGTGCAATTTCACTTCCTCAGAATTGAGAGAGATTTTTTTTTTTTTTTGGTAAAATTGTTCTCAGAGTTGCGGGCTAAAGACCCGATAACGTCATTGCCGATGGTAAATCACAAAGTTTGACTACAAAGCTAAATTAATGTTAACAAATCTCTGGGCCAGACACAAAGAACGTTCTCTTCACAAACGCAACCAAGACCAAATTCAGTTGAATATTGTAAAGAGAAAATAAAATATATTTCAATCAACAAAAAACCACAGTTATAAGGACTAAGGCTGATCAATAAGATTAAACATAGGCAATCAGTCATAAAGGACTCAGGCAGTAGAATGGCTTGAAACGCATTCCTGCGTTCTATCCACTTCAAAAACATTTAGTTATGCTAAAAAAAACAAAAAAGTTTTAAGACTTTAAATAAATCAGGACTCAACAGAGTAAATTAGCACCACCTGATATATTTATGTGGGTATATTTGAAAGATGATTTATTTGCTAAAATGTAAAGGCTGCAGCTACTAACATACAGTATGATAAATGAAACTATTGCGATTGATCGCCTCACTACGCCTTCAGCTGTGAACCAAACTCAGAGGAGAGCAGCATCTTTCAAAGAAGTCAAGGATATTTTTAAAATTGAGCAACCTATTTGAACCTGTCATGCTTAAGGTTTGTTTTTGTCATCAAAATTAATTATATGCCAAAGTAAAACAATACAATATTTATTGACTTATATCTCATCTTGTATAAAAAAAATAACAATTAAAAATAATTAAAATATGCGCTGCATTAAATTCATTTGTTATTGTATTTTTAATTTGAACTGAAAATATTATGAAAGCTGCTGTTGATGTGACCTCCCACACAAACATTAAACGTTGACAGCTGCCATGCAGTTTTCAACAGCCTTGAAAACAGACCACTAATCAAGTTAGTGAAACAAACTTTAACACTCAACAACAGGCGTACGAACATAAAAATGCAACATTCACATCAGTGTTGTATATAAATGTCAACATTTTTATTTGTGTGCGTATTTTATATTTAAAAAAAAATAATAATTTTAAATGCAAGCGGTTAAGTTTTGCCTCATTTCCACACTTAAACAAAAGTGGAGAAATTATGTTTCGGTGAGAGCCGAGCCAACATCCGGTGTAGTTTTAAACTACACTTTAACCTAAAAGGTGTGAAAAAGTTAATTAAAATCAGTGTTTGTGTTCTCACGATTGTGCGTGCGTTGCTCTGAAATAATTTGCATAAAATAACACGCAAATACTCATAAACGAGTTATAAAGTTAATTAAGTGAGAAACAAGATATTTAAGTGCCACGCTAGAAACAGCATACGCACTTGATTGTGTTAACAGGCTTCAAGAGAAGATAATAAAACTTTTTGACACAAACAGGAGGGGTTTGTAGTAAGAAACTTGTTTTTCCATTTATTAAGTGAACTTTTGTACCCCGATAGTCAGAGTGACTGCAAGATAACCGCAAAATTAGTACCTAGAATTCGTTTTGATTAATTTGTCACTAATTATTATGTTAAAGGCAAATGCTGCTAGTGAAACGTGTTTAATGGGACCACCAAAATCTTACTCTAACAAAATACAATTTAAAATAGCAAAGTGCTGTTATTTCTCTATTTTATTTATTTTAGTAACAATATATTTTTCATTTATTTTTATTCACTGGAAAAAAAACACAATTTTTGCAGCAAACCTAAAATGCTTCTATTTTCAAGCCCAGTGCCAATAGAGACAGCTTTCACCATCATTGTTTTATAAGCTGCAACCGTAAAAACAACAACATTTCCAAATCACACAAACTGTACATGGGTTTTCACTAAGCAGACAATGACCCAATTTCTAACCTGCATTTCTTCTCGTCTTTTTGGCAGGTTTCTGCCCTAGAGAACAAACACACACTCTTACAGAGTTCTTTCCAAAACTACAACAAAGTTTAGCAATATAAAAATTTGAATAAAAAGGCTAAAAGAAAACAGGGCTGAAATAATAGGAAAGTGCTTTGAGTTTTCTGGTTAGACATTTGCTTTGTATTTAGCTTTTAGTCCTTATTTCTAGAACAGCCCTCGTAAGCCCATACTCTAGTATTTGCATTCAATAAAATTGAAAATTTATTGGAAGCTTTTTAAGCCAATTTTTTATAGGATATATGCTTCTATTTTCTTTTGCTTTTAAAACTTTTTTGGCAAAAAGCCATCTGAAATTTTCCATTACTTCTCTCATCTAAATACTATTTTTGTTTATTGTTGCTATTTTTTCTGTTTATTATTTAAGCTCAAAGCTTAAAATTAAACAATACGATACACAGGTTGCACAACGTTTTACTTGTAATAAGCAGGGCATGTATTGAATGCCTGTTTTTGTATTCAAGAATTATTATCTTCTGAAATAAATTACCATAAATCGTTTTATCAAATGTAGGGTTTTTAAGTGTTTAAATTAAATTAATAAATAGCATGGTTAACCCATCAAAAAAATATTAAATTAAAAATCAGACAGTTGCACGCAAATAAGTGAAGTGAAACTGAAAGCTGTTGCTGAAATAAACTGCAAACCGTAGTATGTATAATATTTTCACACACAAAAAAATGAAAGAATCCATCAAATTATATCACTGTGAAATTATTCAACTTTAATCTAAAAAAGTGTTTTTAGTCTTTCAGTAAAAAAATTGTTGCGGCTGTTAATTGAAATTCCAATTGCATTTAAAGGATTGCAGTAAAACGGATCAAAATAATGGATTTGAAAACTTTGTTAAAACAAAATTTAATGCACTTTTAAAGAATTGTGTTTTCAAGTATTTTTTTTCAACACTTTTTGCTCAATGTTGGATTCCTCGAAATGTAGCTTTTAGATACATGGTTAAAATAATTTTCATATAGAAAACACACTTAACCCGTTAACTATGAATGTGACATAAACATACGTGCCGTATGATTTATTCGTTTAAAAATTGAGCTTCCTTAGGGGTGACTCTAGTAGAAGGTGCTGAAATAAAAATATATAAATTTTTTAGAATTTATGTATGTTGTGCTTAGGACACTGTTGCTTTCATGGGGCTAAACAGTAAAAAATTTCTGCAGTTCCTGCATTGTGAAATAAATAATCCCTTTTTGGAACATCTTAGAGAATTTTCTTATTGGCCGGCAGGTTTTGAGTCCATTGTTCACTTATGCCTAAGAAATCAATTAAACTTATAACTCTTGTTTAACAACACTTTTGTGTTTAAACAGTTTAATTTTGACTGTAGTAAATCAGTAAGTCATTTATTATTGATTGTTCGGCAGCGCTGTACATTTCAACAGAAGGCCGTTCCTATAATTAATCAAAATATGTCAAATCCACGGGATTAAACATTTTACGAGTTAGGGCCTTTCTACATAAGAAGTACGATATATTTGTTTACCTAAACATATGTATGTATAAACAAGCCTGTAATACTGAATACACTGCCTGTAATACTGAATACACTGTGTGTATGAGCACTATAATTTTGTGGTATTATCACTCATACGCTCATACTGCCGCAAGTTTTGCTCAAACTTATTCAAACGTATTTAAACTAATTTGTTATTTAAAGCATACTTTTAATTATTTAAAGTTTAATAAATAAACTATTTATAATTTTCCTTTAAAATTTAGATTATAAGGCAAAATAATTACATTTGAAGCCTCATTATTAGATTTTTTGTCTTGATATTTACACAGCTAAATTACTTTTGAATTTTATTCTACTTTGCTGTTTACAGCAACTACCATCTCGAAGCAAAAGTTTCGTCTCAACTTCATCAACTAAATTAAAAATTAATTTTGTAACATCCTGTCTGAGCACTTTGCCAAAGTTTTGCAAAAAAAAAAAATCAAAAATCAAAACTAAGGCACAGTTAACGTGAACAGAAATGCTTACAATCACATACATTCCAGCATGTTCTATAATTTATTATAATAAAAAAAATTGTAAAAATGCTTTTCAAATTAAAATTATTACAATAAGTCTAACAGATATTCCAACAGCTACTTTCTGTTTTTTATTCAGCGTATCTATATGCCATCTACGCTTCACTAGTAACAACCGACTAATCACTAGACACTACAATTTTTGAAAAACTGTTCTAACAATCACTTTTGGATCTAAATTAATACATTTCAATTGGCTCTTAAGGCAAATAAATAATTAAGTTCATATTTGAATCACTTTAAATGCTATTATTTCTTGGAAAATAGTAAGAACATAAAATGTACTCCAGCCTAATTTCAGGCTTGAGTGACCTGTTACAAGCCTTATTACTCTACTCAATGCAGGTTTACACGACAAAGTTTCTCGTTTTATCTTCAATTTGATTTCCCTGAAACTGTTTTTAGTGAGTTCTAATAGTTTAATACATGTACTCTCGTTTCATGGAAAATGCTGTCAAAAGTCCATCTAAAAAACTTTCTGCAGTATTGTGAAAGCTTGCGAAATGTTTCTGGTATCATGTTTTTTTTTAACTGTAAAACGATATGAACATCAATAAAACAGTTTCTGTTTAGTTAATATTGACAAATTAATAAAGGAAAAATTAAATTAAGTGAGATTTTGGGTACCGACGACAAGTGCGACGATGTTTATCTGGATGTCTACCCTGCGAAAATGTATTTTACCGTTTTTATTTAGTATTAAGCAAAAGAAAAGAGTTTTATTAAAAAGAACTTAAAAGCCGATAGATTTTAGTCTGCTTTTCAGTGAGACCCATATATTTTGACTTTTATGTATATGATGCACAGTGCTCCATGTGACACTTAACTATCAGTGGCATTTTGGCATACACTTGCCTGCTGTGCTAAACATGTTTCGCAACAATTTTACTTGCTTTCGCATCATATTTCAAGAAACTTACAAAAAAAAATGCATCTAAACTACCTTTTAATAACTTGAACACAAGTCCTTAAAACTCACTTGCATCTCCTCTTTTCTTTCCTTTTCGTAGATCCTGACTAAAAAACGTGATTTCCTTTTAAAAGATTCTTAGAAAAACAATTCTTGCTTCGAAGCTACAGTTTCAAAATAGCATCATTAAGTCTGGCAAAAATGTCTGTAAAAACTCTAGAAGTAGTTTTGTTTCGATAAAAAAAATCATTTACTTATTAACCCAGCAGCCGACAAAAGAACAACAAGCATTCCATTTAACAGTATCTTCTTCGTTTAAAACTCCTTTGCACACTCGCAATGCCCCCCTCAACCATGTGCAGCAACAGATACTTTGACTTGAACTACTTTTGCAACATACCGAAATGAATTTAAATGAGTTTTATTGAAACAGAAACTTGGTTATGTCAACAAGATAAAAGAAATTAGTGAAACAAAAGGAAGACAAAAGAAATAAATGGAAAAAAACGAAAAACTCCATATAAAAGCCAAAAATGCAGCGCCATGAAACTTGGCTGCAGTATTATCTCGGATGAAAGTAAAAACAGCAAAATATTGCATATTTTATTGCGCTTTCAGATATTTTTTGTAGTGCATGCTTCGATCTCCATGTTCTTATTTGTTTATATTTTTTGCAACTGGAGAGGAGGTTCAGAGGATGAAACAGAAAAGTAAGTAAACTATTTACTGGCAAAACTTTCAGCAAACCCTTATAAAAACAAGCTTGCCCTGTGTAATAAATATTGAAAAAAAATTGTACTCCGTTTTTATTAATTTTTAGTTCTTTAATATTTCTTCAGTATAATGCTGTGAATAAAATTATGAATATTCATTTACAAAAAACAGCATCACATTCATACTTTGAGCTGTGTATTTCTACAAATGTTAAGTGTTTGTTTGAACACGCACTTGCATGTTTATGCATGCAAAATTAAACGAGAAAAAGCAAAAGTAACACAAACTACATACAGTCATACATATGACAACATCCTGCTGTTACAAATTTCATATTACATTCAAATGAATTCCGGTTGTTTTTAACAACCACAAAATAAAATGAACTGCAACAGTGGGGAGCAAAATTTTTAAAAATCTTTCTATGATCAAAATTAAAAAAGAAAAAATTTTGTTGAATTTTTATGTTCAAAATGTTTCCGCTCGTTATCTTTTGCTTGTCAAAAGTTTGGTTGTTTTCAGTACATGTTGCCAATAACTTTATTATGTTTTAGTTTCGATTTTAGTTCCTTAAATCGACAAAGATTTTATTGTGTGTTTTAATATAGCAAAAGCCTACATTTATAAAAGGGTAGAAAAAAATAAATCTGGGGATGCTACCTATGCATAAACAGGCAGCTAAAAAACTTCACCATTTCAATGATTTAAAATATTTTCTAGGAAATTATTTATATGAATTTTATTTATCTATAATTTAATACAACCAAAATGTTCAGAGATTAGATTTTAATCATTTTCTTGCGGAAAAACAGCAGTCAAAATAACCGAACTAATTTTCCGCATCCATATTTTTGTCTCTGATATTTTTATCATTTTTCCCATTTCTCATCTATCATCATAATTTCATTTTTATTAAAGCCAGGAAAATTCAAAAAAAAAAATAACTCTCAATGTTCATATATTTTCAGTTTCATTTTATTGCCATTAAATAAAGCTCCACAAGATTTTTCCTGTTGCTTGCAATAAGAATGTGGATTCAAATAAGTGATTGTTGGTATGTGTGGCTAAAAACATGCACTCGAAATGTTGTAATACATACACACACACACATCCGTTATGCAAACTCTTGCTTTTGAATTTGTGTTGGTACAATAACACAACTAATGCAATTTAACAAACTATGTACAAACTGCATTACACAGCAACAACTCCGGGCATTCACTTTAAATTTAAATGAAGCCTTTACAAATTCCTACTTGCACACATTAGAAAATATCCAACGTTTGCTGCCGAACTGACTCATTTAATTAGCAGACAAGAGAAAAACTAGTTTCTGGTTTTTTATTTAAAAGTTTCTGCCTATAAGAATGTACTCTCAAGATTAATTTATATTCAAATGTGAATACTGAATTTTAATATTGTTAACAAGGTGCCCTCTGTCTGAAAGCAATGATTTTTTGAGGTTCTTTAAAAGTTAATTATTGGAAAACATTTGCACAACATCTGAGCCAATTTCTTATTGCTAGATAATACAAATTGCTAAGTCTACTCTTGCTTATAGTCATAAAGTGAAGCTGCAACTATAACTGAGACTTGGCTGTCCGTCTGCGCGTCCGTCTGTCATTGAAATTTCCACAAAATACCCAAGCGCTGCATTTATAAATACTAAAAATAGCAAAAAGTGAAAAAACAAAGTATAGTCTGCATACAAAAAACTTTGAAAATTATGTAAGACTAGCTGTAACTTTTGAATCATGAGAGATAGATACTTGAAATTTGCATAGAACATACATGCATACCCTCTAATTTGAAAATTTACCTAAACTTTTGAACCCTAAAAGGTTGAGATTTAAAATTTTCACAGTATATGTAGTTGGTACGCTTAGCAGACATAACCCAATTACGGGAGGAAATTATAAAACTTTGTGAATGAATCTGAGTTTCTATAGAACTAAAGGTCAAAACTATTCATGGTTAAATCCACGGAGCGCACAACAAGCCTATACTAGCTTAAGTGTATGTGGCAAAAAGACGTGGGCAAACAAACCTAAACTGATCTCAGCATCCTTGTAACAAAATAGTAAATGTTTGCCATGGCTGGGTTTGAACACAGTTCAAGCGCTAACGCATATCGTTCTGTATACGAAACAGCCAGTTATTGTCCAACTAATAAGTCTTCTATACTTGTTTTAATAATCTACCTCTAAAATATAAGCCACTGCAATTTTCGGCAAACTTTTTTCCTACTTTGAACTTAAAGCTAATTTATAACAATAAAAAAATAATTCAAAGTAAAAATTAATTAGAAGAATTAATACCGATTGCTGCAAACAAATTTCAGAACACTAAGATCAGCGCAGAAACTTTCACAATTTCTACTGAAGAGTTGAGAGATAAACTTTTTAGTTTATAGTCTTTTCATACGCTCATATAAAGGGTGTTTTTTTTCGATGTATTAAACTTTAAGTTGCAATAAAACAACGATGACATGAATTTTATTTATCCGAAAGATAATCTTGTGGCATTACATTTTGAATATGATTTCTGGCATATGACGGCCACGGCTGGCGCGGATGTAGCCCAATCTGGACGTCCAATTTTCGATGACTTTTTCCAACACTTGTGGCCGTATATCGGCAATAACACGTCGAATGTTGTCTTCCAAATTGGCTTATCCGCATAGACGAATGATTTTAAATAGCCCCACAGAAAGTAGTCTAGCGGTGTTAAATCACAAGATCTTGGAGGCCAATTCACATGTCCAAAACCTGAAATTAGGCGGTCACCAAACGTGTCTTTCAATAAATCGATTGTGGCACGAGCTGTGTGTTATGTTGCGCCGTCTTGTTGAAAATACATCTCCTAGACATCGCGGTTATTCAATTCAGTAATAAAAAAGTTAGTAATCATGGCTCTATATCGATCACCACTGACTGTAACGTTCTGGCCATCATCGTTTTTGAAGAAGTACGGACCAATGATTCCACCAGCCCATAAAGCGCACCAAACAGGCAGTTTTTCTGGATGTAACGGTGTTTCGACATACTTGAACTTGAGGATTAGCTTCACTTCAAATGTAACAGTTTTGTTTGTGGACGTAGCCATTCAACCAGAAGTGCGCTTCATCGCTAAACAAAAAATGTATGCCGCACAGAACTATTATTTTCGAAATAAAATTGCACTATTTGCAAGCGTTGTTCAGGCGTGAGTTTATTCATGATCAATTGCCAAACCAAACTGAGAATAAATCACTTGACAGCTGTTAAATCGGCCACCATCTTGAACAGCAATGCCAACTTAAAGTTCTATACATCGAAAAAAAAAAACACCCTTTACACATATGCATATATCACAATGTTTCTATGTTCCCACTTTGAATTGCATGAGACCTTCAATCATTTGCTTTATTATCTAATCAAGTTTTTTCTAAATTTTAAATATATTTACCGTTTTCATTCGTAACTGCATATAATAAAATGAGCAAAAGCATCACAAAATTTACAGTGCAGCGATGCATTTATAATTATAAATTATTACGTATAATTATTTTAACCATACTTTTTAAATAATTTTCAATGTCATTTGGTAAGTTTTTTTCACTAAATCCTTTTTTTGTTAATCTAAATCCCACTATAACCTTCGCCTAAACCATCTAATTATTTTAGCTTGCTACGTTTGCATGATATTAATAATAAATCGTGTGATTTTTTTCTTCTAGTATCAAATAGTTTTTACTGTGAATTTTTGTTCTCTCCATGTTTAGTTAGTTTCGCAAATATTTAACTAGATTGTTGCACCACATTAAACAAACTTCTAAGCACGTTTGTATCTCTGTAAATGAAATCATGTTGTATTATCTAACATGTGTAATTTTGAAATCTCTTGTGGTACGTTTTTGTATTTGGTAACCAAGTGAAAATAAAACATGTAAAAAACATTTGCTTTTTCACTCGAAAACACCCAACGAAATTGCTTATTTAAAATTGAATAATAGAGATTACATCTTGAAGGTTTTTTAAGTAAAGTTTTATGAGTTGAAATTTTTAATATGTAATATGATAGTACTGCTTTCTGAAACCGCTCGCTTGGTGCTGCAAATGCTGGCTGGCATTGTAAAGGAATATTGTAAATGATTTTTGGTTAAATATGAAATGGTTAAAATCATACTACTAGAAAATTTCTTTCAAAATTATAAACGTAAGAGCCCAATCAAATGCAAATTGTATTATACTAGGAGGCAAAGTTTTAGCTAAAGCATACTAGACATCTGCACAAGGTAAAAAATCGTGAAGATCTTAATTAGTTTAAGCACTTTAAGTCGAAGATGACATTGGGGAAAAGTGGGATTGGCAATGTGTTTGGCAAAGTCAACATATAAACAAAGCGGTGAGACTAAATGCAATGAAAATCGCTAAACCAAAGTAGTCACAAAAACGTCAAAATAAAAAATCATACTTTTTCAAAGCAACAGATTTTTTATAGGGCAAAATAAAAGCATTTAAATTATTGTTATATTAAAGAAAATAGTTATTAATAACTGCCGACAAACCCATGTCGTCACTTTGGTTGTCAGCCAACGGACTGTATTTTATTTCAAAGATTTACACCGGCTTTCATCATTGGCTTTAAATACTTGATTAGAAAAAGAAAACATTCTTATACTCCGCAAATATGTGTTTACATAGTTTTCTGATAAAAATAAATTGGGAAAACATATAAGTAAAGTAATTAAATGAATTTAGAGTACATTTTTGAACAAGTTTTATAGGAAGAAATTGTGCTGAAATGAATATCGGGTGGGTTTTGTCGTCAATAATTATAAAAGAAAATATTCACAATTATTTTATGTAGTTGCAGGTTTATTTTAAAAAATTGAAAAAATCGCCAAAATCCGAGTATAAATCGTCAAATCGTCAATGGGTTATTTTTAGTACCTAAAATCATCAAAATGACGATAAGTCGTCAAACTGGCAACTATGAGATGACATTTCTTAGAAATTTGTAGTAGGAGAGTATCGCCAATGAAATTATTTCAAACACTTACATATATAAAGCAGAGAGCTATAGATTTACGCAATTCAATTTCTGCTTTTAACAGAACGAAGAAAGCACATGATTTTAAAATGAAATTCCGAAAATGTTAATTTGTAGCAAAAAAAAAACAGAAAAAACATTTTATAAAAAACAATAGCATATTTATAATATATTATTCGAATAATTGACTCATTGCATGAGACGTCATCATTAATATGCCGCTGAATTCAATTTGACACTTGTTCCAGATGTGATCACGCATTAAAATAGCTTTACCTTAACTCGAATTTTTTTCTTTAGTCGCCTTAAGGGTTTATTCGTTTTTTCCACCCAGAATTATTCGAATAGTTTTCTTTAGTGAAGTAAACTTTTAGGTACTTTTGCATACTGTAGGGAATAAAAATTTACTACTTCTCTTTTATATAAAGACATCTAAATATTTTGACATCTAATAATGGATATTGCGCTGCTTAAATTTTATCTGTTCGAGCAGAAAAATATTTTCGTAAATAAACAGCATATTGACTCATGTAAAGATATCTGTCTGATCAGAGTATTACACAATGGCAGTCAATTGGCTTTTCACTTCTGTTGGAAGTTTTTATCAGTTCACAGATTAAACAGCTGTTGTTTAAAATGTCACAGCATCATTAATGTGCACTTGGATTGACTTCTAGAACAGAAGTTTTTGGGTTTTGTGAAACATAGCTGAACTAAACACATTTTAATTTTAAGCAAATCAATATTAATAATATAAATGTTAGTCATAGTGGATATACAATTAAATTTAATAACTGGAATTTTTATTGCATTGGAACTAAACTAAATTAATTAAAAACTACTAAAAATCTTCCTTTTCCAGATGTCTAGTAGCCACAGCAGCATACATCTAATCAAAAATAAATGAAAGTATTAACTTACAAGCACATCTAAGCCACATGTTATGTGCCTGCACCCAGTCTTCGTTTCACTCATGTGAGTAAAATTAAATAATTTTTTTCCTGTACTGATTAAATTAAAAACTCGTTATGAAAATGTTTACTCGAATAAATATATTTAAATGTATTTTTATCTTTCTGGTAATTTTAATATTATTCCTACACCAGTTTTGTTGAGTCTTTCATTTGCCACCAATTTGCACGCAGGGTATTTTAATTTTCAGTTCCAGTCACACTAGTGGTATAGGAAGAGCTGCACGTTGTAACATGCCATTAAAACCCACTCCCTCGCTCTATTAACAACTTTTGCATTGACTGTGTATGTAAACGAGAAATTTCCTCCATTAACAAGCATTGCAGTGTCAACTTCGTATTGCAATGAGGGCATGCATCTAACAAACTTTTGTATCAAATCCTACTCTATAGTGTATGGTGTAGTGTAATTATGCAACACGTCTGTGGTGTAATTATATGACACAAACTTGTAAATTTTCTGCAACCTCAAGGCGAAAAGTAGAAGAAAAGATTCGTTTTATACGTTGCTGATAGTTTTAATCTTACAACAGGTTTATATAACTTATTACCCAGCCAAGGAAATGTGTATCATTAAAATGGAAGAAACAAATTTTATTACCTTTTCAGTTTAACTATATTAAAAGGCAGCAAAAATACGGAGATGTTAAATTGAGTACAGTAGTACTGAGAAGTGCTGAAGAAAAATTAGTGCTAAACAAAATAAATGTCATGTCTTAAATAAAAGTTTTTTTTGCGTGTTATGCTGCGCAGGAAGAATTCATTTTCCAGGGAATTTGAAATCATTAAGTATATAGTAGAGCCAGGGCCCTTTCACTTGCAAATAGAAAACTTACTGTTTTAGACTGGAAGCTCAAAGTTTTTTAAACAAATTTATAGAGTTTAATTTCTGAAATCAAGACCTAACTGCCAGTTTGTCAATATCGAATATGTTCATTCCTTTGCTTAAAAACACTTAACACAGAAACAAAGCTATGAGTAAAAATAATGTAAAACAAAAACAAAATAAGCAACCAAAGTGAATATTGTTTTTGTGCTACCAAGTTCATGCAAGATTAATTTGGTAGCACAGATGATTATTTTTTGCTTCTTGCATCAAGCAGCTTTCAAATGTCAAATTTTTTTTCTTTTTGCAAAATAATTGCACCATTTTAAACGAAAGATTTTCGTTGGTAGAAAAATTTTGTGATAAAAATGTATTCGTTTTCATAGTGTTTAAAGTATAAATATGACTTTTAAGGTGCTTAGCAAATATTCAGACTTTGACAAATGAAATCACTTTACAGTAACAGAATTCATGTGTTAGTTTATGTTGTGCAGCGAATTCTAGTACACCTAACTGTTAATAAATTCGCCTTGGGATAGCGTTATATTACATATCAATGCTTTGCTGATTTCTTTATAATTTCGACCCACTGTTACAATGTTAAAAGTAAAGGAAATACGAATAGAAAGTTGGCAAATAAATTTTACCTCAAGAAAATAAATTAAAACAGCATAAGAATTCAGAAAATTTTTATTAAAAGAAAATAAACCTTAAGATATATTAAAACCTTGACGTAGATACTTTTTGTTCTTGAAAAACGTGTTCACACACACACGCGCACACACACTCCTACATTACCTTAAAACACAAACACTGGATCAGGTAGTGGTGCAACAGTAAGGTAACAAGTAAAACTTTTCTTTTTAATATTTAACCAGGGAGTTCATAAAAGAAAATAATATAAGAACCACTAGAAAATACTTAAAAGAAATAAAACAGAAAACAAAATGAAAGCGAAATCAGAATTCTCAACAATATTTGCGTGGCAAACACACACATACGCTCAATTACTCAGCCATAGGGTGAAGATAAATAAGTAAATTTTGAAAATAGTTTATGAACCCAGAGAGCAAGAAAGACCATCAATATTAAACGAAGGTGAATCGAAATGGGAAGCAAGTTCTATTTAATTTTATTTATTTATTTTATTCATTTCATTATGAAAAGCAATTGCACTAAATTTAAGCTCCCAGTCATCCAAAATTGTAGTGCAGTCGAGTGATGTAACAACACAATGCAGCAGCAAAATTCGAAACTCCCGCTTGCATAAGAATACTTGATTATATTAATCTCACTTCCTTTCATGTAATAATGAAAATTAATGATTCCTTTTTAAATGTGTGATATTAAAAATTCAACAATAACGAATATTTAACATGTTAATTCCTTAAATCTCCAAAATTTCAATTTTAACATTTTAATTTTCATACCCTTTGGAAAATTGTATTACTCGTACTTAAACAAATGAAAAAGTTTTATACCAATATACACACACACACACACACTGCACACATAAACACATCGCTAAGTACTTGTATGCAGTGGAGCGTAAAAATATAGTTCGCATAAAGTATAACATCAGTTTACACAAAGAAGTTTTTAAAGTAAAAAAAAAATTCATGTGTTCGTGTTAAAAAACAATAAATTTTTCTTTTTTTTTCACTATTCCAACGAAGAAAAAAACTGAAATCAATACCCATATAGTTACGAATTTTACAAATTCTGATGTTCTTATAACCACTCAGTTAACTTCAGTTTAATTATTATATGTCTAAAAATATGCCTCACATTATTAGTAAAGTAAAAATGTCTAGGTTAATATAAAACTAACGATCGCACCGCCATCTATGCTTTAATGGACTGCAAGGAATGCGTCACAAATTGGGCTAATAATAATACAGTATGCAATTTAGTTGTGACCTGGGCTCAAAGCAATATGAGTACTGATGATCGTGGTGGTGGATGTGGAACAGCCGTGCCAGTTTCACTAACGAATACTTTTCTTGTCTTCTTTAAAAATTTTATTTTATTATTTATTTATTTATTTATTTATTTATTTATTTACTTATTTATTTATTTATTTAAATATTTATTATTTATTTATTTATTTACTTATTTATTTATTTATTTATTTATTATTTATTTATTTGTTTATTTATTTATTTATTTATTGATTTATTTATTTATTTATTTATTTATTTATTTATTTATTTATTTATTTATTTATTTATTTATTTATTTATTTATTTATTTATTTATTTATTTATTTATTTATTTATTTATATTAATTAATTTATTTATTTATTTATGAATTTTTTTATTTATTTATTTATTTATTTATTTATTTATTTATTTATTTATTTATTTATTTATTTATTTATCCAAACAGCAAAAATTGAAGTCTTTTGCTTGTCTGTAGAAACACGAAGGGTCTTCGGCAGGAATCAAACTGGTGAGTTCGTGAAGAATTGGTAGAGTACTCTACCAATTCGTCCATCGAGCCATTCGAAAATTAAGACTTTTCAAGCGAATGTCATTTTAAATTTAAATAAATAATTACATTTTAATGAAAAATTTTACCCATAATATAATTTGCTTTTCCCCATCACTTCAAATTCTTTCACATATTTCTTTGGTAACTTTTTCACCGCAACTGTTAGTTCACCCAACTTGGCAACAGTCCCTAAAGTGTTAATATACTTCTTGAAATTTGCTTCTCTTGTTACTTCTTTTGTAACAAGAAAAGCATACTTGCTTGTGTATATGTGCGTGAATTAAGTGTATTTGTTGGAGTGTGATACACACTTTGGAAAAGTGAAAATTAGCTAAATGATTTGAGGAAAATTACAGCCAAGTGTTTTGTTCTTAGTAAAAATGTGTGAATGGCATTGAATGAAGAAAAACTCACATGTTGTGTAAAAATGAATCTCTAAAGAATATTTGGAGCATAAAATATAAGTAAACAACAGGCCTCGACGAACAAATAAGAAATTAAATATGTAGTTTTAAGAAATTAAAAAGTGACGAAGTGTTAATATTCTTGGCAAAGAGTTAAAGAATAATATTTAAATAATTTGCATTTCTCTTTTTGCTGCGGAAAAGTAACAAAAATATAGAACTGTTGATCTGTAGTTTTATTACTAAGCACCGGCATTTGAGGGAGTGCAAAGAACTTTTCAGATATACAAATAGACTGGTAGTACCAGAACTATAATGAGAGACACAGAACTTCACAATATCTTTTAAATTTTGTTAGGACTTTCAGAGTTATCGCATAAACTGTTCAGCAGAAGAAAAAAATTCTTTAAGAATGTCTACATTTTTGTAATCGTACGAAAACTGTACACTGTTACACATACATATGTATGTAGGCCAGTTAAAAATAGCTTATTTTTAAAATACTAGAGTAACCTTGCTAGCGTTGCTCGATAGTACAATAATTTTAAGGCTTTGATCTAAAAACTAATTATTCCTAGTATATCGATAAAATGTATTGTCATAAATGTAAACGAATTTAAATACATTTATATGGGAAGCAATCCCCACATAAATGTATTCTTCTATCGATCTTACTTCCTCCGAATTGCGAAAGTTTTTTTGTGGCAAAATTATAATGATTAACATTTTTAAAGAAAACAAAAGAAAAGTAAAGTTGAAGACTTATTGGCTGGGGAATATATCGAGGCTGTTTCATGTCCACCACGATTATCATCAGCACCCAAATTGCTTCGGGCCTAGGTCACAACTCATTGCTTATTGTTTTTTAGGTTCTTCAATACTGACTGTCTGTCTATATTTAGTCGATCGATCAACTTTCAATTTATTACAGAGCCACATTTTAGTAAACAAATATGTTTTCTATATTTGTGTGAAGAACAAAAACATATTTTCATATTTTGTTATTTTTTCGGTATAAATTATGTCTTAGAAAAACATGCAGTTAATCTTAAAATGAATTTATGAATTACTTAGATAAGTAATATTGAAAATAATTTTTAAATACAGACCTCACACAGGAAACGCTGTTTTATGCATAAACGTCACAAAAGTTATTATTGCTGACATTCACACTCACACACACACACACACACACATAGACACATAATATGTTTTACATACATTCTTAGGAAATATTAACAAACACCTATTTAATTAATTTTATAACTGAATTGCTTAAAACTTTTTTTCTTTTTGCTTGGCAAACCATACTCTTTAATATGCATTTCACACATCACAACGATTTGCTCTTTTTTATTTTCATTTCTTTTTTAAACTCATTGCTCATTAACTTTACTCTAATTTCCTTCCTCTTTTCACACACAAAGCACTTCAGCGTTATGACAACCAACTGCGCAGCTGATTTTCGCTGCTGCTGCCGCCACCTGCACTGGTGCAGCCAACCATCTTTTTCGCACGCACTTTTTGCCAGGAAAAAACAACTTTTTTGTAAAACTATCAACATTTTCGAACAATATACTTATTAATTTACGTTTATTTCAATAAACTATTGATTTTATTACACTTTTAAGCACAAATTCAATTAATTTTCTGCTGGCATCCACGGCAAACATACGCGCACCACAAAAGTTTTCACAAACTAAAACGCAGTGGAAAAGGAAATCAAAATTAAAGAGAATAACAACAACCTGTTGAGGCAGCTTATATGTTAGTGAGAGAGAGTGGAACGGACTATTGTATTTGAGCTGCATGCAAAAACTGCATCAATTGGAGTGGGATATTCGTTTTTTTTCTTTTGTTTTTATTTAAAATCAGACTCAAACCAACTCATGAAAATAAAATCTATTCGAATTACATACAAGTTTTATATGAGGTCGGCCAAAAAAAATCACCCTATTGGAAGTTCCTCTTATTTTTGCAAATGGTGGACAATGTCAAAACTGCTTTTAAATTTGTGAACCAGACAGTTGTAGAACACAAGTGAATAAGACGTGGAGCGATATACTCCCCAAGAACGCAGAATAATCTAAAATCATAATGAGCGATTAGGTTCATTTCCACCTCAGGGCATGCGTGAACAAGCAAAACTATCACTTTTGGGGCACCGAAAATATACGAGTGATGCGCGAGGAGCCATTATACCCCCTCAAAGTGACTGCATTGTGTGCTGTTCATCGAACCATTGGTTTTCGAGGACGCCGCTGGTCAAACGACAACGCGCTTTAGGGTCATGTTAACCGAGTTTTTTCTGCCGCAATTGAACGAATTAGGTCTGGAGAACAAGCAGTTCCAACAGGACAGAACAACGGCAAGCCACAACCGATATTCTGGGAGCTAAACAACATCGGATAACTTCTTTTGGCCCGCCAGTTACGAAAAATCGGTGTTAAAATGTAATTAAAAATTATTTATTTTTTGTGAGTACCAGTGGAAGATTTTAAGAAACTCAAAAATAGTATTTTTTTAAATTTGTTTTATTTATTGATATATTAACTACAAGTTTTTTGTGTAATTGTATTAAAGCACACGACAAAATTCTAGCAACCTTACTCATAAAAATTGCATCAGATCTATGAAAGCCTTATTTCACAAATTTCGTTTAGTAAGCATACAATTTTTCCATGAATAAGGTAGAAGAAATATTGATATATAGTTTCAATGGTTAACATATATAATGTAAATTTATTGATTTTAAATAAATACAACGAATGAGCCACCTCATTAAAAGTGACTACAGGATAAAGAGCCAGTTATAATATAATTTCAAATAATATATTTGCCTTTTTTTTTAGCAAACAAAAACGATTTTTGGGTCTGTTTCATAACAATGAAAAACGATTCTCTTGCGCTTTATTACTTGTAAAACACAAGCAAAAATTTTAATATATTTTTCTTTCATATGTAGTAATAAGAAAATGTTCTTTCACTTTTGTGAAGCAGTCCATTTTAATTTTTTGTTTAAAAGTCAAGTTGTATATAACTTATTAAATATAAATTTGCATTAAATTAAACATTAAACATAAATTAAGCATATACATACATATAACGTTAATTTAAATAAATATCAATTTATTGCCATGTTGAAAAAAACATCATCATCGGCATTATAGTATGATGTTTTCACTACCAAAATAAAAAAAAAATCGTTGCAAGAACTTGTACTAAACATCATTAAAAATAAATGGTTTACAGTTATAAGTTTAGCGAATAATAATCCAATGCAATATAATTTCTGTGCCATAATGGCTCGATTTCTGATAGCAACCAAACTTGAGTTGCCTTGCCAGTTGCCGAAAAAGTATTACAGATGGCAACTAGCTACAACAGCTAGCTACTCGATTTGTTGTTTTTGTCAGCAACCATTTTATGGCAAAAAGCTTACTTTATTTTAGGTCTATTAATCTTTTCTAGTACAATTTCTAGAAAACTTTGTAAATATAAACGTTGAATAAACAAGAAATATTTTTTATAAATAAGCCAATAAAAATTTTAATATAAACTAAATTTAATAATAATACCAATAACAACTTCTTATTGAAAACCTGTTGGACTTTTTTTTATAAAAAAATGCGTAGTTCTTTATTTGTTTTTGTATTTCCAAAAAATTTTTGTTTACAAAATTTTTTGTTAATCTGTAAAAAAAATAATTTTCGACAGCCTTTCGGCAACTAGCTTTATTTTGCTGCCAGTTGCCAACAGGCAACGCAACTAAAGTTTGGTGGCTATACATAATCGAGTCATGAGAAAACTTTAAAAAAAATAGCAAGAAATCTTATAAGAACTTAAAAGAACACAACTAGTGCAAAAGCGCAAAAAATATGCAACAGGAAAAAATATATTTAAATACTTGAAGCAATGGCAAAGCACAAATTGACGGAGGAAATTCAACGGGAAAAATAAAGTTGAAGTCTTCTTGGCTGGGGGACAACCAAATGTTTCGTACCCACCACAATACTGATGAGCAGCCAATTGGTTGTACATGTACTGATTCGGTTGCAGCGATGCTTAAGGTTTGATTTACCTTCTGCCTGTATGAATGTTTTCAATCAGTTCTATTACTTTTACATGGAGTTCAAATCTAATGCCATTAAATTTTGATTTGCTGATATTCACGAATAAATCATTATCCTTATTAGAATAAATGTGATTGAAAGAAAATAGTATATTCAACAAATTGAATTTGAAAAAGTGCTTTAATAGTTTTGTCAAATATATTATTTTAGGCCTAAAAATAGACCTTATTAATTTTTTCTTCCTTTTTTCAGCCGTCTATATGCCGCCGACATTTCGTTGATGCTGATCAAGAGAACTCGAAAATCCAAAAAACAAAATGAGAATTGGATATGTGCAAACAAACCTTTAATACAGAAAAAAAAATGTTTCGTCTTCCAATTCGATTTTGCTTGCTCTGAATTTATAATTGCTTAAGTTTCGAAAAAAATATGAAGAGATTCTAAGCCAATTTTTCAATTTCAAAATAAAATTAAAAGAACTCAATTTTATTATTAGTATTAAAACTTCCAATAGAAATGCGTAAAACGTTCTATATAAATATGTAAAATAAAATGAGAGAAATTTTAAAATTTATACAAAAAGTAAAACTAGATATTTTTGCGCACTAAAAAGCAACATAATTTTAAATTATGAAACATTGTTATTCGAATAGTGTATGAAGCATTTTTTACATACAACATGCTTAGATAATTTAATTTTGAATTTTTTAAATTTTTCCATTAAAATATAAAAGTCCAGTTTAACTGTTGCAGCAGATTATTTTAGTTTGGGTCACTATTAAATCATTGTTTAATTTCGAAAACAATTTTACCTAAAGGCGTGTATATTAAAGAGGTGTAGAATTTTAACCAATAATCCAAGATTAAACTTAAAACTGTGAAACACAACAATGAAAAACTATAACTAAAACATAAATAAAAATCGATTTTTGAAAGGTTTGTATAAACAAGAGGGGAGAAGAGAAAAAAAAACACAGTTTAAATACATAATTTAGAAAAACCTTAAAAGTGCAAATAATTAAGTCATTTCCACAATATTGCTCTTTGCAGCACTTGCCGTGGTAGAATGTGTTGATGAGACAGCGGAGGCAGAAGCAGTTGTGTTTACATGACTGCCGCCAACACCTGGAGCTGGGGCTGGTGTAGACGCAGAGGGAGAGGGTGTTGATGAAGACAATGTACCCATTTCACTGCCTGTGGTAACAAAACGTTGCATAAATTCACGACAACGTGTATCACGATAATAGTCCATAGATTTCGTAGTGCTGCGTAACAGAACACGACCAAATATGGTGGCTGTATAAAATATTTTGCATAAATTTGTGCTTTCAAGAAAACAAAGATATTATTGTTTTTATTTAAAATAATTACTCACCCACATGCATGGCATTGTAGTATTTCCGTTCAATGCCCTCCCTTAAGAACATACACAAATGCACGAACACATTACGTTTGGGCGAACTCAATTGGGCAACCAGTTCCATGGCTTCGGCGGTGGTATTGGTTTTCAAAAGATCTTCCACATAGGGATCAAGCAAAGGCTTCTCTGGCAAGTTGAGTAGCATAAGTAACGCTTCGGCCGCAGCAGGTGGTGTATCAGCTGAAAATGAAAAGCATTAAAAATATTCCTTCAATTGTTTTGTTCTTACAGCAAACTTACGAAATTCATTGCTGGACCAGGTGTCCAGCCAATCTCTGATCGAATTGAATTTAACATCCTTAGCACGTTTAAATTCCAACGAACTCAGCGAAAAGGCACCCTCAACATTAGGACCCTGTTTATGCAAATAGTCGATTAGTAAAAAGAACTCTCTGGGCATGGTCACACGAAATTCGGGGGAATTGTCATTCATCTACGCAAATATGAAACCAGTCTCAGTTTACTATTATTTTCTGCTTTGGAAAAGGAAGTCTTACCAGTTGCTTGATTTGCTGCTGATCATACTCGCATAAAGGACGATCGGTGCGGCACAGGGTTTCCATGGATAAGCCAAAGCAGCTGGGCTTATATTCGCCCGTTACTGTGATGAAAATATGAGGTCCATTTTTCACTTGCAGTATTAGAATATCGAAATCGAACTTCCAATTGCCAGTGGTGCGTATTTTATGTAATAAGCTGGTTATGGAATCCGCATTGGCCATTAACTTTACACGTATACTCTTAGTAGAATCTGAGGCACAATAGCGACTGCTTTAAATTATGATATTTTTTTAACAAACGAAACTTACCAATCATCAGACTTTCTGCTCGGGGCTCTACTCTTAACCATTTCTCACAGATATCATTTAGTGGTGGATCTTTGCGTTTAAATTCAAAATCCACTGGTATGGGACAGGCATTGGACACAGTAAAATCACTAACAGCCGGCTCATTGAATCGCACCACACCAAAATCGATTATGGTTTTTTCAACCGTTATCTGTGGCTGACTTTCGTTTTCTCGTTTATCCAACAGCTTCAGCACCTCCTCGTGCACTTTCTTGTAGCGATGATCATCACGAGTCTTTATATTCACACGAAATACCGCATACACTGGTTTGTGGTCACTTTGCCGGACATCCATGACACTGTCATAGGCCAGTTGTTGTATGCGAGAGCCCTTCCACAATATGCGATCACAGTAGGCAGGCGCTCTTTGCTTCTCACTGCTATCAAAGTTATCCGTGCCCGGATCATATTTGTATGTAGGACGGAATTTAATGGGACCTTCTGTGTAGCCCTCAAAACAGTTGCCCTTGCGCATCTCCTGACGAAGTTGGTCGTATGGTAAAAGTATTTCCGCCGCATTGGGAGCTGATCTAGACATGGGCAATTGCAAACCGGGTGGCTCTTCGATGCGATAATTTAAGTCACCAATCCAAAAAATGTGACTGAAAAAGAAGAGCGAAATTTTCTTGTTAAAATAACAATTACTTAGTAATACTAATAATACCTTTTCTTATATTCGCAACGATTTTTCTTCGCAACGTACAAGAGACTTTGTTATGTTTTTAAAATACATCCTTTATCAATTTGCAATTTTTTTTTCAGTGGTTTCAATTTCATTGCATTTTATTGCATTATAAAGTGACCACAAACTGTAATTTTTAAACAATCTTTTATTTTGATTTTATTCTTACGTTTTTATTTGTCTTTAAATGTTTTATTTTATATGCTCATTATTACAATTTTCCGATATCTAAATGTAGTATTTTGTTGGAAGCATTTCGCAACAATACTTTATATTTAGAAACTTTAAATTTAAGTGTGATTGTACAATAGCCAAAACCTTTTGAGTTTAGAAAGCAGAGGCCCAAAAAGGCCAACCTTTTTGCTATCGACAAATTGTTTATGTCATCATTCATATTTTTCTCTGTATTGTTTTTTACCTTATTTTTTATTTATTATTTAAATTTCATTAACTTTTTTCCAATTTTATTCTTTATTTGTATCTTTTATTTTATTTATGATTTTAAGTCTTCAGATAGATGTAGTTATCTTTATATAAAAACACTAAATAACAATTTTTATGAATTACTTTGTTTTCTTATGAGAAAACTTCTTCAGGAATGTTTGTGTTTATAAAATTCAAAAGGGTTTTTCTATAATAAATAAAATAACCCGAAAAAAGTTTTAGCATACATATCCACAAAACTAATAGCATTTAGTAAGTACATGTGTGCATATGTTAAAACTTTTTTCATGTTATTTTATTCCCTTTTATAAAAAAAAACTCGAGTTGTATAATCAACAAAAACATTCCTGAAGAAGTTTTCATAAGGAAAATTGTTAATTAAATAAAAATTGTTAATTAAAGGTGGCTGTTCTGAAAAACTCGCCGAAGAGGAGAAACTTTCTTTGGCAAACAAAAACAAGACAGAACATAAGGAATTGTTTGTGTTGTCCATACATTGCAAGAGTAAAATCAATGAGACAAATGACCACGCGTATCTCTCTCCCTAGTAAACGGTAAATTTTTTATGAAACACGGAAAAAAGTTGTTCTTGCTCTTGATATGTTGTTCTTTTTTTCTTTGTTAGATTCACCTCACTAGCACATGTTATCGAATAAACGACAATGTCTTTATGTGAAAAAAGACTTCGAGCTCAACTAATTTTTTCAACAGATACATATGTATATATATACATGTATATGTATGTATATATGTATAAAGGCCAAAGAAAAATAGGACCAATATTTTCTATTTTATTTTCTTTATTTAATGATTACTGTTCCTTTTTATTTTTTCTGTTTTTAATTATTTTATCTTATGTTTTTTCGTTTTATTTTCTTCATTTTGTTTTTATTATTTTTTGTTTCTTTATTTATTTGTTATTTATTTTTTTATTTTTTATTTTTTTATTTTTTATTTTGTTTTACTTCTTAATTCAAATTTTCAGCATAATAAAGATTTTTATTTCTTATTTATTTTTTTTTTTATTTATTTTTTTATCTTTTATTTCTTATTTATTTTTTTTTATTTATTTATTTATTTTTCTATTAGCCTTATAATTAAAATTGAAAGCTAACATTTTTAGGCCAACTTAGGTCTTCAGCGCATTTTAATTTTTATTTCTTTTTTTATTGTTTTTTTTCTTTTTGTTTGTTTTTTATTTTCTTTTTTATTTTTTATTTTATTATTTTTTTTAATTTTGTATTTCTTTTATTTTTTTTTTTTATTTTATTAATTTTTTATTATTTTTAATTAATTTTTTATTTTTAATTAATTTTTTCTTATTTTTAATTAATTGTTTATTCTTTTTAATTCATTTTTTAAAATTTTTAATTAATTTTTCATTAGTTTTAATTGATTTTTCATTAGTTTTAATTAATTTTTTATTATTTTTAATTAATTTTTTATTATTTTTAACTAATTTTTTATTATTTTTAATTAAATTTCTTATTTTATATTAATTTTTTTTATTTTATATTTTTTTGTTTTATTTAATTATTTTATATTTTTTTGTTTTATTTAATTATTTTTTTTTTGGTTTTTTATTTTATTATTTATTTAATTTTTTATTTTATTTCTTTTTAAATTTTTTTTTTTTTTCAAATTATTTATTAAAAATTCAAAGTAGCGGATTTGCAGCTAAATGTTTTGTGTTCACCAAAAAAAAATTATAATTTTTCATTTGGGATATTTTGATCTTTTTAGCTCTGCGTCTATTTCCTCTCTTGGACAATTTATATGATTTTTATGATTATGTTTATCTTAAATTTGTCTAACAACTATAATTTGCCATGAACACAACTTCGATTTTTTTCCTTATAAATCACAATAAAGCAAGTTAAATTTTGATTTCCAAATACCAAGAATAATATTCTAACTTACTCGTGATCGTTTATAGTCCTCCTCAGTTCATCGTCAAACATTAGGCCTTTAACAATGCCCGCATAATCTTCATTGCGGGCTTCAACGAAGCCCATGTGAGCAGCCAAATGGGAGTTAACAAAACACAAATTTGCTTCATTTAATTGCAGGCTTACAGCAACGCCTCCTTTATTCCCTAAAGCATTTAGAATGCCACGGGCAATCGTTTTGACATGGTAGCGTGTAATTGATGAGCGTATTTGGCGTTTAACGATTACAGTCAACATCATGCCCACCAAACGCACCGAAGTCAGTTCTTCATACTCGCCTTTGTCATGGACACTCTCAAGCATTTTATTGCTAAAAACAAAACAAAAACCAAGGATATGTTAAAAACTTATTTAAGGTTTGAATATTTAAGGTTCTCATTCATTTACATCCACAAGGCATCTGGCCGATTTTCACTAAAAGTTATAGCTTTTGCTGAGGTGTCCAACTCCTGCAGAGCAATGGCATAAATGTCTGGTGGATGTTCGCAGGCAGCCAACCATAAATGTAAAGGTGAATCACAATATGTTTTATTATTAACATTGAATGTAGCACAATAAATTCTGGAAAAATAAACAGAGAAATAATTTATAATTTTGTAATTCAAATAATTTACTTAAAAACTTACATAAAATCTTTGTACTTTATGTATTCACCTTCTCTGCGCTTCATTTCCTGTTTAACTTCGCCTATCTGACGATAGTCGTTAATCCATGCAAAGCTCAAAGCATTCGATTCATTCGTTGTGTGTACCATGGACATTTTGGCTGATATGATTTGTGCTTGAAATGTCTCAAAATCTGAAGAATCTTCGTCGGTTATAATGGGATAGTAAAAGTACTTTGATGGCGTTTCATCGGCGTTTTTTAAAGTAAATTGTAACTGTGATATGGAACCTTTTTTGTCTGAAATAAAAAAAATTACGCTCAGCGGTGGTCAGAGAAACCGATCTTTAACAAAATAAATAAGAAACAAATAAAAATAATATTCAAAAAAAAATGTTATTTGGTTTTGTGCTATTACATTGAAGCTCGTATTACAATCAATTTAATAAACTTGTACATTTATAAAATCAAGTTGATTTGAAAGAAAATCTTAAAATGGTTATATAAATCTTATAGGTATAAATAAGATTCCATCTCTTGAAATAAATGACAAAAATCTGATTCACTACTTTATGTATATGTATGCAACTTCTTGTAGCTATCGCCCAACTTACCGCATCCAATTTGAAAAGTTTCATTTAAAGGAAAAACTTTGTCTATGGTAATATCGCTGGCGTTTCTGGCAGGCGAACGGGTGGCAGTCATGGAGAATACCGCATAAGTGCCACCCGAAATAGAGACCACCAAACTTAACAAGCGGCTAATATGCTGTTGACCTACAATTTGATATGCTTCAAAAATCTAAAACAAAGAAATCCAACAAACACTAAAAAAATTTAAATAAAATAGAACAAATAACACAGATTTACCGATAAAACATTTTCGTTCTCTTTCAGTTTGTGTTGTATAATTTGTTTTGTGGTTAATTGCTGTTGTTTCTCCTTGTTAGAACTTAAAGCATCGTTGGAATTATTTCGAGATTTTGTTAAGCTGGATGTCGAAACAGCAGCTGATATGGTGGGTATGCTTGTGCCCCCTAAAGATGTCATGGTTTTGCTGTTGCTGCACTTAAGCAATTTAATATAAGTACCTATATGTATATCTGCTGTATTTACTAAATTTATTGACTTAATTAATACAAAAGCATTAACTGTGTGAATTTATAAATTTATCAGACACTTGAATAATCACTTTCTATTGTTAAAAATTCAATGATTGACGTAGTTGTACTTATAAATAACTTTCTTCTGAAACTTAGTATTCACTAGATAACAATTTTTTCTCAATAAATGTACGGCTAAGGTATCTATAAACTGTGGTACTGCATTTAACTAATATTAAACGCTGTGGTTGTTAGCAGCAATTGTAATTTGTTTATTTTTCACTGCTCTCTTCTTCCAACTGCCATCCATCGATTAATAGAGAGTGAGTGGGTGTAGTTTTCACATTTCATTGCCAATGTTATACGATACTTAAAAAAATTCTCGTCAGGTTTAATTTTTTTAATGGCACACGTTCACTAATAATGTTTGATACAATTTATTGACTTCTTATCAGGAATTTTGTAGAATTCGTCAATTATTAAGCAGAACGTATGAATAATTAAACATTCTGCAAAATTACTGCTTATTTTTCCAATTGCTGTCAGCCGTCTGTCAATTGCTAGTGCTGTAATTTTGTTTAACAGTTGTTCATTCACAATAGCTTCTGTTCGTTACTCCTTTTGTACCCAAAATTAAGAATAGTGATGCCATATGCGTAGAAAAACAAGTACTTTATCCAAAATGTAATAAAACTCAAGCGAAAATTATGGTAATTGTGATTGATTGTACTAGACCCGGTTAATTAGTAACTGTCAGCTAGTCTATCGCGATCTTAAACAATTACTGTTTGCAATTGCTTAATATATTTGTAATAAATAAATGAACTATATAAAATCAAGTGTTTTTATAACTTAGATGTATCAAAGTTATTGTATGGCGATTCATATAAAGTAAATAAATTAAAGGTGAAATACATAAAGTTATTAAGGAAATTCGTTGCTGAAAAAACAATTGCAAGGCACGCTGTGTTTTAGCGCAAAGTTGTTGCAAAATTTTCGCGTCTTATAATTTTGTACATACGTGTGTGTGGGTGTTTATAAAGTGGCAAACAAAGCTCGTCGGTGTAAAGTTGATAAATATGCTTATGTTTGTATGTACACACATGCTAACATTTGGCTTTCGGTGTAAAGTTGATAAATATGCTTAGGTGTGTATGTACACACATACTTACATTTGGCTTGCAATATTCCAAACAATTAAAAACGTTATGCTTAATATTAATGTATAAATTAATAAAAAAGTTAGCTATGCTCAGAAACTATTTCTTTGCCAAAAAGTGCCAGTAATCTATTTGTGTTTTTGTTTTTCAACTGAAAAATTCTTCAGCCTGCAAACAAAATGAATCTTTCGCAATCATATTTTTGGCTTATTTTGGGTGAGTTAAAGTATTTTTTTTTCGAAATCTTGCATATGATCATTACTCCAATAAAGAAAATTTACTTGAAAAATTTGCTCGTCTGTTAATGGTAGTGCTAGAATTTTGTTTGCCAATTTTCACTCACAATAGAAAGCATATGTTTTTAGGGCATTTAATTCACAACAGTGGTGATACTTCTGATTACAAAAACACGTTACCTTTGAAATATTGTAAATGTGTACAATATCAAAACTAATATTTTTAAAATGTGTATTAAATAGTTCAAAAAAATAAATTATATGAAAATATACATATAATCATACGATATATAGAAGCCATATGTTATATGGTAAACTAAGGGTGTTTTATATTTCACTTAACGAATGTTGACACAATATAATGTATTTACATACTTCAATATGCCTTATAAAAGCTATATTAGAATGTACATGTATGCATTTCCATTTTTCTCTTATGTAGTACAAAACAGAAACAAATATACATATATGTATGTATATATAAACGTCTATAAAATATGATTTTCATAAGTGCTGTATTGCATAAATTTTTGATTATTAACATTTTAAAATACTAAAAATCTCAAAATTTCTTTGTAATGGACTTCAAATTGTATAATAACTAATGCTTGTTTCTCTAAATGCTAACGAAACTTTTTTTCAACTTTTCAATTTGTATTAAAAACAGTAAAAAAAATTTTAATTTTGTTCTTGTTGGTTTCAATACAACTATGCTAAAGAAAACTTCGATTTTGATTAAGGAACAGAAATGATTCATTGTAACTTTAGACTCATTTTAACGAGCTGATGGTTGCTAGATATTAAAATATATTTCTTAATTTTGCAATTTAATAAATTTACTGCTATTTCACCATTATCAAACACGTTCGTTCATTTGCATAAAGGCATTAAAAAAATTCGAGCCGTTGTGTTTGTTTGAAACAAATTTAGGGTGACAAAAAAAAAAGAATGAACTGATTTTTATTTTTGAAAAAATTTGTTTAATAACCACTGCTTTTTACTATAGCAATCACAATGACATTTTCAGGTTATTGTGATTGATTCTAATAAGAACAAAATCATCCGGTTATTGACTGAGCTAAGCGACTATCATTTACACAATTTTATAACTGTCACCTACATAACTACGCATGTAGCTGGCATCCTTTAGCCAGTCTATCGTGAGTTTTTATTTTAGCTGCCTGCCTTTTTGATAAATAAATTGAGTGTATAAATTCAAGTGTTTTTATAAATTAAACGTTTAAAAGTTGTTATTTAGCGTGTGATACATATAAGTAAATTATATTAAGAGTGAAATAAATAAAGTTATTATTAGAATTCGTTGTTGCAAGAAAGCTACAAGGCATGCGGTGTGTGAGCGCGTAGTTGTTGCAATATTTTATTGTCAAATGGTGTTATACGTTGGTGTGGGTGTATGTTTGTAAAGAAAGACTAAGTATAGAAAACCGATTAAGTTAAATCCAAAATGTATGCATGTAAATATGTATAACAAACATATATCTAGTGCTTAAAATTTACGCATGTGCATACCTACACACATTCATATGTGGGATAGTTAGACATAACTTCATTCATTTCATAAGTTAATAACAATCGAAAAGTGTTTCTAACGCTTATTTTTCTGTGAGAAATATGGGAAAATGTTTATTTCAGCCCAAAAGAAAATAAAATTGTTCTTGCTCGATTCACATTATTTGCTTATTATAGTAAGTGTACCTTTTTTTTGTGGAATTCTTGCACATGGACATAACGCTAACACTACAATACCAGTAACGGCCACATTAGTTTTTTCTGAATAAATTGTTTCAAATTAGTTTTTCCTTGAAAGTAATTGGGTTTTTTCTAAAAAAAACAGTTTTTTTTTTCTAATTCTTTGTTATTTTATTCACGAACAACACCCTACGTGTTAGCAAATAATGCATTAAAAACAATTTCTTTTAGCTTTTAGCAAAAATATATATTTTTTAAACAATAACAAACAAAATATATTCATTGTTGCAATCACAACGTATTTAATACTGTTTTCTATAGGTCTACAACGGCATTGTTCATAAAAGTAACAACAAATCATTCATTCACATTTGCAATTGAACTGAAACAGAACTGTTGCTGTTAACATACCAGAAAGCAAATTGTAAACTAATTCTGCCTTAAGGCTCTTGGCACTGCCTAGAAAAGGTAATTTGTATATGCATCGAATTGAATCCACATATTTTATTATGCAAAATCCAATAACAACTTTCACTAATTTTTGTTTTGATTACATTTTAAGCGAGTTGTCGGTATATTCAGCTATTATTATTGTGCCGGCATTAGCAGATGGTGGTAATGAAGGTTATTAATTGAAATAATGATAGGTGTATTGCTTTGCTAATGAATGTAGTGTGTCCCTACTCTTGTAACACAAGTTTTCAATCGACAGTTGGCAACGCATAACAAGTGATGCATTTTACCACATTTAAAAGAGGTTTGGATTGCAAGCACGTCTTTATCATCACACTGCAATACCGTAATACCTTTTATATTATCTAAAGGGCAGGCAGTGCGGAGGGAGAATTTATGGAAATTTAGGTTTCCATAAAACTTTTGAGAATTAGTCTATTGCTATTAAATAATTGAAAATATTGTTGTCAATAATTAAATAAATTAACACAGCAATTTTGTTACAAACAAATTCCTCTTCCCTGTAGAAATAAACCGCTTTCTTCAAACACGAGTGTCCAAATAAATTTGGACAATTATGTATTTTATATAGGTACATGAATTGAAATGAAACTTGAATGAAATCTTATTTATTATATTTCTACTTTTTAAACACTACAATCCGTTAACGTTTGAACTTTGTTTACTTGTTTTCAATTGCAAATTGTGAATATACATTACTCTTGCACTAAATGTTGCTGGAGTTGACAAATGGAAAATGACATACGCAAAGCGCTGCTTTTCCAGCAAGCCGAACTTTCCTCATTGAAATTAAAAAAGAAATGCGGTCGGGGGACCCCCGTTAGGAACGAATGTAATACAAGGTGAAATCTGTATGTTTTATTATGTGTTGTATTTGAAATTTTATATGCTTCTTAAAATTTTTGGAACGTTTTATTTTTTTACTTTTGTCACATGCAGTATTTTTTTGTCAATCTGCTACAAAACGAAGACAATTTTTCAATATTGCTGTTTTTGTTGTGACATACTTTACTTTAGCGACATCTATCAACTGATAGTGTCCGTTTTCACAACTAATTAATATTTATTGGTAGGTGTCTCCGCTGCTGTCAGCGGACAGCAATTGTTTGTCAACAGATACACCAATCCATATAAACAGCGCACACGCTTTCGTGACGATTTCTACTAATTCGCACTACCAGCAAGCCGCGTTAAGGATCTTCGTTCCAAAAACTTACTTTGTCACTCTGGATCAGCCATCGACGTGAACAAGAGCTACATAAATATTAGTTCCTACCACTTTAATTTTTTTTTTTTTAATCAACAAGAATCTAAAGGTGATTAATGTTAAAAGGAAAATTTAACTAACGCCTTGTTTTATTTCTCTTTTTCCCTAACCCCAAATATATTTACTCATTTTGAGTAATTTTAAATTTAATAAATTTGTTTGGGGTATTTGCTCTAAGCAAATTTATTTTAGCGCAAAAAAATCTCTTGTAGAAAGCAGCCTTTTTTGTTCAACGAGCTTCGATATTATTTTCACACCGGCCTTTAAGTTGTATTAGATAAAGTTTGATGAATTTAATTTTATGATTATTAATTATTTTATAAGGCTTTAGCTCAATTTCACTTCCCCAGGGTTTTTTTGTGTGCTAAAATTGTAGGGATCAACATTAAAAACCGTAAAGTTAATGACTTCAATTTTATTTTTCTTGTCTTCAAGCCTTAATTTGTAACTTTATACTGTAAGTCATATAAATTTTTGATGCTAATTGTTTTGAAAAAAACATCAAAACATTCCTGAGGAAGATATCCATTGTGATATCGAAATATTGAATTTAATAAACACTTGATAAAGAAAACAAGTGACCTTAAGGCTCGAACAATTAAAACGGTAAGTCATATATTACAATTGTTAAACATTTTGTCGGGCTTGAGTTCGATTTTACTTTTTGCAGAATTGAGCAAGATATTTTTCTGCTATACAATTTTAGCAGATCAACATTTATAAAGGAGACAAGAAAAGTAAACCTGAAGACTTACTGGCTCTCGCTCGTTGAATGAAAGCTCTACAAACGATCAAATTAGTTCGATATCAATGAACTGATAGCACAGAAAAATTTCTTTAGATGAATATTACCGCCAGGTCCTTAAAGTCAATTGAAATTCAGAGTGCGCTCAGTTACATGCAAAATAATAACAAATTTTAAAATTTGGTTGCTGTCTTCCATGGTTTTGCTCAAGCGAACGATGTCGAGTGACATGGCGGACCTTGCACGTCATTTCTATTTATGATCAACAACAAGGACTTAATAAGCACGAATGGAAATTACTTTTTCCATAGTACTCCTATAGTTACTTTTATTGTTATAAAAACTAATAAAAAAATTGCTCTTATAAAGACATCGTTTTTCCATTCAAATCTTATTTCCTGCTTCGAAACTATTCAAATGCAAATTCTTGGCCACAATGTGGCGGCTCACCATGTTCTTCACATTTGACATTCAGACAAATTCTCCAATATAGTTTGACTCAAAAAATAAAAATAAAACTTAGTAACGAGCCTGCATAATTTTTATAAACTCAGCTGAATGTGAAGAAAATAACAGCGTTTGTTAATCACAAAAATGAATGATTTCAAAGGCGTTGTACGCCTCTCTCTCTCTCTGTTTTTGTTTTTCTCAGTCTCTGTCACAGTATGATCTTTATAATGACCAGTTTGCCTTTTGTTAAGCACACGAAAACTTATAAAAGTAACAACTTTATTTTCAATGAAATGCTTTCTGTTAAGGGTGCTGATGCTGCTGACATTGCAATACAATGGGTGATTTATGTATGAATCGGTACGAAGTTATTTGAAAATAAAGCAGACTTTTATGGCTCTATGAAATAATTGTCTAAACATTTTTTTAAACATTTAATTTTGTAATTTATAAAACTAATCCGTTAAAGTTTTCAAACGAGCACGTTGTGGTTCTCAATGGTCAGTTTTGTATAGGAAAGCAAAAATGAGGCTTGTTAGGTGAGGAACAAAAAACACCCAATGCTTATACTCTCTTTGAATTAACAGCCCACCGTTTGACCATTGTGTCGTTGACCATATTGTTGGTAGGATATAAGTTTTACCCTTATTATTGGTCAGTTTGGTTTTATATTGTTCTTGTTTTAGTTACATGCAAAACTGTGCGCAGAGTTTCTTTGTGCCGACCATGACCAATGTCCAATTGTTTCAATAATTTCCAAGTGTTCTAGTTAATTACGCCATAAAGGCATATTCTATTTTAATATTGAGTTCTCAATCTCTTCCGCACATTGTTGCATCTTTTTTAAGGTAATGACTTCTTTGAGATTGATAATGATGCAAAACCCAAGTCTGGTTTTATATTTGGATGTTCAACTGTTTTGCAGGTGGTTTTAAAATTGAAAAAGAAGCGAAACTCGGCAGTCGGTTGTGTCTTTGGTGTTGCACACTTTTCGGAAATTCTCTTTGTCAGTCAATTATTTCTTTTGATACATTTTTTCTTGTGGAAACAGCTTGACGTCGATATTAGTAGAGTTGACAATGGGCCCTTGATTGTCTCATACAATATTGTTATCTCTTAAAATGCTTCATGTGTTCGTTTAATTGCAAATAAAATGGTTTTGCACTCTATTTTTTCTCCTCAAAAATAGTATTTTTAGTAGTATTGATCTGATATTTCTTGTGTACAAAATTTGAAAACGGAAATATTTAGAAAAGAAGCCTACAAAACGATTTGCGTTTGCAGGTTTGTCAAAATTTTTCCTTAAAAGTTCTAATTTGACAAATATTGCATACCGTAGAACTGCATAGCAAGCTTTCCGAAATGCACATTTTGTTTCTGCTGTATATTCTAAAATTTTACTGTAGAAAAAAATGTTAAAACAAAAATATTTAGAGAAGAAGACTTCAAAACGATCTGCATTTGCAGGTTTCAGAAGGGGTAGTTTGAACTTTTGATATTTTGACCATTTTTGATCTTTGAAAAAAATTTCGTTTTAAGTATGTCCTATCTTCATGGCCCGATTGCTCAAAACCTATAACCATTTTGAACAAAAGGTAAACGGGACTTAAATACTTGATATAAGGACTATTAGTCTTTTCACACTTATCAACCATCAATTTGCGATGATGTTGAAATTTCCCCATAAGAAATATACAGGGCTAAAAACCAACATCTTTCAACATTTTTATAAAATGTTCCTAACTCATTTTGTTCCACTCAACATCTTTCGATTATTTTAGTATCATCACTAAAAAAATGACGAAATTGTAGTGGCATCACTGTAAATTTTGACATTTAATGACATTCAAAATCATTAAAAAAGGAATTGTGTCCAAAATGATGTCTTCATGATCTTCTTCCTCCAGCAAGCTTTTTATGGGTTCTATACACTGCATTAGTAGTAGAGATTGTTCTTTCAAGCTAACTACTAATCCTATTATTATTTTGTCTTCAAAATCCATTTAGTATATTCGGGTCTGTTCTAGAATCCGATTCGGATTGATTTAGCAAAAATTTTTTAATCCGCACAATTCATAAATTGGTGTTCTCAATTCAGCATGTTTTTAGATATTCGAAGTTTCTGTTCGAAAAAAAATTCTAAATGTTAAATACATAAACAACAACAGCGAAGCCGATGATAAAAGATAGCTTAACATACAAATAGTAGCCGGCGGCAAACCAAAAACCGACGGTTGACGACCGTCTAAACAATGTTTTTTCAATCACGCAGACAAATTTAAAAATCAAGTTTACATATGACAAAAACTAAAACATTAATAGATTATTCTGAGAAAGCAGCTCTACCGCAAGCAGCAATCAGTCGCTCGCGACGGGTGTAAGGTTGTGAAATTACCGGCGCGGCAGTTTGCCGGCTATGAGCACATGATCTACGATCTTTGACAATCATATGTTGTAAAAAGAACGTATTGCCGGACAATTACAATGGAATTTGACCACTAAATACATACAATCATATTATTATAAATATTGCTTAAATAAAACTAAATATAGGAAATTAATTATGATTTGCTTTAAAAAGTCAGTTTTTATTTTTCAATAAATTCTGATTGCATTAAGCATTAGTCCAAAAAACATTGACATATCACACTTTAATATGTAGGGCAACTTCGTGTTTTCGAACATAAGCAAAATTTTTGTATTTTTGTTTTGCGCCAGTGCCATTTGACAAAACATACAAAATTTTTGGAAGGAATTAAAGAAAAGGTTTTTTTGCTAATAATTGTGTGCAAATTCAAATTTTTTTTTATTATATTTAATAAAAAACACTTCAAATTAAAAGAGAAAATTTAATTTTTATTAATTGAAAACGAATAAAAACATGAGGATTCGGATTACAGTACAAAAAAAATTCTAAAGTAATCCACTTTAGAGTGAATTCGGATTCTAGAACAGACCCGATTATATTTTTATTATCTTTAATACAAAACGTGGCTTTATTTATTTTGACATTTATGTATGTATATGTGATGTTAGATGTTGTGTGTGAAATGTGAAACATGCGTTCGTTTCACATTTTCAACATCTTCAACTCGTTCCACGAAAATGTTGATAAGTGTGAAAAGGCTATGTCACCCCAGTTGCTCGTTTGTTTTCACCCTTTGCCTTTTTATTATTAATCAAACTTTTAAAATATATTATTCAAAAATGGAGCTAACTTCACAGCTTCGTTTTTAACATAAATAAATATGTTAGCACTTTCTCTAGAAATGCTCTATGTTAATGCAATACGCTAGAAATGTGAACAAATTGATCACTCTGTTAAAATAACAGCGTTTGGCTAAGAAAACGTAAACAAAAGCAGAGCTGTTAAAAACAAAGCTAACTGACGGAGCTAACTTCACACACATAATTTTAGTTTGGTTCCCGGTTACGCAACAACCACAATTTTGTTGTTGCCATAAGCCACAGAGTACACGGAGGTGAAAAAAGTGAGCTTTGAAAATCACCCAGATCAGCTGATAGAACATCTGTTCTATTGTATACTCTTTTTTTACCTCATAGACATGATACAATTAACAAGGTAGCCTCGTCAGCTAAACCGTTAATCATCTGACTACTTTAGGTTGTCAAGAGGTTGCAAAGATGAAAGGCAGCCAAAACGAGATAGCTAATCCGCGTAAGCTCAGTGCATCTCTCTTCTCTAAATGTAGAAGTGGCGTCTTTTTGACAGTTTGCATAAGTTGTACAAAAACAAAATGCATGTTATTTTTATTGAAGTTGTTCTTATTGTAGGGAAAAGGTTAGTTGTATCATGCTCATAGAACACTTTTTTCTCTCGCTACGTGGTTTAGTGTATTTACAAGAGAAAACTGCACAGAGTTTACGCTGATTTGTTATCTCGTCTTGGCCGCCTTGTAGCATAATATGATTTAATTCTTTTAAACCATAACAAATGAAAGATTTAATTATTTCAAATGCATTTATTAATCAGGCAAAACAATATCAGGTATCACTAAAAATCTTATCAACAAAGGCCGGCAAGCACATGTGAATTATTTAAAAACAATGCCGCCTTTGCACCTCTTGAAGTGACCATGAAATGTTTATGACTCGCGTGTGTGTGTGTCACACTTAAGCCCGTCGTGAGAAAATTTATACATGGATTAAATAACAGTTTTGTTTATTCCCACAAAATTAGAAATAGTCACTGCCCTTATTTAATGCAGTTATGCATTTAATAATTTGCCGTAATAACGGCACTTGCAATGCTATGCACATTTGGGGCAAACTAAAACATTCACCACTGTGGGAACAAATAAATATTTTTGAGGAAAATCAAATTTCATCAAGAATTTCCAACAACACTTCCACAGCGCCAATGCATTCACGTTTATAAAAGTAGTCTAGGATATTCTCATAAGTAGTATATAAGCTGAACTAATTTTAAGTTAAAATCAATCTTAATTCAAAAGCAATTGACAGAGCACTTGTTGCTTGATTGCTGAAATAAAGATTCAATTTTTTAAATAATACAAAACAAAATTTAATTTTTTAATTATTTTACATCATGGCGATCCTGCCAGATTCTTTATAAGGAAGATAAAGCATACTCTGCTTATCCTTATATTGAAAAAAAAGGACAATAGGATCCAACAGATAGAGCTCAAGCTTAGTTGGATCTCTATTTATAACTTTTTCATTACTAAAATAAATAGAACCCCTCCTAATAAAAAAAAATCATTCATGGAAGAAAGCTTGGAGGAAATTCTGAAAAACCTTGAAGAGGCAGAAGCCAGATGGAAGGCAATTTTAGAAGAAGGTGCAGACAAAGCAACTAAACCATCCATCCTTTCCGTAGGACCGAAGCCGAGAAAAATAAAAAGGACATCAATAAATGAAGAACCAAAATACCCCATTTTTCCACTGCCAAACACGCAAAAAAGAAGAGGTGGAAGAAAAAATATTCTAAAGGTGCAACTCCGTGCACTACAACATCACAAAACATATGCCACAGGAGAAGAACTGGCTAAAGTTCTACAGCAAATATCTAAAGTAAAAGAAGAAATTAAAGAAATCAACAAGACAAACAAAAGAAAACAAACACAAGAAAATACAATGATTACTAATTAAATAATTTACCTTTTTTTTTTACTTTTTTTACTGATTAAATACAAAAATTTGTAATTATTTAATTCAAACTTAAAAAAAAAAAAAAAAATTTTTTTTTGGTCCTTGCTTCGCAATGAATAGAAATAGAGGCAGAGTTAGGGCAAAGAATCCAATTAAACCAGTTAGTACACCCCCAGAACGTTCAATAGAAGAACAAGTAGAATGGTTAGCAAGTTATTGGAAACTAATAGGACTAGAGGGAACTCCCACTAAAGAAAACATCATAAATAGAACTCGTATGGAAGAGGAAACGATAGCCGCAATAAGATGGTCTGAAAGAATTGAAAAAGAAAAACAATTAAATAAAAACTAAAATGGGAAAAACTGAATCAAAAATAGAAAATCCAAACGCCAATGTGGTGAATAAAGTAGTAATAATAGACCACAGTAAAGAATTAAACTCGTTATGGGTGCTGACACTAATTTTAGTGATAATAGCAGCAATAAACTTATCCCTCAAAATATACATATCGTTAAGAAAGAAATATGCTAGTAGAGCAAATGACTTAGATAAAGTTTAATTTGTTCCTGATGGATTGGAAAGACATTATTCAAAAAGCTAGAAACATTAAAGAAAATTTTGAGCGTTCATACAAATGTTTAAATCATGATAGACCAATAAAAAATGAAACAATAAAATATCATCTACAAAATCTATTACAATATTTGGAAGAAATAAGAATTTTATTTAACGTTAATTACAAAAGGCTAACAACAGCTCACCAAAGAGCTGCTGATGCATTTTTTCTCGATCTAACCTTTCGCTTAACAAAAATAGCAACCAAAAAAGGCATAGATATTGAACTACCAAATACAATACATGAACACGTCAACATCGAAATCTATACAGAAAACAATATGAGTCAAACGGTGGTCGAATTTTTAAATACAGCTTCAAAGCTGATTCCAGAATTTGACGGCAAGTCAGAAAACCTTCCGTCATTTCTTGATTCTTTAAACCTGGTAAATTCAATACAGGGAACTCATGAGTCAGTTGCAGTTTCATTAATAAAAACAAAGTTAAAAGGCACTGCAAGAAATTTAATAAGTAGTGAAAAAACAATAAACGAAATAGTTAATAAACTAAAAACTGCAGTTAAAGGAGAATCTGTAGAAGTTCTCACTGCAAAAATTATGAATATTAAACAAAATAATAAAACGGCTAACGCTTATTGTAGTGAAATTGAAAATTTAACTAAATCCCTTGAAAATGCTTACATTTCGGATGGATTGCCATGCGAATTAGCCACAAAATATTCGACACAAGTAGCTGTAAAAGCACTCACCAAAAACTGTACCATTGATAAAGTAAAACTTATCATGGAAGCAGGACAATTTAATAGCATGAATGATGCTATAAGCAAATTTGTCAACAGCTGCACAGAAGCAACTGGACAACAAAACGCTATACTATATTACAGGCAAAGACAAAATAACCGGAATAATAATAATTTCCGTAGAAATTTTACAAGTTTCCGTGGAAGAAATAATTACACGCGAAATAATAGCAATAATAACTACAGGTACAATAACAATACCAACAATAATAATAATAATTACAGACATAGACCAAATAATAGCCGTAGAAATGGAAATTATGTCAGAGCAACAGAATCAAACGAATTTGATTCGGAAAACCCAAACGTTCCCCTAAGCCAAATTCAATAAATAACAAAGTATACAATCTTAACCTCAACTTGTGCTTCTGCGTACAACTTCACATAAATAAAATTAACATACCAATAACATTACTAATAGATACAGGAGCAGACATTTCACTAATAAAATCAGCACACTTTAACATAAAACAGATAAATACTAACAGAACAACAACACTAAGCGGAATAGGTCAAGGTAAAATAAAATCAATTGGAAGCATATTTTTCGATTTAAAATACAAAAACCTTTTAATACCACATAATTTCCAGGTAGTAGAAAATAATTTTCCAATACCATGCGATGGAATCATCGGCATGGACTTTATCAAAAAATATAATTGCATATTAGACTTCAATAATGATTTTGATTACCTCGTCCTAAGACCTTCAAATATTAAACAACCAATAGAAATACCAATTTCTAACAACGGTGATGAAATAATTTTACCTCCAAGAACAGAAGTAATTCGTCAGGTTAAATTGTTTTCATCAGAAATTGAATTACTAATACCCAACCAAGAAATAGAACCCGGTATTTTTATTGCAAATACATTAGTTACAACTAATAAAGCTTTCATTCGTATCTTAAATACCAACAACTCTATTACTAAAATTAACCAAACTAAAATAAAAACCGAAAGCATCTTAAATTATGAAATTTTTAAACAAAGTTCTATAAAAAATACAGACAGAAAAGCAAAAGTTATAAAAATGTTGAAACAAAATTTCCCAAAACAATTTGAGCACAATTTAACACAGCTTTGTGGCTCATATTACGATATTTTCGGTTTAGAAACAGAATCAATAACTACTAATAATTTCTATGAACAAAAGTTGAGAATAAAAGATAAACAACCAGTATACATTAAAAATTACAGAATCCCATATTCACATAAAGAAGAAATAGATAAGCATGTGGAAAAATTAATCAAAGATAAAATAGTAGAACCATCATGTTCTGAATACAACAGCCCAATTTTATTAGTACCAAAGAAAGCATTACCTAATTCAGATAATAAAAGATGGAGACTTGTAATAGATTATAGACAAATAAATAAGAAACTAGTGGCTGATAAATTCCCATTACCCAGAATAGATGACATTTTAGACCAATTGGGAAGAGCAAAATATTTTTCATGTTTAGATCTTATGTCAGGATTTCATCAAATCCCTCTAGACAAAAATTCAAGAGACTTAACTTCATTTTCAACAAACAATGGCTCTTATAGATTTACCAGATTACCATATGGTCTAAAAATAGCACCAAATTCATTCCAAAGAATGATGACACTTGCTTTCAGTGGATTAACGCCAAATCAAGCTTTTCTATACATGGACGATCTAGTTGTACTAGGATGCTCTGAGAAACATATGCTGTCAAACCTAAAAAATGTTTTTGAATTATGCCGCAAATACAACCTTAAATTACATCCCGAAAAATGTTCATTCTTCATGAAAGAAGTTACTTATCTTGGTCATAAATGTACAGATAAAGGAATATTACCAGATGATAGCAAATACTCAATAATAGAAAATTATCCAACACCAACAGATGCAGATAGTGCAAAAAGATTTATCGCATTTTGTAATTACTATCGAAGATTTATAAAAAATTTTTCTGAATATTCCAGACACCTGTCAAGACTAACCAAGAAAAACGTAAAATTCGAATGGACAAAAGATTGTGATTTTGCGTTTAAATATTTGAAAAAAGCATTAATGAGCCCCACCTTACTACAATATCCAGATTTCACAAAAGAATTTTGCATAACAACGGATGCAAGTAAATTTGCTTGTGGAGCAGTATTATCACAAGAATATGATGGCAAACATTTACCCATTGCATACGCCTCAAAAACATTCACTAAAGGCGAAAGCAACAAGTCAACAATTGAACAGGAACTAACTGCCATACATTGGGCCATAACACATTTCAGACCATACATATATGGAAAACATTTCCTTGTCCGCACTGACCACAGACCACTATCTTATCTATTTTCAATGAAAAACCCAAGCTCAAAATTAACAAGAATGAGACTTGATCTGGAAGAATACAATTTTACAGTTGAGTATCTTAGGGGAAAAGAAAACTATGTTGCCGATGCACTTTCAAGAATAAGCATAAATGACCTAAAAGACATGAATACCGAAATTTGTTCTATACTTAGAGTCACGACTAGATCGATGACCGATGAAAAAACAAAAATAAATAATAATATAAATAATCAGCATAATAATATTAAGAAAAATAATGAGCCCAGTATATATGTACCACTAAACAACACTGACGTCAGAAAATATTATAAACTTAAGATTTCCCCCGGAAGATGTTACATCAAACGAGGAAAATCTACAGTAACATATATACAAATTAATGATTTGTTTACTAAAGGGAACTTTGACTTAGGACAATTTCTCCCTAGGCTCGAATATGTGGCCGGTAAACATAATATAAATAAATTACAAGTGGCACCTAGTGAGAAAATTTTCGAATTTATCTCAATTAATGAATTTAAAAATATGGGCAATAAAATATTAAAGAATATTAAAGTAGCGCTACTAAATGAGGTGACCCAAATTGATAGTAAGAATGCCAAGGCAATTCTCGAAATAATGCTGAAATATCACGATGATCCCATAGAAGGAGGACATTGCGGAATTTATAGAACAATACAAAAAATAAAGAGATATTATTACTGGAAGAATATGTCCAAAGACATATCAAATTATGTAAAATCATGTCATAAGTGTCAAACATCAAAAACAACAACACATTTGAAAAGTCCAATGACACTTACAGAAACACCAGATAAACCATTTAACACGGTGTATGTAGATACAATAGGTCCATTTCCAAAATCAATTTACGGAAATGAATATGCTATCACACTAATATGTGACTTAACTAAATATTTAGTTACAATACCAATACAAGACAAAAGCGCTAAAACAGTCGCTAAAGCAATTTTTGAAAACTTTATACTTACCTATGGTCCAATGAAGACGTTCATTTCGGACATGGGCACTGAATATACAAATGAAACATTACAAGAAATTTGTAAATTTTTAAAAATTGAAAAAATAACTTCCACTGCATATCACCACCAAACGTTAGGAACAATAGAAAGAAGCCACAGAACTTTTAACGAGTACGTACGTTCTTATATTAACAATGACAAGACAGATTGGGACGAATGGTTAAAATATTTTACATATTGTTTTAATACAACTCCATCAACAGTTCACAATTACTGTCCATATGAGCTAGTCTTTTCAAAACTTCCTAACCAGTCTGAACAATTTAATAAAATTGATAAAATCAACCCTTTGTATAATATAGATAGTTATGCCAAAGAGGCAAAATTTAGATTAGAAGTAGCATATAAGAGAGCTCAACAATTATTAGATAGGAATAAAATTAAGCAAAAACAAAATTACGATAGAAATGTTTTAGACTACAATTTAAAAATAGGAGATTTAGTTTTACTTAAATATGAAGCAGGTCACAAAGTAGAACCAAACTACAAAGGACCATTCGAAATTAAGAACATAGACATAAGAAATAATGTAACTATAGTTGATAAGAAAACCAATAAAAAACAAATAGTACATAAGAATAGACTTAAGTTATATCATAACAAGTAAAACATAGTAAAAAGCCTTTACTAAGCAATCGCGATTGTAAAATAAGAATATATGTATATATATATCAATTTAATAATTAATTTTTTTTAAAAAAAAAAAAAAAAAAAACTTTCCCTACAATTGTTAATAATTAAATACAAATAGAAGTAAACAAAATAATTTACTAGATAAGTCATAAATCAATTTTAATTTTCTTATATTTTAAAATAAAACAATCTTTGTAAAAGAATGTCCATAAAACTATCGTTATATGAACATTCTTGCGAAAAGTGGAGGTGTAGCATAATATGATTTAATTCTTTTAAACCATAACAAATGAAAGATTTAATTATTTCAAATGCATTTATTAATCAGGCAAAACAATATCAGGTATCACTAAAAATCTTATCAACAAAGGCCGGCAAGCACATGTGAATTATTTAAAAACAATGCCGCCTTTGCACCTCTTGAAGTGACCATGAAATGTTTATGACTCGCGTGTGTGTGTGTCACACTTAAGCCCGTCGTGAGAAAATTTATACATGGATTAAATAACAGTTTTGTTTATTCCCACAAAATTAGAAATAGTCACTGCCCTTATTTAATGCAGTTATGCATTTAATAATTTGCCGTAATAACGGCACTTGCAATGCTATGCACATTTGGGGCAAACTAAAACATTCACCACTGTGGGAACAAATAAATATTTTTAAGGAAAATCAAATTTCATCAAGAATTTCCAACAACACTTCCACAGCGCCAATGCATTCACGTTTATAAAAGTAGTCTAGGATATTCTCATAAGTAGTATATAAGCTGAACTAATTTTAAGTTAAAATCAATCTTAATTCAAAAGCAATTGACAGAGCACTTGTTGCTTGATTGCTGAAATAAAGATTCAATTTTTTAAATAATACAAAACAAAATTTAATTTTTTAATTATTTTACATCAGCCTTTCATCTCTGTACACTTCGTACCATAAACTTTGAAGTAAGTAAGTAGGAATTCACAGGAGTAGTTAAATATCGCTTATCGTTATGTTTGGTGGCTCTGCTTTTCTCTTCAAATAAAAATAATTTACAAATAAATAGCTAAATGTTTTTATACTTGCATTTGAAATCGCCTCCTTAAATACTAGGACAAACGACACAAACAACTTTGAATTGTGAATCAGTTCAATAATTTCCAGATAAATTCTCTCATAGCTCCAACACCAACTCAGGCATCAGGTTATTGAGCTGCTGAGCAACTCTAGTGGCGCCAGTAGCCACTTAAACATGACCAAACTGTCTAAAAGTGTACAACTTTCTTAAAACAAACTTTCATGATTTACGACGACCAGTAACCAAATATGAGGTCACTATTACAAATTGAAGCCAGCATTTGTGTGATTGTGCACAATACTTCACAGATTTCTTCAGAACAATAAACTAGTAGAGAAGAAATGATGTCTTCAACTCTTGTTGCATAACATTGTCACTTTACAATTGGCCAACTATTTTTCTCACTTCCAAAGTACTCGCAATTTGTTGAAGCCGCATTACAAGTGCTTCTGCTCTTAAAAAACTACTTGTAAGATTTCAGAAATGTATTAAAATCTCCAGAAAGGAACAGGAATTGAAGTTACAACCATCACTTATAAAAACAATGTTCAAATAAGGATATGTTTAATTTCTAATTAACTACACTATAACAAGTAATACGACACGGTTTTTTGTTGCTGTGTGAAAATGATCCTTATTTCCCAGTAATAAGGAAAATCCTTTACTCATTTTTCATGTTTTCAATTTATTGTATAAATGTTTGCATCATGTTTTGACACTGGGCGTAATTACCTCTACCATTCTGGCAAACCCATTAAAAAAGAAAATAGAAAACAGAATGAGAGCCTAAAGATAGAAGCACACAAGCAGCAATTGCAGTCCGCTACTTGTAGAATTTACACCTTATAATTATCTTGGGTAATTGGATCTTGAGTTTTGAGCTCATTTTCACAATCTACGCTACACAGTTTTCAGGAATTAGTTATAAATTTGTCTGCTTGGTGTTTGAATTGAGATTGTTATCGTCGCGCCAAGTGTTGATCCTTTAAATGCGAAGATCATGTTGCCTCTGCTGGTTGTCTAATCGAAGTTTTGTTTACCCAAAACAAGGTTTTAATTTTCTGCTTAACACCAGTTTGTATTTCAATTTCAAGTTAAAGTAGTTCTCATTAATAATGAATGAAAGAGATTTGATTAAATAATTAATAGAGCAACAAGGTTTGCCATAGAGAAAATTAAGATGTTTTTTTTTCTTTTTAAATAGAAATGAGTTTAACATGAGCCAAATGTTGTAATATTGGTTATTTTTGGAACCATCTGCTGGCTGTGGAAAACGAATCTTTAGGCAACAACGAATATTGCTAAGGTAATATAGGTTCTCAGAATGATTTGAAAAATTAACTGCAATTCTGTTCAGACAAATGATTTTGATTTACAAAGTAGTTTTTCAAAATAAAGAGGATTTCAATCACAGGAGTATGAAATAAATAAGAATCATTTGCTTTACATCCACATCGATTGTGACTTTTAGATGATGGTAGTTCATATTTTGATAAGCTCAATTTCGTGTTTTTGCTTTAAATTGGGAATTTTTATAATCGATCTGAAAATCTAGAAGTTTAATATAATATATTGAAAGTATCATCTTTTACTGGGCTTTCCATTCACACGCGATATTTTATAATACAAAACTCGAATTTCATACAATTCTGACTAAATGCCGTGATTCACTAACCTACTGAATCGTAAGATCTGTTAAAAATGACAAGTGTGTCCAAAAAGCATGATACATAGTCTAGTTTATGTGTGAGAAATACTTTTTGGCAAGTCTGTCCGATTTGCTAATCTTTTGAAAACTTCCAAAGTCTATATTTTTCTGTGTAATCAGAGTTGTCTTTTCGAAGGGGTTTACAAAAGTGTAATAGTATGGCCGCTCTGATGAGACTTCTTAAACTAGGATAGAATTCTATCAGGTTTAGCTGGCAACTGGCAAGAGAATGAATCGCACGATTGAGTAGGATATTTTATCACCGCCTTAAGCAGATGTATTCAAACGTATAAGAAATTTCTCTAGACAAAGTGTACCGGCATAAGGACGCTGACGGTCATTGCACTTTACCAATCATTATTCTAATGAATTTATTTCATTATTAGTTTTTCATTAATCGATTGAAATTTTTAATTACGGCGATGCATTTTTGTGGATCTAATAATTTAATTTTATTAAAAATTGGTCATTGGCTTTCATAATTTCGTTGAAAGATGTATTGGATTTATAAAAGAAATTAATTCATTTATAACAAAATTTATTGGATTTATAAAAAAATTTAAAATTTTAATGAATATGATTCTAATTGGAAAAAAATAAAATAAAAATTTTTTTTTAAAAAAAAGTTTTAAGCAGAAAATTGCTTAAGTAGAAAAATAAAAGTTTCAATCTTCGAACTATTACGTAAATAAAAAGTATAATTTTTGTAGTGATTTATGTCGGGCAACAGCCATATGCTGCGACCTGGCAGCACCGTACTAGAAACTAGTACTTGGTGTTGGCAACCAGGTATTAAAAAGAAGGCAAGCAATAGTAGCCAACGTTATCATATCCGTTTTCATTATTAATTAATATTTGTAGCCGTAAGGAACTATTTATGTAAAATAAAATCTTCCCATTTAAAAAAAACGAAAAGCTTCAATTACCTATTATATTTTAAAAAATAATAATACTTTTATTGGGCTTTCTAGTTCAGTTTTTAGTTCCTCAAAAATGAGAAATATTTAGAGAAGAAGACTACAAAACGACCTGCATTTGCAGATTTGCCGGCACTTTCCCGTATAACTTGTAATTTGACAAACACTCCATACCAAAAAACTGCATAGAAGACCCCCGCCCCCTCGGATGCACAACTTGTTTCTGCTGTATTTTTCAAAATACTTCTTCCTCACAAAATTTGAAAACGGAAATATTTAGAGAAGAAGACTACAAAACGACCTGCATTTGCAGATTTGCCGGCACTTTCCCGTATAACTTGTAATTTGACAAATACTCCATACAAAAAAACTGCATAGAAAACCCCCACCCCCCGGATGCACAACTTGTTTCTGCTGTATTTTCTAAAATACTTCCTCTTCACAATATTTGAAAACAGAAATATTTAGAGAAGAAGATTACAAAACGACTTGCGTTTGCAGATTTGCCGGCACTTGCCCGTATAACTTGTAATTTGACAAATACTCCATACCAATGTGATAAAATTGGAGTGATCAACATTTTTAAAGTAGGCATGAAAAATAAAATTGAAGACTTACTGGCTGGAGTACATACCATGGCTGTCTCACGACCACCATGGTGCTTATTAGCATTTAAAATTTGCTCCGAACCCAGGCTATCACTAAATGTATACTGTTTTTAAGCAGCGCATCGCCATCCTGCCACGTGGGCTCTTCATTACTGACTGTCTATCTTTAATCTTATTGATCAAAAGTATTTTTACTACTGAAAATTTCAGCTACACAGCTGAGAAAAGCAAGAGATAATCCGTGCTACAGAGCGAGCTAAATGTTTTAAGCTGGTCCAAATACTGACTGGTCCCGGTCTCTGGAAAGTCCTCACTAGCAAACAACCAGACTATAGAGTTTGTACTGAACTAAAATATAATTATAGAAAATTTGTGCTGCTAAAAGTCTTTCTATATGCAATTTTTAGCATTAAAATATCTTGTCGGACGATTTTTGGCACTAAACATATTTCTATAGAAATTTTTCTATAGAAAATTAGAAATATAAGAAATGAGGTGATAGTCATTGGCTTATATTTATTAGGGTTCAAAATGATGTTCTAGAAATTTTTATTCGCTTGTTTAGTAACTACCTCGATACTCGCCAGCACCCAAATGGGCTTCGAACTAAGCTCATGGTAAATTGGTACTGTTTTATTGCAGCAATGCGCAGGTTACTGAGGTTTTGATGTCGGCCTATGTTTAATTAATTATGTAGTTCATTATTAAGAGATTTTTCCTCAACTTTAGATCGTTATTTTTATTTCCTGTCACAATATCAAGTTGATTCTCGATATATCCCAATCCTGTTGTTGGCACATTAAGCAGAACTAAAAACAAAAATTTACATCTTATTAATCATTTACAATTTTTATTTAAAAATTATTTTTTTTTATACATAAAAAAACATTTCCGCTAGAGTTGAAAAAATATTATATAGAGAATATTTATATTTCATGAACGTATGCCAAATACGTAAAAAAAAATGTAAACTAAATATACACTACTTGGCAATTTTGATTGAGCGACATACATTGGTAGAATTCAAATCTGTTTCAAGTTATACTACTATTTCCATTATCATTCAAAGGGCAACCGCTGGAACCATAATTGCCTTTTTATTCTTTTTTTTTTTTTTTTTTTGTAACGAAACAATTTAATTTATGTATATTCTTTGTAGTTCTTCAACAACTTTTCAGCACGTCTACTGTTTTGTTATCACGTTTTAGAACAGTTGTTGATTGTTTCCAAAAACAGATTTTATATAAAAAAAAAAAGAAAAGAAAAAAGAAGAACACTGTCAATGCTTTCTTCACTATAGATTGTGTATTCCAACAGCAACAACCAGGCACCTCGTGAGGATTTTGCAATATCTAGTCTTTTTCTCTCTTTATCTAAAATGGCTTGCGATTAGACAACAAATACCGACAAATGTTACTCTAATTGCTACACTTAGCAGGACATTGACGTTTATGTTCATTTCGTAATCAGTTTACTTTGCAAAGTGTGGGCAGAGGTTGCCTCTGCATCTTCATAATATTGTTATCAATTGTTAAAAATGTCCTGTTGATTTAAAACCTTATTGTGTTCCAATAGATTTTACATCTGCCTTAATTTAAACCAATATGCCTTTTTCTTTTGTGTTTTGGCATAAACTCAAAAAGGATATTATTTGGCTGTAGTAGTTTGCCAAAGGAGCAGTTTTTCTGATGTGCGTGTAGTTAGAGCCGTATTCAACTGCGTTCTGAACATTGCTGTTTCTTTAATAGTTGTGAAGAAGCTGTTACTTTGAATGTCTGATAGCATTTCATGCCGGTGTAAATGTTTTAATGGAAAATGTTAGATCGGTGTTTAAAATGAAGCTAGTGCAGGCTTGCCAGATTCAAATTTGCAAAAATCTTGACATTTGCCGAAAAAATTTTAATGTGAAAAAAAATCTTGTTCATTTCATTAATGCTCCAACTGTTTTGACATTTTTGGTAATACTGCTTGATATGAAAGCAGAATAAAGAGTGAACTCAACCTACAAGGAACAATTCAAGCATTTACCAGTGAAATCTATTATTAATTTTAAATTGTAACTTCCATATTCATAAAAACTATTGAAAGTTTATTACACGTTTATTTGACAAATATTCCGTAGAAATACATCGAATAAGAGCTTAATAAAAACTTACAATAATTATTATGAATATGGCCTTAATTATGTAGTTATAATAAAACTTTAAATGCATTTTTTTGTAAAAATTTAATTATTACTCACCTAATAAATATTGTTCCCAGACTTTTTTTTCTCTAATAAAATTGTAAGTTAGTTTTGTAACATGTTCGGCAATCCAGGGTTTTTATTTATTCAAAGAAATCTTGCTACTCTTACCCGTTACCTTAAGCCCGTTAAGACAAATCTTGATAATCAAGAACACTCAAGTGTAATAGCATGTTCCCATTACGAGTTGAATCACCCGCTTCGCTCTCTCAATTGTATTTATGAATCATACCGTTTACACGACTCGTCTATGTGCTTCGATATGACTTTTGTTTTCAACAAGCAAACATACATCTTTCAATAAATCTGGGAATGCTTTTTGTTTCATTCCATCCGCAAGTTGAAGCATGCTTGAACATTCCATAAATTTTAATTTGGAATATATTCTTTATGCCATAATAAACTTTTTCACAAATTTTTTTTATTGTTTTTAACGTTTTATTATTTTATTGTTTTCTAAAATTAACTTTTATTTTTATGTATTATTCTGTTTTCATTGTTTACAATATATGATTCTGACAGATAGTACTGATTGCTCCTGATTTGGGTGTTAAGCATGAATAGAGTGCGAAGCGCATATCGTGGAAACATGCTATAAGCTTCAGCTTACAGTTCTCAAAGCAAATAATTATGAATATATATCGAAAAATTTCTTTCGATTTTCAAGGCAAATACGAATGTACACCTATAAGTATGTAATACTAAAAGATATAGTCTCATTATGATAACTTACCGACATCTTAAGGTAGCATTTTGTGGGCCGCGTATAATAGCACCATTAATTTATAATTGAAAACATTAAACATGAGGGTGTTTCTAGAATAATAACGACATTTTGTTTTTAGGAATCCAAAGTTTTAAACTATAAAATCCTACTTTTAGCTGTCGCCAAGTTGTAATAACGGTCCTTAAAAGAAAACGCATCACTGCAATGTTTCGATGACATATTTATTTGCTTTTTATAAAGTTTTGTCTAAGAAAATATTGAAACCAATGTATGTAAATCTTTAAGATGTTCGTTGAACTCAAAATAAACCTCCACAACGCATTTTTTCTCAGTTCTTCACAACAGTGAAAAAATCTTGTGAGTCAAGCGAAATCAAAATCGTCTGACAAGCCTAAGACAATGCGACCTTACGACAGGTAAAGCAGCCTAGCGACTCGCAAAAAACTCTTTACACAGTTTGACTGCGGCAGTGTCGTACACATTTTTTCTGAGATTTTTACTGAATCCAATTTATCTGAACGTCTGACTTTTGTTTGACAAGACAACTTCCTTTAGTTTGAAATTTCGTTGTCGATAGACATATAAATGTGCTAAAGCAAAAACAGAACCAATGTGAGTTATTTTTGCTTCTCTTTCTACATACATATGAAGTTTGCTTATAGCCTACAAGAAATGTGATTGTCGTGATTTATGGTGTTGTAGCACTGATAATTCCTGAAAATACTGTTTAATATAAAAATTTTAAAATCGACTATCGACTATTTTATATAAAAAAATGTAGATTCCTTGTTTCATAAACATTTCATTTCAATACTCGACAAAAGAGATGACTTCCTCCTGTCTTGTGGATGCATTCAAATAAACTTAATTTTTAAAAGTGTACATGAACTTGGAAAAATGCATTCCAGGATGCAAAACCAAGCGAGAGCTCTCTTATCTCTTTCTCCGGTTTTGTTTGAAGAAAAATCACCAGCGGACGGCTTAATAAAAACCATAGGAAGTGTGTCTACAAAGTCACAATAATTATGAAGTTTGACGCCTCTTATGGTACGCATGCAGCAGTTTATTAAAATAAACAACACTAACATAACCAAACTATAAGAAGAGTTATTTGCGCGTCTCTAAGCCGTTTGAGACAAAGTAATTTAGAACGGCTAGATTATTTTTTATGCCAATGAATGTTTCGTTATTTCGATATTTTTGCCAATATTTCGCTTGCATCAAGAAATTCGTAACACTTTAAATAGAACCAACATGTTATTATACACTTAACTCTGCATACTTAACAGCTTCTATACGTCATGTCTGTTAATAAACAGCAATGTTAATGTTTGTTTGATTTTGACCAGCAACTAACGATTTTTGTATTGATTGCGCTTTTAGAAGCAGACCAAAGAAAATGGGAAACAAAAGTCACTTGTGAAAGTATTCACAAAATATTTTGTGGCAGACGGCAATTTTCACGTGCTAATGAAGCAAACAATAAGCCGAGTTAAATAGCATATGTTATTATATACAAAGATTTCAAAAACTAATAGACAATAACAGCCTGTGAGGGGTTTTAGCGCGTGAGTGAGTAAATGGAGGTTTGAAATGTTTTGATATGCTTGGGAAAGGGATAAAACATTGGCTAGACTGTTTATGATACGATTTAAACATCTTAGAAAAAATAGTTTGATTTCGTCCAAAAATAAAAAAGCAAATACACACATATATTATTAAAAAAATTAACAGTTTGTACACTTTTTTCTTTGTTTTCTTTAAACGTCATAGTCTGACATTTCAATTAAAATAGAGAGTAGTGCATGTGCGACAACATTTCATGTATAGGCTTATGTATATTACTCATATTTCACGTTGTCAACGGATCATCCGTGGGATTTGTTGCCATTAAACCAGCTTTAAAAAGGTTTTTACTTATTTTACCTTTAATGTTTTAAAGGTTGCCTGTCCTATTAACCTTTTGTAAAATGTGTTGACATTATTGTTGTGTATTAATTTTGTTTAAGGGCTGTTGGCGAAGCATAAAATGTTGTAGTGATACAAAATAATAAACACAAGTCCTTTCAATTTACAAAACACCAGCCGTTTTTAATAAAAAATAGTGCGATGCAAGTAGAAAAAAAAGAGTCAATGAGTTTGTATGTCTCTGCAGGGCATGATGGTGTCATTTATTCAATCAACCAAACATGCGTAATATAATTTTATTTGAATTAATTTATATTTCTTTTTATTCAGCTTTTGTATTTTGCAACTATTAAAATTGCGAATACTCGTTCAACACTTTGTTGTGTGTATGTATGTGTAATTTTCGTTGCACACATCAGGAGACATGAGGTATTGTTGTATCGAATTCATATAAGAGTGATCAAGTGTCCTTTTTGTTTTGCCTGTGTTGTTGTTGTTGTCGTTATATTTGTAGTATTTCGGGGTTGCTTCTGGTAGCCCAATATTGCGGCCAGAGTCGCAAGCCCACAACGACGCGGCTGCTTTGGTTTCCTTTTATTTTTGTACAAGAAAATCATACGCAAGTAAAATGAAAAGTTTAGTAATTTAAGTTCAATGAATTATTTGGAACTTGACGATCTGATTGCAAACAAATATTTATTTAATGTGTAATAAGTATATGTATGTATATACGATGAAGAGCTAAAAAAGATTTATAAGGAACAAATTTTAAGCAAATGCATTTAAAAATATAAATAAAAATTAATTGGAAATAATTACAATTACAATGATTTACCATACCAAAATGTTAGGGGCTGAAACTTACAGAAATATTTCAATAATTTTTAATAAATCTTGGGCCTGCTTGAATTATATTAATCGAAGGAGTAGATCATTAATCCTTCGATTAATATAATTAATTCGTAAATGGAAAAAGTGTGTGACATTCAATAACCAGAATGAAAAATTTTTTTGGTATTATTTTCATTATATTAATGAGTTACATTCTAGAACGAATTTTATGCGAATAATTTGTTCTAATATGTATTTCAGTAACATTTTATTTTCGATAAGCACCGGTGTTGATGTTATTTTTTTCCAAGTTAAAGTCTGCTATATAAAATAAAAGATGTAGAGCATTTTTAGGTCGTCTTCCTCTTGCAGTCTCTCAACCCAACGATAATTTCTTTATTCCATGCAACGAATGATTATAAAGTTTCTTCGTGCCACTGAAGAGAAATGAAATAAAAAATTACTTTCATTCAATATGCAGAAAAAGAGTAACATGCTGTGGTGGTCCTTTGGCAGGACAATTTAAAATTTTTAAAATTAAATTGAATCGCATGTTACGTTTTTTTTACTTCAATAATTCTGTTTACAATCTGCTTTTTTTTATAACTTGTGAGCTTGCTGTGATTATTTAGTCCTTACAGCCCTTTTTATATGTTTCTAACGAATAAAAAAAAAGAAACAGAAACGTTGTCGTTTTGATTTGTGTTTTGTCAACATTTTATATTGACACAGCGTGTATTCATTAGCATTGAGTGTTAAAATCATAAAACAAACGCGTTCACAAATGTGTGAAAAATTTTAAAATAAAATAAAAGTTTATTTGTCAAATATATTTTAAGACCTTGTTAAGTAATACGAGTATGGAAAAACATATTTTTTTCTATAACAATCCTAATAATAAGGGTTAAATGTCAGCGAGAAAGTCCTTTACAGTTCGTGTGGAAAAAAATGTTGACATTTGATTGTTTAAAGTAATATTGATTTTTTTAATTTTCGTTTTTTATAGTGAACAAATAATGACCTTTTTGTTTTCTGGATTCTTGCCAATTATATGTAATTACAAGCTAAAAGTAAGAGCCCAGTCAGTTAAGGTAAGGCTGTCTTTGTATTTTGGCAGTAACAATTAGCCTTTCAATTGAAACCTTTTTTAAGCTTTGTCCGTATACACTGACATTTTAGCTGGCTAAAATTTATGCATGCGTGGTGTGTTCCAGGAGGGCAATAGTAAACTCCAGAAAGCAACGTTTTTTATGTTGTCGAACAGAACCACCATTAACAAAGTGCTGTTTTGATGTTAAGAGTTGCAGGCAATATTTGTCAAATAAAAGTTTCAAAAGTCCTTCCCTGACTTGTCTCACCACCCATGTACCAACTCGTTTGTATAAAAATTTAACATTTCAATAATTTTTGCATGCATTATTCAAGGTGTTACACGATACTGTTAAGTAAATAACAATTTTCAACAACCTACAAATGACAATAAACACAAAATACTCCCCAAAAAATAAAGTGTATTATCCTTTTTTTTCCTTCATAAAACTTAATAAAGAATCGAATGTATTTCCAGTGTTTACTTGACTTTTACACTGTTTTTAACAACATTGAATTAACCCCTTTATTGACTTTTGCAGACTTGTAATTTTACAATTGATTACAACATGAAAAATAACACCCGTACACTTTCACTTTAGCCATAACTTAAGTCTAATGGTTAGATTTTCGAAAGAGGGGTCAAGGAAACCTTTTAAGGAAACAGGTTTATGGGGCTTCTTCCTTTAAGTGCAAACATATTTCTCTGGCAACTTTAAATCATTCTATGAATGTTTAAAAACATTTGCAATTATCTAAGTATTTTTTTTTTGCATTTCTAGATTATCTAACTTCCTGTTACAAATCCTAAATAGAAAACACACCAGTGACAATTTATGTAAACAGGGATTACAATTTTGTATGAGTTGCATTTTGTTGTGTCGCATTTTTTAATGTCTAGCATTACGCTGTTATCTGATTTGTCCGTTGTAGGGAGGGTGTTCTGCTCTTTAGCTGCATGACAAAGAGAGTAAGAGATCCTATTTAATATCATTATCGTTTGACATCTACAAAATGAAACAAGGATATTGCACAATGTTTTTCTTCCTCCCTTCCTCTGCTTATTAATTCTCTCACTTTTTTTTTTTTTGCTTTTCATTTACCTATTTAGTACAGTGTGAATTTTGTTTTCTTTATTTTTGTTTGCAACTCGTATCTTGAAATTCGGATCTTTTGCTGATTTTTGCTTTCAGACACATGATATCTTTGCACTGTTGCAAAAAAATTCCTTTGACATTTATTTAATCAAACTAATTATTGCACATGTAAATCATATCAAGATTTTAGCAAAATCTGTTGTTTTTTTGTTTGTTGTTCCTGTCAAGGTTTTCAATATATTGAAAAGTATTATTACCAGGATGTCCTAATCGGCTGTTTTTTTTTCTCTTGTTTTACTTTATAAAAGTAATTGATACAATACTTTTGTTACAGAATCGCTCACAAAAAGGATTTACACATATTGAGTTTCAGCTTACTTTTTCTTATATTTGCAGTACTATGAAGGAAAAATTATTAAGGAAAAGTTTTTAATATATTTTTTGTGTGCATTTTAGCAATTTCAATTTTGTTATTGGAACTTCAGTATTACACTTTACGGAAATTGATTTGGATTCAAGCTCAATGAGCATACAACTACTCGTTTAACACAACATTCCAATAAGGAACTCAGACAACTGCCAGTAAACGAAGTCCTGGCACCCACAAGACTCAAGCGATAGTCACCATCAGAGCTAGTTAACCTCTACTAGCAGGTACAATGCCATGTAGACTTATGTATTTGTATTTCATTGTGATTAGAAAAAGAGTATAGAAAAAGTTAAGAAAAGCTGGGGACAGATGTGGAGTGATTTACATCAGTATCTAGTTAGAAGCCATAACCTGACGGTGTATAAAATCACATGGTGGTCTGACGTTACACCACCACAGTAAGACCCACTGTTCGGCAGGTAATTTATTTACTACTGTTATTGGCCCATAAAAACCCCTTGCTTGGGAGTTTGAGCTGCCTAATCTCTGCTGCAGTGCAGAATGAAATAAAATTTCATTTTTTTTTAAAACTATTTTCAGTTAATTTTACTGACAAAATTTTCTGAGTGAAACTCAAGAAGCAGGACGCCTTAAAAACAGTAGGCAGCTAGTTATAATCTGAGCTGGAAGATATTTGGGATATGATTGTCGTGGTGGAAGTGAAACATCCTTAATATGTTCCCCGTCCAATTAGCTTTTTCAACATTGCTTTTCTTGATTTTTTTTAAAAATGTTAATCGGTACAATTTTACCAGAAAAAACTCTTTCTCTCCTCTGGAGAAATAATATCGAACTAAAATTCCGATAAAGTAATTAACAATTGACACCAGTTCCACACAAAAAAATTTTTGAAGTTTTTTACAAAATAAAGTTTCGACGATTTTGAAAGAGCTGTTTGTCTCTCATATAAAATTACCGTTTTTCAGTGAAGGATCACTGTTTGTAGCATAAATAAAAGTTTTAGTTCTATTTGATCTAAAAATAGACCTTCTTAATGTTTTCTGTCTTTTTCAGGCGTCTATATGCCGCCCATATTTCTTTGATGCTAATTAACTCATCAGTAGACTCGAAAAATCTTAAAAGAATATTTGAAATCCAACTACTTATTCCAGATAGATTTTTAGACCTAAAATAATACATTTTAATTGGCAAATAAATGATTAATTTCATTTTTGAATTTTAAACACGAAAATTTTAAGTGGCACCTTTAAAGCATGAAAAAAGTTGCTCTTTATATTATAGGATGAGGTGGGTTATTAATAGTACTTGACGTCCAATCAAAGCGCAAAAGGTGTATTAAGAGCATTAACAACCGTATACAAAAATATTATTTCTAATCGTGACTGTCAACGGTGAGGTAATGCAAAAAATACTAGTTAGTTGGACTGTATTTTAAGGAGTGGTGAACAATTTTTTTCAGTTATATAAGCAAGCCTTTTGCTTGCTTACGAAGCCTTTTGCTTGTCTGCCAGAAATCGACCCTGTGATTCGAATCGGAGTCTCATAGTAGAGTACTCTATCTAATGCATACATTGAGGCGCTCTGACTCTGTGTCTATTTTGTGAAGTTTCCTTTGTTCGTGATATGACTAAAAATATAAATTTTTCCGCCTTTAAATGTTTCCAAATACATTTTTTTTAGTTATTCGATAGCAAAGTGGCAATTCCGCTTTTAAATGTTTCCAAACACATTTATTTTTTTCTTCGATAAGAAAGTGACAATTTGGAAATGCTCTACATTTTATTTATAAATAAATATTTTTTACATATCCTTTGAAAGGAACTTTTCACACTAAAACACTTGAACTGTGGCGCCACAATTCGTGGGAATATATGGTAATAATTAAAAAAGAATTTACATAATATTTATGGGGTTTATTGTGTCACTTTACAAAAAAAAAAAAGGAAGAAAAACAAAAAATGTTTTTACACAAGTGTCAAAATTAACGCTGCTCTCATTAAATGCTTGTTAACAATGCAAATGGCTGCTAAGTGCTGTTAACTAACTGCAGGCGCTGTGACGCACTTAGAGTTGAGCGTGGCTCTCTCTTTCTCCTTTCACTTTTGTTTGCTGACGTTTTGACTTAAGTGGCACTGGCAGCGGCAGTCATGCTAAACTGGTTTTTTTTTCACAAAATTGTCGCTAATTACTTTTGCTACAAAATGTAAATGCTTCCACCAAACAAATGCATGACCATGTGTGTAACATGAAACCGCAATTATCATCAGGACATGTGATATGCAGCAGGGTGCTGTTGTTGTTATTTTTTGTTGGTGGTAGAAGTAAGAGCTCAAGTACGGGTGTGTAGCGAAATTTCCTATGAAGTAAAAACAAACCTTGTTTGTAATAGCTGGAACTAAAAAAAATCAATTTTATATTTGATTGATTTCCAAATCTTGTAGCTCATTTGTTGCTTAATTAGTTACACTTGCTTCAATAAATTATTCAACCTTTTAACGCTTGTCTTCGGCAATCAAGCAAAAGGCCTTCCAAATTGTTGTCTTTATTTGTTTGCGTTTGAGTGCAAAATTCTGCCCAAAATTTGTTATTTTATACAAAAAAACAAAAATTGAGACTCATACATAATTGATCGATTAGTTGTGTTACAAAAAAAAATCATTCAGCAAATAATTGTGTGTTTCCATATGAATGCGGTAAACCTTATAAACCAGTGGTGGAACAAATTGATTTTTAACATTCGAGTAGCTGCAGCAGAAATTTGGTCATTTTGTAGTAGACACATTTTAAAATGTAAAAATTTCTAGCATTTTGGCGCAAACTATTGCAAAATGTTGCTGTTTATTTAAAGGACAATAACAATGTAATAATGCCCAATAATTTAGCTTGAAATTTCAATTTCACACTCAAGCAACACATGCCAAAGTGCTAAAGATATTTTCTTTTTGCTGAATTAAAGAGAGAATTAAAAAAGAACAAAATAAGGATTTTTATTATTATTTGTGTGTGTGTGTGTGTGTGTGTGTGTGTAGAAGTAATGACATCATTTAAGCGTTGAATTGAAATGAAAACCGTAGAAAATGTGAAAAATTGTGGAATTTTTTTTTCAATTCAATATACAAAGATAAACTAAAATCCAAGAAATTACAATGATTTCCCTGGCAAATCCAGTTTTGTCTAAAATATCTATATATGTATATAAAAATAAGTCCGTATATGTACGTCGCCGAACTAATCATAAACGCGTCGTGCGATTTCAACCAAACTTATACACTACGTAGGCAGTGGCCCATATATGGCTTACAAGTGTGTTTCTTTTCTTATTTTATTTTGCCGTGCGAAGCAGGCAACGGGTCCGCTAGTTGGTTATAAGCACTGGATTGGTGGTAAAGATACAAATTTTTCGATATTATGTTATCGATTTTTCTATAGCGTTTGGCATTTTAACAACGTATTAAAATGTCAGGTCACTCTCAACTACTGGCACATTTTAACAGCATAGGAATATCGGGAAGAGATGACTGTAGAGCATGTGCATTAGAGCAGTATTTATGTGAGTACCCCACCTACTCACAAATTCGTTCCCGATATCTTGCGATAGACACATTACCCGATATAACCCAAGTACGGGGTGTATGCTGAAGGAAGTTGAGGAACTTTGTGAATAACACGGAGTTCCTAAAGACCAACGCCTCAAACTTAAATACACGGAGCACACAACAAGTCTATGCTAGTTTAAATGTATATCGCAAGACGCGCGAAAGCAAACCCCTTCAATCAATCTAATCTAACCTATATAAGTATTACAAAGTTTCTGACACATCCGAATGAATTTATTTTCCATTTTCCTTAACCTTAACATTCATAATACATACATACATATGTATATAATCATTTACATACTTCTTTTACTGTAACAACTAGTATCCTTGTTATGGACCTTACTGTAATGTATATTGACATATTAGAAATTTTATTAAAAGATTTGTTTGAACCAAAATCCTTTCTTAAATAATCGAATAAAGTTAAGCAAATTGGCGAGGAGTGGGTAATATTGTATTTCTTTAACACATATGTGCATGTTGTTGTTTTTTTTTATCGCCCCATGTCCTGCAAGAAAATTGTCTTGATAATAAACTTCTAACGATGCCAAACAATACACATACTGAAAATGGCCCTTTTTAAAGTGCGCGTTATCATGATAAGGATGTTGCGCTGCATGCGAAAAATCTAAGCTGAGAATTTCAACGACGAGTTCATTGCGTTGGTCGAAGCTCGTTGTTTAACGCAGTTGTATTCCTAACAAAAAAATATTTTTAAAAATTAATGAAAATCTCAACAAATTGCAAACCAATGTCATAAAAATATTTTTCAGAACACAACGTGTCTCCTTTCGTTTCCTTAGCTGTAAAATTTAAAAGAAACAAAACCTTATCACTTTTTGAATTTGATACAATCGGCAGGCAGCACACATACTCATGTGAATACTTTTGCTTTTGTGAAAAAAACTTAACAAAAATATTTACAATGTGGCTTATTTACACCAGAAGAAGGGGTGCAAAAAATCTAAAACCCATAGTCGATTTAAAAATATATTAGGATAAGAAAGAAAAAAGAAGGAAAAAGGAATATAATAAATTGACCAAGTAGTCAACCATAATCAACCTCAGTGGCCAGAAATCACACATCTGACCGAGTCAATAAGTTTAAAAGTAAATATTTTTTATATAAAAAATTCACTTCATGTAAGAATGTGTGTGTGTGTGTTTTTTTTTTCGCAAAAAGGCAAGGAAGAAGTTTTAAGCAGAGCAAGATGGAAGAGGGTCTAAACGTCAAGCAAAAGGATATCCTTTAATCATGGCTGATGATTTTTTTTTTTTTTTTTTTGGAAAAAAAGGTGGCAAAATTTGTGTGATTATTAATGTAACATATGCTAGACTAAAGGTTGCTTCCGGTCAATTTGTTACAATTGTTACTCTCAAATATATATAAAAATGTGTGTGGCTTGCGTATACATATGTGCATAATAAGCGCAGGGAAATATTTTATAAAAATATTGCACGTACATATCAAAATAATTTAGTTTTTAAATATGTAATTTGTCTTGGGATAAATGTAAAATCAAATGAGTTGTTGCGTATAATTATATGAGAGTAAGGAATTTAATTCAACTCGAAATTTTTGTATTTAAAATTGTATTTTGTAAAAAATGTGAAAATTTTGGTTATTCATTATTTAGAAATTTGTATTTTATTTAGTTGTTGATCAATTCATATACACAAGGTGACCCAAAAGAAACCAACCTATTGGAAGTTGATCTTATTTTTGTAAATGGCGGCCAATGTGAAATCTGTTTTTATATTTGTGAACTAGACAGCTCTAGAAGGCAAGTGAATAAGACTTAGACCGATACACTCTTTAAAAAGCGCAGAATATTTGTGCTTATGACGAAGTGAACGATTTTTCGATCAATATCATAATGAGCGATGAGGCTCATCTGCACCTCAGCGGGGGTACGTGAACAAGCAAAACTATTACTTCTGGGGCACCGAAAATCCACGAGTGCTGCACGGGGAGCATGGTGCGCTGTTCACGCTGGATGAATCATCGGGCCATTTGGTTAAGAGGACGCCGCTGGTCAAACGACAACGCGCTATAGGGCCATGTTAACGGACTTTTTTCTGCCACAATTAAACGAATTAGGTCTGGAGGACATGTGGTTCCAGCACGGACGAAGCAACGGCACACACTGCTCGAGCCGCCACTGATATTCTGAAAACCAAACAACATTGGCTGACTTCTTTTGGCCCACCTTTTATTTTTTAAAGTCAAAACGCAATTTAATAAAACAAGTATTTGGAATGTTTTTGAGTTGTTAAATAAGCACGAAGAGAATAAGAAGATACCCGAAAGGCATCGTAATCTGGGTGACCGGTCCATACACGTAAGGTGTTGCAATAATTAATATTTTTATTATATAAAAGATTTAGTAGTTACTTACAAATTACAAATACACATTTTTAAAACTTATTAAATCTCTAAAGTTCCCTGTTTGATTTTGCCAAATTTTCCTTTTAAATTCCTTTAACGAACTTAAGTGCATATAAAATCATTCGTTTTTTGTGCATTTAAAAAAATGTATGGTTAATTTTCGTTTAAAAACCAAGTCTATGTGGCCAAAAGATTTTATGTCTAAATTTTATGGCTAAAAAAAGGTTGCATATAAATTGTGAGTGAAAATTGTAAAAAACATTTTTCACATTTTGTCAAACATAAATTTACGTTAACAATCATAGTTTTAAACACTGCAGCAACTTTGGGATTTTTCTCGCCGCTGTTGCTGTTGTTGCTACTGTTAGTTTTCACAAGTTTATCGATGAAATTTATTACATTGTTAGACGAGAGTTATATGGAATCATGGTCTGTGACTGCTTTTTTTCTAGTGCTGAATAAAATTCAAATCTGCAGTAGGCAGCAGGGAGGGCGTGCGAGTGATAAAGAAAACAAAACATCACTCCGCTAGAAGACTCATATGTCAAGTATTTCTAAACTTTTTCTGTTGTTTTTTGTAAATTTTTCTGTTGTATTTTGTTTCATAGAGAGAGAGTGTGCTTTTTGTTCGTTTTTGTTTTGTTAGAAAAAATCATTATTGTCATATTTGTTGTTTTTTTTTTTTTTGCTGCAAGTGGTTGTTGTGCCATTGTTGTTGAAGTTTTAGTTGTTGGTCTCCACACACTTTATGTTAGTTTTTGTTGTCACTGTCAGTCACTTTCTACCTCTAACATGTATAGTATTTTGTTTTAACATGGCCTCATACTCGGAAGCTCAACAGAGGCAGTGGCAACAGCATCAACATCATCATTCTTTGCATCCCTCACATGACTTTTTGCACAAACTTTTCGCTTTCCGTAGTCGTTGAACTGTTGGTATAGTCATCACTTGATAGTTATATGACATTTTAGTTTCACATCTCTTCTCCATGTGAACTTTACTCGATAGTATGTTAAAGCTACTTTTTTAATTGTTACAACTCTTTTTTCAGAAAAAGAAAGTTTTTCCACTTCAAATTTTATTTTCGTTTTTTAGTTTTACATTAAACTGATTGCATGACATTGTTTAGCCGAGCAAGTGGTTTAGAAGTGATGGTTAAAGTTTAGTTCTTTTTCTGTTTATTGTTTTTGTTGCTGCACAGTTATAGAGTCGTATATGTTGGTGTCATTTATTTACTATGTTTCCGCTAAAGTGGTTCCACTTTGTGCTATTTAATCCTGCTCACAACAAAATGAAAACTGGAAAAAATAAACGGAAATAAAATGGCAAATGTTTTCAGAGAGATAGTTTTGTTATATTGATTTTATTTTATTTTTTTTATATTTTTTGCATTTTTCTAGTTCTAAAAGTGTTTGAGTTGAAGTCGAAATTGAAGTGAAAACAAAGTTTAAATGAAGAACATATTTGATTGCAGAAATTTTTGTCTATCGTAAACGTAAACGTATTTATTAGTAATTATTACAATTATCTTATAACTATTTATTTTATTTGATATTTTTTTTCAAACGTTTTCTTATTTTGGCTTTCTTTTTATCTATGATTTCAACATATTTCACAGCATTTCGTCCTCCTTTGCAATCTATACTGGAAGCAGGGTAATAAAACAATATTAACTAGCAACACTAAAATATATATGCGATTTCTTCAACGACTTCACAGCTCCTCAGTAAAATTAATCTAGCTGAAAATAAAGTTTTTGAACAAAGAGATTGATCCAGAAAATGTTTTCTACGAAAGTTAATTGCTTATTAACGGCCTTTTAGCCGTCTATTTGCCGCCGACATTTCGATGATGCTACTCATCTTGTCAGTAGTGACTCTGATAGCAAATAAATAATTAAATTAAAGTGTGGCAAAATGATTAAGTGTTTTCTGTATTAAAGGTTTCTTTGAATGTTTGTGATTCTTATTGTGTTTATGGGAATATTAGGATATATAGAAGCGTTTCAAACATTCAATGTCGAGCCTACTGACGAATTGAGTGACATCAAAGAGATGGCGGCGGCGAATAGACGAATTGTGTATTGTTTTTTGTTTTGCTAGGATGTAAAAGAAATACGCATTTATTGCGCACTACTTTCTTACAAGGGCTTTTTCTATTTTTCCTCAATCGTTGCTGGGGATCTAAGCTAACAGCTACTGAAAATGATACGTTTATAGCACCATCAATTGGGGTACTCTCTGGGCATCTCGGCAATATAAAGCAATTTTTTTTAATTCCAGTACAAATCAATAGTTCAGTCATTATTTTTGTACTTACTGTAAATGAGATCCTTATGTTTCTTGAAATGGAAACACAATGTAGTTTCCTTTAAAAAGATACCTACATAATATATTTTGATAGAATTACTCAGCACATTAACGACCATTTACAAGCAATTTACCAACGATTTCCCAAAAATTCCTGAAATTATGCTGAAACAAATATGAAAAGTACATCCTAAATGTATGCTGAACTTTTTTGATTATTTATTTTATTTTACCAAAACATTCCACAGCCTGAAACTATGCCGTGTTTGTTTACTCTTATTTGTTTTATTAATGACCATCGAGTACTAAGAATTATTTCAATATTTTTATTTAATTTTTTGCACGAAAAATTGTTTTTACCGCAAATTACTTTTCAGTCCGAAACAATTGCAAGAAATATAGTGAGTTTTATCGTTAGTATGCCGTGGGTCTTTAGATCTCTAGAAAGGCTCTAACTTGCATTTTACATCTCGGGTTTTCTACATATTTTTATTGATTGAATTATTTTGTATTGAAATATGTAAAAAACTTGAGATTGAAAAAATGTTTGTATGTATATGAAACCAACGATTTATTTATTTAAGAGGGAAAATATAATTAATTTTAATAATTTTTTTTGCATATAAAAAAAAAGATGAGAATCAAAATCTATAAATATTTTACGTTATTGAAATTTGTCAGTAATGCTGATAAGAGTTGTACTCTTAAGTGTCAAGTTTTATTTTTAAGAGTTGTGCTCTTAAGTATCCAGTTTTATTTTTAAGACTATAAATTAAATCTATTTTAAGGGCTATTATTTTTAGGCAAAAATAATTCAACCCCTTTTAATTAAGCACTATTGATTTCATCTTTTAATTTGGCCAAATTTAATTAAAGGTAGTATCAGTTAGTACCTCAGAATATTTTTGCTTTCGTATAGGAATGCTCTGTAATCGGCACTCACATTTTTCATATTTTATCTCATGCACTAAATTTAAAATAATTAATAACGAATTTCAATTTTATAAAAGTCTTTGTTCGTATACATTGAACTGATAAAATTTCACAAAATCAAATCACATTCAATAAATATATTTCTCAATTTTATTTGAGTTCTTTGGGAATATTTTTATTTTAGAATTAAATCTAACACCCTTTGAAAATTCGTTTGCACAAACAATTTTTTTTAAATCATGTAAAACATTTTTTTTACTTATTTTTATTTTTTATTTTTTTGAATTGGCTAAACAACAAGCAGCAATTCGAGCTAAAAAATAACGAACAAATTACTCTATTTTCTAATCAGTACAGCTTCCGGTAATCACTCCATGTTACATGAACTTCCATCAATTTTATTTGAAACACACACACACACACACAGCTCTCGTTCGCATGAGTATTTGTTTGGATTTGTCAACTGGCGGATGTATAAATATTCATAGAGACACACAAAGACGGACACATAAATGTTTGATGAATGCGATGCTGCTACAAGTCCAAAAATGTTGTTATTCATATTCATACTTGTTGTTGCTGTTTTTTCTAATTGTGTGGTTGTTTGTGTAATGTTACATGCCTTGCACTTGCAATAGATTTATATACGGATGTGTGCTTATCTCTGTGTATGACATGCAACTCCAATGCCAGTACAAATAGATACAATATGTAACATGATACCGAACGAGATACTAAAACTTTTATGCATTAGTGTTTGTTTAGATTTTTCCTAAATGATAGCAATAGACTAAAATAAAATTGGTTTTCTTTCTTCGAGTTTTTGTTTATTTCATTTTTTCTTTCAAGCTAAACTATTGATAAAATTGAAAACGAACTGTGTAAAGCGATTTGCAGGTGTACTGATAATAACTTGGAATTTAATAAATTAATCTTATGAATAATATATACATATATAATTTAATAAAATGATATAATATATTCAATATTTCCAATGAAGGTCTATTAATAAAGTCAGTTTCATTAATCAGGTGATTTTGTTAGCTACTCAGTATTTAGAGGCTAGAGGCATGACACAAGTAATAAGGTTGTCTCATCAGCTGAACCGTTAAACATCTAACTACTTAAAACTGTCAGGAGAATACAGGGATGAAGGGCAGGCAAAACGAGATAGCAAATCATCGCGAGCTCTGTTCAGCTCTCTTCTGTAAATGTATAAGTTTTCAGAAGTTGTACAAAAACAAAATGCATGCTATTTTTATTGGATTTGTCCTTATTGTAGGGAAAGAGTTACCTTATTAGTTGTATCATTACTAGACCGGTGAGGAATTGCTTACATTTGCAGCGCTCCAATTTTGTTATATGATTTTTGTTTGTCGTATCAGGTATGTAAATGTCGATACAATTCTACTTTTTTTTTATTATTTGGAGTTTATCTGGATGTATTACCCTAATGAGTAGATTAGTACGGCAGCAAAGATTAGCCGTTACCATTAATGCTCCTGATAAAATGCATTCTTTCTTGAAAGCTAATAACATTAGCCTGTCTTGTGTACGCACATATGCTGCTGTTGTAGTTGCTGATGTGGACAGGTCTATAATTGTTTTTAAACAAACAAAACGCACGCAAAATATTTTTGTAGAGTTGTGTAGACTTTAATAATTGACCTCGCTTACAGTCAACTAAACACATAAATAAAAACAAAAGAACGGCTTTGAAATATAAAACAATTTTCGGTGGGCCAGAAAGTATCGATACGTTGTGTTTGCGGGAGCTTGAAGAAAATTGCTATTAGCAAATCTACTTAAAGCTCCCCCAAACATTTGTTGGTCCTTCGAGCCGGACCAACAAATGTTTGGGGGAGCTTGAAGAAAATTGCTATTAGCAAATCTACTTAAATTGAAATGAAACACCGTGCACGATTAATATGAAAAAACAATTCACCAATTCTTTTTATTGTGATACAAAGAGAATGACCTGACTTTGGGGAGATTCACACATCAACTCAAACTAAGAAATGTGCATGATTGGCAGTAGACCAAAGTATAATTCCATAATTTCATGTAGAGATTGACAAGAGAGTAAAGATCAATAAAATATTGGAGTGAGGCTTAATGGAATAAAGATACGCTTATGGGCATAGTTATAGCATATATAATAAAGTGAGTTGATCTGAACACGTTGCTATCGAATTGCTTGACTATCGATAGTTCTAGTTCTCAACCTTATGCTGCTTTTCCTGGCCAGTTTTTGATAAAATTATTCAATTTGCTACACTTTCAATATTCTCACATTCTTGCAGAACATTGAAATTTATTTAAAATATTTTTCACTTGGACTGAACAAAAGTTTATTGCTACCATTTTATTATTATTGTTATTTTTTGTTATTAAAGAAAACATGAAAATCAATGGCATGTAGAAAAATAAACAACACAACAATTATAAAAATATGTCCACAGGCCATTGAGTTGATAACGCAAATGAGGCCGCAATAAAATAAATAAATGAAGAGGAATAAAACGCGAGCAAAAAGTTGAACACACCCCTGCCTTTGTAGTTGTCGGAGAAAAAAAGTTTCTACAAATTTATTCGCTTGTTTTTTTATTTTATTAAAACAGTTTGTGACAATAAAATTAAGGAAAACTCAAAGAGAAATCACCAATTTTTGTTGATTTTCATCATAAAACAAATGTAGCGTAACCAAATGCGTTCTGGTTGTTGATTTGCGTTTATCCTGGTGGCCATGTTGTCTTCCTTTCATTGTTGCACGAATACGTTTTTTTTTTATATTTTGAACTTTAAACATGCCACCATATTGTTAGTTAGTAATTTTAATTTTCCTGCTCATTTTACATTTCATTGATAACAGAAATTTGTTGTATAAAAAAGTAAAGCAAATTTAGTATTACAATGAACAAAATTTAGCATAACAATGGTGTAAAGTTACTACAGCGAAAAAAGTGTTTTACATACTTGGAAAAAATAGTATGGTATGTTTAATTTATGAAATGTTTTGAAACAGCTTTACAGTCATGTTATTGCTGCCCTAGTGGAAAACGTTTTGGAAGTTGATTTATCAAGGTTTCTTTGTTGTAGGTGATAATTTGTTACTTTTAGTGTTGTTCCGGAGATAACACTAAGCCTGTGGCTTTTAAGCAACTGTATATCATACATAGTTGTATGCAAAAGGTGAAGCGTGTGCGGCACTACATTTGGTTGTCTCGATACATATATTTGTTTTTAAACATGAAAAGTGAACTATTTGCCTGTTTCTCAATGGCTCAAGCAAGCGCTCGAAATGTGGTCGCTGGATTTCGAATCAATTTGGATGTCTCTACCTTGGCAGCTTGCTCTCGCAAGGGATTACGTTATGGTTTGTTTCTACTACGAGTTGAATCACCCGATTTGCTTTGAATCACGCTGTTAAACGACTCGACTATGTGCTTCGATTTGATTTTTTCCATGAATTTCGTGAAACTAATTTTTCTAATTGGAGAACAAAAAAATTATTGTAAGTGTTATCACAAAAAAAAAAACTACATTCATATGGATATGTCTTCGCAGTTGTCATTGCATGGCCTTAAATACAACCCATAACTTTTTTTTTCAGCTACATAAACATCCATATGAATGTAGCTGCGTACTTTATTTGAACAAAATTCATTTTTACATATTTAAATTTGGCCTCAGCGCCAGAAAGGCATTATTGAGGAAATTTTTATTTTTATCCTACAATTAAATTTTCTTGCTATTTCCTTTGTTTACAATGTATGATTTTGACAGATAGTGCAGATAAACTTGCGATATAAATTACAGAAGACAGGAATTTTTCGTGCTTCCCATATAGCTTCAACATGTAGCTGCTTTATTTGTTCTCAGAATTTTGTAAGGCGAAGCACTCCTTATCAGGGTGTTAGGCCCAAATAGAGAGCGAAGCTCATATCGTACAAAAGTGCTGTTATTGAATTTTAGCGATTTACTTCCAGATTGGTAAAACAAACTTTTTGTTGACTTTTAATTGATGTATTGAAAAAAAAAAACTATTCTTGTGTAAATGCAACCCTTCTTAAAACTGGTCAGCTTTATCAGACAAAGCGAATAGTAGAATTTAAAAAAGCAAACATCTTGAAAGTGTGACAATAGTTTTTGTAGTGTTTTAAAATTAAAAAGTATATTTTTTTTTATAAAATTTTAATAAATTAATTATGGACTTAATCATCGCCGTGTCATGTCTATTCGACTTGTCGGCCAAATCATCGTTCGAATTAAATAGTAAAGGAATCCAATTCAATTTTATTTCGTTTAAAATGCGAACAATCGCACAACTTCGATGTTAAGGAAAAAATAGTTTATGTTGACACTGAATCTTTGTGGTAGCTTATGGCGGTTATTTGCATTTCGATTGACTCATTGCCTGACCCATTCTGCTTTTCACTGGCTGCTACATTGTTCATAGGAAAATAATTTGGATCGAATATCTTAATTGAAGTACTCATGCTGCTTTCCAAAGCACTTGCACTTTGATTGTAAAATTTTGTGATAATCATTACGATAATATGGCTCATAAGCATCATACTAATGAAATGCTACATATATGTATATGTAGCATACACACACACACACACACACACACACACACACATATATATATATATATATATATATATATATATATATATATATATATATATATATATATATATATATATATATATATATATATATATATATATATATATATATATATATATATATATATATATATATGTATGAAGAAAAGAAAATCCTATTATGCAGAAAGTAGTATCATGTATCTTGCAAGTTCAATCACTCATTTCTTTGGAGTTCCAATACCTCATACCGTGTCCCCACATTATGACATAATTATCAGGCAATGGCAGAGAGCAAAACTGTTGTAAAGGTTGACATTGCCATGATGTAAAGTTTCGTGGATTCAAAAATGATGACATTTGCCATTAGATTGGTGTAAAAGCAACTGACAACTAATTGAATCGACTCAAGAGAGCCTTCATCTCCGGTATTACTGTGCCACACAATTAGTGGTAAAATGTTCGGCCGCTGGTCAAGCGTAGGGTGTTCCCTGTTCTATGACTATTTTTAATTTCTTGTGCTATATGTTGGCTTATAGCAACAACATTTTGTTTAGTCCTCCTGCTCTAAGGCTATAAACTTCTTTCACTCAAAGCTGTTTAAGTGGCAGTTAAATTTAAAGGACATTTTATTATTTTTAAAGTGGCACAACATAAGACAGGAGACAAAAAAGAAAAAAAAAGAAAAAAAATTAAAATGAAAAAGTATAAAACACTTGTTTTCCAACTTGGGCGAATTCATTTGTGACGCCTTGTGCTGCTATTATTCCGTGACATTTGACATTGATGAGTGCTCTAAAGCTTAACAAACAATGATGTTTGTATTGGTTGTTGCTGCTGTAGTTCCTGTTTCCCATTAAAATTTTGTTGTGTTTGTGTGTAGCTGCTGTTGACGACTTGTGTTTTGTTATATCATGACACTTATTTGGAAAGATTTAAACGTACATTACTTGCGAGCACTTCGTAGTTTGTACACAACATTCTGGCTCATTGGCATTGTCATTTGAGAAATGTTTCGGAATGTTGAATTGGTGTTGATTCTTATGATGATGTACTTAATTGAAAAAAAAAACTACAAGCAACAGAAAACAATAGACAAAGAAAATAAAACGTTAGATTAAAAAAAGAAAAGAAATGCTTTTGATAAAAGTTTAAAAGACATTTAAACTTAATAATATGTAATATTTATTAGCCAGGGAATATAATTTAAAATCAGAGTTACAAAATATTCATGGTAGAAGAAAAAATACATACGAAAAAAATTGTCAGGGAAGAATCATATCAGAAATTTAAAACGAAAGCCTTGAGTGCTTTAATATTCTGCTAACAACTTGTTTATTGCTGCAGTTTGACATGGCTTAACAGAGTAGTTTTCTTCATCACAAGACAACATTAAGCTGAAAACTATAGCCACATTGAGATCAGTTAAACATTGACCCAATAAACGGGACCACTGTTTTTTTCGCTAGTTCTGGTCTAGAGTAATACATATGTTTAGCCATATGATTTTAGTCGAAAATATAATATAAACGATTTTTATGATAACCATATTATAGCATTTGTGAATGCCACAGCAAAATCTCGACAAATTCTGCCCTGCTCAAAAAAAAAAAATCCCTGCAAAATTTTACAAGTCCCGCGCTATTAAGCAAAAATGTTACAAACACACAGTTTGTTTAATTGATTTTTATTATTCGAACTTTTTCTTATATTATAATTTTTGAACTACATTCATCAGGCTTAAATTCGTTTTATATTACACTGTACAACACATGATTTCGGGACTCAATTCTGATAATTGTTTATGAAAGTAGTCCCAAAAAGAAGAACTTCTGCATCATTCGTTTGGACTTGATACCTCAACTAATACCCTAAAAATTAGTTTGAAATTACTAAGTATCGTGTAGGGGAGTTTGTCACGTTTTAGGCTCTTTTGTTTGTCATATCTCGAGAACCACTAGTCCGAATAAGCTAAAATAAATTTTAAAATATTAAAAACTACAATTGCTTTAATCTGTTTATACAATGTTTCGCTATATAAGCAAACGTTTCGCAGTTATAAATAAATGTATGAAGAAAAAAAATATTTTTTGCCTAAAAAATTAGATTTTTTAAATTTTTAATTCATAAAAAATCCAAAATACATTTTAAAAAAAATTTATATGAAAAATTTGTCGTAAAATGTGTTTCAACAATGTTTTTTTTTTTTATAAATACCGGTGAATGTGTTTTAACGGTAAACAAAAACCTTGGGGCTTCCTCCTTTTTTGGGAACTTAAAAATATATTTAATTTGAATAAATTTGGCTTAGCTTAATTCAGATGCAACATGGTGCCATGACTATAGCTTGCGATCAAATTAGCAGTCATGTGGCAAGGGTTGCCTGCCGTACATGCTTCTGCATGACAAACTCTCATACAAGATAGCGCCCATACATACATGCCCCAGGTGAAAGGCGTATAGTAGGTATTTTCTTGAGGTTTTAGAACAACAATAGCAAAAATATGTTTCTGTAGTCACTTTGTCATTCTTAAAACGCATTGTCTTAATAGGCCATTTCTCTGAAGCCCAAATTATGGCCTCGTTACTATGTCCACCAGTTTTTTACAAAGTCTTTACCTAAAGCTGGTGTTTTGAAATATTGTAATTCTCCTTGGTGATCCTAGAACAATATTAGCCACTTGAAATACACAATTAAAGCCATATTTCTATTGTGAAACTATTGTTTACTTCCCTCTTTCAAAATTTGCAACAAATATGGTAATTCTTAAAAAGGAAAGAAAATGTTTATTTCTTTTAGGGCATTTTTTTTTTTAAATAATAAAACCAACATGTAAAAAGATTATGTTTTGTTTTTTGGTTTAAAATTTGCTAATTCTAGTAGCCTCTAGCAAAGACAAAGCGCCGCCTAAATAACCAGCACTGACTAAAATTCTCCACAAAACAAAAGACAGTTGGGCTGTATTAAGACAATTTTAAAATGCGGGCTTATCCTTAAGAATGAACAATTGCTGGTTGATTTTGACCTTAAAAAATATTGGTATGCAAAAATTTTGCATTGTGTAACTTTTTTTTTTTTTGAATTGAAAACAGAAAGAATATCTTGCACTTGCCACAAGCCTTAAGCCGGCCTGGCGTTTACGGCCAACCAACAAAATTTATGCCACCAACACATGTGTTGTTTATTTTGAAATATAAACTGCTGCTTAAAAGTATTTAAACTTATTTACATCTATTGTATTTTTCTTAACCTCCTTTGTTTATTCCATAAAATTTCTTTACTTAATTGATCTCTTCAAGATAAATTAGCATAATATTTAACCATTTACCTACTCTTGAAATTCCTTTGTAAGACCCACTTAGTGTTGAACACAAAAACTCTATTGTGGCAGACACAATGTCTTCCGGTATTTAATATCAAACACCAGATCTTGTTTAAGAAAATCTATTTAGTCTTAAAGAAAATTGAGGGAGAAACAAACAAACAAATAAATAAAGATTTTATACAAGACTCACTCCTTGTGATGCAAATGTTTTGCTAACAAGCAACAGAACAAGAATCCAATAATATGTTCAAACAACATTCATATATTCTGCAAAAAAGTAACAAGCAGAAAAAAATATGTATATACATACATATATAGATTTTTTTCTACTTAGAAATGAAAAGTTGTTTGTTACATATTGTCAAAGGTACGAGTAGTATCTTAATGCCCCATAAACACTTTGTGTACAGATTTACCAAACGATACTCTTCACATGTTGTGAAGTTTTGCTGTTTGGCTCTATTTTGCTGTATGCAAATCGGCCAGCAATGCAATAAAACCGGGGCTTGAAAAAGTAAAGATATTTTACATACGCTTAAGCGAAATGGTGGCAATCAACAATTGACAGTTACAAATACGTTGCAAATTAAAAGTAGAAAAACTACAACACAAATGTAAAGAAAAAGTAGAAACGGAATCACTGTTGCTGCATAAAAAGAAACGGGCAGAAAGGAGTTTAACCAGATGATGGTAAAAAAATTCCACATTGCAAGTACACTTTTTTTAACGAGTATAAAATAAAAACAAAACAGTCATGTAAAAGAAACGGAAACGGAATCGCATAAAGTACTGGCTTAAGGGAGTTTGTAAGCAAGTGGAAGAGTACAAAATTAAAAACAGGTGCTTTTAGGCAGAAGTCAAGGCATACTTTTATGAGATTTTTATAACACACAACAATTTTTATAACACACTAACAGCTGCGCTCGCAAAGTTAGATCAAAAAAATGATATATGGAAGCAGTTCATATTTTGCTGCCGATTTGCCATGCATTTAAAACCATAGAACTTTAGAAGTTTTTATTAGTGGTTGAGGCTTTTAGATTCCATAGAATACATTTTTGTTTGGAAAAGCTGGGAGTTTTAAATTTTTGTGACAGTTCTAGTGCATCATAGTTTGCCCTTTTTTTGGTAAAATTATACAAAATAAAAGCTGAAAGTCCGTCTTAGATGTACGTCCACATCCAATTAAAAAAGAATAGTAACAAATTCATTTATTAGCTCAAACTTGTGCTGTAATAAATTTTTATATGTTAACACCGGTATTCATAAAAAATAAAACATTACTTTAGGTTAAAAAAATATAGACCTTAATGCTTTGTGTCTTTTTTCAGCCGTCTATATGTCGCCGACATTTCGTTGCTGCAAAACAACTCATCAGTAGACTTGAAAAACCAAATAAGAATGTTTGAAGCCTAAAAATCTCATGAACAAAATAAGAATCAGACCTGAAGTAATAAATTTCAATTGGCTTTTATAGCGAATAAATAAGTTCATTGTTAAAAGAAAACATTGTTAAAATACATTTTACAACAAATTCTTATCAAATTTGTTCTAAAATGTATTTGAGCAATATTTTATTTTTTTGTTAATATCGCTATAAATGCTTAATCAGGCTCAATTCAAATCTTATAAGTTGCTGCTTATAATTTAATATAAATTAAAGAAAAATATAACTTTGGCTGGGGAACAACTACTTGTCGCAAGGATTTATTTAAATTATGGTTCTTCCTGTGCTAATCTTTCACATGTAAAAACTCAACTTTTGTCTCTCGTTCCAGCACATTTTATAATAATCTCTTCTTATCTGTGTTAAATATCAAAAGCATAAGCATGTTAAGTTCTTTCCAAATCGTTTGTAATAAAGCAACTCCGTGGAATTTTTAAACATGCTATACACGGCTTTGAAACGCTACACATTATCATTTTTTGTGGTTTAAAGCAAAAACTTTATAAGCCAAAAATGGGAACAACATGTTAAAAATTAATCGAAAATTTTTCATTTGCCCTTGATAATTTTTCTGCATATAGCAGTTCCCCAGTATCTTTTCTTAGGAAGGCTTCCACACAAGTTTATTGGTTTTACAAGTCTCAGGATGCCTCTAGAGAAATAAAATATGTCTCGGATTTCCATTAATTTTTCTTCTTTTCCTTGCAAAAATGTTTCTTTAATTTTCCACCCCAGTTCTAACTAACCGCTCGATGTACCTAGAAGTGTTATTGTCCTAATTAGCTAGAGGATAATTCCGTTGAATCCAGACATCATTTGTTCCCCAAAATGTTTGCAATACATAATAATTTCCTCTCTGTTTCCTCTGTTGAGAAGAACGTTTCTCATTCATTCATTGAATTCCTCATTCTTAATAGACCCCAGCTGCCCGTAGTGAAGCCAAGGGTAAGACTCTGTCTGTTTGTTTTTAACTCCATGTTCGATGCAAAGATGAAACATGTTAAAATAAATTTCATAGGAAACATATTTTTTCCCATTTTTCACAGAAGTTGCTACGTTTAAAACTTAAATTTATTCGAGCTCCTGACATTTCTTAACACAAACCAAAATGATATGGTAATTTGCCAAAACAATTTTTTTTTCTCAACGCTTATCAAGTTAGAGGAAGATTCGCATTAGAAGACAAACACAAACGGACTAACAAATTCTTTACACTGCCAAGGAACACCTAAATACAATACATACAGCTTTGTAGCGAGGCTTTTCCAAACAATATTAAAAAAATGAACCTTTTCAAAAAATGTTTTTGAAAAGGTTAATTTTTGGACCTGAATTAATGCATTCCAATTGGCTCTTAAAGCAAATAAATAATTAAGTTAATATTAAACAAATTTATTTTTAACATAAAAGATAACATAAACATATTTTTTTCTGAATAACCAATCACGTCCCGAACTAAACATACTTCCTTAACTGTTACCGCTAAACGAATGCAAAAAAAAAACTCTTTTCCTTATACAAAAAGACAAAAGCATAACAACATTTGCAAACGATATCGTAAAACTGTAAAGCTTAAAACTTAAAACGCAATGCAATAACATACAAATTCCTTTGGCAACAAATGCAAAAGGTTACGGAAATCCCAATGCAAAAAAAAAAGAAACAAAAATATAAAAAAAGCAGGCATTCGCCCACACAGTAGCGTATACACACACACACTGATGTAATTCTTTTGTGCATGTTTGCATATCCTTCCACCATTTTCTTTATGGAGTGGTGGCATCTCATCATATCGCCATCGCCATCGACCTCGTGTTGTCGTCGTCATCGTATGCCAGTGAGTATATTGCTAGAAATCAATATAACACGCAAACCCATGTAAAAAACCATGAATACACAAACACAACGGGTAAACCGAGTTAGTGCGGATACGTACTCTACCAATAATAAACAGGAAACGATAAAGGTTTTAAGCGGGTGGTGTCAAGTACTCCACCATCGTCATCATCTTTAACACGAGAGAGCACCGTAGTATGAAGTTTGATGTGCAACCAGATATCAAGAAAAAGAAGAAAAAATGAAATGCAAAAGAGTCACGGCATTAAAAGACTTTTTAGAAGTGTTGCAGCATGCTTTGGATCTAATGTATAGTTGCAATTGAATGAAAATTTTGTAGGAGCGTTTTTACAGATATGGACTATCTTATGTCGGTAGCCATCAATGTGGGTCTGGCCCATGGGTACAATAGAAAAAGTCAGACCCTCATCCTCACGGTGCCTGTGACAATTTCTAGCAGATATTTGTTGCTGGCCAACGACTTTTAACGAGAAATTGATAGCAGGAAGATCATATACAATTATTTTAGGTATTTCTTGCTTTTGAGTTTTGACTGAATAATGCCATTTATATCACATTTCAAATAAAATATTTTGCATTAATTTAGCTTTATAGTCGATCTTAATGATTTATATTTGCTAATCAGATATTTTATCAGGATTTATTTAATTCAATTAGTTCTCAGAATTAAAAAAGATTTTTGTGAGGTCAAATTGTACTGGGTCCACATTTTTTTTTAAGGAATACAAGAAAACTAAAGTTGAGGACTTATTGGCTGGGCAACATTTCATGGCAGCTAGTTAGTTATGATCTGACTTCGAAATAATTTTGATGCTGATGATCATCGTGGTGCACGTCAAACAGCAGTGGTGCACTCAGAATATTTTTGCAGTAACTGACCGTAGTTTATTCTAAAAGTAATCAGTGCAGTTATTTTTAAATGATAAAACGTTTAAAAAATAATGAAATTTTAATTTTAACTGATTTGTACAGTTACTTAAAAAACTAACTACAGGATAAATGCGGACTTTCGCTGACACTTAATAACGACAGCAGTAACTTATGTTACACATATGTACACGAAAGAACCAGTGTATGCTTCTACATACCCTTGTAGCATACATACATACATAATCCTTACTTAAATAGTTTGTTGTTGAATTTGTTCTGATTTTGGCGATTGCTGAGTTGGCATGGCAGCTGCCTTCAAGTCGAGATGCTGCATGTTCTAATCTCAGCAGAGGCTTTGCAGTACCAAAATTAAATTAGCGAATTGAAAAAGGAGATAATACAGATAGAAAAGTAGAAGTAAATAAAATGACCATCTAAAAAAAAATAAAAAAAACATTTACAAGTTGATTACGCATTAATTATTTGACAGTTAGAATAAAGGAAAAGTCATTATTTTTACCGATTGGGCTCCGTAAAATTTTTAACATTTAAATTCAAATGAAAAAATAAGTAAATTTGAAATGAAAGGTAATTAGAACGGTTGTTAAATGAAGTTTCATTTATCTTAAAGTGTGTTTTCAGTTAATTTTACTGACAAAGTTTTCGGAGTGTGTGTTCCCGAGCCAATAAGTCTTCAAAATTAATTTTCTTGTCTTCTTGAAAAAAAAGAAAAAAAATTTAATTGAGAATGACCTCTACATATATAGTATATTGTGTGGAAACTACGAAAATAGGTTTTTGGGGAGGAGAAAAGAGGGGGCAGTGTTTGTGTACATTTGATTTGAATCTTCTCTCGTTATAACAGGATGGATATGCGTCTGCAGGCAATTTGCTAAACAGACGTAGTATACGGCTGAAGAACGAGTTTCCTATGTATTGCATTCGGCGCTTCACTGGCCAAGTGACCCCCAAAAGGACGAGCCTGGACAATAAACGTAAAAAAAAAATAAATTGCTTTCGAGAACAGTATTCCTGATCTCGTCAGAGCAGAATCATTGAAACAAAAAGATAACTTCATGGTAACGTTAATAATAAAATTATATTTTTAAATATTTAATAGTACTGATTATTATTATTATTGACAATGTTACTTAAGAATTTGTTCTCGTTACATTTTTTTACATAATTTCTAAATTTCAAAAACAATTTACATTAGTCGTTATGTTATATATTCGACCTTTTTGTGCCAAGCTTGATCATCTTATTTAAAGGGGCTGTTAGCAGACTTCTAGTTCTTTTCTGAAACTCAGCTCAGGCTCTCAGGATTTTTCAGCGAGCACGAGGCATCATCGATGATGCTTTTTAAGTTTTGTACTGTCTCAATTTTACACTGTTATATGCATACACTTTAACACTTATATACTACTGTACTTTCAGGGTATTATTTTAAAATTTTACTTTTAGACCTATAAATTCTCATATAGAAGATAAAATAGATAAAATTTTGTGATATGTTATTGTTAAATGCTCTCATTTTCATATCTTTTAATGTGATATATAATAAATTTATGAAACTATATATAAACAACAAATTCATGACCAAAATGGACGCTTATGAGAAGCGTAGTATCTTCGAAACAGCCAGATGTTCACCAGCTAAAATAATAATTTTAATTTAAATATTGGCACTGGCTTATGGCACCACCTGCAGCTTTCTTACCTATGGGTTTCACAGTCTACTCTGAAACGTTTATGATTAAATAAAAATACACATAATAAACAGTTGAGCAATAAATTAACTATTATAGACATTCATTAATTAAGAGCTCAGGTAGTAAGATGATTAAGCGCTGCTGTTTGCAAACAGTATGCAATTAGTCTTGACCTGAGCTTGAAGTAATTTAGGTGCATGGCATGTACCCCAGCTAGCAAGACTTCAAACTTACTTTTCTTATCTGCTATAAAAACGTTGATCATTACAATTTTACCACAAAAAGAAGCCAATATCTTTAAATTCTTATACTCCTACACTCCGCTAAGTCAGCTCTAGGATTCTAGTATTTTTATACTACTTTAGTCGGCATACTTCTACCGTCTTATACAAAGTTAATGCATTTAACATGATGGAATGAACTGCCATCATAACAAAACAGTAGTTTATTTCTACTACTTGTTTATTGTTGGCAAAACTGCGTATTAAGAAAATACCTTAGATCCGTGCCATTTATTGAAATAAAATCAGCATCAGTTGGAAAAAAAAACTAAAATTAGATTTTTTAAATTTTGTACGCATAGTTTTTCTGTTTCCTTTTACTTTCTAATTTTAGATTTTCTTTTAAAAATCCTCTGTGTTGCAATAAAATCGCAAAAAAGCATTAAACTCTTCTATTCGGCTATTTTTTCCTTCTCTGTATTCGAACACTTTTACATGTCTACCAGTGTCAATATCAAATCACTACATATGCCAAAGCAAACAACACAATTTTAAACAAAAAGAAAAATGGAAACATTTTGCAGGTAGTTTACGGTGAGTAGATAGTTTGTTAGCTGTTAAAAATAAAAATACTTCGAGTGCTTAGAACCCAACGGGTCTTACACATAAGGGCCTTTTAATCTACCATGCTATGCTAAAAACTTACCGTCTAATTTATAAAAATTATAGCAGGTTTATAAAGCTCTTATTTGACAGATTTTCCATACAAATATGTAAAATAACAGTCTTATAAGCCTGTAATAGTTTTTATGAATCAGGAAGTTAAACTTTACGAGACTCTAGACTACTGAGGGTGTTGTTACAACGAAAAAATTATTTTATAATTGTTATTGTTTAGGTTTTAGTTTTGCACAGATTCCCGAAGTACTTATTCGGTTCATTTTGAATTCCTTTAGTTTTTTGTTGCTTGTTTTTTACAATTTTCAATTATTTCAGCGGGCTTGAGTTCGCTTTTAATTCCTCAGTACTCAGAAAAACTTCTTTGTGATAAATATGTACCGTCTAATTCATAAAAATTATAACAGGTTTATAAAGCTCTTATTTGACAGATTTTCCATACAAATATGTCAAATGATAGTCTTATAAGCCTGTAATAATTTTTATGAATTAGGGGGGTAGTGTTTAGCTTTTAAAAAAAAAATACAAGAGGACTATAGTTGGCGACATATTCGCTGGGTTACTTACCATGGCTGTTTCACGTCCACCACGATGGTCATCTACATCCAAAATGCTTTGATTAGTTTCGTTTTTATTCATAAAACTAATTACCACACATTGAAAACACTTGAAAATGTTTCTTAGGAAAAAAATATTTTTTTCTAACCAAAAGTTGTGAGTATATATGAAATAAATAAATTTAAAAAAATGGTATTACAAAAAAAAAAAAAAATTAGCGACATAATATAATTTTTTTCTATGTAAAAAATCTGCTTGAAATCGATAATTCCTAAAGGCTAATTTGCATAGAATCCGTCATTATGTATCATTGATTTTTTCCACTACGAACTAAGTTGTATTTCCGTGAGCGATTTCCCCATCAGTTTCCGTCAACGCAAAGTACGAAAGTTAAGCAAGGCTCAACTTCTGACAAGTTTGAGTGCTTTTTCTGCTTTGTTTTGATTTGCCAGAGTTTAAGTGGTAAACTGGAAAGCCAACTTCCTTTAGCTTTTTATTTAGCATCTGGTTACAAACTACTCATGGAGCTGACTTCATCTGTTGTTTCGTTAAAACAGGCGACGACGGATAAAGTCCATATAATTCGCTGTCATTACACAGTACATTTTTCAGGTAATTGATTCGTGACAAACTCCCCTACACAATACTTAATAACTTCAAATTAATTTTTAAATTATTATTTGAGGTACCAAGACCAAACGAATGATGCAGAAGTTCTTCTTTTTGGGACTACTTTCATAAACAATTATCAGAATTGAGTCCTGAAATCGTGTGTTGTACAGTGTTATTATTATCATTATTTAGAGGCCAATTGTGCACCTTGGCCAAAAATATCTTTTGTGCAGCCCTTGACATAAACTATTAGCAAATCCACTAACGGCTGCGGGGTAGATTTTACCAAGGTTTCTAGAGTCGAACAATCCCGGGCCTGGGTATGTGTTTCTGCAACGGAACATTCGCAAAGGATATGTTTCGCCTTTTTCTTCTCCTTATTACAGAGTCTGCAAAAATCTCTGCTTACCAGTTTCAGTTCTTTGAGATGGTAGTTTAGCTTACAGTGCCCCATCTTTAGCCTTCTCTATACTCTAATATCCTTTCTGCCGAGGTTCAGAATACTGTTGGTCTTTCCTGTGCCGGGAAAGGTCCAGAAGCCTTATTGCCTGCCGTATGCCCAGTATTCAGCAAGGCTAACTTCCTCGCGTTGTCTTAGAGTGTTGTCCTTAAAACTATTGTTAAGCTTGTAGAACCGTTCAGGACGTCTTTGGGCAACTCGGCCTTCATTCTTTGAACTCTTGCAGTGCTGTGTTGCAACTAATAAAAACTAGTTCTGCTTATAATTTGTGAGAGGCCATCTAAAAGGCCTTTATAAAATTCAATTACCTGTGCTAAAAGCATAAGAATTTGCATACTTCTGAATATTGATATTGGCTTTGATGTATGATATCCAGTGATTTCTTTGAGTGAGTGAATCTATCATCGTTCTGCTTGGTTTAAGCACAAGTGAGGTTTTAGCTGTATATACGGTCATTCATTTGCTTCTGTTTCTCAATTTACTTGTGCATCAAGCAAATACCATACCCGAGAGCATATTTGGAAAATGCTTATTCCTTTGCAAGGAGCTAAAAAATTTTTTTTTTTATTAAATTTAAAGTAGTTAAAATTTCTTTATAAAATTTAACATCCTTTTTTAAGTTACGTTATCCTTTCTACTACGAAAGATACTTGTGCCCTTTTTGAATTGAAAGTCGCTTAGCATTATTGTAAAACAAATATTTTAAGCTTATTTTCTTTGAATTTTATCCTAAAACATGACCTTAAATTGTCTAGAATTAAAGCAAATTATGGCCCTGCTCCTCCGTTTTTGGTTCGTTTTTACTTTGTGAAATTTTCATGCAAATGCTAAACTTTTATACGAACATGCATAATTAAATTTCTTACAACAATAAACCAATATTAATTATTTAATGTCTGTCACCCAGTGGCTAACACCATAAAATGAGAATGTTAAATTGCTATTGTCACTCTGACAAGATGTGATTAATAAACAGCCATGAGGGAAGGCAGCGGGAAGGATTCCATTTTTTTATATTCATTAAACCAAGAACAAACAACTTGTTAGCCAGTTGAGTTTTGTAAGCTTTTGCTCCATTTTTATTTTGTTTTATTTTTGAGTAGAACTACAACATGGCATGAATTAACTCGTCACAATTGTAAATTATAAAGATGGCTGTTGGCAATGACGATAGAGAGACTTTACAGGACCAAGAAATATTAAAGTGTTAAAATGAAAATAAATACGCTGCACATCAGTAGAACCAACAGTCGTAATGCTGTATTGAAGCATAATGCCGTGGGTTATAGAGCTTTGACAACAAAATAAAAAGTTAAATATACCTGGCGCGAAAAGTACAGTGAGTGATAAAAATACATTTTACGAGAAAAAATATCTTAATACAGATTTCATATAGAGGATTTTGAACTGGCAGTGATGATATTTTGGAGCTTCTCAAGTATGATTTCGAAACTTTTTAAGTTTAATGTAACCGAACTTTTCTTAAATACCATAACATTTATGAGAGCAAGAAGCTTAATTAACTTTGATACTTGCATTTGAAGAATAGTTTTATTCTTGTCTTCGACCTTGTGATCTTCAAACAGTTGCTTATTTATTTCAGCCTCAAGGTCAGCTATTTGCTACTAAAGAAAACTCTTTTGTTGTTTTATCTGAACCTCAGCTTTGGACCTGACAATAGCTTTGCTCATAAAATTATACGCAAGAGTTCCGGAAGAAGAGTGACGGTAGAGCTCAAAAGAATAAAATAAAAAAGCCTAAAATAAAACAATATTATTATTGTTACATAAAACTATAAAAAAGTAGTAAGTAGCTGATCTTGAGCTTGAAATATATAACTAACTATCGTGCTAGTGTACGCAGCAAAAGATTTTGCTTTCTCTTTACCCAGACTAATGCTAGGAACACAACTGGAACGAACGACGAATTTTTCGCCGCGAATATTCGCCGTCAAAAATAAAACACATTGGCGTATAGAAAAATGCACACAATCATAGCGTCGGTTGAAATTCGTTGTACGCGGCGAAGTTGACGATCAAATCAGTACCAGTAGAACGACGAACAAATCAGTATCGTGTGGCCACGGTTGGTTTTAGTTTTCAAGTGTTTTAGTTAACAACAGTTAATTTTTACTTTAATAGTTTTTATTTTAAGTTCTAAGCTTTGACCTTTTGCATTTAAAATAAAAAGCCAACATATTAGATAATAAAAAATATTTGTAGTGTTTAATTTTTTGTTTTTGGTAATGCCAAATTTTTTAGCAATCAAGTTTTTTAATATGGTCACCCACCCCATCAGCTGTTCAACTATAATAAGATAAAATTAAAAAACTAAGAAAACGGATACAAGTGAAATTATAATTGAAAATATTAAGCTTCATGATTGTTTATATAATCTGGGATCATGTTTATTACTTTAATTATTTTTACAGAATTTGAAATTCTTTGATTCATTTAATTTTTTTATCTTTGAACAGTAACAATAAACAACTTTATCAATTATAGCAGATGTTTTTGTTTTTCGTCGTTATTGTGCTTCAGACGGTGAATTTACACAGCGAATTTTAACTGGCGTATTCGTCGTGTTGGGCGAAACTCGTCGTTCGTCCCAGTTGTGTTCCTAGCATAAAGTCGTGAAGTTTGTAAAGATAACGGGTGGTTAAATTTTAAGAGCCGATATTGAATGTCAACCGCACTGTGGCACATAGCATGACTGTTTCACGTCCACCACGATAGTCATCAGCACCCAAATTACTTCAAACCCTGTTTATATTGTTTTTGAGCAACCCCACTTAGCCATCCTACTACTTGAGCTCCTTTACTTTACTCCTTTACGTTACTAGCTGCCTATATTTGATCTATCAATCAACTTTGAATTTTATTTTCACTGCAATTTTACCACAAAAAAAATCTTTGTCAATTTTAAGAAGGTAAAATTAAACTCAAGCATGAACAAAAACCATTTGTGGCATTTTCTTTGTCACTCACTGTTTCTGAGCAGCACACAATTTATAAATCGCTGTTATATATCTCTGCTGATGACCACACCCACTCAACTTTGTCTTTTTGAGTGCAGTGTGTAAAACTCAGTTCATTGTCTCGTATCTAATGCTGACTTTATACTTGCCTGTATGCAAGTTTGCCATACTCTACGACGCAACTGACCATAGACATGGGGTCCGTCGTAAATGGCAGCCATATGCATACGTGCATATCATGCTGCTTAACAAAAGGAGATGAAACAGAAAAGAGAACTGGAAAAGAATTAGCAAACAAGTTCTTGTGTCCTTGTATTTAAAAGAGTCCTCTTGCATGTTTGTTTATATTAGTTAAAAAAAAAAAACGAAACGTTTCATACTTTATGTGATGTAAGTGTTTTGTTGATACTTATGCTGAGCAAAAAAAAAAAATGTAGCACAAACAGGCATTTACATATAGCTATGCTTATGCAGGATATTGCTTATGCTGAATAAAAAAACGAGCGAACGAACGGACGAACGGACGAACGCCAAAGAAGAGTCACTTGGAAGGATTTAGTTTATCCTATGATTGCACGGTTGGGTGGTTTAGCTCGGTTGGTTTAGTCGGACTAACTAAGTAACTGTCGTTTGTTTGTTGTCGATGTGGGCATACTATCTGGGGTTTGTATCAAGCATCCCACATAAGCAAGGCCACAATGGCAATAGCACTGAGGACAGACAGCCAGGCATTGTGACAAAAAAAAAAAAAAAAAAAGAGAAAGAGAAAAAAACATGAAAATTTTAGAAAAATAAAAAAACATGCTACACACACTTGATACCTAGAATTCTCAATAATAAACTACACAGAGTTAAGCTCCATAGAATTAGAAAGTAGCAAAGAACTAAGAAAAATAAAACAAAGAGGACGAAAAATATAATACTGATGATGCTGGTGATGAAAAAATGCAACACAGTATGGAGACTACAGTACGTGTGGGTGAGTAGCAGGACTTAATAATTTTACTAGAGTATCAAAATAAAATATCAGTATTTTCAAATCCTCTTTAAAGCCTGATATACTCTGAAGGCTTTATTATGAACACACACATACATAAATAAAAAGTAAATAAATTTCTGAGAGTTTATGAAAGCAAAGCAAGAGGCACTCTGAAATAAATAAATGCAAATACGAAAGTTAAATTTGTCTAAGGATTTACAAATTGTGGCAAATTATTGTATTATTAACATTACTTTTATAAATTAACACTTGTTGGAATTGCAAATAAATATTTATTTATTATACAGTTCTTTTGAAATGATTAAAAATAAATAAATTAAAACTAAGGCATTAGCATAAACTGCTTTAAAAGGATGCAAAAAACCCTGTTTTTGTGAAACATATTGCGGCCAGAGGCATATTGTGGTACAGCCATAATGTTGTCCTTTTCTTTCTTACATAAATTTGTAAGATATGTACAACAAAACCTCTTAAATTAACTACTTTTTGGGTAGAAAATGGAAATCAGATTCCATAGTCATTTGGTCGTATTGTGGTCAGAGGCGTATTGTTATGCAGCCACAAGGTCATCCTTTACCAAGTCACACATACTTCACAAGAAATTATGTCGTTATGTAAAAGATACCTCTAAAATTAAGTAGTTTTTTAAGTAGAAAAGAAAAATCAGATTCCGCAGAATTTTACAATGTTTTTCCAAATTAAACCCACTAAAAGAAAGTTTCGGTAAAAACAACACATTAAAAAGATCTCAATCTCTGCCCTGGCCACTTAATTCTTTCTGTTTTTTTTCAAAAATAAATTAAGTGTTATTTCCCTTCAGTAAACCGAAAAACATAAATATCACAGATTAGCACAGACTCTCTTCTCATGTTGCTTACAAAACACAAAACGTAATGGAAGTGTTTTACAAAAACTCTTAAGTACCAAAACCACAATAACCGCCCGAAAATTGTCTGTGTGTCTACACTGATAACCAGCCCTGAAACAACATTTTTTTTTTGTTTGGTTGCTTCTTAAATGGAAATTATTACAAATCAAAACAGCAGACACCTTTGAAAGTTAACAAATAAGCCGACATTTTCCAAGAATTCAAATTGAGACATTATTTCAGAAATAGAACCAGCATCCTTTTTTTTCGTTTATCAAGCAGACATTTCATTTAGTGTCACCTGAAAGTAGTTCCTTTTTAAAAGTAACACAGATAAAACTATGCGTGATTATACCCAAATCTGCCACATAAGCCCAGCCAAATGTTGCCCCATGACAAAAAAAAAAAAAAAACAAGCAATGAAAAGAGAAACCTTAAAATTAAAGAAGAAAAACCGACATTACTGAAAATTTAGTTGTTGTCATTTATTAAAGATTAAAACATGTTAAAAACACAAACACAACAGTAATAAAGCAATTTATTCCAATTTTTGCTGCAGACAAAACAAACGTCCGTCTGATTTCTATAAAAAAGAAAACCATAACATGAAAGTTCAAAGCAGTTTTGTAGCTAATGTCCTGTTGCGCTACGAACAATTTTAATGCAAGATCATTTAAACTCCTTAAAACGAGTTCTTTTTGTGTTTCAAGAAAAAACTGTTGTGACTTCTGATGAATAATTTTTTCCAACTGTTAAAGAAATTGTTACTGACAAATGTCTCAATCCATTTGTTGTATCTGGGTGATAATGAACAATTAAATTGCCAAGAATTTATTGGTTTATTGGTTTTGCAATACATAGGCAACCACATTTTCCCGGCAGGGGTTCGTGAGCATTACACATTCAAACAACTTGAATCTGCCCTTGTACATAAACTATAAATAGAAACATTTTTAAATATTTTCCTAGCATACATATGTATATTTAGAAGGAAATAGGTCAATTGCTTGTGAAAGGACAAGAGAATGGTTTTCTTAAGGCTGAGCACATGTGCAGAAGTTTACTTTTAAAAGAAGAGCCTTAACCTAAATTGAATTAATTTTTAGCAATAAGCCTTATGCAACTAGCACAACGGGGTCTTGTAGGAGCCAAGTGAATCGGGCTCACGACAATCAGCCAGTAAATCATAAACTTGTATAACATGATGCTTTATTTTTTTTATATTTTTATTAATTTATTTCCATTTCCTGTACAACAAGATTTCACTTATATTTAATGTACAGAAATGTGTTAAGGGGGCACAACTGGTCCTAGACACCACTGGAGAAAAATATTTTTATTACATAAATTAAAACAAAAGTTAAAAAAATTAATAAATAAATAAAAAAATAAAATAAATTAAATTAAATTAAGTGAAGTTATTTAATATTTAGTTATTTTGACCCCTTTTTTCTTATATTTTATATATTTATTTGAGCTTAAGGTCTTTTAGAATTTGAGTAATTATTTTTGTCAACATTTCGCTATCCTTCGGATAGCTTCTTCAGGACAATAATAATGAAAAATGTTTTTTTTTTTTTTTTTTGACAAAAATCATTACTCAAATTCTAAAAGACCTTAAGCTCAAATAAATATGTAAAATTTAAGTGAAGTTATTAAACAAAAACGTTTTGAAACTTTTTGCGTTGCTGTTGAGGAGTTGCTGAGTAGCTGGTAGAAGGTTCCAAAGACGCGCTGTATTTATAAAAAAAACTGCAACTCTGAAACCAGACAACTATGATGCGGAATAATGATTTTTTTGCCTCTAAGCGATCTGGTAAATTTAATTTTGTCTTGCAGCTAAATTATATTATGAAGAAATATGAGTACACGAATCTTGAGTAGACTATCGAGGGATACACCGTAAAGAAAAATTAGAAATACGGTCATGCTTTCGTAGGCCATACACATACCTCAAAATATTATTGTATAAAACATTTAGTTTATGCTTACTAGCAGAGTCGCAACTCGAAAAGATTTCGCAGCCGTATAACATACAAGGCACCAAAAAGGTTATTTTATGTGCAAAGGTGTATAAAACTGAGTAGGCCAAAGTGACCTTAATTTGGAGTAAGTTTTGCCTATGACTGTATTAACATGGTTTGTTCAAGTAAGGTTGGAATTGAAAATCAAACCGAGATCTTTTGCAGATTTATTATTTTTAAGTTTTAACAATTTCAAATAAATGTCAAAATCCAGCGAAGAGTAAATATTGCAATTTGCTCTACATTAAGGCCACGAAAAGTCTAATAACTGGAATTTTACGCAAGCATTGTTCTTTTCTATACTCTTTTCCAAATAACTAAATTTTTCACCCACTGATTTTGCCTCTAACAGGTGAGCCAAAAGAGATCATCCGATGGTCGTTGCTCCGTCTCATTGGAACCACTTCGATTGCGGCAGAAAAACCCTGGTGGGATATGGGCCTATTGTGCGTTGTGGTTTGACCAGCGGCATCTTCGAAAGAAAAAATAAATGACCCAATGACTTCTCCAGCGTGAACAGCGCACCATACAGTCACTTTGAGCGGGTGTAATGGCTGCTCGTGAATCACTCGTGGATTTTTGGTGCCCAGCGATAGTTTGGCATGTTCACGTAGCCGCTGAGGTGGAAACGAAACTCATCGTTCATTATGATTTTGGTTGAAAAATCGTCCACTTCTTCATAGACATGGTTATTCTGCGTTTTTGGGGAGTGTACCACTCCATGGCTTGTTCACTTGTATTCGTCAGCTGTATAAGGGCCTATCGCACAATTACATTGAAAGCAATATTCAATATTTCGTTTTTGCTTTCAAAGTATTTGTGCGAACGAACGACAACGTTCGCAGGTGAGAAATAGGCCCTAAATCACAAATGTAAAAACATTTGTAAAAATAAGAGCAACTCCCATAGGGTGATTTCTTTTGGCCCACCTTGTATATTTCAGTGTTTGAGAACGAAAACATCTCAATCCAAATATTAATGATCGAAAATCACTGTATTGTTTATCAAAATCTTCCCTATGAAGATCTATACAATTTTGCATAAATTCCGGCTGGACCGGCCAAAGTCAGCTTCCAGGTCAAAGTCACCACAGAGACAAAATAGTTTATAAATTATTATGGAATCGGGGAACTAGAGGTGGAGTGGGATATTTCAAGTACGGATTTGTGATTAAATATTCTTCAAAATCATATTCATAATCATATTCAAACCCGCCCAGCCCAGACGCTGTCAAAATCACAGCAACTAAGGATGTTCTTAAATTAATTGTTTTTTAGTACGGATTTCAGCCATATTCAATCGCAAATCAGTATTGAGTACTCGATCCAAAATCAGGATTGAATATGGTTAAAGTCAGTCCGAAAGTGGTATTGAATATTCTGTAGTAAAACAAGCGTACAGTCAGGAAATTCTTGCTTACAGCACTTCTGACACCGCTTGGGATTGATTCAAATACGAATGGATTGAATTGTATATTCAGTGCAAAATCTAGCCTGATGCTTCAGCTACAAAATGTCCAGTTGTCACAAAGCATCAAAGTATTGAAATAGTTAAAAGAAAAGTAAACGAAAATGGAACGTGAAAATATCCTTTAAAATATTTTTAACATTTACCCAAAGCCATATAAAAAATCATATAAAAACAGATTTTTTCTATAATTTCTTTGATGAAAACATAAAAATAAATGCGCCAACCATAAAAATAACAATGAATTTGTAGAAAAAATCGTTCTAAGAAAAAGATTTATCGTTATCGAAATCATTTGAGTACGTTTGAATGGCGCACCAGTCATCCGGTCACATTCAGTCAACTGTGCGTACGAATCAACTGTGCGTGTGAATGGCTGTTTGACATCGTTTATTGGTAGGACAGCCATTTACCATGCGATTTCATTCTAAATGTTTATTTTATTGTCAAGAAAATGACGCCAAAGTGGCCGAAAATAAAAGAAACAATACAAAATGCCATCTAAGTACCTTTTCACAAAACAATTTGGCCAATGGTCAATGGGGCACTTGAAAGGGGGACGAAAGTATTTTTGTTGCTCAAAATTGTGATGTGCCGTTTATTCTGCTTTCGCAACTTGCCTTCAGAGTAGATGAGGAAGTCAGCAAAAACATAAATACCTAATAAAATTCAAATGTATTTGTGATAAAAATCAAATGTTTTTGGAGTTGCAAAAGAAAAGAAATAAAATAAAATGATACGATCCGAAAAGAAAGTCACAACAAAATTAGATGTAAAATAAACTAAAGATTATTTCGTAATTTTCTTGTTTGGCACAAAAATCGAAAAGAAAAACTTTTTCAAGTAGCGGATATGGACACAAAAAAATCGACCCCAACCCCATGGTTAAAACATACTTATTCAAAGTTATTAACTTTTTGTTTAACATTTTCCTGCAAATGTGGCTTTCAACACAAAATATACCCTTGTGGCTGGCCATTATGGTTTGAAAAGTGGCAAGGGACAAAAAATAGAGCTGCTTTTTATATGTATTTCATTTAAAATTTAGCAACATTTAATTTGATTAAAATTGACTTGGCATAGATTTGCTGGTTTTGAGTGAATCGATTGAAGCTCATAACTGTTATTCGATAGAAATCTCAAGTATTTTTCAATCAGTTTTTTTTTTAAGAAATTCTGCTTTTGAGTTGAGTTTTCACATGTGATCATAAGCCAGAAAATTTGCTGGATGTTTCCAAAATTGCTTAGTCTTGTAATTAAATTTTTTTTATTATTATTTAAATAGATTTTAAGGGTCTTATTCATAATAAATATTTTAGGTTTATTAAACTCTTAGTTGACAAATTTTCCATACAACATATATAAGACATATATAAGAGCCTTATAAGCCTGAAATATTTTTTGTGAATAAGGGTGGGTGTAAATAAATACAAATGCAAAAAAAATGTTTTTTTTTCCAAATTTTAACATATTTAGTGATTTAAGAAAAAACTGTTTTAACAAAGATTTGATGAGTAGAAAACAGCATTGTAATTTAAAATTTTATTTGTAAGTATTGCAGTAGGTAAAATTTTAAACTACTTAAGCATTGGGGCACGCGAACTTTATCCCTTGAAACAAATAATTCTATTTTTGACACAAGTATGTTTATAAAATACACTAAAACCTGATAACGATTTGTAAAAGTATTCTCCCAAGTGCTCTAAGAAATTTCAGTTTGATTGTTGCAAGGACATGCTTGTTATGCATATGTCCTTTATTTTAAAAATCAAAAACTTGCTCGTTTTAATGATCGGAAAACAGCTTATAATTTCCGAAATTATTATCATGAGGTTTGTAGGATCTTTTTTTTTAAATTTGAGCTTCAATAAACATATAAGCCACGTATCATTTATTTGGTAATTAAATATTTTTCTGCAACAATGCAACAAAAAAATGCTTGCAATGATGATCGATGATGACACTTGGAACAGACATGTCAAATAATGTTATATGTTTGTAAAAAGCTATAAGCTTATATGATAATTTTCATCCTCAGACAACCTACCATGCACTTTTTTGTGTTCCGCCCAACTTCCACCCACTATAAAATTTTACCTGAAAAATAATTTCATATAAACTTTTCATCTTGTTGTAGAAATAGATTAGAGCATTTTGTATTGAAATGTGCAAAAAATCGACTCTGAAAAAAATTCTAACTAGGGCCTGAGACTAACGATATGTATATTTGCATTAAGATTGAAATAGACTTATCGTCATCTTGATGTGGAATTCAGTTTCAGGTTATTTTTTAAACATTGCTTAATATAAAATGTATTATTTCTGTAAATATTGATAAACTAAAGGATCCTATTTCCCAAGAAGTTGACTTTTAAGATGATGAGCTTTTTGTAGTTGGCGGTATGTAACTCTCTAGACCACTAAGCTTACTTTCAATAATCAACTTAAGTTTATTTCTGTACCATAACATTGTGTCATATGTCATAGAAATAATATAACAGAGCTGAGATTCGTTTGAAAAACTCACGTGCCACTTCTATTCAAATCAAGATCACATAATTTTTTGAGCTCTAATTATTTTTCCTGCATCTTTGTCATTCTTAAAAACATCTTTAATTTCATCTGCTTTTGGCAACAAATTTCGCTGCCAAACAATGTGTATCCAAAAATCAAAATATTTTCATTCAGTTTTTTAACAAATAAATTTTTTCTATAAAACATTATACAGCTTTTCGAATTAAAATGCCTTCCATATCCGCAACATAAATCAAATAATAATGTTATTACTAAATAAAACTGCGTGTGGCTGCTTCATTCATTCCTGCCACCACACACACGTACACACATACAAACACTTAATTGCTACATACTTAAATTAAACAATGCTACTTAAATAGTAGCAAGCACAACAGCAACAAACAGTTCAGCCTCAGCATCGTAATCACAATTGAAAGAAGCTGGCTGTTGCAGTAATAAAATAATGAATATATAAAAAACATTTAGAATTATGTTTTACTTTCGTAATTGTTGTCACAGTCTCCTTAAACGACCACCATAATTCATTCCTTGCAAGCAGCAGAACTGGAGTGGAACTGTTGCAACGAATAAGAATTTCTATAGAAATAAAACTGGAAACAAAAAACACATTCAAGACAATAAAACCAATATAAATTTTATTGTCACTAAGCACATTGTCTTAAGGATGCAAAGTTTCTACGTCTGTGTTGAAGTATTGTTTTTTTTTTTTTTTGGCCAAGGAAATTGCCACATTGTGTTGGCTGCAACATGAATGAATGAACTAACCAACAATTTGAGCTGGCAGTCCTCAATGCAACAATTGAGTTGTTGGCTCTCAAAGAAATCTTTGTAGTATTTTCAAAAATTTTCTTACCGAGTAACTGACTGGCACATCATCTCCTCTGTCGCAAGTCCTTGTGTGGCCTCCTTTTCAAATTCAACAATGACAATAATTGTCTCCATTTTACAGCTTCCAAAGACAGATAACGATGATGTCATTGGAAAAAATCTTTGCTTATTGTTTACTCGTACTAGGATTCTTAAATATGTATATAAAATGATGATTAAGAGGGGCATATGTTCTTATGTGCAATTTCCTGTTCCTGTTTGAAATAGCTGTTTTATTAACCGGATAAATTTAATGGCATATGTTTATATTATTTACTTGCAAATCTCCAAAACAGACAATAGTTTTGGCACTGCGAAGAGTTTTGAACGATTCATTTTTAAAGAACAAATCGTTTTCCTTTTTTTTTTCTTTTTTTTCCAATTTTGGGTTAAGTACCTTGTTCTTGAAGATAATTTCTCGACATTGAAGGATGAAAAGCTAGATTTTCTAATTTTTAAGAACAGGTCTCATATCTCCTTCAATGGGGCTTTTCCAGACATACTATTTTCAAAAGTATTTTATTTCAAAGAGGTACTTTTTTAAAGGTATCTTTTTATACCCTACATAACAAGTGTTAAAAGAGTACATAAGTTTGTAATTTCCACTATTTCAATTTCCTAACCCGTTAAGTATATACACTGGGCATTAGTGGATATTAATAGAAAAGTCGTTTATTTCATTTCATTTAACTTTAGTTAATAATTTATTCACTTAACTTTAATTAATAATTTTAACAGAATTTTTATCGGGACTTACTTTTTTATAGGGTACTTTTAACTAGCAATTTTAAAAGTAACTAATTATTAAAATACAATTTTTTAGTGTTCTTTTTACCAATATATTTTTCAAAGAAACTTTTTTAAAGCAACCTTTTAAAATTTAATTTTTTTTTAAAAATACTGAGGTACTTTTTTCAAATGGTACTTTTCTCAAAACCTACTTTTTCTTTAAACTCCTTTTTTAATAGAAATTTTTTGCAAAAGGTACCTTTTTTTGAATGATACTTTTTTAAAAAGTAATTTTTTCAAGAGTTACTTTTTTTCAAAAGTTTTTTCATGCAAAGTCCTTTTTTAAAGGTTATTTGTATAAGAAATTTTTTCTAAAGAAATTTTTTTAATCAGGTTATTTCAAAAGAAGAAGAGAAGAAGGAGTATACCTTCTTTAAGGATCTTTCTTAAGGTACTTTTTTTAATATTTACTTTTTGAAAAGGCAATTTCCTTAAAATGTGCTTTTTCGAAAGTTCTGCTTCGAGAAGTATATTACTTAAAAAGGTGCTAGTTTAGGAGTACATTTTTGAAAATATATTTCGTTTACTACAAATTTCTTTTCAAATCTTCTTGTACTGAGTTGTACGAATATCAAAAGGTGAAGTTTTGTAACGCAGTTTGTTAAGGTAAACTTTTAAAAATTCACTTCTTCCAAGGTAATTCTTTCCAGAAAGTCATTGATTGAAAAAAAAGTTTGTAAAATTATTGATTTGAATAATCAAGAGTGGAGAAGGAACCAGACTTCATTTTGATATACAGCCTACACTCCTAAGACTTAAATTTATAAAAAGTTTTGAGCTTGAACACGACTCTTGTCGTTGTTAAGTGCTTATTAAAATCCTTGCTTTTTTGTGTTTATGAATACATTTTCAGGCATTTTGCTTCTTAAAGCATTATGCATCATTTATGAATTAAACACTTAGTGTTTCTCGTCAACTTGAAGTCTTTTGAAAATAATTTTTGTCTTAAACAAATATCAAAATAAAATGAAGGTAAACTTCAGATATATGTATGTTTTACAAATAAATATTTTATAAAGTAGATTTAAGAGATGTTCTTCTGCAAGCTCAACAGTTTTCTGATTAGTTTTGCGGCAATGAAATGTAGAGCAATACTACCGAATTTCTTTTTGTGTTGAAAATTGTGTTTTTTTCAAGCTCTCATTAATTAGTTCGTTAAAAGTGATTAAAAACTAAAAAAAAAAATAATTTTCATTAGCAATTGCTAGAAATAGTTGTCTAAATTAAAGTGAATATTTGAAACATAGTTGTCAAGGAAATCTCACTGGCTTACAGACGACTGAAAAGCCAGTCAGAAAATTAAGCCTTTTAGCCTTCAAATAATCTTTTGTTTAAAATATTACTTTTAGAAATACATACTCTCAGTTTTAGTTATTTTTTTTTTTTTTTTTTTTTTTTGCTGAAGCCATGGTTATCAATCAATGTGCTTTTTTTTGGCATTTTGCAAAGTAATTAAGAAATCAAAAGGCGTAAACGGAGGCAATAAAAAATGGCCCAAATATGTGGGCAGAACATTAGAATTTTTTACAAAAATTTTACGAACTAGATGAAAACACTATTCAAACCTTTTTCGGAATACACGGAGGGTGAATGTTCGTTTTCCACATGTCTCGTGATAATCGTGTAATTTGTTACATTTAATGTATATGATTTGAGGGAAAGTATAAATGATGATAAATTTAAAGAAGAAATTTTTTTCCTAAGTAAAGGTGACTTTTTTTCATCAAAATCTGCCGCATTCTCTGTGAGCAATGATCGAATATTTTTCTTATTTTTTTTTTAATAAAATTGTTATTGTTTTATGTCCCACGCCCCTTGTAACACTCTGTGTAATTGTAACAGTCAGCGGAATAATAACAATTTTTGTTATTCTATTACGTAACCCTTTTACTGTTTATTTTGTGGAAGATATAAAAATATATAAACTTTTGTTTTCGTTTTGGTGGGCAGGAGCACAATATTGATGTGACATGTGAAAAATACATAAAAATATGAAATAATATACACATGTATTTAATTTATTGTTTTCGGTATGTGTTTGGTTACTAAAAAGGGTTCTGGCTGCTCAAAAGGGGATTAAAAAGAGCAGCACAATAAAAAGAGTAAAACTGCGAAATACCGTGCATTCCAAATTTGAAAGAGATCAAAAGTTAACACCTAAAATATTGGTCTTACAAATTCTGTACTTTAAAGAACAAGACTTTTGGATGCATGGGGATATATGAAAAGAAAGGATAACATAGTAGGTTATAGTGGATTTTATTAGATGCGATTTTTTTTTTTGATTTCATTCAAATATTTTAACCTGATAAACAAAAATGAACCTAATTATTTATTTGCCTTAAGAGCCAGTTAAAATGTATCATTTTAGATTTAACTACAGACCTTTTTCAGCCGTCTATATGCCGCCGAAATTTCGTTGATGCTTATCGACTCATCAGTAGACTCGAGAAATCTTAAAGGACTAATTGAAATCCAACTACTTTTGCCAAAATTGCCATAAACAAAATGAGAATTAGAAATGTTTAAACAAACCTTTAATACAGAAAACATTTTTTCGTCTTGCAACCCTTTTACTTTTCTATTGTCTACTAATGAATTGATTAGATTCAACGAAATGTCGGCGGCAGATAGACGGCTGAGAAAGACAGAAAACATTAATGAGGTCTTTTTTTAGACCTAAAATAATACTTTGCTGATAAACTTTTACAACTTAAATTTTAGTTCAAGTCAAATTTAAGTGCTTGTAAGCTGCTTGAGGACATTTTCAAATATTATAAATTTTCATTAAAACATGATCAGTTTGAGTGATGCATGTGTATTAGGGTTCCGTACAAAGAGACCGAGAAGGGCACTTCGCTGTCCATCCATATCTCTCTAGAATGCCAAAAATTATAGAGCTAAAATTTTTACAATAAATTCTATAAAGGACCAAAAATTGCAAACTAAAGCGATTTCCCATACGTCAAACTATGAAAATTAGCTGTCACTTTTGAGCCATGAGAAATAGAGACTTGAAATTTGTACAGAATATGTAGATATTTATTTCAGCTCTACAGCGTTAAGTACAAAAAAAAAATAAATAAATAAAAAAATTAAAACTAGAGGGTGCTGTCATACAAGAAACTGAAAATTAGTTATAACTTTTGAGGAGTAACAGACATAAACTCTAAATTTAAGCAGGACGTGTAGCTGCTTTAGGCTCTACACCAACAAATGAAGACTTTGGCTCTTCACAACAGCCCCTGTATGTCTGATAATGAGACACTTAAATAGTTAATCCACAATTAATCCTTGTCGAGGAAGCTCGTGCTGTCTAGAATCCTCTTTCTTACCTACAATATTACTTCATATACATAAACCACACCAGATGTATCAGCGAATTGTGATAAACTAAGCCTGTGATAAACTAATCGTCATTGGACTTTCGCTAAAACCCTTCATCACATACAAATTCAGCTCTTGCGGTTAGAACCTAGACTCCATAAACCATCGATCTAATGTCATCATTACTTGGTGCATTACTGAAACCAAGCCACTAAGTGTGGGCACACATGATCAGTAGAATTTGCTCTGAGGAGTGATTCTTCGGTACTGATCTTCTTGGTACCAAATTTCGTCCTTCGGGAGAGGATTGTTAGGAATTTGCTCTCTTAGAGTTTTAGTCAGCATCGACCACTCTCTCTGCCCCGGTGACACGGCATCCAGCTAGTTACGATTAGCAAGGTTGCATTATGTGCCCCCGGTGAGAAGTGTCATATAAAAGCGGCACTCTGCCCTAAGTGAAATGGTCTAAGACACTAGCACGGTAGTACGGAACTCTCTTAGTATAAGTCGATCTCGTCGTTGGCTGAATTTATTCAAATATTGTATTAAAATCTAACGTTGTTGACTACACTCATACAACTCAACTGTATTATATCACTCAAGGAGTATTTTGTGAGCAGGCCATTAATTCCAGCTTTAACTCTGTTTGTGGAACGTGGCCAATAGATTATATTTAAAAAAGTCTCAATAAATAAATTATCCTCGCCAATATGTGTCCTTGCTGCTATATATTTTTGCAGTTATTTATGACATTTTATTTTGCTCTTTATTTTCTGTAAGTGCCAAACTTTTATTTTCTTTCACGACTTTCCTTTTTTGTTCTGCGGCTTATGGTGGTGGCCGTAAAAATCCTTTTTGTTCCACTTGATCTGGATTTTTTATTATCTTTGTGTGACTTTTTCTAATTTAGTGTGGCTACCAACATATTTTGGTGCCTTGCTTTGTCTTGAAAGAAAAAGGGTTCAATCATAAAATATATTTAATTTATTTCATGCCGTTCATACAGACTAATTTTTTATCAAATAAAAATTTTTGACTTATAAATTTTATGTTGCAGCATTATACAAATATAAACTGTTTGTTAAATGTTTTGACAATTGTGATTTTTTTTTTATTTTGCTCAATTCTATTGTAGGAATATGTGACCAAGAATTTTTGTGATTTTTATCAAATTGAAACAAATCTATAAAAATGAAATTTCTAAAATTGAGTTCGAATTGAAGGGGTGTAAAGAGCGTCATAAATATTTTGTTGTTGTAATAAAAACAAAACAGTTGAAATTATTTTTTAAACGAATGTACTAAAGGGATATTAACACAATGTTTTGAACTGACATTGAGGGAAAAGCCATAAGCAGTGATTTCATACCCCTTAGCAAAAAAAAAAAACTTTTCAATTATTTTTATTGGCTACAAGCAGCTTCCCCGAAAAATGCTGTGAATTATACAGTGCTGTTAAATTTTTTGAACAAGAAAACCTCCTGTTCATCAGGAGTTTAAGATTTTCTTAAGTCTACTCAGTACTTGAAAATAATACGCAAGGTTACTGAAAACGTTTTAATTCCTCTTACCTGTTGTGGAAGGTCATTGAAATTAAGTTGCGTACCGGCCACAGTCAGCCCTGTTACAAACATTTATGCAACAGACAGTGTTCATAATCTTGCAAAATTTGATGCAATAAACAAATGCAGCATAAATCAAGGTTATTCTTGGGTTTGCTTGTTTACAAAAGACAATGCAGCAGTTGCGATAAGACCCTTGAAATCAAACAAAAGGCAACAGAAGAAAGAAGCCATTGAAACCGGTTATAAGGCAAGAGTAGAGATATTAGTTGCTAACGGTTTGCAAAAATATTTTAACACTAAAAGTGACAGTGGCCGGCCGACCATGGTTATTTGTAAGCAAGCGCGTGTTTTGCAATTGAAAAGGCTTTAGCTGGAATTATGCATTTGTAGAGAAGACCGCCTTAAAGTTTTATTGCCCCACTAACACAGCGGTCGGTCAGTAATTTAGTTTTAGAAATTCTTCATAAAAATGAATTTATGATGGATTTCCTAGTCAAATTCTAGACATCCTTTACTTTCGGCCTGCTGCAGAAGAGTTGCTGGTAGAACGGCCAACAAAATGGCTTGTAAAATTATTTTAAAATCTCTGGTTGACTGTTTGGTTGGTCAAACAACAAAATTTTACTCCTTCCTCTTTTTAATGCTGTTAAAAAGATAAATAAATAAAACTCTTTTTTATGACATAAACCTTCATGTATTATTTTTGCGTCTAAATAGCAAAAAGAATTCTAACAAAAGATTCCCCACAAAACTGGCCTGGTTCAAGTCACACGCCCTTCGGGATGTTGTTAACGGGCTGTTGTTGAGAGTGAGAGTAATTTTTTTTTGGAATTTCCAATGCATGTGAGTCTGTGTAGTGGTGTGAGTTTATGATTTTAAACAAATTCATAAGAATTTTTGTTTTTATTTTTAACATGATTGTTGTTAAATTAAATTTTTTTTTACTCGATGTTAGTATTTTAAGGAAGCAAAGGATTTTATTATGTGAGGTTTTGGCGTCAAAGTGTATGTAAAAGTCTGCGTGTGTATTTATTTGTTTGTATGTGTAAATATTTTGTTAGCAAAGGAGTGATTTATACAATCGTTTCAACGTGCTGTTATATTTGTTCACTTTTTTTTTTTTTAAATTAATGCTGCCTATTTGAAGGTAGTGGGAGAGAGAAAAAGTATTTTCATTCTTCTAAAGCAAAAAATGCTGGAAACTGGCTAAAATTGTGATAATTATAAAATTTCGAGTGGTGAAAATGCAAACTTGCTTAGTACTCCATAATATTTGACTAATGTAATGTGTTAGATATATTTGAGTTCATAATGGAAACTTATAAACTTTTGAGGTGAATTATTTCACTCAAACAAAAATATTATGAAATGAAAATTGCAGGTGCCAAATACAAATCGTACATGATTAGAAATTAAAACGCAAGTAAAATTTAGTTTTTCACGTTAACATTTCAGTGTTCAAAAGCGATAATCGCTCTGTTGGGACTAAAGTAAATTTTGGGTTGGGCCGGCTTCACTATAATAGTGCTTTGCCGTAAAATGAAAATTTGTGCTGCCAGATCCTTATGATTTTGTATGCGAAGCCGGTGTTGGTTATACCATAGAGGAGAAGTTTTCTTAGCACGGCCGAAGGCTGGTTATCAAGAACAAGTTTTACATATGGTACCTATGTAGAAACTTAGAAATTTATTTGTAGAAATTTATTTTAGGAAAGTTTCTTTTTGGGTTTTTGTATTTTAGTTGTTGTTTGTTGTCATGTGTATGAGTTCTCTTTCGTCTGTTTTACTGTGTGCACTTTTCTAAAATTGAACCTGCACGACAGTAGTGGTCACGTTTTACTCGGCAGGTATTCCTTGATGTGAACATACTCTTAGAAAATTAGGAACTCAGACCTTAGGAAACAAAAAATAGAAATCGTTTTGTTACATTCTATATATGCAAATATATATTCACACCATATACTTTTTCCCTCACACAATTATTAAATAGACATGAAATGCAAACGTGTAGCTGTATGCACTTAGTTGTTTTTTTCGGTCGTATAGGCAACATTCTTGTGTATTTGAAAACTTCGTTTTCAGATACATATGTATATTATATTCTACCTTTATTTGACTCTTATTTATTTTTTGTGCTGAACAAAAACATTCTCAAATTTACCTCTTTTTTTCTGCAGACGTCAAAGTTGTTGTCATTCATTTTTGGTGTAAATATGGTTGATTGTTGTTGTCAGTTGACAAATATTTAGTAAACAAAATTAAAATAAAAAAAAAATAGAACAAATTCGTTAGTTGCCAGCGCTTTCTTTGGTTAAAAAGTCTCCATGACTTTTTTTTTTTGTTTTTTTGTATAATTTGCCTGTTGGTTTTGTTTGACATTTCGTTGATTTATTTTTCATCAAGTGGAATTTGCTTAATGTTGTTTTTAAGTGATATTTGCCATTGCTAAAGGATTTGTCAGTTTTGGCTTAATTCTTAAAGTGAAGCAATTTTTAACTTGCACATATAATTAAAATTATTTTGTTTCGCACTACAATAAAATGTTTCGCTTGATTACAAAAGTCAACTTCGTTTACACATGAAATTGATATGATCCATTTACACTCAAATACTGGCTTTTGAAAAGTAATAGTCTTATTAACTAAGTACTTGGCAATATTTTATGTTCCAGACATTTGACAAACCCTTCTAAACATAATGTATTGATGTGACAACGATGTCGACTTTTGTAATAGGAGGGATTGAAAAATATTTTATAAAAAAAATTGCTTCATGTACAGACCTTAAAATGTAACTAAATTGAACTTAACTTTTGTATGCCATGTATTTTTGAACCTGGTTTTAAAATGTTGTGTTGCTTATTCTATATTGAGGTCAGGAGAGATAGAGCAAACAAGTCGACGTGAACAATTTATACTCAAGTAATTGGTTTTGAAAAAAAAAATTATTAGTTTTTTTAAATAAATGTGTGGCAATTTTCGATCCTTAAGACATTTGATAAACCCTCTAAAACATAATTCATGGATATCAAAGTGAAGCGACAGCGATGTTCAGTTTTGTAATAAGGAGGATTAAAAAATTTTATATAAAAAAATTGCCTCATGTACAGAACTTAAAATGTACTTGAATCGAGATAATTTTTGTATGTCATGTATTTTGGAGTCTTGTTCAAAAAGTAACAGCCAGTTTATAGGAAGCGACTCGTCGACAAAAAGCGCTAGTTTCGCATTGTTTTTCATTGTTGTGATTTTAGAAGACATGACCATTCGCGAGTTTTATCGAAAGACGTAGTAGCTGTCAATTTATTTGGGCGATTTTTTTTATACCAAAAGTATCAAAGTTGGGCGAATAAAATTTGTACTCGCCAAAGAGGAAATAGAATGTAATTACATGTGTACGCATGTGTGTACGTACACACAAGTTTATATGCATGCGCGAACGTATGTACGTATGTATAATAATAATAAACATGCATACGAATTCGAAAAAAAAACTACTTGGATTGTTTCTTCTAATCGTTTAGAGCATATTTAAAAGAAATTACAAAAATTTTAAGAACTTTTTTGGTTTTTTATTTATGTACATATGTACGTATGTATGTATGTATGTATGCCTGCTGTTTCAAACAAATTGTTGCCGATTTTAATTAATAGCAAGGTTTTCGTATAAAAAATGGTAGCAAACAACAGTATTTAACATGTTGGCAACAATATAAAATCATAAATATTTGACATGTGAGCGAGTTAACGTAAGTTGCACGACACGACAAACTCGCGTCCTATGCTATAAACACAATTTATTACGTAGTCGCCCAGTAATTGGCGAGTGAGTTTTGTAGGCTCCTTTAAAGAGGCTGTTAGTTTTTCTTATTCAACCTTGAGGTCATTTTAGTACACAGGAGAGAGCAAGGGAATTTGACTCACTAGAGCATCGTCGTAATAAATGGTGCGTCACACTTGTTTAATGATACTTAAATGGATTTTGTTTCTATCCTAGTAACAGAGTAAGTCTTCCACATAAAAATATGTGGAAGAGGGAATGCTTAAGGGCCACTAATAACACAGATATGCGATTCTTCGTAGGTAATATATTGAATTTTTTGCTTTTAGTCTTACAGTTGCTTTCGTAGTGAGATCTATAATATGTTTTTTTGTCTTTTCCAATTATAACAATATGACAATAGACGGTTGCAATTGTTTCTACTTTATTCCAAAAAAATTTATTTCTAAAAATACACAACACATCAGCTGAAGAATAATATTTCTTATAAAATGTAATTTTTCTTTTAAATAAAAAGATAAACTAATGACCTTGAAAGCCCATTTCGGTTGGACACCATAAAAGGAATCAATATTTCTTATTACATATTTGGCTAATTGAATTATTTTATGAAAGAATATATTTTTAAAACCACCTTATTTTCCTGTACAACCATCCACAATACTTTTAGCAAAATATTTGGAAGCAACAACGAGAAATGCATTGACTTTTAGAAGTTGGCACAAAAACCAAAACAAAAATAATTTAATTTAAGAAAATCGCACAACAATAGTTCACAATTTACAAAAGAGTTTCTACAACAATTACTAGATATTAAAAAGGCCAGTCAAAAATAAAAAGAATAAAAAATCATTGTTTACTTAAATGAAATATGAGAACTCAATCAAGAAAAAAAGAAGAAGAAAAAACTGGTGCTCTAACGATATTTTTAACACCAATTTTTTCTAAATGAACCCTTAAGGTTTGTGAAAGCAACTCCAAATCTTAATCATAAAAAATTACATTTAAAGTCAATAAATTTTCATTTTATATCTAATTTAAGTCCAGCACTACATTATTAACCTCAGCGGAAACCACAAAATTTTCAAACAATTAAAGCCATAAATGAAAACTGGTATCCCTGGTTTTCTTCTCTTCTAAAATACTTAATTTAAGGTTACGAAGCCATCATATTTGGTCTTATAGGCTTGGCTCCTAAATCACTAAAGTTAGAAAAAAAATGAATAACTTCTTTAAGACGCGGGTGTTCTTAGGTTTACCTTAAGTAAGACTTTTGTGGCGAACCAGCAACTGAAATGGGATTAAAAATTATGGTAGTTTCTTTCATGATTCACTTTATTTGTTAATAACTTTTTTAACGTTTTTTTTTTTTTTAATTCAATAAAAATAGCTGTAAAGAGTGGTAATAAACTACATAAAGGATTCTCAAAGTCCATTTTAACACCACATGTGTTTTGGCTTGTTACTACTTCGGCATAATGATGTCATGGTAGATTTATCATATGGTTTGTAACAGAGACTGAGCGAAAATCGTAGTTTTATTGATTTGTGCTTGATTACAAATTGTTGTTTGAAATCCATTACGATACCCAAACTATTTGCGTATATGATTTTCAAGCAACTTTTTTGAATTAATCACTTTGTATATTAATCAAGCATTTGATATCAAACACTCATAGTGTTTGATGGCAAATGTTAGGTACACATGGATACTTTTTGGGTCTTTGGAGTGTTTGCAACAAAATATTTTTAACAACTCTTTTCAAATTCATCAGCTTAATTACATTTTTGCTTATGAGTGCAGGTTATAAGTTGTTTATCGTGATAAACTAGTTTGAGAAACTTGTTTATCCATACAATACAGTTTTTGAGATAAGTTGGTTGATAATAACCAGTTTTGGCAATTGCGACTCTACTTTTTATGCTTTCGTCTGGTAGTGCCAGGCGAAGTTGACATAGAAAAAGAAAACATAATAAAAAGGAAAATAAAACGGAAAAAACTGTTTTTAAAAATTAAATAATTTCAAAACTTCCACAATTCTTGGTGTTATTAAAATACATATAATTTAAGCACGGATGATGAAAATAAGAGGTGATTCCTTCTTTTATGCGCCAAGTAATTAATTTTACATTGAATTTGATTCAATCGGGATATATATTTTTTTTTCTATGAAAGCTTCCATATTACTATTTTATTTTTGATATTGAATTTATTGTAAATTGTCAAACACAATCAAGTAAACTGTGTAAACTGCTAGTGTAAATGGTATAGTTTATGAAACTATCTTATGATCATAAGCTTTAAGTATTACTAGTGTAAATGTACTATAAAGCTCTCCTTTAAAAATATACTTTGAACATATGGTTCCGAAAACTAACAGCTGATAGCGGCCATATTTTTGAAGAATCACTTGGCAAATGACTGTCATGTGATCAGCCTGCTTGCCAAAATGTCATAACTGTATATAGCGTTAAGCATCACCTGCCAACGACGAGTCCAAAATAAGCATTTGCAGTACAATTTAGAAATTTTAGTTAGGTTTTCTGTCTGCAAATAGCGCACCACAGTGCTCACCATTACCTATCACTTCAAAACACATGCATGTATATGCTTGCATTTCCACACATGTCTCAATTTTCTTATCGATTTACCAAAAGCCACAATTATAAAAAAGAAGTTCAGTCAAAATTGGTGGAGATTTTTCCAATGAATTCAACATCATAAATCAAGTGTGTCATTGCATTATAACCCCTTACAAAAAGTAACAACAAATAAAGCAAGTTACAAAAAAAATAAACAAAAATATATGTATGTATATAAATGTTGTTGTTAAAACAACAAGCAACTTGCCACAATATGAAAATTGATGCTGGCTGTCTGTCGTGTTGCTTGTTGTTCTCTGGTAGCAGCCAATATTCACGTCAGATTGTCTGGTTTGATTTTCTATAATTTTTGTTTTGTTTTTTGGTTAGAAAACACCCAAAATAATATTTATCATAAAAAAACTCCATAAAAAGTGAAATTTCTTTAGAAATTAAAATCCTCCACAGAACAATTCAAAATTCCAATATAAAAGAATTGGAAAACTGAAAAAAAACATACACAAAACACTTGTTCGATTAATGAAAATCTAAAAGATTTTTCTTTTCTATCGGTTTTACAGCCATAATTTTTGGTTAAAAATATTTTCATTCATAAATGCTGTTGTTTGTTGTCTATTTTGTTTTACTTATTTTTTTATTTTTATTTTTGTTAAATCAGAAAAAGACATCAGTTAACGATTTTATTATGTATGGTATTTTAGTTGAGTTTTTCAATCCAAGCTGAAACGTTTTAATTGTCTCATTTTCCAGTGGGTAACATGATTAATGGGCTTGTGGTAAAAAAAAAAAATTATTGCTTCGCTATTGGCTTTGTTTTCTAAGTCTTGTGAGTAAACTGGCTTAATAGAGGTGTGTAGAAGAAGATTATTAAATTGTTACAAAGCACTGATTGTCCAAGTAGTAGAACCGGTTGAGATGTAATATCCTTGTGGAATGACAACTGAACATTTTCTTAGAGCTATGAAAATATCATTTAGTCATACAAAGTGTTGAGATCTTAGATGACAGATAATTAATTACGATATATAACATTTTGTGTTACAGGTCGTTTAATATAATGATGACAAACACCAATTAGGTTCAGATTTTGCCGTTTTGTATTGAGAACTGTAAAAACTAAGATGCTACATTTTAGAAGTAATATTACGAAAATATGTTTTAAGCTACTGCCAACCTCTGTAAAAGAAATGTACATGTGATGTGCCAAAAATGAGCCCTTGTATAAGTGGAACCTTTTTTAAGAAAGGCATGTTATTCTAATAATAATAATAATTCTATAAAAAAAATTTTCTTGAAAAGTAAATCTTTAAAGTGCACTTTTCTTAAAAATAACTTTTCTTTAAAAGTCCTTATATTGAAAATTATTTTCCAAATGAGTTATTTTTCTTAAAACCACTTTTCCTTAAAGGTATTTTTTTGCAAAATTTTTTTTTTATTAAAAATTTATTTTTTAAAATAGTATTTTTCTTATAGATAACTGCCCTAAAAGAAGATTTTTCTTGAAAAATACATTTCGTACATAATATCTTTTTTAAAAATTATGAGGTATTTTTCTTAAAATGTACTTTTTTTATAAGTAGGTTTCGTAAATATTATATGTCTTAAGAAGCTCTTTTCTAAAAGAAGTTTTTGATTTAAAGCACTTACCTTGAAATATATTTTTAATAAGAAATATTTATTTAACTTTATTTGGTTTAATAACTGAGCTTAAAGCCACTTTATTTTTAATAAATATACTTTCTATTTATTGTTTATTCAATAAAGTTAAACAAAAAAAAGGTCGAGTATCCAGAACATTTAAGAAACAATTATCTTAAAAACTACTTTTCTTGAAAATTATTTGAATTAAAACGGAACGTTCACGTTTCTAATCTTAATGGTCCTTTTTTTAAATTCTTTGTTTATAATGGCCAACTTTCCTCAAACGTACTTTTCTTGAAATGCATTTTTCGAAAAAGTATTTTTCTTGCAAAACACTTATTTAAATATTATTTTTTCTTAAAAAGTACTTTTCTTAAAAATTACATTTGCTAAGAATCTTTTTTGCCAAAAAGTATAATTATTAAAAATAATTTCTCTTAAAAGAAAATATTCTTTAAAGGTACATTTCCTTAAAAAGTACTCTTCTTAGGAAGTATTAGGTATTACATTTCTTAAAAGGTGCGTTTTTTAAAAAGGTCTGCTCCTAAAAAAAATTAGTCTGTAAGACACTTCTTAAGATATATGTACATTTCTGAAGAAGAAATTTTCTTAAAACTACACTTTTTAAAAGTACTTTTCTCGAAAAGTACTTTATGTACAAAGTACTTTTCTTAAAATGTACCTTTTGTAAAAAGTACCTATCTTAAAAAGTATTTTTCTTAGAAATAAGTTTTCTTAAAAAGTACTTCTGTTAGAAAGTACGCTTGTTAAGAAGTACTTTTCTTAAAAACACTTCTCTTAAAAAATATTTTTCTTAAAAAGTACTTTTTTAAAAAAGTCCTGTTATGAAAAAGGATTTCTTTCAGAAAGTATTTTTTTAAAAAAGTGCAGTTTTGAAGAAGTACCTTCCTTAAGAGTTATTTTCTTATAAAGTAATTTTTGTTCTAAAAAGTATTACTCTAAAACAAGACTTTTCTCAAAAAATATTTTTCTAAAAAACTACTTTGATTAAAAATTACTCTTTTTAAAAATTACAATTATTAAAAATCACTTTTATCAAATAATAAATTTCTTTAAAAATGCTTTTATTCAAAACGTGTCTTCTTAAAAAGCACTTTCTTTTTCTTAATACGTTTTTTATTAAGCACTTTCTTGAACAAAAGTTTTGTTTTTCAAAAACCACCTACACTGTTAAAAACAGCCTAGTTGTGATTATTGCGTTCTATCTGTCGGAGTCTAAAATACTGAAGAGGTTGCGTGTGAAAAGGCAAATCGACAGCAATTGATTACGACTTATTGAACTTTGCAAACCTCTCTATTTTCACATGCCTCCATTATACAACCATTTTCGTAGTTCCGTTACAATCCAATTTTAGGGTCATCGCCTGAGTGTGCTGGTTCAAGATAAAAAAGAACCTTTTAAAAAAACTACTTCTAAAATAGGGTGGTTCAAAAACAATTACTCTTAGACATAAAATTTTTTAGAATGTAACTTTTGAGAAAATTAATTTTTCAAAAAACATATAAAATATAAAACTTAAAAACGTTTTTGGAATCTTTAAAAAAAAAAAAATCAATATTTTTCAACTTTTCTTTCGCAGAAAAATCATAGAAGGGATTAAGGAGTATCAAGTGCAAATACGTAAGTTATATCTATTTTATATTTATAAATCAGAAATATTTAACAAAACTATTGCAATATTTTTAATTTCAATTAAAAATCTGCCCCATTTTCGGTTTGTCTCACATTTTTATCATGACTCTTGAAAGGTTTTTATGATTTTAATTAAATTTCTAATTTCCACTTAACTGCATTCTTTGCATGAACGCAAGGAGAAAAATTGCCGAAAAACAAGACCTCAGAAGCTTGTTGCTCTTGAAAAGGGTGGCGGTGGTTTTGTACATATTTATGTGTGTTACTACAGGCCCAATACAACAAGTGCTTTCAAACCAAAAAAAGAAATAGCTACAGGAATTGGCTTCTTAGCACCCACTTTTTTAATAACAATTTGGCTTTCCAAAGCAACGTTTTTTAAAGCTTTTGGTTTATTTCTGTTGTAAAAGCAAAAATCCACAAAAAAAAATTCACACAAATTTCCGCTGATTAGTAACGCTACTGAATGAAAAAAAAGTAGAAAAAAAGAAATAAAACAAAATTAAAATAAATAAAGGAATTCGCGAACAAAATTTAATTTAAAACGCAAAAATGGCCACTTCCGGCACAACTGGCTGGCGAACAAAAGCTATAGTTGGCTTTTTTAATAAAAACAAACAAAGCAGCGAAGTACTAGCAAGCAACTTAAATTACAGGGTACCCAAACGAAACCATCCACAACAATTCAAACCACCACTTGTTTTGCTAAATGATTTTTTTATTTTTATTTTTATTTTTTTCTCCTTTTATACTCCTCATTGACATGACATTAAGAAGACAAGACCGTCAATGAGTTTGGCTTAACGGCAAATACAACGACAGAGAGCAGCAACATTTGCAAGTCCTTCTAAGCACACAACAACAACAAGGAGCCCTTGGAAAACAAAATCACTCCTTATTATTCATCAATATTTTGAAATGATGTCTGTTGTTTGAGCGCTCATTGATAGACGTTTTATACGTTGATTTACAGCTAATCAATGTGTTCCAATTACTCGAGTTTAACACAATAGCGCTGCAGAAACAGGCGAACGTACAAAGATATTTACATTCATGTACGGGGTGTTCAAGCATTTGACCCCTGTTAACAAATTTTCTTGCCTTAAAACACATAATGAACAGTGTGCTGAGGGCAGTTAAAAGTGGAAAACAAACTCCGTTTTTGTTTGTGCGTTCTCCGTGCTGTATTTACAGTATAGAGTAACAGTTCGAAAAATTCAATACTAAAACATTTATGATTTTCATACTCGTAGCTCAACTCGTGGCGAAATTTTCAAGCGACTGATTACACTGTGCTTGAATTAAAATTTTTTTTTCTGACAGACGGGGCATCCGGTGACTTAACCTAATTCGGGTGCATTGAGTTCAGTGGTGCTAACCGTTTTCTTAGGTTAGCTCTTGTTTTTAAAATGGAGGAGGTAGGACTATATATATTCTCTTAACTCAAAAACGGTTTGAGTTATTGAAAAAATTATAAAAATCGAAATTCCGCCATAAAATGGCCTTTCCATAACTGTACAAAATATTGTTAACCAATTTAGTAGTTTAGAAAATACAAATTTTTTTCGATGAAAAAAATTAAATTTTTTGCAAAAGTTTGAAATTTTTTTGTTTTTTAAAACAGCTTAAAAAATCTAAAAATAAAGTTGTGCTGATTAATTTTCATACATTCATAAAAAATAAAGTTTCAAACAAACAAGGGCATAAATTACTAAAATCAGTGTACAACTTTGGTATTTATTCACAAAAAATCAAAAATTGCAGTTTCAACCTGCCACCAGACGAAGCCTCAAAAATTAAAAAAATTTATTTTATTAAATGAAAGTAGTAAGGAAGAAACATTTTATTTGCTTATCAAAATAAAACAATTTCAACTGACGGAAGTAAAAAACAACTTACATGTCGATATCCAAAAGGCAAAATTCCGTTGTAACCATACTATTCCGCCTTAACCATACTACATATATGGTTGCTGTATCCATATTATATGGTTGTAGCCATAATGTAGTTATGCAAGCACAATTAAACATGTTCTTTGTTTGCTTGTAGTTGCTTAAATGTATGTCGCAAGACTTGGGCATAAAAAACTCCTCCGTGATTACCTTACCTAACCTAATATTATGTTAATAATACTTAATGTTCATTCTTTCCCTTAAAAATTCGTCAACTCTATTTTTGAAATAGAAATAACTTTTATTTTTTTTTATATATTTATTTGAGTTTAAGGTCTTTTTATTATAGAAGCTCAAATAAATATATAAAAAAATATAAGAAAAAAGGTTCAAAATAACTAAATATTAAAGGCCATATTCATAATAATTATTGTAAGTTTGTTAAGATCTTATTTGACGTATTTCTACGCAATATTTGTCAAATAAACGTGTAATAAGCCTTCAATAGTTTTTATGAATATGGGTGTAAATCTAGAAATAACCTTTTCACTTTTAAAAGTAAACAGGTCATTAGAAGTTTTTCGCTTTGACTACATTTTTAAAACAATCTCTCTCACTTGCATGTGTAGACAGAGCAAAAAATTGCATCGGATTCGGGTTTTCGTTGATGAAACACATACATCACTTTCAAGCGAATACATGTCTGTGAGAAGGCAGATGTAATAAGAAAATATTCAAATTTAATATGGCATTTGTCATTTCTTTAGATTTTTTGTTGAAAACCCATTTTAAGCCAGTAGTGCCATAAAATGCCATTGTTATAAAATAGAAAAGTTTCGTACTTGTCAAATTTCTTTCCCATACGAAAATTACCCTGGAGAAATTCATAATAAGCATTAGATTAATTTTATAGTTGAACTTGTATATGATTTACAATTGTGAGCGACGTGGTGGTCGTGATACAGCCTATATGGCATGTACTCCAGCCAGTGAGTCTTCAACTTGTCTTCTTTAAAAATGTTGATCACTCCAGTCTTGTCGCAGAAAAAATCTTTCTCAGTTTTGAGGAAGCAAAACTCGAGCTAAAAGGCCTGATAAAATTATTAACAATTAGAAATTGATTATTTTTAAGCAAACTGTTGGTATCCGCAACACATGCATCCTTTTTCCTCCTGCACGATTTGTGTTGGTTAATGTATTGCAAATATTTTTTGACGGAAGTCCAAGAAAACTTTTTTGAGATTTTATGTATTGAGCAGTGGCTCTTCTAGCTTTATGCTGCGCTGCGTCAGTAGCCATGACTGTCTGCCAAAATTGACATTTACAGAGGGCTTCTAATTTTTGGCCTCGCATTACATGAAATCGCTGCACTGTGCAATGGGCACTGAATGCCATTTGGTATGAGCCGCGAAGGGTGGCGGTTTTCATTTAGAAGTTGCCAACTTTTGTTCCTCCTTTATTTAGTTATTTCTCGTTTATTTCTCTTGCTCTTCATCAATTCCATTATTATTAAAAAAATCCTACTGTGCTGAGGGTGTTTTGCTGCTTTTGTTTTTAGTTGATACTTCGTGTTTTTTTTTTTTCTATTAATTTTTAATAATGTTTGCATCTGTTTTTGTTGTTGTATAGCTTTTCACTTATTACTTTGGGGCTTGGAAGGTTAAATATTTTTCAAGTACGGCAGGCAGGAAACCTATTTGTGGCAAGTTTACATACTTTGGGAGCAAAAGCGAACTCTTGAAAGTTTCCGGCGTTTGAATACTCATATGCAGATAATTATGCATACAAAATTTGTGGTGTAGAATCAGTTTTGTTGAATATCGAACTGCAAATGAACCGCCAATTTGTACAATTTTCTTTAGCAAATTACAACTTTTCAATGAATATAATACGTAAAATATTTGGAAAGAGAAAAATGTTTGAAAAAGTCAAGACTTATTCTCTTATGCAAAAAAAAAAAAAACTAACGTCTGCTGGAAGTGTCTGCTAAATGCAAATTTGAAAACCCGATTTTAACAGGCACCTTAAATAGACTTTATTATTTTTACATAAGGGCATTATTTAATAAAAATTTATGCTATAAAGGGAACACAGTGAGTCCACAATCTTAATTTTGGGCATTTGATATCAGAAACTCAAGCAGTTTGTGTCCATTGTTGTAATGAAATAAAATATAAAAAAAAGAAATGCTTGTAACTCTGGTACGTGGGAATATTTTAAAACAATTATGATACCGAGCAGTAAGATTCATTAATTTAGTTTCAATAACAATTAACAATTAAACGGAAAATACTTCAATTTTAACCCACCTCTACTTCTGTTTTAATTACTATTTGCTTATTACTTTTATATTTAAACAGAAATCCTTTAAAAAAAGGAAAATAAACTAAAAAAAATATTGTTTTAAAAAGCGATACATCATTTTCCATTTAGCAAAAAATATTGTTTTCTCTTTCAAAAAGTAGAAAATCTGGCTTAAGCATTTAATCTTGAATTGCTACTTTGCAGCAGCAGTTTTTGAAAACAGTCTGCTTTGCACAATTTCAAAATTAAATCATCAAGGAAATAAAAAATAAGTTGCAGCCTTTAATTTGGTCAATTAGACAATAAGAAAAAAAAAACAAGACAACAATACACTTTTTTTTGCTTTAAACAAAACAATTGTTTTTGTGTGACCAAAGGATTCTGGCCATACAATTGTATTGTGGAATTGTTGGCTCTGTTAAGAAGTTAAATCAAATTGGGGTAACAAATAAATATCGATTGAAACTTCACTTGTTTTGTGATGAAGACAAAAATAAAATTCAAAATAAATAAATTTTTTTGTATAAATAAAAACAGTTTTTTGCACTCTGGGGACCTAAAACATTTAAGGGTGGAGTACACTGAAACAAATCGAAATTTCAAAAACAAAAGTGTATATTGAAACTGAAGGGAAATTTAATTACTAAGTAGTCAATAATGTAAAGAAATTGTAGCCTCCCTTAGAACATACTATTTAAGTTGATTTTTGTTAAAACTCAATCACAATATATGACACAAAGATGTTTTTAAGTTACATAATACTTTGGCTGATGAAAAATCTCCACTTACAACTTATATAAAGCAAGATGCCTTAAATTGCTGCACTATTTATATATTTGTCACTTTCTGCATTACATATCATATATTTAATAATACACTGCTTTTTCCTGTTACAATTGCGTTATTTTTTTCTGCAATTTTCAATAATTATGTATGAAAAAACAGCTTAAAGACAAACCCACAAACTGTATGAAGCAGCGTCATAAGCCAAAATGAAATCAATTTAGTAGTAAGAAGGTAAGAGGGCTCTAAAATCCCCTAAAAAATTTTCTCTCGTTGTCAGTTCTTAGCGTGATAACGCATTACTGTTTTTTTGTCAGTGTATTAAATACTACACATCACTTTCTACTTTTTAATACATGAAAAAATAAAATGTTGTACTGCTGCGGCAGCAGTTTTTCTCAATGTTTGATTTCATTTCGAAAACAATTACAAAAGATTTGGAAAACAACAAAATATTTGAAATTCTTACTTTCTGTTCCACATGTTTTATTACCTTCCTTTCTGGACTTGCTTAACAAAACAATTGTTCTTCGTTTCTGTTTTTTCGTTTTGCTTGGATATTTCAATAAATGCATTCATTGTTTTACTTAAATAAAGGATGAACGTATCGTTTTCAGTTTAATTCTTTGCTACGATTTTGTACTCCTTTTGAGTAGAAATCCTTTCATTAATTTGATATTTCAGTTTGTTTTATTGGTTCATTTTTTTTTATACAATTTCAATTGAAATTTCTTAATTTTGTGTTGTTTTTTTTTTTTTTTTTGAGGGGATGTGTAGATAATGGAAAATATTTTGAATCTTATGGATTGTGTTTTGAATGTGTGACGTTGATTAAGTGTGACATTTTTGTCTGAATGTGTGAAATTGTGACCAAAACTTGTGTTGCTCGTGTTGTTGGTTTTTCTGTCCTTTTTTAGGATTTGGTCAAATATTTAGTAGAAGTTTACAGGTGATTTATCAATTTGCATTGTTTCTTGTTTGATGTTTGTTTCCTCTTTTTTTTTTATTGATGTTGTGGAGTTGGAAGCCACACGATGGAATTGTTAGAATTTCTTTGTCAGCACCAAAAAAAAAGGTCACACTTTTTGCTTCGAATTATATTAATTTATTTGAAATTTGTTACAATTTCTTGGTAATTGTATTAATCAAGTGTGTGAGAGTCTTTTTTTTATTGAGCAAAGTGAGAATATATTTTAATTCTTGGAAAAAAAACAGTGGTTTTGTAATGTGTCATTAATAAAAGTAAGTGTCATAAAACATGATCAATTAGTCGAAAGTAAATCAAGAAAATTTTGTTTCTGAAATTATTGAAAGTGTAATAAATTAAGGAATTGAAGCTGGTTTTCTGTTGGAGAGATTTATAGATTTGTTTTTAAAGTGTTGCAACTTTGTGCCCATGATGCTCATCAGAAAGAACCCAGTTGGCTGCAACAGAGCAGAATGTTTACCGTGAGCCTGCGTTCAAAGATAATTGGATGCTCCTTACTATTGTAGGGCTACAAAAATCTTACTTAATTAAGCTTGAAGACCCAATACAACTTCCTGATGGATGAATTGTTCCTAGATCGCAGGTTCGATGCCTGCCGAATGTTCTGAGTATTTTTGCAGACAAGCCAAAAGCTTTGCTTATTGGTAATTGTTAATAAAATTTTTTGACAAATATTCTCTTAGATAAAATTCGAAACTGGAAAATCAAAGTGAATGGATAAATAATAGAAAAAGAACTGTGTATAAACTGTATAAGAAGACACTAGAAATTATAAACTGTATAAGAAGATACACAAAGAAAAGTATGGACATGCTGAAACAAGCAACGAATGTTTTAAAAATACAAAATTGACTTCAAGGTTGTATTAAATTAGGAAATTATCGGCATTAAAATACTAGAGGGGGAATATTTTATAGTCTTTAGTTACTAAATGAGTATTAACGACTTCTTCAAACAACTGGTTATGTTTTTTGTTTCACGGCCCACTTGGCTCCTCAAACAACTGATTAAAGAGGTAAATTTGTAAATAAGAATGACTTTTATCTATAATATATATTTAGAAAAACTTAAAAAATCTGCTGTGCACATATTTTAAATAAAAACATATTAGTGTCATTCTACAAAAACAAGGCAGGCAAAGAATAAGAGGGAGAGAGAGAGAGATAGAGAGAGAGAGACAAGAAAAGAAGGCACAACTGATTACGGCATTTACATCTGTATATTTAAATGTTAACCCAGAAAAAGAAATTTCTTTGGTTTACTGTTTCTTTTTTATTTTAAGGACGGAATGAAAAAAAAAAATAAAATAAAATTGTCTGACAAGTTTACTGCTAATATTGGCGAAAATGTGCTAACAAACACAAAGGACGAATTACTAATGCCAAACGGAAGCAACGGAAACGAGATCAAAGGAAGAAAACAAATGCGTTCTTCGATTGGTTGAAATTCAATTATTTAAAGCAAAAAAGTGAAACGCACAGAAATGGAAAAATGTGGTTAAAACAAATTTTTTCCACAAATAAAACAAAATTTAATTTTTTACTCCAAATTCTAATTTTACAGTGTTTTGAAAAAGCAACAACATAAGCTTACCTTTCAAAGAATTTTTCCATTTTTTTCCTTTTTGTAACAATTGTTCTCACCATTATTGCTAACATGTAAATCTTTAAAATGTGCTTTGTTTGCTGTTTAAATGAGCAAAGAGATTATAAATCAATACAACCACACAAAATGTCCTTAAAAAGTCACAAATACCAGCAACCACATTTTCCAAACTATTTTCACTAAGAATAAAAAAATAAAAGAAGTTATTTAACATGCTGATAAAATGAAAAACTATGAATGAAAATTTCTTTTTATATTTGCAAAAAAGGAAGAAAAGAACAAAAGGTGTGAAACATTTCTAAAAGTATATACGAGTAGATGCCCATTTATTTTTAATACTGTGTGTAACCAGTTTAAATAAATAATCCTTCGGGTAAATATAATTAATTCTTTGTCATACATATATGTCATGATTGTCATGTTGTCTAGTTTCAATATTTCTTTGCAGATTCTTGCAAATTATAACATTGAAATGTTTATTTCATGAAAAATTTCAACCACATTTTTAATAATAAGATCATAAGATTTCGTAAGGTTTTCAATCGCAAAAAAGGAAAAAAAAACCAAATGTAAAGGAAATTAAAATTGGTCTGGCAATAAAAGAGAGTTCATGACATTATTTTAAGAGATAATTTATTAAAGGAAAAAAAGGTGCATTTGTATCAGGGGGAGAGAGTATAAATATATATGATCCTATTAAATCGAAAGTAAAGAAAATATGGTCTTACGTTACGAATATTTGATGGCAATATATTAAGGAAGACGTTCTCCTACATTTAAAAATCTCAAAATTTTTCCAATAAGTTTTCTATAGCAAATTTTACGATTAATTGTATTGAATTGTGCCACAAACTGACAAAAATTTTTTAAGATTAAATTTTTAAATTGTTCGAATAAAATTGTTTGTTCGAATTATAATTTTTAATCGAATAAAATATTGTAGTGGAATAAAATTTTTTTCCAAAACAATTTTAAGAAAACAGTTAGAGCATTAGAAAAAAATTTGCCGAAGAACTAAATAAAAATTTTTAATGATAATTATGTATATGATTAATAAAAATAGTATGCGAAAAAATTTTATATAAAAAATTGTTCCATTAATTAAAAATATTTAATGAAATTCAACTTTTCGTAACAAACAATTTTACGACCATTTGAATACACATTTTTAATTGTAAAAAAGTATAACCGAGCAAAAGAGTCCTCGTAGAGCAGGTATTGTATTTATAACTTGGGCATTTGTCGTTCTGCAGCATACAGCAGAGCGGTAACTCTGACAGGCCCAAAGTCCTTAATACCATATTTTATTATACAATTTGTGAAACTTCACATGCTCTCGCAAAGAATACAAAATAAGATAATAATTAATCATTAATTTAACTTTATCGTCAAACTTTCTGAATTTCAATTGTATATTATTTTATTGAGTTCTGGTTCTATTTTACTTCCTCAGTTTTATATGATCATTTTGTAGTAGTAATCAGCATTTGTAAAGACGACAAGAAAAGTAAAGTTGAAGAGTTATTGGCAGGGGTACTTACTACGGCTGTTTCACGTTCACCACGGCGATCATCAGTATCCATATTGTTTGGGACCGCGCTCACAACTAACTAATAGTCATGGTATGTCCCCCAGTCAGTAGGTCTTCAACTTTACTTTTCTTGCGCTTCTAACAAAATTGTTGTTCCATACAATTATCCACAAAAGTCTTTCTTAATTTTTGACTTTATTTCTTGAATTAATTTAAAATAAGTTTCAATTCAAAAACACAGTGTTCTTTTACTGTATTACTGAGGCCAAAATTCAAGCAGGTGTGCGCTCAATTCAGTTCCCATCTCTGTTTGTAAAAAAAGTTTAAAGTCTCATTAATCAAATCATAATTATTCAATAGTACAATCAGCATTAAATTTGAAATTGTATACAATTGTGTAGTAAAACGTCATATTGCATTAAAAGAGTCCATGACATTTTTAACAATATTCGTATTTGACAGTCAAATGAAAAGTTGAATTGAAATAAAAAAAAACCCTTTCACCTTTTTATTTCGCTATTGCAAGTACTTGCGTTATATGTAAACACACGTTTACACATAATTAAAGGACATATGTAGAAGATTTCTCTTACAGTCACCACTAACATGATCTCATTGTTTCATAACTATCATAAACTTTATATGAATGATATGTATTTGAATAAAATACAGAAGGGTGGTGATTTTCCAAGTTTTTTTTTTTTGATTCGTATTCCTCTTGTATGTTTTTTGTATTATTGAAATTTTAATATTAACCAAAATATACAACTGCGGTATTGGGTTAATAACAAATGCGTTGCTATTCTCTTTTAATTTTTTTATTTTTATTTTGTACAGAAAACCAAAAACTTAAGTTCAATTAAAATCCACATCAAACAATAAGTGGGCACGTAGAGAGGGCGCATTATTTGTGATGTGTTCATGTTTTCAACAATTGTTTAAAAAGACTCCAGAACACCGCTCTGCAAGCCCAACAAACAGTTTATTTAACATGTGGGTGTATAATGAGGAGTTGTGCTTTCTTTGTGCTGTATGCTGGATGCATCATATCAGGAATTTATGATTGCGATTCGAAATACGTTTAAATCCTTGCACGTGTTTTGGTTTGGTATGTTTATGCCGCAGTATTAATAAGAAAAATATTTGAAATATTTTTAAACAAAATAATATATTTTGTTTTCAAGTTTAATTCATTGTGAAGCGTTTCACATGTCAGCGAATAAATTTTGCTTCAAGTGCTGCGTAGTTTTTTTTTTTTTTTTTTTTTTGAACAATACATCAGGAGCATATTGAAAATACTCTCAGAAATTAAAACAGCATTTGAATGAGCATAATTGATGACATTGATTTATATATTTATTTGTTGGGTTACAAATTATTGCTTAGAATATTTGCTGAATTTTTGATAGCGCCACAAAGCCTTCAATACTTTGCGTAATACAAAAAAAAAAAAAAAAAAAAATACAATTTAGCTGTAACAAAACTTTATGGAAAGGTAGACCTCAGAGAATGTTAGAAAGTCGATAGGACTAGAAAGTTCTAAAAACAAAAGGTGAAATTATTGTAATATGAGCTTTAAAAGGGAACAAGGGATTAAATCGAATTCACCATTTTTGAGGTGAAGCAAATTGTTAAGCTTGTCAGAGAAAGTGACTGTAATATATTATCTGTGCGCAAATAATAAACTATATATTCATACAAAAATAAGCTGTCTCAACCGATCTATAGACCAATACATACCTTTGAAAGATCTTCTTTCTTTGGTGGTTCTTAAAAACTCTTACAAACTGAAAGAACAAAAAAGCGTATATGAGTTACAAGGACACTTTTATGCCATTGGTGAGTTTGCAAAAAATAATTAGCTTTTAGTTGAAAGATGTAAAAGTTTTACTGCCCAGCAAAGCGGACGGGGTTACTCTAGTAGTTGTATATAAATACACAAATAAATTTTTAATGAAAACAATGTGTTGCTGCGTTTGACAATTGACAAGTCGCTGAGGTATTTTAATCATAGAATATGTAATAATATTGTGATACAAGGCCACAAATCCATTAAATGCACGAACCCTAGATTGATTTGGAGGAAACAGGGTAATTTGTTTTGAAAAGGTAAGCTCATTCCAAGTACAGTTTATTTTTCGATTAATGTATGTACCTCCAAATAAATAAAAGTTTTGATAGAACTAAAATCTACCGTGCGTCCCAAATTTTCCCTATTTCTGTACTTTCAAACGTTAATTTTTTGTAGCTGCTTAATAGATAACATGACTATTCAATAAATCAAAAAAATCCTCATTTTATACTTAATCTTTTTCTGTTTTAAATTCGTTGAAAGAAAATTATGTTTAATTTGAATCTAAGTAATTAATAACTTCGAGATCTATGCAATAAAGTGTTCTCAGGAAAAACATGTACTTTATGTGTAAGGACTAACTTGCACCTGATGTAGCCTGTTATTTTAATCAAATGCATTTTATTTGATAAATGTGAAAAATAGAAAAAAAGAGTAAGTTACGCCTTCTTAATTATTCAAAATTTGTATAATCATGTGAAATTCCTTTTAGCAAAAACAGAGTTTTATATCTGCAAGCATTTGCTTGTTCCTCCTCGCATATTCGTTTTTATTTTGATAAACTAAATGTATTACAAATATGAGAAAAAAATAATAATAAATTAAGGCACGATGTTTGTAATCCAAGGATAATACTAGACGCTGTTAAATTTTTTTTTTTTAAATTTTACGAAATATTTTAACTTATTTAAAAGAAAGTTATTTTAAACGCAAATCTAAGTCGGCGACAATTTGAGCATTTTTGTGACAATTAATTTTAGTGAAAATGTCTGCCCATAGCTGCCAGGACCTGCTTGCTCCTCGTATATCCTTTATTTTCATATTGACTTTTTTCGACAAATATCAGTAATGAATGATGTGACAAATTCCTTTATTGAAAATTTGTGCATATATGTGCCAGGACCTGCTTGCTCCTCGTATATCCTTTATTTTTTGATATTGACATTTTTTCGACAAGAAAATTTCTTCTAGTGAAAGCTTGTTCCCATATGTGCTGGCTACTCATATATCCTTTTTTTCGTTTAAGACCAATCATATAACACTGTTACCCATTTACTTCCATTACTTGCATTCTAATTAAAATAACCTCTCTTCACTACCAAACTTATTCACAAGTGCCATCAAATTAAAATCTGCTTATCTGAACACTTCAGCATTACAAGACAATACTGCTTGTAAAAGAAAATTTAATTTTAATTAGCTGCGCCTGTGTATAATTTTACACAGTCATGGCGTAACTAGGAAACCATGTTACCATTTTATCACTTCATGTTACCAGGCCAACACCACTGCGGCTGAATTTCCAACCAAAGAACAGCACAATTTTTACTCAAACTTACTCAAGCTGTAGTGACTGCAAGGAAAATGAGTTTGAGCAACCGCAGTCAGTTTGGTGAAAAAAAAAAAATTAATTTTCCCCCCTTGAAAAACAATAATGGAGGCTTAAGTCAAAAACCTCGAAAATGAACATAAAATGTGTCAAAAAATACATGTATGGTAACACACACACACAGTCTTAAATTTATCAATATTCATATGCTCTTATTCGCAAAGAATTAAAAAGGGGTCTTATAAATAATGTGAATGTATTTGTTCTGCTCTGGCCTGTAGACCAACAACCACCACCCATCCACCTGCTTGCAAACGGAAAAAGTCACCCAATTCTCGTTTATTTTGGTACAAAGCATCGTCAGAGCAGCACCATAAACCACCAGCTGTGACCTTTGTGCTAATGATGCACAATTGTGTGACACAACTTTAATTTTTCTCCAATTCGGCCGAGACGCTTTACTGCCAGTTTCAACAAATTACTGTTACAATTATTATTTGCAGAAATAAAATTCTGCGTTGCAAAGTGGTGAAAACGAAGAAGGAAAACATACTTATGTTCACGGATCCTGTTTTAAAAGGCGCAACGAAATTAAGATTTCGTTTCGTTTCGTTTTTTTTTTTCAATTTTATTTATTACTGTTTCTTGGCAACAAACAAAATGCCTCCTCACGAATCTATGTTGGGTAAGGTAGTATTTAATTGAAAAATTATACCAACACGGTTGTCACACAAATTTTTGGTTGCATTAATGGTGTCTGGTTGAAGTGATTTTGAAAATGATGAAGAGCAAGAAAGAGATGGCAAATGAGAATAAATTATTGGCAGTTTTATGAAATGAGATGTGTTAAGACACGAGAAAAAATATTTTTCGGGAGAAAAAATTGCAATAAAAATTGTAAAATATTGCAAAATTTGTAAAGAAAATCTTGGTGCGTAAAACTGAAATTACCCTCAAATAAAGACAGAGTGGATTTACATGTCAGTTGGACAGTTCAAGAATCGTGTTACAGTGGGTTGTGATTGACTAAAGATTAGGAAGCGTGAGGCTTTGAGAATTTCCATCCGTTTAATATGTCTTGAAAAGTCATACATGAAGATCGGAATTGTAAGAATTTTGAACTCGTACCGTCCTCTTAAGTGATCTACAAGCGGGTCAAAGCTGTGGTACTGAGCTGCTTGGGTGTAGCCAGTGTTAGTCAATATACCTGCTCTGATGTATTTAAAATACAAAATACATTAAAGTTATGTATTTAAAATATAAAATACAAATACATTCATGAGACGTATTTAAAATACAAATACAAAATACGTATTTCTATTTTAAATACGTATTTCAAATACATGTATTTCAAATACTGCCCATGCCTGGGTATAGCTCAGCTGCTTTGCACTTTGTCTATTAATTATTGGACTTCGGTGTCGTTGGTTAAGGCCGTGATTCACTATCCTACTGAATCGTACGATCTGTTGAAAATGACATGTGTGTCCAAAAAGTGTGATAGGCTGGACTAAAAGTGTATGTGTGTGAAAGACTTTTTGACAAGTCTGTCCGATTTGTTAATCTTTTGAAAATTTTCAAAAACTATCTTTTTCTATGCGATCAGAGTTGCCTTTTTGAAGTTGTTTACAAAAGTATAATAGTGTGGCCGTTTTGATGCGACTTTTTAAGCTTGGACAGAATTCTATCAGATTTATCTAGCAATTTTCAGTGAATGAATTGTACGATTGAGTAGGATAGTGAATCACGGCCTTTATAGGACTCGCTATTTTTCGAATTTGTTGGAATACAATCAAAAATTATTTATTTATTTTTTAAATCAATTTTTCAATATTTACCTATTTTTTTAATCGCATATCAAAGACTTGTTGGTTCTTTTCTATTTTCTATTACAAGCAAATGTTAAGAAAAACGCAATAAAGTGAACAACATACAAGACTGACTCGCACAGAAAGTATTCTGTATTACCGTGCAAGTGATAGATACATCGTGAAAATTTCAAGTCTTTATCACTTGCGATTTTAAACTTATAGTTAGTTTTGAAACCAAAGGGTGTCTGAACGTGTATGAGCACCAATAAAGTTTTAACTTTTTGTTATTCTTTGGTATTTTTGTGTTATAGAGGGCTACCAACTACACATGCTTTCAACATTACAACTCTCTATCTTTTACGGTTGAAAAGTCACTGCTAGCTTTCAAATTAAAGGGTGTCCCCGTCTGTGAGACAACATCAAAATTAAAATTTTTACTTTTTTTATTTTTGGTATTTGTTGTTGTATAGGCCCGGCAAGCACATATCCTGCTTAAGTCGCTAATTTTAGTTTCTTGTATGGGAGCACCCTTCAGAATTTCATTTATTGTAGTTTTTGGTGTTTGTTGTTGTATCAACCTATGGCAACCTCATACCCTGTGTAAGTTCCAAGCCTTTCTCCCTTACGTTCCAAACGTTACCCACAATTTTAAATTGTTTGCATGGCAGCACCATTTAGTTTTTAATTTTTCGTGGGCTTTAATATTTGATGTCATAAAGCTTATATAGGCTCAAGTCTTTTTCTGTTATGGTTCAAAAGTTACAACTAATTTTTACAGTTTCTTGTATGGGAACCCCGTTTTGTTGTTTTTAGTATTTGTTATTGTAGCGGCCTGGTTACCACTTGTCCTGTGTGAATTTCAGCTCTCTAGGTCTCACCATTTGGGAGAATGGAGAATGTAATAGATGGACGGACAGTGAAGTCTCAATAATAGTATTCCGTTTTCACTCTATGAGCACGGAACCCTAAAAATAGTGAGTTTTTACCAAAAGGGGTTATTAAGAAACGCCCTGCTGTGACTTTGGTGTGGCCCAAAACATACTTGCCAGCGTAGAAAAGAGTTTCGCAGGCATAAAAGTTTCTTTTTAGTTTTGCACACTGGAGTCATTATATTTTGTAAAATTTTTAATCCTCTGAAAGAAACCATCAGCAACCCCTCTTTGTGGCAGCAGGAACATATGATGCCAGATCGAACATTTGCATTTGATAAATCACAAAACTAAATTTCTTTGCCCTTTTTTGAGGAATCAACTAACTATATAAATAAATAAATTGATTTAAAGCTTTAAAATAAACAGGATTTTCGCGCTTTGAAATGAAATCCCAAAACGACCACGTAAAGGAAAAATTTTGGATTTTTTTGAAACCCACATGGCTGTGCTCTAATTAAAAAATTGTAACACTTTCGGGCTTAAGAAAATTTGCATGCCACATGGAAAATAAATGTACAAACTCGAATGCTTTTTAAGGGTTATAAAGTACAAAACCCTAAAACACGCGTAAAAGTGACAAAAAAAACAACAAACCCTAAATGATAAAGTAAACGAAAGATTGGAAATGAAATTGAATAAAAAAAAAATAAATCCTACTTAATGTCACAATCAATCCACACGGACACAAAGGCTTTTTGGTTGCACACAGAAACACAGTGTTTGGAAGTCCTTGGCCAGAATGGTTTTGTTATGTGTGTATGCATGTATGTGAGTGTGTGGATTTTTAAATGAAATGTGAACCCCTATTAGCGTGTATTTAACTGTTCATTTGAAAGTTTCATTTAAGCCAGTGATGCGTTAAATCAGTTCAACATAAACATAACAAATATTTGCGATTTTAGTAGCGCACAGAATTTTGGGAATTACAAAAGATGCAGCCACTTGAAAAAAGGACTACAACTCAGCTGCGTTCGCAACAACAAAGACACTTTCTTTCGTCCTTGTTGTTGCTGCCGAGTTGAATTGAAAATGTATAATTTTAATCTGGCTTGAAACATAAGTTTCTAATTTAATAGCAACACCAAAAATAGAAAATAAGGATATTGTTGCATGACCCCGGTAAAAAAATCATGTCGTCAAAATAAATCTACATTTGCCAAAAAGAAAAAAAGAAAAATCAATTGTAAAGAAGTTATTTGTCAAGAAAGTTTCGCAGGCTGCCAAATTAAGTTTATCTTGTTGTTGTATGCATACATATTCCTTTGAAAATTTTATCTTGATTTTGTTACATTTATAGAAATTATTCAAATATTTTACAAGTGACATCTTTGGTTAACACAAGTGACAGGTTTCGATTTTATTTCATTCCTTTGATATTTGTAAACGTCATACTTGTGCCTGGGCGAAAAAATCTTAAAAGCAAATAAAACTTTGATGTTGTCTGTCAGAGGGTGGTGGGTCTTTTTCTTTTCTCGTTTCACGTCGAACAGGGTTTGCTGCTGCTTGTCGTGGTGTTCTGCGGTATGCAAATACGAGCGGTTGCTTTAGAGCAAAGGGGTGCGTCATAAATATTGTTTTCTAATTCTAGTATTTCTATCAGCATTTAACATTAATTGCACTCTACGTCCTCTTGTGTGGCTCGTCAAAATTTCTTTGTAGAGTGAGGTGATGATGTGTAGCTTAAACGGCCAAAAGGTGGCACACGAAATATTTTAGCCCAGAAAACGTTTGCTTATGTCTTTTGCAATGTAATTTAATAAAAACTGCTTTTGAGCAGTAAGTGCCATTCTATTAGTTCAGATCTAAGACTAGAGCATATTAATGTTTTTTAACCTATCTATATGCCGCTGGCATTTTATTGGTGCTAATCAACTCATCGAAAAAAACTTGAAAGAAGGCTTGAAACGTGACTACATATTCCATTTGTCTCATGAGCACACAAAACATTTTTTTATTAAATATTTTCTGATCAATAAGTAGTTAAATTTGAAGCACTCTTCTAAGTCTTTTTTCGAGTTGCTTAGCATCAACGAAATGTCGACTGCGTATAGGCGACTGAAAAAAACAGAAAGCTTTAATAAGGTATATTTTTAGACCTAATAAAGCAGCAGGTAAATAATGGAAATTTTTGTAAAAATTTCAACAGAAATTTAAAAAAAAGGCTTTCGGTATTAAATTAAAATATGGAAGTTTCTACTGTGCAACTACCAGGACAGCGTAAATTACCCATGAAAATTTTGTACCAATAAATTTTGTGAATATCAAAGTAACTGAAAAACAAGTGGTCTTGATGACTCGTTCGGAGGTCTGTTTACTGAACAAAATTAGCATGTGCCAGTGTTACATAAAACGGAAGTGATTTTGAGTTACGCAAAATAGCATGGAAAAATCGGAACAGACATTTTTTTAAATTTAAATTTAAGTTTTGGCGGCTAACACCAAATCGAAGAGTGACTGTATTTATTATTTGCAACTTCACTTTTCTGCTTTAAAAATATTGACCACTACAACCAGGGGTGTTAGATGTGACGATTTTATGTCATTTTGACGCAGTTTTGATCAAAAAACCCTAAAATGACGTTTGACGTTTTTCTTCACAGAAGCTCTTGTATTTTGACGTTTTTCTAGCTTCGCTCCTTTTTAAATTTATGACAACTACGACAAAGTAATTGAAAGAAAACTTAAAAAAACGCAAGTTATCAAATAATGAACCAGCTTTTCGTATCTTATATGGTTTTATTAATGATTTAATGGTTTTGCAAAATTTATCTGCTTACATTTAACGAATTTTTAGTCAAGTAAATTGAAACAAAACTAAAATTAGAAATTCCTTGGGAACAAAAACAATTTTTATAATACGTACATATGTACATGTATGTATATACTAAGATTTTTGGTAAAATTTTTAAATTGTACATGTTTTGTTACAGTAAAATGCATGTTGAATTGTTTTTTGTACAATATAAAAGATATTATTAAATAAAATTAATTCAGTTTTTGTTTATTTCTACATTTTTATAAATGAAATTTTTTTGACGTTTTTGAGGTTTTTCTTTCCAAAATTTGACGTTTGCTGAAAAAAATTTCCCTAACACCCCTGATACAAGTACCACAAAAAAGAAAAAAACATTTTTTTTTACTCTAAGGAAGTAAAATCGAATTCAACTCTTAGAAAGTAATTACCAATAGTGAATTAAATATTTTTTTGACAACATTTCATTGTGAAATGTGAAAGTGTGACGTTTTACATGGAATAACGAAAGTAACTTCAATTTTTCTCAAAATACTATGAAGTGACGATACTTTTATTCCGAAAAATTGAAAATATTCTCACATTTTATCGTTCAAAATAGATTTTCTTTAAATTCAGATAACTTGCAATCATAATCTGCTAAACACACTGGGCCATCACTGTGGTCATCGAAAAAGTATCCTCTATGAAATTTTGAATCACTGCTAAATAAAAGTTGATCAATAAATATCGTTTCTAAAATTAAATGCTTTCTCAATGTAAAACTTTTTATTTTCTGTTTATTTTAAATAACTTTTTTAAAAGGTTTTAATATTTAGAACTCATTTTTTTTATAGCAATTGTGTGTTAAAAATTAAATAAAAATGAAACTCAAGTACTTAAAAAATAATTCCAGTTTTCGCAGAAAAATTGTTAGTTTTTGAAAAATTGTTAGCTATAGACAGCTCCTAGTGTCACACAAAAATCTAGAAACTTTTTGAAAAAATTTCTTCGTGTACCATCTTTTAAGAACGCTTGTATCATCGGCTTCAGTTAATGTTATCCTGAGAAGTTTTGCAAATGTTCGTTGAGACAATCCAGTGACAATGTGACGCAATAACCATGTGGACATAAAATCTTTTTACGAAATAATGTGGCAGATAATGCGATGTAGCTCCTGTAGATGTTGTTGCTTTTGGTAGTTAAGCTTGTTTCAAAAGGTTTTTTTTTTTTTTTTTTTGGTTTAGTTCCTTGCGTTTTTGTGGTGGCGGTAATGTTGGCGTTTTCAACCCCAACATTTTTCCCAAACTGTAATTGTTGAAAAGTGGAAAAATCAAAGTAAGGGATATATATTATCACATGTTTTAGCTGGAGATCGAATTTAAGATGTTATTTCAAGAATTTTGTGTTAAAAGTATAGTTTCCTGATATTTTGTAAACGTGAAAATAGTTATGAAAATATATTTTCGCTTTGTTTTATGACATAAATTGTGCAGAAAGGTAAGCAAGTGGTAAGCAAAGTAAAAGTATTGCACTGATTTCGGTATTGAAAGTTTGTTGGGACATTTCTGATGCTCATTTTGTTCATGCGAATTTTGGGTTGCAAACATTCTTTTAAGATGAGTTGATTAGCATCAATGAAATATCGGCGGGATATACACGGCTGCAAAAGACAGACAACCTTGAAGTCTATTTCTAGACCTCAAAAAATACATTTCAATTAACTCTCTATATAGTATAAATAGTTAAGTTCATTAATTCAGGTCCAAAAATGAACCTTTTAAAAAAATATTTGCTGTATTTTTCAGCTGTCTATATGCCGAAAAATGAAAAGGTTCATTTTTGGACCTGAATTAATACATTTCAATTGGCTCTTAAAGCAAATAAATAATTAAGTTCATATTTAATTAAGTTCGTTTTTGAAAGATCAAGAGCTTAATTGTGCCAAATGATTCATTAGGTGCTGAGGGCTTTGAAACACCCCCGTTTAAGTCTTAGTTTCACTTTTCTTCTTCCTTTGTAGGATGTACTTAGCACAAGTAATATCAAAATCTAAAGTTTGATTCACCAAAAAACTTCGTAAACATTATAGTATCTGCACCAAATACCCCTTAACTATTTGAAAACAATAGTCTGTCAGAGATCGTTTTATATGCGATTTAGTATGCAGCTTAAAAAATTCCATAATTTCCTTACCTTCAAATGTGAAATCTTTCTGTTAATCTTTATGGGCAAACAGCCAAAACACAGATAAACAAATTTAATTTTCCGCTGAATCATAAAAACCACAGGAGCAAATTGAAACAACAAATTTTCGAAAGAACGCGAACAGGTCACAAAACTAAACATCACACAACAAATACAAAAGTGTGTAGGGAAAATTTGCGTATTTTTCAACAACACATGGCCTTCTCTTTCGCTCTAATGAAATGCTTTCCCGGTTTTGCAGACAAACAAAACTACCCAGTGGTAAGATATAGTGAAAAGGAATGGAAAAGATATTACATAGTTTGAATGACATTTAAAGGCAAAAGCCACTCTTCGTACAGCACTGCAAGTTGTAGAGGATTGTAAAAAATTATTTTCTGTTGTGTGTCGTAGGAGAATATAATAATTTAAATGAAAAAACAGAAGCAATATACTCTTTTGCAAATATGAATATATATAGTTAGTGATTAGATATACACTCAGAAAACTTTGTCAGTAAAATTAACTGAAAACACTCTTTGAAATAAATGAAACTTCATTTAAAAACCGTTCTATTTATTTTTCATTTAATTTTATTACTTTTTCATTTGAATTTAAATGCTAAAAAATCTACGGCACCCAACCGGTAAAATGTTTTTTCTTTATTCTAACTGTCAAATAAGTCATGCGTAATGAACTTGTAAAATTTTTTTTTAATATTTTCTTAGGTATTCATTTTATTTAATTATAGTTTTCTATCTATATTATCTCCTTTCTCAATTCAGTAATTTAATTTTTTTTACACTGCAAAGCCTCTGCTGAGATGCGAACATGCAGCATCTCGACTTCAAAGCAGCAACAATAAGAACAAATTCAACAATAATCAATTTAAGCAAAGAATATATATGCTACATATATATAAAGAAACCAAATTATAAATATGTATATACATATTAACAGCTTGGTTTCTTCATGTATGTGTAACATAAGTTACTACTGTCATTATTAAGTGTCAGCGAAAATCCATATTTATCTGTAGTTAGTTTTTTAAGTAACTGTACAAATCAGTTAAAATTAAAAATTCATTCTTTTTTAAACGTGTTGTCGTTTAAAAATAACTGCACTGATCACCTCTAGAATAAGTTACTAGATCAGTTACTGCAAAAATATTCTGAGTGTAGCTTAAGACAACATTTTTTTGTGGCAGCCAATAATTGCATTAGTTTTTATGTCTCAAGTTATTTGCTTGTTCACAATTTCGTCTTTTCCCTCTGGGTGCTTGAACTTATTGCTTATAAGTTTTGCAAATAACACACTATAGGATCCTTGTATGATCATGTTGTACACAAAAACGCACTCTCTCCTGCTCTACAGGAGTTTGAACATTTTTGGCTGCCGTTTTTCCACAAAACAAAGAAAAAAGAGGAAAACTGACATCAACAATGCAACATAATAAACAATTCGTAAACAAATGAGTAGTAAGAAATTGGAGATGCGCATGACCGCCACAGCGGGTTGTTTCAAACGTACTTCTTTACGAGTAACAAATTGTATCTTGCTGTGCCAAAATGTGTCTAAAAGGAAAACAATAACAACAAGATTCAATGGAATATTGCCGGCAAATATGGCAAATGCCATAAAGTAAAGTAGCATTTTCTACCATGCCATATTTGATGGCATTTGTAACCAACGCACGCGCAATTTTAACGCTTTGATGGTAACAAGAAATAATATACAATTTTATGAAAACAACTCAATAGAAAATGCATATCAATTGAGGTACGCCTTAAAAATATTCCCAAAAACACCACTGGGTGCTAAAAACAAATCGGTGATCGTTTAGAGAGATGCTTAAAAAATCTGATTTTCCAATAAGTTTAGAATTGCAGGCATTTAAAACGAGGCCAAGTCTCTGCAGGTGACATTCTAAAGCGCAAAATGTCTCATTATTAAATTTTTTTTGTGTTTGGTAAAACTATTTGTGAGACTTAGCAGCGAGGCGATTTGCTTCTCGGGAAAAGTGCAAAAAAGAAAAGTGTGCAATTTAAAATAAAAAATATTTAAATTCCAAACACAGGCAGCGTAACGAATATACTGGCACACTTTAAGCACTGGCTGTAACACTGATGCTGTACTGAATTGAAAAAAAAATAAGATGTGAGACAAATTATTCTCTCATGATGAGTTAATTAAGCAAACATTTTATTTATATTTTTAAATGCATGCATGTGTTTTTATAATGCTGGCAGAAAACTGTTTACACCCTGCAGTAAAAATAAAAAGTCATATTATTTGCTCGGCTTGAAAAAGGTCACACACCTACAAAAAAAAAAGGCAAACTATAAAATACAGAAAAAATATTTCTACCTAGCTGACTCTCTGTCCGCTATAAGTCCGAAGTTGTGCAACCGATGTGCCTCCATAGGTATTATAGGTATAATAATAATAAATAAATATCATAATAATAAATAATAATAAATAAATGGTTAATCGGGAAACGGGGGTGATCACTACTCGATTTTAATATCTATCTGTACACAAGATAGAAGTAAAACTCTTTTTAGGATTCCGTACTCATCACAGTGAAACGGAACCCTATTACCGAGACAACTACGTCCGTCCGTCCATCACAATACTAAAAACAACAACAAAGCGAAAACTACCAGGTGTCCCCATACCATGAAAAGTAACAATTAGCTATAACTCTCGAACCGTAAAAGCTGAAACTCGCACAATGTATGTATTTATAGATGCTCTACAACAGCAAATGCTAAAGACAACAACAACTGGAAAACTACCAGGTACCCCTATACAACAATGAGCCGTAGCTGCTAAACTGTAAAAGAGCTGAAATTCACACAATATATGTATTTACATATTCCCTACAACCGAAAATGCTGAAAATAACAACATGTCGCAAACTATCAGGTGTCCATATACAACGTAAAGTAAAAATTAGCCGAAACTCCCAAACTGTTAGAGACAGGCGGATGAAATGTGCACAATATGTGTACTCACATATGGCCTACAATAACAAATGCTAAAAACAAAAACATGTCGAAAACTACCAGGTGTCCCTATACAACTTAAAGTAAAAATTAGCCTTTACTCTCGAACCATAAGAGACAGAGGGATGAAATTTGTATAATATATTTATTCACATATGCTCCATAACAACAAATGCTAAAAACAACAACTGTAAAACTACTAGGTGTCCCTTTACAACGTAAAGTAGCAGCTATAACTCTCGAACCGTAAGATATAGAGAGCCGAAGTTCTCACAGTCTATGTATTTCCAGATGCCTTACAACAACAAATCAAAAACTACTAGTGTCCCCATACAACGTAAAGTAACAATTAAACATATTTTTGATGCTAATTTTTCGACCTTTGTTGCTTAGTATTTTAATTGTTCGAGCCTTAAGGTCACTTGTTTTTTTTATAAGTGTTTATTAAATTCGATATTTCGATACCACAATGGATATCTTCTTCAGGAATGTTTTGATGTTTTTTCAAAAAAAAATTTTTTTTTTAAACATAAAAACATTCCTGAAGAAGATATCCATTGTGATATCGAATTTAATAAACACTTATAAAAAAGACAAGTGACCTTAAGGCTCGAACAATTAAAATACGTAAGAACTAAACGTAAGTCTCAAGCTGTCAAGAGACAGAGATCTGAAATTTATACAACATATGTATTCACATATGCCATTCCATACGTACATTACACATATGTATATACGGAACCCTCAGTGTGCGAGCCAGTCTCTTACTTGACTGAATTTATTATAATAAGCCTGAATAACTTTAACACCTTGCTCGGTTGTGTATCTTCATCCATCATTAAAATTGAATTAGTCTGAAATTGATAAATGTCAAATGAAATGCAGGAAAAAACTTGACACTTACTTGAAACTTACATTTAAAAACGGCTCTTAAAATGTAACCAGCCGTTATTAGCACTACTCCCTGCAATCATGCTAGGCATTCTGTACTTACACTGTTTCACTTGCAGCTTCAAATTTTCTGTGTAACCAAATTTGAAATTTTATTATATATTATAAAGAAAACTTTGGACCTACATAATATGTTTATTTTGTACAGAAATACGAGTTAAGTAATGCAAATTGAGAAGTAAACCAACTTCAATCATGGAGACATCGAAATGTCAATCTCTTGCTTGTTTGAAAACCGGCAATATTTTAAATCCTTTGGCTCTCAATAGCACTCAATATATTATTCCTTTTAATCTTTTGACACTTCCCCTTGTAATCAACTCAAACAGGCAAGCAATTTATCAAAAGAATTGTTTATTTCAAACACCTCTAATTGCCTTTGAACCAAATAGAAAAGGATTAAAGTATCAATTGGCAACATTTATACGGGTATTTGTGAAAGAAAAAAGGAAAAAATAAAACCTAAAAATTATCGTAAAAATTTCAATAAAATAATAGATTTTTTGTTTTTGCAATTGTAACAAATCGTTAAATAAGCCGATTAATCCCTTGACACCAATAGCACACGAATCCTTTGCCACTGCCAGCCATATAGCTGGCGAAAATCGCAAAGATTTCTTTTCATATATTTTGACTGCAATTTGCTCGTTTGACTGAGTTTGAGATTAAATGTATTAGAGTGCATGTTAAGTAGTGATTTGATTATGATTTGAGCTCAAAACCGATTTTATTAAATGAATAAAAACGTAAATGAAAAAAATTCTTAACAATAACACCTACACACAGACACACATCCAAATGTTTTTAAATGAAAGGCTAAACAATTTAGATAATTGGTTTATACATATTGCAAATCAATGGAATGCAACATCAAAAAGCGGATGTGCAACTCGAAATTTTATAAAAACAAAATAACTGCACTTAACGCTAGATGGAATGAATATTGGGGCTGAGAAAGAGACTTTAGCAAAACCAAGTATTCTAAGCTTTTAGAAATCACAATTTTATTTAAATTATTTGAGCTCAAGCTCAAATACAATTTCTGATTCCACTAATTTAAATTTTTTAAGTATATACCTTCTACATTACCAATAGCAAATAATATGAATTAAAGGAGGAATGTTAAATATTAATTGGAGCACAGTCAGCTGTTACAAAGCTGCTACGCTTCTCATCCGCGCCCCTCTTAACTCTAAAACTAAGACAACGTTTGATAAAACTATGAGAAGGGTAATTCCTTAACACACATTATTTTTACTTAACACACAGTATTTTTCAAATTTATTTTACCAAAAAATAATTTTCAATTGTTAACTATTGAAGGAGAAGCAACCATGGTATGTAGCCCAGCCAGTGAGTCTGCAACTTTTCTTGTCTTATTTAAAAATGTTTATCATTAAAATTTTGTCACAAAAATATTTTTGTCTATTCTGAGGAAGTGAAATCGAACTCAAGCTCTATAAATTAATTAATAAATTATATAGTCGGCTATAGAGTTAAATTAGCGATGAAAAAGTCATGCCAGTTTTTGTAAAAGTAACTGCTTCTAATCAACAGCAATTTTACATGGCATACTTTTTTCGATAAGCTTTTCAAAAGATGCTTTTTTCAAATCTGTTCTTTAACAGGCACCCCTACATTCATGCAGATCTTAACTAGCTTGGTGTAGTGTCAACGGGGTATAAGAGGTGCAGGATACCTCGGCTGGCTTGGTGGCTAAAATCTTAGGCATTTCCTGAAGGAGAGCGGCGTCTCCCGAGGGACTTGTTGAAACCCCTCACCGAGGGGCAATTCGGCAGTACGGGGACCGGAGCCCCGAGATGACTCTTCGGAGTCATCTCGCCGGTCATAGGTTGAGGAGCCTTCCTTGGCTGAAACGTACTGGCTGTGGTTGCTACCATAAGTTCGCATGGAAGGGAACGTTGGTAGCTATACTGATCATAGACCCTCGGGTCTATGTTCGGTCGCCCAAATGGGCCCGTAGTGCTGTTGCTAAGCAACAGACGCTGCTTTGTAAGGAACCAGATTGGCGGGAACATTAGCGTTGGTTCAAGGACTGATGATCTTAGGAACTTCGGGCTACCACGGTAGTCGTGTATCCTTAGCCGTCTGGGGAATTGCAATGCAGCAGAGGTTAGATAGCTCAACTCCTGAGCAAGGGGTTTTGTTATGGCCAAGTAACGTAGCAAATAAATTGCCACCCGAGCAGTTGTTCCGGCTGCTCGGGGGCGGTGGTGTAACGTCTTGATTGCACCACGTGGTTTGACCACCGTGAGATTAGGCCCTATGGGTAGGTGCTCACGTTAATCACTCCACATCTGTGCATAAAAGCATACATTTTTTCATAGATATCTTGTGGAATTCTTTAGTACAAAGGCCTTTATTTATAATTCCAACGCATAGACAATTTATATTGAAAACAATAACAGATTCAAAATTTTTTCACAAAACTATTGTTGCTTGCTGCACAAATTTTCAAAGGCATGAAAAACTATGCTTTTAAGTTTGAGTTTTATATTTGTGTACAAACCATTACAGAATTTGAAAAATATTTTCTAACTTGTTATTGTTTTTGATATAAATTGTGGCGTTGCTTTTTGAAATTTAAAATTGGGGCCCAGAAGTTGCCTTGTGAAAGCAAATATTTTAAAGGTGTTTTTTTTTTCAAAGTTTCTTATGAATGGTGTCCATTTAATTTTTTTTATTGCGCATCTTTTATAGCCCCTCTACTTACAAAGTCAGCTTTTTCAAAGACTTTTCTTAAAAGTTTCTTTTTTGAAAAGTACTATTTTTGTAAGACAGTATTATAAAAGGCACCAGCTTTCAAAAAATTCTTATTTTAAGAGGCTTAGTTATAAAAAGCACCTTTTGAAAATGGTACTCTATTTAAACGGTACTTTTTTTGACAGGTACAAATAGTACCTAAAATTTAAATTTTTGGAAAATTAGTTTTTTAAAAAATACTTCTGTTTAAAACGTAATTTTTTAAAAGCACTTTTTGTTTAAAAGCACTTTTTACAAGGTACTTTTTTGAAAGGTACTTCATATAAAATATATACTTCTATAGGCAGTGTTTTGAAAAGGTACTTTTTTTAAAAGGTACTTTTCTGAAAAGGCCTTTTTTTAAATGATAATTTTTTTTATAGGTCCCTTTTTTAAAAGGTACTTTTTTTTAAAAGATATTTTTTGAAAAGGTTCTTAAAGGATTTTTTAAAAGGGTACTTTTTTAGAAATATATTTATTATGTTTTTTGTTAAAATATGCTATTTAAAAAAGTAGTTTTCTTGAGGTTAAATAATTATTTCTGATGTTACATTCTAAAGTTATTTTTTTATACTTTATTTTTTAAAGGTGCTTTTTTTAAATATCTTTTTAAAAGGTACTTTTTTTAAATGAATTTTTTTAAAACGTTCCTATGATCGAAAAAAGTTTTTAAAAAATTTTGTAAAGCCTTCTGGACTTTTAAAAGCTATTTTTGTAGATGGTGCTTTTATTGCAAAGTAGATTTTTAAAAAGGGGCGTGTCATAATGCCAAGTGCGAAAAAGTTAAGGCATGTCATTAGTCCTGAGTGAACATAGAACCCAGCAAGCCATATAGGCGAACTCATTTCGACACTGAGGTCGCAATTCGGTTCACCAAAAAGTAAGCAATTTTGTTGCTCCGAGTTTTTATCTACATGATAAACAGCATTCGGACTGCGCACATGGCTGTAGTTATTAGAGTTGTTGCTTGCCAGTCGGAAAGAATTTTGGCCTTTTAATGTAAAAAAGTCGGTTTTGGCTAAACAAATATTCTACTTAGCCGGCTAAAAGAATTTCTCCTCTTTGGTATGCCGAGTTCGGACTTCCCTAACGAGCGTTTTCTGATTGAAAATGTCTTACTAAGATGGACCTCATGCCACTTTGGCACGTTAGATATGCCACTTGTTTTTACTATTCGCTAAAAGGGATATTTTTTGCAAAAAGTACTTTCTTTTTAAACACACTTAACCAGGTACTGCTTTTAAAATTTAATTTCTTCAAAAAGAGCAGTTTATTTTTAAACGTAATTTTGAAATCCGCTTTGCAGAAGTTTAAAAAAAATTTGCTTGTTAGAATGTAATTTATTGAAATATTTCTACAGATGGCAGTTTAACACAGTCTTCAATTCGAATATCGCTGAGCAAAGCAGGAAAACCCTTTTTGCACTCACCTAATTAAAACGCGGTGTATCAAGCTAAATAAAATCTAATTTAAAATTTTCAATTGTTAGATAAAAAAATATGCCAATAGCAACAACAACAATATTTTCTAACAATATAAATCTCTAAATGTTTCACAATATTCAAAGCAAAACGAATAATTCTCGTTAACAACTTCAGCTTAGCGCTGTTTTCATGGATTTGTTCTCTGTTTTGTTGTTTTTGCCCGTTTGCATGTTTTGCTGCTCCCTGAACAGGCGACAACGTATGCAATTTGTTTCCTGTTTCCTGTTATGCAAATATTTACTTGTTTTTGTAATTTTTTATTGTTTTAATTGTGCTGCTGTCACACGAGTGCCACTAAATGTGTTTCGGCCTGTTTCTGCATTAAATATTCTAATGAAACCTAAATTTATACTGAAAGCATTTTACGGCTTTTTGTTTTTTTTTTTTTGGTACATTTTCATTCGAATTTTTAAACACCAACTAAAAATCATAAAAATCAATGGTAAACAAATTTTCAGCAATTCCCTTTTGTTTTGCAAGAGTGAATTGCAAAATTAATTGAATAAAAAATTAATCAAAAATTTAAAAAAGTTCGACAGCCCTGCTAACTTTATATTATTAAATCAGCACGCTGATTTTCCACAATTCGATTGTTTGACAATTAAACAACGAAACCTTTTAAAGAATGACAATGCAATTGTGTTATGGAAACTGTGGGTATAACGTAATCAGTTCCTATATGGTCTTTATCTTTTTACAGCAAAAAAGCTGAAAGATTTAAGGCCGGTCATGGAACAATTATTGGATAGGGGTAGAAGTAATTGGCCGAAGGGTGACAGTAAAATATATGGATGAATTGGTAAAGTAACCGAGTGCCGAGTTTTTAGGTCCAATTAGTGCCAAATACTGTGGGAGTTGCTGCAGACAAGCAAAAATCTTCACAGATACATATTTGTTAGGAAAATATTTAATATTTGTACAAACAGACTTTTTTGTTTTATATAACAAATGATGAGCAGCCGAGTTTTTATACTTCAAATAAGCAGATTTCTGAATCTGATTGTACATATGGGTTTGATAAGATCAGCAACGATTTTTTACTTTCATAATACTTTAAGTACTATTAGTGACTGTGATGACATCATTTAAGAGAAATAATGTTTATATCTGAATTATGTTGTTAGCCTGCCAACTATATATGAGTTCAAGCTCTATGAGTTCAGTTGGGTTTAATGAAGAAACAAATGAAATAAATGAATAAGTGCACTTCTAATAGCAGACGCTTTAAAATCTCTATCTGAAAACACTTTATTTGTTCGCCTCCCGCGAAGACATTAGTTCTTGAATAATATGGCCATAGATTTATTTACACATTTTAATAGTCTTTTTCCTTCAACTTTCTCCCCCACCCAAAATAAGTGATAGAAACTTGCAATATCAAAACAATTTTATATTTGTAGCAAAATCAGTATTGTATCAGATTTGTGTTCTTTCCACAATTTAATGATATTCCTTCTTTCAATCTCTATTAACCCCTTTTCGTGAAATTTATTGAAGTTAATCATTTGTCGAACAAGCTGAACACTTTTGCAGCAGAAAAGGGGTGTGAGTAAATGCGTGAGGTGAAGTGAAACTGTTGTCGCAAACTGAGCCCCGGTAGCAGTTGTCTGCAACCTGGTGTGTTAATAATACAATAGACAAAATTCATAAAAAAACAGCGAACAATAAAAATTTTCATAAATTGTTTACAGCGTTTAACCGTTTAATGTTTTTTGGAAGGGTGTGAAAATTATTTCTTTTTATTTTAATTGTTGTGCGCGAGGACAGCGCTGTAGTAAAAGTTATAAATCATGCAACATATTGCATAATAATTATTGTTTAGTTTTTGGCTTTGGAAAAAATGTTTTTTTATTATTACTCGGTTTCTTTTTTCATATTGGGTAAATAAAAAAAATAAAAGAAATCAAGAGAATATATTTGCTTTTGTCTCTTTGTACATGAGTTGAATTTTTAAAAATTTTAAATTTTTTTGAAAAGTTACGTTAGAAAGAAATTTCAGAAAAAATTGAAATTTGTTTTGAAATATTATTATATTATTGCCTTGAAGAAGTTAAGCTGGTCGAAGGAGATCGAAATATTGGCAAATAAATAAATAAGTAGAAGAAAGGACCTTCAGCTCGGCTAGTCCTTTTCGGTTTGTTCAAAAACTGTACGTTTTCAATTAATTTTAGGTATTTTTTTTAAGAAAGACTTGCTTCAAAAAGCCAGTTGAAATAAAATAACTTTCAGTATTAGTTCTCTCAAAAAAGTACCATTAAAAATAACCTTTCACAAAAGCCGCCTCTTCAAAAAGGCAATGTTGAATCCTGCTGTTAGTTTCAAACAAAATTTGTATTAAGAACTCTTTTGGTTAACTTTATATTTTTCACAAACATACACTGAAAAGTTTTTTGTTGAGTACCTGCCTTAAAGCTCAGCTACCGGCAGGCAATGAATTTCCAGTTGTTTTAGGTGTAATTATTGATCTTGAAACATAATATGCGGTAAAGAAATTTCTTACTTTTGAGTAAAGTCTTACAACAAATGCTTTTAGAAATACAGTTCCTTAAAAACAAATTTATGTTTCTATAACACCCACGAAACACTCACTTAAAAATTATGCTCGAAGACAATTCATTTAAAAAAAGCAATTTTCCAAAAAAAAACTGCTCTTTATTAAGTGTATTTTCTAAAAAGTGCCTGTTCGAAAGATGGTTCTTTAAGCCCAAAGAAAACTAAATTTTTCACATATGAACAAACATTTAGCCAAAAAACGCGACTACTACTTTATAATTGAACTTTGTTTTGCGAAAATACGTGACAATATACACTCATTCAAAAATTAATATTGATTGGAGTTGTGTTCTTTCTCGTTCTTTTCTTCGCTTTTGCCACGAACCAACGATCGAACCCACTAAAATAGCACATCTGGTTCACTGCAACACCGAACAAAAGTAGCACCTCGACACAAATCTAATGTAGCTTGACTTGATCTATATTAGATTTTTCAACACCACAAAACGATGAAAAACAGGAGAGACAACATAGAACACTGCATTTCACAGAAGAAGATTTTGAGGTTATGTTTGCACCAGGGGCGTAAATAAAATGTTCACGGAATTGTAATGAAATCCTTCAAAAACTTTGTAAGAACGAATACAAATTTGTTGTAAATAGAGCATTTGCTCTTTGAGTAAACCTAACCTCAAAATAGGCTTTTATGAAATTTGATATTCATTATTTTCTTTTCAGTTTGTTTTCTTTTGTATTGTAAACTGTTGCGTTCAAGCCCATTTATGTGTATTCCTTAAACACTTTTATGCATATGTTTGCTTAAAATAATGGTCGTCAAAAAAATAGGGGTCACGTTGTTTTGTGCCAAATGTTCGTTCATATCTGGTCATGCAATAACAGTCTTTAGTTATATTATGACTGCTATCTTGACTAACTTTCAAGTGATCTTTGTGAAAAAGCGAGGAGACATCAGCTCCTGAAGCAGTCAGCAACGATCAGAGCAAATTCCATCGAAATTAATAAGGGTTATATAAGAAAGTAGGCCTGCCCTACTGTGCACTAAGCAAATTGACCAACAAGACACTACATTTCTGTTCATATATCATTTGAAAATTTATTCGAAAAAATAATTAAAAATAAGCCTTTCAATTTGCAGCCGCTTTTCTAAGCTCCATTAAAATGTAAACAACTTCACTGACTTGGAAATTAATGAATTTGTAGCTCCTTGTTTTAAATTTACAAAATAAGTAGTAAGTGCTTGCAACATTTGTTGCCCAGGCAAAACCTGTTTGCTTAGCGGTCGGTTTACGCCTCACATCTATTAAGTCAAACCGTAAATAGTCATAAAAGACAAATGTTTTCAAGTTCCCGCCCAGTCCAGTTGTGTGACACAATTGGGCAACAATGGTGTTGTAGGATGACTCTGTCACAAACTTTCATAATTCATTTAACAAACTAATAAACTTGGCAGCAACAAAAAAAAAAAACAGAAAAGAAAAATCATTATCAAAAACAGAAAGAAAGGGTTGCAATTGAGCATGATGACAATAAGTGTGTAAAAAACACCAAAGGATTACAAAACTATTAAAAATATTTTTTTTACGGTCTTCAAATGGTAGTGGAACAAAAACGTCACAAACATATTCACACACACACACACACACGCAAATAATTGTCATTAGCAAGTGATTTGTGCAATATTTTGATGCCTGTTAACGGCAAATGTTGTGCAAAGTGAAACGAACGAACAAAGGAAATCTCAAAATATTGCATTGTTCCAGGTTTGATTATAAGGTTATTACCACCGTAACCGTTGTTTTTTGGCGAAACCCTTTTTTTTTCTTGCTCTAAAAGAAATTTATAGTTATAGATATCATCATCCCTTTTCTTTGGCAACAACAACAAATAAATACAAATCACGTGTCCTTTAGTGTTTCCCAGTACCGTTTGGCATCATTTATTTTACTCAGCTGAATACAGCAGCGAGCATGAGCATACAATCTCTTTTCCATTTGCGTGGTGGAATTATTGTTTAATTAATTATGTAAACATATTTAGTTCTTTTTTATGACAATGCTAAACAAGCTATACCTTGCCGCTGCCTGCTGGTGAGCGAGCAGCCGATGTTCCAAAACTGTGTCTAAGCGAAAGCATTAAATTTTGTATGGAAATTTATTTGCAACTCCTTAGTGTTCTGTCTGCGTCTAAATTGAGAGATTAAAATAAGGAATTATGCAAAAAGCGATTTCAGTTTCATGGCTATTAATTTAGATGAGCGTTACACACGTTTTTTGTTTGTTCTTTTCATTTGGTTGGGTTTCGCTTGATAGTTTTAAGCAAATATTTGCTGACAATAAAGTTGTTGTATGAGACATGTGCTAAATACTTTAAATATGCTCCTTGGGCTGTGTCCTGTGTCGAAATGCACTTTTGAAAGATTTGTTTTTAGCACATTTTTTAAATGTACTTTCTCAAAAAGTCTTAGGCAGGATTTCGTTCGTTTTGTCAGGATTTCGTTCGATTTGACTTCCCTAGAATTGAGAAAGATTTAATAATAAAGTTGTAGTGACCAATATTTTACAGGAAACAGTATGTAATTGGTCATGACCTGGGTTCCTGGCAGATATGAAACAGCCATGGCATATTCCCCAGCCAATAAGTGTTCAACTTGACTTTTTTTGTCCTCCCTAAAAATGATGATCACTACAATTTTATCACAAAAAATCGTTCTCAATGTTAAGAAAGTAAAATCCAACTGAAATAAAACTAATTGACATATAAAGCTAAAACTAAGTCGTAATTTCAAATCACATAGTATTTAAAATTTTATTTATGACGCAACACCGTTTTTTGATATCGACTCAATGATCGATTTTTCAACAGCTTTTGGCATGAGAAAAAACAGTTCCACTACGACACTTTAAAAATAAATTAAGTCAAGTACGAGTCTGGCTCGCACTCTTAGGGTTCCGTACGTATGTACATATGTGTAATGTATGTATGGAATGGCGTATGTGAATACATATGTATATTTTATAAATTTCATCTCTCTGTTTTTACAGCTACCTTATGTTGTATGTGGACACCTAGTAATTTTCCACTTGTTGTTGTAATTTGCTGTTGTAAGGCATCTGGGAATACATACACTGTGCGAATTCCGGCTCTCTATCTCTTACGGTTCGAGAGAATAGATATTACTCTACGTTGCAAAGGGACACCTGGTAGTTTTACAGTTGTTGTTGTTTTTAGCAAGTGTTGTTGTGGAGCATATGTGAATACACATATTGTGCAAATTTCATCCCTCTGTCGCTCACAGTTCGAGAGTAACGGCTAATTGTTACTTTACGTTGTATAGGGACACCTGGTAGTTTTCGACTTGTTGTTGTTTTTAGCATTTTATATTGTAGGCCATATGCGAGTACATTTATTGTGCACATTTCATCTCTCTGTCTCTCACAGTTTGAAAGTTATGCCTAATTTTTACTTTACGTTCTATAGGGACACCTGGTAGTTTTCGACTTGTTGTTATCTTTAGCATTTGCTGTTGTAGCGCATATGCAAATGCATATATTGTGTGAATTTCAGCTCTCTGAATTTTACAGTTTAGCAGCTACGGCTAATTGTTACTTTAGGTTGTATTGGGACACCTGGTATTTTTCAACTCGTTGTTGTCTTTAGCATTTGTTGTTGTTGTAGAGCATCCATAAATACATACACTGTGCAAATTTCAGCTTTCTATCTTTTACGTTTCCAGAGTTATAGCTAATTGTAACTTTTCATTGTATGGGGACACCTGGTAGTTTTCGACTTGTTGTTGTTTTTAGTATTTATTGTTGTAGCGGCAAGGTACAACAACATCCTGTGAAAACTTCAGCTCTCTAGCTCTTACCGTTTCGGAGAATGGACGCTGTGACGGACGGACGGACGTACTTGTCTCGGTAATAGGGTTCCGTTTCACTCTGATGAGTACGGAACCCTAAAAAGAGTAATTTTCGCGGAATTTGTATCTGATCCTCTCAAGGTGACGTGGCACGGAGTGATGTATTCGAAAAAAATTTAGCAAGAAACAATTATTAGGGGTGGGTCTTACATTTGACTTTTCTAAATGGTAGTTGAGCTTTTCTTCCTCTTGCTAGTTGATGGCATAAGGTTCACCAATTTTTTTTTTCGTATAAATCGTTCCGGTCTATTATTCTGGGATGGGTCTACAGTCGTGCAATTGATGTATATGACTTATAATCTGCCATGCGAACTACATATATGCAATTACAGTATGTCTGTTTTGTTGCTCCTTTTGCAATCACAGATATTATAAGTCGAGCCCAGACTGGAGTCTGGCATAAGAAAAGCTATGAATTATTTTTTGCTTTGTTATTGAAAAAAAAAACAATAAATAAAAATTGATTTAACTATGATTAAACTGTGTCAAAAAAACTATATTAAATTCAAACAATCACCAAAAATATGTATATTTACAATTTTTTATTTCCATATTTTTTTAATGTGGCTGCAGTCAACACCCTTTTAGGCTCTTAAATTCCCTTTTAAGTCTTTTATACACTTCGCTCTAAAGCATTTTCAAACTTAATCTCATATGTATTTCATTTGTAGCACACAATTTATTATTGCCAAAGAATAAAGACACATTTTCACTGAAACTCCTTTGATGCCGTTTTCTGTGAGAAAAGTTTTACTTTAAATCCTTTATATTTTTGCACAATAAAGTGGCAAAAATTTTAAAAGTTTTTTAAGTCCACTTTAGTAATTACTCAAATAGGAAATTTATACATACATACATATGTACATACAAAATTCTTTACAAACACTAACGTATGAGAAGTCTCAAATAAATATATAAAAAGGTTAAAATAAAACCAAACAAAATTACAACAAAAAAAAAAAGGAGAACAAAAATAAAACCATTTGACAATTCATTAAGTTACGGAAGTTAAACTCAAAACTGCAATTTCCCCTAGAACCAATTATAGAAACATTTTTATACAACGATTTCAACAAAATCTCTCTCTTTACCTCCATTATCGCCTCCCAAATGGCTTGACTGCAGCAACTTTTCACCCACCTGCTGGCAAATAGATGAAAACTTGGCCATGCCAAAGTCCGCCAAACATTTCGTAAGGAAAAGCAGAAAAACGTAACAGAGGTAAAATAAAATAACCCTAGAAAGCAGCCTGAAAATTCTTGCAATGCTGATGTATGAGTTGTTTGATGCCACACAAAAAGGAATAACAAATATGGCCAGCCAAAGGACAGAGGACACATCATTGCCCAAAAGACTATGGGTTCATAAATTGAAATCAGAGCAGCTGAACTGCTCAAAAAAAGGAATAACAAATACATACATGTACATGTACATATATTTTATAAACGAATGTGGGTGTCTGTTTGTGAGAGTGTGTGTTTTTCGTTGTTGCTGACTTGATGTAAATGCGATATACATGAATTCGTATGTTAACTAAAGAATAATTGAGTAGTTCTACAAGAATTGGTGGAAGCGGGTAGTTTGTATATTTGGAGAAGGGGTACCCAGTAATCTTGGAATGGGCTGCCGGTTAGTTGTTGAAGAAGACTGAAAACTTTTTATATCTTTAACTACTTGATTTTATTGGCAATTACCAACCAATTTACATACTTACATTTGCGCCAAGTTAAGTAATGCAGAAGTGTCTTGCACTAACATGTTTTGTATGCTACAAAAGGTCCATAGTATTGCTTGTAATGTTTGTTCATAAAGAAAAACTGCAATTGTAGCGTAGAGCAGAAAAGTGTGCCATTAACACTCAAGCTGCCAGTGCTTAACCCGCTCAGCAGGAAATTTAAGTTTCAGTACAAAGTGGGGACAAAGTGGATACAAAAATTGGCAGATGGTAATTATAAGTTGGCAAAGTAATAATGGCTGATAGCACAGATGTGGAATGATTTTCGTTGTTATCTAGCGAGACGCCCTAAACCGACTGTTGATCAACCCACGTGCTGTATGTGGACGTTATAATACCAACCACGAGGAGCTGGTGAACTATTCGGGTGGATATAATAGCAACAGAACCTCTTGCAGAGGAGTTCGAACTATCTTATCTCTACTGCAATGCAGTCGAGATAAGATAGTTCCCCTGGTCGCATTGGGATGACGCCTGCGGTTGGTTGCACGAACTCACCTTGAAGATCCTGCCGCTCCTGTTTCTAGCAAAGCAGTGTCTGTTGCAGGGCAATATCACTATGGGTCCATTTGGATGCCTAAACACATGCACGAGTGCTATATAATGAGTGTTTACCACCGTTCCCTTCAATGCGATTTATGGTAGCAATCACAGCCATCACGTTTCAGCCAAGACACGCTCATCCTATGATCAGGTGGTACTATCCCGTAGAGTCATCCTGGAATACTGATTCCTGTATTGCTAAATTGCCTTTCAGTAGAGGTTTTCAGCAGATGCCTCAGAACACGCCACAGCAACTCAGGTCCTGTCTAAGAATTTTGATCACCAAGATAACCGAGGCACCAAAATTCTCCGTTAAACACCGCAGCAAACTGAATAGGAAGACCATTCATTTGGAGAGAAGACTGATAGTAAAGTAAAAAATAAACATTTAAACAAATCAATTGCATTTATTATGAAAAATCTAAAAATACAAAGTTGCTCCTGTAAGTACTTGGTACTTAATCATACAGTACCAGCTACTTGTCTTCAAAGATCATACAGTACCAGCCATATGGCTGTAGGATAAATGTTATTTGCATGCACCAAAAAAAAAAAAATTAAAAATCTAAAAAACAGAAGACGAATTGCGGCATTCGTGACGGAATGCTGTGTGTTTGCCACTTATTTAGTTTTTGTCTTACTATTTCGTTATTTTGACCCCTTTTTTTCTTATATTTTATATATTTATTTTTTTTTGTCTTACACTATTTGTTACACTTCATAGTTTTTGTTCAACGACGAATGCCGTAATGTGGGCTCAGGGTTGATTTTGTATTTTTTGATGGCGATATTGATTCCTAAAAAGAAATGTTTCTCAATTCTGGGGAAGTAAAATCAGACTAAGTCCCAATAAGGCAATTAACAATCGCTAAGCTTAAGTTTCATCTTAACGTTAATTCTAATCCAATTCGTGCTATTAAAACAACTTTAATTCCTTTAAGTTGAATCAAAATGACATTTAGTGCAGGTGGGAGAAAATCCATGTTCGATACCTTTTCTCCTTTGTATTCTTGATGCTTTTCTCTTTTGTGTTTTTATCTTATTTTTTTAATTATTTCTTCCCTTATTTTTTTATATTTCTTTTAATTTTGTTTTAGAACGTGGTTTTTTTTATCTTCGGGCAGCAACCTCGCAATTGTGGATTGCACCGACTCAACCATTTTTGTGTTGATTTTAAGTAACGTAATTAATTTTGTATAAATTTAACATGATTTTTAGTGAACATTTTACCATTTTAACTTTACAGTGCAGTGACATATATCAGTTGAATAGAAGTAGCTAGCAACATATCATTAAAAACAAGTTTCTCCCCATGGGATCCCAATTAGCACGAAAACTGTTCCCATGCTAATAGTTCGGGCAAGTGAGAGAGTTTTAGAGAGAGAAATATTCTTGCTCCTCTTGCACGAAAAAGCCCGCATTTTTTCTTCGGACCATGATACAACTAACAAGGTAACTTTTTCCCTACAATAAGAACAACTTCAATAAAAATAACATGCATTTTGTTTTTGTACAACTTATGCAAACTGTCAAAAAGACGCCACTTCTACATTTACAGAAGAGAGAAGCACTGAGCTTACGCGGATTAGCTATCTCGTTTTGGCTGCCTTGCATCTCTACAATCTCTTGACAACCTAAAGTAGTCAGATGATTAACGGTTTAGCTGACGAGGCTACCTTGTTAATTGTATCATACTTCGGACTAGTTTGTGCAAGTAGTTAAACAGTCAAAATTAGTTCAACTGAATCAACCCAACAATTTTAAAGTTTTTCAATTAGTGTTTCTCATAAAAAAAAATACCTACAACATCAAAATTTACCATATGTCTATTTTTGAGATAGAAATGTGGTTTTCGGTGTTCCCATACTTCTGTGCTTTTTGGTGTATTAATGAGAGAAATTGATAATTACTCACACTTTCCTGAACTTTGGCCAAAAAGTACGCGAACAAACTTAATGTTGAATTCGGATCCAACTGAACAAGAAATATAGACATATGGCTTAGTGAGCAGCTGGGCCATAGTACCATTTTATAAAAATGATTTTTGTAAAATGTATTTAAATGTGATGTAAAGCTTTCATCAAGTTGCTTATGCTGCTAAGCTAATGACACTTTCTCTACCCAACTACATATGTATGCAGTAGGGTGGGTCGACTTACAAATCCATGTTATATCACCGAGTTCTCGATATACATACCAAAAACAAATATTTTCAGATTCCTATTTTTCACTTTCAATACCTTTTTTATTTTTGTGTGCGAGCTCTTAATGAAACCTGCAACGTAGTGGGTGCGTTCGAAAAAAGAAAATATTAGAGAAAATCAATTGGTGTAGGTCATACACTTGTCAGCATGAGGAAACCTTGAAACTAATATTTTTCCACCATTGCACCAACTTGCCGCAGGTTGCCTGCAGAGAAGTCTACACTGATCCCCAATATTTTCTCGAATATATTATTGGCCCCACTTCACGCCTGTTTAGGTGCTTCCTATAAACAATTTAACACGGCCATCCTGAAAATTATGTTTTTGATGTGATGTATTGGAATTTTTTTCTGTTCTAATTTGTGTCCCCACAAATCGACCCAGTCTAATGTATAGTTGTTTATGAATTAAAATGGTGTCTGATGTATTATATGAATGGCCGGCTTCACTGTTATTGTAGTTGTACAATTTTTTTTCCAAAGCAGCATTTTTATTTGCAGCAGTAGAAAAAGTAGACGTAATTGTTGAAGCCTGAAGCCTGCATATAAATAACGCCTGTGGCCATAAAAAAAGCCCAACATGTTTGGTAACTACAGTGGACAACCAACCATCAGATGTAACAGTTTTCTATGTACAATATGGGAGAGGTAATAAAACACATACTTTAGTTAAGTTTTGCAACATTTTTTTTCTCTTGATTATTTGCTGCTGTATCTTCTTAAGTTTTCGTTTTGTGTTCGAGCTGCCGTTCTGTGTGTAGTTGGAAAGATATAAAGTGTCTATAATTTTTATTGGATAATAGTGGGAGCAGTTGCGATGCTTTGAGAGCAAAGCATTTGCTGGGGGTCAAGGAGGGGGGTGGTTACTGGAATGTTCTTAAATTACAGAAATATTTATTGGCACAGAAGCGAAGAAAAATGTTTTACATAAAAGTGGAAAGTTGTGATAAATTGCTGATTTTTTGCATATCTTTTTACTCTCTTTTGAATAGAAGAATGGTGCAGGAACAAGTGTAGGCTTCAAGTGATATGCGTGTAAGATTTTCTTTTAATTAAATCAGTACGCTTTCCTCATAAACTCATTAAATGGTTGCTAATTAAGGACTTGAATAAGAAATGATTTGAAGAAATTGTGTGCATTAAAATAAAGACTTTTTAAGATGTCGATGATGCAAAAAGTTGAGTTTAAGTGATGAAAAAAAGAAGAAAATCTGTGAGTAAAGGCTATTACTGAAAGTGGGAAGTTGACTTGAGTATAGAAAGATCATTTCACAACTCATTTTCAACCATCAACCACCTACCAACAAAATTGGTGAATACTCCTTGTCAGTACAAATATATAAAAGCAAATTTTGATTTAATTAATTTTTTCTTATTCAACCTTTTTGTTTTATAATTATTTTTCACTACTTAATTTTTGGGGTTTTTTATATTATATATATTATATATGGGTGGTTTAATGGCCCAGCCTAAGGCTTTTACCCCCTAATTCATAAAAATTATAACAGGCTTATAAGACTGTTATTTGACATATTTGTATGGATAATCTGTCAAATAAGAGCTTTATAAACCTGTTATAATTTTTATGAATTAGACGGTTAGTGTTTTAATAATATCAAGCATTAATAACATCAAGCACAACTGTTGTACGGTGAACGGCCTAGCGAATCCAACACAGATTTCAGCTTAACTTCAATAACGCTACAAATCTACAATTTCAATCAATTAATTTTACATAAAATAAATTCAGTGTTATAAATTTCTTACACTTGTGTTTCTCTAAGACTAAGAAAAATTTCACTAGCTTTCGGTCTCACAACGGAGTTTGATAATCAGCAGATACTACCAGAAAAAGTTCGAACTTGCACTTTTATATGCACATACATTCGATGTTTTACTGTTTAATTTATTATTTGATCAAAGCTGCAATCTAAGTAAATATAAAGTCGAGCAATAAAACGTAAAGAGACAGCAGTGGTGTTGCCAGATTAGGGCACGAAATACAGTGGGGCGATGAAGCATTTACCACGCAACACACAACAATAATTTTGCACATGAACTTGAGCTTAATTCATGCAAATAAAATGCTTGATAGTCTTTAAATTACTTCGTTCCAAAAAAAAAAAAAAAAAAAAAAAAACATAATTTAGTAAACAAATTATCTAATAAGCAGCAAGAAACAAATTAAACAAAAAAACCAAATTTTAAATAACGAGAGACCTTGGTTCACGCCATTCGTCTGATGCGAAATTTTCGCTCGTTAAATTGTTTCCTCCTTTTCGCATCAAGGTAACAAAACATTGAGTAATAAATCTTGAAATAAATAAAATTTTCTACCTATTTGCCACAAATCCATGTATCAAATTGTTATGGTCATTTTACCAAATAGCTGCCATAGAAAAATTGGTTCATAACTTCTTTTTGCAGATTCCAGGAAGCTAAAGGATCATTTTGCGATTATTCTAACTGATTAAATTTTGGAAAACATCTTCCTTGCGAAATAATGCACAATGCAACCTTTCTCCGAAGCCAATTCAGAGCAGTATTGCAGAAGAATAGCGTAACCTTTAGCCACCAAATCCTTTAAAAGGAAAACACTAAGACCTGAGACAAATATGACAATAAAATTTGCATTTCAATAGAAATCCAGTTGCTGTAAAAATTAAAATATTTTACAAAGGAAAACAACTAAACTAGAGCACAACCACCGCAGTTTCATAAGCGCTCATCTAAATGGGAGCAATAAAACATAACTGTGTGCGCATGCGTGTGTACGCATCCCTTTTTTAGTTGTCATGTTTACAAACTGACAGGCAAAACGTTTTAAGTGCCATAAAATAAAATGCACAGGACCAATTTCTAAGTGAAACTTATTTGTTTTAATGAAGGCTACTAGCACAGCTAAATAGCTTATTTAACCAAATTCAATCCTTAAGGATACAAATTACACAAAATCCTTGTCTTCTTCTTTTAACTAGATCATAAAGAAAGCGTGGAAATTGTAATAAGTTTGAAGGCATGATTCAATACCCAGTGGTGTATTTTACTGCTGCCGTTGTTGTTGTCATTGTTTATATTCTTAAGGCTGTATTTACATTTTATGATGCAATTTAAATCAGAGCATTTAGTTACAAGGATTAACACCGGCCGTGTTTTGCCAGAAGCACATCGATCTACTTACCCTAGTAATAAGGCCAAATGGTGGTGGTGACCTTGAAGTTACAGAAGATTAAACTTCTTGGTAAACCACTGTTTTTGTTTGCCAGCGGCTGCATTCCAACTATTGTTGTGTAAAGTTACGCATGTCCTTTTATTAGTTTGCCATTTTTCTCCAGACACTTCTTCGCACTTTTATCAATGTATTATTTTTCGTTAATATTTTCAATATTATTTTTAGTTTTTATCATGGAAAAATGCAGAAAAGTGTGAAATTTCAACAATGGCACTGACGCTTTTTGAGACCTAAATTTATGTGTACATATTAGCAGTTATTTATGTTATGAAAGTGTAGGAAAATATGTGTATTCATTGTGGAACGAAATGTCCTGTGAAGTTTAGCGATGTTTAGCTCTTAACCTGAAATTTTCAATATAAATACTCTTTTGTCTACTACACTAATATAGCTTGACTCTTTACACATGATATACATATTTCCCTATTACGCTATATTTCACACAAGGCTATAGTCCATGCTAAAATGAAGAATTTAAATAGAGTCAAAGAATTAGCTGTATCTTCTACAGTTTTCGAGATATCAAGAAGGTTTTGCATAGGCAATTACAACTCTTTTAAGACGATACCACAATCAGTCGGCCAATATGGTTTAACATATCACCTTCTTACATGGAAAAGATAAGAATCTTTGAAAGAAAATGTATAAGAGCTTGTACATCCTTATACAGATCACCAGAAAGCAATTTTTAAAAATATGTATCTAATAAAGTATTGTATAACAAGGTTAATATAATAAGAATTGATAACTTTATAATAAGTCTAATAAGAATCAATATCTTAAGATGCACACAATGCAAAGAAAACAACCTCATAATGGCTTCTTGTTATACAAATGAATCATACATAGTCGAAGGGTTAGCAAAAGGTTTAGTACCACCTGAAGCGTTTTTGTTCCTAGATCGAAATGGGGTCATCCAGAATGAATACAGCATACCCATTTTTTACCATAACCACAGAAGAGCTTCTACAAAAGCTATTGATTGCAATTTAGACAATCTAAATATTAAATACGATACACACATATCACAAAAAGATTTACGTTTGTACAAAAAAACAAATCAAAACTGTAAGTGTTGGTGGCTTACGAATATCTAATATGAGTACATCAGTTACTTTTTCTTTTTTTTTACCTCTTGACCCATCCCTTTACCTTACAATAGTTAAGCAATGTTTTTTCCAACTAGTTTTCATTGCATTCTGAAATATATCTGTTCATTTGTGAAGAATATACTATATATGGGTATTTCCATGAAATGGTCCACCGTTAGTTAAAAAATCAAAACGCTCGCACAATTTTTTTAAGCACAGAAAATTGAAAAAAAACTATTGACATTTTATTATTTAAAAAAAAAAAAATTTTAACTTATAATAATTTTAAATGATGGTAAAAACTTCTGAAAATATATGTTAAATTACAAAAATATGTATGAAGGTAAAAAGTGTCACGTGCGTAATGTAACGTGCGTAATCAAAAAAAAAAATTTTTTTTCTTAGCCAACCCATGCGCACTTGTTTTTGAACAAACCATGATTATAAAGGTCCATTAATAACCTTTATAAAAACATTTTTTCCGAAATAAAAATCTTCTACAATTCGCCTACTTTTGCAATATTTCATGCTGCTTTAAAAGGCACTTACGTTTTTTGTCACGTGCGTAAGTCAACTTTGATCGCATGGAACTTGGGTACCCAGTGCTCAATTTTCCAATATATATATACTTTTTGGAAGGAACTCATCACATTAAATGTAACAATGGCGAAATTCCATTCAACAATTCCAACCCATTTATATTTTTATAATATTCAAAACAATTAAACGTGTACAAATGTCACGTGCGTAACCATGGACACACATATGTATCCTAATGTATTTGTTAAAAACAAGTCTTAACCATACTATACCAATTATACTAGAGTGCTCGTACCGGGGCCAAATTGTATTTATAAGATATATGTATATTGTCAACTATCGTTTGTTATAGTTATTTATATTATAATACAAATTTTGAATTAATAAACACAAAAAAAAAAAAAAAATCAATCGTATTTTATGGTTTTTCTTTTTGTTGTTGTTCAACTAATATCAATCATACAATAATATAGAATGAATTAATTCCGTTGAACGTATTACAAACATAATTATACATAGAAGAAAAAGTTTGAGTAATAAAAACATAATCAATAAAAAATATTCTATTAGATTTTATATATTTATTTGAGCTTAAGGTCTTTTTATTAGAAAATTTTAGTTTTTTTTTTTTGTCAATATATCGCTCTCCTTCGGATAGCTTCTTCAGGACAATAATATTGAAAAATGTTTTGATTATTTTTTCCAAAAACCAAACATAACAACAAACATATTTGAAAGAAAAATATTTTCGTTTTTTTTTTCTTTCACATTTCAAAATTTAAAAAACAATACTATCCTTTTTAAATTTTGAAATGTGAAAGAACAAAACGAAAATATTTTTCTTTCAAATATGTTTTTTTGTTATGTTTGTTTTTTGAAAAAAACCAATCAAAACATTTTTCATTATTATTGTCCTGAAGAAGCTATCCGAAGGAGAGCGAAATATTGACAAAAAAAAAAGAAAAAAAGAAATGCGATCGGGGGACTCCCGTTAGGAACGAAGTTCCTTACGTTTTTTTTTTTTATCTTTGAATGTAATACAAGTTGAAATCTGTATGTTTTATTTTGTGTTGTTTTTGAAATTTTGAAATTTGATGATTCTTTAAATTCTTGGAACGTTTTCCAACTAATTAATATTTATTGATATAAGCAGCTCACACGCTTTCGTGACGATTTCTACTAATTTCCACAACCAGCAAGCCGCGTTAAGGAACTTCGTTCCAAAAAAAATACTCAAATGCTCAAATAAATACATATATAAAATATAAGAAAAAAAGGGTCAAAATAACTAAATATTAAATATTCTATTAGTTTATTAAAAAAAAAAAAAACTATCGTCTTGCCCCTGCTTCAGTGCTCATGAGTCGAAGATCGTTGTGGAGTGCAAGTGTTACTCTGCTACTGGAGTTTTTTCCTTACAAATCGCACCTTTTGACTAAATAGTAATGGCTTTTTAGATAAAAAGTTTCCAAAAACTGCTGCACAAGTTTCAAGTTGTGTTCACTTCATCTAACTTTCTCTTCTAAATTCCTAGCAAAGGCACACCATCCTCACACTATTGTCCCAGGACCACCGTTTTCTTTCTTTTGTTTATTACATACAAAACAACCTTTAAAGCTTCCCAATTGAATTCATTATCGGGCAGGATATTAACATGACTAACAAACATGTGAAATTAATTGATTTAACAGAATTGAGTAGAATTTTCAAATAAAACAAAAAGGAAAAGCACACAAAATTACGACCAGTCAACACAAGTGCTGTGTGCACACAAAAACAAAACCAAACCCAGATTGAGGGCGTCGAAAATGACCAGCGGCTAAATTTTCTATAACAAAAAATCTCTATAAATTTTATGACAGCAACACGAAATATTCGTGCAAAAACGAAAAATAGCCATAGCAACCTTTTTATCATTAACATTAAAACTCAATTAGATTCGTTACACGCCCAATTATGTTGAACACTTAGAGACACTCTCCGAAATAAGCTAAAGGACATTTAATAAAGATTGAAACAAAAAAAAAAAAAATTAAAATAAAATAACAAATGAAACACGAAGGGCAGAGTTTGCGAAAAACGGACCTTTGTTCTACATGACAAAATGGCAAATAGGATAAATAAAACACCTTGTTACTTGTTTGTTTCCTGTTGTATAATGAATTTCATATAAATTAATAGAACTTTTGAGCGCCAACAAAATCTCAACTGCTGACTGTGTTTGGCAAAGCACACACATTTAACTTCTCGTAACACTTACTGAAACTAAGTTGACTGCTGTTGTTGTATATAGTGGGCATCAGCAAAAACTTTTCCCAAAGTATGTTGCAAAGCAAAAGTATTTCTGCCGTAAATGCCAATAATTATGTTGTTTAAGTTGCCAACAAAATATGGCCACACTTACACCCTCGTAATTTTGGCCAACAAAAATTGGCTTGTTACAAAAACAAGAAGAAAAAAAAAGAAGCGAAAATGGAAAGAAAGAATTTATAAATTCTTTCAAGGTAAAAGGAACGTTCTTATTAGCTAAATATATGTGGGGAAAAGTGTGACCAATACTTTATTAGACGATTTTGTTTAGAGAACAAAAGTGTCTTAAAAAATACAAACAGAAATGCTTAAGCAGACAAAAAGGAAAAGTATAATTAGTTTATGTAAGAATATATTTGAATTTTCTGTTGCAACCGATTGTGAGTGCATCATTTTGAAAAAATATAATGTTCAATATCTTTTCTTTTGTGGAATTAAATGATTGTTTTTCGGCATCAAGTTCTTGCTATATTAATCTTGGTATTAATATTAATTAAGGAAAACATCAAAAACATTTAACAGCGAGGACACCGAGCTGTTACAGCGAAAAGTTTGGTGGATTTGAAATAGCTAAATGTCATTGATATTTTCTTTGTCTTATGTAATTAATATCAATCACAAAATTAATATAGAAAGAAATTGAGCCGAGTAAACGTAATAAAATATAATTATATGAGCAAAATATTGAAATAATAAAATTAATTAATTAAATGATTGCTTGCTGGCCAATTTGAAAATTTTCCTCAAATCCACTGACAAATGCATACCGCTGATCTTTATTTTGGATGCAAACATGCTCACTTATTCATATGGATACAGCAGCAGATGCCACCGAAAACAAAAAATAAAAGCGCCAGCGCGTTTAAGTTCACAAGAGCATACATATATTAAGGTTATGTTTGCTCAATGAGTAAATAGAAAGCTGCAGCAGAAAATGATTTCATCTTACAAGACTTTGCAAGAGCAATGACACATTTGCTCTAACCGTTGTACCTGCTTTGCTCATTGGGGCAAATATAACCTTAAAATATGCTTCTGTAAAATTTCTGTTTTTACGTTTATTCTTTTCGCTATTATTCTTTGTTGTATTCTTGTGCATGTGTCTGCATTTTTGGCTACTGAGGTACATCTCTTTTCCCCCAAATAGCGTCAGCCAAAAAGTAGTGGTCACGTTTTTTAAATAAAATTCGGCAAGTATTGCTTTACATATTCCGGTAATGGCAAACTTGTACATTTATTTTGCATAAATACATTGAAAACCAAAAACAAATTTTGAAATTAATTTTCATTTCGAAAAATTGGCAGTTAATGCAAACACGTTTTTTCTATTTTCTGTTTGCCACTTCGTTTTTGTTTGTAAGCATTTACCTGCATAAAATGAAAGAAGCCAGTAAGTTAGTGGTTTCTTTTCGACAAATATTTGCCCAATAGGAACGTACCTTAAGCTGTGTTCTGCTTGTAAAATAAATCGTTTTCAAAAGAGAGAAAAAGTGGTTCGATTTAGAAATATAAATTCCTTTTTGAATTTAAGAGTTTGTACTACAAAAAAGTAGATGCTGTTAAACATGTTGGAACACATTTTTGTTATTTATGGCATCGGATAATTTTGGCTGTTGCCAAAGTTAAGACATTCTGCAAGAAATTTAATATACTTGGCTATTAGGACAAGTCAATAACTTTCAATTACACTTTAGCTGCCTTTTTCTTCATCAGAAAAAAGGAAAGAAAGATCGAAGTGTTTATGAACCATTTATTTTTAACACAAAGTTCTTTTAATCCATAATAAAAAATCGTCTCATTAAAAGTGTCTTACAAGACTGATAAATACATCTTTCAATTTAGTTAATCCCTTTAATAAGAACTAAGTTACAGAACACGCACAACCTTTCAACTTTTCCATAAGCCTTCAAAATGCCTTTAATAATAAACAAAATTTGTTTTCATTGTCAATGACCCGCAGCATAGAAGTGAAATTGTTGTTAATTGTCAAGCAATTCCCTGCAGCTAAAGGCGTTTAAAAATTAAGTCATTTAAGTATTAATAAACTATGAATAATAACAGCAAAGTCTGCCAACACCTTCTCAGAGTTCTGCTCCTAAAAATTGCTGGCAGCCACTTTGCAGCTGAATGTAATCAAGTCTTTGAAAAAGAGGAGGCTGGATTTGAAGTGTTTGTTTGACTCGTGACTTGTGTTAAATGGCTGAGAAATTGTTTAACAATTTTCTCCCCCAGCAATAATTTTTAGACAAGAAAATGTCTTATTTTAAGAGTGCAGGATTATCAAACATTAAATTTATGGAAAATGTTAGAGAAATTGTAGGAACATAAGACCGCGTTGTATATAAAGTGACATGAATGTGCCACCCGCACTTAAACAATAAAACAACACGGCATTAGACAAGTAGACAGGCAGACAGACATACAGAATTATAAGCATAAGTGTGTCAGATATGTCACTATACATATTTATCATGTCATATGTTCATGTTCGCATGTTTGTTGCTCCCGCCGTTCAACAACAGATGATTTGGTGACACTGTGCAGTTCAGGCGTGTAAAAAAGATATCTTTAGAATTGAATTAGAAAAACGAAATTTTGATTGCTAAGATAGTGTTTTGTGCGGAGAAGAGAGAGTATTTACCTTCCTTGCAATATATGTACATATTTGTAAACAAACAAGCAAACATGTAAATAAATACTGGCATAAACATTTCTCCTGACATAAATACACTCTTGTCTTGTGTGAATGCTTAAATGTTTTGAAGTAATTTCAGAAATTTAGTCATGCTCAATACCCTACGAAAGCAATATAAAGACATGGTTAAAGTGGCGGCATGTTCAGTTGGAGCTTTTTGAAAGTGCGTAATATACCCACAGTTTTATACATTTTGCAGACAGTTTAGACCATTTGTCGTCATTTTGGTGATTTCCAGTGCTAAAAATCACCAGCTCACGATTGGAAAACCTAATTTTGACGATTTTGTAGAAACTCAAGTAGGCAACATTTTTCATTACTTTTAAATAAACTTGGGAGTAAATAGAATTAATTGGCATTGTCTTGAAAAGGATACAAATGATAGTTTAGTGTTGATGACCCTTTTATTCTACACAACTTGAACGTTTTATCAAATGATAAAAAAAGCGTCCATATTTTTGAAGCGAGGAAGCTTGAGCTCGAAAGGGAGATTTAACAGGCACTGACTTTCACATGTGCTGCAAGAACTGAGAAGCGGAGCAATATAGTTTTCGGCACTTCGTACTACGTAGAATTGAAGATTTAGTAGCGGAACTCCGATTTAAAAGCCCATCTTCATTCAAAAATCATCAACACAAAAAAATCTATAGTCCGTCGAAAAAAAAACATCAGCATATTTTTTTTTTTTTTTTTTTGTAAACTGAACAGAAATAATGCTTTTAAAATTTTTTTAGTTTTTTTGCAGTTGAATTTAATTTTAAATTTTTTGTTGTTCCATGACTAGAGTCTAGAGCTAGGTAATGTTACCTTTGGGCCAGCAGAAGCTGTAGTAAGGAATGTTTTTGGATTTAAGAATTTTCAAAACACCCTGCAGAAATGATTGGAGAACATGATCCATTTTAAGTACAAAGGAGTAGTTATAACATGCTCCGATGTAATGCAAACATAGATGATGAATAAAAAAAAGCTTTTATTTAAGAACTTTTTACACTCATCGGTTGTAGTATTGAGTCAAGTACTTTCTGCTGTCTAATGCTAGAAACACAACTGGGACGAACGACGAATTTCGCCCAACTCGACGAATACGCCGGCTGAAATTCGCTGTGTAAGTTCGCACAATAACGACGAAAAACAAAAACATCTGTTATAATTGATAAAGTTATTTATTGTTTGTTCAAAGATAAAAAAAATGAAAAGAATCAAAGAATTTCAAAGTTTGTAAAAATAATTAAAATCGAGAATATGATCCCACACTATGTAAACAATCATGAAGTTTAACATTTTCAATTATAATTTCATTAGTATCCATTTTCTCAGTTTTTTAATTTTATCTTATTATAGTTGAACAGCTGATGGGGTGACCATATTAAAAAAATTGGTTGCTTTACCAAAAACAAAAAATTAAACACTACAAACATGTTTTATAATCTATTATGTTGGCTTTTGATTTTAAATGCAAAAAGTCAAAGCTTAGCACTTAAAATAAAAACTATTAGAGTAAAAATTAACTGTTGTTAACAAAAAACACTTGAAAACTAAAACCAAAATGGCCGCATGGTACTGATTTGTTCGTCGTTCGCTACGTAAAAAATATAAATAAATTTATTTCAAATTCGACGCATACAACGAATTTCGGCCGACGCTGTGACTGTGTGCATTTTCATATACACCAATGTGTTTTATTTTTGACGGCGAATATTCGCGGCGAAAAATTCGTTGTTCGTCCCAGTTGTGTTCCTAGCATAAGATAAACGAGATCCTCAATTAAAGCTTTCCATATCGACTAATTTATCGAACAAAAGTAAAGTGCAATATACATCAAATGATGTCACAATGCATTTCTCTCTCTCTCTCTCTCTATCTCTCTCTTTCTGTCTCATATCGAGTTTTCATACTATTTATCGTTGAAAAATTTAGTCCGATTTGTAAGTATCGCTTTAAGGTTGACCATAATCCTACAGTTTGATTTTTATTTGATATGTAATAATTATTAACAAAGTTTTTGAAAAAAAAAAAAAAAAATTCAAAAACTAAAAAATTCACTATTTTAAGGGTCATGCTAAAAAACTGTTTTGAGACTTTAAACGTATTTTAATCAAAATTTTGCTTATACAATTTTCCTAAACACATTTTAATTAATTTTCTTTCTGAAAGCTCATTCATATAAGTGTGCAAAATTTCTTTATTTGTTCACTTTCTAAACTTCAAGATGAGTAGTCATGAAAAATAAAATATTGTTAAAATAGATTTTAGAACAAATTTTTCGTATAAAATTTGTTTTAAAATGAATTTTTGGTTCTAAAATGAATTTTTCATGAATATCGGCAACATTTCGTTGCTGCTGCAGCTTACCTCAAAATAGCATCACTTTTGATTCGACTTTGGCCAGAACATCCCACCATGCCGCTTAAATATCTGTCACCAAAAATTTTCGTCATGTTTGTATCAAATATTTGTCAGCATTTGAAACTCCGAGTATGGAGTATGTGACGGGTGTTGTTGTGTTCGTATGTGCCTGCGCCTGTACGTGTGTTTAGATCTTGTTTGATTATGTTGCCGCACGCGCTATTTAATAATAATTTTGTACATTTTTTTCCTTCTTTTATCTCCTCACTAAACAAAGGTACATGCATTTACGTACATATGTATATTGTTGTTGATATTATTAAATTTTTCATGACACAAAAAGTGCCATTATATTACACGCTTTTTATATCAATGAAGATATTCGCCTATTTTTAAACCCATACAAAGCACATGAGTGTGCGTGTGTTTGAATTTTAAGTGTAGACTTTGAAGGGGTTAATTGAAAATATTTTCAAGTGCTGACAGTTGCTATGGATTAGTTACACTTTCAAAATTTAATGAATTTTAATCAAACACAAACACATACAAAATTAACCAAATAAAACTATTTTGTATGAACGAATTTATAATTTTCACATTTTATACATTTAAAGTGTTTCTTGAAAGCAAAAAGTTTGTGGTGTTATTAAGTGGAAACATGAAAATTCATATTTTATGGGTATTAAAACTTTCATAGAGCATGTCTGCTTTAACAAATTAAATGTTGTAAAAAAAGGGCGCTTACAACAAAACTGAATGTGTCTCAAACAAGGAATAGTTTAGAAGAGGCCTTAACTGTAGTTACGAGGCTTTCTCGAGGTGGTGAGTTTTCATAACAAATTAATAGACTAATAAAGAGTTTTCAAATTGTCGTTTAGAAAAGACTCTTCTCCTTTGTTTTTGCCATAAAGAATAGTTAAGACTCATAAAAGGTTTATTTTAAAGTTTAATAATATTCTTTGTCCGTTTTTATGTTTTTTTGCCGCCACCTTTATTTTTTCCCAAAAAAAAAAAAAAAAAATATCTCCTATAAATCCTTTAATTTAAAACTCTTGTCAATTAATCTGTTTTATTACTATTTTCACCAATTTCGTCTTTTTTTTTTGTTTTTTCATATTCATGCAAAAATATTTCATGTCTGCATACCTCTGCATCAATTGCAATTGATGTAGTGCTTGTAGCGTTTCCTAAAAATAGAAAACAAATCAGGAAAACAGCAACTGTTCAAATTTTGTTTAGAAAGTGCAAAACGTTTGAAACAAGTACTGAAGTGGCATCTACAGCGGCTTTGTAAAACACTACACAGATAAAGTACTGGAGACTACATGTAAGAAATATAGATATTCTTGATGTGACAATATTTGTTTGTATTTCTTATCTTGACCAGTTCTCAGAGGATGACCCCTACACATGCACTGCATTATACGGGAGCCAGGAAAATAGGGATTTTTCACAAAAACAAACATATTTTTGAAACAACCCCATCAAAACATTTTTCAATATTATTATCGTGGAAAAACTATTCGAAAGAAAGCGAAATATCAAGAAAAATATTCAAAGAAATAAAAACTAAACACACTTATTATAAAAAAAAAAATGTTTTGGTTTTCTTTGACCCCTATTTTATATTTAATATTATCATATTCTTGAGCTGAAGGTCTAGTTAATAATAGAGGGTCTATTATATAATATTAGTTAGGATATGATAATATTAAATATAAAATAGGGGCCAAAGAAAACCAAATACTTTTTTTTTAGACTGCGACCAGAAAAATAGGCATTGGTGGGTGAAAAACCAAAAATGGTGACTGTTTCTAGACGTTTGATTGAGCAAGAAAAATTATAACGTGTAGACAGAACATTTATTTTTGCAAAGCTGAGTAAGTCTTGATGTTATTAAAACAAAATGCATCAACCTATGTATGGAACTTGTGCCAGCTAAGAATCATATAATATATATATATATACAATGTATGACATCATAGTTCAACGTAATTGAAAAAAAATTTCGGTGAAATATTCTTCTCCTATGGTGGAGAGAGCTGGACATCGGCAGAAGAAATGCTTAGCACTAACTTACTTCTCTTGATCTGTGTAGCTTTTGCAGAAATCTTGCCACGGAAGGTTTAATCTCCCAGGAGACAATGTTCTGTCAGGACGTCCAGCAGAAAGCTCAACCTATGTCGGGGAGACTGCCAAAGAGCTAAGACTTTCCTATAATTATACCTGGATTATGTGAGTCCCGATATTCGACAGGGGAAGTCATTTGATTAACTGCCCTATGCAGCTATTAGCAGCTGCTCTCCTTCTTGATAAGATCAATAAGATTTACCACATGAAAATAATGAGCCGCCAAAGAAAAACTATCCTTTCTTTTTGCTGTGTTATTCCTCTGCCCAAAAGCACTTCAAAGAGAAAGTCTTACTAGTTCTATTTGGTAGTTTTGGCTGTATGCGTTGCCCGTAACCATATTATTGCTCTACTTGATGATCCAAACATCTCTAATCCAGATTTGTTTAATCTTGGCGTGAATAATTTAACCAAAATTAAGTAATTGCAATTTTATGATTCGAAGGGACATAAACCTAAGGCGGTTTAGATGTTAATTGAGTGGAACAGAAGGGGAGTCTGACTTTATTTTAATTATATTACCAAAAATAAATAATTATTAATTCCACTACTGGTTACTCTCATTATTAATCCAATTTATTTTAAAAAGGGGTAATTATATGCTAATTAACAATTCTTTGACGAGAGCTTCTTGGGTACTTCTGGTCGCTTGAGTGGCTAAAATGGAAGTCAGAAGTCTGCACTTTTCAGTTTAGAAAATTGTTGTACTCTCGTCAAAAATCGTTAAGTTGTAACACAAAAAATCGTTATTACTTTACGAAAATCACAATAGGTATAAAATTCTGGATCTACGAAAATCACAACAGGTATACAATTCAGGGTTGTGATTATTAACAAAATCAATATAGATTCAAATAAATTTGAATTAATGCAAATATAGTTCATTGAAATAACTAACTGCTTCAAAGAGAGTCACATAAATTTGAATAAAGTAGTTTAAACAAAGTTTTTATTCCGTAATCCTGATAATTTGATTATTCGGATCAAGATCTGCCATCAATTATCCGGACTATCGAGTTATTGCTGTATTGTCATGCACAACCACATTATTTAAAGAACCAGAATATCTTGAAAATAGATCATATCATGGCCACATCTAAACATATTACTAGAAAAATCTTTCTGGTGAACACTTGATCAAGTGAAATTAAATTTATGCAAATGTAAATATAAGTCTCCGTAACTGTACAGCTCTCAATTACAATCATAGTATGGTCGTATAATTGATGATATTTTCAGAGGGGGATGTAGAGTAATCACATTGATATGAAACTGAACAGTAGTATGGTCATATCCAACCATATAGAAAATAGTTAAGCTACCATATTGTTCTCAAATTCAGTCATAGTATTTAAATAAAAATGGCTTTCAGTAACCATAGCATTATGGCATTTCATGGTATTGCTACAATTCATAAAAGTAGTGCCATCATCAACCATACTATACCGATTTCCAACTATAGTATTGGCGAATCATAAGTTTTGCCAGAAAAATCGATTCAGCGGACTATGCCATTACAGGATGTAATGTAATTCCCATTAATCTAGAGTCAAGCTAAACATCCATGTTCGCCATCGTATTGAAAGCGAACAGGTAAATAATTAGCATGAAACAAATGCTAGTTGAAAAAACCAATTAGTGGCAGTGGAAGATCAATGAAAAGAAAATTAATTTAAAACAATTTTTCCCACCTTTAGGATTCTGGCGAGTGCCAACATTCATTATCGTGGAACAGGCCTTTAATTTCGCCTACAAACTCATGTGTAAAGTGTATATGGCCGTATTATTTTTTCAGGATTTCTAGTTTTCTAACAACATTGCACAAACAGTAGTAGCAGGTAGCGTACAAGTTTATCTGAAAAACAGCAAAGCAATGTTCGACTCTTTTTTTCTATAAATGAATTTATAAAACTACAACAACAGCAGCTACCAAAAACAAGGGCAAGAAAAAAATAAACAAAGATTGAGTTTATGTCCTCGACCCCCCTTGTTTTAACTAGAATATTTTTGGTGAAATTTTATTATTTTTTATTGCTTGCACTTTGTGCAACTTTTTTCTGATCACATTTTTTTTCTTCTGCTCGTCGTTCTTTTTGAACGTAACGTAACGTAACGAGTGCAACAAACAATCAGCCAAATAAATGTATTGAAATTTTAGTTTAAATGTGGGTGTAGCCATGAAAGTGTGTGTGTAGGTGTGTTTGTGTATTTGTTGTTGGTTGCTGAAGCATTTTTTGTGGGTATCCAATATAGTTGGGTCAGCGCTTGTGGCCAGAATGGTTCTGGTTGTAACGCTGGACAAGTTGTGTTACACTATTGCTGCCATTCATATCCATTGATGGTCGGTCGGTCGGTCGGTTGGTCGTTGGTTGTAGTGATGATGTTGCCGATGCTGAGGCCGTTGAATGTGTCAGCTGGGGCAGGGTCGGGCCAGGGTACAACGTTGTGGTATTTTATAGCCTGCTTTTTGTTGTTATTGAGTGCAAATAGCAATTTTGAATTTTTGTAAAGTACGTTTTTTAACAAAAACTGTTTTATGCTTTGTTTTATTTTCGTTGCTGTTGCACGCTTTCACTGGTTGCAGAAATGGTCTTTCTTTTGTTTTTGCTTTCGTTTAATGTTGTTAGTGCAACTTGTGCCAATAGCGAAAAATGTTAAATAAAAAAAAGCTTAAATGAAATTGGTGGCCAGAGGCTTGTTGGGTTCTGTTCAGTTGATGGCAACCAATTTTTTATTGCATGCTTCTTAATATCCTGCCACACATACGCACACACACTCAGCCGTTCTGTTCTTTATACATTCACTTGCATTTACAACAAGTCCTTTTTACATGTTTTTGAACTGTCAATGTTAAAGTTGTTGTTGTTGTCGCTGTCGTTTTTTCTCTCTCTTTTTGGCTGTTGTTGTCATACAACACCAACACTATGATTTTTATTGCAACATTCTTTTGTTTCGTGCCTTGTTTTTGTTTTTTCAACAATTTTGAATTTTCAAATCGTGTTTCATAAAAATGCTTTTGTTGGTTACCATATTTTTGTTGTTGCTGGTGTTTTCTTGCTTTGATTGCTTTGCATTTGTTTGTTGTTTCAGCAAGTTTCATGGGGTCGGACCGGGCCGGCCTGCAGTGAGACAGTTTTATGGAATTTTAGAAATTCGTAACTAGATTACGCTGAGCATGTGTGTGTGTGTGTATGTGAGTGTGTTGGCAAAGTAAGTAAGCAAATGCAGTTTTGCAGGGATGTGTTTAAGTGCACATGTGTGTTTTCAGCTAAAATTGAATTGAAATAGTGTTGTATTTTAGCTTTTGTGGGGTAAGTCACGTTTATTTGTTTGCCTGTCTATTCGTCTGTCTGTCCGTTTATTCATTTGTTTGTTTGCCTGCGTTGTAGTGATTTTTTATGAACTTTAGCTCTTTTTTTTTTGCATTTTCATTGTTTCTATGCAGTGCCGCCGCATTCCTTGGGTTTCTATTGTTAATTTTGAGTAGTTGCCGGATGTTGGTATTTTATCATTGGTATTTTTTTCTTCTTTTGTTGCTGCATTCTGTTGCTTGCTCTCTGTTTTCTGTAATTTTCTACTTTCCTATTGTTGATTATTTTTATTTAGTTAGTAATTTACTTGGTCTAGTTGTTGTTTTTGTTTGTCTTTTTAATGCCAATTTTGTTACAAGTAAAGCTTGCTTCTTGTTCAAACATGGCCAGTATTTGCTGTTTCTTGTTTTTTTTCCTTTTGCTTCTGTGTTTAGATACGCGTTTGTTGTTTTTTAGTTTTTTTTTTAATGCAACGTCCTTAACCACCATGTTGGAGTTTTTATAAAGGCAGTGTTTTATTTTCATTCAAATCGGATTTTCAATTATTGAATTTTGTTTTCAAGTTTATTGAATTGCTTTTATGTTCACTGTTTCTTTTCCACTTTCACGCCTCGTTGTAGTGATGACATATTGAATTTATTTTCAGTTACAAACACCAACTATGTAAATGTTACTAGGCATTGGACAACACAAAAAAGATGGGTTTTCCATTAAAACAACGTTGATTCCTGTTAATTTACTATGCAAGGATTAAAATGAAATATTTTACTTGTTGCTTCTATTCATTATTTTATTTTATTTTCTTGCAATTTTCCTGCTGTATTGTATTATAATGCAATGTAGAGTACGGTCTAAGTCAGCCTTTTGTATTGCTACCAATATTTGATGTATTGTACATTTCTTATTATATCCTTGTTATATTTTGTTTATTTATCTTTTTACTGCCAACTCTTCTGCTCACCTTAGACAAGATGCCAATCCTCAACTGAACTACTGTGGATCAGTCGCTTTACCCACTCAAGCATTGCAAAAATTAGAACTAATAAAGAAAGACTTATCATAGACATACTCGAATACTTTAAAAAATATACTGAGATATGCTGCAGCGAGCAAATGAGGTAACGAATGACAAAAATGTGAAGCCGATAGCTCAGGGATCATCAGTATAAATAAGAAAAATTAATTAAAAAAACTAAATTCCAGTAAAAAGGCTTGAATAAAAATTTGCATCACTTTTTTTCTTCTACTCCTTTCATTATCCTCAAAATAACCTTTAAATATCCAGCGAAGTTGTCACATACAAATTTCTTGAACTTCTCCTTTTCTGTGCCTGCCAGTGTGCGTCTGCCTTCCCTTCCACCATTCGCATACCCTGTGTTGGCTGCGAAACCATATAATTCATTAATCCTTTCATTTTAAATTTATTAAGCCGGGTTTATCTTAATGGCCTAAATGACATTGAACGACAAATTTAGAACGAACCTGTGCGTGTATATTTTCAACGAATGCCCGCATTAAACCCCTTTTAGAAACCCTAATAAAAGCAGCGTAACCAAATGTATTGATCTGTCAAGACAATATCGAACGGTTAGCAAGTAATTTCAAGACAAAACATACCTCAAAACACTTTGTTGGCTTTAACAAAACGGAGACAAAAGTTTGAAACGGATACTAAACTAAATTAAAGTAAACTGAATTAAACAAAAGATGGGCCAAAAGGATTGTCGAACGAAAGGAGTAACCAAACACTTTGTCTCTACCTGTTCGAACGTTGTTAGTAATTGCCAGCATCTTAATAATAATAACAGCTGAAGCGGTGTTGCCATTGACGCTATTTTATTAAAATATAACCATATGGTTTTTGTGCCACTTTGCAAAATAATCAATAGAAATATTTTTTTTTAAGTACTACACTGGAGCAAAACATTTTTTAAAATGTAAGCCATTGTAAATTTATAAAAAAAATATTGATTGATTGATTGATTTCTACTGTTGTTATATAGAACAGAGAATATTTTATTTAACTGTTACTACGTTTATATGTACTGCTTATTCGCGAATAAAATTATTGTGAATAGAAAACTTTGGCGTATAAACAGTAAATAAAATTTTTATTTGTGAATAGCTAAGTCTCGAAGACAAGTACTGATTAAAAAGCTATTCGCAAATAAATCACAAAAAGTTGCCACTATTTTTATCGGTTTTAAACTTTTCTTCGATGTGGCACACGTACAATCATATGACAGAAAGGAAATAATTTACTACAAATTGCACGAAAACAAGTCTGCATCTTCTTCTTTCACTAGCGATTACAAAAATTGCATGCCTTTTGTTAAGCCGTTCTTGCAATATTTCGTGGCCTTTTTAGATTAATTGAATTGTATGAAACATCATAATTTGTTGTTTCTCCATGATTATTTTAGTAATCACGTCTTTTTCTGAACATATGTTGTGCTTAATAGTGTTACCAATTAGTTACATTTTTACCATCTGGCTTCACTAAAAAATACAAATTTTCTGCATTCGCATTGACGCATAAACAGTAGCGGTACTCAGCGTTTGGTGCGTTTTTGGTTGCGAATATTTGCATTTGCGATTATATTGCAACTGATATTGAGCACCCTTTTTAACAACTTTGCAAATTTTATTGCACTCCAAATAACAGCTGATAAATTAATACACAATTTTTAACTTTTCACGTTTTATTTTTTAGGTAATTGCTGCTGGCTTCATCTCTACTATTTTTTGTTTGCATTGTTTTAAAATGTCAGCTGTTCGAGTGTCAGTGTTGCAAACGCAATACTCATGCGAAAAAAGCAACACGTAATTAGCGGTGCGTAAATGCAAAAATATTGCGAGTGCAACCTTGTATATTTTGTTGTTGGGTTGCAAAGAAAAAGCAACGATTTCTTGCATTCGCACTTACGCAAGACATTTGCACCAAATAATGAACTGCGCTAGTGAGTTATTTATTTGCGAATAGTTTGTATTTGTGAGTAATCTACGTATAAACGTAGTATGTAATTATTTTCACAATTGTAAATCGTAAAGTACGACTATAAAATTAACTTATGGAGAACTGAGTAGAACGAGTTTTGCTCTGAATTTTCATTATCATATTTATTCTACTCTATTTCTGTTTTTAAAGCTAGAAAACTATGCCTTTTTAGTAGCAAAACGTTTTCATGATCATTTTCTTAAGACTATATGGCACAACAAGTTTCAGAGAGCATTGCAAATATAAGACATATAGTAGAAAAGTACACCATGTGAAAAGAATTTAACTATACCGATGTAAATAACAAGAGTATTGCTAAATCAACAGTTTTCGAAAAAGTTCAGGGACTTGACCAAAATTTATTTCTTTTTGCCCCCTTTCATCTCCTTAAAATTCATCAAATTTAAAAAAGTAATTGGGTATTAGGTTTTCAGAATTTTAGTGCTACTTGTATTTGGCCTGAAGATACAGAACTAAAGATTTTGCCTGGTTTATTAATTCCTTTTCCTCCTAAATATTTACAAAGTACAAAAATTTCATAGTGCATTTGAACTTTTTTCCTAGCAGTCTAGTTCTCGTTTTAGTTTTTCCTGCTTCCATCTGTCTCTGCTATATAAAAAGGTACCAAATTTCTGTTTTATCCCTTTTATCCTTTACCCCTCGAATTGAGAATTTCAAAGAAGTATTAGACAACTGTCTAATTATTTTTGGTAGGCTTTTAGGCCCTTTTTGAACTTTTTTTGCACTTGTATCAGGCCCGGGGATACAGAATTACGGATTTTCCCTTTGTTTTAAGTGAGCTTAAGTTTGGTTTTATTTTCTCAAAATTGAGAACATTTTTTTTTTGGTGCATAGAAGACATGGTATAGACCATGTAGTCATTGTGTGTACATATTGCATAGACAATATTTTTCCAGAAGGCAACACAAATAAATTTGATGACTTGTTAGCTGCGGATCAAGCATCTTTGTTTCACTTTCACTACAATGATCCTCAGCTTGCATCGAACTCCGGTCATATCTAAATCGCACATTATTTTTTAGGCATTCGGAGCAGACCATATGATTTATTCTTTTTTTTCTTTCTGCTTAAAATATTGATCGCTATTATGTATAATAAAAAATATTTCTTAATTTTGGGGAACTAAAACAGAAAATAAGCGAATTCCATTCTATTTCGTCATCATTTGAGTACTTTCGTTTTACAAAAAAAATTAAATACAGTCAAAGCCCGGTTTAACGAATGATATAATGTTCAGACCTTTCGTTATTTCGAGATATTCGTTATATTGAACAGTAATTTTTTATCTTAAAATTTTATAAAAGACGGTGGTCCGCAGTTATACGGGAAAGTGCCGGCAAATCTGCAAATGCAGGTCGTTTTGTGGTCTTCTTCTCTAAATATTTCCGTTTTCAAATTTTGTGAGGAAGAAGTGTTTTAGAAAATACAGTAGAAACAAGTTGTGCCTCAGTGGGGAGGGGTTTTCTATACAGTTTTTTGGTTTTGAATATTTGTCAAATTACAACTTATACGGGAAAGTGCCGGCAAATCTGCAAATGCAGGTCGTTTTGTGGTCTTCTTCTCTAAATATTTCCGTTTTCAAAATTTGTGAGGAAGAAGTATTTTAGAAAATACCGTAGAAACAAGTTGTGCCTCCGTGGGGAGGGGTTTTCTATACAGTTGTTTTTGGCTTTGAATATTTGTCAAATTACAACTTATACGGGAAAGTGCCGGCAAATCTGCAAATGCAGGTTGTTTTGTGGTCTTCTTCTCTAAATACTTCAGTTTTCAAATTTTGTGAGGAAGAAGTATTTTAGAAAATACAGTAGAAACAAGTTGTGCCTCCGTGGGGAGGGGTTTTCTATACAGTTTTTTGGTTTTGAATATTTGTCAAATTACAACTTATACGGGAAAGTGCCGGCAAATCTGCAAACGCAGGTCGTTTTGTGGTCTTCTTCTCTAAATATTTCCGTTTTCAAATTTTGTGGGGAAGAAGTATTTTAGAAAATACAGTAGAAACAAGTTGTGCCTCCGTGGGGAGGGGTTTTCTATACAGTTGTTTTTGGCTTTGAATATTTGTCAAATTACAACTTATACGGGAAAGTGCCGGCAAATCTGCAAATGCAGGTCGTTTTGTGGTCTTCTTCTCTAAATATTTCCGTTTTCAAATTTTGTGAGGAAGGAGTATTTTAGAAAATACAGTAGAAACAAGTTGTGCCTCCGCGGGGAGGGGTTTTCTATACAGTTTTTTGGTTTTGAATATTTGTCAAATTACAACTTATACGGGAAAGTGCCGGCAAATCTGCAAACGCAGGTCGTTTTGTGGTCTTCTTCTCTAAATATTTCCGTTTTCAAATTTTGTGGGGAAGAAGTATTTTAGAAAATACAGTAGAAACAAGTTGTGCCTCCGTGGGGAGGGGTTTTCTATACAGTTGTTTTTGGCTTTGAATATTTGTCAAATTACAACTTATACGGGAAAGTGCCGGCAAATCTGCAAATGCAGGTCGTTTTGTGGTCTTCTTCTCTAAATATTTCCGTTTTCAAATTTTGTGAGGAAGAAGTATTTTAGAAAATACAGTAGAAACAAGTTGTGCCTCCGTGGGGAGGGGTTTTCTATACAGTTGTTTTTGGCTTTGAATATTTGTCACATTACAACTTATACGGGAAAGTGCCGGCAAATCTGCAAATGCAGGTCGTTTTGTGGTCTTCTTCTCTAAATATTTCCGTTTTCAAATTTTGTGGGGAAGAAGTATTTTAGAAAATACAGTAGAAACAAGTTGTGCCTCCGTGGGGAGGGGTTTTCTATACAGTTGTTTTTGGCTTTGAATATTTGTCAAATTACAACTTATACGGGAAAGTGCCGGCAAATCTGCAAATGCAGGTCGTTTTGTGGTCTTCTTCTCTAAATATTTCCGTTTTCAAATTTTGTGGGGAAGAAGTATTTTAGAAAATACAGTAGAAACAAGTTGTGCCTCCGTGGGGAGGGGTTTTCTATACAGTTTTTTGGTTTTGAATATTTGTCAAATTACAACTTATACGGGAAAGTGCCGGCAAATCTGCAAATGCAGGTCGTTTTGTGGTCTTCTTCTCTAAATATTTCCGTTTTCAAATTTTGTGGGGAAGAAGTATTTTAGAAAATACAGTAGAAACAAGTTGTGCCTCCGTGGGGAGGGGTTTTCTATACAGTTGTTTTTGGCTTTGAATATTTGTCAAATTACAACTTATACGGGAAAGTGCCGGCAAATCTGCAAATGCAGGTCGTTTTGTGGTCTTCTTCTCTAAATATTTCCGTTTTCAAATTTTGTGAGGAAGAAGTATTTTAGAAAATACAGTAGAAACAAGTTGTGCCTCCGTGGGGAGGGGTTTTCTATACAGTTTTTTGGTTTTGAATATTTGTCAAATTACAACTTATACGGGAAAGTGCCGGCAAATCTGCAAATGCGGGTCGTTTTGTGGTCTTCTTCTCTAAATACTTCAGTTTTCAAATTTTGTGAGGAAGAAGTATTTTAGAAAATACAGTAGAAACAAGTTGTGCCTCCGTGGGGAGGGGTTTTCTATACAGTTTTTTGGTTTTGAATATTTGTCACATTACAACTTATACGGGAAAGTGCCGGCAAATCTGCAAGTGCAGGTCGTTTTGTGGTCTTCTTCTCTAAATATTTCCGTTTTCAAATTTTGTGGGGAAGAAGTATTTTAGAAAATACAGTAGAAACAAGTTGTGCCTCCGTGGGGAGGGGTTTTCTATACAGTTGTTTTTGGCTTTGAATATTTGTCAAATTACAACTTATACGGGAAAGTGCCGGCAAATCTGCAAATGCAGGTCGTTTTGTGGTCTTCTTCTCTAAATATTTCCGTTTTCAAATTTTGTGAGGAAGAAGTATTTTAGAAAATACAGTAGAAACAAGTTGTGCCTCCGTGGGGTGGGGTTTTCTATACAGTTTTTTGGTTTTGAATATTTGTCACATTACAACTTATACGGGAAAGTGCCGGCAAATCTGCAAATGCAGGTCGTTTTGTGGTCTTCTTCTCTAAATATTTCCGTTTTCAAATTTTGTGAGGAAGAAGTGTTTTAGAAAATACAGTAGAAACAAGTTGTGCCTCCGTGGGGAGGGGTTTTCTATACAGTTTTTTGGTTTTGAATATTTGTCACATTACAACTTATACGGGAAAGTGCCGGCAAATCTGCAAGTGCAGATTTGGAACGATTTTTTTAATGTATTTTGCTTTGCCATTCGTTAAATCGAGATTTATTTTTTTTGCAATTCGCTACATAAGACAGTTAATGTAAAAATTTCTCCATTCGTTATATCCGATATTCGTTAAACTGAGTATTCGCTATACCGGGCTTTGACTGTATTATGGAAATTTAAGTTTTGCTTGCTCCTGAGGGGGATGCTTGACAAAAAAAAGGGGAATAGTTTCAGTGAAACGAAAATGCCGCAAAATTATAATATCTCACAAGCACAGACGGATCACAAAGGAAAAACTAAATTGGGCCTTCAGTCGACGATCGCCAACCCTTATCGTATGTCTTATAGTGCTTGTCCATAGTGTGAACAATTTTCTTCAACACTTTTAAATGTTTCCTTTGAAACTGCATTCGTATTCATTTAGCGAAATTTTTGTTTTGCGCTTTTAACATTTGAAGGAGCAGAATACACAATGAGAGTGAAGTGGGCATGAGATACCCAACAAAAACTTCATGTACATGAAACACAGTACACTTTTCTATAGCTCTCATCTGTAATACACATAGCCTAGCTGTTTCTATAGCAAATAAGTAGTTTGCATGCAAAATACATAGTTTTTATTTGTTTTCATTTCGCTTTTGGTGCAACTCCCTTTTAAGCAGTCCCCATTTTTTCCAATTTTTTTCTTTAATATTCAACGGCAACGCTGGTCTAGGAATGCTCAGTAAAGTGTATGTGTTGTACGTAGTGAGTAAAAGTATGTTTGCAGAGCAGTGTTGGTTTTCCGTGAAAAGAGTTGAAATAACTTTCGCTGGCCTTTTTTCTTTGCTGATGCTCGATCAGAGAATTTGAAAATGATCTCTAAAGACCACTTCTTGGAGGGCAAACTGGTAATTTGTTGCAAGGTCATTAACAACAAGTTGACACACAGTTGGCGGTACTTATTTTGCGTGCAATTAAGACGATACATATTAGAGGGCGTGCTTCGAGGATCACCAGCAAACAACGCGTGTATTGAATGTGTGCATTTGTGTGTGTTTGTTTGGTTTGACCTCAACGGCAAGAGAAAGAAAGAAAGATTTATTTGTTTGTTTTATTTTCACAGATCGCCTACAAAACATTCCTAATGGGTTTAACTCGTTTAGCAAGTAGAACGATCATATTAAACTTGTGGGCGGGTGGAAGCAGGATTAAAAGGATTAGAAAAAATTTCAAGCCGGCCTAAAGAATTTCTACACACTACATACCTGTAAAAGGATTAAATTGATTTAAGATATAATTTCCATTAATTTTAGTGTTATCACGCCCATTATTCTGGGAAGTTTGTGTTTTCCACTGTAGGCGTTCAGCTAATGCCCAAACTTTGTAAAATTATTTAGTACATGGCGAATTAGTTACAGTTTGAAATATTTTGTGGAATTTTAAGCTAAACCAGCTCTTCAGAACAGCAGAATTTGTTTTCATTTTAAATTGACTTTTGAGAAAAAGAGCTCCTGCCCTCCAGCGATGCTGAGACAGATTGACTTTTAAAGATTTTTAATTATCATTAACCCTTCCATTATCTCCTCCTAAGCATATGTTTGCTTTAATCCTTTGACTGTTGGTTGGTTTTTTGTGCCCGCACAGTTTAGGCATTTTGGTAAAGGGTTGTTTGTTTCGTGCATAAATATTTGACAATATAATTAGACAGTATTTGGGATTAATAAGATTTTGCTAACTACTGAGTTTGTTAGTTAAAATACAAACAATATGATTAAAAACAAAGGACAAATGAAGCTCTTTTAATATCTATTTTTATAAATATTGCGTTCTTATAAAAGAAAATCATCACCTGTGGTGAGATGTTTTTATCCTTACATTTGCTATGAGGGTTGTTACTGGAAACAACATTTTTTTTCCTGTAAATAAAAAATGTTTATGGATATTGTAAAAACAGAATTGTCCCATAAAAAGACAGAGTGCTCACCGCCTGTCAGGAAGTTCAAAGGAAATTAGAATGGAACGTCCAGCTTTTAAAGAGCTCTGCCCGCAAAAAGGAATTCAGGTTGCATAATTTTTTTTTTTTTTTTTTTTGTTTGGACCCAAAATGTGCTTGGTGTTTTCTTTAACTTGTTTAATTACTATCAATCACAGAAACAATATAGAGTGATCTTAAGCCTGATAAACGTAATAAAAATAATAAATTTTTTGTATTTCTTAGCTGCCAGATAACGCACTCAAAAAAAGTGGAGTTTTATACCGGTGTACCTTACCAGCCAAAATTTCTTAGCATTAATCTCCTAAAATAAAACCCCTACAATTTTTCATCATATATTATTTAAATTCTAAGCATAAAAATATATGCATACTTGGGTATCCTGGCAACTTCATCTGCTACAAAATATAAAAAATATATAAAACAAGACACTACCTTTAGCAGTGTAACAAAAGAATAAATGAAAGGATTCAGTGTTTTATGTTTTAATCATATTACAGCAATTTTACACACTCTTAACGCATGTAATTGGCTTTTAAAACATATTTTTTTTTAAACCCATGTTGGCAAGAAACCAGAATATTTATCTATTTCATATACTACATGTTTGCAAAAAAAGCAAAAATTTTTTCTTTAAGCACCTTAAAAATTAGACACCCCACTGGACGAACAAGCACACCATTAGATGAAGTCCAGCATCACTTGGCTGCATTCAATTTCAAAAGTGCTTGAGTTTTCTTTAATAAAATAAATTAAAATTTATAGCATAAAACAGGGGAAAAAATATGTGACCCAAAAGGCAGGTATCATATAGATGAAAAGCAATCCAAGAGAAAAAGGACTGCCAGAAGGTTGCTAAATAGGACGACTGTCTTGCAAGCGGCCAGGAATTTCTAGTGTTTGTAATTTGAGTACTAAAGGTGAATTAAAGTAACAGAACACAAATTTATTTTGGGAAAACAATTGTTGTCAGTTTATGATGGATGGCATAACTAGATATGCTTTGTGATGGTATTGGTAGAAATTTGTTTGTATTGAGTCAAAGCTTAGCACTTAAAATAAAAACTATTAAAGTAAAAATTAATTGTTGTTAACTAAAACACATGGTACTGATTTGTTTGTCATGCGCCGGCGTAAGAAATAGAAATAAATCTATTTCAAGTTCACCGCTTGCGGTGAACAAACTTCGACCAACGCTGTGACTGAGCGCATTTTCATATACACCAATGTGTTTTGTTGTTGACGGCGAATATTCGCGGCGAAAAATTCGTCGTTCGCCCCAGTTGTGTTCCTAGCATCAGCTTGTGAACACATCCTTTATATGTACAGTTTCTGATATATGTACATACATACTCGTTTATACTTACATATAAACATATACTTTTATACAAGTGTGGGTGCATTATTTAAAAAAGGAAACATTATTTTTTATTCTCTTTTGTTATTTCCCTTAAATTGATTGAAGTATAATTTTAGTTGGCTGACATTTGAGTTACTTTGCATGGCAATTTCTCGTTTCACTTGAAATTTGTTTGTCAGTTGAAGTATTCCACAAACCACTGACAACTTGAAACAAACAACACCAAAAAATTTGCCTTGCAAAAATTTGCACGTTTCATAAATTATTTTTTATTCATATTTCACCAATTTGAAAGGCAATTGCATGCAAATTTGAAAACAAACAGCGAAAAAACAGTCATGTTTATTACCGAACCAAAGAAGAAGCAGATATGATTTTATGAATTTTAGAAATTTTATATGAAAAAAAAAGGTTTTTGGTGAACAACATTTTGCTGAAGATAAAATATTTGCTTCCTGATCATCATTTCCAGCATTCAAATATTTCATAATTAATTTGAGCAAAAAACATTAAGTATTTTATTGATGAATCTAATTTTAAGCTACTAAGAAGATTTGGCTTTATCCTAAAAAAATTATATTTAAGCTGCCTTAAATGTCAAAAATTTATTGAGAATTTTTGGTTGTTAACTGTTTTTTAATTCTACTCATTAACGTTGAAAAATCCTGCCCTGCAGTCATTTGCGTCGTTCTGTCTAAAATCAAATAAAATTCTGCACAAGCACAAAAGCCTCAATACATTTTTATTTGTAGATCATTTGAGGAAAATTTGTGTTAACTATACAAATCTATGCTTAAAAGTTATGTGGCAAAGCTGTTTTTATTTTGTTTATATGACAATAATTTTTAGGGATGTTTGCTTGAATGTCAGGGCATTACGAAGTGAAACATTTTTTTTTTTTTGCAATTTCTCTTGTGCGTCACACAAAACACATGCATTTTGATTAAACAGCCTTCAGGCTAAACATCATTACAAGTGAAAATCTCTTTAGAGGCAAAAAAAAAGGACAAAAAAATACTTCAATAAAGTGCGCATTACACGAGAGTGTGTACGTGTGTTTGTAGCACATGTGAGCCCATAAGTGTGTTGTTGATGGCAGGTTGGCAAGGTATGAAGTCTTTTTCAAATACGTATACACAAAATAAACATACTAGAGCTTGGTTAACAGCTGAACAGTTTGCTTAAGCTTTTACCAAAATCATAAAGTAAAGGGTGATCCCAAAAGAACGCACGATGTTAGTTTTATACAAAACAAAAAGTTTTCCAAGAATTACCTTAAATTTTTAATTTTTTTTGGTTATGATAATAGGATCTATGCACAGAGAAAAAAGCACCTGATAAAGTAGAACAAAATCAATAAGATATCTCTATGGTTTTTTTTCAAGAAGGATTCCTTGTTATTTTAAATGGGAAAACCTTATTGAAAAAACAACAAATAATGAAATTAAAAAGATGATTTACGTGTGTTTATATAGGAAACTAATAAAACCAATAGGGAAAAATTAATAGGATAACCTAATAAAATCAATAAGAAATCCTTATTGTAAACAATTTAAAAGAAAACCTAATAGAATCAAAAAGTTCTTCTCAATAGAATTTTTTTTTGGTACCATGCAAATTGGAAACTGAGTAAAAACAAACGTGTGTAACAAGTTTTCTTCTTGGTTTTATGTGTTTTTCTTGTTGAGACAATTAATAAGATTTGCAACATGGAAATAATAAGAAATACCCATAGAAAAATCTTCTTTTCTCTCTGCTGGGATACCCCTCAGCCTAAAAACGTTTCAAAGAGAAAATCTTATTGAATCTATTAGGAAGATTTCGCTCTGTGTGGCTGCTGTGAAATAATATATCAACCACATGTTTATCACGGCTTAAATGCCATACCTCTATGCGAGGGAACATATTTGCAACAGCTCTGACACAATTGGGTGCTGATGATGATCGTGGCAGACGTGAAACAAGCATGCTATGTTCCCTTGCTGTTTCTGTCCTTCTTAAAATGTTGTTGTGCTATAATTTCACAAAAGCAAAAAAACCTTTCAACCACAAATCTATTAACAATTGTAAATCGAACAAGTACGATTATAAAGTTAAAGTAATGCTTAGAAGACAGTGGGATATAAAATAAAATTTTAAAGCATTCTCATCACTGTTACTCTATTTTTATAACCGGCCCAGCCGGTGCGCAAGCCACAACCGATATTCTGAAAGCCAAACAACATTGGATAATTTCTTTTTTGGCCCACCTGTTAAAAGAATTGGCAATACTATGACTTTACGCCACTAGTTTGCTTGATTAAACAAGAGAGCTTGTCTATAATGTTTTTCAATACATTTATATTAAATGTTTTTCATCAAAACTGTCTTGCGAATCGATTTCTTCTTTTCCACTTTAAAAATGCTTTCACACATTTAAGCTTCTGCTTTTGCTGATTATTTGCATCAAGTTTTGTTGGTGTTCTTGTAGCGCTTTTGAAATGTTGTACCAACGATTGTGTTGAATGAATATGAGCAAATAAACAGTTTTTAACGAGCAAATCTTGTTCATAAAGGGCAAAGGTTTTTCCATTTCAAATCCTTCCTTGTTTCTTCTCTTTTTTTTCGTCATTTTCTGCCCTCTTTTGTTTACTGGCAAGCGAAAACGCATTTTAACATTTGTTTTGTTGCAAATGCTTTTAAGTCTACTTAAACAAGCATGTATGAGTGAGTACGACTATACACGGTCCGAAAAGCTCAAGGCTACAAATGATTTTGCTAATTTTCTATATTGTCTTAAGCGAAAACAATACTTATATGGCAGCTTGTTTTAACCCCAAACAAAAAGAACCCTTAACTTTTTGTGTTTTCATAATAATCATCCTTGAGCAAGGAAAAACCTCCATTCAATATCCGCTTAGACATGAATTACATGTCTTCTTTTTTTTTTGAGGATTTCAGTCTTTGCCTCTATTCTTTTTTGTTTTATAAACTTTTTATTTCTGGTAAGCTCTCGGAAGCTTATGCGGTATGGCCGTAAGGAAGTCACCGCAAAAGAGTTCAATATCCCCCAAAAATCACTTAAGTTTTTTTTTATAAAATTGTATTCTTATATTTTGGCTGCATAAGTATGTATGAGTGTGTGTGTGTGTACGTGTAACCTTTATAGCCTGCAGTTATAACTTTTTGTTTCATTGTATATGTATTATGTTGCCAAGTGAATGTCTTTGCTCTCCTACAGTTTACCATACACTCGTTGAGTTTTTTGTAATAGCAAGCAATTAAAAATACGTTAATTTGTAACACATGTCGTCAACACTTCATCATCGCCGCCTACAATATAAACAACAATGATAATATGTATATTTTAAGTGAAAATATGCATTTTTATGTCACATAATTATTCGCCTGGCCGTGCTGTAGTGTGCGTGTATGTGTTTGTGTGATTGCATTGTTTGGTGTGTTTAATGTGCCATTGACATCATCAAGCGCAATGTTATATCATTATAGCGACAAATAAATAAGTAGCATATATTACAGCATACTTCAAGGCTGACTTTAAGACGGGTATACACTGTAAGATTTTAGGAGACTGAAACATTTTTTTTCAGTTAAATTTAGTAGTGCAATTTACAGGAAATCATGAGGTATGAACAGTTCTTGGTACAAATTTTCTTAGTTTTATTCCAGCAATTTTAACTAATGTGCATTGAAATGGGTAATTTATTGGTTTTCAAATGTGTCAAGTAAAATCACACAGCTAGTGATGTTATTGTTTAAAGTATCATCTTAGACTAAAGAAAATTTTATTAAAAAGTTTTTCATACAAAGGCGAAGTAGCTCGCTGAAGTCTAGTACAGTGATTTTTACAAAAATATTAAGTTTTCGGTATTGATTTTCTTAAAGTTATTGTTTGCATAATGGAAACCTGCTTAAGAGTTTATATTGAGAAAAAACAGCAGCTGTTGAAAGACAGTGGCATCCGCCTCTAACTGTGAGGTACTACTTACATATATTAACAAATTTTATGCCTCCTAAAACAGCACTTTTTATGGCATAAATTCTTTTATATGAAATTAACAGAATAAGAAATACTTCAACAACTTGAAGTAATTGTTTTAACAGCTCTAGAGAAGAAAGGATATTAAAATTAAAAGAAAGATGACTGAACAACTCACTGGGTGGGTTGTGAAAAAGCTTAAATGCTCACACATGAGCATACGATGCAAACATTTTTCAAATTCCTTCATAAGTAATAAGACATTAACATTTGTTGTCGTAAGTGTTGTTGTGTTAATATGTATGGTAACGTTTTGTTTCCACATCGTTTCACGGTTTTAATGAGCCACAAAAATGTGCTGCCATTTATTGTTAGCACTTTGCCCACACTCTTCTCAATATCACAATTTTTGTTGGATAATTAAAAAATGTTGCATAAAATTTAAGAATAGCTTCTTACGAATTTCAAGATGCCTTCTTGTTTACTTATAATTTTTTTGAAGAGTAAATAATACCGTGACGATAAAAGATAAGTATAAAGTAAAAGAAAGGGTGAGTGCCAGAAAAAGAAGGCTGTCAAATTTGAACAACATATAAATAAATAATGATAATAAATAAAAAAAAAATAGTAAAAATGATTAGCTCAAGGTCTAAAGCGCAACATCTGGAGGTGTCTTACTCATGAAAATGTCATCAGATAAGCGTATAAATACTCTGTTTTTCATCCGCATCATATGATTTAAATATTTCTAATATGCGTCTATGGTACGTTTGTAAATTCAAAGACGAATGCTAAGATTCCATTTCAGACTGCCAATAATAATACAAAACTAAAGCTTCGCCGAAAATAAATTCAATGGTGTATGTCAGGGGAATTTAGTACATTTAAATAAGGAGAAAGAAATTTAAAACATAGAAGTGGACACACAAATTTATGTTTCTTACTTTTCTTACCAACACCAGAATCTAAGTCAAACGTTCAATTTAATTCTTGGCCTCGGACGGTTTTTTTTGTGCCTATTAAGCAAACTGTGCTTTTTTCATCTCCGTGTTTGTCCAACTGGTTGCTTTTGAGGTGGAAAAATTCCAGCGCACCCGAAAAGTCTAGTTGAAGCACAGAAATTAATTAAATTGACCATGTGATTGCTGGCGCCTATGACCATATAGATGTTGATGGCAACTAGTTGCGCCCCAGCTGGAATTTTCATGTACATTTACTTCAAAAACCTACCAAAATTTCAATGGCGGTCTAGTTATGAAAAACTTACAGCACAAATGTTAATAATAACAGGCTTTCCAGTTCGATTTTTACTTCCCCAAAATTGAAAAAGTTTTTTTTTTTTTTTTGATAAAATTGGAGAGATCAGCATTTTTTTTTTTTTTTTTTTTTTGAAGAAAAGAAAATTAAAGTTGAAGACTTTCTGGCTGGAGGACCTGCCATATCTATGTCACGGCCACCATGTCGCTCATAAACACAAAATTTTAAAATTTGATGTTTTGTTCAACATGAATACATATGTTAATTCAAACTTATTTGTAAGTTTTTTTAGACTTTTGTACAGAATTTAAGTTCTTTTTAAATAAAACGCTGCTTTTAATCAATATTGAACGATTAAGGTAAACTAAATTTTAGCACGGCCTACATCCAGATGTTTCTGACCAGCAGCATCAAAATGAACTTACTGAAGCTCACCCTCTTTTGTTTTTATTTTTTCAGTATTAAACAAAATGCAACTGTTTCATTGTCTCATCTCACAATACGGTTGAATGTTTTGCTTTATTTAATAATGCCCAACTCTTTCTAGAGCTTTTGTTGCTTGTTGCCGTAATTTCTTCAAGCTCCATATTTTCATACAACATTTAAAAATACTTCTATGTATTTTTTTTTACAAGAATCAGAATTCCAAATGAAAATAATTGATAAGCCCTCACATCTGCAAAGGCTCTAGTTATAGAAATGAAATAAGTAAACGCCTTTTCTTTCTGTAAAAGCAAATTTGTAACATTAAAATTGAGACAACCTAAAGTGGCCTTAAGACTTCAGAGCTGTGCGCTTGCTATTTATTTTTATTATCAGATCTTATGCAATTGTCATTCATAAATAATTTAAACAAAACATCACCATTTGCATCTGTGAGTTTTAAAGTTGCGCTAGTGCAAAAATTCCCCAGTAACTGGCCAAAAAGGAAAATATGTCTTAATAAGAGTTTCCCACTTAATTTGATTTGAAATTCAGTTTAAAAAAAAAATCGATTTAATTTACACACGCCCGCTGCCAACATTTGACAGCAAAAAAAAAATGGTTGTTACGCTGAGCCTTCGTTCCCCTGCCATCAGCATCGTCATCATCTTTATTGATCAATGTGGCTTATTTTATATTCCACATGGTCATTGTTGGCGTATTAAATTTTTTAAACCGCAACGGAATATGCATAGAAAAACCGGCAAAAAAGCGACAGTGCAAAAAAAACTGCAACCAAAAGAACAAGAATAACAATGGCAATAACCATCAATGTTTGTAGAGTCTACTTCCGTTTTGATGGATGACATCTGTATGTAAAAGCATGGTTAAAATGCACACACACACACTCACGCATGCCATAAGGGACATGATGGCAGAGTGATGATGAGCTTAAAAAAGGGTTTTGTAAAAACGAAAATAAAAAACGATTTTTGAAAGCAGGCCCCAGCTCTTTTGTTTTGCAAATACCTAAATAGAGCGGGAGTGGGAGTGGGTGTGGAAAAAAAAAGAAAATCTCTTTGACGACCAACAACAAATGACGCTGTCTGTATTTGCAGTGATGATATTAATATATGGTGTGCACACGCAAAGTGTTGGTGTAATTGTCTGGCCGCGGCCATTCGTATCCATAAAAATAAAGAGCGGTATGAGTGGATTTAAGGGTCTATGATAAAATGAACTATGATGAATTCAAAACCAAACAACAAACCAGTGGAATGCGACCAGCATCATCATCATCATCATCATTATCATTATTATCCTCCACATTACAGCCATCATGCGCTTTGAATGATTTCGTTTTGCTGTTTTTGGTGACCAAATAAAAAACTGGCCAGTTTTTGTTGCACTTAAAGTGCAACTTTATGTTCCAACATGTGTGCGTTTAAGTGTTAACTTTTTTTTTTGTAAAAAATATGTCTTTTTTTTTGGATTGCCAACATTGTTATAATATTTTTTATGATTTTAATATGGCCGTGCATGCATGTGCATGCAAGTGTGTGCTTGCATTGGCTGTACAAAATTTTTGTAGTTTTGTTAACTTTGTGGTGGACTTTTTATCTTTTGTCAATGTATGTAAGTGTATGTGAAGCTGTGTTTGTGTTGCAATGTTTGTTTATATGGTTTTCAGTGTGAGTGCTTGGACAACTCACTGTGTGTGTGTGTGTGTGCATATTTTATGTTTTAAGCAAATTTGCAACTTGTTAGAGCTAACAAATGGACTTGCAATCAAAAATGGAAAGTAATTCATTTCTTCTTTTTAATCTATTTCGTTGATTTTTAAGTATTTTTTCAGTTTTTTTTATTTTTTATTTGGAAATGCATTTGAGTTATTTTTTTCAGTTTTTGTTCAATTTGTTTTTTTTTATAATGTAAATGCATGAATGGCTTGTTGTCAAAAAGAAGTGGAGTTTTGTACTGCAAAATATTTTACAGTGGCTATTTAATAAAATAGAAATCTATTGGCGCGTGCGGCAAAACACAAAATTATTATTGTAGAGCAGAGGTGCCCACGGCCTATACGCTTGGTACGCTTTTGTTTTTGTAAAACCGCGGAGAATTGGCTGAGCATTCTAATATGTATACACAACTTTTTGTATGAAATACACACATACACACATACCCCAAGTTCAAAGCAACAACACTTTCATATGCACAGCAATACGAACGCAGGCTTTGTTGGCACACATTTGTGCCAAGCGTGAATTTTGTTGTTTTTTGTTTTTTTGTTTTCATGATTTTGTTGTTTTTTTTATGATTTCGTGAGTATGAAACGCTTGAAGAAATAATTTTGTTATTAGTTTCAACTGTACAGTTTATTTTGTAGAATGAATCCCACGTGGGAAACCGACTTTTGTTCGCTAAAAATTTTGAAAAACGAGCACAATGTATGATTTGCTTTCAAATAATCAAGACGATTAGTAAATATGATTTGGAAAGGCATTTTAATACAGTACATACATATTGTGAAAATGAAATTTAATTTTTTTCCCAGTGTACCTAATGAAATATTTCTGTTTTTCTTTGTGTGCGTCAATAAAGTGTATACGTATTGGTGTTTACGCTTCCATAAGAAGATTTTGGGCACCACTGTTGTAGAGTATTCCTTAAACTACAATAATAAAAAAAACAATAGAAATGAACGAGAAATGGGTGACAAAGGCTCAGCAATTTGCTTCCTCGCCCACTCCTGAACATGTTCCAGTATCTCCAAATTATACCTTGAGATACCAACTCAGACAGAGGGGCTGTACTCCACCAGCTGGTTTAAATACTAACGTGACCAGATTTGTTGTAACAACCGAGTCTGTCGCAAGGTGCTGCATCAACTGTCGTAAGACACTTGTAATAGCAAAAAAGCTGTTGCGAAGCCGCCACACTTCTCGTCAGGGGCTCATGTTTCTAAAGCGATATTCAGGCCTCCACTCAGTCACCCTGGGGGGGTTGTATGTTTTCTGTCTAAATTTTTAATTATATCGAGCACAGCCATTATTTTTATGTTATTTTTCATACATATATATTATTGCATATGTACCGGGTGAGAGTTTCTTACCCCACATAAAGGTAACTAAATTATAATACTGAGCCATAATTTTGGTGCTATGCCGCTAATGCGCCGATTTATTTCCTCCTTTAGCTCTTGAATTGTTGCTGGCCTATCAACGTACACCTTTTCCTTTAACTAGCCCACTACAACAACAAATACTAAAAACAACAACAAAGCTAAAACTACCAGGTGTCCCTTTGCAACGAAAAGTTACAATTAGCTATAACTCTCGAACCGTAAAAGATAGAAAACTGATGTATTTATAGATGGCCTACAACAACAAATGCTAAAGACATTAACAAGTCAAAAACTACCAGGTGTCCCTTTACAACTTAAAGTAACAATTAGCTGTAGCTTCTAAGCTGTAAACGTCAGAGAGCTGAAATTCACACAATATATGTAGTTACATATGCAATTACAAATTTTCATCTCAACCAAACTTTAAATTGCCTGAGACCAAATAACGGCCTTCGCAATCGAACGAATTCGTTAACGTATGCTGTGTATTCGTTGTTTGTTATTTTTTTTGTTTTAGGTTGGCATGAATTTTACTCGATCACGAATGCCGTAACTCGATCTTGATTTTGGAAAAGAATAGCGTAAATTTTCTTTTAGAGTCCCACTGTCGGCTGTTGACTCACATGTTGTATATTTAATGTCGCTTCTTTTTTGTTTTATACAAATTTTACCGCTTTTTTGTACATTATTTTGATCAACATTTTCATCTTATTTTGTTCGGTATCTACATACATGTAAACATATACATATGCACTTGTGTCTGTGTCAGGTTTATTGAAATGCTTTTTGCTGTTGCTTAAAATTCAATTGCATTTGGTATGTGTTTGAAACATGTTCTTTGTGCATACATTTTGGGGCAACATCAACAACATTATATGAGCACATATGTGTATACATACACACACATATATAATTTTGAGTGTGTGTTAATTTTATATTTTAACGTTAAAAGTTCATTTCGTTTTATTTTAGTTGGTCATCTTGTTGTTTTTGTATTACAAGCTAAAAGGGGGTAAAATATATGGCAGATAAATAAAAAAGAAATCCAAAAAAAAAACTGAGGAAGTGTCGTTAAGAGCATGCATTATGGACACGTTGTGCTGGTTTGTTCTAATAATTGCGGCCAGACCAAAAAACAACGCAAAAGTTTGGCCAACATCAATAAAAAAAAGTAACACAAATAAAAAATTCAAGCCCAGGTAATGAATTTTTTACACTTTATATGCATAAATATGCGATGCACCTTTTTTTTTTTTTTTTTGCTCTGTTCATAATAAATAGGAATTTTTTTCCATCTTTTCTCTCATACATTAGATGCAAATGCATTTTCACAAAGTAGTTGTTAATAAATTTTATTATTTTTACTTGTTAGAGTAAAAAAGAAAAATTATGAAATTTTAATGTTATTTAAATTCTGTTTGATCGGTGAGAAGTGGAAAAACATTGGCCAGTATTTAAGTCTTGAACACTTTACAAGTTTTGACAAAATTCATAAATGGTGCTCACTAAATTAATTAAAAATTACAAAGATTATGAAAAAAAATAAAAAAATGGTATTGCCATGCAGTAATTATTTTAGGGGCTATTAGAAATTTATTACATACATGCCAAAAAACTATTTTGTCGAAAAATGAAGGAAATATCTTTTATTCTGCTGACCCCGACAGAGAGAAAGTTATTTTTCCTTCTTTCCATGCAGTCATGTGGCTGGGTAATTTAAATCTAAATTATTCTATATTTTATATCATAACTCTAAATAGTGCAGGCTTTTGTACTACTTTACAAAATTAATCATATCATAACGACTTTGAGCTTGATAAACGTAGTAAAAATTAATACTATAAGAAAAAGTTCCAATATAATTAATAAATATTATTATTTCTGTATTTAGTTTATCAGGCTCAAGTTCTTTCTATATTATCCTTGTGATTGATATTATTTAAGTTAGACAAAAAAGATATCATAGACATTTAGCAGGGTAGACAATTAGTTGTTACGAAGGCGCCACACCGTCTTCTCGTCAGCACCCGTCTTTGAACTCAGGGAAATAATTATATAAGAAAAAGTTCGAATAATAGAAATTAATTGACATTAATAAATTTTTTGTAAAACAAACATTTTGTATAATAAGCTTTCGAGGGATTTGAAAATTGTTCCCTTTTCATTAATTTGTAGGTAAAACTGAAACTTTGAATTCGTTTTCTGCCAAACAAACTTTCTCGAATTTTGACTCAGCTGTTGTGAAAAAGTAGTGGTCACGTTTATTTTTGTGAAGAAATTGGTAAACATGAATTTTCAAAAGTATACCCCTAATAAACAATTTTCAGTGTTCCTCTTAAAAGTTGCCATCACATATGAACAAATAATTATCTACTTTTCACCCAAAATTGTGACCCCTACTTTTTTGTTTGTCGGGTTTCCGGTAGCCCCCCAAAAACTCAAGCCAAAATCACTACCACCTGATGATGGTTGCTTATGACAACATGAAACCATCATTTGCTTCCCTTTGCAAAACTATCCCAAAAAAATTAGCAAAACATATTTTTTGTTTCACCAAGTCGGGAAAAATATGGGGGCAATATGGCTGACCAAAATATGCAAAAGCAATTTCAGTTAAAGAAACACGAATGCTTTGGCGAATATGCTCACACAAAGAAGCAGGTGTATTATGTATCTTAAAAGGGTTGATTACTACAACCCGCCAATTACGACAAATGAAGTATTTGTAAAGCAAAATTCTACAAATTTTACAAAATTTTAAATTTTCTTTCTTTGCGGCCTGTCAATCAAAAAATGTCTGCAAGCGCTTGTGTGTGAATGTGTATAAAAGCTGCTCTGGCAGAGAAGCCATTCTCTCTGAAAAACAAAACAGTAACAGAATAAAGTGTGTAAAGATAAACCTTTATTACAAAATAACAAAAAGTAGTAATAATAATAAAAAAAACAAACAAAATTAAACAATCTGTAAAGTGTTTAAATGTTGTTGCGAACATGAAGCGACATGTGCATTTTATGGTGGCATAAAACATGAACTTCCTCCTTTATGTCAAACTCTTCCTCCCTCTCACCTAAATTTTGGTGAAAAAGTATGAACGAACGGCACTTGCAATTGCTAGTGATTTCACTTCACTTGACACTTTTGTGCAATATTGCATGAACACCGCTAAAGCCCGTCCGTCAATAGCACAAGTTGGCCAATACTCAGACAAAAACTGCCCTGCAGATAAAATTGGTCTAGATAAAGTAGATCTTTTTTTTTTTTTGGTATAGAGTGGATAGTAAGAAACAGAAATTGCTAGGAAGAACCAAATATACAAAACATAAACAAAACTGGCATCTTTTTTTAAGTGTTGTATTATTTTTATTTTCAAGAAAGCGCTAGGAAATAAAAATGTTCAAAAAAAGAAGCGTTAAATCGCAACAATTGTCCATAAGCCACATTCATACATTGAAATGTAAATTTTTAGTTAAAAAATTCAAATTTTTTTTACATAACCTGATTTTTTATCGCTAACTTCAGCAACACTGTTGACAATTTTGCATTTATCTTAATATAGACGAACTCCTTGCACATATTAAATTCTACTATTACATTATATTTGCACTGTTCTCCAAAACTTAAACAATGCAAGAAGAATGTAGTATCATACGGGCTTTAGCAAAAAAAAAAACATTTCTAAACTATCAAAAACTAAAAGCCACTTCTGTTCTGGAAAGATATAGAGAAACATGAAACTTAAAGTGCACCCTTATTAATTAGACAGTCGGTGTCTCGTTATACACATGTCTTATTTTTGTCACACTGTTTGCCTGCAGGGGAGCTCAAGAAAAAATAACACCCACCCACATTCAAACTCCGGTCCGGCTCAGCCATGTGTCATTTGGTTTTGTTTTATTTTGGCTTACGCGCTGTTGTTGTAATGGCCGGCTATATTTTGGCCAAGCAAAATAGTACAATAAAAACTGTTTAAAAGTAATTGCTTTTCGTTCGTAAAATGGTCCAGTTCTTATAATCTAACTTTTAAAAATTTGCTCTTGTAGTGGTCAGTTTAATTCCCATCTTTTTATATTCCTCTCGAAGCCGTATTACTTTAAAGTTAGTGCAAATTTCTGACACTTTTCAATAATAATTTGGGAAATACAAAGAATTGCACTCAAATGTTCATTTCACAAAACATGTCTAAAGTTCCATTTATCATTTAGCAAATGCTTCTCTGTTTTATTTCTTCCTTTTTTAGCCATTTTAATTTTGCAACCAATAAATATTGGCCTGAACTTGGACGTGAGCTTATTTAAGTCAAATACAGTAAAAGCAATTGAAATGGTTAAGCAAGCAATTTTTTTTTTATATTTTACACTATTGGTAGTGGTAGATAATAAATTTGGGGAAATGTCGACTTCGACTTTTGCAAATAATAAGTTCGGATTGTTTGATACCTGTCAAGAAATTATTTCTATCGTACAATACTTAATGTAAAACGATGTACAATATCTCGCCATCATTCGATATGCTATCCATAGTTTTAATGCGGAATTATATTACTTGGTGAGGTAGGTATACTTTAAATTTGGTTTCTTATTCATACAACACTGCTACAGTTAGAGCAGTCCAGTAGTTTGGATCTAAATAAAATATAAGAGGAATACTTTTAACGTAATTTTCACGCCTTTAAATACAGTTTTTCTTTATTGAGTCAGTTGTAAGGAAGCATAACTGTGCTAAGGAACAATTTTTAAATTAAACCAGATATTACAAATGCTTCCTTTTTAAATACCTGCTTCTTCTGGGCATGTATCAGCGAACTGCAACGTTTATGATTAAGACACCTCTCAAGCCTGCGACATCTTTTCGCATGCATACGAGTAAATTCAAAAAAGGAGAAAATTAGTAACAAGGTTATATGCATGAACTAAGGGACACAATTTTTCAAGATCGTATTTTTTTAACTAACTTATTCCTGATCTTATTAAAAAGTGAAACAAAAATATTGAAAAACCAGACTAAAGTTATTGTCCATATATGCGAGGGGCTTACCACTGAACTCTACTCAGTCAATATTAATGTTGTTTTTGTAAACATTACAGAGCTGGAACCAACAGCTTAATTGGCAACGGTGAAACTAACAAGCAATAACCGAAAGGGAAATAAAATTATAATTTTTTTGGTAATTGGGTACATGAAATGAAGAAATTTAAATCAATAAAAGATTATAAAAGAAGTAAAAAAAATGAAATATCCAATTTTTCATTTTGTTCAGCTGCTTGTGCCCCTAAAGATGAATATGAACCTTCACAAACAATAACACCATGTAAATGTGAAAAATACTTCTTCCTTTTTTCCTAAATAAGGATGGAGTTTTATAACATTTTAATTTCTACTATGTATTAGCATGTAAACTAGCCCTCAGCAAAATGCTGGCACGACCTTAGTTCTATTTCCATGCGTTACATTACAGTCATACCCTGGAACAATATGGCTTGGTCCTAAAAATCAAAACAAATAAGAAAAAATGCCAACGAAACTGTAATACCCGTTGCCGATCTCTGGTAGGTGTGTTTGTATATATTTATATATGTATTTGTGGTTATCGTGGTATTTGTGTGCCAACACACTCACATGCACATGCATGCAATATTTTTTTGTTTGTCTGTTTTGTTTCGATTGTGGTTGATTATGCGATTTTTGTTGCACTCATCTCGTTGACAGTTGCTAAATTGCAGCAATTAGTAGAAAGTTTCTAAAGTGTTGAAAATATTTCCACATGTAAAATAAAAAAAAAAAAACTTTCACAACTAAAAACGAACTGAAAGCCCAAACTGCTAAGTAGATTATTTTTCGGGATTTATTCTAAAACTGATTTTAATTGATAGAGTAAAATAAGAGTGATGGCTTTTATTAAATTTCGTATGACATATTAAAAGCTAAAACTTTAAATTAAAGTTTCGTTATACAGAAAATCAAAGGAATTTTTGGCAAAATAAAAATCAATAATATAACGAGAAAAAAAGAGTGTCCAAATAATGAAACCACAATCAGCGTACAACTGCAACACTCGCAGCGACAGTGTGTGTGTGTGGTGCAAACACAAATATTATTTTGATGGTGCTGTTTTTTGTAACTGCAACTGTTGCTGGTAAACATGTCGATTTAAAGAGGACTCATTAATCATTTTCATAAATCCTTAATAATTCCCAACTTCATATCAATCCAGATGTTGACATATTCAAAAACAAGAAAGAAAGGAAAAAAACTAAAGAGCATAAGCCTTCGCATACGCTGATGATGCTGTTGCTGCAACCAAATAAAATGTTGTTGTCATATTGGTTGCACCATAAACCTGCGACACAATAAAGAAACAGCAACATCGTTAACAACAAATGAAAACTATAACTGCAGCAACAACAAAACAGGGTGTATGTGGAACATAAAGAAAACATAACAACGTGCGTGTGTGTGTGTATGTGCACAAGTATAATACCAAAAAATCCATACACTTTATCACAGCGATTATCATCAATAAATGGACAAGCAGGCAGGCATACAGACAGGCGCGTAGACCTTCCACACCGGCATTACAGCGCCAGCAACAACCTTCTCAGACCACCCACTCTGCCCGCTCTTAACAGCATGTTATAGCACTTTTGTGTCTTCTTCACAATAACAAAATATGAATTTAAAAAAAAAAGCAAAACAAATGAAATCCTTCCACAATAATCGTTTGACCAGTTCAATACTTTACATACAATCAAACCATAAGAATACAAGAAACAAAAAAGAAAATCTGTGGCAAAAAAAATCGCACAGAGAAAATTGTGTGTACACACCAACCGAGAACACACAAAAACTGCATAATACTCAATTCAGAATTGCAACATGGCGAAAAATACGGAATTACCAAAAATCAAAAAAAAAAAAAACAACAACAAAAATACCACTCATACAGAAAAAATGAATTGCAATATGGCGACCGCAATACATACGCACCAAAGTCCCAAACAGTGAAAAAACAACAACCGAAAAGAAAATAAAAAAAACCGCGAGACATTGTACAAACACATCCATCCATTGAGTCGCTCGTTGGTGAAAAAATTAAAAGAAAACATCATTGAAGAGCTTTATAAATTGGACGGTTTGGCTGAGTTTAAGCGATGTAATGTAAAATTTTAAAATTTTTTCAACATACAATTAAAGGCAGCTTTATGTTTCAAGACATAATTTTAATGAAATGTTTACACAATATTTGGAGTAAAAATTCAAACTAAGGATTGATTCTACACAATGCGATTAGAAATATTGATTAAAGCTTGAAAATTTGGCTGCTTTTAAGAGGAATCGAATTTCCCCTTTGTGTTTGCCAAAATTGCTTTTGGTGTCAGTTATGACTTCTCTCGATTTATATCGAGTTTCCTCAGGGACCACCACTATAACGAGCTGTTATAGATGGGGTGTCTTCAAGCGAATCCATGATTAATTTATGAATACGGCAAGACTTCTCCTACTCTATTTCTTATGATTCTTGATAATCTTCTGTCCATTACTTCCAATCCCATCCACTCCTTGGCAGATGACAGCAGCATATGTCATCTGTATTTATGAATTCAGTACATGAATTTTAACCCTAGTACCGATCTACGTGTGACCTGCGAATGCGGTCGTAGAAACAGGGTCTAATGTTGCTTACCAACGCATAGGGGAACGGCCGAGTGTGCTGCTTCATCTGTGTACATATATGGATGATAAACCTATTGAGGGATGGCAAGCTCTAAATGTTCTTGAAGCTAAAATTTAGTGTAACGTTCGCTGGACTGATCAAATTTTTCACATGGCAAAAGAAGCACTTAGCTTCGTTCGTGAATTCGTTCGATCACAAATGGCGAAATTTGACCCCTGACTTTGACGATAAACACTTTAATCGAGCTTTGTTTCAAATTCTGTCAAATCAAAAACTTTGTAGACCACCAAATAGCCATTTGCTCGTTAAGTCTTAAAGACTTTCTCACTTCTCTGAACAACTTTCGATTTACAGAGTAGAGCGGATAAATTTTGTTTCATTGACTAATATTTGGAATTTCAGTTAAAAAGTTACATTTCAGTGTAGACGAATATATGAAGTTTATGCCATTGGCTGGATCCATTTAGCCATCGATAGTGAGCTATCGATTTTTCGATAGCTTTAGACATGAACAAAAAAAAAACTTCCGCTACGACATGTCTAAAAAAAATCTCATTCGAGTCGTTCGATTTTCAGTTTTGTGGTTATTTTTGTACGGGAGCCACCCTAAGCGGGTGGAGTATGGGCTTGGCGTTCAATAATAATGTAATAAGTACATGCGGTTAAACTAATTAAGCTCAAATAAATATATAAAATATAAGAAAAAAGGGGTCAAAATAATTTGGGGAACAAACAATAATTTTAACTCTATATATAATTGTTTTCTGTCTTTTTCAGCCGTCTAACGCCGCCTACATTTCGTTAATGGTACTTAGCAAAAAATTAGTAAACTCAATTTTATATTATTTTTTTTATAAAAATTTTGCAAACTAAGACCATTTTTTTAAGCTCCACAAATAAGAAATAAACTATAAATTATAATTTAACATTTGAAAGATTGCAAAGGGTCCACCAAATATTTTTTTTTTTTTTTTTTTTGAAAACGGCGCAAAACATCGAGTGTACGGTTCGGCTGTGTGGTACGGCTATAGGTACGTCCTGTTGAAACCAAATGTTGCCAATATTCTCCTCTTCCATTTTTGTGAACAAATATTCTTTCAACATGGCCCGATAACGATTGCCATTGACAACGGCCACTCCTTGCTCATTTTCGAAGAAAAATGGCCCAATTATGCCTCTGGACCAAAATCCGCACAAAACAGTGACTCGTTTTGGGAGCGTCAGCTTTTCAATGTATGCGCGCGGGCTTTCTGTGCCCCAAATGCAACAATTTTGCTTGTTTACATACCCGCCAAGATCAAAATGAGCTTCATCTGAAAAGATGTTTTTTTTTTTTTTTTTGCAAAATCGGCATCTTCTGTAAGTCGATCGCAGGCCCACTTAGCGAAGCGCATACTCAACCATATTCGTTTTATCATTAGGATAAAACTAATTATCTGTCAATCAAATCGCGAACTAAGCACTAGTTGATAGAAAAAATGTCAAATGGCGGATCCTGTATAAACTGAAAAGTTTTCACATATTCTGTAATAAAATCGAACTCATGCACACACACGCAAGCACTCAGTGTTTTTTTTTCGTTAGTATATTTCTATTATAAACTAGTATCTTTTCATTTATCTGAAAGAAAAAAAACTATTTACCACTACTTTTAGTTAATATCAATTAAGAACTTAAGCCTAAAAAAGTAATTTAATATAAATGTATTACAACACAGAAGTTCAATAACAAAATTAAAATTTACTATTTAATTTGAAAGAGTAAGGAATCATATTATTTTCGTTATGTGCCGCTCTACGAATAAATAATAAAATTGGAAAACATTTTCGGTTTCCTATTTTTTTATACATTTTTTAAAACTCAAACTCTAAAGTTTTTTAGAAACAACATTTTTGAACAAAATTTTAATAGATCAAAACCAATATCAAAACAATATGAAAACAGTCTGAGGCTGCTATGGCTTTAATTTCTTAGAGGGATCGTGTCGTAAAATCGAATACGCGGTTTTTACCTAATGAAAAAATGTCTGCAGCACCTCCTTCAAAAATCTAGAATTTTAGAAAAAAAAAAAAAATTCTAAAAAAACGTGTTCTCTATATCTGAAAATAAAGGATAGCCAGCTAAGCCATATCGGTGTTATTGGGTTTCTTGGGTGCTGTGTATTGTCATCAGAACCTTTTTAGATCGGAAAGAAATTCGAAGCAGCTGCACAGTGCACTGTGGTGATTTGTTCTTTCTTGCACCAAGAAATCTTAAAATCTTTCTGGAGTTTTTGATATTTTGTATAAAATGCCATTCGAATGTCGCCTTAAAAGATTGCTTGCATCCAGTGCACATAAACCAAACAATTTTCTTTTATTTTGATTTTGCATTTGACTTATATCTCTCATTTGCACATTAAACTATTGCTTGTGTTTAAATTTTAAATGCAATAATTGTTACAGATTTATGAAAGCAGCCGCTGTGGACGACGACGACGAGGGCGCTGGTAAAAAATTAACTTAAAATAAAGAGTAAAACCGCATTGAGTGTGGTTATTGTGGTTAACAAAAAGGATTAAAACTGACAATATGAGCAGTAGCGAAAATCAACGCCGCAGCGGCAACTACAACTCAAACACAAGCAACAACTATAAAAATACAGAAAAGTAGAAAAAACCAAACGCAACACATAAAAGACCGACCCATCATGCAAAAGCAATGGCAACGGCAACAGCAACAGCACCGGCAGCAGCAGCAACAGCAGCAACAGCAGCAGCAATTACAACGACAACAACATCAGTTATTATAATAATAAAAGGTTTGTGCATTGACAACTTTTTAATCACTTAATCAATATAATCAAATTGAATGTGGTCAAAAGGATTTATAAACCATACAGTGTAAAGTGTCATTAAAATACAACATGGTAAAATAAAGCAGCTCTGTGTGTGAGCGTGTGTGTGTGTGTGCGTGTGTGTTTCTCTGTGTACCAGTGCAAGTGTGTATGTGTGTTTGTTTGTCTGAATGCCTGGCATGAATGACTCATTGAATTTCATTTGAAAGAAGAACAAATGTCATTGAAAAATATAAAACAGGGATTGGAACAAAAAGTTAGCAAGGATTTATATTAAATAAATTAAACAGAACAACAATAACAGCAGCAACAAGAATAATCGAACTCTATTCATTAATAAATTTCATAAAACATTGAAAGGCTTAATAATGAGTAACTAATAGAAAATAAATTTATTTATTTGTCAAAGCTTATAGAACAGAAAAGTAATTAAATGTAATGAAATGTAATGTAATGTCTTACCTGTCAATCTGAAAACTAATCAAATTTAGGAAAACGTTTTTTTTCTATAAAAAAGAGCTGAAAAAGGAAACGGGTTAATTAAATTGAACAGGCGCAAAGTTACTTAAGAGAGCTCAAGCTAGTGAAGAGGAAAGAATTAAACATATTCACATACATATGTACATTGTTAAAAGTCAGAAAAATTGAATACAGCTTGAAACAGTTTGCGAAGCACTTGCATATTTATCAAATTTGAACATCCTAATTATAGATCAAATATGCTTCTTATCAAAACAACGTGTACCAGGAAAAATTACGTAGATAAAGAATTGGTCATCAGCAATGAGCGTGAGAGGTGGACGACGACGATATTGAGATTGACGGCTCTACAGTCACCCTATCGCAAACAGCAGCAATATTTTCTGCAGTATGAGCTATTGTTTTCACATCTCCTAGAGACCAGGATAGCTAAAGTTTTTCCGATTGTGCTCACATTTATGTAATTGACACATTTATATAATTAAATTAAACATTTGTATAATTAAATTAAACATTTATATAATTAAATTAAACATTGATAGAATTAAATTAAATTAAATTACGAAGTGCACGATACTCATTTTGATTTCAACGCCCATTTTCATAATAAACCTGAATAGCTTAAACGCGTTGCTCGCTTGTTTATCTTTTCAGGGTTCAAATTGAGTTGGTCTGAAATTGAGCAATGCCAAAAGAAATGCAGAAAAATACCTGACCTTTGGTTGTAGGTCACACTCAACATTGGCTCCTAAAATGTACCCTTCCGTTATAATAGTTTTAAACACTTACCTTGGTGACACGAATCAAAATGTTAAAATAGGTGTTTAGCTCTATCCTCTGGTATTCATTACTAAATACCGTTCTTTCAATTGACAACCATCTGTTATGTTATGTTACGACGGCCGCCGGTCCTGAGACAGCCTCACTTGGGTCCTAGAAAAGGTCCCGTATATAAATACAACCATCTGGCATCACAAACTCTTGCTATCGTATGCACACTGCATCTCAGAATTAATTAATTAATTGTGTATATATACATATACTTATCGATATTTTGTTTAGTCATTGTTTATAACTTGATTCGGATAACTAGTACTTAAATAACTTGTACTTAAATCAATCCCAAGCGGTGTCAGAAGTTCGATAAGTATTTGAGCTTGTTTTAAGTATGAATTTTTCAAGCGCTAAAGACTTAATTTTAGACATATTCAATCCTAGTTTCGGATTGAATATGGCTCAAATCCGTGATTAAAAAGAAGAACGCTGTTCTTGATTTAAGAACATTGGTATTTACCGTACTTCTGACACCGTTTGGGATTGATTTAAGTGCGTAAGTATTGTATTTATTTTGAGTGTGAGGATTGATGCCATGTTTCTGAAGTCTATTTAATCCCAAATTCGTACCTGAAATATTCCGCTCTACTTGCATAATTTAATAATAATTTATAAATAATTTTGTCTCTTTGCCGATTTGAACCCGGAACCTAACTACCAGAGTGGCCAGTTCAGCCACTCTACCAATTTAGTCATCGTAGCAATTAAAAAATTTAAACCAAATACAAACACAAGTGCTGAGTTCAATACTCTCAAGAATTTCGTACTCATTTTAAGCCTTACCAGGATTGATTCCTTTTAATAATACCGATTTATATTGTTTTAAAAACACTTTTGTGTTATGCGTACTTAAATTTTCAAGACTACTTCGTACTAAAATCAAGTAGGAAAAACTTAAATTTAGAACGCGATTTTTCTTTCTGTGTATAGATCTGCCACTAAGTACTCAGCTTCATGAGTCAGACGACTTTTGAGTGCATAAGATACAGATTTATGTATATAAATGACCAAGGCGTGGGATATATATAATCTTATCGCTTCTTTTTCAAATGATCGAAGTTCTAAGTTTGAGGAGAGCAGCTACTACGAACAAATTTGAATTTTTGATAGGGACTACGAGCCAAATGTGATTTGGGGATCCAAAAACTTAAAAAAAGAAATGCGGTCCCCCGTTAGTAACGAAGTTCCTTACGTTTTTTCTTCATTTTCGAATGTAATACAAGGTGAAATCTGTATGTTTTATTTTATGATGTTTTTGAAATTTTAAAATTTTGTATGCTTCTTAAAATTTTTGGAACGTTTTATTTTTTACTTTTGACACATGCAGTAGTTTTTTGTCAATCTGCTACAAAACGAGGAAAATTTTTCAATATTGCTGTTGCTTTTGTTGTGACATACTCTACTTTAGCGACATCTATCAACTGATAGTGTCCGTTTTTACAACTAATTAATATTTATTGGTGGGTGTCTCCGCTGACAGCAACGGAGACACATACACAATTGTTTGTCGACGGATACACCAATACATATAAACAGCTCACACGCTTTCAGGAACTTCGTTCCAAAAAATGAGCTGAGTCTAGCTTGCAAAAAAGCTAAAATGGTCACGCTGCTTTTTAACAATACCCATAACATTAGTTGTCATGGCTAATTGCTAGTTTTAATTAAATTTTCTACTGTTTTGAGCAAATGAAATATTTTTTTTCCAATTTTTACACATTTTCTTTGCTGTTTCTTGCTAAAACGAAAAAAATATCTTTTAAAATATTTGTTTCATTTCATTTGGAACTAGAAAATTTCTAAATCATTTTATCTTCTTTTAGCGAACTCTCATGATTATTAGTTGGCTGCAATACTATCCTTTGAAATTTATTGTTATGCCAAAGAAAATTTCAAAATTATTTTTACAGATAATAAGCCGAATTCTGTGTCATAGAAAAAATAACAGCCACTTCAATTGTTCTCAAACTGTTGCCAACACTTCTAATAACAAGAAATATTCTTAGTACTCCTGTTATTACGTTTTCTGCATAAAATCCTGAACAAGTGTTTCCAATTCGTTAAAGTCTTCGTAACTCATTGCAAGTCAATGTTTATCATGCCAATTAGCAATTAAAATGAACCAACAATGAATGCAAACTCACATACGAATGTGTAGTTAACTGATTGAATGAATAAGTGACTTTTATCCAGAAATTCTACTTGTACTACTGGAGCTACAAATCAGACTGCATGATGAATTTTACAAAACCAGAAATAAAAAGAAAATATTTTCGAGTTCTTTTTTTTGTTTGTTTGTTGCTGGCAAAAAGTATATAACTACAACTCAAAACCAACCGGAGACATATGATGTGTTAACAAGCCAAAATGACAATATTGTTTGTACGAGTATGTGATTGTGTAACAAATATTCCTGAAGTCTTCATTAGAAACATGAATGAGTGACTGTGCAGAAGCTTAGCAAGGAGGTTAACAGTTATTAACTGAAATGTACATACCAGTGTTGAGAGAGGGACAAAAAGATAACGAACACATATGGACGTGCTTACTAGATCATGCAGGATCAAACAAGACGCTGCAGCAGTGGAATAGAAATTGCTTCTAAGCTTCATATCTGGTTAAAATTATTTAAGTTTTTTTTTTTAATTGAAAGCTTAAAGGTCATTTTCCAAAGGAACAGATATTTGACAATTTGTGCGCAAAAAAATGTGACCCCTGTGTCTTTGAGTGTCTTTTTTGTTGGGGCAATTGCAGGTACATAAGCAACTAAAAATGCAGCAAATCGATACAATAATAAAGAAAAGCAAGAGCTGAATAATATGTAAGATATTTAATTTCACGAGAGCATGTCTTGAAGTACCCAAGACACGCTCAATAAACCTGTCGCTGAGTGAATGAATGCCCCACTTACAACATACAAAGGAAAAATATCTTTGGATCCCAGCTACCCACAGATCTCTTAAAAAATATTTGTGATAAAAATATAAAATTAATCTTTAAATTTATTGCTGAAACCAATATTTTAGAAAGTATATAAGTTTTTATAAAGATCTCGGAGTCGATAGCCATGGCAGCTCGTACTCCTATTTTTTCCTATTAATTACTATAATTTTATTATTACTATAATTTTATTACTATAATTTTATTATAATATTCATTATGCCAGATTTGATGAAAAGAACTCGCAAAAATCTATTTGTTTTTTGCCCTGACAGCCATCGCAAGTGCTGATTTCCTGCAATTTCTCTCACTTACTTAAGCTCTGTCCATCACAGCTCTTCACTATAGTTTTCAATATTTTGCTCCAAATTCTCAGGGACTTTTCCAAAGAAGATAATAATTTTGGTTGGTGCTTCAATGAAAGTCAACACAGCTCTTCCTTTGTTTTTTTTTGCATATTCTCCCCAGTTAAGATAAACGAATAAATATTGTAGAGGGATGCATGAATGAACGAATGACTGACTGACTGACGACTGAATGAATAAGTGAATGGCTAGATAAAATACTTTGAAGCAGTTTATGAAACTGATGTTGCACTCGGTTGGTTTGCTAAATTTGGTTAACTTTTCATGCTGCTGGTGATGCTGCCTGCCACCGAACAGTGGCAGGGGGAAGCAAATGTTTAAGCATTTAAATTTTTTAATTTACAGTATCAACAGGATTAAACGAATCGTGTAAATTTTCAAACAAAAGCTTTAATTCTGAAAAATTTAAAAACAGAAAGCAAAGAAATAACAAAAACTGTTGCAGTTTTGTTTGATGTACGCAAAGAAAATCAGTTGAAAAAACGTGTTAAATTAAAGTAAACTTTAAAAAGAAGAGCAGACGGCAAAAGGTGCAAAGCGACAGCCGGATTTTGTGAGGAGTGCAGCACAAACAAGTTGTGTTGATTGTCTATTTGCTATTGATTGGTATATATTGATTTATGTCCATATATTGATTTCATTTCTAATATTTGTGTAAAAATAATAGAGCATTATTAATTATTGTCATCAATGTGCTGAAGCACAAATAAGAGAGATGTTTGTTGGAAGTTGCAGTGACTGAACAAGAAAAGCTGGGGATATCCATTAGCTTTATGGTATCCTCATGATATGAGCACTTGCCACACGCAAAAGAAAGTAATTTCTTAAGCATAGTTGCGCCAACATTACTATGTTCTCTATAATCACGTGCTAAGTAGTGGCTAACAATATATTTTTATAGAAAATACTTTTGATCACTTTAACGACATTTTTAGTTATCCATAAATTAAATTCATTTTGAAATATTCAAAAAAACGTTTCCGCTTTGGTGCTTTCAAAACTACAAATCCCAGTTAAAAACGGTTACTCATTGTTTGTGGGTTGTCAAAGAAAGTGAAAATGTTGCAGAAATTTAGTTCTAATATTAGAACTCATTAGTTGTTTTCTATCTTTTTCATTCCTGCATATGCCGCAGATATTTTGTTCAGGCTACTCAACTCTCCAGTAGAGACGAAAAAACTCAACACAACAGCTCAACAAACAAGTTGAGCTCTTTTCATGCGGTATACCTTTTTTTTAGCAGCTAACGCTGACGAACTTTATCTAAAATTGTGCCAAATCGTGTAAATTGTAAGACCTCATCCAATCGGCATTTTCTCGCTTTCGCTTCTGAAAAGCATTCGGTTTACGGAACAGCCGGGAATATACTTAGCGCATTAAGTTGTAACCAGAGTATTTTTGTATATACCTATAAGTAAATTATAGTGTTTTTTAATAAAGTATTTTGTTTTCTTCATTGCCAACAATTTTCTTTAGCAATTTTGAAACCGAATGTTGCTTAAAAGCTCTTTCTAAAAATAGTATGATTAAATATTCCAATACTATGATTACAGACGCTTATAGTATGGTTATTAAAGAAAAGTGTGGTTGGCTTTGACAACGCTTTAATTAATTTTTTTAGGTCTAAAAATAGATCTTACTTATTGTTATCCCTCTTTTTCATCTCTCAGTATGCCAACAATTCAGTATATTGTTAGACCTAAAGTAATATATTGCAGTTAGCTATTACAGCAAATAAATAATTGGATTCTTTTTTCCAATGCAATACCACAATTGATTTTAATAATAATATGATTACTACAAGTACTTGTTTTGAAAATATTACTGCTGAAGAATGATAATTAAATGACGTTTGATAATAAAAAATAAAAAAAACATTCGCAAACTTTTAAAATCAGCTGTTCTTAAATGTCGGCGTATTGGTGTTAGCTTAGAGCCAATTTCATTTGTGGTGTTTATTTTAACTTTGACATTTGGCTGACGATGAACATCAAAGCTAAGAAATTTCTTTGAGTGCTCCAGACCTCTAGTGTCGTTACACAATTTTTCTCTGATGGATTTCCATTCTCATCTCCACCAAGTAAGTTTTCAACATTTAACTGTAGTACCTTCCAATTGTTTGTTATTTTAACAAGCTTGAGTTCGCTTTAAACTGAATTGAGAAAGATATTTTTGTCATTAAATTGTAGTGATCAGCATCTTTAAAGAAGCCAAAAATAGGAAAGTTCAAGTTTTATTGGCAGGGGTATACACCACGGCTGTTTCACATCCACTACAATGCTCCGCAGCACCTGAATGTTTAAAAATGTTAGTCACTTTGATTTTATCAGAAAAAAAATCTTACTCAATTTTGAGGAAATAGAAATTGAGCTCAAGCCCTACAAAATAATTAACAATTGTAAATCATACATTTCGACCATAAAGTAAAATTAATGCTTATGGTATCTAACTGACCTAAAAACTTTTAATCACTTCTGTGTCCTTTCGTGGTTGACCCACCCATATTTTACTACCCAGAGTAAACGGCTAAGAGTGCATGAAATTGGCGTCTATTAACATAAAACTATCTTATTTGAAACCTTCCGCCCTTTTGTGCTTTAAACATGTTGTTAATTTTTCTCTGCATAACGCAATACAACGTAGTTTTCATATTTTTATATTTTATATTTTGTGTTTTTAGCAGCTTTCCAATTACTCTTATTTCCAAAATTTGTACGTACGATTTTCTTTTAAAATATTTTTATTTTACTTTTCACCATTTGCATCAATTGATTGCAAACTGCATTTATTCATTGTGTTGCATGGCATTTTATACTGCATTCGCTTTCATTTCATTAATACACGTACATACAGGTACACAAAGGATGCTGCTTTTAGCCAGATAGATTTGCAATCGATTTTATTTGGCAATCAGTTCTTTGTTGTCTCTCTTGTCTGGAGTAACCAAACCTACCGGAGATTTTGTTTTTCTTTTAGCTGAATTTTTTAATCGAACTTTTCAGTAACAACATTTTGCAGATGTAATATTTAAGTTCATTAAATCATTGGTCACAAAAGGGATAGAGTTTTGAATTAGTTGGCATGTTAAACGATTTTGAAGTCTCGACTTTGTCTTAAAACCGTTTAATTAATTTAAAAATTAAAAAAAGCACTGAGAAATTTCTCGAAACCAATAAAAATGGAACACGCCATTTTGATACATCCTGAGAAAGAATCCTGAAAAGAGCTTAATGTATAACCAAGTCCCAATAATTTTTTCTCATACCAAAATACAAGGCATTGACAAAAAACGATTTTTTTTATATGTCGTAGTGAAACATTTTTCGCTCATGCCAAAAGCTACCGAAAAATCGATGGCACTACATCGATTGCTACAGCGAGCGACCCTGCCCAAAATAAAGGTAAACCAAAAAATAAAGGTAAACCAAAGAGTGGTTAAAGCGGCTGTGCCAAAATTGTCCAAAGTTCATAGGGTGCTGATGAAGGGTGTTTGCTACCCAGAAACAGCCGGTTGTCCACCTAGCAAATAAATTTTACTTTTCTTTACTTAATTGATATTGATTAAAAAAAGTAGTGAAAACCCAAGGGTTGAACTTAAGCCTGAAAAAGTAATTTAATACAAAAAGAACCAAAGTTCTGAGCAAATATTTATTCACAAGTGACCCTGTTGTAGTGAACTTCTACAAGTCACTTATTATTTTGTTAATATTAACACACTAATATAAATATTCAATTATTAATTACTAATAATATTATTTGTTTTGACTGTCACTGTTATCGGTATATTATATGTATGTATGGTTATAAGAATGTTGCCTTTTTTTATGTACTTTCACTCAATTGGAAAGTAACTCTTCATTGACAACAACAAACATTAAATTTTGTAGTTTTAAGGATCCCGTTGTTTTAGTTTATAAGGAATGAATTTTGAAAATAAAGATTAACTTTTTACAAGACGTTCTTTTTTATACAAGGCATTAAGCTGCCTAAGAATTATAAACTAAAGCCAGTGGCATATCGGCCAGCTATACGTTTTTTGTCTTATTTAAACGCTTCTCTCCACCACCTAATATAAACTCGTTATACTGCTTATTTCAAAAAAAAAAAAAATTAATGAAAATTTCGACGCGAATTAATTTCAATTTTGCATAAAAAAATGTTTTCCACAAACAACTCAAACACATACTAAACGATCACTTACTTCATGTGACTAAGCTACAAGCGACACTGTTGTTAAACCTTTCATGCAGTAGCTGCTTCCACTAGTCACGTTTGCCGCTCACTCAATCAATCACTTCTTGAAGTTTAAATGCAGTGAGAATGCATGCTGCTGCATGCATTATGTATAACATATTTTAAATCATTTGTAGATAAAACTGCACTTTAACGCTCACTCCCCCTGCCCCTACCCACAAGAACAATTCGTTAACAAATCGTTGTTGTTGTTGCTGTTGTTGGCCCCTTTGCGATACTCCTTTTTTTGGGTTTGTGTATTTTTTGGCAAATAAAGAAGGCAAGTAAAATAAAACTGCGTTTCCCAAAATTTGTGCGTTTCTATGGAACACGTTGCACTGCATTCGTTCATTGTGGTGGCGGTTTTTCTGCAACATGCAGTGTCTGATTTTGGATTTTGTTGAATTTGCACATAATGTGAGGCATATTGTTGTAAAAGTTAAGGGGAAAAAAATAGTTTTTATTCACTTTGTGCTTTTTTTGTTTTGTTTTTGGGAATCAGTTGATGGATGGATGGATGACTGAATGAATTTATTTGAATGCACTTGTCTATTTTGGCGGCTGCACTTTACTTTAGAGTTGTTGCATTTCGTGCGACTGCTTCTTTCGTTGGCTGGCTATTTTAGTTAAATAGTTTCATTAGAAAACATTTAATTTATTTTCATTTAATAAGGGAGCAATTAGATTTACTTGTGTTAAGTTGAAATTTGCCGTTTGTTAAAGCCTTAGACGACACGCAACGAAAATTAATTGTGTTTGAAAAAACTTTTCTTCCGTTGTGCCGGGCAGGCAAAAGCCAATTGCTTGCTCGTGGAAACGTTTTTCTTTAATTACTTTGTAAGTCCTTGTTGAGCTGACACCACCAGCCGAGGTCTGTGCTTAGAGCAACTAATGCAACTTATTTTTGTGGGCTGAGAGCTCATCTATTCAGTTTTTTGCTTTTTCTGCAATTCTTGGAGGGATTATTTCATTTTGCGTTTTGTTGCAACAACCATCATTTGCTGCGGTGGTCGTATGTGGTTACGTATTTTAATACTCTTAAGTTGAACAGTTTCGTATACATTTTCAAGCCAGTATGTATGTATGTATGTATGTGTGTTGGCAGGCCTGTTAGTAATGGTGGCTTTAAGCTTTTATATCGGCATTAGACATTAGAAATGTCATAGATGTTACCAATAATCCCTATTAGTTGGGGTTTCGTATTAAATCTGTGTTGTAAACATTTAAATTTTAATTTAATTGTAACTGCAGTTGGTCGAGGAAAAATGTGTTTTGGGTTTCTTTGAAAAGAAAGCAGTTTTTGTTCTTTAATTCCCATTTAAAACGTTAATATCTTTTTGCATTTGTTATGTTTGCTTGCCCAGATTTTGTTTACAGAGCTTAACTGGCATCCCCACATTGTGATAGCATTGCGTTGTATTCTTTTTTCGAATTTGTTTCCGTTTTTTTTTTTTTTATTTATTCCAGCCAACAATTTCATAAATAAGAACCCAGTTATAAAACAATGACTCTTGAAACATCACTTTAGAAAAATCTCAATGACCATAGAATTTTACCAACTGATGTGGAAATTAATGATGGTCATATTTATTGATGCATCATCAACAACTTGATACAAAACTGGTAATGAAACAAAATACAAACGAAAGTTGCAGCCCATTAACCTAAGGGAAATATGAGAATATATTTAGCAATACTTGTTGCCCAGAGTGTTAAAAGCAGTTGCTTTTGAATAATATTAGCATTTTGTGTAGTTTTTCTTGTAATATTAAATCAGGTCCAAAAATGAAGCCTTTCAAAATATTTACTGTATTTTTCAGCTGTCTATATGCCGTCGACATTTCGTTGGTGCTAAAAACAACTCATCAGTAAATAATTAAGTTCATATTTGAATTTTCTTGTAAAATTAAAAATTTATAACGTGACTTCAAAAGTAAAGGGATTTTTAATTAGAATTTTGCTGAACTTTACTCATTTTTATCAAACTCAGAGACGCTTCAACGCACCTAAAAAAATTTCCCCACTAAAAATTGGACTTGCCAAAGTTCTTCAACGATGCATTTAGCTGGGCTTGTAAGGCGGCAACCTGGTATCGAGCTGCCTTGACCCATAGTTTCTGAAAAAATGTTCCGAGCCGGTTTTTTAATATGTTGTTTAACGCTTCTGTTTTTAGAGAGAGGCAGAGAGAGAGAGAGAGAGAGAAAGGGAGATATACTGGCTTCACCCATTATTTCGCAACAAAAATCCATTCCGAAGCAGCCCAGGCAGTTCGATACCAGGTAGCCTTACAAGCTCAGCTGACCACTGCTTTTAGTTTGTAGAACTCTCAAAATACACAACACAAACACACCTAACCGAACAAATGGGTAACAGTAGTTCAAGATTTTTAGCAACAAAATACATAAAGTGTTTGCTGGCGTTGTGTTTGTTTTAGTTATGCGACTACCTGGTATCGAGCTGCCTTGGAAGCAGCTATTTGACTTTTAGCTTGGTGTTTCTCTCTTGAGAGAGGAAAATAAATAAAACTTCCTTTGGCATAATTTCACCTTGAATTGGTTTAATTTGAATTTTGTTGGGAACCAAAAGAAATGTTTCTGGAAAGAGAAATTTGGCAACGTTGGAAAAAAATGTCAAACAGCTGGCTTTTTGCACTGATCGCTGCGTTAAGTTTAAAGGTTAAATTTTCTTCTTTTAAAAGCTGATTTAAAGATTCACTAGTAAAAAAAAATAACTCGAATATGAACTTGCACTGATTTTTTGTGCATAAAAGTAATAAGTCAATATTAACATTAGTATTCATAAAAAATAAAACGTTGCTCAAATACATTTTAGAACAAATTTTGTAAAAAAAAATTTTTGTAAAATATGTTTCAACAATGTTTTTTTTTATGAATACCGGTGTAAAAGTCTTAAACAACTAATGAGAATTAATAAAGTAAAGTGAAGTTTTCAATACTAAAAACCACAAAAAGAAAATCTTCCAGGTTTACCGTGTCACTAGATATTGTTCGCTTGCACAGAAATGCTGAAAAAAACTGAAATTTTTTTTTTTTAATTTGTCATTGTTTTGCATGTATCGGCCAGCGATGTCAAGTGGTATCGTAAAACCAGCGTAATGCTTGAACTATATTAAGTTTGGCGTGAGAAATTTTCTTGGAAGGGTTTCACCCTTTCAAATTCTCATTAGTTATGTAAATAATATAGAATATTAAATCATACGTTGAATATTGTTGTCACAACTCCATTTGATTTTCCGAGGGTTAATTTGCCTCGAATATTAAGCACAGTAGTAGAAAAAATCGTAACAAGGGGCAATCGCTAGAAAATGTTCAAACATTCACTAAAATTTGGTTAAAAAAAAAGAAATCAGTAAAACAGCAAAACATTTACAACAACTTGCTGGTTTTTTGTGTATATTTTTTGCAATAAAACACTGACAATTTACATTCTAGCGCTTTTGAATTTTTCAAGTGGAACTGGAAACGTAAAATAAACTCTCTGCAATATTTGATAATGTTGTTGTGTTGATGATGTTGATGCTGCTGTTTAAACAACAGGAATCAACAATTCACGGTTGATGGTGGCGGCTGCCACGTCGATATCTAAAACAAGAAAATAAATATTGAAATGCTTCTTAAAATAAAAATAAATTATAACAATAAAACATTTTCATTGAAAGTGGAATACTACAGAAAGATTGTTGATATAAAAGGAACTTGTTGTTTTTTAAATCGCTACGAGTTACTGTCAAATGAAATCGTTTATTAGGATAATTTTTCAAAGAGTTTTAAAAAATGGAAGAATAACCGCTTCAGTGGGTATTTGGTAAGACCGTACATGAAATATTCAAGCTGTTGGCAGAGTTATAGAATGAATTTTGGTTTTACTGAAGCTCTTAAATAAAAAGAAAGGTTTTCCAAGTTACGCAAAGTAAATTAGTCAAACGATTACAACTCGATTATTATTGCTTTAAAAAAGGCAATATTAATCTAGTTGTTTCTATTTTTTTTTTTCAAAAATAAATAACAGCTAGTTGCACCCCAGCCTAACTCATAATTCTGACTTATTTATTAATATCAGTCATAGCCATCATTGAACTAGAGCCCATCTAGGACAATCTGCCATAAAAAATATAAAAGATATACATGATAGTAAAGTTCAGACAATAAAATAAAAGGTCTATTTCAGATGCAGACCAAAAAAGGTCCAATTTTTTGGGTATTCCATCAGACAATATTTTGTAGATAAGAGACCGAATGAGATAGAAAAATTTCCTGTACAAATTCACACGAACTTTTTCTTTTAGTAAGTGTGGACAATATTTATAAAATCAGCGTTTTTTGCGTACATGTAAAACCAAAAAAGTTTATCTAAAAATTACCAGAACAACAAGTAAGTTTTTTTTTTATTGAATAAAAAGTCTCTTGTTATATTTCTCTACAACATTGGAAATTGCAAGCACATTTGTGAATATCTCTGCCTTTTTGTAGTATTAAAAATTGTTTTCGGGATTCAACAATGAACCATTCGTTTACATATAATTTTCTTTTATTTTGCAACTGCTTTGCAATGCTGGGAAGGCTTTGCTTTTATGTTGTTGCTCGACTTAGGCCCAAAAAATAAGTTAGAGCTAAAACTCTAGTATAACAAAGATTTTCTGTAATTCGAGTGCAGTTTAAACTGGGATCTAGTAAATCAGTGAACCATTTTGAGTTGATTGGTTTTCAAAATTGAAATTTGGCAACGTTGCAAAAAATGTCAAACAGTTGATGTTTTACACTGTTCGATGACTGCCGTTTAAACGCTAAGTTTGCTGGGCTTAAAAGAGTGGTTAAGGTATTCACTAACTTAATTATTTGCTAATATAACCGTAGGCTAAACCAAAATCGAGGATGAGCTTGCACTGCTTTTTCTAGGCATTGAAAGTATAAAATCAGTTATAGTTTCAAAAAATTGAAGGTTTTTTGCATTCCGGCTATTTGGGTAAGTTTTCTAAAACTTAGAGCGAAGCTTACGTTATACTCGTATTATTGCGAGCCAAGGTGAATTAATTTCAAGTGGGTACCCTAGAACAACAATTCATGGCGAATTCATACAAGGTGAATTTGGTAGCACAGATCATTTATTTTTTGTTTCTTGCATCAAATAGCTTATAGATGTCACATTTTTTTCTCTTGGTTTATAAAAAAAAAAGTTTACGCCTTTCGATTCTAAAAGTTTTTGGGGACTAAAAAATGTTGGGATATATAACTTTTAAGGTGCTTAGCAAATATTCAGACTTTGACTATTGAAACTACTTTACACTAAAAAAATACATACATATGTTAGTTTGTATGTATTCTACTAGTGCACTCACCTGGCAATAAATTCGCTTTGCATTTAAATTTTTGTAATGCTGAAAATCACAACCAATTCAACTAGACTTTATAAGCCTTTAGAAATACAGCTCCTTTAATAACTTATGCTAGGAACACAACTGGGACGAACGACGAATTTTTCGCCGCGAATATTCGCCGTCAAAAATAAAACACATTGGTGTGTATGAAAATGCACATAGTCACGCGTCGGTCGAAATTCGTTGTACGCGGCGAACTTGAAATATATTTATTTCTATTTCTTACGCCGGCGAACGACGAACAAATCAGTACCATGTGGCCATTTTGGTTTCAGTTTTCAAGTGTTTTAGTAATAGCAGATAAGTTTTACTTTAATAGTTTTTACTAGTCGTAAGTCCTAAGCTTTGATTTTTTGCATTTAAAATAAAAAGCCAACATATTTGTTTGTTGTTGGTATTGCTAAATTTTTTAGCAACCAATTTTTTTAATATGGTCACCCCATCAGCTGTTCAACTATAATAAGATAAAATAAAAAAAATGAGCAAATGGATACAAGAACTGGGATCATGTTCATTATTTTAAATATTTTTACAAAATTTGAAATTCTTTGATTCATTTAATTTTTTTTTTTATCTTTGAACAAATAATAAACAACTTTAGCAATTATAATAGATGTTTTTGCTTTTCGTCGTTATTGTGCTTCATACGACGAATTGACACAGCTAATTTTAACCGGCGTATCCGCCGTGTTGCGCGAAATTCATCGTTCGTCCCAGTTGTGTTCCTAGTATTAAGTGTATGTTTTGGAAAGTGAGAAGAAGAAAATTAAAAACAACTGGTAGATTAAAATAACACCTTAAATTGCTACACACTTATAAAATACAGCCTTTGGTTGATTCCCATTTCCACTTTTATGAATTGACAGTCAATATATAGAGACAATTCCGACCTCAGTATTTTGGCCAAAAAATCTGCTCTTTATAATGTCCGTTATTGTACAGAATAATACAGCAAAAGAAAACATCGGCCTTCGTCTGCATGTGTTTCAAGTGTATCACAGTCAGTCACAGTATTTTTTGGTAACAAGCAATCAAACTAAAAAAAAAAATGTATCCTTTGGTAAAATTTGTGTAGTGAATCAATCATTGCCTGATTTAAGCCTGGCCGTCGAACGATTTAACGGTTGTTGGTCCACTGAGTTTTACTGCGAGAGTTCTTTTTTTTTTGTTGTCATACAATTTTTTATCTTTTGTTAAACGATTTTCATCAATTCGATTGATGTGCTGCCGTGCTGCTGCTTTAACTAACATCAAACCAGCCAGATAAACTCGAGTAAAGATATTTTCAAATCAAGTTTTTTGTGTAACAATAATTAAATAATATCGACGAATTAAAGTAAATAGAGCATGATTAATATTAGTGTGGAGTTAGTAGAGTGATTAAAATGAGTGTATTATCTGTAGGTATCATGTAATCAAAGAATTTTGTATTTTAAACATTGCTAAACATTTCGCTCTCTTATTGCAACACACTCGTATCTTGAAAACCCAAAATGTTTAAGTTTCTTAAGTAAAACTATTTCTTTATACCCTTTTTTATATCTGCCAAAACTTTCAGACTCCCATCTCAAATTGAATCAAAACTATAACAGCAGTCCTCTATAACCTAAAGCTTTTATGCAAAAAAAAAATGTCATCTGCTTGAAGCTAAAAGAAATTTTGTATAAAGCCCCAGTTTTAACAGACACTTCAAATCGACATTTTTTCCGCATAAGCGCATAATTTTATAAAGTTAAAATATGGAAGCATTTAACTTGATTTAGCGAAATAAATCTATGAAAGATTTTGTATAAAAGTGTTGCCTAGTAACTCTTTTATGCGTAACAAAAATTACGGTCTTGTATCTCCAGATAAATCGAAGTGGTGATAAAAAAGAGGGTTCTCTAATTTCTTTCCTTATTTTTTTCTTTTTAAAAATTTGCATAGTGCCAACTAATTTTCACTGAATCCGTTTTGTTTATTAATGGCATTAAAGTTTACAATGCCATGGAATCTAGAAGGTCTTCCAACGGGGACTTTTGACTTAAGTCCTCCGTTGATAACGGCCATCTTGTTGAAGCTACCTCTGTTCAACTTATTGTCATTTGTTCAGCCTCCTTGGCTGTTTGGGGCTCAGGCTGCGTCTATTCTACGGTCACCATAATTATTCTACCGATGTATCAACTGACCAACACCAGTACCTCGAGGAAAATTAAAATCCGCCGAAAACTTCGCTGCAGCGCATGACAGTGTGCAGGAGAATCCGAGGCATTAAATTCAACGTTGCTCACCAGAACTCGACCTACCGCAGCCTACAACTTTACGAAATTCTTGTTTTATTGCAGCCTGTAGTCGGAAATATTGCTACACACGGCCATAAACAATTGCCCAATTCACAAGCTGGTCGTATCGTTGTTAAGTTGTATCGTGAGAGAAAATTTCAAACACAATTCTTAAAGAGAAACATAAATTGTTTGAAAATTTATTTGAATTAAACAAACTGTCTTTTGAAATTGCCTCTCCAAATACGACTTAACAAGAATACGACCAGCTTGTGAATTGGGCAAATATGTTTTCACTGAATAGGCTCTGGAGCTGTTGAAAACTGAGTCTAATATTCATCGGTGAACCATCTTCAGGGAAGGAAAAGCGTAAATAAACAAAACTGTTTCAGTTGGTTCGTGTCAATTTATCTGCATTGGAAAAACTTCCAATGCATCCCGGAAAAAGTCTTTAATTGTTTGTGTGCATTTTCTGCTGATTGCATAATCGTGCTATTTATTACAGAGCTACTTTGACCAGGTCATTACTGTCAGTGGCGACCTCTTCTTTTGATCTGAATTGGATGATCTAGATACCAACAACATGTAGTCATACATTCTTAATGAGCAATTTGCGGTCGCGGTTGTATTGTGCGGAGGCGATGTAAGTCTTAGACTTTTTTCCACGTAAACTTATTTTAATCACACTGATTTTTATAAAATTTAATCAAAAAATGTTTGCTTTGCTGTAAATGGTTGCAAAAAAATTAAAAGATTATTCCACGACACACTCATCATCGATAACAGTTTTCCATGCTTTATTTCCTCGGGAAAAAACTAACTTTTAATATTAACCAACCTGAGCATTAAAGGTCACATTAATCCAGAGACCACCAAAGTGTTACCGCATTCAAGCAAACGCAATAAAAAAAAAACTATACAGCACAATAAATTGAAAACAATTACAAGAGATAATCACCGATTATAAATGTGGCAAGAAGAGAACATTGTGCAGTTGACGTTTGACTATGGTATGAAAAAACTAATTTGCAATCAAAGCCAGAATCACCAGCAGTGACATAATCATAAAAACCATGGTCAGGGTCACTCCCACGTTGGTGGCATTTACACTTCATAACATCGCTATGCTCTCTACTGTTGTTTGAACGAGATTCCATAGTTCAGGCAGATAATGAACCATGGACTCGCACCCATTAAAATACAGAAAAAATGGCATTGCAACAATTTGTATGTGATGAAACTGTTGGTTCAAACCACTAATAAACCAAAAACGAAAAAAAAAATAACAAAACAAAAACTAGAAAAAAAAAACATCACAACATTTAGTAATTAGTTAAACAATGGCAACTATTAATTGCTCAATTAGCGATGCTAAAATGCAACATTCCCACAATGTGTTGGCAAGGACACAAAGAGTCTGGAGTGATTTGGTATGGGTGAGAGAGTAAGAGTTGTTCAACACATCATTGATTTGAAAATAAAGTCGGAACTTTGACTTTTGGAATGCACTAAACCACACAAGACGTTTTGTAGACCACAATGCTAACAATCTAGTTCTTAAGTAAATATTTGACCTTGACAGGTGCTGGGAGTTTGAACAACATTATCAGTTCCTCGTTGACCAAATCATCAAATGTTTAGTTGAAATTATTTTCAGTTTCAAAAGTCTCGCATGCAAAACTATTGAAAAATTGTGGTACTCTTAAGGTTGCGAAAGAAAATGTAACCCTCCTCAAAACTATTAAGGGCTCATGTATTCGCTATGGCATCTTTTCACAATAATGAATGTTTGTGCATATGCATCTGCATTTTTCCTTACGAATTTCTAAGATCTTGATATTTGCTATCCTGACAACTCAAATGGCGCACTGACGCCATTTTGAGTATGATAAAAAAATGGAAAAAAAAACTTATAAAAATAAACAAACGTGTGCATCACATTCGATTGCTGTCATTTGGAAGGGCTTTAAATGTCATCGCTGGCTTCATTGTAGCAGGAACACAGGAGTCACAAAAGATTAAAATCGTTATTTAGCTTTTGTTGTTTTGTAACTTATTCGAGTGTGCTGCGAAAACACATTAAGAATTCCATGATGTATAACTGCCTGCCATTTATCAAGGGTTGTTTAATAAAAATCATTAAAAATGATTTAAATCAACATTTTTATGAGTGTATTTGAGTTAAAATAAAACATAATTTAAACAGCAAGATACAAATATTTAAAAAAAAAAATAATTTAACTGAAGAAAAGTAGAAGGCACTTGTTTTGGCTCTCCCTCTCTCACTACCTCTCTTCATGTCTCATACCACAAACATGAAACTTTTTATATTTTTGATGCTAATTCTTCGACCTTTGTTGTTCAATATTTTAATTGTTTGAGCCTTAAGGTCACTTGTTTTTTTATAAGTGTTTATGGAATTCAATATTTCGATATCACAATGGATATCTTCTTCAGGAAACATTCTGAAGAAGATATCCATTGTGATATTGTGAAATATTGAATTCAATAAACACTTATAAAAAAACAAGTCACCTTAAGGCTCAAACAATTAAAATACTATGAAACTTTTTAAATAAACGTGATTTTAAAAAGAAAATATCATTTCATTCCTAACCTAGCGTCATCTGTGGCGACCTTTCTTGAGTATTTAGGGTCATTGCTGTATTGGATCAGACTTCGAAGAGGAATTTTCATTTGCGTTTCGACAGAACTTTTATGTCATGTTATGTTATGCTATGTTATGTTATGTTATGTTATGTTATGTTATGTTATGTTATGTTATGTTATGTTATGTTATGTTATGTTATGTTATGTTATGTTATGTTATGTTATGTTATGTTATGTTATGTTATGTTATGTTATGTTATGTTATGTTATGTTATGTTATGTTATGTTATGTTATGTTATGTTATGTTATGTTATGTTATGTTATGTTATGTTATGTTATGTTATGTTATGTTATGTTGTGTTATGTTATGTTATGTTATGTTATGTTATGTTATGTTATGTTATGTTATGTTATGTTATGTTATGTTATGTTATGTTATGTTATGTTATGTTATGTTATGTTATGTTATGTTATGTTATGTTATCTTATCTTATGTTTTAAATTTTCAACATTTAAGTATTTGCTCTTATCATAATTGAGCACTACCATGTGCGTTCCAACTTAGTTGCATTTGCATTAACACTTCCTGATTGCCAGCTGCAACAAACTGTGAATAGCCATATTTTTTAACTGAATACCGCGTAGCGTTAACAAAATTTCCCTGAGCGATCAGTTGCACCACTCTATACCTGCTTTCCTCGTAGCTGAAGTGCAATAAAATGATTTTAAATATTTGTTCAAATAAAATGGACGGGCGAAAAAAGACTGTGTGGTTTCCACGAACCACAAACGGTCAGTTTGCGGGCAAAGATTATAAAATTGTTTTATTGTTCTCTGAACTACTTACCTATTTTTTCAGTTTTATGATTTTGCATATTTAGAGTTTCAATTTGGTGTTGTTTTAAATTTTCAACGGTTTCTTCCTCAAGACGCCTGTGTAGATTAGTTTAATAAAAACTCAGATGCATACTTATTTTTCTGTAAAAATATATTTTATTTATTAGATTTGTTCTTCAAATTTTCAACTATATTTCCATATATTTTTTTCTTAAGCTTATGTAAATGTTATAACAAAAAAAAAAAAAAAAAATTAAACAAACTTAAAAATTTACAAGATGTATTTACAAAATTTTGTGTGCCTCTCAAACAAAAATTGCAGCCTTCGGAAAATCAAACTATTTTAGTTTATTTGCTCAATATTTCTGCACAAATTCGCTTAGAAGCTCAAAATTATGTTTAGCAACATGTTTATAAACACTATGTTGGCTGCAATATTTAATAAGAAATCGACATATCAAGATCAAAGAATGTTTTGTTTTTTATTTGATAAAGATTTTTCACAAAAATTGAGCAATTATGTTTGTTTAATACTACGAACTAAATAAAATCGTTTAAAATGTGTTTTTTTAGGAATTTTTCATAATAATTAAGGGAATTTCTCTATTTTCAATTGGGCAGGAAGTGTTTCTTGAAGGACTATTGCTGTGACCTTGGAAACGAACTCTGCGCACGATTTTATGAGTCAAGCATAAAAATTCGCGGGAATCCTTGGGGCTCAGAAACACAGGCCAGTGCAATAATCCTTTCGTTAAGTAGGGAAAAGGAGCCAGCTGAATTTCAATTAATTCGTTAAACTTAATCTCTATATCACAAGCATTTTTAAATTTGTTTTTTTCTTTCTTTCGTTTTTATCTTTCTTTTTTTTGAGTGGCGGGAAATTAAAGAGCTGCTACTCCTCGAGAATGATTGATTGTATCACATTATGATTTTTTACTATTTTTCTTTCACAAGATGAATTTCTTTCGTCTTAAAGTAAATTTCTTGTGGTAGAATTGAGTATTCCTCGAACTTTTCTAGTGCCTTGGAAAAGTAATGTTTTGTAGTTTTAATGTTTTGCCGACGGCTTTTTTATGTTAAACATACATCTGTTAACACAATGACCGCTTGTCTAAACTACTAATTGTTTCTTTTTTAGATGCTGTATGGACTACGTTCACTGAACCAGTGCCCTTAAGCTCTCCATTGGTTTCACTGTTGTCCGTAGTCCCTGTTTGTGCTAAAGCTTTCGTTGGCTGTTAGAATACGTTGCCTGGCCAATTCCTTGGCCAACCGTAAGAGCAAATAAGACGCGACGACACCTTGCGCCAAATTAGCTTCTCAGTATGGACGCCAAACCGTTTTCTGGCTGTTGGTGACATTCTTTAGTTTCGTAGCAGCTGGTAGATTTAAGTCTTGCGGTGATGATTGGCGGTTGTGTTGCGTGGTTGATTCATGGTAAAATGATCTCATAGAAGAGGGAGCTTTCAATTCGCATTTTGTACGTGTATGGGCTGGTACATTGTGTTGGCTGGGCGAAGAGCAGGTAGAATCAGCAGACTTGTCTAGGTCTTCGGAGGAACCATTAATGCCGGCAATCGGAGGCCTGAGTATGGGCACAAATGCCGACTTCACCACATCTATATGCTCTTCATCTGATTCATTATCGGAGGCAGATTGCTCATGCAGGGAGTTGGTTTCTGTTGAAGTATTGAACTTGTTATTGGCATTTGAATGTGTGGGCGAGGAAGAGGAAGGTCTTGAAGAGGCGGGGCTAATGTGGGCGGGACTAATATGCTCATTGGAAGACTGTGAACCCAAGGAAGTGTTGTGCAGATGATTGGGTCGAACTCTCAGACTGGCCAGGTTGTAAGGATGGAAGGCATGAGGATGGGCAGGTTTGTGATGAGGATGCAGTAGATCGGGATGAGCCTGAGCAGCAGCAGCGGCGGCAGCAGCTGCCACGGGATTGAAGGGAAACTGTGGAATATTGTACGCAGAGCCGGGAGGAGAAGGCATCAGGCTGGTGGCAGCCACAGGTGGAACTCCAACGACTGGTGGTGGTGTTATTTGGCTGGGATGATGATAATCATTTGGTGAACCAGCTGGCACCGAAGGCGGCACCACCGTTTGTCCAACTGGCAAAGGTGAAGTCTTGGCCAAAGCAGGATGATGGGCAGCAGCAGCAACAGCTTGGTGGCGGAAGTAATCGGCATAGCCGTAAGTCATGTAAGCAGCATCTAGCCAGGCAGGATTCAGCATGAAGGGATTGAACGCTCCTGGATGCGGATAGCCATAACCTGGGAAAACAAATATCAAAAAAACCCAATGGTAAGTACAATTGTGTACCACTAATTTAAGAGTTTTTCAACTAAAAAAATAAATGAAGGAAACTGAAAACAATAAGAGGCAAACTACTTTGTTAGCGATACTTTGTAGCTTTAAGTGATAACTAGCGTTATACGACAAACTCATGACCGATTCTAAGATGACGAAAGTCTTCGTGCACACGAATGAAAAGGCTCCACATCAGGTTTTGTTTAAAGTAAACAAAAATTTAATGCCCCTCCCCCCAGTCTTGATATTCATGTTAATTGCAAAAATTATTTTGGAATATGCAAACAGGCATAGAATGTTATTTGCCCAAAAGTTTGTGCTTCAGAATCTAGTTCCTTTCGAAAATTTAATTCCTTGGAAATAATATGAAAAGGCTGTCTCAGTGCAAAACACAAATTCTTATAGATTGGCAATTAAAGCAGATGATATAGACAGTCGTACGATTTCAAATCCCCGAGAGTCCTTCCAAAAAATAAATTCGGTTTGTTCTATGTTGACATTTACATTTGTGTATCTCTATTTACTTTGAACGAAGCTTCCGGAATTTCTCAAATAATGTTTTGGTTTTTTATGCACAAAATTTTGTGGTTTTGAATCGTAGAGATTTGCGCATCATGCCTAGCACTCAGGCTGTTCTTATGACTGGAAATTTGACCTAAACAAATTTCATAATTATTGATCTGGTTTATGGAGGCCTCCAAGCACTATAATTTTCTTATTTATTAAAACTTTTATGATCAATTTTTATTTATTTGATACCATAAACCATTGGAATAGTTTTATCAAGGCGTAAAATCAGGAAATAAAACGGGCTTCATTCTATTGGTAAGATTATGAAGACAGAGGCAATAAAATTAGTTTGTTCGATGGTTTAATCGATATGGAAAATACATGGCAGCATGAATATTATGCCTAAACTAAGATTTTATACCACTCGGAACATTAAAGAGCCCAAAGGTAGCAAAGTTTACTTCTGCTCTATAATTGAAACAAAATCTACAAAACGATTAAATGTTTGGTCCAAATGCATGGCAAATCGATTACTAAGCCTAGAGCTAGACTTCATTCTACTCCGAGTATCAATTTATAGGCATCAAATCTTACTTTTATACGATATCGAAAACGTCAATTAAAGTTTGGCCTTAAATTAGGTTGAAAACAGTGTTTGTCCTAAAATGCATTCCATTTTGAAATGGAATTAAACTTGTATTTTAGTTCATAAGAAAAGGCGGCGATTAAGACCCAAATTATAAAACTCTGCTCAAAAATTTAATTAAACTCACATTCCACTTCTTTGAAAAGAATACGGAAAAGTGATGCTTACACCCCTGTTTAACTAAACATACTTAATCAGGCTTGGCTGAACGACAATTTCTTTCGAAAATGGAAATAAATTCGTATTTAAGCTCTTCAGATAAACAAAACCGTAAATCAATTTAAGTCACATATAGGTAAAACTTAATTCATGGGGAAATTACTTTCTTTTACTCGATTCCTTAGAAACTCAAATACTTGTTAGTCTGTGTTCAAATAAAAGCATATTTTATCATTTTTTTTATCTCGCAGTAGTTGTAAGTCATGTCCCTAAACGGCTGCTTGAATTTCGTTACAAACAACTCATGCCCTATATTCAAACTCAGCATAATAATCTCTCTACGTCATATGTATTTCCTCACCCCCCCAGTAATTAACCTCTTTTGAAAAGAACCGAAAATTCAAAACAAACTAAAAACTTACTTTGCTTACTTCTTGGCTCCCGAGGACCATCAACGGTCACTTTTATGGCTTTGTTGTATGAAGCCGTCTGTACTGGATAGGTTGCAATCGTAATGGTTAGCGTGAACGATTTGCCGCGGCCGGAACGTCCCACAAAACGTAAATCATTGAATTTAGCTACTTGATTCTTCATTATGGCGGTGCTGTTACGCAGCTCTCCGCAATAGTTTTCATCATTGCCACATTTGATTGTGACCAAAGTGCCATCGGGCACATCATCTAAGGCAATGACCTTGAAGGCCCCTGGCAGGGACTTATTGGAACGCCAGTGATTAGGCAAAGCACTACAGAGTATGGAGGGAGAACCAGTTTGAGCCAATTCGCCGTGATATTCCTGCAACATTTCGTGGAGACTGGCAAACATGTCAGTCATAGAGCTGGGCATTTTGGCGGCATTTGTGGTATTATCAGGTGTCGATGAGCCCGTGGAACTGGCTGAATTTGTATTGTTGTTGTTGGCGCTATTGGTGGTGGTGTTGGTGGGGGGCATGGCTTGGGCGGGAGCAGCCACCATAGTGGGACCAGCAGGTAAATGCATAATTAAATTCGTCGTTATTTCTTAATATATTTATAGAATAATCCAACTTTGTTTTGCCAAGGAATCTTAATCCTCTGTAGTGGTGATTTAGTAATTCAAATTTCGTTTTTATTTTATATAATCTTTACACTATAACTTTTGCTGACAACTGTTATTAAACTTTTCAAACACGTTGACTTTTAAATGTTGTTTTTAATTACATTAATTTTTCACATGTTTTTTTTTTTCAAATATCCGTTTTACATTTCGTTTATAATTCACATTCGTTATGATTTACTTTTCGTTACGTTTTTCTCTGCGTTTTGCTGAAATACTTTCCAGAGTACTTTTTTCATAAAAAGGAAACGTTACCCTAACAATATTGAAAATGTGTTCTTAACACGTTCAAGTCGCTTAGTGAACTGACTCTCCGTAACGATCATCAACAGTATTTGAAGTAAAATTGTGAATCGCCTTATGGGTCGCACGTTTGTTGGTTGGTTAAGAGCATATTATATTTAATGAACGACCCCTTACTTTTCCACACACACACACGCACACACGCACACAAATTAAGGGTGCAGGCAGACATTCATAAACTCAAGCACACACACAAACACACACATTCAAGTGCTGACACAATACAGGCCAGACCAAACAGCAAGCAGGTATCAAGCAACCACCATTGCCACAACAACAACCACACAAAAAAATTTCCCATTTTTCCATTGTGGTAAAAAAGACGACACCAACAACAACTACAGCAAACACACAACAACACATCACTCATCTACACACATCCCCATGCACATGCATTCAGAAACAGGGAAAACGTTCAATTTTTTTCCAACTCAAACTTGCCACAAGCAACAACAACAACAACGACAACACTGCCATCATCATATTGTCTGAAGAGAAAATATAAAAAACGGTGTAAAAAACGACTGAAATGAAAATGAAAAAAATTTGTTGGAATTATGTATTTTTTCTGTTCTTTCCTTGAAAAAAAATTACTCCCGAGCATAAAGAGAGCGAGAGCTTGTTTTCGAGAGAAAAAAAATTATGTTGCTCAAATAACCAAACAGCTCAACATGGGGTTGGGTGCAAGCAAAAAAAAAAGAAACAAAAAACACAAGTCTTTTGGTTGATGATGTTTAAGGCCTGAAAGAAAAACAAATATTGCAAGGAAAAACAAATCTCACCCAGAGCAGGTCATAAACATTAAATTGCTCCCACGAAACACACATTGAGCAGAGAGGTACACTCGGGCACAGCAGTAGACCTAGAGCTGGAAAAAATTCATTTCAATTTGTGACGGAAAGTATAAAAAATTATCTCTAACAGTGGCACCTACTGAGTTTTATCAAGCCTTGCTGCATGCTACAAACTAAAGAAATAAATGATACGTGTGCCATCATGTTGCAAATCATATTCATACTATTTCCATTAATTTTCATTCAAACGATCAATATCAAGTAACGTTTTTTCAATCACACACCCTGCGAAAAGAATTTCAATCAATGGCTCTGTATCAGCCTGGTTTAGCTCTAGAAAATCGAATTAAAATCATCAGTTGGCAAAACTTCCAGAGAAATTTTTGATTTAGCCAAGTGTTCGCCCGTTCGACAATCTCTTATGCGATCGAGTGTTTCTAATGGTGCCTTATCATAACGCATTGCGTATAGTTAGAATATCAATTTTAAAGAAACTTTCAAGGAAAAACTAATGGCAAAAAATTAACTAAATTCGCTTAAAGATATAAAATTAATTTTTATGACAAAGACAAATATAATCATACAGTCCTGTTCTGAAATCACGGTGATTTAAAATTACGAACGGTTTCAAAATCACGGAGGTGATTTCTTGGTGTTCTGAAAATCACGAGATTTAAGAGTTTTCGTCGTGCTTTTCTATTTTCGAAATCACGGATAAACAGCTGGTTTGTTTTGCTTACGTACATAATTATAAAATTATAAAGAGGAAAGACGCGGAAAGTTAAACAAAAGAAAATAAATACAAAAACAAGAGTGTTGCCACTGTTCTAAACTAGGTATTTTTGTAATATACATACATTTTTTGCTTTTATATCATTGAATTTACCAATTAAAATTCGAAATTCTTCAAAAAATGAAAACATTAATTATAAATTTAATTAAATTTTGCTTAAAATAATTTGTTTAATTGAATAAATTATCAATAATTCATTTGGCTCATACAATTAGGTAACCACAATATATTTTCGAACAAAACAAAACAGCTGACTGCTAAAAGGTAAAAAGTAAATCACGAAGATTATGAACAGAAGTATTTTTTTTTTTCTTTAAAAGCAAGCAGTGTCTTCAGTAATTTGTGAGTTTTTCAATTTATTTTGTATAAAAGATATAATATTATTGCATGAATAGGTAAAAAACACATTATATAAAGTACTCAATAAGTTTTTTATTTGGTTTCTAACAAAATAATTGTAAAACATGTGCAAATGATTTAAAATCGGTAGTCATTTAGCTGACCGGTTTCAAATCACGAAATTACTAAAAAAAAAATTGTGCACAGAACACCATTTCAGTGATTTCAAATCACTTTCGTGAAAAGTGATTTTCAGAACATACCTAATGGCTTAATTTGGCGAATTCAACAATCTGAGAATTTGAAAATTTTCCAAAAAATTATTAGATTTTACTACCTAATAAATCCGTTTCTAATCACAAGAAACGTGCACCTTTTTTAATTATATATTTAATTTAACGAGCCAACTGCACAAAGGCTCACACGCACACACACACACAGGTATGTATAATACATACCCGCAGAAATTGACTTTTTCCTTAATCCCGTTTGGTAAGCGCTGGTATTAAGTCAGTGTTTAAAACAAATTTCTGCACTAAGCCGAACTCATTCAGTAATATGTCTTAAGCCGGAATCAAAATTTCATTGAAAACAATGGTTGGATTTACATACTACATATTTCGGAATTAGTTGTCAATAATATTTTGGTTAAGCAAAACGAAGACATCGTCTTCGCCTCAAGTCAATATTATGAAATGTTTTGTTGTTTATGACGGCAAGATGGGGATTAAGAAAATCGGTGAAACGTCTGGGAAAATTCGCATTAAATGCACGGAAAGAACAAAATAGCAAACAAATTTTAAACATTTTTAATCGGATTGAAATCGATAAGCTCGAAGGCGGTTTCACTAAATAAATCAGTTGTTAGGAACTATTAGCTGTACCACGAACTGCGGTGTAATCGTTTTATATGGCCGCCAGTTTGTATGATTTGTTTTCGAATATTGGCGATATAAAACAATTAATGTAGCAACTAGCAAAAAAGCAGAGTTGCTAATTTAGCAAATTTCTTCCAGTGGAAATAAAACATTTCCATTTTTACACTGGAAACAAAAAGCTAGACAGCTGAAAATTGATCCTTCCAAAACGAGCATCAGCAAGGACTCTGAGCTGAGAATTTTCCATGAAAGTCCCTACGAGAAATGACTGATAAAAACTAGTACATGAACAACTTCGTTACTAACATGTGCAAAGTAATTTTGTAGCTTCCCATTATCATTATTTTCTTACACCGGCATTCATAAAAAATAAAACATTGTTGAAACACATTTTACGACAACTTTTTCATATAAAATTTGTTCTAAAATGTATTTGAGCAACGTTTTATTTTTTATGAATACCGGTGTTAATATTTTGATTTTTTCGTTTTAATTTGGTGATTTGGAATTACGTTCATGCATTAATGTTTTTAAAGGTTCATTTGTCCTTTTTTCTTTGCAAAAATGGTACTGTAGAATTTTTTTCCGTATGAATTGGTTTTCTATAATCAAAACTGCTACTGACTACAGTTTGAACTAAATATATCTCTAAAATAGTTTATTCTATTCTCTTTGTATTGTTTTTTGGAAATTTTTTGAAAAACTTTTTTTTTATTAAATAAAGAAATTGCTAGCATTATATGTGATTTGGTGGACATATTGAAAAAACGATTTGGAATCATCACTTTGCTGAGGTGGTAACGCTGGTTAAAAAAAGAAATCACAAGTACATGAATGTTTACATCTATTTTTTAATTTTGCTCTTCAGCAAATGATAGAAATTGTGATGCATCATATGACTGACTCTATTCCTACCGGGGTATTGATTTACGATTCGCAAATCTTTCCTTCTCTGCTCTTTAGCCTGCACTGCTCTCCCTTTGATATCGAATATCAATTTACTCAAGAACCTTTTCCCTTTTTTGCGCTAGTAACTGGGTTGCTAGACTAGTAGAACGCTAAAGCCTTTTTTACACTTAATGTATTGTGCAGTGTTTCTGTCAAATTTTCCACTGCCAAATTCGTGAATGCCGTGTAAACGGAAAAAAAGTTTGCTGCTATACATTTACTGAAGCTTTTGCAGTGAAACTATTTCAATTCGAGCGTGTTCTATACACTTGTTCATATTTGTGGCTCTTGTCAACTATTATAGTTTGTGTCAGGTGAAAGCTGACAGTTAGAGATGAAACTTTATTGTAGTACATAAAGTCTAAAACAGTCATAACTCAAACTCTGCTACCTCGAGAAAGCACTTTTTACAGAAAGCTGAAAAATTCTAGCTATTATATAACTCAGCTTCAACAAGCACATTAGTTCTGATCTGAAAGCAACAGCAGCGTATGATTCTTAAGAAAAACCAATCAATATTCCACGGAAGGTCATGGCTTTGCCGCAGCAGACTTTTAAGCTCTGATATTTCTCTTTAAACTGTCGCGAGCATTGTCGCGTGACGTTTTGAGCGCACAGTAGGAGATTGTATGAAAATATTTTCATATTTAAAGGCCACAACTAATGGTAAACTGTGTTTCTCGAAAGAATAAAAAAGCATGTCTCACACTCAGCAGATACTGCTTATTATCTTCATTACAAACTAAGAAAAACTATGCGAATACTCTCGCTCTGCCCAATTTACGAACACACACGAGAGTGTGTCCTCTTTTTGTTTTGCCATTTTGGACCTTTAAGGAGCAAACGTTCTTGTTTTTTTTTCTAAGAAAATATGCCATAGTTTCTGACCCATTTTATGACATTCTTTACAAATTTTACGTTGTCTCGCAGACTGTATTGTTTCCGGAAACTGCAGAGAATTGTTAAAATGATTGTTGTAACAGAACTACACACAAATTTTACATTTTACGGGAGCAATTTTCACGCTTCATCTTCATTTTTCATTCATCGCCTGCTGATCATATTCGACAAAATCCTGCTGCTGCTGGATGCTCTTGTTGTCGTACTGATTTTGTCTCAGTTACCGCTGAGCGTTGGCAGTGTGAAGATCATGCCAGCAGCGTCCGGACATGCGTCTTCGTTCACGGCCAGCATTTATTGGTTGGTTACGTCCAGTGATTGACCAAAGTGACAATTTTCGAATATTTATTTTATGTCATGTTGGGAAAGAGATCATGTTGATTATTTAGATGTTTATAATTATGGGCAAGTTTAATGCTACAACGAGCGTGTAATAGTTTTTGAAAAGTATATTTTCTTAAATTTTCTTCTGGGTGGTCAATTTTTGGGTTAAAGCAGACAACTGAAAGGAGAAAGATAATTTTGTATTCCCTACTATAGATTTACATATTAGTTACACCTGTGGACTCCTTTGCATTTGAGAAAATTTTTTAAATTTAATTTACATTCAAATTTAATAAACGTACCAATTTCAACGTCAGATGAAATTGGCGCTCAGCACGCATAACGTGAAACGAAACTGATAAAAACTACATTTTGGTACTTTTGTTTTCGCCTACATTTACGTAAAAGATTAATGGGTACAGGAAAGAAGTAAAAACTAAATAGTATTACTCCCAAAAAAAAAAACTTCCAAAATAAATTTCGTCTTTGCTTTAAATTTAAACACATAAGGGGTAAAAACGGGTAAAAGGGGTAAAATCGGTAACTCAATTTCTATGGACTTGCAAAAGTAGCACAAAAATTTTAAAAAGGACCTGAAAGCACACTAAACATGATTGGATAGGTGTGTGGTACTTTTCCAAGTTTTGAATTTTATGGGGGGATAAAAGGGGTAAAATCTAGCAACATATTGTTGAAATTAAATACTTGCTCAAACTGGTACCGTATGATAAACAAAGATAGGAAAGCCATACATTATTACATGACTGATTATGGAAAAGAAATGTATAGGTTAAGGTACGTTTAGACTATGCTAATATTTGTCCAAACACAACAAATAATTGTTTGGGCTAATAGTATGGTTTGTGACAAATGTTTGGGCATGGGTGTAGATTGCACTAATATTTGTGTGAATTTTATTTGCGCAAATAACAGAAAATTTTGTGTCAGCCATGTTTGGTACAAACATTTGTGTACCCCTTTACACTATACTAATAATTTTATTTGTCCGGTGTGTATGACAAACATCTGTCAAACAGTATCAAATTGTGTTTGTGAAGCAATGTGAAAAATTAAAATGTTTAGTGACAGTGATATTGGAGATTTATTATCAATAACTGCTGGAGCTATAGCAGTTTCAGAAACCCAGCAAAAAGAAAAATAAAGATCCAGGGTTCGAGCTTGGATGCAGCGCCGTAAAATGGAAGGATGTTGCCAAAAACTTCTAAAGGATTTGCGTTCTGAAGAGCCTTCGCTGCATAAAAGCTTGGTGTGCATGGGTTCAAATGACTTCGATTACTTGGTAATTTGATTACAATATTCATCTTATTAACATTAAATATACATATGTATATGTTCATGTTTTTCACATAAAGCTGAATCTACTGGCTGATGGGGGCGGTTCAATAACTGTTGCATCGTTGTCGTCCATTTTCTTTCAGAAAAATATGCCTTATAATTAAGTATTACGGAAACGCGGGTTTTACTTACCAATCTGTCAAACGAATTGACCGGTATTGCCATTTCAATTTATTTCATTTTTTATATGTTAAGCACTGTCAAAAAAAACTGTTGGCAACCCACGTTTCTACAATTATTTGTCGCTGTTTGTTCCGTCAAAAATATTGCGAGAACAAACAAAATATCGAGCCAAATATTTGTTGGGACGTGCTGACAAAGTGTTTACACTATCCAAAACTTTCTTCACAAACAAACATTTTTGTTAGCCAACAAATAGTCGAAAAATATTTGGAGGCTAACAAATTCGAGTGTTTACACTAGGACAAACAAAATTTTTATGATTTTGCACAAATATTAGCATAGTCTAAAGGCACCTTTAGATTACAACATATATGTATATTCGCTTTGGAATCTTGTTCAGTAATAGATTTACCCCATCTGGTAAGAGTAACGTCGGTTATCCAGCTACAAAAAACATTTTCTACTAGAATGCCCGATACTAAATGCAACCAGAAATTTGGTTCTGCAAAACACAGATCCTTTATCTATTACAGCATATCCTGCTATGCAAAATATAAGTTCCTTAAAAAAATCTAATTAAATAACGAAATTTAGAGTAAATTGATATAATAAATGTACACATATTGAATAATGCTATGTTATACATATACAATTTGTAATATAAATGGTAATAATATTAGATTTCATTTTAAGTAATTGTACCTTGAAGGCCTTAGATGCTTTTGCTTTTGCTTTTCTTTTCGCCTTATAATTTGTAATTGTAGGATAAACAGTAAATAAAGTGCTGTTTCGAAGTTGCGATTCTTCTCGCCGGCACAAGATTTCATTATAAACTTGATCATTTCTGGCCAAATTTATTCATACCTAACACAAGCATAATAATGATTGGGTCTTCTTTGTGAATTTCCAGAAAATTTTTTAATTTCATTCCTTACTTATCAGTATGTGTTTCATTAATTTTTTCCGAAATTCAAGAAGAGAAACCGTAATTGTTACTTCAGTTCTTCGAACTACAATTTCCTCTTGCCTTTTTACCTGCACAGCTAATAAACTGATATCGAAGGGTTTTTTTGTTTATTAAAGTTAAATATAAAGGTTGGTTTTCTTTAGTACCTGCAGACTAGTGATGTAAAGAATATTTGCCAAATTTAAGGTAATATTTCACAAATATTATTTGCAATAAATTTGCCTTAAGCAAGCAATCAAGCGGGGTCTCTTTTTTTTATTAATTAATAAGTTTTAAAATTTATTATTCTTATAAATTCAAATGCAAAAATAGCGACGGCAAATTTAAGGCTGTTGCACTACACATATTTTGCTAGCCATAATTTTGCTGATCGTGCATATGTCCACGAAATATCTGTATGCCTGTGTATCTCTTTATAAATTTTGGGGTTGTTTTAACACAACCATTATTGAAAATATCATTTCTTTTGGCCTCTCTTCGGCGAGAGTGTTGTGGTGTGTATTTGTTTCATCATTCTTCCGCTGCATTTGGGGCGTTTTATTAGCTGTGAAATTACATATTGATATTCATGTTGTTCGTTTCACGAAACTCCGCCTCATTGTAAAATGCATAAGAGCCAAATATCCGCTTTACTTATAGTGCAGAAAACCAAAATTCTATAAACGTGTGAGTGATTGTTTGTTTTTTGTAGCACGCTCTATTTTGAAATTGTGCCATATGGGTCTTTGTTTTGTTTCGGTTTAAGGCCTTTGGGAAATTATATGAGACGCACACATGCATATAGTTACCCAAAGTGAAAACTGCTCTATCTCAAAATCAACTTTTTTCTTGATTCGATGACGTTTTATCAAAATATATCATCACAAAAGAATTCAGTGTGCTCGCCGCAAAAATAACAATATTATTGACGAAACTAAAAAGTTCCATTTACAGCACAGCATGCATTCATTTTTTGATGATCAGTTTTATACAGCCCTGGAAAAACTTCAATGTATTTAATTTTATCAATTTCTTTTCCCTCCTGTAAAATACTAGTTGTGTTCGAATACTAGTTGTGGCGCTGTGCATTTCAGGCAACAATATATTTTTTGTTTATTTAATTTATTCAGTTTAAACAATTTTCTCAAGATTACGATTTGTTAATAAATAATCAGCAGCAACAAAAATGAACTAATAACTTATATTTTTATCTGAAATAAAGATAATTAAATGGTATACCAACATTAAAACAAGATGGATAAAATTTATGTTGGTGGGGAAACAGAACAAGTAGGTATCTTTAGTTTTTCAAAGCGCAGTTCTTACATTAATTGTAAAGACTGTTATAGGTCTAACGATTTATTCAAAGTAACAATAATTTTTGGTACCCCCATGGCTTAAGCGGTGATTCTAAGATTCAGAAAAGCTCGAAACAGCTAGCTGTACCCCAGCTAAGATAATATTTTCAATTTTCAAGTACGTCATCAGGCTTAAGTTCGATTTTACTTGCTAAGAACTGAGTAAGATTTTTTTTTAAACAAGGCAATCTTGGCAAATGTGATCAACCTTTTTCTAAAGAAGACAAGAAAAGTAAAGTTGAAGACTTATTGGCTGGGGTACATGGCTGTTTCATGTCCACTCCAACGCTCATCAGCCGCCGAATTGCTTCCAGCGCAGGTCTTAACTAATTGCATTGTGTTTTTAAGCAGCAGCATTTTAGCCACCCAATTATCTGAGCGTGAAAGTGTGAAAGCCTGTGATTGAACAAATTTTCATCATACATAATCCTGGGAAACTCTCACAATTGTTACGCTGGTGTAGTAGTAGTAAAAGAATTATAAATTACTGGGTATTAATTGACTAAATGTTGCTACTCCACCTTAAAACAAAAAAGCAAAAAGTACGCAAAGGTGTGCGGCTCGCTAAAGATCGTAATTTTGGTTCTCAACCCGAGCCCAGCGAGCAATCATTTAACATCTTCTCATATGACAATGAGTAAGTAAAAAAATATTATTGCTATGCAAATTCGTCCTGTTGTTCTTGGCTACATTGCAGGCCATGAAAGGAATTAAGTCCGTTCAGAATTCCTCAGCAATAATTTGTTTAAAACCCTGCAATTTATCAGAATTCTAATGACAATTTTCTTGGAAGTAGTTCTAAAACAAAGTTTTGATTCTTTGATAAATTAAATTTCATCTCGTTTCACATTCGCTATTATGGGGAGAAAAAAAAAGATCAAACCCGGTGCACAGCTGTTCAAAAATATTTTTCTACAATAAACTTATTTCGCGCAAAACACTCATCACATTGTATGGTTTCTTGTTGCTTTTGTTTTTATGTAGAAAGAAAAAAATCACAACATTTCTATGGGTTACTGGAGCTGAAAAAGGCAACTGGCACACACCAAATCAAAACAAAAGTTCTCGCACAGTTTTACACGAAAAGAAGGAAAAAAGAAATTGTAGAATAATAAATCCCACTCAATTAGCTCTGCCACAATACTCTCAGCTTTTTGTCAAAGTTTCCCTACAACTCCCGCTGTTAAATAAAAATGTGAATTAATAAAAGAAAAAACATTTTCCACCAGCACACATACACATGCACTCCACCGAGCCACTGAATGTGTATGCGTATGTGCTCTCCCACATTATTTTTGTTGGAGCTTTAAAATAAAAATATCCTGGCTCTTAAAAAAATCCCATTCTGAAGCAGGGGCAAAACTTGCAGTTACATTTTCCACGCTTTTTTCGCCTTCAACAACTTCTAGCAACAAAATCATTTGCCTCAAATTTTTTTTTGCCAGTTGTTTTCAATATTTGAGTGAATTGTGGTTTGTTGGTAGGGTTTTCTGGCTGCCATAGTAGCTGGGGCAACAACAGCAACAACAATCGTAACAGAGAAACCAACCACCATTTAAACAACCACAAATATAAAAAACCTTGAAGAGGGGAAACTCATCAGAGAAAAAAAAATGGGAAAAATAAAAATAAGTTTTTTAATTTCTCTTTTTCCAGTGGAATACAACTGAGCGTTAATTTTTTCTTGCGGCCGCTACGTCAGGCACTCTTTCAAAAGGGGGGTTGGTTTCATTTTCCCTTTGAACTGCTCTCTTTGAAAAAATATTTTCCCGAGTGGGATTCTTGAAAGGGAATGAATTAATTGTATTGGGATATTTTTCGTTTTTGTTTCGCTGTTGTTGTTGGTTATTTGTTTTCCAATTTCTTATGGTTTTTGAGTGATAACTTTTTGGATGTTGGATGATAAACCAAGCGGTTGATGAGAGAGTTTTTTACTTCTCAGGCAGAGAGCGTATTGCTGTCTTTATTTATCCTGGGTGAGTGGCAACTGTGTGTGAGTTACGGTTTATGATTCCTTAACTGTGGCCAAATGTCTTTTGAGACTCCATCCAAAAGTTGTTGTTGTTGTTATTTTATTCATTCTAAATATGTGTTGTTACTGTTTCTATGCATTCATAAACATTTGATAAACCATGCTATAATTGTTGGCTTGTGGATGCACACAACACAATTTTTCTTTATTTTTCCCACTCATTTTGGTGTTTGTCAGTGTGGCCACTATGAAAAATTGACGTATAGCAGTGGTTTTGGCAGTGTTTTGAGTGGTTTATGTGTATGTTTGTATGAGTGTGTGGGAGCATTTCGTTTTGCCTTCTTGTTCTTAAATGATAAATTTTCTTCTGTACATGAGTTTGAATTTGTGCTGGTTAGCGATTAAGTGTTTGTGTTTTGGTTGACACCCCCACCTTTTTTTGTGTGATTCTGACAAAAAGCCACAACTCGACAACTGTGTGGAGTTCCGCAAAAGACACAAAAATTTTCTACATACAAACTACAAACTCTTTTAAAAATACTTCTGTTATGGGTTTTTTTTTCATTTTGTGGATGAAATTTTCTGACTTATTTATGTATTTGTATAAAGTAAAGTAATTGTGGGTATGTGGATGTGTAGGTTTTAATTTTTGCTGTTTTAGGCAGATTTTGGGGCTTGACAGCGACTGTTTTAAAGTAGTTGTTTATGTAGCCGACATATTATTACAGCAACTGGTTGATGTGAAGCAAAATATGAAAGAAAAAATTATCCATGTAGCTATTAATAACAAGCAAGACATTTTAATAGTTTTTTTAAACATAAACTTTTGTAATACAGCAATATTACCCAAAAACTGCACTCAAAACTGCGAAGACGTTTTGCTTGTCGGCAGAAACACCCAGAGCAACCTCGGACACTCTTGGTGGAGCACTTTACCAATTCATACATCGAGGCGCTCAATAATTAATAATTATTGATTGGACTTTTTTGCTTCCTCCAAATTTAGAAATATGTGTTATGGATTAACTTTAACTTCATATCTAGTAAACTATATGATTTACAATTGTTAATAATTTTAACCAGTAAAATCTTTCCCAATTTCTAGGAAGTAAAAATCGAACTAGAAACCCTTACAAAATTATTAGCAACTGTAATATGTTTTATGGTAAAATAGTTGTGATCAACCTTATTAAAGAAGACAAAAAAAAAAAGTTAAGTTGAAGACTCATTAGCTGGGGAACGTAGCAGTGCTACAATCATCGGCCCCTAAGCTGCTTTAATTTCAGTTCATAACCAGATTACATACTGTTTCTAAGCAGCAGCAGAAGCATATAGTAATTCTATTACCTGACTTCCATCAGCAAGCTATTTGTATCATCAAATTTTTCCCATTTAGCATTTTAATGACCAGTGTATTCAAATGTTTCTTCTAAAGAGCATAAAAGCCTGAAACACTCCTTGAAAATATGCTCTAAACAAACGAAATCGCTGATTTCGCTAAAAAAAAAAAAAAAAAATACTTTTATTTATTATAATTGCTTCGAATCCAGGTCATGACTATATTATATTATTAGGGACATATTCATAATAATTATTGTAAGTTTATTAAGCTCTTATTTGATGTATTTCTACGGAATATTTATCAAATAAACGTGTAATAAAACTTAAATAGTTTTTATGAATATGGGTGACATATTATGTTGTATATTATTTTTAAGCAGTAGCTCTTAACCATCCCATTACCTAATCTCTTTATTATATATTTAATCCATGGATAACATTTCGATTTTATCACTGCGTTTTTCTGCTTTATGCTGGGAACACAACTGGGGCGAATGACGAATTTTTCGCCGTAAAAAATAAAACACATTGGTGTATATGAAAATGCACACAGTCACAGCGTCGGGGGAAATTCGTTGCACGCCCAACCTCGTAATAGATTTATTTCTATTTCTTACGCCGGCGAACGACGAACAAATCAGTACCATGTGGCCATTTTGGTTTTAGTAAAAACAGTGAATTTTGACTTTAATAGGTTTTATTTTAAGAGCTAAGCTTTGACTTTTTGCATTTAAAATAAAAAGCCAACATATTAGATTATAAAACATGTTTGTAGTGTTAAATTTTTTGTTTTTGGTAATGCTAAATTTTTTAGCAAACAATTTTTTTAATATGGTCCCATCAGCTGTTCAACTATAATAAGATAAAATTAAACAATTGAGAATGAGATGTTTTTGTTCTTCGTCGTTATTGTGCTTCATACGACGAATTTACACAGCGAATTTTAACCGGCGTATTCGTCGTATTGGGCGAAATTCGTCGTTCGTCCCAGTTGTGTTCCTAGCATTAGTACACAATAAGCTATGAACTGGGTTCGAAGTAAATTGGGTGCTGGAGAGTGTCGCGGTCTACTATAAAGTTAAAATAATGCTTAAAATTCAAAGAACACATAAGTAAGTGGTCTTTGAAGTCAGGATTGAATGTAAAATAAATAAAAATTTAATTTTGCTCAAATTGTTTTCAACGCCAGGACTAAGATAGCGTTATACTTTCTCAGGACGATCAGTAAAATATACATATGATGGTTTCTTAGTCTTAGTCTTTCGTTTTTTGAAGATCTTAGGAGTTACGGAAAAAAATCTTAACTGTATTAAGATCGCAATGTGAGCTTTATTAATTGAGTCATGGAAATGTTTGTCAATTTATTTTATGAACTCGTAAGCACGTGCCACATAGAAAATATCCTCTGCCACATAGTTCATGATTTAGGCTAGAAGAATTAAGTCATTGCTCCATGTCACCAAAGCCCGTTTCATGGTCAAAATGTTATTCACTTTTACACATTTCTGAAACTCCGATTTAATTTTCAAAACAAATTAAAAACGTGAAAATATTCCACCCAATTCTTAATTCACGTGCTACGAAGCAATTACATGTCTTACTCGTGTGCTCTAAATCATTCACTTAACAAAAAATATCATATTAAATTAAATCTATAACTTGAGGCAGCTGCTCCATGTGAAACATAAAAACCATTTGATATCGAAACAATGCTGAAGCAGGCTTCCTTACTGAGATGATTGTTACAATTTCAATTTCTTCTTTCAATTTATTCTTTATTAATGGTTCTTTTTAGAGAAATTCTACATTTGAGCCTTTTTTAATAAGGATTTTAATTGTTTCAAAATGCGTCATAAAAAACATGTCATCGCTGGTTGCTGTATCTTTGAAAATGAAAAAAAAAATTAATTCAAAAGTGAGGCTTGTTAACACACCTGGATTAATGTCATGCCAACAAAAGAAAATGTAATTTTCTTGCTTCACAAAGAAAATCCATGTGCGTTTGTTGCATGTGTCTCTCGCTCCGTGTGTCTATCTGGCTGCGCCTTGTGTGAACGTTTGTCATGAATGAATTTTCAAAAAGTTTGCAACCACTATGGCGGTTGGGCCTTGCAACCAACCATTTTAAAATGTGTCACTGTTCGAGGGGTGTCAACGGCTTTAAGAACTGGCTCAAAATTTGTACCAGCCTTGGAGCGTTCTATTTAAATTTTCCTGGGACTATTGTAAAGTTAAGTAAATGCGAGTATTGGTTTAAATATCGAGTTTCGCAAACGGAAATTGAATTTTTTATAAAATACTTTAGTTTTTGCAAAGTTGTCGCTAATTTGCCTGTAAAAGTGAAACTTTGTTAGAATACAGATGAGTAGGAAAAGAAGTTGAGTGGTAAACGAATGCCAAAGTAAGGAAATAGTTCTATGCAATCAAACCATTATGCTAGTTAGCAATTCGAACAATAAAAGAGACAACAAAATGTAATCTAGAACAGAACAATATTGTCATTGCTTAGGTTAATATTGATTAGAAAGTGCGGGAGCTCTACTAACCGAGTGGCTGGGGCAGCAGTGCTAAACCTTTATGACGCTTAGCACAATCATAGTCCAAATGAGTGATGATGAGTAGCGTGGTGGCTGAGAGACAAGTAGCTGTTTGTCAGCCAAAGTGTTAAGGTTTGTTGTTTAAATAATAAAAATGAACCTGAGCATCATAAAAACTACAAAATAAAACGACCGCATTACAATTTTACCAAAAAAATTAAAATCTTTCTCAATTCTAAGGAAGCAAAATCAAACTAGAGCCCATTAAAGTAAGTAAGGATAGCAAGGTGCTATATGATATATCACCAAATGTTTTGGTATTTACTTTAATTCTACAATAGAAAGTCCTTTGCTGAATAACTCCTTCGTTTTACTAATTTTATCTGTGTATTTTATTATATTAATAAGTTTAAAATCTATATTCACTACATGTAATTTTTCAATGTGTATTTTTCTTTCTATTTCGTTGAAAAACCGCCATATTTTTTTTTTCATTGTTTTTAAAATTCACTGAAAACGCCATAAAGCAACGCACACTCATTAAAATTCATAAATTAAAAATCAAGTTTATCAAAAAATCACACGGGACTATATTACGCAAAATATACTTAAACCCTCCTCATACATACTTGGCGGAGAATGAAAACGCACACACACACACACATACATCAATTTAGACATACAAACTCTGAATTAATTTTAACAGAAATATGTACATACATACAATATATAACCCTTAATCAAACAACCAAAAATATAAAATACGTTATTATGTGGCATAGACACTCACTCGCTCGCACACACACAGTCACACACACAGCCACACACACACACACACACTTGCATTTTTATGATAATTGAACAAAAGTCTCTTACCAAAACCATGGAACCAAATGAAATTTGTTACTGTGGCAAATGTGTGTGCGTTTGTGCGTTGTATTTCCGCGTTACCCTTTTTGTTGTTGTTATTACATATTACTGATATTTCTTTGCGTTGCTGTTTTGCTGTTGGTGTTGTTGTTGTTGTTGTTGTTGTTGTTGTTTTATATTAAAACACATTATGAAGTATTGCTGTCATAAACACCCTTTGCATTTTTATTTTAGTTAGTAGCCGTCACAATACCAACTATGTGCACGCCAAATAAAAAAGGGGTGTAGATTTGTTGGTTGCCGGTTTGTGTAGCACGAAGAAAAAAAAAAGATGGTGGTGGTGGTGGAAGCGGTTGTTACTGTGGTTCACATTCAAGTGTTTTGCAGTACGAGTTTGTGTATTTGAAATATTTCTGGCTGAAAGCTTTCTCTGAAAAATAAAATCACACAGCAGCAACAAAAAAAACTGCATTGTATTTGACGCGTGCACATTTCTTATTTCATATTATAGATGATGTCGTATCATGCGTCGCCGTTATTATTTTGTTGTTGCCATATATACACATACATGTGAGGTTTATTTCAAAGTCTTACCGCGTCCATGGCAACGGTGGCCATAAAGTGAAAACGTGTTCCCTTTTCCGGTAACTTTGCCATATCCTGTTGTTTGTTGTTATTATTGAGTTTTATTTCAACATATCGAAAAAAAACATAAAAAAAACTTAGGGATGACGCTACACTCTTAGAAATTTCACAGACTCTAGATCTGCAATGGGAAAAAGTAGGCACTAATAAGTAGAAGATATAGAAGAGATTAGACTTGCCGTGCCGACGGTCTCTGCAAATCAAAATAATATGCTAAGGGACTTTAACAAACAAGTTCCCAAATATTGCTCATCTGGAGAAATAATTACGTGGCGTTAAATTTGGGCTCCCAACTCTGCTAAAAAGTTCCCAAATATTGCTCATTTGGAGAAACAATTACGTGGCGTTAAAATCGGGCTCCCAACTCTGGCTTACAGATGACTGCAAATAGGAGGATGGCAGTGCTGGCTCGAGAATAGTTGGACCTAACTTCCAGAAAGTGACTGCAATGACTTGTCAAAGAGGAAATGTTTACATAGAACTATATTCAGAGACGACATATTCATCTTCTCTGATAGTAAGGGCGCTAACATCTTACACAGAGCGAAAACTTCCTAATAGATTCAATAAGATTTTCTCTTTGAAACGTTTTAGGCTGAGGGGTATCCCAGCAGAGAGAAAAGAAAATTTTTCTATGGGTATTTCTTATTATTTACATGTTGCAAATCTTATTAATTGTCTCAACAAGAAAAACACATAAAACCAAGAAGAAAACTTGTTACTCACGTTTGTTTTTACTCAGTTTCCGATTTGCATGGTACCAAAAAAAAATTCTATAGAGAAGAACTTATTGATTATATTAGGTTTTCTTGTAAATTGCATACAATAAGGATTTCTTATTGATTTTATTAGGTTATCCTATTAATTTTTCCCTATTGGTTTTATTAGTTTCCTATATAAACACATGTAAATCATCTTTTTTATTTCATTAATTGTTGTTTTTTCAATAAGGTTTTCCCATTTAAAATAATAAGGAATCCTTCTTGAAAAAAACCATAGAGATATCTTATTGATTTTGTTCTACTTTATTAGGTGCTTTTTTCTCTGTGTACTCACTCTAATCAAGGCTAGTTTAGGAATGCTACAAACTTTTGTGGGTCCTATTCTTGTGGAACAGATTAGTTTTCATATGGATTCCAGGCCACAAAGTTGCACAGCGAAAAGGCCGACTGCTTAGTCAAAAGAGGTGCTGTGACCTCCTTTATAAACCCTGAACCGTTTTAAGGACAATATTCTATGGCAATGGGAGCAGCAAAGCCTTGCTAACTATTGGAGAACCCTAAAGAGCAAGCATGCCGCTGAGTCCCGGCAGAGTGCAGTCTGACCGTATTGTAAACTTCAGCAGAGAAGATATTAGACTATATATAGAGGACTAGTGACGGGGTACTGTAACCTATACTACCATCTCAATAAACCGAAATTGTTAGGTAGTGATTTCTGCAGACTCTGTATTAAGGAGAAGAACACAGCGAAGCATACCCTTTAAAAATGATCCATTACATATATATGCAAAGCTACATAGCTGGGTGCTTGGTTGTTGGGCCCAAGAAACTTTGGTAAAATCAAACCTGCCGCTGTAATGAGATATGCTAATAGTTTAAGTCTTGCTATACAGGGAAAAGTGGGAACCAAATGGTAATAATATCAATAACTGCTCATCATATGTCGCCTGCTTTCGTTCAGTGTATTTTATTTTGCGAATGTGAGACATCCTGGAAAGCGTGTGCTTATAAGGTGTTTTTTTTTTTAATAGCAGGGTTGATTTTGCGTGTGCTTATTTTGCCCGTGTCCTTGTGAAATTTTAACAGAACTTAGATAAAAAGTTTGATATTTTTTTGTTGTATTCGTTTTTTTTTTTTTAACAGTTCAAATAAAAATTGTAGCCGGCAAACTAAATGAAATTATTGTAATGCTCTTACAATGAACAAACCAAGTACTCTCACGGGATTTTTGGCAAGACATGATTTTTTATTTTTAACTTCCTTGTGAGTCTGGTTAAAAAGAGAAATACATTTACCGTTGAGTAGTAGCAAACGAATGTCAAAGAGTATTTAAAATTTAAATAATTAAACAGTGAGTGAGTGGTTGTGCGAAGCCAGTGCTGCCATTGAAGAATTTGTAGAATATTCGTATATACGGTCTTCGTACCGGAAAAAGTTGTCCAAAACAATTGTATTTTAATGTAACTTTATAGACCAGCTTTTTGCTTTAAAACTGTTAATTGCGGTATCGGGCTTGGTATGTACCCCAGCCAATAATTTTTTAATATTATATATGTGATTAAATGTTATTCACTACAATTTTACCACTTAAAAAATCTTCTTCAACTCTGAAAAAGTAAAATCGAATTAAAAGTCCGTTAAAGTAAAAAATTATTGTAATTTAGGCACACCCTTTGACATCGTCCTTTAATTTTTTGAATACTGTGCGGCCATTTGTAGTCTATTGATTAGGTCGTGTTCAATGTTGGTAAGTAGTTTTGGATGCATACTTTTCTATCTGCAATCAGTTTTGGTTTTAACATAAAATTCAAGCTATGACTTTCCCATCCCTGACTTTTGTCTACTAAAGTTCCACTATTTTCAAACGTAAATAAAGACACTTTAACTTCATTGGACTTTTGCTTAAAAACAATTTATTTTCTGTTTTCGAAACACAAACAAATAACATTTCATATAAAATGTAATCGAAAGCCCAGGTATGGTAAGTCGTTTCCATTTATTTTTCTTGTCGAGTTCGCGTTGTACATGATTGATTCATTTACTTATAAAAATAAATGGTTTTTAGCAAAGTTTTTGTAAAATAAAACCGACTTTTTTGCATTTGCGAATGAACGCCATTTTGGTGGGCAGAAAGTCATAACTATAATTTTGTATCCGCCCCAAAACTAGGATAAGAACAAAATTATGTGTATTTCAAAGTTTTAAGCAACAGTGTTTGAAGCTTGATGATCGGATTACAAATGGGGAGAAATGATTAAAAAACAAAAACGGCGACGTTGAAGGGAGTGGCAAAAAACGAAAACTAAAAATGTTTGACACTGTCTCAATTAATTTCAATCCTGGGGTTGAGGCTGAACTGTTTTTCTGAGAACCCTGATATACAACAACAATGCTACGAATCGTGAGGATTTTTCCATGAAATCTTTAACCCTTAAATGCTCACTGTGCCGCCAAAAAATTCGTTTAACAAAGGATTTAGATAAAATTAGTTTTATGTACATAGTTTGATATTTGACGAGTGCCGGAACTCGGCCCTTAGAGTGGAAGTTGGTCTCAACACAAGCACGTGTGAGTTTTGTACGCTACATTCGGACCATGCGTCGAGTCTTGGGCAAACATTGTAAGACTTTTCTGTAGGAAAAAAAATATTTTAGTATTTTATTACTATTTTTTTGTATACGGAAGTAGTTAAACACAGTCCTTTTTAATGTTAATTACACCGATTTAGTTCTTCTTTATATGCGCCGTGTGCCCAATAGGTAGTCTCCCCCCCCCCCCCCTGCAGGGCTTTCCCCAACTAACAACTGGATTGCAACGTTGACCCAACATTTGGATAATTCTGAATTTTTTCAAACAACCAAAGTATCGTTGAAAAAAGTTTGATATTCGAAAAGTTAAATCTTGCAGTTTGCTAAAACGGCAACACTGTGGTGTACACACATGTTCATATAAATAAGAAACCAGAATTATTAAGAGAAACTATTGCAGAAAAAACAAAAGCAAAACGAAATTGGAATTGTGCACGCTTAGAATAAACTTTTATATGTGGTATTGGTTTGAGAACTTATCTCAGGCCCCTTTTGCTTTTTGAAGTGCCTTTTTTTCACTATTTCAAAAGGGGTTGAAAATTGGGTTGTTTATCTGGCCAAAGGGATGAATGAGTTTTTGCGTATGTGTGCAAATTTGTGTTTATGAGTTTGGTTTCACTTACGGTTTGTTTTTTGGGTTGCTGATGTGATAGTTGTTGCTTTTGATTTGGTTAGCCGTTATTATTCAAAGGATAATATTATAGCGCGTTACTCCTCCTACTCCGGAAGCAGCCTGCATGCTACCCTTAATAGAAAGCAGAAAGTGTTTCAGAAAAAACAAATTTCCTAAAACTTGTAACAATTATATTTTGATCTTAGATTTCTGATTTTATAATACATTTATTATTCTTTGTTTTTATCGTCTTCCCGTTAAGCTCTATATAAAGCTGTATGCAACAGCAAAGCCAAAAGAAAGCTTCGATTGACCGTTAACTGTTTTTATTATAAGCTCCCAGTTTTTTTTTTGTAGTTTTTCATTCTTCCTTTGCTTCAACTTTTTGATGAGTTTTTTTTACTCGTTGTTGTATTTGCTATAAATTTTTGCTGGAGCTCTATCTGATCTGAGTGTGGGTGTGTGTGTGTGTATGCATGGGCTTTGTGTTAACCATTTGTATGTTTTTGTAGTGTAATTTTTTGTTGTATAGATATATTTTTTTTACATGTTTGTGATTTTTAGTTTGGGATTTTCCGCGGCATTTTTGTGGCCTTTTTTCTGGTTAACCGTTGTTGGTCACATCCAACACATACAATTACCCATACACTTGCAATTCACACACATCGTTGCAAATAATTGTATTGACAATATACATATTTGTTATTGTTATAAATAAGTAGAAAAAAAATTATATTTAAATAAACTTTGTCAACATTAAACCGCTATAAAAATATTGACCAGACCAAAAATACTTGATTAACTGTTGTGATAATTTTTTATTATTATTATTATTATTATTTATTTTTTGTACAAAAAGAAAAAGCAAATAACATTTTTCACACTTAGTTCATTAAATGGTGATGCGTGCATGCAGTTTATTTGGGATTTTTATTAATTGAAATTTGAGGTAAAGCTGTTATAAATATGTTCATAATATAAGCAACAGCATATTAAACAATTTTATAACACATATGTATACATATATTTATAGGGAAATTTTTGATATTAAGATTGTGACAGAATAAATGTTTAAAGTAAAGACATGGTTGCATTGACAAAACTCAGCCATCGAAAGAACGTGACCACTATTTTATTGCTGCCACTCATCTTGGGAATATACATGCATGCGCAAACACATGCATACATCATTAAACCACACCAACAAAATTATAAAAATATTAAATTTTGCACAAACATATTTAAGGTTAGGTTTGCTCAGTGAGCCAATAAAAAAGTAAAGGAAGATAATTATGGAATCCTTAAATATCTTTGCAAAAGCACAACAAATTTACTCTGGATTCAAAATAGCTTTTTAGTTGTATTTAACGCAAATTAAGTTCAGCAACAAAGTAGTGGTCACGTTTTTATTATTATTGAAAATGGGAAAATATTAGTTTGTATATGGCCGTGCTCTAGTATAGGTCAAAAAAATTTACTCTTTATTCTCTATTAAAGCCAAGCTCACCCGTAATGTTAGCAAAATAATGACATGACATACGTGACACAACACAGAAGTCATTTTGAGAAGTGGCATGTCAAAACGTTTAAAGGCATATTACTCCAAGAACGAATTCCATATTATTCGACCAAAGATCTATTATTGGGAATAATGTGTAAGTCAGGGGCTTAAGTAACGTGCTCGAATAAATGCTGTCACGTAAGCTATGGCTTTGTTGTTTATTTTGTCTTTGTTTTACATTATTATTAATCGATAGCTCAGTCGATCACGTATACGACCAGAGCTCAAACTAATGAATTTTAAATTATAGTTCTAGTTATTATATGAATCTTAATTGGATCAAGTTGAACTCTTGGCTGATCAGTTTTTCACTCATTAGTATCACTTAAGTAAGGAAAAGTAAAAATCGAGTGTTAACGGAAATAACATAAACTTTGTTAAAAACAACAATGTTTTGTTTATTATTTGATTGCCATATATAGAAATATAACCGTATTTAGATTTTCATGACTAGTAACAACAAAATGATCAAACTGTCACAAAAACTCTTTGTGCGGTGACCAAAAATGGTTTGCAACATTTCAAGTAAAAATATCACAACCTTTCGCATCGTCATAGACAACATAATATTGTTGTCACAACCATATGTGACAACAATATTATACAATATATGACTTTGTAGAATTACCATAAAATGCTGCGCTAGTTTTTGACCAATTTTTAGTGCGGTTTTTTGTTCGTTGACCTTGTATTGACACTCTTATGCCTGCATCATTAACAAAATTCTACATAATCTCAAATTTAAAAAAAAAAAAATTCTTCAAATAAAGGCCTTCTTTATAAGAACTAATTTCCAATTCGTATATAAAAATATAAAATTTTTTTCATCTTCATGCAGTGTCAATAATTTATGATTGGACAAAAATTACTGCAAAAAACATCACTTGCATTTTCGTTGTTCTGCTTCAATTCCCAGAAGGGAAAAAACGCATAAAAATTGCCATAAAACACGCTCTAAAAATCTAAATACGCTGTCTAGGAAAACAAAAAGTCCGCTTACCAAAGTCGTGCAAAAAAACTAAACTAATTTTTGTGGCCATTTAAATTCTTATAACTAAAACGCAGCATGGCTGTTTTAGAAGAAGCGATCAAAAATATTAGACAGTTGGCAAAAATGTTTTGCTACAAATTCTTAGGTAAATCGTAAATTTTTCATTGTTTTAAGGATGCTGAAAATTTTTTGAATAATTCACAATAGTATTACACAACAGAAATAATATAATTTATGACTAAAAATAGCTTGTAATTTAAACGTTTAAAAATGTCTTAAAACACTACAAAGAGAGATGCAGGAAACAATTCTTAAGAATTGTGTTGCAAAATGGGTCAAACATATTTGCCATAATTTTTTGTTACAGTTTTTTGTTTTCTTTTTGTGCTCTTAGGTTTTGGTATCAGTGAAATTTTTACGGCTGAAAAAAATATTACGCAATTTTTTCGCGTTAAAATGACCTGTATTATATTCACCGCTTGAATTTTATGAGCAGCGGCTTTTTTCTCTAAATTTGCATGAAAAATAGATTTTTGCTTAAAAAGAAAATTTCAAACTTGGTATTTCATTATAATTATCTTATTGGCAGTTGTGTCTTAATGATGTAAAGTTGTCCTTGGAAAATTGTGTGGGCTAGCAGCAGCCCAAAAAAATAAATACAAGGCCAGTGAACAAAAAACTGCTCTAAAAATTGGTAAAAAAACTGGATCAATGTTAAATGACTTTGCTGGGTTTTTTAAGCGTAAACCCACCATAAAAATGATGGCAATAAGATAAAGAAACCGAGTTTTATGTTTTTTTTTTTGGTAAACGAATATTTAACACACTTTTTGTAATAAAATAAAACATAAAAGGTAAGTGACAAATAAGAGGCTGTTGGAGACAACTATTTGTTTATGGGTTTTTTTATTTAAAAAAAAAAATTTTCATTTATCCTTTTATTTTGCTTTTGTTCGGAAGAGGAAGAAAAATTTACTGTGCCTAGAAGCACGCAAGCTAAATGCCAGTCACCATCAAAGGCGCATATCTATTGCCACAAACTAAACTGGACATTTATTTTATTTCAAGGAATGATTCAGTAGGGAAAAGATGGCATTTAGGCTACGGGAGAGACCGCATTGCTGTTAAATGGTCCTGGTCTTTGGGCTGTGTAATCTGCCTAATGGATAACGCTATCTCGGTGATATCTCGCCTTACTGTAAGGTTCAGCTACGATATTTGGGCGGGTTTCATATAATTGGAATCAACATCATAACACTATATCACTATAATGTTATTTACTATCATTAAGCATAGGAAGCGAAGTGCAATGCATATTTCGGCTTTTTAGAGAATGTAGAGTTTTATATATGTATTGGGATTTTAAGACAAAATATTTATTTTCAGGTTTTCGAGTTTAGCGTTCCTTCATCTTCTCACTTATTATTAATTAATTAATATTAATTTAGCTTGGCAGCTGAAATTTATGATTTACAATCCTAAATTATTTTATCGGGCTTTAAGTTCGATTTTACTTCCTCAGTATTGATAAATTTTTTGTTGTGGCGAAATTGTACCGCTGAACATTTTTAAGGAGGCCCACAAGAATAAAGTGGAAGACCCCAGCCAATAAGTGTATACCCCATCAGATAAGTCCTCAATTTTACTTTTCTTGCCTTCTTTAAAAATGTAGATCACTACAATTTAACCAAAAAAAAAAAAAAAAAATCTTTCTCAATTCTGAGGAATTAAAATCTATCAAAAATCCCCATAAAATAATTAAGAGCTAAAAAGTTTTTTATTTCATTAAAAATCCAACGTTTTTAAGCATTCATTTTAACCTTATAGTCGAACCATATGATTTACAATTGCTAATAATTTTATCGGGCTTGAGTTAAATTTTTTTATTTCTTAAAAGCTTAGAAAGATTTTATCACAGAAAAGTCTTTCTCAATTTTGAACAAGTAAAAAGTTGAACTCAAGCCCGATGAAATTATTATTTATCCAACGTTTTGTTGGGATTTCGTAATAATTTCTGGAATCTGTTATTCATTATAAATCTCGCAGTATCAAAACACTACAAATAAAAAATTTGCAATTTAGTCCTCTTTTTTTGTTGTTCTTACATAAAATTATATTATATTTTAACGCAGCAAGAGGACTCACTACATAAATGATATGTACATTTGTATAAATACACTAACTGGCACGTTGCTGGGGCCCTTACAATAGTTTTAAATAGTATTCATTCCACAACCATGTCAAACTTGACTTTGAGAACATATAAGTGTTCTCCTGTTACTCAAATACTTTTTCAAAGAGTACAAATAATATTTCTAAAATCGCTTTACAATTGGGCGGGTGGCATATTAGAAAATTTACTGTTTCCAATTGACGTTTTCGAAAACGCCAAGCGTTTATTTTACTGAGAAACGAGAAATAGTTTGAAAAATCGACTGACACTTGGTCGAGTTGTCTAAAAATATTTCTTTTTAATTTCAAAAATATTATATATGTTTATTTTGTCCTCAACTACTTTCAAAAATTGCCTGCAGACGTATTTCCCACCAGCTACAATGAACATCCTTTCCAATCAAATGTGCACAAAAACTACTCCCTCTTTCCTCCTCTCCAAAACCTATTCCGGCATCATAGCCATGCATTAATGGTGATCGTCCCCTAAGTACTGGTCCAAGTTAAAGAAAAAAAAAAAAAAAAGAAAGCAAAAGCATTTGAAAAAATATAAATTTCGAAAAAAATGTTATGCTCATTTTCCTACTTTGAAAAACAAAATTAATTTTGAAGATCGATTTATAAACGATTGAGCCATTCAAAAAGCAATTTCTTTCGGTTTCTATATGCTCATTTTACTGCAAAACTCTTTCAAAATAGCAAAGTTATTTCTAATAAAGTTAATAAATAAACGTGTTATTTAGAATAAAATTTTTTCGATTTCAAAAATGTATCGATTTTTAACCTTGAAAATCCGTTGATAAGCGACTGAGCTGTTCATAACAAAATTTTTCTAGGTTCGCAGCAAATTTGATTGCTGACGTGCGACGTGCTGATCGTGAATCAGCCATAGCTGGGGTACACCCAGTAAGTCTTCGACTTTACTTTTTGTGTATTCTTCAAAAATTTTGATTACTCAAATTTTATCAGAAAAGATAATTTTCAGTTTTCAGGAAGCAAAAATCATACTAGAAAGCCCGAAAAATTATTGACAAAATTTTTCTGATTTTGAAAAAAAAAATTGGTTCAGAAAAAAATTTTGAATTTCGAAAAATTTCTATATCCAAAAATTATGACTTTGAAAAAAATTTATTTTATTATTTTATTAACAAATGGTTCTAAAAAGCAAAAAAAAAAATTATTTTTTGAAAATCAATTCGAATATTATTTATTCGATTTCAAAATATGGAAATAATATAATATGTATATTTTTCATTAGATATAGAAAATATATCCGAGTAATCGACCCAGTAGCCTTTAGCTTATAATAATAATGCAAAGATCACTGATTCAGTTAAAGTTAATTAATGCTAGCAGAGCGGTTTAAGCGGAAGTTAGGAATTGTGAAATTTAGCACGTTCAAAGTTTATGGGAGTACTGATGAAGCGTGCTTCAGATTTTCTTTGCTTACTTAATATTAGTAAAAATAACAATCAACCTGGGCAATTAAGAATTATAGAAATAAGTGTAGATCAATATAATTAAAAAAATATAATTAAATCGTGATACAAAACGTTGAGACTTCAACAAGTTTTTTTTGTTGAGCTGTGTTTTCAAAACGCATTTATTATGTATATTTTAGTGTATACATGGCAGAGATCTCCTGCTATTTTTATTGACTCCATACCTTTCGCATGAAATATACCACTGTTGTGCTGCAAACACATCTATAAATAAACAGTTTTTTAAAAAACCCTTCATTAAGCGGAAAAATTAAAAAAATAGCATACTACATTGAAAGAATTTTTCCGCAATGATTTTTCTTCAGAAGCAATTTAATATTCGCTTAATATTAAGCAATCCTTTAACTTCGAGACGTTGTAAAATATTGGTAGTTGGAGTCACAGCATTGTTTTTTCCCATCAAAAGTTTTCTCTGGAAACTACACCTCTTTTTTTTTTTGTGGAACAAAAACATTATTTGTCCATTACCCTTTTTCAGCTGAAAAATCCTTCACTTAAAAATCCTTTTCCTTAAAATTCTGCAAAATTACTTTAAAAAAAACTCATTTGCCAGCTTATCATGCAAAATTTAATGAATTTCCGCTTTCTGCATGTATGTATGTATGTGTTTTTTCTTTGTTAACTGCTGCTTAAAATACGCTGAAAAACCTGAAGAGAAAGAGTCAAAAAGTGTCTGTGCAACATCAGCTAAAAAACGTAATCATATATAATGTTGCGTTTTGTTAAACAAACCATAAAATTTTTATAATTTTTTCTTATCCCTTTTTCTGCTGTGTGCAAATTACTTAACTCTACACCTTTGGAAAAAAGAAGAAAAAAAAAAACAGACGGCTTAAATACATAAAACAACAACACTTTGGCACCTTTATGGTTTTAGGTTGTTATGTCCTTGTCGCAATCATAAAATTGATGCTGCCAACGCGAAACTGTGCAAAAGTTTTTCTCGTTTTTTGTAGTGAACAACAACAATAAGGCAACTCATTATACATGAGTGAATCCTTTTATTTACCACTTTCTCCGGGAATATTTTACTGCTTCTTTCGTTTAAAAATTAAGAGAAAAAAAAAATACATACATATTTTTATATTTATTACGAGTTTTATTTTATATTATGCTTTTGTCGTAATGTTGTTCCTTTACTTTTGTTGTGTATTTTGCTTAAGGTTTATAAAACTACAAGCACACAAACTCAACGGCAAAAGTGAAGGAGTTGTTGCATAAATGCGCAGTCATAAAATCCTTTCATAATTTTATTCATTTTGTTTTTCCATTTCCAAACGTTAGCGGAATTTGCAATTACTTTGTGTTACAACAAAAACACCAGCCGTAAACACAACAACAACTCCATTGTTGTGTAATTTTACTCAAGCCATAGTAAATGAATGCACGCAACAAAATAAAGGACTAGAAAAGGAGTACCGGGGAAGTGTTTGAATTTCTTTTTAGGAAACATGACATTTGAGTTGTCAGAAAAAACTTAATACGGGTTTTTCCAAAAAATGAAAACATTGACCTGACCTTTTTATTTGGCAATCTGCTTATAATTAATAGTATCTCTGCCTCGTCCAAGTGTTTGTGAAAATCTATATTAAGAAAATACAATTTAATAAAGTATATTTCACCTCAGCATCAAATTTTTAGATAGCTGAAAATGGAAAATCTTTTGGGGAGACTCGTCAATTCCTAAGATAAGAGGTAGAGAAATTTTCGCAGCATATGTATGTATGTATGTATATAGTGGCAGCCAATTAAAACGGAACCCAACTTCTTGTAGATTTCATGTAATTTATTCAATTTAATAATATCAACTACTAAAATATATATTTGATTCGTCTTTTCTTATTTCATCATATAACTAAAAGAAAGTGTTTTTTTTACATTTATTTATTTTTCTTTTTCAATAAATTCTTGGATTAAGCATTATTTTTGTGTGAATATGGATCTGCATATCAAAAAAAAATTCGTTTTTTTTTTAACTTAATTTCAGTTTTGTTGCATATTGGAAAAAGAAGTTGCATTAGGGATCCTAGCTCATTTCTTTCTTCCTCAATACTGTTCTTGTATGATTAAATAATTTAAATAGATTTTCTTCACACTTTGACAGGCCCATTTTTTTCTCTCTAATATATTTTATTGCAATTTATTCCCAATAAAAATATTTAGTTTAATTTCCAGTTTCAAATTCAGCTTAATGGTTGAATTATCACCCTCAGGACCAAGGGCATTTCGTGCCCAAATGCTGTAAATTAAAGAGTAGTAAATAAGTATTTAAAGCAGGTTACTTTTTGCTGTTTCAGTTAGCTGTATAAGATAATAGCGGTATTCAGCGTTTGGTGCGTTTTTGGTTGCGACTATTTGCATTTGCGATTATTTTGCAAACTGATATTGAGCACCTTTTTTAACAACTTTGCAAATTTAATTGTACTCCAAATAACAGCTGATAAATTAATACCTCTATATTTTCTGTGTTCTCTAAATAATCTAAAACGATTTATATTTTTTCAGATGACCGCTTTTTATTAGATTTTTCACGTTTTATTTTTTTTTTGTGGTAATTACTGCTGGCTCCATTTCTAAAATTTTTTGTTTGCTTTGTTTTAAAATGTCAGCTGTTCGAGTGTCAGTGTTGTAAACGCAATACTCATACGAAAAAAAGCAACACGTAATTAGCGGTGCGTAAATGCAAAAATATTGCGAGTGCAACCTTTTATATTTTGTTGTTGGGCTGCAAAGAAAAAGCAACGATTTCTTGCATTCGCACTTACATTTGCACCAAATAATGAACTGCGCTAATATGTCTTAGTCTTATGTTTACTCAATAACACATGGAAGCTGCTCTTATTTTTGCAAAAGGCGGTCAATGTCAAATTTATTTTTAGATTTGTGAACTAGATGTCTGTAGAATACAAGTGAACAAGCCACGGAGTGATATACTCGCCAAGAACGCAGAATAGTCGTGCCTATGATGATCAAAATCATTATGAGCGATGAGGCTCATTTCCACCTCAGCGAGTAGGTTAACAAGTAGAATTATTGCTTCTGGGGCAACGAAAATCCACGAGCGATGAACGAGCAGCCATTACACCCGCTCAATGTGGCTGCGAATATCCACGAGTGATTCTTGAGGAGCCAGTACATTCACTCAAAATAGCTGTACGGTGCACTGTTTACGTTGGAGGAGTCATCGGGCCATTTTTATTTTTTCGAGGACGCCGATGGTCAAACGAGAACACGCTATAGGGCCATGTTAACCGAGTATTTCTGTCGCAATTGAATGAAATTAGGTCTGGGGGACGTAATTCCAATAGGACGGAGCAACGGCACACACGGCGAGAGTCACAAATTATATTCTGGACGCCAAACAACTTCGAATGACTTTCATTTAAATTAAGGCTCAAATAATTAATATTACTGTTACGCAATGATAAACAGACTTAGCGCTTGCCATTCACAAATGTAGTCGTGATTGTAACACACTTCATACTCATGTGCTAAGTAACTCATACTTTCATGTTATCTAATGCTTAAAAAAAAATCCGTTTTCGTTTCGTCAAGAAATATGAACCTGTTGCGTTTAATCCTTCAGTTAAAATGGCATCCCGCTAGTCTGCCAACAGAAAGCAAGATCATTTAAATGACAATTGAAAACAAACAATAATCACAGGGCATGACAAGGAGGTCTAATAGTAGTGCCTCGAACGTGTTCAAACTGAAATTTTTATTGAGCATTGAAATATTTGACGTATAAAGGGTGATGCCTTTTTTTAATTTTTTTCTTTTTTGCATTCATTGTTTGTGCTTAGGAAATATTACACTATTGTATTGCTATCTTCTCAAATTGCTCTAGAAAATTTATGCCTAAATCTCTAAATTATTCTAAACAAAAGTTAATGTATAAAAGCAGAAAAAACTACAATGTAAAATAAACATGGCAAAATGTTGATGGCAGTACTCGTACTAGCTCAAAGCAGTTCTCTATTTCTTCTGTTTGTGACACAAGGCGTCTAGTGAAAAGACTACTTTTTTTTGGAGTCTGTTCAGTAATAGCTTTAAATCATACTTTGTCCTAAAAGATACGTGGCTAAAAATTACTTCTCTGTGCTTACGTTTATTTACGAACAATCCTTATGTACTACTCTTCAAGTATCTTAGAACCATCATAAGTCGTTGCTTTCTGCAATGCAGAAACGGCAAATAATTTTTTTAGAAAAAGCTGTAAAGTAAATATTTCCTTATTTCTTTATTATTGGACTAAATTCGCTTTGCAAATTTTTTTATGGTTTATGGTTTTTGATTTTGCAGAGATATCTCTGACAATGCTTTAAAAATCTTTAACAGGAAAAATGCTGGTATTGTTAGGGTCGCCTTTAGTACAATGGTACCAATTGCCGTAAAGCTAAAAATTGTGCTGCCGTCAGACTTTGACTACAGTTTTGGGAGGTTCACGATCACCACCACAAACGCTAAGAACTCATTTCTTTCAAAACCTGGCTCCTTATTCTAAAGTTTCTCCTATTGTTGTGTTGTTCTCGTCTCAATGCACAAAACAACTTCAATTTTAATATTTTCCAATACCAAGTTTTTTTTATTAAAGCGAGATCTAAATAGTTCACCTGCTATGAGTACATGTTCTTAACCATGTGAATGTACTCGCAACATGCACACGTACGTGTGCAACTGGGTTTACATTTAATCCATTTGTTTAAAAATGTTACGCTCAGTTTCAATTATTAACCATCGCACATTGAATCACATGCTGGCCATCAACTGGCGTCTTCTCAAGCAGCAAGACACCCAAAAGATGTTGACCTTTTAAGACAAAATATTTCGCCTCACACATCCTCTCGCATGAATTTGCTTTAAATAATTTGTCAATTTTGGCAAGAAATGACCACCACATTGAAATCTGTTAAAAGTGTGTAAAAAGGAAACGTAAATCACCAGGATAATCCTTTGACTTTTAAAATATTTTCAAACAAAACGAATACAGAAGCTTCCCCGTCATTAACGTTTGCAAGTCAAAACGGGCATAGAAAATTCAAATATCCAAACAAATGCTGAGGCCTGGCTGCCTTCAGCTTTAATTTAATTTAGAAACTCAAAACAAAAGAAGGTTTTTCTTATAATCGTGTTGCAAAAAATTAAGACCACAAAAATATTTATTTGACAAAATGTGCAGAGTTGTCTGAGCGACTGAAAGAGCAGGTTTTTTTGTATTTTTTTTTTGCTTTTACTCGGCTCCCTTTTAGGGTTCCATACTCTTTAGATTGAAAACGAACCCTATTACTGAGACTTTGAGTGTGTCCGTCCGTCACAGTGTCTATTCTCCAAAACGGTAGGTGCTTGACAACTAAAACTTTCGCAGGACATATAGTTATTCTGCCACTACAACAACAAATACTAAGAACAGCATATCTGGCTTCTACAACAATAAATACCAAAAACTCCAATACATGCGGGCACCCTTTAGCTTGAAATTTTGCTGTAACTTTCGACCCGTAGGAGACAGAGACCTGAAATTTTCATCTGGTCTCTAGAGCAGCAAATACTAAAAACAGCAACAACGCAAAAGCATGTACGAGGCAAGCTTCGTATGCTAAATAAAATGGGTTAAGACACTTGCGCGGTAGGACGGAAGTCTTGCTGTACGAGTCAGTCTCGCACTTGGCTGAATTTTCTTTATTTAGTATAAGAGTTAAAAGTGAACGACTTGCATCGTTCCGATTTGCGTCGTTTCGATTTGCGTCGCTTTTTAAAACTGGAAAAATTCGATTTGCGTCGTTGCGATTTCAAGTGGCGTCGTTTTGAGTTGCGTCGTTTTGACCCCGATTTGCGTCGATTCGATTTGCATCGTGTTGATTTCGATTTGCGTCGCTAAATACGGTTACATTTTTTACTGCATCATTGTGGATAACCATTATTAGCATATGTAGTGTAGTATGTATTTAGCATCTTGAATTCATTAGTTTTTACAACTAGTGGCAACAACGATCGTCACCTGTACGTTAAGAAATTTTCAGATTGCGTGAAAAGTGGTTATATAAGTGGTGCTAAAAGCAGCTGTCTAGTTATGGTAACAATTTAGTGTGTGATTCACCAGAATATGCCTTAAGGACGTAAAACATGAGTCATTTTTATGTTTTCTTTTCTTAATTTATGGTTTTGTTATTTCTTTATAATATATATAAATATTTGTTGAAGTGAATTAAATAAATAAAAACGTACTCATTCTAGTATTGTATTGATGTATTTATCAAAAATACATCATTTTTGCTTTGTTTTAAATATTTTCCCCAACAAATTAAATTTCAGTGCATTTATATAGAAAAAAGTGATTCGATTTGCGTCGCGTTTCTCCGGTCCCCATTAACGACGCAAGTCGGGGCTCTAGTGTATATGCTTTTTTGTTTTTCTTCGTATATTTTTGTCAATATTTCGCTATCCTTTTCAGGCTAGACTTCGTCATCGGAATATGGACAAAAATATAAGGAGAATTTTAAAAAACATATGTATAACAAAACGAGCTTTAACCCAAGAAAATACTAATTTTAAATTTTATACAAATTTAATTTCCTTGATAATGAGTGCTACTGCTGAGTTTTCGAAAAATATTTTCCGAGCTTAAGAAAAATTTAGCAGCTCCTCATAAATGTCATAAGTCGTGTTTGAAGCATTTACACACCAAGACAGCACATTTATAGTTGCTGGCTTAAAATAACTTAAAATTATTCGCCTGATTTGTTTTACACAAAAGAAAAAGAAGGCTGTATTTAAAAGTTTCCTAAAATGTAGTTTGTTACTTTTTAATAACAATTTCTATAAACATGATATTAAAACATTTAATCTATAGATTATTCCCACCCCTTTCTTTCCCTTGGGTCATCCTGTGCTTATTTCCGTGAAGATTATTTAACTCTTGCCGCATTTAACTCATGTATTATTTAACGCTCTCCTCGCCAGCACGTGTAAAACCAGCAGACTTGAAATTAAGTTACACACAAAATGCATCAAATCCTTTAGACAAACTCATTCTCGATATAAAACCTTATCATTTATGTTATTTACAAAATCTTTTCCCAAATAAGTATCGTTCGTATAAATTATATTTAAAGCATAAATGTGTGTGAATAAAATCTTAATCCTTTCATTTTCGTAGTAACCAGAAATCGCTTCCAAAAAAATAAATCTACTAATAAATTATCTAGATTGACGAGTAATAGATTTCTTCCCTTTTCGCCGAATGAATGAGGAATTAAATAGACCAAGTGAAAAAATATTGACAAAGCGTTTATGATTAAGCGTTTTATGAGGCAATTTTCAACACCGTACCAAATTTAATGTGGGAAAGGATTCAACCTTGTATTCATTTATTAACCCCTTTTGCCAACTGTTAAGAAAGAACAAAACTTTCTATTGCAACTTCCCCAACATGACAAGCAGAAGTTTTGTTGGAGGAGTATTTGAAGGAAATGAAATAAAAGTGTGTTCGCGTAGAAATTATTTTAAATTCCTGGTTGTGAATTAATTATGAGGTGTCGTTCGACTAATTTATTATGGAGTGTTAAGTTTGTACTTTGGCATTGAGAAGGTGTTGCTCGCTTGGTTGTCACATTGGTAACCCCTGCCTTTTATACCTTTATTTGACAATGTGTTTGGAATAATTTATAAGATTTAGTAAAAGCGAAAGACATTTATTTAAGAGATTATTATTAAGAATTATTTGGTAAGGAGATGCTAAGCCAAGCCTGCTTTAACAGATAAAGGAAGTTTGTTTTTTTTAAGTGATTGCTTTCAGCTGAACATATTTTTAGCATAGTAACGTTCGCATTCATAAAAAGTAGGGTGTATTCCTTTTCATCTTGTTCGAAATATATGTCACTTAATTCTGGATCTTACTCGACCCCTGTTTTATTTAATATTAGTGTTCTCTTGAGTCCCGCTTAATTGAGTTTCACGCTTAATTGCACTAAAAATTATGGAACGAAATCATTCAGTATACCTGCCTATGTTAAGATACCCGTTTAATTGAGTTCCGTATAATTGCGTCACCCGCTTAATTGGTTAGCAAATTAAGACCGCATTGCGAAAATCATGAGAAAATGTTTCGCGTAACTGTTTCCGTCTACTTAATTTTTTGTTTTGTTCCACAAATGCAAAAAAAAATTATTTTGCTGCAAAAAGGTCATGGTTCTGTTCCTTATAATCATTGTACGATGAATATACCGGATTTTTTTTGTTTGTTTTAATAAACCTTAACAATTTTTCAACTTAATATGTAACTAAAGAAACGAGTTTTATTTCCCATCTACGCATGGGTGTTTCGCTTTGTGGCACATATTGCTCAATTAAATGATTTTCGTTTAATTGCGTCGGCGATTCAATTAACCGATTATTGCTTAATTGAGTTCCCGTTTAATTGCGTCAAAAGTCGTGCAAAAGATGTGGCCTTTCCATATAAGTTTGGAGCTAATTATCATTCCTAGGTACTTTACCCTTGTATCCGAGAGAAGAGGGTTAGCCATTGAATCGTTTGAATATTTGGTAACTTCTTGTTTTGAAGTATTCAAACCATTTTTAGTTTTTCTACATTTGTTTGTTTCAACATTTCCGGCTCTTATTGTATTCACGAGAATAATATAATTTTTTTTTTTTTTTTCAAATCTACTGACGAGTTGAGCAGCATCAACGAAATGGCTGCGGCGTGTAGACATCTTGCTACTTTCAAGAATACAAGTCGTAGTAACCAATGGTAACGCGTTGTATAGAAGTTGTGTAGATAAGTAAAAGAGTTGAAAAATGATTGAATTGTTTTGTGTATTACAGAACTTACATGTTTTTGTCAGTTTAAAAGTGTACTTTCCATTATCTCTTATAGGAAACCCTGCAGAACAAATTTTAACCTTTTTTGTCAGTTTATATGTTATACTTTTTGATTAAGAATTTTTTTCCCAAATAAAGTATTATGTATGTATAATAGAAAGAACGGAAAGAGAGTAAAAACTTTAAGGGAATTTTTGCTCAGCATATAAGCATTTTATGTATCTAAAATATTTTTCATATATCAGCCAATATTTAGTAAATATTTGTTTTATTCTCCAATGTCTATATTTTGTGTATAGAAATAAATAATTAAAGTGTCAATAAAACATGTTGCAATCTTAGTCTTCTCTTGTTGTTACAATGCAAGCGTCACAATACAAGTACCAGCAGTTAAGAACCTGCGTAATATGTTGGAAGTTGTTGCAACCCTCAAAGTTGTTTCATAACTTCTTTCCCCCAATTTGGAAAATCATCAGTCATGCTGATGGCCAGCCGCAGCTGATTAGATTTTATTAAAAAAAAATATTGACTCTCTAACTGTATGTATATAAACTAACTATATGTATATACAACTTCAAATAGCAACAAAAAAAAAACTTCGAATATAATTTGGTTTTTTTTTTGTTAGAAAAATACACCCATAAAATATTGTTGCAAAAATTTACCAATGATTGATAATTAACTAGAAAATATATTTTACAATGATCAAAACCGTACCTTAATATACCAAGTAGCAGCCAGTCAAATAAAAAAATTCTATATCAGTGTTACCAGCTAACCTTTTTTAACTGTAATAAAATAACATACACAGCTCTGGAAACGAATTACGGCATTCGTGGCCGATCGTATTCGTATCATGTGTGCTTGTCACTTATTTGGTCTTGTCTTACGGTATTTTTACTCAATTGTTCGTTCGATCATGAATGCCATAATTTAGCCCCCGTTCTGCAAGTCACGTGCTCTTAAATCACTCATTTTTTAAAATCAAAATGAAAATTACTCCAGCAAGATAAAATTTGACATTACAAGTGAGTTCTGGAATAGCACTGCAAATATTTTAGCTTTAGTAAAATCACAAAAGGACAGCATAAACTCCCGTTTTTGAAACCGTTTGTTTTTAGAAATCACATGATTTTGCAGCAAAGTGATTTGTAGAAAAGAACTTGATAGTCTTTGGCAACTAGCTTTTTAACTACCTTGGGGCTCAATTTGCCCTAACTGGCTTCAGAATAAGAACTCCAAATTTTTTTTTGAGCACTTCTCATACACATTTCGCCGGGAAGAAAACGTTACGCATTAAACATTTTTCAAGTAAAAGATTTCCAGTTGTTGCTTTTCCTGTGAAAATTGTTTCTCTAGTGTCCTTCTAAATATGCATGAACATCAAACATATTCGCCAAATTTGTTCCCTTGTACAGAAATTAAACCCAGAAATCTTTATAACGCTGCGTTTTTTAAGCAACGGCATTCTTAGAAATATATAATAAAACAACTACGCCTGCCATCAGCTTTGTCATAAAAAATCGCTTTTATTTTTAATCATAAAATGAAATTTTTAAGGTTAAAATCTTTTCATATGTTTTGTAGAAATAAAACCGTAACAAAAAACAGCATTTAAATAAAAAACATTTAAAGAAACGAAACAATAAATTCATTTTCTAGGAAATTGTTGAAAATTGGCTGACATCAGTTTTTTTTCTTTTTCACTAATTTTGCGTAAATCTTGAAACAAAAGTTACATTTATGATGTCAAACAAAATCACCTTAAAAAACCACGCAACTAGATGTTCTAAAGAAGAAAAAAAAAAAAAAAACACGCGCCCGCTCTCTGTTGCATAAAAAAGAGGCATGCGTGGCATGTGAACAAAGGCGCGTGAGTCCTGCCGGCCATAAATCTAGCCAATAACTATTAAAGGTTACAAGGCGTTCTTGAGAAATTCGAAATTAAAAAACGTAATTTTACGCAATAACGGCTGGCGACCAGTTGACCACACCTTGGCGAAATTATGAAAAGGATAAGCAAAAAGGATGTGACGCAAAACGGTTGTGAAAATAATGGTTCTTTAGAAATTTAGGAATTTAGAATTTTATTTTTTTTAGTCAAGGTTGTTATTCAAACTAGAATTTTTTTTTTTAATTTGTTTGCTCAAAATAAAACTTCCAGTTTTACATTTTTAGTGCAGTTTTTTAAATGCACTTCCAAGTATAAAAAAACACACACGCACGCACGCACAAAACGTGGAATAAAAAGCAGTAATTTCTAAGAAAAATATTTCATTTATTTAAACGGATATAAGTCCGCTGCTGGCTTCCGTAAAGGTTATCACTCATCAATAGTTTTGACAGTTTGTTTGGCTGTTTTGTTTTCAATTTTGGCTCAGAAGGTAAATTGACCTTTTGCCGTTTCTATTTCGAAAACTGTCATCATTTAGACTCTCACCCTCATCATCGTGGCAGAGATTTCTTTCTATTTGTTGCTAAAAATCATATAACGGTGCTTAAATGTCATTTCTAGTGTTAAACGGCAGCTGAAACATGTGTGTCGAAAGAGCAAGAAAAAAAATTGTTAAATTGGAAAACATAAATTGGGCGAAAAAGTATCAATTTTATCTTGGCAAAAATATTTAATCCCCTGTTCATGTGTTTTGTTTTTGTGCCATACATTTGCACAATTTGTTGTCGTCTCTTTTATGTTTTCTATCCAATTTAACTACCGATGATGTCAACAAGAGGCACTCGACTTAATTTCTGGACTAAAGTACAGATTATTATTGTAAATATTATTGGGTAGGGGAAAATGTAAACAGTGTTTTTTAACAATTTTTTTTTTTTTTTTGGGTCAAAATATACTAAGGTTGCTTGTTGTAAATAAAACAAAAAAAATCCTTTTTTTTTCTTTTTTTTTATAGAAGCGTCTGTGAAACTTATCAGTAAGGTAAATTATAGTTCCATTATTCGCTAAGGCCTTGGTGACAGATCTCTATCCAATGCTTCAAATTTTCATTGACTCTGAGACATAATTGAGCTTCAATGCCTTTAATATTGTTCTTGCAAAAGAGGTATTATTACGTTATTTGTGTAGCAGGTGACATAATTTTATTTTATTTTATTAATTTAGTCTATGGAAATTAATTCTCTACAGACAATTTACATGCATACAATTTTATTACATTTAAAAACAGCGGTTTAAGAAAAATATATGTAAAAACTATTAAAACATTTTTATGAATTTAAAAAATCAATAACTGAATTTTTTACTACAGCGGAATTAAAAAAAAAGCCAAAAAATCTATAAAATTTATTAAAAGTATAACACATTGTCCTGAGAGGATCAGCATCAGCATAATTTTCTCTATAAACTTGATATATATGATACATTCAGCATAACTCTACGGCTTTTGAGAGTAGACAGCTACTCCCAGCATAATCTCATATCACAAGAAATCCGCTTTCATCTCGTAATGGCGATCACCATTCACGGTAACTGCTTGGCCGACCTCATTTGCGCAGGAGTATGGCCCGATGATGCTGTCAGCCAATAAACTGCGGCAAACAGTCATTCTTTGTGAATGCATCGGATTTTCAACAATCACTCGGTTTCTTTTGCGCGGCAATTCCGCTTGTTAATGAATCCACTAAGGTGAAAGTTTACAACGTCACTGAAGTAGATGTTCATAATGTGAACGGTCATTTTCGTAAAAGGCTTCACCAAATTTAAGGCGTACAATATCAATATCAAGGACGGGCAACTCTTAGAGCTCAAACTCGATTTGTGACTCCCCAGAGTTTGATGTCTAGATTTTTTTGCTGTAATTAATCACGCTCTAGTTTATGTTATGCGGGCCGCCGATGGTGAAACCGGCCCACTTAGGTCCTAGAAAGGTCCCGTTGTGATACGCTCTAGTTTAAGTATACGGGAAAAATAATTTCTTTTGCTAAACTTTTTACCTGAATGAACTAAAAATGTAAGCAATACAAATTTTAATTCGATCAATTAAAGTACTGATTAAAATAGTTAGTTAAAACAAAATCAAATTTAATTAATGCAACAAATTTCTGGAATTAATGTTTTTCAATGCTCATAAAATGTTCTGTTTGTTAAAAGATAATTTAATTAAAATTTATTAGACGTGTAATATCAATTGAAAAATTTGTAGCATTAATTAAATTTTATTTCATTTTGCGTTAGTAAACTATATTAATTAGTTTTTTAATTAAATCACGGATAACATCGGCTCTAGCTACAGAGTAACTATAATTTAAGTAATTGTAAAAAAAGAAGAAAAAAAATGTTAAACAATTTAAGAGATTGTCGACATAGAATTGACGAAACTTAAAATAAAATGTAGTAAAGTGTATTATTCATCATAAAAACGAGTCAGGCCAAACCCAGCTAGAGACTTGCAATAGTCAATGAAACACTAATAAACTAATAAAAAATTAACTTAATTATTTATTTGCTTTACGAGCCAATTCAAACGTATTAATTCCGTTCCAAAAATAGACCTTACAAATTTTTTCCGTCTTTTCCAGCCGTCTATATTCGTTGCGAAATGAAAAAAATGTTTACTGTGTTAAAGGTTTGTATGAACATTTCTGATTCTCATTTTGTTCATGAAAACTATGGAATAAGTAGCTAAGTTTAAAACATCCTTTAAAGAGTTTTTCGAGTTGATTAGCATCAACGAAATGTCGGCGGCATATAGACGGCTGAAAAAGACAGAAAATATTTGCTAATAAATTAAATTAAATTTTCATTACTTTAGTTAGATTTTGTAATTCAACCACTTGAACAAAATCAATTTTTTTCTGTGTACAATTCCAAAAATGTTCAATTGCGAAAGCAGAAAAATAATTTATAATTAAAATATATTCCTAACACAGCACTGCTAAGAAAAAAGTACTCACTGCAGTGGTCTCTATTTTTTTTTACCACAAGTTGACAAAACACAACCTGTTCATGGAAACACAGCTGCAGTTATTGAATAAAACTTGCAAGAAATATTCCAAAATCCCAACATGACTTAATCAAGTGCTCTTGCGATAATTAAAATGCATAATCCACAAAAAGACAAACTTTTTGTGTTCATGTTTTTTTTTCTTTAAAAAAGAAATATTTTAAAACAAACAAACTGCAAGACACTTGAATAATGAGAAGGTGAACACCACAGGAATGGTACCTCGCTTCTATTATGCAGCTGAAATTGGCTCTTGATGGAATACGACCCACAACAGTATTGCTGGTATAAAGGATATTTTGTTTTGATATTACAAAATTGAAAATAGGGTTACCTAATGGCTTTTTTTTTTTTTTTTCCCAACTTCTCTAACCAAGCAACCACTTCCTGCTTTAAGCAAGAGACTACTTACTGACTTTTGACTGCGTGCATGCAAGTGTTGGCAACAAAATGTCACAGCTTGACAACTGCTCTACAGAAATCACTGGCAAAAACTCACTTTTCAAATTGTTCAATGATAATTAAAATTTTGCTCGAAGAAATTCCAAAATAGAGTCCGTTGTGTTGTTCTTCTGTTTTCGTTGTGCAAATTCACAAAAAATGAAAAGAAAACGAAAAAAAAAGAAAAATATTTTAGCACTCTTCAATTATATAACAAAAATGGTAAATATTTTATGAAAACAACGCAACAGGATGCCAATTGAAAATTATTATGATTATATGTGTTTACGCAAACATGCATGAGGATAAGCACTAATACAGTGCAAATTTCTGTGACATAAATAAGACATAAAAGTCACCTTCATGTGCACACGCATATAAATAGTATATTTGCTTTCATTAAACACATCCTTTAACAAATGTCACTTATGCACATTCAGTTGTAGAACTGTTTGCCTGAACATATATTTTCTGTACACAACGTGGAGTGCAGTGGTGGTGGTGGTGGTGGTGGTGGTGTGCAGTTGTAGTGAAAAGTGCGCGCCAACCCTCCTGATATGCCCTCAAGTATAATTTGTATCAACAGATGCAAGCGGTGTGGAGGTATGTTTGGTACAAAAATATTAACAAAAATCTGGTAGAGTGGATTGAATGAAAATCAAAGTTGTTAGACTTAAATCTTTTTTTTTAGGAGATCGGATTTAGTTTTACTTTTTTAGAATATTTTCCATGCAGGAAAAAGTCATGTTTTCTTCTTTTGTAATTCGAACAGTACTTACGTATCCAGCCCTGTATATGCAGTGCATGTGTACTGGCTTAAGTTTATGTCGGAAGACATGGGTTACCATACCCTTCCTATCACTTAACCCAACCTTACTGAAAGTAATAATATTGGTCTTTGAGAGCAAAACGAAAAGGGAGTAGTGCTTAAGGACAATAGTCTTCAGCTTGTTTACAGTCTTACTGATAGGAAATTTGTTTATTCCACAGGCAATAGCATACGACTGCAGTACAAATTGTTCATGTAATGTGTTATGAGGTTCATGGGTTGGCCTATTATTAGTAGGTGTGCCCGGGATAGTTGCTTGCTTACGAAGAAGCTGCTGCTTATGAAGAAAAGAGACCACCACAGAAAAATATATGATTTCTTATTAGACTTTTAGCTCGGTTTTACTTTCCGTGTATTGAAAAAGAATATTTTGTGGTAAAATTGTTGTCATCAACATTATTCAAAAAAAAAAGACAAGAAGAGCAAAAATGAAAACTTATAAACATACATCAGCCACATCGGCAGCCATTATGTTATGAACTCAGGTCAGAACTAATTGCTTACAATTTAAACAGCATCCAAATTCTTCGAACGCATGCCACAACTAAATCTTGCACATAACTAAAGCAGCAACGCGCAGCCATCTTACTACTTGGGCCTAGTTGTCCATATTTAACCTGCTGATCAACTCCCAATTTTATCACTGATTTGTTTGATATAAATTGTGCTGGGTCTACTCCAAATACGATTCATCGCACAACGCAGTTCTTTACCAGCGATTATATTGAGTTAGCTTGGGTCGTGTGGTGGGTCTACTCCAAATACGATTCATCGCACAACGCAGTTCTATATCAGTCGATAACATTGATATAAATTCATATATTTGATGCGATTAAAGTAAAAATAAGTTTATGACCAGTTGCGTAATGATGAGAAGAAGCGTGGCGTCCTCGAAACAGTTAAATACACCTTAACTAGAAGTGAACTAGAATGTGCGTAGAGTACACCGTAGTAATCAAAAAGTTCAACAAAACCAATATTAATGATCTGAAATTAAAAAATTAAAAAAAAGGATATATATGCTACAATTTTGTATTTCGGTTTAATGATCTCACTACTCACAGTAGTGAATACATAAAAATTGCTGCTGCCTTTAGTTTGTCATTGGGGAAGACTTCAGCTGGCGAGCTACTTAGTTCAGTGAAATTATTCAAATATTTATATTCCACGAAAAACGAAAAATAACTCCCATGTTTGATTCGGTGAATCGCGGTCTATTTTGGGATTACACGACTGTGTGCAGGAGAGGGGGAAGAAACTCATCGGTGACACAGTAGTGTATCCAACTTTATTGACTCACTGAAGCAGCGTTGCAATGTGGGTGACATACCCCGCTTTGTCGCTTCTATAATGGCTTCTGCTCTGTGAAATCTTGTTCCAGAAACTTCTACACAATATGCGTATATCGTCCAAATTAATTCATTTATAGCCCAACGCATTGCAGACAGAATTCTGCTGGCAGACATGTTTCCTGCACAATATGGGAGGATCCAAATCAAATGTACACAAGTACTGCTGACTCTTTTCTCCGTCCTATGATCAGTTTTCCTAGTTCCGGCACAATGCCCTGCATATGTAGTAGTTGACCTCTGAGTACAAGAAAACCCATCCAAGCGACTGAATTAGCGAAGCTGATCGTAGCATCGGGCTATTTAAGCCTTATAGATTTTCCACAATTCATTATTCCTTTCGATGCCACAATAATATATTTTCTAAGCTAACTTTCCGTTTTCATTATTCAGCACTCACAAATTTACTAGCCCTTATCGCACCCTCTAAAGTCCTTCATTATCCTCTAGTCTAACACTGTGATTAACGTAATTACACAAATATTTTTAAAGAAGCAACAAAATTCATGATTTGGAAAAATAATTTCTTCATAAATCAAAATACAACAAAAACACAATAAATATCATAACATTTATCTAGTGTCACACATCATTTTCGAGCGGGAAAAAAAAGAAGTTCCAACACAAGAACTCTTGAAAAGAATCCCTAATAACAGGGTGGATTGCAATAGTGTTTAGCAGTAATTTTCATTACAAAAGTCATAATGATGAAACAAAAAACAACCTCGTAAATTACAAATTCAACATTTTTTGTTATTTCTTAATTTATTTAATAGCGAATGCAGTGGAATAAATGAAATGAAATTTCATTTATTATTTCAATAGATTTGGGAAACTAAATGAAACTGCAACTAATAAATTATCAATAATTGACAAAATGGGCGCATGAAATTGCAGTTTTGCAATGACAAAATTACTATTTCGAGCTTCTGTAACAATGTACGAACAAGACATTTAAATGGAAAACTAAATGGTTTGTTGTTAAAAGGAGAGTCAAAAAGGCAGAGAAAAAAGGACCATAAAAGCAACCCCCAAAATGTTTAGACAAAACAGTAGACCTCACAGAACTATTGGTTTCCTGTAAATTCTATTCCTCCTGGTACTCATAAGCAAATTTGACAACTCATTTCGTTGTGATGGCACAAAATGTCAGAAAAAGAATTGAGGAAAAAAATAGGAAAATTGTTAATGACATCATTAGCAGTACTGTGAGAATGGCAAAGAAGGAGGTGAAAAAATATCTAAAGTGAGAGACAAAACATCAAAGAGTTGCACAGTGACTTTTAAGTTTTCACTCATTATCATTGATTCGTGTCGGTTCAATGGAAAGCATTTTGCAGTTTTTTTTTACAAAAATAATAAAAATACATATTAATTGTTTGAAGCCATTTTTGTCACCTTAGTGTCGAACAAACATCAATGGTTTTTTTTTTTGCTTAACAAAAGGCGGCTTTTTTTTTTGTAAATATTTTACCGCTTTTTGGTAAAACATCATTAAATTTTATTTAAAACAGACTTTTGTCTTTTCCAGCTACTGGTTTTATTTTTAATTTTTGTAGTGTTAAGCGGTACATTAGAAGTATTTGTGTGGAAGGTAAGCGAAATTAATTAAACCTCTTTGAAATTTAATAAATAAAAATGAAAAATTTTGCTGACTGCTTTTCCGCAGAAGAGGTCACCCAACTTTTCTTTGAAACAGCTCATTAATTATGTTTATGTTTTTAGTCATGTTCATGAACTTCTACTGACTGACTAAACTTAGCGCCAAACAAATGCTTTGAATTACTATTGACTAAAGTATGTATGTGTGATGGAAGGAGGAGTTGTGCTGGAGAAAAAAAAATAATTGGGAGTTCTTCATACATTTGGCTCCTCCACTGGCACTCAATAGTATTAAAGGCGCTAGCTTATATTTTTTTCAATCTTAATCTTTTACCATTTTAATTGTTCGAGCCTTTAGGTCACGTGTGTTTTTATAAATGTTTATTAAATTCGATATTTCGATATCACAATGAATATCTTCTTCAGCAATGTTTTGATGTTTTTTTTTTCCTAAAGAAGATATCCATTGTGATATCGAAATATCGAATTTAATAAACATTTATAAAAACACAAGTGACCTAAAGGCTGGAACAATTAAAATACTAAACAACAAAGGTCAAAAAATTAGCAACAAGAATATACTTACCCCCTAATTTATAAAAATTATTTCAGGCTTATAAGACTCTTATTTGACATATTTATATGGATAATCTGTCAAATAAGAGCTTTATAAACCTGTTATATTTTTTATAAGTTAGACGGTTAATCTTTTACCCACCAGTCCCACGGTGCCCACAGAGTAGTCAAATGCTTGACAAATGTAAATCACCACTTGCTTCCAATAAAAGGATAAGCACTTAACATTTCACAGAAGCGCTATATTGTGTTACGTTACATTATATTATGGTATATATAACTAGATTACGTTACGTCATATTAACTGGCATTACATTATACAACAGCAGCTTCAAACAATTTTCACAGACATGTATTCAATATATGGGGAAGTTCGTTAGCATTAATTTTAACTTTGTAGTTCAACTTTACTTTACTTGTCTTCTTTAAAAATGTTGATCACTCCAGTTTTATCACAAAAAACATCTTTCTTAATTTTGAGGAAATAAAAGTCGAACTCAAACCTAATCAAAGTATTAACAATGGAAAAAAATTCATAATTTATTAAGTCGCTGCTAAACTAAAAACTTACATACAAAAAAAGAATGTCGGAATAATGATGTCCTGAAAAACAACCATTGTAAGTAAATCAATTTATTTGGGAACATTAAACCCAGTTTGCAATTTATGACAACAGGGGTGGAAAACTGTGCCGTAAATTTATGTAAATTTAGCAAACACGCTTTTAAACAAAAAAACATAAATAAATAAATGAAACCATGTATTTAACTCACACATATGTTTTACTGGCAAACCAGGGTTAAAACCACCATTCGGTAACACAAATGACCCAAAACAAGCGGCTTGCAATGCATATTTTCATTTCTACTTGATTATTTGAATTTATTTTCATAATAAGTATGCTTAAGTATAAATAGACAGGCATAAACAATTATTTCAATATACGCAGAGTACTACACATTAAGTTAAAAAAAAAAAATTATATGCTGCAAAAATAATGAATAAAATTCAATTCATTGTAAAAGTGTCATTGCAGCCGTAACAAAAACTAAATGATCTGATGAGAAAAGTCGTTATTGTTTTGTTCTTTTTTTCAGTTAGAAAATAAAATTGCCATTTCAAATTTCTATTAGAGACAAAATGTAGACAAGCGTAACGAAATGTTTTATCATTTGAAAAATGTTTAGAAAATAATTTGAAAACGTTGCGTGAGCAGCAAATCTGCATACTAATGTGTCGCATTTGCATATTTGCTCTCCATGGTTTGGCTTAATTTTATAGTTTAGCAATTAGGTTTTGGGTGCTCAAATATTATTTGCTTTTAATAGAATATTTTAATGCTGATTAAAAAGGCCGTCGTTATATGATTTCAAAAATAGGTGAACTTTACGAAACTAAAACATATTAATTGAATTTTTAAGGAAAGAGCAATATTTTGTTTTTTTTTTTTTGTTTATTGCTCTAAGGCTGGCAAAACTATTTAACATTTCGATATCAGTGTACATATGTAGGTATATAGGAGGAGATTTCTCATGAAATTTTGCCTGTGAGCCAACATTATCTGATGCGAAAAGTCGGCTCGTAATAAAATAAAGTCCAAAGTGAAAACCCCCAAATCGGTCCACATATTGCCGTTATATGTATCAAACAAAAGTTCTTTAAAAAATACTGCTCCAGGTAGTCGAATGAAAATAGTTTAAATGGCTGTAGAACTACAATCAACAACACTAAAAATACACATACTTATGAACCTGACTATTGTAAAGGGTATTTAATACTGGGCTCAACTGAATATAACGCTCTTTCTTGTTGATCTTCAGTTTTCTCTGACCTGAATGTCATGTATATTAGGGTGGTACAATTTGACGAACCGATATAGAGCCACCAATGTTTTGAGGGCTTTGAGCTTGGGCGAAAACGTCTCCAAATCATTTTCGAGGCTTCCGGTTTTCAATTTTTTTTTTTTTTTTTTTTTGTGAGAAGGAATGTTACGGGGTGGGTGTCTTTGAAAGAAATATTGGAGAAAACCATTACTAAGGCCAGATCATAGATTTAAAATCATCCACGTTCACATGTGGCCCATATTTAGTGGCTTCAAAAATGAAATATTTTCCCTATCACACTAATTTGACCGTAGAAGTGTCAAATGTATGAGAAACCGCCATTAATTTTTTCCCCCCAAATACATTTTTGAACACAGCAATGCTGTACTACGCCTCCTTAAGCACAGAGATGCAGAAATTGAAAGTCGGACGCCTCGAAAAATAGTTGTTTGGATGTGTCTTAGTGAAAACTTTTTTCTTCAGGTCAAAATCTATCGAAAATTCTACCATGCTAAAATCTATCAACAATTTTTGCCCCTACAACCACAGCCGTTCACATCAAACACAAGAAACTTCCCTGCAAGAAATAGCTGGTGGAAACTAACACATTAACACCTTAATTACTAATACATGCAAAGCAATTTTATAGCTTTCAGCGTTACCATTACAATAATTTTTTTAATATTTTGATTTTCTCCTATTAGTATGGTTGTTTCATTTCCAACTACGTTTATGCATTAATCTTTTTATAGGTTTATTTTTTCCTTTTTTCTTTGAAAAAAAAAAACGATGCTGCGGAAGTGTTTTTCCCATATGATTTAGTTACCTATTGTTAAAACTGCTACTGAGTACTGTTTTTCTTTTAATTTTAGATCTAAATGTATCTCTAAAATAGTTTATTCTATTCTCTTTTAATTGCTTTTGTAATTTTTCGATTTTGTGTTTTATTTAATAATAAAGAAATTGTATGTAATTTTGTGGGTATTTTGAAAAAAAAAAGATTTCGAATGATCATTCTTCCAAGGTGGTAATACTGGTTTAAAAACGCAATCACACGTACATGAATGTTTATAACAGTTCTTTTTTCATTTTGCTCTTAAGAAAATAATAGAAATACTGGTGTATGAACCCATCAGCAATGTCGGTCATATGATGCATCAAATGACCGATACTGTTTTTGCTGGGTTACAGCATTATTTTCAAAAAAATCGCAATTTTTTGTAACTGAGAGCAAAATGAAAATCTCCCCCACGGCACGAACAAAAAAGGCAAGCGGCCTTCTTTGATCAGCTTTATGTCTATAATTTCGTTTTGTTTTTCAAATGGTTAAGAGAAAATTTTGCTTTGCAAATTTCCTAAAGCGCAATAATAATTTGTATATTAAAGGCGCCTTTATGTAACCATTAAAACCAATCTAGAGAAAACAAAGAGTGTGGCCCACACTTTGGCAAATTAAATGATTGTCTTACGTTTTTTGTTTACGTTTCTTTTACAGTTTTTTTTTCCATTCCGGCTACAATTTTATTATGCCACGTAAAAGTATTTGTGAGATTTTTCTTAGCTGTTTGATAAATAGCTGCCGTTTTAATGTAAAATATACTTGCAACAACTCTTGTAATAAACTTGACATAAACATCATTAAAATAATGCGTCAGAGAAGATATACAATTTATGAGTCTAATGTGTCTCAAGGAAATTTATGATTTAATAAAGATGAAAAGACAAATTTTGTGGGGGCTTGTCGGTTGATGATTTCTTTTTTTTTCAATTTTTGCATATGAGTACGCTACCACCGCTTGATGATTGCTTTGTAAGACAAATAACTGGTACATGGAGAAAATAACTGCAATGTAAAATTAAAGTGATAAAATGTTAACTGAAAATTAGACTGAATTTGTTCAACTATAAAGATCAAATTTAAAATTAGCTCTCTATTCAAACTGTTTGTTTTTCATATATTCTAGCTGTTGCCAGAGTTGAGTGGAGACTGATAAACTGTCGAGAGAGTCAGGTTTGCATCTATTCAAAATTAAGCGAAGGGCTCTGCAGGGCAATGTGTGAAAAGCAGATACGAGAAGAGTATTAGTAGATGAAATAAATGGAAAAAATAGAAATAAATTTTCTGTTATGATTCTGTTGTGACACAATAAATTAACAGAAATCAAAGTTATTTTAGGAGCAAAACATTTTCTTAAACGAAAGTTATAAAATTATTTGGTTTTTTTTCGACCCCTGTTTTTATGTTTTATATATTTGTTTTCTTGAGCTAAAGGTCTTTTTTTAAAAATAATTAAATATTTTTAAAAAAAGACCTTTAGCTCAAGAAAATAAATATATAAAAAATTTTCATTTCAGTTTAATTGAAATGAGGTGTAATTGAAAGTCACGTGTAATTGAAATGAAAGTACAGTGAAATAAAATCACCATCAGAACTATAAAACTAATGAGTCATAATTTTACTTTTTATTATTTTTATTCATTACCTATTATCAGTTTCAATTAGAGCACTTGCTTGAACTTGTAGCCTGTCAACAGATGCAAAAGAGTTTAAAACTTTTTGTAAGTCATTCTATAATGCGTGCACTACGATACATTTTGCTTCTTGTCAATGAAATTACAAAACTGAATTTTGAAACATTTATATCTCTGGCAAATAATATAAAATAAAACAATAAATTTACTTAATTATTGTTTTATTTTATATTATTTGCAAGATATATAAAAGTTTTAACAATCACCAGTTTCATTGACTCAATGAAATTGTTCAGGGATTTAATGAAATGTGTTCATAAGTCCAGTGATGTTTTCAACGAAATTACAGAAACTAATGAACAAATTTCAATGAAATTAATTAATTAGTTCTATGAAAATTCATTCTCGTAATACAAAATTTTCAAGAGCCTAAAAAAACCTTAATAAAGTAAATTCTTTAGTATGATGCACGAAAATTCTTTCAGTGTAAATTTTGCAAAAATGTCACTTGAATGAAAAATATACAATATGTTCATTGTTTCTTCAAGCATGTATAAACAACATCATTTCTTAAACGAAAGTTATAAAATTACTGATGCAAAAGAACAAAAAAAAAAAATTGCATTTTGTATCTGTTTATAAAATAAACAATATTAATTCGTGATCTGCTTGTAATCAAAAGGAAACCAGCTTAAATCTTAAAATCCTCTTACGCTTCTCACTTCCATTGTAACAACAAATAGCGATTGTAGTTGCAAATGATGTTTATCTTGATACATTTTTTTGTTTTTTTTTGCTAAAATATACACACTCACACACACACACACTCACAGAGAAATAGTTTTATAAGCATGATTTTGAATTTACAAATGTCATAGGAAATTATAATATGATGAAGATATCTGCTTAAAACAATATCAGCTACTTATACACTTATCTGGGCTGTCTTCTATTGTATATTAGTACATCAGTGAAATAGATACCGAAAAGGAAACGAAATGCAAAGCAGCGCAAATGAACAGTGAGAGGTATATTCATTTTTTAGTTTCTATAATATGTACAGCTCTTCCGTATCCTTTTGTGTGCTTTTGGAAAAATACCTGCTAAGAAAAAATCTGCATAAATTTAAAAAAAAAAACGTAGATACATTTTTAAATATTCAAGTGTCTTAAGGGAATTACATCATCATCAGCATTTTATATGTACTTACTTTTTAAATCAGGTCGTCATCATCATCATCTTCATGGTCGTCATTGATTGTCTAAATTGAGACGTTGAGGCGATGTTTGATGTCTTCATCTGCTTATTTCAGCACCATTAACCAAAACATTGTCTCTCGCAACAACTCACCCTTCAGGTTTGTTACAGCTCCTTTTCATCCTTCATAACCCTGCTCTTGTTTTCGCCCGTTTGTTATCCCCAGTGTGCGTTGGTACCTTTATTTCACTTTAGTGCATTAGAATTTAAACGTATGCTCCTGCAAGGAAGTAGCAATTTGCCTCGTCAATGAACCATTAAGTGGCGGCATTTTTTGTAACATTTTGTTATGATTTGTTTTTTAAGGCACAACTACAATGAGATTCAAAAGAAAGTAGGCTTATAACATCTTGTATCTTATTTGTATGCTCATCAAATCGTTAAGGTCCTTGTTACAGTTTCGATTTAAAAGCATACACGGCACATGTTTTTTGCTCGTTGTTACTTTGTCAAAGGTAATATGTTGCAATAATGACGATTCCCATTTGTATCTGTTACAATTTCTATTTTCTATTTTTTAGTGATTTAACAATTTTGTTTGTATAATTCGTTTTGGCAGAGCAATTTTCTTTTCCAATTGTGTTAAGGGGAAAGAAAATCATGATTACACATCAACACTTTTAAAGGTATTATTAATATCGTAATTGCAACACGTTTGCTCAAGATAAAATATTATTATTTTTTTTTTTTTTTTTTGATAATAAAAAGGGAAGATCAATTGAAGCCGAAGTTAGATGTTATAGTCTACATATTAGTGATATGAACGCAGAAAAACGCGAGTTTAAAACCAAGAAAAAAAAAGGTAGATTAATTGGGTTGCGGTGGAGACTTTCATTTTAGTTTCGCCTAATTTTGTATTAGCCTGAAAAGAAAGTTTCTTGCTATAAAACAACTTTGATTTTTGTTGATTTAACGTGTCAATTCAGTCAAAGTAACATTTTTTTTTCTTTTTCTTCTTTCATTTTTCTTCTGTATTTAGTTTATACATTTCATTTATTTATTTCTGTATTGCAAAATTATTCGTTTGCCTCTGACGGTATTCGAACTCCAACCTCACAACTTTTAATCCGCCTGTCATCCACTCAGCCATCGCTACAGTTAGAACGAATGGAACAACCAGCAGCTTAAGAAGAAAGTTCATCTTAAATTACTATACAAAATGATTTTTAGTCCACACCTTTTTGAATGTGTGTGTTTATATAAAACATAAGAAATTCGCCTGAAAAAACTTGGGCCTGGTGGATAAAAATAAAAGATTGTCACCGCTTTGTATTCCGAGTTAATCATGAAGGTCCAAACACAAAAACCCATTAAGTTTCCCTCGCTAAAATTTTGCCTGAACAAATAAATATCTTATTTATCTTCATACAAAATCTAGTTATACAACTCCGAGGTTCTGCGGGAGGGGTCAAATATTAGAAGTTTTGCAGTTTTTCTTTTTAAAAACTGCAAGCCCTCAAATTTCCTGTTTAAGGACGCTGCCAAGTCACCTTTGATCATGTTGCGCTTGATTATATGATTAGCTTGCATTAACTTTTCCTCACTTAAATTGTTGCGATTTCTTTTCGGGAAAAAAATGTTCATCTCTTTAGCACTTTTTTCTTAAAATGAAAGTTTTAATAGCTTAGCGATATTAAGCTGAAGAAAAGGTCGTCAAAGCTATTAATGAGCAATGAAAAAAAAAATCATAAAATATATGCTCATCCACATTTTTGTACAAAACAGAAACGAATTGAACAGAAACAAAGCCGGTCAGAAAATAAAGTATAAACTAGGTTGCTTTAAGGCACCGAGAACACACAGATATTTTTGAGTTTTTGCCCACTGTAGCTACGAATCTCTGAATACACCTGATGAAATCAAAAGCGAAATTAATTTCTCTTACCCAACGTTTTTAATTATGTATTTATTTATTTATTTATTTATTAATTTATTTATTTATTTATATATTTCTTCATTTATTTATATATTTATTTGCTTACTTATTTGTTAACTTATTTGTTTATTTATTTATTTATTTATTTATCTATTTATTTATTCGCTTATTTATTTACTTATTTATTTATTTATTTATTTACTTATTTAGTTATTTCGTAATTAATTAATTAATAATATTTATTTATTTATTTATTTATTAATTTATTAACTTATTTATTTATTTATTTATTTATTTACTTATTTATTTATATATTTATTTATTTATTTATTTATCTATTTATTTATTTATTTATTTATTTATTTATTTATTTATTTATTTATTTATTTATTTATTTATTTATTTATTTTGTTTATTTATTTATTTACTTATTTATTTATTTACTTATTTAGTTATTTCGTAATTAATTAATTAATAATATTTATTTATTTATTTATTTATTTATTTATTAATTTATTAACTTATTTATTTATTTATTTATTTATTTATTTATTTATTTACTTATTTATTTATATATTTATTTATTTATTTATTTACTTATTTATTTATTTATTTATTTATTTATTTATTTATTTATTTATTTATTTATTTATTTATTTATTTATTTATTTATTTATTTATTTATTTATTTATTTATTTATTTATTTATTTACTTATTTATTTATTTATTTTGTTTATTTATTTATTTACTTATTTATTTATTTATTTATTTATTTATTTATTTATTTATTTATTTACTTATTTATTTAGTTATTTATTTATTTATTTACTTATTTATTTAGTTATTTATTTATTTATTTATTTATTTATTTTTTGAGATATCCAAACTCATTAATAACATTAAACTTATTGGCATTAAGCTTTTATTTATTTCATATTTGATAAATTTCTGTAGAATATTTGTAGCCCACTGGATTTTTATGCATAAAATATTTTGTTAAATTAAATTTTAATAATTTTTAAACTGCCAAATTATAAAACTCTGAGAAATTTGTAGTGTCACTGATCTGAAGAACAAGCAACATTGTTTGTAAACAAAGTTGCTTTACAAGCATCTTTATGCCAAAGATGCAATGTGATTGCACTGTTTGTACTGAGAAGAAAAATGAGCGAACACCGAGACAATGTGATTTCAATAAATATATCTATAATATCCACTTGGGAACGACCTTAATTTACACTTTTACTTTTTTGCATTAAATAAATTGTTTAGAAAAATTGTATTCTCTATTTGTATTTTATTTAATTAATTTCTTTCTTTTCTTTCTTATTAACATGCAACTTTGTTTGCGTTTAATTGTATTCTCAGGTCTATTTTTTAATGTCGAGGTTAAATTTTATTACTTAAAACAAAAAAAAAAAAAAAAAAAAACAAATAATTTCAAATACACATTCTAAGTAGAATACAAAACGGTATGTAGGTTACTCAGTAAATGTTTTCGTTTCTCACAGTATTACTTGCAGATGAGTGAATTGCAACTTAATGCTGTTTTCATTTGTAAGATTTTTTTACTTATGTGGTAAAAAAAATTAATAATTCTTTTCTTCAAATACGGAATAAGAAATTTTTATTGAAACATTCAATGCTATATTTACATCTAAGCAAAACCTAGCAGGTTTGCTCTTAAAGAAAATCTTTCTCGTTTCCATTAACATTTTTCCAATTCTGCAAAATTTCATATTCACAAGAGTCCTTCTTGTGAGGCGCTTGTCAGAGCATAATAGCTCGCTCAACGAGTACACCATGTCTAATTTCATTATTCTATTGCAGCGTAGTATTTTTAAGTACTTTATGAAAAGAATAGCAGTTGGATCATTAGGTACTGAGTAAATTTCAAGAGATCGTGCCAAAATCTAGTCCGGTAGTAGATTTCATTTTGTATGAACTACTGAATAAATAGTTAGGCTTCAAATATTCCTTTCAGCTTTTTCGAGTCTACTGATGAGTTGATCAGCATCAACAAAATTTCTGCTGCAAATAGACTGCTCAAAAGGCAGAAAACATTATAACGTCTATTTTTAGACCTAAAATAATAAAATATTATTTACAAATGAGTCGGTGAAAGTATAAAGTTGTAATAATAAATTCCTAATGGGTCTTGCCATTGCTCTTGTAGTTTTCGTTTGTATTGCCCAAGTCTTGCAATATTGAAGAGATTGTTTTTACTGTTGTTGACTGGATAGCGCTAAAGATCTCTATACTAGATACCTAAATCTAGATACCAAATCTACAGTATTTAATTTCGGTTCAAATAAATGTTTTATCTTTCCCATATTTTTTTGTTTGATCTAACGTCGCCTATTTTCCTAGCTGCGGTGCAATTCAGCGCTCAACCCCAGGGTAATGACCCAAGATGAAAAATATTGTTGCAATTATATTTTTCTTAATCTTAGCTGTTCGTAATAATTATTCTTTTGGTTTCAATCTTTGTTTATGGATTAGTATAAACAAAATATATGTGAAATAAACATTAAATTACAGCACAGAAGATGGCTTGTAGAGAATCTTTGACACAACAGGCTGAAAAAAAACGGGAAGTAAGAAGTAATCACATGAGCTGTCAAGTTCACCTTGTTTAGTCTGCCTTGTATATATTATTGCGCATGTGCTGTTGTTTATTTGCCTCCAGCAATGTAAGCCGCTGTTAGACGATTGGATTTTGAAAGTTTTGAAAAATTCTGCATTCATATACATATGTATACTGCGCCTGGAAGTATTCTGAAAAACCAAAATATATTTAACTCATTTCATGTTGTATTTTAGACCATTTACAACTGTGTAAAATGGAAAATGTTTGACAGTACCGGACAAGAACTTTTTTTTATTTCAAAACTATTTTTTTCACTGGAACAGCAAATATGTTTTCATCAAATCCTTTAAATCTCTATTACAAACAATTTATTGAATAAAAAATCTAGTGGCATTTCTCGATAACTTTCTTTTCCCCGAAAAATACCTTCCATTGTCGGTTGAATTTGTTCAGTCATAAAATCAGTCGATGAAGCAATTTCCAAAACTCTTTTCGGTGAACATCAAAAGCCGTCGTCAATTTCTATATTAACTTGTCAAATCAGCCGCACATTAAGTCATCATTAAACACCGCCGATTTTCCTTTTAACAATCTGTGGCAAATATGAGCATAACCCCTTGAATCCTCTAGCGATTCCCACAGCATTTGTAATGGTTTCATTAATGAAACCGAAATGCGTTGCGAGACGCTACAAAGCCACGCAATCAAAAACAACTTGCCGACCGCCAAAAATAAAAAGCAATTAAAAGACAGTGGCAAAAAAATTGTAAAACCAGACGGTTTTGTAAACATCCTTGTCATTAACAAAGTGCTGCTACCACATATCCTGGCATCACATCAAGCAAATGTGAAAAGTCGCAGGATCATAAAGTAGAATTTTTAACGTATAGACTTCTAAGCAACTCGCACCCAAATAAAGTGAAATCTTGAAGAAAACATTAGCCGCTTTAAGTGGTGACAAAATGGCACATTTCAGTCATGTAGTATTCGAAGAATTTAAATAGAAAAATTGAAAAATTGAAAATTTGTTTATTTTTCAACTTGTTCCGTTTTATTTTACTTTCTTTTAAACATTGTTACTCCTTTTCTTTAAGAAGATTTCTCTACGAAAACGTGAAAAAGTAGCAGCAGCCGCAACGGGCCCTACGGTTTTCCAATACCGCGGGTATATGTGTGGCAGAGTAATAATAAATTCACTAAAATTACCACATGCCTGTTTAAATATTAAGTCAAAGGTATTCTTCGAAAAAAAATATATAAATTACACGGAGAGAAAAAAACTGTTTTAAATTCTTAATTACTTTATCGGTCTTCAGATCGATTTTACATCCACAGGAAGTCGTGTGGGAGCTGATGATCGTCGTGGAGGAGGTGAAATAGACAAGGTCAATTCTGAAAAAGCAATATAGAACCAAGGCCCGATAGAGCCGCAGAATTAACTAAGTAATAATAAAGTTGAGAAAAGTTCTCATTGTTAATAATTTTATCGGGCTTATGTTTGACTTTACTTCCTCAAAATTGAGAAAGATATTTATTGCTATAAAATTGGAGTGATCAACATCCCTAAAAAAGGCAATAAAAGTAAAGTTGAAGACTTATTGGCTGGGGTACATACTGATGAGCTGCCATCATCAGCACCCAAATTGCTTCGAATGTTTATAGTCAGAACCCGCATGGTCTCGAACCTAGGCTCGTAAGTCTGAGTGCACTCCTATTTGAACAGCCTGTCAGTCGCCGATTTCTTAATGTTACTATACTAAATGAAAGCAGAAATTAAAGGTTACACAAACATTGATTTCTCGCGGTGTAATTTCAATTACCTACATGACCATAAGAAAGGGTTTTTTGTGTACAACATTCATACCCATATTTGCTTCAACTATTGTCTGTGCGGACGTACAACCGTCTGTCTGTCGTTCAGCAAATATTTTTCTTTCCAGTTACATACTTATATTGTTTGGCTATTGGTCAAACAAGTTTTTTTTGTTGTTGTTTTGTTGAACATCTTTTTTTATTGCACCCACGAAGAAGGAAGCGTGTACATTTTTAGTTGTTTTGCAGTTGCTTTGTGTTTTGGCTTCTTGGAAATGTTTGCTTGCTACCGCAAACATTACAAATAAATGTGAAATGTATTTTAAACGAAAGGATTTTTTAATCAGCTTGGTAAACAATTTAAAAATAATTTACATAAAAATTACAGCTCACGCACACAGACACGCCATAAACATATCTTTCGACTTTCACTTGCAATTCATATGAATTGAGGGGATTTCCAGGAATTTCAACATTTATTTAGGTCTGGGCTTTTCTTCGACTTTCACACTTTCAGCAAGGGTGTACTATTATTTTTAAAAAAATTTTTTTATCATAAGGAGTTTTTTTTATTTTAATAAAACAGATTGCCTCTACAAATATAACCTGTATAAATGCAAATGGAAGAACGAATTCAATCTAATAATTTTCTTAATGACAGCCAGACCAAAGGAAGTACATAAACTCTCTGCTTTTCATATATATTTGTTTTATTGATCAAGATTTTATGATGTTTGCGATTTTTCGAAATGTTATGAGAGATAAAAAGGCTTTGCTTGATTACACAGTACGAAAAACAAATTGTATCGATATTATCGAGTTACAGGACTTGACAATAAAGCGCAAAATAGGTTTTGCGTTTAACGTTCGGTACAATATCAAAAAAGCAATTTTCCAACCCTGCTTTGTACTCTTCAACATTCTCTCATTCTTGATTTGAAATGGTTTTGCTCGTAAATTGTAAACAGCTCCCTCTTGATGTTTGCGGACCCATATTCTGCTGAAAGCTATTCAATGAATCACTTTCGCTGCGCTGCCTCCAAGACGCTTATGCCTATTCATTTATCTGCCCCTTTTCAAACGATTGACCCACTTATTGTATAAAAAAATTAATTATTTTGTACCACGTAGGTATGGAATATAAAATAAAAAAGTGTGTGAATAGACGCAGCGAGTCAACTTACTTACACATACTAAATGCGAGCATTTCCTCAGAAAAATTCAAAACCATTCATAAATAAAACAAACATTCTTAAACTTGTAGAATCGTACGTTACTCGAAGTGCTCTCGCACACGCATACACATGTACATACATATTTTTTAAAAAGTAAAGTAAATTAAAACCGAAGTCGAATATATGAGCGCAATAGTGAGACACTTGGTTGGCCAATATTATCATTATTATTATCGTACTTTATTGACCCCCGTTCACACAAAACATTAACAAGCCAAAAATTTAACTGATTACTTATAGCGCTAGCAATTAGTATATTATCTTTTATTTGACACCGATAAAAGTGCTTTAGAAAATGTGTACGTCTTGCTGATGTATTGCACCCATTTAAAACAGAAGTATTCACAACACACATGAAATGAAAGTCAATTGAAAACCTTTTTCTCAAGTCTTTAATTATCTTCTTCTTTTTTTTAAAATCATATTGTCATTTGTTTAGTTTCTTAATATATTAACATTTGTAAAAAAAGTTTAATGGATAAGTTTTCATTTACATACATAACTAAAACAAAACATTTACAATCAATCGTTTTTTTTTCTTCTTACAAACTAAATTTCAACAAGTTTTAAGTAAAAACCACCCTCTTGGGTGAGGAGAGCATACCGTTTGTCAAACTTGATGCAATCGACAGTCTTATCACAACACTCAACACGATGACGATTCAAGAAATGTATCAGACCCAATTTCACCTGCAGCTGGGCCAATACCTGGGCAATACAATGATGAGGACCAGCGCCAAAGGGCAGATAGGACAGAGGAGTATGATGCGTTTTCTCTTGGGGTGAAAAACGTTCTGGATTAAAGTGCTCGGGATTAGGCCAATACTAGAAAAATAATAAATGGCGAAAATTTGTTATGCAATGGAAATGTAATGAGCAGAAAATAAAAATGTTTAAAGTTCTCTCTATAAGATAAAATGTTGGAATAAAAATTTCAGAATTTTCTATATCCAAAAAGTGAAGAGCAGATAGAGAATGTTTCATAGAAGAGAACAACTAAACACAACAACAAAAACATAAAATTATCCATAACAGTGCTGCTTTGTTGAAACTTATTTAACTAGTGAGACATGAATGATGTTTTCTATCTTCAATTGTTTTATTTAGGGCTGCCATTGTTTCTATTTATATTAGAATAATGTGGTCGTTTTTTTGGCAGTAGTAAAGACACAAACATTATTGGTACATATATGGTGTACAGTAGATTTGCTAAACTTTTATACCCATATTCATAAAAACTATTTAAGGTTTATTACACGTTTATTTGACAAATATTCCGTAGAAATACGTCAAATAAGAGCTTAATAAACTTAAAATAATTATTATGAATATGGTCTTTATATTTAGGCGTATGTAAAAGCTCTTGTTTTTTATTGAGTCGGCTTGGTATCTGTTTTTATTCATTTGTTGAGCAATTTATCCGTATTTTATAGCCTAAAAAGCAATTTACTAAAACAGCTGTCTGTGGAATGTTTTCAAGGATTTTAAATAAAATGTTTGTCTTCCTAAGAGCTCTGGTTGTAAAATAAACACAAAGAGGATACGAAATTATTCGAAAAACTTCGTAATCTGGGTGAAACGCTACCCGGCCATGATCCGAAGACATTCAGTTTTTTATATTTTGCTCTGCTTCTTCAGTGCAACATTATTTATTTATTTCTATATATTTTTGTATAAAGAAAATATTAAAAATTTCTTGAAGGCGGCTCTTTTGTTTAAATATTTTCTAAAAATTTCCCATATTATATATGTATATCGATTCATTATAAGCTCTATGATTTACTATTTATATATGTATTAAAAAGAAACACCTAAATTTGGGGAATATCACGTTCCAGCATAACCAACTATATTGTTATTACATCCAGTCCATACAACCATACTATGTTGCGAAACCTGAATATCGTGATAACTTTAATTAGTGATATGGCTACTGCAAAAAATACTATGTTTTATGTGACTTTAAAGCAAAAATGATAATGGCTTAAGTGAAAAAATTAATATGCACTTGAGCCTGTTTAAAACTACAAAATTCTACAAAATATAGTATGTTTTATGTTCTTCATTTCAATATCTCTTTAATACCAAACAATAACATGTCTAGTGCTCACCTTGGGATCATAATGTAACGCTAAATTAGATATATAAACAGGCATACCCTTTCTGGCCATGCACTCGGCATACGGACGGAATGATACAAAACGTTTCTTGTTCAATGGCGTGCATTCTCTTTCCAAAAATGGCACAGCTGGATATTTACGCAGCGTCTCCTCCACCACCATACTCAAGTAGGTCATGCCTTCCACTTTCTCAAAATTAAGTGAAGTTGGCGGATCTTCATTCCCCAACGTTTTCCTTATCTCTAGATGTAAGCGTTCTTGCAGCTCAGGCTGACGAGCCAGTTCATAGAGAGCAAATGCTAAGGTAGATGAACAGGTTTGTATGCCAGCCAATTGAAAAGTGGCTGCCTGGGCGACCAGATACTCTTCTTGATGGGCAAAATGTGTTTTGTCTTTATTGAGTTCAGCTTCCATTTTAAATGTCAGCAATAATTCAATGAGATCGTTGCGCAAACCACCGTTTTTGCGTCTATCCTCCAACATACTCACAACGAGAGTGCGCAGGAATTTTGTGTGCTCTGCATTGAACAGTTTACAACGCAGGAATCTGCCAAGCTTTGGTATAATAAAGATGAGGCAAAGATCTATGGCTCGACGAAATGATATGTAGAATATTTCATCACTGTAATGGCAAAGCTGGGCACGATACGTATTGCGCAACGAGTAACTGCGTAAGCCAAAGGCGATGCTGGCAATCATATCAGTATTATAGAGATCACAGATGTCCTTGATTTGCACTATGGGACCATCGTTAGTGTTTCTTGTATCTCTGGTTAATTTTGCTAGATAAGTTTCTAGATCATAACCAATCTAAATAAAGATAAAAATAGGGTAGATGAATATTTAATTGGGTCAAACAAAAAATTATTTAAAAATCATATTGAAAAGACTGGCACCAACACACCTATCAGACTAATTCAGTTTTGAAACCAATTTTTCAAATTGTATTTTAATACTTGACATTGTCTCTACTTTTTTCAAGTTTAATATTGTGAACGCAATTTGCAAGAATTACTTTTATAATTCTGACAATTGCAACAACACATTCTGCATAATTCTTAAAGTGAAAAAACTGATTTTTGAAAGAAAAAATAATCGCAAAATGCTTCTTATTTGGCAACACTTACACATATAAACACAAATCGATCGACACACAAACAACCACTGTAGTTGTGGTACACAAAGTGAGCGAGAGAATTTGAGAATCAGAAAACAAAACATGTATTGTAACAATGAATGATGCCAGACCGCTCAACTATTGTGTTTATATTTACTGTGCTCTCTTTAATCAATTTTGTTTGTTTATTTTTAACATTTTGTTTCTTAGCGTACCTCCTCCATTAGTGAAAACATTTGTTTCATTTTGGACGTTGTAAATACCGGCGCCAACTTTGTGCGTATGTTTCGCCATTCTGGATTGCGGGCAAAGAATAAATTAAAGCTTCCCATTTTATCCTTATGGTCATCACATTTTGCAAAGCGTTGCGAGAAATTAACGAAATCCTCGATCAGCACTTGGCGCACAAGCTGAAGATCGCGCAACAACAAGGCAGGCTGATGAAATAAATAAATACCCACCAAGGGTTCACGCTCAAAACGCTCATTGAAATAGTAATCGCGCAGCTGCAGAGCAAATGAGTTTCGCATTTTTATAACATCCTTCAGGTTGCCCAATAAATGGGTCGGTTTTACAAACTTGACACGTCTACGCTGCCAGTAAACATAAGTACGACGCGACCAAACGAACACACCCGTCAGTATGGTAATAACAGACAATAAAACTGAAGTGGCATCCACCATATCACACACACAAACTACTCATCGACAACAAGAATTTTAATTTGTAGATCACTCAAACAAAATTCTAAAAGATTTACAATAGAAGAAAACTATTTTTAATGTGCATATAACTTTTCTATATTATTTTTGGTTTGTTAAACTTTTATTTAATTGTTTAAACAAATTAGAATAGTGACAGCAAACATGTGTATAAAAAAAATCTTTGTATGGAATGAAAACAACACAGACGACCACACGACTTTAGAACCACGAACGCGCGGACAGGCGATTCTCTTCTGATATTTTGTTTTTAAACAAACGTCTAGACTCTGCTATAAAGCAGTATTAATGTTGATAAACGAGTCAATCGTACATTTACGTCTATAAGGTCTGACTAATGAGTGGGCAAAAGGCAGCAGCAGCTACACAAGGCGATCCACACGAAATAACACAACAGAAACGCGACAGCGAAAACCGCAAAACCGAATAAAGAATAAAACAAAAACAAATTTCAGTTGCTCATTGCCTTTATCAGTCAATTGCAAGTAAATTTCGTTCTCACCGCCGCTCAGGCGGCTAAGCGAAACGATCGTGAGAAGACTCAGTTTGCCTCATGCGCCCAGCAAACAAAAGTTTCACAACGATATTTTTCTATATGACTCTTCAAACCTGCACACTTAAATTCAAATTTCAGACACACTTAATTTGAGGCGAACATTTCTACTTCTTTAAAATTTTCGACACTGGATGGCAACTGATAGTCGTCGTCGACCTGCGCTGTTTTACCAATTACCAAATATTTAATAAATTAAACTGTCCATTGTATGGCGCATCGAAAAAAAAAACTTCAAAATACACATAGTTTGTTTAAACGTCAGAAGTAAAGTTACTGGGAAAATTTATTCATGAAATTTGATTAAAATCAAATTTTTAACTTACGAGAAAAGCATTGTACTACACTCCACTTAAAATAAAAGGAATAAACTAATGGGAAAAGTCAAAAAGCCAACGCAACAAAAATCATCTACGATAGTAGAAATTTTATTTGTACATGATGCATATTTGTACGATTGTAAAGTTGCGGAAAAGTAATAGGGAAACTGTATGCATAATAGAGATGACCAGAGAAAAATTCTTTCTGTATAAAAAGTTGGTTTGAACATTTCTGATTCTCAGTTTGTTCATGGGAATTATAGAATTAGGTTTAAAACATTCTTTTAAGATTTTCGAGTCTACTGATGAGTTGATTAGCATTGACGATATATTGGCGGCATATAGACTTCTGAAAAAGACGGAAACCATTAATAAGGTCTATCTTGAGATTAAAAATGAATGAAAAAGAGTTATTTCCTTAGAATCAGAAGGAATACACATGTTAGATATTGTTTTTAAAGTCACCTGAAGTCGAAAACTTTTAACTCTTCGTCTTTCTTTTTCAACTTTTAAAGACCACCACGAGTCTTATTATGCGTTGACGTATCATGTGTTTTCGAAATTTTAAAATACACATAAAGAAATTGCATCATATATACATATGTATTATCAACTAACCGGCCCATCAGACCTCGAATCTACGCAGCAGTTGGTTTTACAGCCTATTCAAGTTGTACAACAAATCGCAGCATCTACTTGATATATAGGATAGGTTGTCAAACAATATACACATCGCACAACCAGACAAAGACAACTAAACTAAAAGTTTTATTTTTTTTTCTGGTCTACATATTTGCACTAATCACAATACTCCTATATATAAAACTTAAAAATTATAATAGTTTCTTAAATCTCATAATCTGTGGAACTTTCGACTATGTGGCGTATGTTTTTCTTAAATGATTTTTTTCGTTGGTACAAAAACCGTTTTGGTTTTTCGATTTTTGAAAAATTAAAATTTTGAGTTGCGTCACTTTTGAACTTGGTATGTGATATGTATAACTCAAGTTACTAGTGCTATATTGCAGTAAAGAGCTCAGCTTTATGAGATAACAGATAATAAATTATGCATCATTAATTAAAACTTAGTACTTAGCAATTGAAGTCAACACCTTATAATTACCCGCAGAATCATCAATGACTAATGTTTACGATTTTGTGTTTGCTGGGATGCCATCCTCTCCACGTTTTACAAAACAACTAAATAAAATAAAATAACCAAGGCAAAGTCTAATTCTGCTTTGGATATGTATTAATTTGATGACAACACACATACATATTTATCCGACTGTTTTTGTGCTACGACTAACTGAGCTTGTAACTTTGTTCTTGTAAAACAAAAAACACTAGTGGTTTTCACACTTCGTATCTATTATATTAAAAATAATTTTATATACATATGTACCTATAATACTGTTTTAAACTTCTAAGCGTGAGCGACTTTTTGTTTGGTATAGTAAAAAATTGAAACAGCTGACTTTTGTTTAGATATTTTACTGCCAAAAGTAGACAAAAAAATGTTTCAATTGGTGTTTCATAAAATATTAAAAAAAAAAAATAAATAAAAAAATCTAGAAAAAAATGCCTATTGAAACCGTGAAAGAAAAAATTATTAACTATTTGGCTTAAAATGATATTGATCAAATCGCAATTAATGAAATGAAGAAGTGCAAAAGTACATATATTTATTTATTAACAAAAAATAAATGTATGCATAAAAAATCTCTCAGTAGATAGTTAAAGGAAAGATATCGTCGAACATATCTTAAGTAAACGTTTTTAAGTTTTTCACATTCCACCGCACCAAATCCCAAGTGGCGTCAATCCACGTCATCTGGATGAGCCTTCTATAATATATGTATATGGGCCGTGGGTTTCTGAAATGTCATTACAAACACACAAATGCTAGGATGCATGGAAATTAAAATTAGATAAAATGAACCAAGCTTATTAACTTACCTCTAATTCTGGATGTTTCTGTAAAAATTCTAGCAGTGGTTTTACTTCTGCGTTAGCCCATCTTTTGTTCCAGCTTTTTTTCGCGATTTCTTGTTATAATTTTGTTTAATATTTTCTACTTTTTTGGTCTTTTCCATTGCAAATTTAAGAAATGTTTACAATTCACTGTATTATAGGTAAGCAAAAACAATGTGGCACCAAATCTGTCAGCTGTTTCATACTTGTAAATAAATCCGCTTCATACATTTAGTAAATCTACTACTGTTTTTGGCATTGCAGATATTTTAATTTAGTAAATTAAAAATTTATGAGATTTGCTGTTGCCGAGTTTTAAATTTATCAAGATTCTGTGCTGCTTCAATATCAAATTGTACCTCTTCTTCATAGAAGAAAATAAATACAGTATTTATCGGATATAAGAACATCTCATATAGGAACAAAACGCTTATAAGAAACATTTGCAAAAACACCATATCTTTTTGTGTTTTTTCTAGCAAAAAAAGTTTCATATAAGAAAAACGCTTATAAGAAAAAACTGATAAAAGAACATTTTTCTTGAACACCAAAACCACAAAATGTATAGAAAAAGAATTTATATAAGAAACTTTCAAGGGCAACACTGAATTTATGTAGTTTGCATGGACAACTCTGTTTTCTGACAGTTTTACAACAACAACTTTTTTTTAACTTTTAGTGCTCATGAGAAGTTTTTGTTTCTTGCCTCGTAAATAAATAAATAAATAGTACAAAATGAATTATGTATGTACATGTATTTACTACATATAATTTTTTTTTCAAATTGAAGTTGTCTAGTTTTTTATATCTATTTACTAAAGGGGTTAATAAAATAAAATTTGATTTGTTTTATTTTTCTATTTAGATACATACATCTACGTATATACATAAGAAGGTAAAAAAGCTCGTATATTCATATAAGAAACAAATGCCTTATGGCCATAGCTACTTATATAAGAAATAAGTTTCTTATATAAAATAATTGTATATAAGAAAGAAACGCTTATAAGAAACTTTTTTCGTGGATTTTTCAAGTTTCTTATATCCGATAAATACTGTATGTAGCAGTTGACAAATAGTGTTGTTTGTAATTTATATTGTTACGAATTTAGTCGTGAACAGACCAATTGTAAATGTTCTAGAACGTACTGAATTGGCTCTATTTGTGCGATTTTTCTCGCACTAAGAAACCATAAAGATGATGTAAAAGATATTTACGCTGTGGTGTTTCGAACTTTAAGACAAACTCTTTTCAAGTTATGTTGGTATGTATGTATATACCGTGCAATGCTATCATTTGGAAGCAAAAATATCTCTTTTAGACTGGAAAACAACGTATGTAAGATTCTATGCATTTTAAAATAATAATGAGTGTTGTGCCAATGCGTAAACTAAAAACTATTTGATTTGATTTTGTTCACCTTGAAATAAAGCTATTAAAATGAATATACTATATTGAACTTAAAATATATTATTCAACTAATACCAAAGTCCTATGAAATAAAACTAATTCTTACTTATTGGATTTGCATACTTCATTTTTTAAATACAGTAGAACCTCACAAACAAGAACTAAATAAAAAGGTGTCTAAGGTATAATTCCTATTACTATTTTTTTTCTATAACATTTCTGTACAGGTAACTATACGAATTAAACAATTTTGCAACGTTTATTATTTTAGAAAATATTAATCTTGTAGGTATGGGGTGCTCCAAAATCTTAAATAAGAAGGGTATTTACATTGCCAGGAATATAACACTCTTTTATGGCGATGTGCCTATTCATATGTGAAAAGCAAACCTGGCAAATAACTTAACGGGCTGATAAAACTAATTTCGATTGAGATATCTGGATGAACTTTTTGCACCGATAAAGGAACTACATATTGGGAAATATTTTTGCATAAAACTACATATTGATAGGTTATAGCTCTAGAATTTAAAAATAGCTAATATTATTTTAGTTCAGCTTGAGAGATAAACCTTAAATTTTTTTTATAAAAAACAAATTTTCTTACAAATTTAAATTTTTGGAGATGTAACTACGTTGCAATAATGGTGCGATATATACTTAGATATGATTTAAAGAATGTCTCTTTCGCTAGTCACTGTAAGACATCTGTATCTTGTTACACTCGCACAAACATTTCGACAACAGATGATCGTATTTTTTTCCCTGTAGCAATTATTAAACTTGTAACTGACTAGAAAAATAAATAAAGCAGAAATCACGCTTATATTGCACGTTTTTATCGTCTACGCAATCCAGACATTCTAGCAATAGAATATCACATTAACTTTTTGTTTATACTTACATATTTCACATACACACAAGAAAATGCAAGTGTTGTTTTAATTGAATAATTAAAAGCAAACAAAATGATGTTTTTACAGTATTTATCGGATATAAGAAACTTGAAAAATCCACGAAAAAAGTTTCTTATAAGCGTTTCTTTCTTATATACAATTATTTTATATAAGAAACTTATTTCTTATATAAGTAGCTATGGCCATAAGGCATTTGTTTCTTATATGAATATACGAGCTTTTTTACCTTTTTATGCACATACGTATGTATGTAAATAGAAAAATAAAACAATTCAATTTTTATTTTATTAACCCCTTTAGTAAATAGATATAAAAAACTAGACAACTTCAATTTGAAAAAAAAAAATTATATGTAGTAAATACATGTACATACATAATTCATTTTGTACTATTTATTTATTTCTCATGAGCACTAAAAGTTAAAAAAAAACGTTGTTATTGTAAAACTGTCAGAAAACAGAGTTGTCCATGCAAACTACATAAATTCAGTGTTGCCCTTGAAAGTTTCTTATATAAATTATTTTTCTATACATTTTGTGGTTTTGGTGTTCAAGAAAAATGTTCTTTTATCAGGTTTTTTCTTATAAGCGTTTTTCTTATATGAAACTTTTTTTGTTGGAAAAAACACTAAAAAGATATGGTGTTTTTGCAAATGTTTCTTATAAGCGTTTTGTTCTTATATGAGATGTTCTTATATCCGATAAATACTGTATTTATTTTTAACTTTGAGTGTTGAGCACTTCAAATGTTTTAGCTTCCACTTTCAGCTTATTTTCGTAATGTTTGCTTTAGCACGAATACAAACAAACACTTACTAGCAAATTTTTTTGTATAAATACTCACTACTCGTTCGTATCAGTGTTGTCAACGTTGAAATCTAAAAATTTACCAAAGTAAAGAAAAAACGTGTATGTTTGGAAGAAAGCACTAATTTATTTCTTTTTATGAAACATTTTCATAAAACTGCTTTCTTGCAAAAAAAATATATATATATATGTAACATTTTTGTATGAGAACAATAACATTAATTAATAAGCACACACATGCCTAAAAATCAGTTGCGGTTAAATCTCTAGTTTAACAAGATCTTTTTGTAATATAATTGCAGCCAAGTTTAAACTTGACCGCAATAAATCATTAAAGTAATTATTATTGATTGTTTTTGGTAATAGGAATTTGCTAACGTTTGCAAAAATAAGTCTTAAACAGCCGATATTGCTCACTATTTGTGCAAAGTTTTTGTTTATGCAGAATTTTAGCTCTCGCTGGTTTCTCGGTCACGAATCCGTAAACACTTGCGACAGATACTCCGTCTTTTAAGTTAAAATTTTGATTTGGAATAATATATATGCAATCAATAAAATGTTAAACTACTTTTAAGCGAAGAAAAATGCATTTGATATCGATTGAACCATCGAGTAAAAACAATGTAAAATAAAAAAATAAAAAAACGTTAAGCCCACTGCATGAGAGATGGAGGTCGTTTGATCATACCACAATTTGTCCCCTGATTTACTGAAGCAAAATTTCAACTGAATTTAAATAATTCAAAAGTTTTGCCAAACTAGGAATTTAATTCTCAGTGATGTTTTGGGCATAAGAAAAACCTTTTAAAAAATGTGAAAAGATTTTGTAAACTTTTGTAAATTAGAATATATCGTACACCCAGTTCAAAAGTCAGTCAACTTAAAATTAAAATTTTCCACAAATCGGAGAAATATTACTTTTTTGTTTGTTGTTGTTTGACTAATTATAGTCCTTGACAACAATAAAACTTTTTTAATTCGTTTTTTGGTAAATATTTTGTAGTATTTTTCAAAGCTTTTGCATAATTTTTTCGACCCAACAAAAGCAGACCATTTAGTTGAAAACCCATATAGATTATGTTAGAAAGAAAATTTTTTAAAAAGCAAGTGTATTGTATGTGCGTGGCTTAAGCCTATAAGCCCAAAAAGAAAATTTTGATTTGCATCAGTTTTGAATTGGGTGTAAGGTACATATGTATGTATTACCAATATCTAGCAAAAACAGATATTTAATTGTTCAATAAAAAAAAGCAGGTCAAATTATGGCTATTTTTACATTTAAGACCATTTCGTGGTCTTTGAGGCACTTCCAGGAATATTTTGGTGAAACATTTATTAAAAGAAAAATTTTCTTTTAAAGGCTTCCGTGGAAATCCAAACACATGTCAACCTTCCAAAAGTCGCGAAATTCCTTTAAAAAAAGAGTTAAAAAGATTTAAACAAAACTAAGTCACATTTTTAGGCCAAAATGTTCAACATTAACAAAGAAAATACATTACTTATTTGTTGGTAAAGTTTCAAGGTTTTTTTTTTGGCCTTAACAATAACTTCTTTCAGATTTCATTTGGCAAGCGTTTTATTTCAAGTTTAAGGTTTTATGGCTTTGACAGCCTGTAAAAAACATCATGATGCGCACACATTTAAACTCTTCTAATTGTTATGGAATGTCCTTTTTTTGAATTAAAAAAAAAGGGTTTTTTACAACTCCTGTGTGACCTACAAATACAATTTGCAATTGTTTTTTTAAAATAAAACTAAGTGAGCAAGAACATTTTAAAACAACACTAACGGGTTAAATATCCTGGAAACAGATGATGTACGCATACCTACCGGGATCATAAAAAGTGCTTTGCTGCTTTTTATGGGAAAATGCCACAGAAGGGTTGTAATTTACTTCTTCCAGTTCCTTGAATGTTTCAATCTTAACAATAGAGTTACTATTCGAGTTGAATTTTTGTTCTCTTTGTGTTTCATAAGAATTCTAAGCGACAATTATTTTATGACATTTGTAAACAAAAAAAAAATAAAAGATTTTTATTTTTTAACTCTTTTTTTCCAATTCCCAGTAAACTTGTTTAGATGATGCTCTAAAAAGACTGTGGTAATAAAATTTTAGAAATTTAGGTTTTCTAGGTTTTTAGTTCACTGTTTTGTTCTTCTATTGCCACCACTCACTGCTTTTTATTCTGAAAACACAAACGCGTAAAATATGTCCAGTTTTTTTACTTTAATTTTTAGTAAACTGTAACGTTTTTCACAGTTCCACTGTCTGTGCGGGTATGACAAATTCATATTTGATTTATGACAAACAGTTCCAAGGCTTTTTTGCTAAACTGTTTTAAATTTAGTTCCAAGTTTGATGGAAGAGGCTAATTTTCTAAGAAGTTTGTCACTAAAATACCATACTTTTTACATACAAATGCGATTGGTTCGACTTTTGACTTTGCAGGTTCCAAAGTCAAACCTGCTGTCAGAAATAAGAAGCATATGGATGGATCTTGGTTATAAATTTGAAAATAAAATTATCCTCAGGCAAGGTCGCTCGCTCTCTCACCAAAAGGAGTAGAATATATTCCTCTGCTGCTTGCATCTATACCTTTCGTAGAAATAGCGAAATTTCGTTCTCTAGAACTGTCTCCCGTACGAAATAAAAAAAAAAAAATTGCAATTAAAAATTTGCATAAAGAAAATATGTTCCCAATGATTCTTCCCTGCTTTCGGAAAATTAATGACTTCAGCACTTTCACTGTCCACTAAGGGTCTGCCCTGGTTTTTGGTGAAGTTCATTAAAGTACAAACAACTCTAAGTTCAGTCAAGTACGAGTATGACAAGTACAAGAAGAGATCTGTGCTGCCATACAATAGGCATAAATATTTTTACTTGGCATGGAAAAAAAACTTTTGTGCTTAAAATTTAATAAAAATAAGTTGAAAAGTATCTGAGAGGCATAAATGGATCGTGCCACCCTCTTGGGGTGTCGGTTTCAGAAAAGTTTCATGTGTTGTTCCCCCCAAACCAGGATCTACCCAGATTTTAAATCTCTTTTGAAATTTACTCAGTAGCTAAGAATTTTTAGCACTGGCAAAAAAGGGATAGTTCTGGGGGACACCTTTTAGCTTTTACCTTTTTAATTCTAAGTACTTGAGGTCACATCTCAATAACTAATACACTCAATAACTACTACACAGTGCGCCTCGATGGATGAATTGGTAGAGTGCTCTACCAAGAGTCTTCGAGGTCGTAGGTTCGATTCCTGCCGAAGGCTCTGGGTGTTTCTGCAGACAAGCAAAAAGCTTCGCAAAAAAAAACTACGGCCTCCATAAAACTAAATACTGCATTACTCTCGCATTTATTTTTATATATTGTGAAAAATTCAAGCGGTTGTCTTTAAAATGCTACGTTTCACCCGTATTTAAACAAAAAAGAGTTTCTTGTATGCGGGCAACTTTTAACTCTTGTTGCATTTACTGCTAGAGGCTTTCGCAGCACTTAGAGTAATACCTATCTTGTAATATACTATTTTAAGTTTGCATCTTCTACGGGTCAAAACTAACAGCTAAATTTTATAGGTTCCAGCATGAAGCCACCACCACTTAGTTTAGGTTAGGTTGATTGGAGGGGTATGTTTGGTCATGTCTTGCTACATACACCTAAGCCAGTATAAACTTATTGTGCGCTCTGCTGATTACACCATGAAATCACCTCATAGTCTTGGTTTATTTTGCTTTTGCTGTTGAAGCAGCCAAATATTTACATCCTGTAAAACTTTCAAATATCCATCTCTTACGGCTGAAAGTTACAGGTAAAAGTCACAGTTCAAGGTTTCATTTTTTATAATTGTTGTTTTGGCGGCTAGAAAACTTTATGTTACCTTAAAGTTTCATGGCTTTATCTTGTATGGCTCAAAAGTTATAGCTAATGTTCAATGTGTCTTGTAGGGATTCATAGTTTAGTTTTAATTTGTTTTCGTTTTGGAATGAAAATAAGTGAAGACTGACTACAGAAATGATCTGGTGAAGCCTCAATACATCTAAAACTGAATCTTTTAATTTTGTTTTAGTATTTGTTGCTGTGTCAAGCCAAGCCTCTATATAGGCTGAAGATATGAGTTAGGGTACTAAATACTAATCAATTTCAGAGTGACCTTGGAGGAGTCAAATGCACGATCAACCTGCAATAATTTCATCTCTCCAATATTTTTTTTACCCCGTACCATGCCTCCTTTGGGAGTTCCCATGCAGAAGTACAAACAGTGTACAAATAGTCACGGCCTGGACTCGAAGCAAACGTGGATGCTGATGAGCGATTGTATGTGCCCTAGCCAATGGATTTCCAATTTTACTTTTCCAGACTTCCTTAAAAATGTGGATCACTACAATTTTATCACAAAAACAAAAAATCTTTCTTAATTTGGAGAAAGTAAAAATTGAACTAGAAAGCCCAATAAAATTATTACCGATAGTAAATCATATAGTTCACTATAAAATTATATTAATGAAAAAAAAAGCACAAGTTCGGCCGGCTTAAAAATTACTTAATAACTATTAACTAATCAATAATGCTAAATCGATGAGCCTAATACATATATTGTACGCTGATTTCTTAAATCAAAAAAAAAACCTATAATCCAACTCAACTAATTTCTAATCGGTTAAAAGACCTCTCAACAAAACAGCAGATATACATGTTTAAAATTGACTTTTGTGCAGAGTGTTTAAAATTCGGCTCAGCCGAATCCAGCTCTATTACTTCTTTTCAATGAACTATTTAAGTTTATCGTAACGTTTTATAACGCAAGTAATTGCAATAAAATTAAGTGAGAAAGTTGTATCTAAGACCAGGGGCCGGATTCTGGCATTCGTGATCGAATATACTCGATAATAAAAACAATGTAGAGCAAAAACAAAATGAGCAACAAACGCACAGCATTCTATGACGAAATCGTTCAATCACGAGTGCCAGAATTTGGCACCTGAAGTTTATTCAATTACCTCTTATCAGAAGTTGTTTTAGCGATTAAGGCAATGATTGATTGATAGCGGTCGCAGTGTAAACGTTTCCATTTTATTATATGGTCTTTGTAGTAATAACAAACAATAATATAAATAATAAGCTTCTTAAAAAATATATATATATATTTTCTTCGAGCTTCGAAATAATTCCACTGCATTTGTTCTACGTTTAAAATATACTCTGCTGGGTCACTCAATTATTTTAGTTTATGCTCTAAATTAATTGAAAGCGCGAAAAACAGACAAGAAAATCATTTTTGAATAGAAAACACTTGCCCTTATGCCAACTGCAGTTGAATAGATGTTTGGGAATATCAGCTTCTTTTAATGAAACTAATACGTATTCATATTTAATTTAAGAGCCATAGGAGGCAACCTCACATTAAGTCTTATGAAACTTTGTTAAGCGATTAAGCTATTAGTTATGGCTCTCCAGTTTTCTTTTCTACAACAATTTTATAAAAAACTAATATTTCTTTAAATAATGGCCAGCGGTTTCAACAAAGTGGCTGCTGCATCAAACGAAATCAAATGTGAAACCAATTTAAGATGTTTAACCACCAAAGTATCAGCAATCTGTGGTGAATAAAATATAAAAGATCAACTGAATATTTAAATTGATTGAATTAAGTGGAGGGAAGGTGTAACAAAATTTTGACTTATTTAGACAGTTATTTAAAAATGAAGACAACAGTTGAAACTAAATTAAAAGGAGTGAGAGTTAAATTTAAAGAACTATGTAATTAAAATTTGGATTTTCTCATCAATGAGTTGAAAAAAGCGCTACCAGTAGTAGTCGTATGTCCAGAAGCAGCAGAGGGAACATGAGTTAGAAAAAGAATGGTAAAGTGCGCAAAAAGTACCAAATTTGCTTAAATTTTGATTTCAGTCATGTCCGAAAAGTTCGAGAGCACTGTATGATGTGTGTTAAGAAACACTTTGTCTATATTTTGAATTGATATCGGGGCCAGAAAGTATACGACATATATCAAATGGAGTAATGGAGATACATAAATTTATAATAGGTCAATTTTTGCTGCAAGGCCGCGTTATTGCTTTCATATGTGTTAATCCATCACTGACTCCAGTGAAATATCGAAAAATAATACGAAAAAATGTAAAAGGAACAAAAAACCGAAAATATTTTTTCCTGCTTACAGAAAATTTACTACCCGTTTCACGATTTTGATCCTGTTCGAGCGTTCGTGTGAATACATTTAATATATCAAGAGATGCTAATTTGTCGACCTTTATTTTTTAATATTTTAACTTAATAATTCGAGCTTGAGGTCACTTGTTTTTTTTTATAAAATGGTTGTTTAAGTCAATAGTGCAATACCTCAATGGACATCTGATTCAGACATTTTTTTCGGTTTTTTTCCTGAAATACCCGACGATACCCATTCAGCATTTTATACAAAAAAAAAAAAAAAAAAAAAAAAAACAAGTGACCTCAAACTCGAATTATTAAATTAAAATATGAATACATCTAAAACAGAAATCAATTTCAAAAAAATTTTTTTTGTCTTAAATGTATTTATGTGAACGATCGAACATGCTCGTGATCGTTAAACTGGCAGTTAGTATATTAGTTGATTCCCAGGCCGCAATCCTTTAAGTTCATTTCTTAGGGCGAAGTTACAGTGCATGAGCCGCTAACTCTGTGTGTTTCATGCATCCTTAGAAAACGTAGAATCAGAGTAATTATATGTGACATAATTTTGTGGGCGTCACATGCGTCTCGAAGAAAATCTGCACATGATAGCTGAAGATGGAGTCGACTCTCAGCCTTATCCAAAAATACTTTTATACCATGGAACAATTGTTACAATTTGTTGTAACATCAAATAGGAACTTAATTATTTATTTGCCTTAAGAGCCAATTGAAATGTATTAATTCAGGTCCAAAAATGAACCTTTACAAACACAGCAAACATTTTGTAAAGGTTCATTGTTGGACCTGAATTAATAAATTTGTTGTAACAAAAAACCTTTCTAGAAAAAAATGGAATTTCTTGTGATGAAGCTTACAAACATTATCATGAAGTTTTAACTAAATTTAAATTACACTTTTTTCCAGCAACAAAATCTACTTTCCACTGGTCGATTATTTTTAAATACAGATGATCATCCTCCCTATGATTTTTTATTAATTTTTTTTTAAATTATTACACATAAGTAATGATGACAAACTTGATGAATTCAATTGATTCTCCCTTAAAATCATTTCCCTTCGTTGCGAAAATATGTTTTTCAATCTAAGAATAGTTACATTACAACTGATCAAAACAAACAGCTTGGAGCGTAACTAGCGTTGCAGGTGACTAGCAAATAGAAAAGCGTAAAACGCGTAGAGCGCATGAAACGTGTGGACGCGTGCAAAGCGTGTTATGTCACAGTAATTGTATTATTCTGTTACTTAAGTTGAAGATCCTTTTACACAGCGCCCACTAAACACTTACTAAATTAGATTAGCAGAGTTAGTAAAATCGCTGCAACGAGTTGCCCAGTACAACCAGCTGGGTACCGATTAGCTTTTCTCTTTCACCCCTCGCCAACGACCTCAAGAGTTGATCAAGTTCATGAATATGAGCACGGTGTCAAAGCAGTGTTTGCTCAATCTCAAGCTTAAAGGACTTATTCTTGACTTTATTTCCATTTTTTGAATTTTAAGTTCTATGATTCATTTAAATTGTCTTCAATTGCTCTTATTGATTTTTTTATTAAACGAAATGTCAAACGCGTGTTACCCACAACAAAGCTGAAAATTGCTGCTCTCCAAGCGTCATACGTATTGAAAACTTATTTTTGTGTAACTTGCTATTTAGCTTTTCGAACGCGTTGACAAAGTGAAATCGTGCTGTGTAACTCCACCTTTATAGTTTCAATAAGGAAACCCTTGCATTTCATTTGAAATTCCTTGATTGAATATCCCAGCCTGTCTCTTAACAAAACAGTAACATATTTATAACGCTTTCTACACCTGATCAGGCCTTTTTACCATATGCTTCAAACTTCAGTTTGTTTAAACATTATTTAACTTTAGAAAATTCATTTAACAATGAAAACAATATTTATTGTTAATAATTTCCGAAAACCATAAAAATTTAAATTTATTGATAAATTGACATTTATATTTAAAATATAGACATTAAGTATTAATTAAACCATCACAAAACAGAACTGAACAGAATAAAAGGTTTAATTCGTTCACATGCTCCATTCAACGATCACTCACTCAACATAAAAGTCACACACCACAGACATATGTACATACTTATAACAAGATACTTATAGACAAATAAAAGACAACATATGTTAGTTTAAGCCAAACTACATACATATTTCTTTTGTTTTAAACCAAAAACGGCGGTCACTGCTTTCTGGCCAAACAAACGACCGGTTGTTACATGAAGGTAACAAAACGTTTTCAAACCACCACTAAATGCCCGAACGTTTTTTAGTTTTGTCTGTACATTTATTTGAATAATTAGGTTTTTGGGCACGTATTATATTACAAGAAGAAAAAAAAAAGAACAACAAACTGACACCATTGCTTTTATCACATCTATTTGGAAAAGGAGAATTGCTTTAAAAGGTACCACCAGTACAGGATGATTAAGTTCAGGTTCAATTTCGTATCAATTAAATTAAATTGGCTGGTAATTTTTATTTGGCCTTAACCAAACTGCTGCTATTGTTGTTGTTGTTGCTATTGCATTTGCTGGCGGAACAGTTTTAATGATCTTTAATTGTCTTAAACTTGCTGCATTTCACTCAGGTCATGTTGCAGTGCCATGTGAATGCTAAATGTCACTGGTGCCGGAAACTATTATTGGCTTGATGCAAATGGTTGAATTTTGTGAATATTTTTATAATATATTGAAAAGTGTTCGTGTTGTGTTTGCTACAAAATAAATGCAGTCTTTGCAAGCGCTGTAAAGGAACAAGGAAACAGTTTGCATGCATATTGTTTGATCTTAAGATTATTAAATAAATTATTTAAGCTTAAGATGTTTTTTTATGAAAAGTATTTGGAAACTTTTATATATTTATTTACTTTCGATATTTCACCAATAGTTTGTTAGCATATTGAGGAAAATAATTATAAAATTAAAAAAAAACAACAACATTCATAATTAACATAAATATAACCCAATAAGCATTTTGGCTGGAATTCAAGTAGAATTACATTTGAAATACAGTCACAATTTCCAATTTCCAGCGTTGAATTACAGTTGCAGCACTGTTGAATTCAATAGCGAATCCAACAAAATTAACCATTGAATTACAGTCGAACAAAACAGTACTTTAACAGTGTAATTCCAGCTTTGAACAACAGTGTGATGATGCAAGTAGAACCGAACTTGTTTTTACCATAAATAACATATGCTTCAAACAAATTTGTTGTTGTTTTTTAACAAACTTCAAACGGACTGGAGAGAGGATGGATTTTAAATGTAATTCAAGCTTCGATTCACACTGGAATTTCAACATTGGAATTCACAAAAAAGTTGTGCTTATTGGGGAAAAAACCAAAAATACAAATTAACTGACAAGTTCAACATTTTCTATGTTAACGTTTACACCATGGTTAAAATACTAAAATATAATAAATTAACAAATCAAATGATGCTCATACACTAACATAATGTTTACAAATGTTTTCCTGAAGATATCTGACATTTTAACAATATTAAGTTCTTAATCTCTTCTTAACCAAATAATCTATAACTCTGAGGTAAATTGTCCTTGTCTGCCTTAAAATGTATTCCCTGTATTACTCGTGTATTAACAATCTCTAACATTTCTAATATGTAATGATTTTTATAATTATTTTTTGTTATTTATTCTGAAACGTGTTTCAAGTGACAATAGTGATTTAATGCAGAACAATGAGAAGATAATGCTGTCCCTTGCGAATTAATATGCCTGTACTTTTGGTCTGACTTTTTTTCTTGTCCTTAATTTATTCTTTATAGCATCTATTTAAACTTTATTGCAATTCTCTGGATCATTTCCCCGACAACGAATCTTATACACCAAATATCCCATTTATAAATCCTATCCTTGGTCTTACTAAAAATTCCATCCAATCTGTTAGAACTTCTATTAGCAATCCTATATTTTTCTTTGTTATATATGTATATTAGATCTAGCCGATAATCCTAATTAATCATATTTTAGTTTCTCCTATTTCTAAATTCCTACACAAGTTTACTAGTTAGTCAAATAGCTAGGAAAATTATTATCTTCTAGTAAATTCCTAATATTAATAATATTTTTATCAGGAAATTCTTCATCATTAATTGTAAGATCCCTTTCCACAAAATTTTTAGCTGTTCTACTATGTTTTGAAAAATGGCTAATTATTCTCCTCGACTTTGTTGATTTTTGATACCAATCTAAAATTAATCTATTATTTCTTCTCTATACTGAAATATACTTTAAATACATTAAATTCTGTTACCCATTTGTTTCCATTTGTGCTGTGTATTTTGAGAGTTTTTTAAGCTAGAAGAAATATTCAGCTGGGCTTGTAAGGAAACCTGTCATCGGGGTGCATACCCCATAGTTGGGTTGTGTGTAAACGTATCCACTCCCGGTATTCCTATACGGTTTAGGTATCCCAGTAGTTGTGATGGGCTGTGATCACTCCCATTCGCGCTTCCTAAGTCTTAGCAGCCCCCCGTATTTTCCTCATCTGTATTCTGCCACATAATTACTTCATTAAATACGTCACTCTTCCAGAAAGTTAAATGGACTTTGTACGTTCAATTACTTATTTCAGATTTAACTGCGTCGAAGGGGTTTCTCGTATTCCAAGCTTGTATTGCTTAAATCTCTTGCTCTTAAAGCAAGTGAATTTGCTATCATATTTCCAGTTATTTCCGCATGTCCCGGCACCCATACAATGTCTAGTTCAGCATGAGTTGCATAAGTGCTAGTATCGTTCTTGCAATCCCAAATAATCCACGACTTTATCCGGTCAGCTGAGATCATTTTCATGGCCTTCTGACTCTATATTTATTTAGGGGCCTTTATCTTTTCATTTCATTGAGTTCCCTAATACATTCCATTATTGTCTGAGCTGTGCCATAATCTGGCAGACGGAATAGCAATATGGCTAAGTTTCCCCTCTTTCTGGTACCACAAAAAAATTCCATAATGAAAACCTTATTGATTCTATCTGGTGTTTTTGTAAATTGTACACCATAAGGACTACTTATGGATTCACTTGGGTCGCCTCATTCATTTTTTTAAAAAATGTATTTCTTTTTGAAATCATTATGTTCCTAATAGAGAGTGCTAAAATAATAAAAATCATACACAGCTGAATCAAATTATTACTCTCAACTTTGAAAAATTTGTATCAGTCCAAACTAAGTGAACGAATACCCCATTTTGTGGCCCAACTACTTATGTATGGTTTTGCTTATTGAGTATGTACATATATTTGCAAGCTCGCATGTTAATGTCAGTCTGTATCTTTGTTTTACAAAACCAAATGATTTATTACCATCAATCCGAGATACAAACATTTTATAGCCACAAAATTTTGCCTCAAAAGTGTTGTCATTGTCGGCTTACATTTGGTTTTGGGGCCTTAAATTAAATTGCAAACAATTTTCGTCTTCTTCAGAAAAACAAGAAAAAAAACTTTGGCAAACCAAAATTTAAAACACCTAAAACTTCACAAAACAAAAAAAAAATTGTGTTCACCCCACAAATACAAAGAATACGTTTATGCACTGAGCACACACACACACAGACATACACACACCGACATAACCTAAAAAATGCATTAAAGTGCATTTTGCTCCATTGAGAGCATCTAGGCCACAAAACCCAAAAAATACATTTATCTTTTACAAACCTATTGAAGCTCTTTAGATGGCTGTGAAAATTCCTTCAGCACAGCACCAACAAACAGACAGACAAACAAACAAACAGGCAGGCAAACATTCCTGTTGTTGTTTGGCTACAAGTGAGTTTCTCTATTCATACAGAGAAAATTGCATGTTTTCAAAGATAAAACAAATGCTCTTTGACTGCAAACCAAACTTAAGGCTGCAGCGATGTGAGTCAGCCCCATCATTATCACCCCCCAGTCCAATGGTTGCCCAGAAACGTATGTTAATTTGTCCAGATGCAATTTGGGTAGCCCATTTGCTTTTTTTGGCTAAAAAGTTTTCGACTGCAACATTCGGAGAATGTGTTCATAGAATTCACATGATTCATTTTTCTACTGTTTCTTTTTTCTTTTCTCTAAAATTTTCTTTTTGGGGATACCAAAAAGTCCAGAGAAGTCTAAACAAACTTAAGGCCAACCATAATATGGTGGTTGTGCTGCACACACACACACACACACACACACACAGGCATCCACTTGCACTTGTTTGCTAATGTGACCAAGTAAGAGTATAGGAAAAAACTTCTTGGATAAAATTTCCTGAAGCCTCAAGTTTGTTTGTGGTGAATGCATACGAACAATAACAGCAGCAACAACGATATCATCAACCAAAAGGCTTTACATCACAACATAAAAGGCAAGCCTATAAAAAATTTTTTTTTTTTTTGCAAGCAGGATTAAAGTGCATATACGAGGATCGTTCCATTCAAATCTGAATTGCATACAAAATTCGTAATCGTGTATCAGTAGTCGTTTAAAATAACATACAATGTTAAAGATTATAAAAAAGAAACTGATTATGAGTTCTCCTTCTACCGAGACTAAGTTGAATCACCGCCTCAACCGATCAACTTGTCCTTTTTAATAATTTCAAGAATACAAGTTGTTGGTAGCCAAAGGTCACCCGTTGTAAGGAAGTGCTATAAAAAGTTAAGGTGTTACAAAACGTAAAATGCTTTCTGTATAAAACGTTTGTTTGAGCATTTCTGATTCTCATTTTGTTCATAAGAATTTTGGAATAAGTAGTTGGGGTTCAAACATTCTTTTTAGATTTTTCAAGTTTACCTATGAGTTGTTCAGCAGCAACGAAATGTCGGCGGCATATAGACGGCTAAAGCATTAAGGTCTATTTTTTAGACCTAAAGTAATAAATAAGTAAATTTTTTATGTTGCTCCCGGGTTTGAAAACCTTTCTAATCGCCCCTCCTACATGCACATTTATCTTATTCTTCGTAAGTATTTTGTGTGGGGATGTTACTTTGGTTTAATTTTTTGGTTCGGTGTCTTGTTGGCTGCTGATGAGAAAAATCAGTTAAAATGTTCCAAGGGGTATCAATTGAGTTTTCATTTTGTGTGCACAAGCTGGCCACTGCAATTTGCATACGACTTTTGATATACATATACAAGCGCACACACACACACACACTCATACATACGCTCATAAACACACTTATTTAGTACTGCCTGCAGTCTACAGTAGTGGACCAAAGAAAACAGCAAATATATACAAGAGAAATATCAAGTCTTTCTTAATTTTAGGCTTTTATTATGTTGTTGATGCACTTGTTCCCCAAAAAAAAAAAAAAAAAAAAAAAACCCAATGAAAACGAAAGTGAGTAACAATCTTGTTTTCTGGCTTTTTAAAGCTGCACAACAAACAAACTTCTACTTCTATTTGTACAATTTTTGTATGCATTTTGCGGATGTGTTCTTGTGGCCAATACTTGGCATTTAAGGCTTGGCAAAGGATCGGTTGGTCGGTCGGTCGGTTGGTTGGTTGGTTGATTAGACGTTGCAGGTTTCGAAAAAATTAAAAATGTTATTTCTTCTACTTTAAAGTGCCTTTGTTTTTTTTATTTTTATTTTTAAAACCACAAACAAATTGTAAATGAATTGTTTTAAGTTTAACACATGATTTGTAGCTTAGCACTTTACTCAGGGTGTTTGCTACAGTTAAGCTGGGAAATTTAGTGTTTTGTATTTTCTACACTTTGAACTCAAAATGATTAATTAGAGGAAACATTTTAAGAAAAAGTGTTTGAAAATGGTAAAGTGGGAATAATTTACGAGATATTGAGTAAAATAATAGAAATTTAGAATTTTTTTTTTTTGTGAAAGTGTCAATAAAGCCCTCGGTGGGGGTGATTTCGTTAAAAGAAATTTTTTACTTTTTACCATTTTAAAATGGTACTGAAAAAAAATGTAATCGAAGTTTGTGAATATGATAATTAGTTGAAAATCTTCTTTTTGTTAATGTTTATGAAATAAGTTGGGTTAAAAACGGCGGTTTTACTCATGGTGTAGGAAGTATTTCATTTCAATGGTTATTCATTTTCGGCATTTTCTTCAAAATCGAGAAAGATTTTTTTTGTGGTAAAAATGTAGTGATCGAGAGTATTAAAGGAGACCAGAAAAGCGAAGGTGAAGTCTTATTGGCTGGTGAGCACGCCCTGGCTGCTTCACGTAAACCACAACAATCACCAGCATACAAGTGTCCTCATCCTTTAGAAATCTTGACCACGACAATGCCACCGCAACAAAAATCTTTCACCATTCTAAGGAAGTAATTTCGAGCAAAAGTCCAATAAAGTAATTTGCAGTTATAAATCATAGAGTTCGAGCATAAATTTAATTAATGTTTCGAAACCACTGGAGACAGCAAAAAAAAAATTAAAACCGTTGGCGTCACTTGATACAATAGCAACAAACACAAAAATCAATTCAATGTTAAAGAGACAATATAAAATCCAAGCAACAGAAAAACAGATTACATCACTTAAATTTAAAGTTGATCATTAGATTAAATATCGCCAGTCAGTAAAAGAGAGGTACAGGTAGTAGCATGGCTAACCGCTGCTACTTGAAACCAGTATACAATTTCTAATGATTTGGTTTCAAACATTTGTAGTGGACGTGATACAGCTGTAGTGTGTACCCAAGGCTGTGAGTCTCGACTTTGCTATTTTTGTCTAATTTAGAAATGTTTATCCCAAAACTTTTCCCTCTTCTGAGAAAGTAAAATCGAATGAGATTACTAATGAATGAATTGAAAACTGTTCAACTTTAAAGTAAACTTGTGTCTATAAAATCATAATTGCAATAAATATATGATTCTTAAAATGTTTAAATTGGTTGGAGCGACCGATTGCCTGCTTATGTCAGGACTAAATAATTAATGAAGTGGGAACTTCCGAATAAAGTATGTTGGCAGGATTTTAGTACAAATTATTGATATTAGCAACTAAACGTTTGTCTTTCTAAATACAAGTTAACAAAAGGAATTTTTTATTTACACAAAATCCTTAAAAGAAAGCAACTTCTACTCTTTTTTGTTATCTATTTTGTTTTTTTTTTTTTTTTTTTTAAATGATAGTTGGGCAACGAAAAATAAAATTTTGTAGCAAAATTGTTTGAATTAGCAAGTGGTTGATTTTATTATCTATAGCAACAAATCAAAGTCATATTTTAAGGTTTTAATAATACTCTAAATTTTAATTGATTCACATTACCGATTGCTATAAATCAAAATCATGCTAAGTATTCACTCGGTTGCCTAATTTAAAATTAACTCTACTTAAAATGCTTATTGCTCCATAAACTGTAATTCTTGCAGTGTCTGAGTGGGTACTTACGATGGCCGCTCGACAGCTGTTTGAAGTTTGTCATAGACAAAATGAAAAATCAAATAAACGAACCATAAAAAGGAATTAAATAAGAACAAATACAATAAAACAAATATAGAAAAACAAAATATTTTAAGTTCCACACAGTTGTCTAAATTTATCGGCCGTGGCAACTATTGGGTGGATGGTAGCAATTAAAAGTATATGAAAAATTTGGTTGTTAACTAAGAACTTAGGGATTGGTGGTACAGCCTCACATATTCTTTTAGAAACGAATTCGGTGGTCACAATGAATCTGTTTTCTTTGTGTCACTTGAGAATCTTTTAAGGTCATCAGCACAATATGTATCTTAGTTTAATCGATTTGAAGCTTTCAACACTTTTTTCAATCTATTTTCAATACTGATGCCAACATTTGCCCCTAATCGATAATTTATTTTGTGCCAACCCTAATAAATTATATTATATTAACTGGAAGTACTATTAAAGAATTAACTCCTTAGTAAGTGAAAACTATGTGTGTATCCTTCCTTCATTATTGGATTACCAAACAATATGTGTTTGCTCACAATACAACAAGGAAGAAAAACAGACAGCGCAATCACTTGTTCCCTAGTCATGTTACTTGGTAGTAGCAGCTACATTATGTAAATACATAATATACAAAAATGTAGCCGTTAGACAGGACACACAGCCACATTTACAGAATATACGAGGACGGTTGGTCAGAACTTTAAGTTGAATATGGTTGTACGTCAACTATATTATTTTGCCTTGCCAAAAATAAGAGAAAATTTATTTTTAGGCACTTGTAATTTATAAGTTTCAAACATAAAGAAATCTCCATAAAAATATGTCTCGCCAGATCCTTTCTGCAATGCAATGCATTTTTATACACTCCCCACCCCCCAACAACCCATTCATTTGCATGGACGAGTGTAACCGAAAGTCAAAATAAAAATGTGTAAACATGTGGAAATTATGATTCAAATTAAATGCATTCACACACACACAGCCACAGATGTATGACGTTGTGTAGCTTACAAATTTTACTGAATATTATAACAACACTTTTGGTTGTAAACAACAGCAATCATGTAAAATTTAAAGCAAACAATAAACCCAGCAACTATTCATGGCATGTTGGTAAAATATTCCCTACAAACACTTGAATCTATAACAGATACATACATGCATACGTGCATATGTATATGCAACTTCTTCATACATATGTAGGTGTGAGTGTGTCTATACGTTTATTTTTATTGCCCATAAAAGTATCAGCCAGTGCTTTTGTACACACACACATATTTCGAGTTGCGATATTATTCGTCCTGTCGTGAACTGTGATTGACTTTATATAGTTATTTTGGTTTGCAAGTGAGAGTATAGAATTAAAATGTTGCACCATTTATTAAATATGTAGAAGCAAACAGCAAATTTGAATATGTGTTTTGTACTAAAATTATTAGAATAGCTTTGTGTGAGTTCGTGAACATTAGAGTAGAAGTTCAAATTGAAATAATATCCGTAATAGCCTCACTTAAATGAGGACTAACTTTTTTATTTACGGGGAGGGGCCAATGAATCTCAGCTGCCTTTGAATATTATTTCAGATAGTAGGAACGGTTTTACGGTTTTACACAAGTAGAAGTTGAAGGGAAGGGTTTAGAATGTGGGCACAGTAGATCACAAGTTTTATATAGCCGTCAGTGCTGAACAATACCGGGAGTATAATCATCGCTCTAGTCAGCGAGTTTTTAGAGTCAAATTCGTCACGTTGAGCGAAATTCGTGGCTCGTGCCAGTGGTGGTCCCAGCGTAAGTTTACATAACTACTTAACAGAGAAATTTAAGTGACGCCACGTCTTTTGCTTGGATAGTTTCTGTTTTGTTATATTGTCTCTTCACAAACACGATTTTGACATTACCACATGCTCTTAATTCCTTATAACGATTAAAAATGAAAAACAAAACATGTAAATATGCGGATTTACAATTGAGTGATTTAGACATGTGATTGTGAAAGCGTGTGAATATGTGCAGTTGCTTATATAATTGTTTATAAACATCATGCAACATGTTTTCAGTACGACTATTTGTCTATGGACTCATATTCATGGTTTTGTGGTTCTTGTAGTCAACTGCAACAGGGTTTGTCAATCTTATGACGAATCCTATGCCCTGTGGTTAAAACTGTAAAATGGGGTTATAATTTTGTTATAGAATATGTTGCATAGAATGTCACAATTCATTGGTTTTTAAAACTACATTGTTTTAGATCAATTTACAAAACATAACTCTTTAATTAATGTTAAGAAATAAAAGATAATTTATATAAAAAAAAATATATATATATAAAATTAAACAGCAAAGCTCCCATAATTAAATAAAACTTAACAAAAAAAAAATCTTTCTCAATTTTGAGGAAGTAAAAATCGATTTATTGAATGTTGTGCTTTAATTTTCAGCGGTAAACATTTTTCTTTTGTATATAAATCGTAGAGATTTTTTTATTAATGTTGCTTGAATGTTCTTTTGTAAGTAAATGTGTTTTAATTCTTTTTTTGAGTAGTGCTTAGATTGTTGGCAAATAAACTTATTTTCTATATACATATTTTGTTTGTGTTGCCTTAAAGTATCTTGTCGCGTTTTTGCATTGCTGGGATTATCAGAGATAATGAAGATTAACACTTGCGTTATAAATAGCAATAAGTTGTGGTGAAATTTTGAGGCTTTTGGGTGAGAGTGTAAGCAGGTGCTGCTGTGGTGGATGGATGGGGTGCAGGGTAACGAAACACAGTGATTTATTTTTAACATTTGCTTTTCGGATAATAGTATTTTTATAAGGCCTAGAGATTACATATAAATTCGAATTAAATCTGAATGGAAAGGAGACAATTGCTTTTTACTTTAGACACTATCATTGAATACGAGATTTGTACACAGAAAACAAAGTGCCTACTGATCGCCTAATAAATCAGAGCAAGGTTAACCAGATATCAGTGTAGGTTGTTCTCAAGAAGAAAGTCTTACTTTTTTAATATGGAAAACATTATTGCAAAAATTGTAAGGAAGACATATGATTTAGTAATTTTTTTATTTTTATTTATTTATTTCCATTTCCTGTGCAACAAGATTTCTCTCATATATAAAGTGAAGAAATACGTTAAAAGGCCTCAACTTGTCTTGGGCATTACTGGAGAAAATATTAATTAAAAAAGAAAAAACTTCTTGATGGCTTCAAACTGAATAAAGACAACCAATTCCGTCATCAAGTCACTCAAAGGAATTTAAACAAATATTGTACCTGACTTACACATGGTCATTAGGCACCTAAAGAAATCAATAAGGAATATTTTTGGAAAAAATTAATAAGGCAACCTAAGAAAATCATTAAGAAATCCTTATTGTATATAATTTGGAAGGAAATCTGGTAGCATCCATAGCATTTCCTCTATGAGTTTTTTTTTTTGGTTCCAAATATAGCTGCAACTGGGTAAAAAAAAACAAGTGAATAAAAATTTTCTCTCTGATTTTATGAATCTATTAAAATATTATGAATCTTTGTTAAATGAAAATAATAAAGAATCTGAGATACTCCGCAGCTGGCAAACTTTTTATAGTGAATATCTTCTTCTTTCTATTGAGCAGTTCTGCTTCTTTGTAAAATTGTAAGTCCACTAAATACTCAAATTGTTGAGCGGTTATGGTGGCTACTGAACGGGCGGGAGATTTGAGTTTCAAGCCCCTTAAGAGGTGGCGAAATAATTTGCCGTATCAGAATAAAATAAACGAGATATAAAAATTAACTTTTCTATGATTGTTAATAATTTTATCTGGCTCTTGAGTACTAGTTTCACTTGTTCAAAATTCAGAAAATTTCTTTGTAATAAAACTGGAGTGGTCAAGATTTTTAAAGAAGGCAAGAAAGGTAAAGTTAAAGACATACTGGTTGGCGTACATATTTTTTATTTTCGTTGTGTATTGTTATAAAATATATTAATTCTATATTAGCAATAATAAATCAGCTGTCAGACATAAATAATGAAAATATTACAGCAGAAATTCGTTTTTTTTTTAAAGCAATTTGTTATCGTTTTAATTTAACAGTGATTTATTTTTTTCTGTTGCTTAAAAATGTTGCAATATGTAGTCGGCATCTTTGCTTTGAACTTCATTCAAGTGTAATAATAAGTATTTAAGATATAAGTATTTAAGATATTTATTGCTTACATGTTCCTTTTTTTAGTTTAACATCTCATCTCAAGAGCACTAATAGAAAAAAAATCTTGTGATTAAAACCCAAAAATGGCCAGCCTACAAAAACACAAAAGCAATTACAAGGATTAAAAACAAAAAAAAAAAAAAAACATTAAAAATGTTCTAAAAATAAACATGCATGTTTTATCAACAAATTAAGATCGACACATGTGTATGGAATTCCGCTTTAAGTCCTGCTCTCAACAAAAGACTCAAGTAAGAATTCAGCTCAATTATATTCTACGAAGATCAAGAGGGTCGGATTGAACATGTGGAGTTTAATGTGTGTGTATTTAAAAAACGCATTGTGTTTTTTAAATGACCACATTAGATTAAAATATCATACATGTGTGAGTTTTATTTTGTTTGAAGATTTTTTTTTGTACTGTAATAAAAAAATCTGTTTTGCAGATCTTTCAAAGAGCCGGCAATTATTCGGTATCTTAAACCTTGATTATTAGATAATACTTTTTATTGCTAATTGCTACTGACAGATTACTGTGAGCATTACATTATTCTTCAATTATATGCGTATGTGCTGCTTGCGTCTAGTTGTCTATTTGATAAAAGGATCACTAGTGTTTGCTTTACTTTTGTATTACAGGCTAATGTTTTAGAAAGATTTATTTTGTTTGAAATAAGGCGATTGCCTTCTTATTAAAGGCAGTTATGATAACATATCGGTAACATATTTTGCTGTTGTAGCCTAAGGCCTAGTCGCTATAGCTTATTCATACCTACACATGCTTGAAGGTAGTATTTTAGTACTTACATTTATGTACCTACTAATTTTGTTTAATAATAATAATAATCTTTTGCTGTTGTTTGCACTATGATTTTTAAAAAGAAAAAGGTAAACAACAACAACAACAACAGTTCCAAGCGTTTATTTTCTAGCATGTCTATATTTTGTTGGTGCCCCATAACAAGTCCGTAGATTTGAAAATTTCGGAAAAATGCAAAAACACTTTTAGACAAATAAGTAGAATTAACAGCCAAATTTCCAACAAAAAATTAAAAGCAACAAAGATGTACTTCTTAAACTTTAACTTTTTGCAGCAGTTAAAAATTAGTTACCACAACTTGTGTTTTGTATACTTTCGAACACTAGAATTCAAATAAATTGTCTTAGCTCTCAAAATAGACCTTGATGTTTTCTGTCTTTTTCAGCGATCTATATGCCTTTGAAATTTCCTTAATTCTAATCGCTTCATCAGTAAACTCGAAAAGGCTTAAAGGAATGTTTGAAACCCAACTACTTATTCCAAAATTCTCATGAACAAAATGAGAATCAAACAAACTTTTAATAAATAAAACACTTTTTCGTCTTTCGGCTTTTGGAATAAGTAGTTGTGTTTCAAACATTCTATTGAGACTTATCGCGTCTACTGATGGGTTGATTAGCATCAACAAAATGTCGGCGGCATATAGACGACAGAAAACAATGCAAGGCCTATTTTTAGACTTAATATAAAACATTTCAATTTGCTCATATAGCGAATAAATAACTCAGTTCATTTTTAAAATTCAAATATTCAAAAATTGTGCTTACACTTTGCCATTAGGGCCAGGCGGTTATTAAAGATTAGGTGAAAAACAAACTTCGATCGCTATGAAAAATAATAAGCTCATAAATGCATGCACACTCATGCTGGCGTTCATTGATTCATTCATTATTCAAGCTGAAGGTCTGAAATGAGCGAAAACTTTGAGTTACTGCCTGATGTTGGAGGCTGTGATTCCAAGACTATTTCAATATCAATAGCAGCGATTAGATTCCTGATTATTATTGTATTGCGTTAGAGGTACTGAGCTACAATTTGTGCTATAAAGCTGTTTTTTACATTTCGATTTATTAACTATTTATTTATTTATTTATCCTTCTAAGCCTATGGAATACAATATCCTTACAGGCTAATAATAACTTAGTTACTAAATATATTAAATAAATCCTTATATTCTAATAACAATTTAAAATCAGTAATCGGCAACGAAAAATCAATGCTAACGATATTATTGATGCTATTTAAAGCATGCAAGGCCCGTAGCAACGGCTCACGCATTGCCTAATTAGTACTACCATCTCTAGAAACAAAAAAAAAATTTCCTGGATCTGAAAAACTTACATGGCACAAAAAATTTTATTAACTTTAATAAGTATTCACAATCGATATGACCGTTTATCAAGTTATAAATTACAATAGTAGATTGCATAGTACGTCTTACAGAAAGTGGCTTCAAAGCCAAAAGCAAACAACGAGCATTATATGAAATTGGCATTGACAAAGTTTGAAAATTACGAAGCGCAAATTTAGCAAATTTCTTTTGAACTCTTTCAATTCTATTTGTATGTACATCGTAAATAGGGTTCCAAATTAACTGGTGCCAACGCAAGACATCGAGTAACTTTTATACGTAATCTTCTGAGAAAGTATTTGTATATAGAAATTTTACATTTGTTTTCATTAAAAATTTGTCAATAACAAACATACATACGTTTATGGAACAAGGAAGAGGACATGATACAATTAACAAGGTAGCCTCGTCAGCTAAACCGTTAATCAACTGACTATTTTAGGTTGTCAAGAGATTGCAGAGATGAAGGGCAGCCAAAACGAGATAGCTAATCCGCATAAGCTTAGTGCATCTCTCTTCTGTAAATGTAGAAGTGGCGTCCTTTTGACAGTTTGCATAAGTGGTGCAAAAACAAAATGCATGTTATTTTTATTGAATTTGTTCTTATTGTAGCGAAAAGGTTACCTTGTTAGTTGTATCATGGAATAGGAGAGTTTTTTTTTTAATTTTGTACACAGCGCCGCAGCACTTCTTTTACGATTGACCAAATTCCCCTCTATCAGTGCACCTGTGTATGCTTTCTGTATGTTTCCTGTAAAGTTGTTTTTTTTTTAAATTTCTTTAAATAAAACTGCTTTGCTGCCTATAATTATTTGATAGCTCAGTCATGATTTGTAATGAAGAAAAAAAACTGCAAAAGAGTTTCATAACAAAAGATCTTGTGGTCGTTTTTTTTGCCTCAATTTTAATTCTCTTTTCCAAATTCTTTTGCTTTCTATTAATAATGCCACACGACAAGCCACACGCGTCTAACCAACATGCTCGTACATCAGATATAATTTTATTTTTGCAAATACTTAATTCCAAGTCATGTTGACTTTTAAACGTAACAGCAGCAACAACAATAACAAGAACAGAGTTTTGACAGCCGGGGAATAACCAGCAAAGCAAATGATGTGTAATGTCACAGATGAGGCTAATAAGACAATTTCAACTATTTTTAAACACATACATGCATAAATGAATAAATAAATAGCACCAGATATTGATGGAGGGTTAAAAAGAGATTTCTCCAAGGACTTTCTCTTTGTTGGTGGCAGCTGAAACGCCTTTTTGTGGCCTGTTTGTAGTGCAAAATTTCAAATAATTTCTCAATAAGTTCAAAGTTCAATGTGCGTGATGATTTTGGCGTTTTGTTGCCGCACTTTTTTTTTAATGGCTGACTAGCAATTGTGCTTTCATGTCACGTCACGGATTTTGTATGTTGCTTAACATGTCTGTCTGGCAGATTTTAAACTTTTTTTTCTCGTATTTTTAAATGACATCAAAGTCAATTGTTCGGAAAATGGGGAAAAATAAAGTGATTGTATAAAATTTTTAACAAACTCTTCCCTCTTTGGCAATTTAATTATTGAAAGTTCAAAAGGAGTTCTGCATTCACGCTAAAGTAAAGCAAACGATACTCGGGAGCAGAATTTGTGACATGTGTTTGCTTTTAATGCGATTAGTGTCTAAACAAAGTTCGTGTAGTTTTTAAAGAAATATTTTTCTTTTGCATTCACACATATTTATTATTGTAAGTTCCTTGTTTATTTGTTCCAGTCCTTCATTAACAATGTTTTCTTTTGCAATTGTTCATCAACATTTTATTTCCTTATTTTGAAAATTTTATTTGAATTTAGTAGAAATAAATTTAATTGAAATATTCATTAAACTTGTTTGTTAATCATCAAAGTAGATAATTATATTTATGGCGCCAAACCGATTTGTAAATATTTTCAATTCTCTTGGGGTTTGTTTTTTTTTTTATTTTTTATGGGCAAATTCAAATTTAAACAAAATCTTCTTACGCAGATTTGCCATAAAAACTTTGTTCAATTTTTATGATATTTTAAACACATGCGGGAACAATCCGAATTGAGTGTTAGAGCTAAAATAATAATAGTCTAAATGTTGTGTTATTTTTGGTAATTAAATAGTCTTCAAATGCCGTTTTTTAATTAAGACATGTGTGTTGTTCAATATTAAGTCGTTATAACACATTTTAAAATGTTCAAATTTATGATTTGTTTATAATTCGTTTTGTTAGATTTTTATGATGTTGGCCAAAAACCTCATGATAAAAAGGGTGGATATATCGGTTTAACACCAGAAAACGAAATTGCCGTAAACAGTGCCTTCTCATAAAAAGTAGCAGGTTGGCCTCAGTAAAAGGGTGTTGCAGCATATTTAATATCTATTTTAGTGCAAATGTAGAGCAGGCGAGTTCTTCCATGTATAGAGTGAACGAATTTTATAATGAGAAGTACATTAGTTTGAAAACACTTCATTTTTTGCAGAAATTTAGTTTCATTTGCACCAATGATGGCAATTAATAGTGGACCTCCAGAAATTTGCCAGGCCATTTTGGTTTTCTGAACTGATTTCCAGATCATTATGTGATCGTTCAGACTTGTTTCAAAGCAGCTCACAGCTTCATTCCCAACTTTGTATAATAGAATAATGCCATCGGCAAAGACGTGTATTCCACAAAGGCCAGAACTTATAAAAAGAATCAAGTAATCATGTAAATACCATTGGAAAAGCATAGTTCAAGTACCAATCTTTGGGTGACACCAGAAGTACCGCGGCCAAGGTATGATTTGGTATCAAATGAAATTAGATGAGACTAGGGGTGAGTAGTTGAAATGTATCGTAAAGTTTTCTGACAAGAACAATCTGGATGAAATACTTTGGTAACATCCAGACGTAGATACAGCTAGAGTACTTATCAAGTCTTCTTTTTACAGCATCTGCTTATGAAAGTGATAGTGTAGTAGTATTATGGTAGTGTATTTATATTAAAATTCCTACATTAAATTCAAACAATGTAAGAGAATATAATTCTTAAGGTGGGATCATACGATTGCCGCAATGCACCAATTTTTGTTACATTTTGTGTGCCAATCGTGTGATAGCACAATTTATTGGCTCATGCGGCAACCAAAACGAATGTTGTTCCTATTTGTCCCAATCAAATACAACCCTGATGCGACAACCGTGTGAACACTTGACATACAACTAATCACCAATAAAAATTCTAAAAATGCACCAATATTTATTGTGTTCTCATGCGGCAACCAAAGAAGACAATGCCCGCTAATATACATACATACTATGTATGAAACTAAATAAATGTATACATATATTTATTTAGTTTCAAAATTGTTTAAACGCGTCTTACAAACATGATTTCTGCTTTTCAATCAGTAAAATTCAATTGTTGTTACCATTCATTTTTTTGCTTTTTCAGCCCGCACAACATTATAATAATAGCCGAAGCAATTTTGTTTTTAATGAACAAACCATATTTTTAACATTTAATTCATTTTTTTTTTTTGGGAAAACAAAGTTTGTCATCAGCTACAACAGCTGTTTCACACAATCGTGTGACTATAATCCGGCAATTATTGGTACTAAATTGTTTTGCGACAATAAAATTTCAGTAAAATGTGACAATCATGTGATGATGTGATGCAGAGAATTTGATTGGGACAAATTTTTTATTATGCTCCAATTCAGCCCAATAAAAATTGTGTAAAATTGGTGCATTGCGGCAATCGTGTGATCCCACCTTTAGCAATTAATTAATAAATTGTGATACATAATTTTTGGTGTGGAAATCATCAGGATAAAATTCATAAAATTACAAAGTTTATTGAGTTACAAAATTATTTGACGCTACGCGCAACCAGCTCGTATGATTTCTGATTACAGAAAAAAGATGGCTGCAAAAAGGCGCATGTGCTTGAGCTGACCTTAAAGACTTTCGTTATTTGGAAAATTAGTACAATCACAAAATTATAATTTGGCCATGCCAGACTTATAAAATAAAATCATTAATTTTGGTGTTGGCGTTAACAATGGTTTTTATGAAAAAAAAAAAAAATTGATATGGATTCAGTAATGAGTTAGTCAATTACTTTTTTAAAAATAAATTTTCTTAAGCAGGTAGGATTTTTAAAAGGTACTATTTTAGAAAAGTATTTTTCTTGAAAAGTAGCATTTCATAAGTGTTTTTAAAACGATACATTTGTCGAAGCATAAGTTTTTAAAAAAAGTACTTTGCTAAAGGTACTTTTTATTAAATGTTTGTTTAAAGGTGCTTTTGAAAAAAGTACTCTTATGAATTGTACTTTTTAAACTTGTTGGAAGTGCATTTTCATTTTTACTTACAATATATTTTATAAACAAATTTAGTTTTTGAAAAAGTAATTTTTTAAAAAGATATTGTTTTGAAAAGGTACTTATGAAAATGTTCTTTTTCAAAAAATACTTTTTGAAATATACTTTTCCAAAGGCATTTTTTTAAAAATTTATTGTTTAAAAAAGTAATTTATAAAAAAATACCTGCTTAAAAAATAAATTTCAAGTGAAAGTCTTTTTTAAAAAGGTATCTTTCTTTAAAGGTTTATTTTATCACCACGAATAGTTTTAAAAAAGTTATTTTTAAAAGGATACCTTTAAGTATTTTTTTTATTTTTTTTTATTTTTATTTTTGATCTATCACAATTGCACTTAAAAATTAATAACTTTATTATTAATTTTTATAAGTTTGAGTTATTACTTAAAAGTATTGCAACAAATAATTAAAATTTAGACTTAGCTTATATTTACATAGGCACATTATGGTTTATTTACAGTGAAAGGAAAAAAGATAGACAAAATCCTTTTTAAGAATTTAAGAAAGATTGTAGGATGTACGCTTTCGTCAACTTCGGAGTGAAGCTGGGAAAGATGTAAACGCTACAGGTTTCTTATTAAGGCATAACTTGAAAACCTGTTACGATTCTCAAATCTTTGTGTAATATTATTTATTACGGATGCTAACATCTCCTGTTTGTAGTTCCCATGCAGCCTGTTCGTTGAATACCTTCTAGGTAGGTTACAAATAATCTTGAGGTTTTTATTTTGTATAATCTGCAATTTTTTGAAATATGTTTTAGCACACCTTTTTGACCAGACTTGACATCCATAGGTCATAATTGGTCGCACGCACATCTTATAAAGTAATATCTTATTTTTGCAATTAAGATTAGATTTTCGGTTTAGTAAAGGAAAAGAGCTCGACCGTTTTGTAACACTACTCTTCTTCTTGCTTCTAGGGCACATTTTTCAGCTGATTTTAAAATATTGTTGCAAGAAAAAAATTTGTAATGGCTTGATTTGAAAATGTTTTTCCAAAAAGTATTTTTTAAGACTACATTCCAAATTGCTTGATTTATCTATGTTATTTCTTTTTTCACTGTTCGTAAATTTCGCTACAAGTTGAGGAACAAACTGCAATTCGAATTCAAAGCAAACGTTTCTATACACACAGCTGCCAATTATTTTTGCAAACTGTTTTAAAAACGATGGGGTTAAATGATGTCTTAAGCAAAACGGAAAATTTTCATTCGTTATGGTTGTTCAATAAGGCAGCAAGTAAATAATCAGTTGCCTACTTATGGGCGCTTGAGATGTACGTTTGTGTGTGCATGTGCACGCAGGAAGACTTGTAAATACATGAAGCATAGAAAATTAGCAATTTCACTAAATAAAGCGTAGCCGAAACCATTACAATTGATTTTTTTTTATTTCTATTAAAATTGTCTTTTAAGGTTTTGTTGGTTACAATGAAGGAATAAATACATACATACTCGTATATAGAAAGTTAAAAAACGACAACGTTATCCTTTCTGTTTTGCAATAAATTAGCAATGCCTTCTTTTTTTTAGAAATAATGATGGTATAAAATGAAATTTATTGCAAGTAATTGAAACCCATGAGGAAGTGAACATACGTGGGAAATTTCGGAAAGACAACCAAAGCGACATTTACAGTAAGAAATCTGTTAAATTTTAAAAATGCAGTAAATTTCTAAGGAAATTCGGGAGCACTTTCTCTTAAAGTAAAGTGACAATAGCATTTGTTTGCATTGTAAGATCATAAAAAGTATAAACAATTTGCCAGGCAAATTCAATCATCACAGAAGAAATAAATCAAATTTCGCTCTTTAATTGTTTTGTAATATAAATACATATGTATGAGTGTAGGCGTTGTTGGGCATATATGTTTGCTGTTAGGTAAACAAAATTAATTCCGTTTGCAATAAGAAAAACCATTAAAACACACAATAACATAATAAACTTTGCAGTCAACTTGTAATAGAACTAAAAGAGGAGCCATCAAATACTCATCACAGAACGAGATCAAAAGCATCATTTATTCAAAATTAAAAGAACTATTATTAGAAGAAACCCAGAATTTCATTAATTTTGCGCACCGGCCAAAAGCTGCAAAAGCTCTTGCACAACTTCCTAGTACCAATCTTGCCAGTTTAACCAATAAGTTTTAAAATCCTAGCAAGGTGTCTCTTAATACGAAAAATATCACATTTAAATGAAGACCCTATTCTTTAGCCTTAAGAAAATCTAATTTAAATGCTGAGTATTTTCTTACTTATTTCTTCTTTATGTTTTCTTAACAAAATAATATAAAATACTATAAATCCACTGATACAAGATTTATGGCCCCGTTTAAAAAGGTATTCAAATCAATTTGTTTTGAAACACTCTTCACATGAACACGCACACACAAATCCAGTCATTCAATCAAACAGACTGGTATGATAAAAATAACTCTTTCGTTTCTTCTTTAGCGACATGAAAAGCTGTAATTGTATTAAATTTGAAAATTGTGATACGGAGCAGCATAAAGTTCTGGATCATCGTTAATTTGGTAGCATGGCACCATAGTGTTCAGGGAACGTGTAAGGAATTCATGTGTTTAATAAATCGTTTGGTACAATATTCAAATTGAGTTGTTGTAAAATCTGGAATCGGGATTCATTGATTCATAGTGTTTAGTAAATTAAAGTCAAAGAATGTAGTATTTGCTTTAACGAAACCCAACGGTTGGCGGAAAATTTTCAAAGCGCGAAAAGACAGTAATAATCAAATAGCAGTTGCAAGCTGCACTTTGCTGAATTTGTATATTTTACTTAATTTTTGCGGTTTCTTCCCCGTTAAATGTTTTTGCTTGTGTTTAACTTTTTAGAAACTCATTTAAGAACTTTTTTTCACTTTAAATCATTCATAAACTTTTTTCCATATTGCGATTTTTTTTGGCAAGTTTTCGCTGTTTTCTTCAATTCTATTCTATCTTAAACTTGCTTACCCAAAACTATTCAAACTCATTTCTGGCATAAAGTGATTTTTTGCGAGCTTTCCTGGTGCTCTTCGGTTTTTTTGTTGCAACTCATTTTTACTTTTTTCTAAATTTTTCTACATAGACTACCGCGAATGTTTCGCAAGTTGTCGCTCGTTTACTGCAGTTGTGTTTCAAGTTTTTTTTTTTAAATTACTTAAAATCTAGATTTACATTCTGCAATATTTTCACGAACTTTCACAGCTATTGTCTAGACATGATGATTGCAATAATTTCTCGTATTTTAGAACTATTTTTTTTCATTTTAACAAATTCTTGTTAATAACAATTCCTGCTACGAACTTTCGCAGCTATTGTCTAGATATGATGATTGCAATAATTTCTCGTATCTTAGTCGATTTTTCCATTTTAAGAAATTCCTGTTATAATTATTTCTGTATTAAGTTTATCAGGCTCAAGTTCTTTATATATTATCTTTGTGATTGATATTAATTAAATTAGACAAAGAAAACATCAAAGACACTTAGCAGGATGGACAACTAATTGTTTCGAAGCCGCCACACTTTCTCGTCAGCACCTGTCAACACCTGAATTCAGTCACAAAGATAATATATGAAGAACTTGAGCCTGGTAAACTTAATACAGAAATAATTATATAAGAAAAAGCTCAAATAATAGAAATTAATGAAATTCCTGTTAATTACAATTCCTGTAGAGTCCAAAGATTGCAGGTTCGAGTACTGTCATGGTCGTCATCTAATAGCATTAATACAACCGCTGCTGTTGTGTATTACCTCACAACTCACATTATTATTTCTCATCATTCGTTTTTAGCAGACTTGCCATAAATACTAAAACAAAGTTGTATATAATATAAGTAGTATGAATATTCATGTATTTCCATAACACTTTTTGAAAAATTTTGTGAGTACAATTTGCCACAGAAATGAAAGAAAAATTCTTAACGCAGTGTCATCATAAACAACTTGTTCAATAAATTAAACTCGGTCAGTCGGTAATGAGTAATTCTGTAAGTGGAATGGCGATACGCTGCTGCCCAAAATAGTATGAAATTTACTTATGACTCGAGTTCCAAATAATTTAGCTGCTGATGATCCTTAAGGTGAACGTGAAACAGAAATGGTATGTTCCAGATAATAAGTCCTGAGCTTTATATTTATTGTCTTTTTATAAATGTTGATTAATATGAAATGTTGATTAATATAATTTTAACACGAAAGAAATTATTTCTCAATTTGGAGCGAGTGAAACTAAATGTATATTTTACAGGCTGCCAGTCATGAGAGCGGCCCATTTAGGTGAACGTAAGAGCCCTATAGATTGTTAACAATTTAAAATTTCACAATTTTGAGAAATTAAGTCCATTTAATATCAATAGATAAAGTAAGTAAGGAAAAATAATATTGAGTACACTTTGGTTAGTGCATTAGACTGCTGACTAAGAATGTGGCGGCTCAGAAACATGTGGATGTCCATCGTGCAAAATTTTAGTTAACTTTATTGCTCGTTATTAACCAAAATAGCAGTATTTTATAAAAACGACCTTAAAAGCCGGTAAAAAAAATTTCTATAGTAATTTGAATTATATTTTCAAAAATTTTAAATTTAAAAATTCTCTAAAAAGTCAAATTGCTTCGCCTCTTTAAATTCCTTACACTCTGTGTAAATCTCGTTCAGGAATAGAAATCTTTCGTTAAACTTTTTTAACCACCCACTTGCATAATAACCATTTGCTGGTTCTTTATTACTCTGCCATGGCTTCAACAAATGTGATTTCATTCACTTCATCTTCATATCTTATTTTATTTAGAACACAAAAATGTTTTGCTTTTATGCACAGCATATCTGTGTATAAAAATTTTATTTTGCAATGTTTTTTTTTATCATTTTCATTTTGTAGTCATTTTCTGAGCCACGGGACTGATTGAAATTCGCGGATAACCTGAAATGGATTTTTTCTCTCCACAATTGCTTTGGTGGCAATTTCAAAGATTCACAAACAGAATACATTTGCGAGCAAATGAAATGAAGAAGACGGCAGGCAAAACATTTCAGCATTTATTTAAATAAGTAAGAACGCCCGCTTCCTCTTGGCTTGCCACACACTGAGGCGCACCGAGATCTTATAAATATTTTTTGCCATTGCAAGACGAAACCCCCAGTTGTAAAATGTCATTGTGGCCCATATAAAGACTTTTATGCTGCTCTGCAAGCGGCACAACAGCAGAGTTCAGTGCGAGTTGCAAAATGTGGTGGCAGTGTTCTTCGTTAAAACGAACATTATTTTAAGCTTTTTTTTATCGTTATTGTTTTCTAAGATTGTAATATAATAAGAAATCAAACTGATACGTTACTCAATCTAAACATGTATGCATGTGAGTGTGTTTGCTATAATGTATCTGAGCCTCATGTACATAAATCTTTAGCTAATGTAGCTATAACAAGGATTTTGAAAATATATTAGCTTTGAATTTTATTCATATGGGAGTTGAGTCTGCTGGCAGATAAATTTTTGTTGAAACGAAACATCATCAAGTGAAGATGTAATTGAAAATTTATATTCATGACAAGAGGATTCTAGAGATAAAATATAAAAAGTATATTGGTACAAAATGTTTGGAAAGAAATTTAAGTGGTCCAGATAAAAATCGCTTAAAATTCTATAGTAGTTGCTGACGGGAACCAGTCCTTCGTCTCTAGTCACTATGGTGAATAAATAAAACATAATCCAGCGGTTTCCAACAAAATCTGGGTGAATCATGTACTTACAATTTTTTTTACTCGTTTTAAATTTCTCTCATTTATTCAACGCTCCTTTAAAAATGTTCATCAGCACAATTTCAACACAAAAAAATATTTCTCATAGCTGAAACGTATAATTGAACTAGAATAGAAATTGTGAGTCATAAAGTGTAACTATAGAGGTAAATTGACATTAGTTTCATATTATTGAACTTTTGATGTACTTTTACGTTTGCATTTGCCGCCAGTCTTCATGTTGTGAAAGCTTGTTGCATGCCTGCCGTAGGGCTTCGCACAAATGTCTTTGGCAAAGACATTTTATGAAAATTATAATGATTTACAGATATGCACTGCTGTCAGCCTTGAACTATGATGGTCAGCTGAAGTCCAAGTACAATCCGATGAGATAAATGTTTCGGATCTTAATCGGCTTACCACTCCATATAATTTCTGAGGCCTAATTACGCAAAGAACCCCTACTGCATAGAGTTCCTTTCTTCCACACTGTGTACAGAGGTGAAAAGTGGACGAAACGACAGCTAAAGCTGATTTGCTATCTCAGTTCTGGTTATGTTCTAGAACTTGTAGGCAAAAAATAGAAAAAACATTTTGTATAGTTCTTTTTATGGGACAAAAAAAAGGTATACAATGTACAATATCTAACTCTATGTAACAAACGTGCTACCAGTTTTTCAAAAGTCACTATGGTTTCTTCCAGTTGTGCACCAAATGTGACGTCTTATTTAGTTGAAACTATACAAGACCAAGTTTCTTAAATAAGGTGTGCATAAAAGTTTAGTTGTATTAAGTACGCGGCATAGTTATCCTCATTAAAATTTTTAATATCAAAACAAATATTTCTGTGTAATTCTATCCGATTGAATTAATGTAGTTCGTTGTCACATTTTATCTGTTGTTGTATTATCCAGATAGAAAAATCGTTTCTTGCAAGATTGGCACTACAATGTTAAATCAGAGCTTGGGTGGCGTTTAATTCTTGAACGTGCTTTTGATTATATTGTCTATAAGGCAGTAATAAATTTTCTTGACAAATAGGATAATTTTTTATATCATTTTCTATCGATTTTATTGCCTTTAAAAAGTTGACATTTACGATTTTTCAATTGACTTTCTGAAACAAGCACTGCCAAAATATGTTATAGGAATTCATCACTAACGATCACTTGTCCAACACAATAGATTTGAAGAATAACCATTTATGTACATATGTATATAAAATTTAATTTAGAACAAAAGATAAAAAAAACTCTTGTTTTTTGCCACAAAAGGCGCGTTTACAAATATTTGCTCAACATCAATGACAAGTTCCAGTGAAATACAACACCCCAACATGTTTGGTTAAACAAAAAGAAATTCTGTGTTAGAACTAGACACAATGTCTGGCAGAGTAGACAAAAACTCGGAATTCTTATTAACACATTAACTTCATTCACTATTCTTGTGACAACTTTACATGATTAAGATTTTTCGTTTTTTTTTTTTTAATTTATTTTCCAACCCTTAGATATCTTTGAGGGAAGAGAGAGAAAGAGAGTATAAGACACTAGAAAAAATTTAAAAAAATGATCCATAAATTTGCTTGAAAATGATAAATAAATGTTGACATCTTTGTTTATGTCTGTGACATAAATTCCTTCTAACACGATCAGTCCTTTCATTGTGTCTTTTTTACGTATTCCAAAGAAGAAGTCTGTGTTTGCTTTTCCATGGCAGACAAAAAGGAGTCAGCAGCAGCAGCAGCCAATAACTCCAAACAGTGAACAGATATTTCAATTTATTGTTTTATAAAATCCTTTTGTAAATGCGTATGTGTTCTTTTGTTTAAAATTTAACGTCTTTTCTTATTCTTGTTACTGAATTTGGGTTTCTATGGCAGGATAAATGACAGTTTCTATTCATTTGTTAGTTTGATATAAAATATTAATGCGTGGATGGATGTCTGGTAACTTGTTTGCCTTTCAAGTCTTTTCTAGGGGTTTGCGCCTTTTTGTTGCTTTAGTTTGTTATTGATTTATAGCGTTTTATCAAAATATTTTCGTTGCTAAAGCTAATGATTGTTGTTTTTAGTAAATAGAAGCACGACAACCATGGGCTATAATTTTTTTTTTCTTTCAAATGTCATATTACAGATTTAACAAGATGACGCATTGTTCGATCACCATCTGTTTGACACGAGGGTTATCATTAAAATTGCAAAACTCAGACGAAATGAAGCCCGCTGAAAAGATTTTACGAAGAGCACAGGTTAATGAAGTGCTACAAATATATCTGTGTATGTACATAGAAAACCAATAAACGAAAATAACCACAGCAGAGCCAGTGGCTGCAGCACAAATAGGGTAAGTAACAGGGAACAAAATTTAATACAACATGTAATTTTCCTTCAATTACTCTATCGACGGCTGCAATACCATCAGAAAAAAAAAATTTAGTGAGAGTTACCAAGGTTTCCCTTTTCATCGGCCCCACTGTACGCTCCTTGCTAGTAGTGGAGCTATCATCTGCTCTAAACATTTATAATAAATGAATAGAAAGCACATTTGTAATTTGTTAGAACAGGTGTTGCTTTTTAACCCAGAAAAAACACATAAATCTAGACTTTGGCAGATAAATAGAAATTTCTCTGTAGAAAAAACAACAAGAAAGACAGCCCGGCTAATTCAAAAACTCTTTAAATAGAATACAAAAATATTTTGTCAACAAATTTCGGGAATTGTGCAACAAATTGTTGAATTCTTTGTTATAGTAATCAAAAACTAAAACCGCCTCTTTTGAAAAAAAGAAAGCAAAAAAATTTTCGATAAAATATTTTTCTTAAAACACAAAACGCCTTGAAACGATAAATGTAAACAGCGCATACCTTTTTATTAAAACATATTTTTGAGTCAAATCATGTTATTTAAGCAATAGTGTCAGTGTCGTTTGTAAGCAGGATCAATTGGTGCCGCCTCCTTTTCAATCGTTGGCCGAAAAAAATACAGATGTACACCTAAACAAATATTTGACATGTTACACAATTGTCCATTTCAACAAAGGACTAAATAAGGATATGAAAACCTAACTCCAACAACTAACTATGGTAGTATAAATTTCTTGTAATGTTTTTAATCAATTGCTTTTAACAAAAAAAAAAAAAGAAACAAAAGTTTGTGTGACTTTTTGTATTAGTTTTCTTGAAGGTCGGGGTGTGATTCCTTGCACCATTTTCTGGAAACATTTGACATCTTAATCAATGTAAATGTAACAATTAAAACAATACTTAAGTCCATGACAGTTTGCTTCTTTTTCGCTTTTGCTCTTTTTAATTTCAATTTTAACTAAACTATTGCATTTATTTTCATTGTTAAGAAAATTTTTTTCATCAGATTTTCAACCTTAAAAAAATATTTTTACCTTTTGTTTGGTTTTCTTTTGACAGTTTTTTACCTTTTTTTGGTTTTTGTACTGACCTTGTTTACAAAATATTGTATTGAAAAATAGTTAATTTATTAGAAATCATCGGCAGGTCTTGGAAGTTTGCTGTTTGGTATTTTTCACGGACAAAAAAGACGCACAAAAATTTAACACTGTTAGACAATAATGCGTCTTGTGTTCAGGTTAAACAATTTTAAAAAAGGACTATCTAATATCGATCTCTATATTCACTTGCCCACATTAAAAAGAAAAACATAATGTAAGATCTTAAGCCAGCTGCCGCTCAAAGCGTACAATCCCACAAAATAGTCTAACATAAATGCTCAACTTAAGGTAGATTTATATATAAACTAACATTTGCTTAGTTTTGCTCCCAAACAAACGTGACCACTACTTTCCATTTTGAACCAGCTGCCGTTGAAAGCGTACCATCCTTCAAAAGTATCTAACGTAAATTCTAAGGTTAAGGTAAGTTAGCCAATAAGCTAACATTTAACAAATTTTTCTGCAAAAACGTGACCACTACTTTCTATTTGAGCCTTATTTCAGGTAAACACACTCATACACAGAAAAAGTTAAGTAAAATAGCATGGAACTAATCAGAAATAACAACAAAGAGAACATAAGCAAAAGTTTGCCTATTTCTACTGAAGAAACGTGACCACTATTTTCTTTTCATCTCTGTTTTGGGCCAATACTTGCAATACAGAAAAATTCATAAACATTTGCATAGACGCATTCACAAATAACAAGGTGAATAAATACAAACATACACAAACATATGCTTGTTTCTGCCGAAGCAACGTGACCACTACTTTCTTGTTGGCTTTTATTTGGGCGTATAGATTTATACAATGTACGAAAATTGCATATACATTCATATGACTACAGAAACAAACAACTCCAAAAAGAAATAAGAAACAAAATCAACATTAAAACCAAAGAAATCGAGAGTGGGCAGTCATATAGTTCGACTAATTCAATAAAGCCACTAAGCTTCATAAGAAAATATTTTTAGGTTACAAACAAGGTAGGAACAAACTTGTATTTGCTTCGCTAAAATTTTTTTAAAATCATATAGTTTTTCTCTTTAACTTTTGTCTTTATGTCTTGAGATAATTTTAAATTATGCTCTTGTGATATTTAATGTTTTACGTTTTTTCCCGTTCACTTTGTTATCGGTTGTCATATCTATGTGAATATATATGCAATGTAGCTGTTGATATGCTTGTATTTTCCTAAAACAAAGGCCAAAAGTAAAGTAGTGGTCAGGTTATTTGCATTAGTAATTAGCAAATATTTGTTCAAGTGTGACCGTACTTTATTACTATTATTTTTGTGTCTTGTCTTTTTTTTTTTTGATAAACGAGCATAAAAACAAAATTACTGGACATGGCCCAAAGTTTGAAGTCGTTGTTAGCAGTGATATAACATCAACAAATACAAAAAGTAATTCAAAACAAATTGAATGTTGGTGAGAGAATATCAAACATATTCCAGTCAACAGAAGAATACAGTGATAAAATGGAAAGTTGATTAATGAGACAACACATAGACAGTCAGTAATAAAGACCACAGTTAGTAGGATGACCTGGGTTCTAAAAAATTTAGGTGCTGATGTGTCTCATGGTGGACATGAAATGGTAATGTTATGTACAACAGTCAGTGTCTTTAATTTCACTTTTACTTTTACTTTTCTTGCTTTGTTTTTTTTTTCTTTCTCAATATATTGATCACTACAATTTCAACACAAACAATTCTTCCCAACTCTGAGTAAATAAAACTCAGAACTCACTCCAAATAAAATAATTATCAAAAATAAATTATGAGTTTCTTCTGACAGGAGTAAACAACCTCTTGCCAGGTTCAGAGCTTCCTAAACAGCTGCTTTACTAAATGGTTGAAGTAGGTGTCTTTCTTTTACTTCATTTGTACTTTCATTAGTGTATTACTATGTACAGCATCCCTTACATGTGCTTTTTTATGTAAATGTTCTTCAATTGCAGGAATTTTGAATCGTTTAAATCTGGAGAATGTTTACTAGTGGCACAGTGGCCTGTTAATGCTGTTTTTCTCTATCTGTCAGCTCTTTTTTCTGTTTTGGTGGTCCGATGTGTACGCTGATGGCTAAAACTATATAAGTTGTACAAATTACAAATGTCAATAATCTAACATTTAAGCCAAAGCTGTATGAATAACATTATTGTCCTTCATGAAGAAGCTATCCGAAGCGGTGTATAAAATTGACGAGAATTCAAAAAAAAAAAAAAATATCGTCAGCTCCTATAATAGCAAAATTAAAATAGAAAAATGTGTCCGAATGAAGCAAATATTTTATGAATTGTTTACGTTAATATGCTTAGTTTTGTTAAGAACTTGAAACAAAACGCTTAGTGAAATCGAGACATTCTTGTATATTTAAATATCAAAATGGTTACATCCCATAAACAATTAAGATATTCATTAAAACACATGTTTATCCTTCATGAGAACACAGTTATTGTATCGTTAGAAAAATGTGTCAATTTCAATTTTTCCCATCGCAAAACAAATAGTTTCCCATAAGCTAAAAACATAAATCTCCATTTTTTTTTTGCATTTCAATTAAACGACTTTCATAACGTTTAAATTCATAGAAGAAGAAAAAAGTACCAGTCAAAGCAAAAACTCATGTCTCACGCCAATCATCTGGCGAGCTGTTATTGTTATCAAGATTAAATATTTAATATCTAAATCTGTTGTTGTTTGAAAAAAGATACTTTTATTATAAATCAAACAACAAAACAACAACAACAACAGCGACAACGACAACGATGGCATTATCAAAACGACAGCGCAAAATATTACGTTTTCATTGAGCCAGGCAGCCATTGCATTTCGAAATGCACGGAAGTTCTACAATTCAAAAATATGTATGTATGTATGTATGTATGTATGTATGTATGTATGTATCTACTTGAGCCCCTTTTCGAGTGTTTGAAAACAGAGTGTGTTGGCTGTATTTTGGTATTTGATAGTTTAAAACCAACAAACCCTCCAAAAATCACACAAATCTAAGGATACGCTGTTTCGTATTTCTATATGCATGTTCATATATTCATTCATATGAATGCCAGCAGATACAACAACAAACAATCACAATAACAACACTGATAAATAATGATTGGTGGTGGTGGTGGTGGAAGTAGTGGTAGTAGTGGTACGGATGAGCACTCGTCTACCCAGCCGCTAACGATAATGATAGTGGTGGTGTCATCCTTAACAATAACAAACACAAAATATTATTGTCGCAACAACAACCATAATGATAACAATGTAACCGTCTTTGGATATACGGTTTGTTTGTATGTTTTTCCTAAAGAGGCTTTACATAAAAAATGGCCAGAATGTTGTTGGAAATTTTGTGTTTGTCAATGTGTTGAAAATAAAAAACTTTCAAGCCGATGTGACTGCATCATCATGCATGTGAACGAGCGTATGAACGAACATGTCGCGTAGATAAGAGGTCCTTATGTTTTGCAGCAAACAAAAACAATTCAAACAATGAAATTGAAAATTAATGCTTTTAAGCTGATAAATAATGCAGTCGAAAGCGGAGCGTTGGAACATTACAATTCTTAAACAAATACACAAATACGAGTGTACATACGTACGTACTCATATGAAAATGCATATGACGTTCTAAATTAGAAATAGATCTGAGCAGAAGTGAAATTGTCATTAATTCATCAACTAAAATTAAGGGTTTTCTCATTCATAGTTCACACCTGAATTGTTTAAGACTAGCAAGTAATTGTAGATTCAGATAAATATATTTTTGTACACGCATTAAAATAAAAACATATTATTAAACTGAGCTGGACTGCAACAAAAATTAGCAAACATTTTATTGATGAAGCAAATTGCTGAATTTAAAACAATGGACTCTTTCGTATTTTATAAATTTATTTTTGTAAAATACTTTTAATATATAAAAAAAAAAAATTATTCAGTACTAAGCTTTAAACAAAAAAAAAAAAAAAAAAAATGTGCGATTCATCAAACCATATAATTAAAAATAATGGACAGACAATTATTGGGCAAATTCAGTGTTCAATGGTTTTTGCGATCAAGTCTGTACTTTCAGTCTGTGATATTAGAAATATGCAAATAGAAAATCGCTGCTCCATAATATTTTTAAGAGTCGTAACATTTTCAGAACTAAATTCCATTTAAGCTCTTCCTTAAAAGATTTAAAACTTCATAAACTTGTAGTCTTTTTGCTGCTTCAAATTTAATCTTTTACGAGCCATTTAACTGGCAAAACAAAAAAGCAATTTAATAAAAGTTTTAGTATTTACCAGCCCCTCTCATTTGTTTGATTATTTGCCTTCCTACATATTTTTATGACAGTTTTTTATCGTCTTGTTAATAAAAGATTAGCACCTTGTTTCACTTTTCAACTTGAAGGTAATAAATTTTCCTTGCTCCCTAAAAAGTGTTCCTTTATTTTGGTCGTAATGTACAGACAACATTTTTCGAAATTCAAAAAACATGGAAATTTTCAATAATATTCTTGTTTAACAGAGAAAGTTGTTGTTTGTTTTTAATACTCTTAAAATTAAACACTCGAACGTGACTTTTAGTTTTAAACACATTTCTGGTGGCCCTCAATAATTTCCATCTGCTGCCAATATAATTGTCACACAAGCACATCAGTGCAGCCAACAACATCTTTCTACTTCCATCACTCGCCCGCCCTCCCCACTCGCAAACAAGATGTTCTAAACAATGCCACGTGCCCCTTTCTTGTTTGAAATGTCATTATCGTGAGATTTTTCCATAAATCAATAGTAGTGAGTAAAAAAAAAAAAAATAAAGAGTTTAGTTGGAACGTTCGCTGGTTCGCTAAATTACTTTCAAGTGGAGCATAATGCGCCTTTCTAACAAATAGTTGTTAGAAAGGGGAATATGACAAAGTACTTCGTACCCGGCGGCTTTTTTTTTTTGTTGTACTCATGAAAAATTAAATCGTTTGATTTTTGTAGCAATGAAGTCTAAGAACTAAGTTGAAAATTATTTATTTTGCTTAAGATTTTCTTTTGTATCCATCACAAATAACAATAAGAAAAAATCTTATGTTTGTTATCTGAAAGAGCTTTAAGTGCATTTTTTGAATATATTTAAAATGTTTAGTTCAGAACTAGTAGTTTTGCTGCCATCAGTGATATTTTATGTACTATTAAGAAGCAGTAATAAATTAAGAAATTGCTTTAAAGTAAAATTTGTATTGAAGAGCTCAAATTTTAGAGCACTTTGAATATATAATGTATTTAAAATTGAAATCAAAAAGTTGTTTAAAATATTTAAACCAAAACTCATATGAAACTCCTTTTAGTATCTATGAAGACGTCCCCCAGCCAGTAAGACTTCAACTTTGCCTCTCTGGTGTTCTTTGAAGATGCTCATCATTGCAATTTTATCACAAAAAAAACTTCTTTCTCAGCTCTGCAAAAGTAAAACCAAACTGAACTCGGATCAAATAATAAACAATTTCAAATATTAATAGTTTGAAGAGATTAAGATAAAAATAATTAAAATACGGCAAATAAGAGATTCATTCGCACAGCAAGGGTTCCATACTGCCATCCAAGTGGTAGACAAGGCCTACTCCTGGTATAAGATACCCTCTAGTTTTTAATTTTTTTTTATTATGTTTGGTATTTGTTTTAGTAGAGGTCAGACAATTTTATGCACCGTGTAAATCTTACGGTTCGAAACTGACATCTGATTTTCAAGTAAAGGGTGTCCCCGCTTATAAACAATACATTAAATTTTAGCTTTTTATTTATTTTCGGCCTGCAAACTACATATCGTGTGAAGATTTTTAGTCTCTATATATTGCGGTTCAAAAACTAAAGACAATTTTCAAATTAAAGGGTGTCTCCGTACAAAGGGTTTTTGTTGTTTTTGGTATTTCTTGTTGTTAATCCTATGCAACAACATATCCTGTGCAAATATCAGCTCTCTAGCTCTTGTGGTTTAAAAGTTACAGCTAATTTTAGCTAATTTTTACAGATTCATGCATGGGAGCACCCTTTAGCTCCAATTTTTTTATTTTTTTTATTTTGGGAACTTGTTGTTGTAGACACTATGTAGACATTATCTAACCACATCTTCTGTTTTTTTTGCTCTTACGGTTTAAAAATTGCAGCTAATTTTATGTAATTTTCACAGTCTCTTGTATGGGGACTACCTTTATTTTTGATTTCTTGCTGTTTTTATTATTTATTGTATTATTTATTTATTTATTATTTTTATTATTTATTGTAGCATTTATTGTAGTAGCGGCCGGGTAACCACATGTACTATGAACATTTCTGCATTCTAAATCTTATCGCTAGAATGGGGCCTGTGACCTGTGACGGAGGTGGAAGTCTCAGTAATAGTGTTCTGTTTTTGCTCTATGAATACGAAGCGCTAAAAAGGGCTTTGAAAACTATGAATGATTAAAAAACTGGATTGAAATCCATGCTCGTCTACAGGTTTTCTGTAGTATAATAATAAAATAGTTGTCACTTATTGTAGAAAAGCTTTTAACATTTCCATTATTTCGTCAGCTATGCAGTCTGCTTTAGCGATACCTGTGATCCCTTTGTAATTGCATTTTTGCTGTACCAACTTTTGCCTTCTTTTACATGTCAACCACAATCGAACTTAGAAATCGCATTATATATACTGACCCTAAGTAAGTAAAATATTTTCTCATGGTTTTTCATAAGCAAATCCCAAGCAAAACAACCATAAAACCGTTTGACTTTTATTCAGCAAAAAAAAAAAAATCTTTAAGCCAATAACAAACGATTCATCATTAATTGAATGATATTCATTCAGAAAAGAAAAATAAATAAAGAACTAAGCAACTACACAAAGATTACATAAATACTTAACAATCAATTGGCATTCATGTCTTCAAAACATTTTCCTTTTGATGTCCATTTAAACCGAAGACAGGCAGAAGAAAATATGAAAGGAAAAACAAAGAAAATATGAATAGTTTGCTACTCATATGAGTTGGACAGAAAACAATCAGCAAACTGTTGACAAATTTAAATTAAAAAATTTTACAAACATGTGCTTGCTTTCTGTATGTACGTATTTTCATATGGACGTGAATTCATTTACTGTGTGTACGTACATACATTTCATTTTTTGTATCTGTAACCAAATGTGGCTAATTGCGATAAAAGCCATAAACAGCAAACGGTAGCAATTATGTTTTTGTTTGACAAGAATGAATTTGAAATGGTTTTTAGAAACATGAAAAGAAAAATATTTTAAGCAGATTTGATGTGATTTTTTTACAGAAAAAAAAAAAAACAAAACCCCTGGTGAAGCATCGATCATGTGATTAAAATTGTACTTAAAGAATCAACTGCTTTGACAAAGACCACTTGGTTTGTTAAAAAAATTTTAAATAAATAAAAATACTGGTGCAAGTGGGTAGATTTATAAGTGAGCTGTAGAATAATCCAGTTGAACGCATGTCTAGGTAAACGACTTATAATACATAGTGTTTTTGTCTGTTTTCCCGGTACTTATTGCAAAGGTACTGTCCTACTCATCAGTAGACTTGACTAGTTTTAGTCGGTGAGAATTAAAGGAAAAACAACGTAACCACTACTTTCTTGTTTACCCAACATAAAGGTAATTAAAGGAATATAAGCAACAAAAATGCATATTCATTGCCATAGATACAATAAGAAAGAAAAAGAAAAACAGGAAATAAAAGTAAAAACTCTAAATTTTGACGGGAGTGTATTTTAAGGTTATGTTTGATTAACACCAAGAGCAGATTAGTGTTTGCTCTTGCAAGTTTTTTGTTAAATCTAATATTTGAGTTAAATCTAAAATGGCACCAGCGAAATGACCTAAAATATGCTCTGGTTAAATTCAATGTTTTTTCCTGCTTTCCCTGTTTTTTTATATCACTTTCGTTAGCGTTTATTGGTGGATCCCCTTGAATGTGCAAGGTGGGGCAAAATCAGTGATCACTCTATTGGTAGCTGTACCTGTTTTTGCACACGGCGGCTTATATCAAATCTGTTTTTACATATGTGAACTAAACAGTTTCTGGGGTGATTCACGAGGAGCCATGACACCCGTTCAAAAGGACTGCATGGGCATGCTGCTTGTCAAACGACAACGCGCTATATAGCCGTGTTAATAGAGTTTTTTTTTGTTCAGTTGAACGAATTACTTCTGGAGGACAAGTGGTTTCAACAGGACAGAGCATCGGCCGACACCTGCGTGAGCCACAACCGATATCCTTAAAGCCAAACAACATCGGACGACTTCGTTTGGCCCACCTGTTATGTGCTATATTCTATTATAGAGTGGAATTATTAATTGCTTTTATCCATGTACTTGGACCAAAAAAGCCAACCACGTTGCCACTCTGGTTATACCTTAAGTCCCATAATGCTCTCTCTTAAAGGAATATGCATTAAGTGTTTTCAAGTGTGTTGATTCTAATATATATTTTTTTTCTTTTAATATACACCTTGGCTTTAATAGCAAATTATAGACTTGTTTGCATAAACAATAAATATTACTTCTTGGCACCTTCATATATACAAATAGTAGTATCCGTGATATCAAAGCTGCTACTCATGAGAAAAGTGGAATGTATGTCAGTAGCAATACGATTGGACTGTATTCTCTTTTTTTGTGAATTTGTGTTCTTACATTTCTTGAACCCTAACTAACTGCAGCTGGCAGAATGTTTGAAGAATGTTTGTGTTTCCACGTCTACTGAAGAGTTGGATGGCATCAACAAAACATCGGTAGCATAAAGACATACTGAATGCTTAGAAACAGGCAACAGATCTAATTTATCTTGTATAATTTTTAATCTGCTTTCATGCAGAATCATTTTGTATTCGATCACATTTCTATTCATTTTGCACTGGACAAAATGAATTAGTGTTCCTGTTGTAGATCATCATATTTTTATTTTAATTTTAGTGCAGCTCAAATTGTATCACCGCTTTGCGAATGAATTGATATTCATATTGTACATCGTCATATGTTTATTTCAGTTTTAGTGCATTCCAAATTGCATCACCGTTTTGTGATCAAATTTTGCAAACACCAAACGAAATTATAGAAGATTCTTTAATCTGCTTTGCTGAGTTATTAATTTTGCAAGGTGCATGTTATTCCCGAGGGCAAACATAATTGCATGCTGTTGCAAAAAAAGAAAGAATACAACTCATCCTCTTAAGACATTTAAGATAATGGCAGGAAAAGGGACACATTAAAAAGAAAAACTAATAAAGATATCACCGAAAAACTGTCATACAAAAGTATGCATTAAAAAACATTAGCAGCCGAAAACTTATTGACACAAAATTCAAACAAAAACTGTCATTCATTCAGGTTGCGTGTGTGTCTGCCTGTTTGTCTTATGGTTGAATGAAAAACCTGAAAAGCCTGAGAAAAACTGCGTAGTTTTTCCTACTTTTCCTTGTCGTCATCATCTGTGCATTAAAGATTGCATGTTTTGCCAGCGTAAGTGATACCTATTAGTGAAATTGCAATCATGAGAAAAATACCACGAAAGAAAACCTGCTGCAATCGCAGCATTCTATGCCGGTGTCAACATAAAAGACAAGTTGAGATTGATTATGGATTAGAGAGCTCCGGATCCAGGTTAATGCTATTTTTGTTCTTCTAAATGGCTTAAGGCGATTGTAGTTAAACAAAGATTTAGTTTTTCCTTAAATAAAAAATTTTTTGGCTTTTATTTCGTATTGATAGTTTGTCATTAATACCGCAAGGCGCATAAAACAACATCAAAGTTGATGTTGCGCCCTCACGTTTGACACGGATGTACCCCGCTGCATGTGTTGTAAGGGTTGTAAAGTTTATTAATGAAAAGTTTGTTTATTTTGCGTTTTTTCCACATGATACCATGCTGTTCAAATCGGGAATTACAAAGAAAAACGGATTTGTTGCAGAGAAAAATGTCATTGTACGGTGTACAGGTTTTCTATTTTATTTAAGAAATTTCACTTCAGCAAAGTTTTTTGCGAATCTGGCAAAAAAAAAAGTAGACCTGGAAAACGGAAATTATAAGTGTTTATTTCACTACCTCCCTTCGCTACGTTTTATGGTTCTTGTAAAACAGTTTCTTGAATACCTGCTTAGGAAAGAACATTTTAGTTCGTCGGTAGTATTTCGAACTTACGTGTTCGTATTATTTTCTTGGTGCAGCCAACAATTTCAAATGTGTTAATATTTTTAAATTTTTCTAGCTGTCTTATATGTTGGTTCCCCCTGGGGCACAAAATGCAAGTTCCTGAGCTATCCAATTCGGTGCTGTGCTCACTGGGGTAAAAGAGGTGCAGGATACCTCAGTTATCTTGGTGACCAAAAATCTTGAGCAGGTTCTAAAGGTTTGTGGCATGTCCTAAAGGACCTCCTAAAGCCCTCCATCGAAGGACACCGGTAGTACGGGGGTCCGTGCAATTAGAAGACTCTACGATCATAGGTTGAGGAGCCTTCCTTGGCTGAAACGTAATTACTGTTACTACAATTCGCATGGGAGGGAACGTTGATAGCTAGTCTTCGGTGATATGTTCGGATGCTGCTTTGCAAATGACTGCAGTGCCAGAATTATCAGAGCTAGATAACGATCTGAAGTTCCTGGGAATTTCGGGCTATCAGCCGTGACCGTAGTTCACAAAGGCCGTCCAAAGAATTGCACTGCAATGAAGACTAGATACCTCTTACTCTTCAGAAAGGGGTTATGATTGGGGCCAAGAACAGTAACAAATAAATTTCCACCCTAGTAGTATGACCGGCAGTTTGGGGGGCAGTGATGTATTGTCGTAATTACACCATGTGGCTTGGTCCACCGTCGGCTTAGGGCTTCGTCCCCGATACCCACACAAATCATTTCACATCTGTCTAATATGTTGGTATTTCGCTGGTGCCCGCCAACCCGTCAGTGGAAGTGAAAGCTTTGGAAAAATGTTTAAGTATTCCACTATATATTTTTATGCCTTTACGATTGCTAAGAAAAAAAAGAACAAAATCTTAGGAATCTATGCTGGTTTTTGTCTGCAGGAATTCCGTTGGAAGAATTCGAAAGGATTGTTCAAAGCTATCCTACTAACTGAGCTTTTCATTACTGACTTGTAATGGCTAGGCTGCTGAGTGTCGTGGTGGACGTGAAACAGCTCTGGTATATACATACATATAGCCAACAAATCTTCAACTTTAACTTTCTTGTCTTCTTTATTATGTTGATCATTCCAATATTATTGCAAAAAAAAATATTTCTCAATTTCGTAGAAGAAGAAATCGAACTCAAGCAGGTTAAAATTATTAACAAATGTAGTTTTATTTCAAATATATCTGTCTGCACCTCACTGTCATGACCACCTAAACAATGTGTACATTTTTAAACACAAAGAGCGATAAGCGAAATTATTGTTAAAAGCTGTGATCTTAGTTAAAAGCCAAGTAAAATATTTCATATGAAAATGCAATCAAAGAAAAGGTTTTTTTTTTTGGCTGAAAGAAAGTGCAAATAAGAGGACTACGTAAACTGCAGGCTCTAGGGTTCACAGTCGAGTGAGTATTGCTACTAACAGTTACTCGGATGTATTTTAAAATATAGACAAACAATATCGAAAGCCTCTTTAATTCCTCTCTAGTCTGGAATTACTTCAATTATCTCCTGATCAATGAATTAAAATATTTACTTTCAAAATAACATCCCATTTGTTTTCTTAGTTAACCAAACTGCCAACAAAACAGCAGATGCGTTAATTAAATAAAATGGCTCAGCCATCGTGAGGGAGGGAGGGAGTAGGAAAAACCCCAACTGCCTGTGCTTAATAATTATAAAGTCTTGAATGATTAAAATACAAAATGAGAACAAACACAACAACAGCAACAACAAGGCGTTTAAGACAATTGCTGTTGTTCGCACCACAGTGATAATGATAATTTTCACACTTACGCTACAAATGAAATAAATGAAAATGAAAAAAGTTAAAGGAAAGAACTAACTATTCAAGAAAATATGGCTTTTTCTTGAACTGAATTCAATGTTAACAGGCCGAGTTTTTTGTTTGTTTATTTTGTTTTTCTTTTTCCTTCAATCGTGACGACCGCTGGGTGCAGTTTATTAAACTCCAAGAGAACACCAACATTTTTGCCATTGTTTTTAATAGGTTTCGTGGTGAATGCGGCTTTCCAACCATCATTACCTTCTGGATAAACTAGAAACGACATTTTCATTTAAATTTATTTGCTTTGTCTTTTTAACGGTTGGAGCCCAAGGACTTTTAATTGCTTAATTATGTAAAACAGCGAGAAGAACACAATTGTCTTTAACTGAAACAAATGAAAAACTTTACTAAAACACCAAAAACAAATGCAAGTATTGCTGGGACTGGGTGGTGGACGGGTAGAGGGGGGTGAAAAATGCAAAACATTTTAGTAAAATCAAATAATTATTATTTAGGGTGCAAACAATTTTTTTTCCTCAACTTGATTTCAATTACAGAGTGAAATCTAATGGGAAGCGAAATTTTTTAAAACTAATTGTAAAGAAGCAACTCCGTTTTGGGCACTCTAAAATAAATAAAAAAAAAGTGAAAAAGGATACTGGCCTTATTCTCTTCAGCATAATGTTCTGTGTGCCGGTTCTGAACTTTAAAAAACAAAAGCTGACTGCACGGATATGAGAACAAACCCTGGATAATTTTCTAGTAGCCAGGGTTTCTTTTCTGGGACCGTTTGACCCCATAGTGAATATTAGTGTGGCAGGTTGAGTTTCTTGTTAATTTTGTGTACTTGATTTCTAAACAAAGCTTTGAAGGAAAGACTGCAGGGGAGCTGAGATAGCTCGACCTCCTCCGCAGAAAGTTGTGTTTCAAAGTAGAAAGTAAATTGCTACCTGAATAGTTGCAACCGGTAGCTTTTCGTTGCATCGCTTGGTGGCAGCTCAAAAGCCGATTTTACTCATTCTCCTCCATCTGTCAGTTCAGCAATATCAGCCTTGTTCACTTATTGTTGAGAGTTTTTAGGTGTTATGAAGTAGAACATCAATTTTGTATTTAGATAAAAGTAAATGAAACACCGTGTCGTTCAATTCAAGAGTTTATAAAGGTTTTTTTAACATTAAATTAAGTATAAGAATTTGTACAGTGAACGGTTAATGCAGGAATGCGCTATTAAATACATACAAAATATTTACGCTCCATAATTTGATATTCGAAAAACATAGAATCATAAAACACTGTTGATTACATTTGGATTGATTCAGGGTTACAACATTTTTTCAACACTTATTCCTATAGAGTTAAACACAAACCAAACTTTGCAATAGTAAACAGTAAGCGGAGTGCTTAACAAGCATATACTGGACAAAGTGTCTGTCGCAAGGCATGGACACCTAATCTGAGCTGTAAAAACTTTTGCAACAGAAACTAAACTCGAACCAAAATTGTTAATTAAAAATAGCAAATTATTTCATGTTTTGAGCTGAAAGAGCTTCCGTTTGTTTCTTATCTATGCCAATATTTCGCTTTCCTTTAGACAAACATTGTTAATAATTATAGTGAATTGTTTTTAAACCATAGTAATGAACCTGAATTTTTTATAAAATTGATAGCTTACATGTGGTAAAAGTTGTTTGTATACTGGTCTGTTTGTAAAGCGGATGTTTGTCAAAAATGTAAATGTAAAAAACCAAACACAGAGCATTCGATCAGGAATGGCGAAATTGGACCCCAGATATTTTCACTCGAACTACGAACTAGTAGAATTTTGCCGAATTTATTCACAGAACACAAAATTCAAAAACGTGGTTTTAAATAGAGCAATTCACTAGAGTTCGGCTTACAGATTAGACATGATAAGCTCACAATGCAAACCATAAAAGAGGCCTTTATTATTGAAACTTCAAAAGTTAGAGCATCAATTGCTTTCGATTGAGGTGCAGTGTCTGCAAAACTGATATATGACCCCCAGCTTAAATTTCACAGCTAACTTCTTTCTCATGTTCTCTTCAGAAATAAAGCACATAGACACAAACTAAGATGAGGCTAGTGCTAAGCTCATTGGAGGGTTATGTTTGCCCATGGCGTGCGACGTGCTCCTAAGCCAGCACAGGCTTTTATTGGTAATTAATATTAATAGAATATTTGCCTAATATATAATTGCCTTGCTTATACAATTATGTATGTATGTACGTATGCATGTGTATACCAGCCTTGCGAAAACATACCTGACTGCCATCTTTGCGCTATTATATTGTCGATGCCAAATTTTTTTCTCTCGGTTTTATTCTTTTTTTTTTGTCTCTGGTGTTCTTAATTTAAATTAATGTTTCGGTTATCCTCAAAAATGCAAATAAAGAAATTTTTTTCGGTTTTTTTTGTTGTTGGGTATTTTGTAAAAGCAAACAATTCTTTCAGTATCATGTCAATGAGCAAATATGTCTTCTTTGTTGTCCAGTAGGTATTTTTAAATTATTGCTATTTTCACCGTTTAGTAAAATATTTTTAATTTTGTACACACTAAAAATAAATATGTATGTATAAAAGTATGCATGTGTAGGTATTTAAAAATGATTTTTTTTTATATATTTTTGGCAATGAAGTGTATAATTTATGGTATTTGAACTTTTTAAGAATTTTGTTTGAAAATTATTTAATTAATTTCTTTAAAAGCCTTGTAGTGGCAAACCACAAGAATCAAGCAAAGTATATTAAAATATTATTTAAATACTTACACACATACATACATACATATAGGCATGGTTATGTGATGGGTGTCTCTATGTCGCATGAGTAGTTGAAATGTTTAGAGGTACTCTTCTATGCGTGAATAGAAAAAAGTGCTAAATAGAAGATTAGGTGTATTGCTAGGAACATTGTCAGCGAACCAGCTAACAGTAACAATAGGTTTTTTAATTGTAGACTTTAGACGATTCCAATTCGGAATCCTTAGAACTACATAGTAAATATTTAGTTAGTTGTTTTAATGTTTCTAGAAGAATTTCGATAACAATCACATGTTAAATGTCCGTAGAACAAGATATGATGATAGCGACTAATAACACCAGTACTGATGACGAACTCAATATGGAGTCCCTGAAAACTTTCTTCCTCTATTTCCACCCTTGCAAGGAAACTTAAATTACCAGAGTTACTTCATTCTGTAGTATGTTAAAAGCTTCGCACTTAAGCTATGATAAGTGTTTTCCAGCAGATGCCTTAATTTTAAACTTTTAAAGACAGAAAAGCAAAATTAATACAAAAATAATATAAAAAAAAAGATCACATACGTATATTTTGTTGGGCAATAGTGATGGTTGTCAAAGTCATCATAGAATGAACTCTCCATTAAGTAAATAATAGATAAACCACATAAACACACACTGGATACATGACGGGACTCAATCGCTTACGAATACGTATATAAATTAATATCGCTTTATTAAACACAATATTTTTTTTCCTGAGTTAATATTAAAAGAAAAGAAAGTAACTTGTCACCCAGGGTTTGAACTGAAGCCTATTAAGAACTACATAAATAAACATTTCTAACACCCTAGTTCAATATTTCTTTTTTAACCTGGACCAGCGGTGAGGGGACCACCCCGCTTTATGAATGCGCATCGTGGCGGAACTAGGAAAATAGGTTTTGGAGAGCAGGAAAGAGGGAGTAGTGTTTGATTTGAACATCTTTACCTTGCCGCTGCCGGGGAATATGTCTTGCAGACAATTCTGAAAATCTAATTTTCTCTTCTCTCTGTAATGCGTTGTGCGATTCAGCGGCCAATCGACTACAAACGGCTGTGCTCTTGACATCTTGAAATCTTTAAGTTCTATATCACCCATTTGTTCGCGCTTGTGTAGTTTTTTTTTTTTTTGACACTTCTTCAGACCAAAAGCAGTAGTCAACTGGGCTTGTAAGGCTGCCTGGTATTGAGGTACCTTGACTCTTAGTTTGTTTTTCTCGTGATGTAAAAGTATAACGACTCTTCTTGGCATAATTTAAAGGCGGCAATGTTAAACACGATTCGCAAAAACGGAAGAGTATTTTCTATAAAGTTGTTTTTTTTTTACATTATCGACCCTGATGCTGTGCATTTTGAAAAATAGTTTTTTCATGCGCCAGCGCTCTACATAATGAGGCCGAATGCCTTGCTTATATGGGCATACGTTCTCATTAAGCAAAATGATTTAAAAAAAAAAAAAAATTGTAGTGGTCAATACTTTTTAAAGTGGAAAAGAAAAGTAAATATTGAGTACTTAGCTCAGTTTATGAGAATAAACGAAACAAATTCTCTGAATCTGGGTGAACATGCAGTATTGATCTTTAATTGTAATAAGTATCATTAAAAGCAGCAGTATTTTGCTTTGAAAAGAAATTATTCAAAGAAAAAATCATTTACCATAAGAATGACTTTTCAGTTTTCACAACAGTTGTCTCATTCAAAATGTCTCAATTGTTGAAAACAATTTAAGATTCTTGCACATCGGGTGCATAGAAATGACTTAATAAACACATATAGAAAAAAACATGAAACAAAAACTTACTTAATGTTGAAATTCCAATCCAGACCACACATTATGGCATTGCGAGTTAACCAAACTACTTTCAAAAGTAAAAACTGTGTATATTGCAAAAAAAAAAAAAATGAAGAAAGAAATCTTTTCAAAAAAATAACTTCCAAGTGACGACATAATTAGTTAAGAAATCCTGTCGCAATGTGCAACATGTTGCATTGCAAAATGACACAAATGATTCGCCTTAAATTGACCAAGAAATTCAAGTTGTGATGGCCAAATAAAAGAAGCAAGCTGTTCCATTGTTTACACACACACACACAGATTGCGATGAATGGTAAAACGACTGAAAGGACTGACTACTCACACTTGAAGATACTCTAAAGCAGCTCTCAGTTAATTTTGAAGCAGTTGTATTGTTTAAAGACCACCTTGACTGGGAAAACAATTCCACTTTTTATAAAAGAATTTTTTTTTTGGTTAACAGTTATCATTTGTTGTGTGATGAGAAACATTTTTGTTAGTTATTATTTTTATTACATTTAAAAAAAAAAAATTTGCTTAGACGCTTTCAAGTTGGAATTTTCTAGCTAATGTACATAAATCGACCTGGAAATTCAAAACTATGAAAAAGCAAAAAAAAAATTAATAAGAGCCTTGCTCATCTATATTTTTTGAGAAAAACAGTACTGAAAATGTTGCATTTATGGTGGAAAAGAAAACGGCATAACGTTTACTTGCTGGCTACACGCTACAGAAGTTTGGATATATTTGAGTTTGTTAAATTCTTATGGTAATATAAAAAACCACTGTATAGCCTGCATGTGTTTGTGTTCGGACACATCTTTGTAAATCACTGACCGAGCGCAATACAAAGCAATTATGTGTGAACACAAACTGTCAAATTTGTTGACGCCTCCCTACCGACGTTACGTCTCTCTCATGTTCAGAAATATAAATTTCAGGTGAAGTCGTAGTGTTAATTGTACGGACATTTAAGTATTATGTCAATACTTGTTATGCGAACCCCAAAAGCTTCCATAGATTAGTTGAGTATTGTCTTAAATGGCTGCACTTAGGAAAGTTTTTTTTTCTTTCTTTCTATATTTGCTTAAGTTAATCGAGCCCTTATGATTAACAATGTCTTACAAAGTCATAAGGATATAAATAAATAAATCTTAACAAAATGTAATGCAAAATTTTAATATGTATTTACTTATATGGATTAATGAACATGTTTTACACAAAATTTTATAAACAATATTAAATTTTCATGTTTTGGTTTTAATTTTGCCCCATTGACCGTACTTCACGACTAAAGTAAAACATATTCGTATTTCAAAAGATTTTATTGATAAAACTCATACAAATATGAGCTTAATTTTGTTTCATTTGCTTTAAGAGCCAACTGAATTGTATTAATTCAGGTCCAATTTTGAAAATGTTAATTTTTGGGCCTAGATTAAAGCTCATACAAGTTTATAAAAAAATTATAATCTAAAATAGAGAACATGTGTGACATTCATACAGGAAGAATCGAAATGTATTAACCCTGAATAGAATAAACATCAGCGACTCCTGACAGCATCCTCTAAATTTTGATTTCATTTAACCAAAAGTTTTGTATTTCACTCAAAATATTTTATTTTGATTTTTATACCCTTCACATAAATGTGTAAGGGTATATATAAGTTTGTGATTCCGTTTGTAACGCATTGAAATATCCATCTAAGACCCCATAAAGTATATATATTCTGGATCAGCATCAATAGCGATTACGATTGGGCGATGTCCGTCTGTCCGTCTGTCCGTCTGTCCGTCTGTCCGTCTGTCCGTCTGTCCGTCTGTCCGTCTGTCCGTCTGTCCGTCTGTCCGTCTGTCCGTCTGTAGTCGTTGAAATACCGTTTCTGAGAAAACGGTTTGAGATAGAAACCTCATTCTTTCGCTAAAACGTGTTAAACCTCGGTAGTGGGTCTGCTATTGAAATTCAGTAAGATAGGTCCACGGATAGCCGAGATATATTCAAAAAACCGGGTTTTGAGGGGTATTTGTTGAAATTTTTTTATTCAGATTTTTGAAAAAAAATTTTTTCTTAAAAACTAAGCCATATTATTTTTAGTGCCCATTAAATCCTAGAAATTAAGGAATTTTTGAAATCGGCCCATATATATCCGAGATATAGCGTCTCCCGATTTTTAAAGAAACCGGCTTTATAAGCCAAATAAAACAACTTTTGGCACCAAAGATCAATCAGAATGGTATATATAGGCTATTTAGAGGCAAAAGTGGAAAATTTTTCCACATCGGCCCATATATACTCGAGATATAGCGCCTCCCGTTTTCTCAAGAAGTCGGCTCTAAAAGCCAAATAAAACAACTTTTGGTATCAAAAATCGATTAGAATGGAACATGTAAGGTGTTTAACAGTAAAATTGGAAAATTTTTTAAATCGGTCCATATATATCTGAGATATAGCGACTCCCGATTTTTTAAGAAATCCGCTCTTTAAGCCAAATAAAGCAATTTTCGGCACTAAAAATCAATCAGAATGGTACATATAGACTATTTAGAGGCAAACGTGGAAAATTTTGGACATCGGCCCATATACACTCGAGATATAGCGCCTCAAGTTTTCTCAAGAAGTCGGCTCTAAAAGCCAAATAAAACAACTTTTGGCACCAAAAATCGATCAGAATGGTACATATAAGGTGTTTAAAACAAAATTTGAAAATGTCTGCAATCGGTCTATATATACCTGAGATATAGCGTCTCCCGATTTTTCAAGAAATCGGCTCTATAAGCTAAATAAAACAACTTTTGGCACCAAAAATCAATCAGAATGATACATATAGGTTAGTCAGAAGCAAAACTGGAAATCTTTTTGTCATCGGCCCATATATGTTCGAGGTATAGCGCCTCCCGATATCTCAAGAAGTCGGCCCTGGATGCCAAACGAAACAATTTTTTGCACTAAAAATTTGTCGGAATGGTACATACAGGCTGTTCAGAGGCAAAATTAGAAAATTTTTGGACATCGGCCCATATGCACCCCAGCTAACGCTCCTCACAATGTATGTATGTATGTATGTATGTATGTATGTATGTATGTATGTATGTATGTATGTATGTATGTATGTATGTATGTATGTATGTATGTATGTATGTATGTATGTATGTATGTATGTATGTATGTATGTATGTATGTATGTATGTATGTATGTATGTATGTATGTATGTATGTATGCATGTATGTATGTATGCATGTATGTATGCATGCATGTATGTATGTGTATATACGTTTGTATATATGTAGGTATGTATGTATCTACATACATATGTATGTATGCATGCAAGTATGTTGTTAGCATAAACAATTTTTTTGCTTTGGTGTAAAAATGTGTATGTACATATATATACACGAGCTTGAAAATGAAAGTGATATAAAGAATTGTTGAAAAAAGGGTACGCAATGAAATTCTTTTAAACAATTGCGTCTTCAAATTCATTCACTCAAAAAATCATTTTGTGTATCCCTACGTACTTACATATGTACATACACACATACATGTGTATGATGATACGCAACAGTCATCAACAACGTGCACAAGAAAAAAAAACAGCAATCAATGTTAGTATGTATGTATGTATGTATGTACATATGTATATAATCATTGTTTTATGGAACACACTGAAAATATTCAATAACAAAGAATTTATTTTAGAGTTTTCTATTATAGGTACATACGTATGCATGTACCCACATACATACGTAAGTAAATTGGAAAGAAAATCACACTTAATGGCAATGTTTAGCATTATAATTCAAAAATAATGCACTTATATGCAATTTTTTATACTTTTTTTATACCAAACGAAACAATTTGTTGGACTAAAAATTACTTAGAATGGTACATACAGGCTGTTCAGAGGCAAAATTACAACATTTTTGGACATCGGCCCATATGCACCCCAGATAACCCTCCTCCCGATTTCTTAAGAAGTCGTTATTAAAAGTAAAATAAAACAACTTTTGGTACCAAAAATCAAATGGTACATATGTATGTATGTATGTATATAAATTTTAAAAACAAAATTCGAAAATATTTGCGAGCATGTATGTATGTATGTGTATGTAGGTATGTACATATGTATCTATGTATGTCAGTATGTATGTATTTATGTACATATGTATGTATGTATGCAAGTAGGTTACCATAAACAATTTGTTTGCTTTGGTTTAAGAATTTGTATACACGAGCTTGAAGATGAAAGTGATGGAAAGAATTGTTGAAAAAAAGGGTACGCAATGAAATACTTTTAAACAATTGCGTCTTCAAACTCATTCACACAAAAAAATCATGTTGTGTATCCCTACGTACGTACATACATACACACATATGTATAAGGCTACGCAACAGATCATCAACAACGTGCCAGTCAAGTGTTTCTTGCTCGTATTCAAAAATGAATAGCCTAATTTCTTTATTGCGTACTCATATACATATGTATAGGTAGAAATTTTTAACTTTCTCAATCACTCTCATATGTGTATGCAAAAATTTGGCAATGAAAAAGGTATAGAGAAGCGGCAGCCACAACTACAGCAGTTGTAAAACAGTAACGCATTTCTGGTTTACAGTGAGAGAAATCGATTTTGTATTTGTTGAAATGGTTGATGTAAAATTAGTTTATTTCTATATGCATATGTATGTATACTTATATTTTAATTATATTGACTACCAATTTTTTATACCCTTCACATAAATGTGTAAGGGTATATATAAGTTTGTGATTCCGTTTGTAACGCATTGAAATATCCATCTAAGACCCCATAAAGTATATATATTCTGGATCAGCATCAATAGCGATTACGATTGAGCGATGTCCGTCTGTCCGTCTGTCCGTCTGTCCGTCTGTCCGTCTGTAGTCGTTGAAATACCGTTTCTGAGAAAACGGTTTGAGATAGAAACCTCATTCTTTCGCTAAAACGTGTGAAACCCCGGTAGTGGGTCTGCTATTGAAATTCAGTAAGATAGGTCCACGGATAGCCGAGATATATTCAAAAAACCGGGTTTTGAGGGATATTTTGTGCAATTTTTGTATTCAGGTTTTTGAAAAAAAATTTTTTCTTAAAAACTAAACCATATCATTTTTAGTGCCCATTAAATTTTAGAAATGAAGGAATTTTTGAAATCGGCCCATATATATCCGAGATATAGCGTCTCCCGATTTTTAAAGAAATCGGCTTTATAAGCCAAATAAGACAACTTTTGGCACCGAAGATCAATCAAAATGGTATATATAGGCTATTTAGAGGCAAAAGTGGAAAATTTTTCCACATCGGCCCATATACACTCGAGATATAGCGCTTCCCGTTTTCTCAAGAAGTCGGCTCTAAAAGCCAAATAAAACAACTTTTGGTATCAAAAATCGATTAGAATGGAACATATAAGGTGTTTAAAAGCAAAATTGGAAAATTTTTGAAATCGGTCCATATATATCTGAGATATAGCGACTCCTGATTTTTCAAGAAATCCGCTCTTTAAGCCAAATAAAGCAATTTTTGGCACTAAAAATCAATCAGAATGGTACATATAGACTATTTAGAGGCAAACGTGGAAAATTTTGGACATTGGCCCATATACACTCGAGATATAGCGCCTCAAGTTTTCTCAAGAAGTCGGCTCTAAAAGCCAAATAAAACAACTTTTGGTACCAAAAATCGATCAGAATGGTACATATAAGGTGTTTAAAAGCAAAATTTAAAAATGTCTGCAATCGGTCTATATATACCTGAGATATAGCGTCTCCCGATTTTTCAAGAAATCGGCTCTATAAGCTAAATAAAACAACTTTTGGCACCAAAAATCAATCAGAATGATACATATAGGTTAGTCAGAAGCAAAACTGGAAATCTTTTTGTCATCGGCCCATATATGTTCGAGATATAGCGCCTCCCGATATCTCAAGAAGTCGGGCCTGGAAGCTAAACGAAACAGTTTTTTGCACTAAAAATTTGTCGGAATGGTACATACAGGCTGTTTAGGGGCAAAATTAGAAAATTTTTGGACATCGGCCCATATGCACCCAACTTTTGGTACCAAAAATCGATCATAATGGTACATACATATGTATATAATATTATATACATATGTATATAATATTTGCGATCATGTATGAATGTATGTATGTATGTATGTATGTATGCATGTATGTATGTATGTATGTATGTATGTATGTATGTATGTATGTATGTATGTATGTATGTATGTATGTATGTATGTATGTATGTATGTATGTATGTATGTATGTATGTATGTATGTATGTATGTATGTATGTATGTATGTATGTATGTAGATACATTTGTATGTATGTAGGTATGTATGTATCTACATTTGTATGTATGCATGCAAGTATGTTAACATAAACAATTTTTTTGCTTTGGTGTAAAAATGTGTATGTATGTACATATGTATACACGAGCTTGAAAATGAAAGTGATATAAAGAATTGTTGAAAAAAAGGTACGCAATGAAATTCTTTTAAACAATTGCGTCTTCAAATTCATTCACACAAAAAATCATTTTGGGTTTCCCTACGTACTTACATATGTACATACACACACACATGTGTATGATGATACGCAATAGATCATCAGCAACGTGCACAAGAAAAAAATAATTTTGTAAAAGCAAGCAATGTAAATATGTATGTATGTATATATGTATGTATATAATCATTGTTTTATGGAACACACTGAAAATATTCAATAATAAAGAATTTATTTTAGCGTTTTCTATTATAGATACATACATATGTACATACATACGTATGCATGTACCCACATACGTAAGTAAATTGAAAAGAAAATCACACTTAATGGCAATGTTTAGCATTATAATTCAAAAATAATGCAATTATATGCAATTTTTTGTTAAATAAATTTTACTATAAAGTTAACTGATAAATAATTAAGAAATACATTTTGCTTTTCTTTATTTCATTGATATTAAAAAGAATTGGTGTCACCCAGTGGTTGAACTTGAGCATATTAAGAATTATTTAAATAAAAGTTTTGCAGCCTGTGTTAAATCCCGGTAGTGGATCTGATATTGAAATTCAAAAAAAATCGGCCCATATATACCCCAGATATAGCGTCTCCCGATATTTCAAGAAATCGTCTTTAAAAGCCAAATAAAACAACTTTTCGCACCAAAAATCAATCAGAATGTATGTACCATTGTGAAGGGTATTTAAGATTCGGCCCAGCCGAATATAGCACTCTTACTTGTTGTTTTTAATTTTATGTTTCAAAACATGTCCGTAATGCTTTTGGGAAGTAGTTTATTAAAAGGATTGCACCCCAAATTGCACACAATGCACTTAAGTCTGTCTGCCTGTCTGTTGGTTTGCATGTTTCTCACACACATACCAGGAATTCCAGCTCATACTCTGTTAATGTTTGACAGTTGCATGTGTGAGCACAAATGCTTGCGAGTGAGTACGTGTGAGTGGTATGTGTTTGCCGTGAAAATGACTAAAACGTCAAGCGTTAAAATAGCGTTAATGTTTGACACAGAATGAAGCAAGTTGTGTGTTTTTTTATTTATTTTGTACTTGGTGCAAATAAACCCCACTGATAACAACGAAAACTTAACAGTGGTGGGGTAAAGAATTTATTGGAAAATAATATTAAAAATAATTATAAATTTCGTTTTATTCTTTTCCAAATTTTAGTAATTTTTATTTTAGTTTAAGTGAGTAATGTATTAGTGAACAACATATTTTTTAAGAAGATGAGCAGAGGCAAATTGAGGACTTCTGAGCTGGGGATCATTATCATTTTAGAATTGAAAAGCGAAGAGAATAGGATAATGCTGCATGAAATTCCAAGTTACCTCAAACTTAAATACACTTTAGATTTTAAAGGCCATATTCATAATAATTATTGTAATTTTATTAAGCTCTTATTTGACGTATTGCTATGGAATATTTATTAAATAAATGTGTAATAAAGCTTCAATAGTTTTTATGAATATGGGTGTAACAGTTTAATTTTAAAGTCGTTCATTGGCAGAAGCAATCCTTTTCAAGTTAATGCTAATTGAAGTGGATTCAATGAAACAAAATTATTACCGCGAAAAATAAAATCAACATTATTCACTACATTTTTATGTGTATTCTGTTAAACCAATTTGTTCATCTTTTACTGTAGATCATAACAAAGTATTATTAGTCATGATATGCTCTTCAGCCAGTAAGTCTTCAATTGCACTCTTCTCGTCTTGTTTAAAAATGTTGATCGCTATAATGTTACCACAAAATTTTTTTTTCAAATCGAAGGTAGTAAAATCCAACCAAAGCCCAATAAAGTAATTAAAAATAATAACGTCTTCTGTTTTCAAGTTGCTTTGGAAAATAAATTGTTAAAATACAATATTTTTTGCATCTGAAATATCTTTGGAGTATGAGCCTTTGTAAAATTGTGTTCCCACAGTTTAATTTTTAAAGCAATGGTTTCTATTTTTTTTTATTTTTTACAAATTCGTTTCTATTGAATATTAACTCAAGTAGAATTTTAACAAATTTCCACTTGCCCCACCTGAATATAATAGTTTCAACTTTGGTAAAATTTAATGTTAACTAAGTACGTGAAAGTTAGTGTAAATGTGGATGACGTTTGGTCGGAATGTTCGGTTTGTATTTTACAATTTGACTTCATTTGCTGTACACTGGCAACCCGCTCAACCGGAAATTGGAGGTGTGCGGCAAAACACGACGTGACGTGACATTTCCTCTTCGTCAAAATGTCAAAAAAGTCTGCAAAAATTTTGCTGAAAAAAAAGCAAAGTGCAACGAAAGCAAAAAAAATTGAACGCGCGAAAATTGCAACACCATTAAACTCAATGAACTTTAACAGCAACACAAAAAAAAACAACAACTTTATCAGGAGTGTAACGTGTAACATGTGCAAAAGCTTTAAAGTAAACTTTGAGAAAAAAACAAATGAACAGTGACAACGAAAAGTACTGGCCAGTAATTTAAAAAATATTGGCAGAAAAGTTCAAGGAAGGAGCTTAGTAAATGTACATATGTAATGGGAAAGCATGTTCAGTAATTCAAAAATGGTTTCAGCAAGGAAAGTTTGCACTTCAAAAAAAATGTTTCTTTTTTCAAAGAGAAAATCACCCTCCAGAAATCACACCAAAAGCTCGCCCGAAACGTTGATCGTTTTGTTTTTACACCAGAGTCACAAAAGTTACCACAGCAATAACTGGAACCTGGGGCTGAATTCCGGCATCCGTGATCGATAGTGAAAAAAAATGTAAAGCAGAAACAAACTAAGCAACAAACAGACAGCATTCGATCATGAATTCATTCCATGACTCCCGGCAGCCCGTAATCGTCAAACATAACGTTTTAGCTATGCTTTCGTCTATTTATTTCGTGTATTTATAGTAATATTTTAAGGAATTTACAATTCACTCGTTATACTATACAGCACAAAATTTATGCGTATGTATTCGTAGCTCAAATGTGTCGAATTTGAGGCGGTTAAAAAAATCATCTCATTATATGTTACATTGCGTATAAATTTCATAAGAATATATTAAACAAACAGCTATTTAAAGAATAATAGATTAGGCTCTTCTGTATCCCCCCATAGAATTGATTATTCCAGAGAGTTAAATGGGCTCTATGTGCTAAATTATTTAACTCAGATTTAGCTGCATCGTAAGGTTTCGGGCATACTAAGCCTAACCCTCTTGCTCTTGATGCTGGTGAGTATCCTCTCTAATTTCCAGTAATTCCCACATGCCCCAGCTACCATATAATGTGCAGTTCACCAGGAGTAAAGTAACTATTAATAGCATTTTTGCAAACGCAAACTGTTTGCGTTTTAATTCGTTCAGCTGAAATAGCTCTAGTGGCCATTTGAATATAAGGAAATATATTCACAGGTCCTGACATTCCCCTTTTCACTGAGCTCACGAATATACTCTCTAATTGCCTGGAAGAGAATAATTTTCATTAATTTTGCACTACTCGGGAACAGTATGCCACTTAGCTATGACCTGAACTCGAGGTCATAGGGTGAAAACAGCCAATGAAATTTTTAAGTCTACGTTTCTTGTCTTCTTTAAAAATGCTGATCATCACATAAAAACTTTTTCAATTTGAAAATATGTAGTTAAAAAGATATCTTTTATTTGATTTTAAATTTTTTCAGTTTTAAGGCTGTATTGTTTTAATTTCCCGATATAAAATTTAATCATATTACCCAAAGATTCTGCGTTAGTTTAATACTTCTCAATATTTTTTTACATTCTCTGAAATTTCTGCAATGTGCTCTACTTTTGGTTATCCGAGCCTCCTCTTCCAGTTGTCATCTTCTCCCTCATTGGCACTTATTTTCTCGCTACCAACAACAATTTGAAGCGATTAGGCAACTTTATCTAGCCCATAGATCCGAAAGATATCAAATGTCTTCAAGATGCATTTCTATAAAAATTTTTGTCAAGGAACAGTCTATATTCCTCTCACCTATAACACTCACAAGCTAGACATTTCTGCAGCAAAGGTTTGGCAGAATTGAAATTCACTAAAAAAAATGTCTATAGAATATTTATTTCTCAAATAAACATAAAATATGTTTTATAAATAGGCCAGTGAATTACCTCACAGCCTCTTAACTTAAAATGAAATGGCACAAAAAAAGTTTATTGACGGGCAATAAATGGCATTAGTTTTGATACACGATGTTGATTTCAATGGATGACGATGACGATAGTTGTAATATGGGGGATGATTATAGAGAGTAATAATAACATAACCTAACTTTTGAGTTTGCAAAAAAAAGCAGTCAGCTTTATTATGTATATTAACTTTAAAATTATTTATTGCTCACTGTATATGTAGTTGTTCTTCAACTTACACATTTTTTTTTTAAACTAAATTCCAGACAGAAATTAAATACTGTCCAACACTTAAGAAAAAGAAGGGTGTGCGTCTAAGTTTACAAATATTTTTCTTATTACTGTTCGTAGTAACTTTTTTATATTATTTTGTTAGGCTCATGTATCTCAAGACTATTAACTAATTAAGCAATTATGTTGTCACCATATTTGGAAACATTTATGGGCTTAAGTTTAACGGTTGCACCCTGCTTATGTTTTGTTTCTTTAGTTTTGCTGTAAAATTGTTGTTAAATTTTATTGGTGTCTTTTACATGCTCATTTATTGGCTGAGTCTGCTGCCAGTCAAGACAACAGTTGTGCAGCACAAGAAAATTTTTTTTTTTTTTCAAAACGGTTGCGGTTGACCAGTTTTACTGTGCGCAACACAAGATCGGTGTTGTATTTAATGCATTTTTTTTTCTCAACCGTGAAAGAAGTTCTGAAAATGTTCTTAGAAAAAATTTTAGTGGAAAACATTAGATAGTATTAATTGCAGTGACATGCTATCAATGTTCATATATATGTTAGTTAATACTAATTATATAAAAATATTAACTAGCTACAAAATTTGTATGATATATTTAAATAAAGATCAATTCGTGTAACAAAACTAACGCCATCTATTGCCCATCATTATATATTGTGAAATTTCATTTTAAGTTAAGAGGCTGTGAGGTAAATCGCTGGCCTATTTATAAAACATATTTTATGTTTATTTGAAAAATAAATAGTCTATAGAAATTTTTTTAGTGCATATCAATTCTGCCAAACCTTTGCTACAGAAATGTCTAGCTTGTGAGTGTTACAGGTGAGAGGCATATAGAAATGGACTGTGTTTCATGTTCATGAAGTTTTTGCTGAGTGTCTCATTCTGCTTTCATTCTCATTAAGTATTTAATTCATTCAAATGCTGAAGTGGCGAAACAAAAATTTCACTATGCATGTATGCAGTTTCAAAAGAAAAATTTTAAAGTTTCTGAAGCTAATGTTTCACACTATGGACGAGTACTTAGATAGGGACTTAACAAACATGAGATATCTTTAATAAATAAGACTCTAAGATTTTTGACAAATATTGCATACAAATTGGCAAATACATTTGACAAATATTGCATACCGTAGAACTGCATCAAAAATTCCCTTGAAACGCATACCTTGTTTTTGCTGTATTTTCTACAATATTATTTGTGTATAAAATTTGAAAACGGAAGTATTTAGAGAAAAAGACTACAAAACGATATGTATTTGCAGGTTCGGCGAAGCCAATTATTTTTTTTTATTTGACACTTATTCAAATTTATTTTGTACTACAAACCATTAAAAAAAAATTCAATATTACTTTGCTGAAGAAGACATCCGAAGGAGAGAGAAATATCGAAAAAAATGTAGAAAGAAATATGCAAAAAAAAATATATATAACAATGTACCTCTAGCTCAAGAAAATATTAATATTAAGTAAAACGGTAAGCGAAGAAATCCAAATATTAAATGTATTACAATCATTTTTGTAAACATCTGAATGCTTTTTATTTACTTTAAGCTCATGTTGGAGACTTAACTAAACCTACTTCAGAAGGGAATTTCCTATTCCTTCCGTCTTCTGTTTTTGGAAACCACTTTTTAAACTATTTGAAAATTGTTTGAGTTCATTTCTCTTCAAGCAGTCACCACTCATAATTGAACTGTGAAGACAATTTTTAAACTTTTTGCCACAAAACACCCACACTCACACACACACACACACACATCTTGCTACACACAGTTACACACACAATTTTTGCAAACCGCAATAACGATACCTCCACAAAGTGGCCAAAATATTTCCACCCACAAAATAAAATAAAAAATCACCCAAAACGACAAAAGAAAACCTTGTAACTGTGGCAATCAACCATTGAACAAATGGTTCTAACAGATTGACAATTTGCTCTTGAAAAAAATGGTGTTTGCTTACACATAAACACAGTTACATACATGCAATATGTAGACATGTAGGTAATTTATTTAAATCATATTTTCAACTGAAACAGAATTTGTAGCGAGCATAGAAAAAAATTAATTTTAAATGTCACTTTGTGCGTGAAACTTTAGAAGAAGAACATAAAAGCATACCCAAGTGTTCAAGTGGAAATGAATGAATTTGGGGGGGTTTTTTTTTGGGCACACCAAAAGCTACCCAAACCAAAATGACCAGCCCACAATATAATAAAAAATGCCACCGTTTTGTTTTTCTCACCAAATGGCAATTAGTAGGAGGGGAAAACAAAAATAAAATCTGAATGTCACAATTTCTCTCATATAAATAAAAAGAGGAAAAGCGCTCTCACGCAATTAAGAGTTGTATGTGTGAACATCTTCACACATTTCCAAGCAAACACTCATTTGACTTGCATGAGTGTATTTCCTTTCTTCTTCTTCAAAGAGACCCCCCGATTATTTTTTTTTGTGCTCCCAAACATGTGTGCTACTTGTGTGAGTGCTCATGTGTGAGAGTAACTGTTTCTTTCTTCTTCTAGTTCTGTGAGTGTCATACATGTGTGGCTTGACATGTGTGGGTAATGTTTACATTTTCCCCTCTTACGAGGGCTTTTAATTTTTATTCTTTTATTTTAGCGTTTTTGAACCAAAAAAAAAAAAAATTATAATAAAAAATAAAAATATCTGAATAAAAAAAATCCTCTTGCAATATACACTAACGCCATCTTTTAAATAAATGCTAAATGAAAATGGCTTTTTAGCTTAAATTGTTTAACAAAGAGCCATCTACTTGAGCGTTAAAAAAGCTGCTTAATTTAAATCATGCACATTGAAGGGTTGTTTGGTGTTCGTTTTCAGAGCAAAAGAGTTGTGTTGGCTGACTGAATGAAGGTGTCACGCTTTTCCAATTGTGTGTGGGTGCAAGTACAATATATCATACATATAATAATGCGAAGCTCTGCTACTTGTTAAAAAAGCTCGAGGAGATGGGTGATTTTTTTTTTAATCAACATGGCTGTGGTTGCGTTTGTTAAAACAGTTATTTTACAACTTGTAACTGTGTTGTAGTCAGCATTTCGTTTGTTGATAAAGGCTACATAAATACTATACTAAAAAGGTGTGTGTATGTGTGTGTGCTACACTTTACCCTTTATTGGGTGGTATTATGTGGTATTTTCATAATTTTTCTTGTTTATTTTTTGTTTGCTGTTTCTTGCATTTTGATTTCTGTCATTTTTACATAATATTCCTTTTAATGGGAGACTTACAGTTTTAACATGACTTCTTGTTTTTATTTCACTGCTTTTCTTGTCATTGGCGCTGTGGTGTTTTTGTCGTTGCTGATTTTACCTTTTCTTTCGTGTTAAATGCTGCTGCTTTAAGTGACAATGACATTTTTCATTTATGCTTGCATAATTTTTTATGAAATGAATAACTGATGCTAATTACCAGGATTGTGTTTGACATGGGGAGTTGCTTGCTTGATTAACTCGTGTGTGTGTGTGTGTAGTGTACCTGTATAATACACGTTTATAGCAGGCTTTGTGTATATGTGTCCTTAAAATTTATTTTAATTAGAAATAGAGTTTAGTAGACCTCTTTATGAAGCAAAGCCATATCGACGAAGTAAAGAGAAAATAGTATATTAAAGTTACGCTCGAAGTAAGAACATATCAAAATTACGTTTACTTTTAGTTTTTAATATGAACTTAATTAATAATTTATTAAGAAGAACTTTAAGAGCCAATTGAAATGTATTAATTGAGGTCCAAAAATGAACCTTTTTAAAAAATATTTTAAGAATTTTTCAAGTCTACTGATGAGTTGATTAGCACCTACGAAATGTCGTCGGCATATAGACAGCTGGAAAACACAGCAAATATTTTTTAAAAATTTTAATTTTTGGACCTAAATTAATACATTTTAATTTTTAATATTTAAACTATCATAAATTAATTTAGTTTTTGCTTACTCCTGTGCGAATTTCATTCTCTATAGAAAGAAACTGCATTATAATTTTAACATGACAAATTGCTGATTAAAAAGCGTATTAAATTTATGAAGAAATATTGGAATAAATCAAATAAATAAAAACGACTATTGTTTCATTTCTGTTGATATACAATAAACATTATCAATATTATCTTAATACAAGTTGACTCAATGCTCTTCACAGAAAAACTAACATTGCACATGGTCCATGCCATAGAGATTTGTGAGAGGAAATGTTTACGTAAGAACATAGTTAGAGCTGACAGATGAGTCCTCTCTGATAGTCAAGCAGTTCTGAAGGCGTTAACATCCTACTCAGTAAAGGCTAGCTTGGAAACGCTACGAATTCATTTAAGCCCTATCATCGAGGAAGATATTAATTTCGCAGGGAACCTGCACAACCAAAGACATGAGGGCATCAGAAGGCAGGGTTGTCTAGCCAAAAGAGCTACAGTAAGGCCCTTTACAGGTCCTGAACCATTCTGTGAGGAGGCTAACAGCACCTTTAAGGACAGTATCTTGTGGCAATAAGAAGAGCTTACTACTAAAGAGCCATAGAGGGCGTGCGACAGGCAAAAAGGCAGCTGAATTCCAACAGAGTAAAGTCAAGCCGTATTGTAAACCTCAGCAGATAAGATAATAGACTATTTACAGGGTTACTGACGGGCTACTGTAACTGAAATTGGTAGGCAGTAATTCCTGCAGGCTCTGTAATGAGGAGAGGAAATGGCGGAACATATCCTTTGCGAATGTCCCGCTGCTGAAATAAACCTTCGGCTCTAACGAGATTTACTAATATTCTAGGTCTTGGTCTACAGGACACAGAGACCGCACAAACATTCTTTTTGATCGAGGTCCATGATTGGCCCCAAGTAGTATGAAATTAATAATGTTTCAAATTACTGATTTTATTACAACTTGTTTAATAATAAAGATCCAATTTTCATCATGTTAAGCCACCAATTAGAATTAATAAATCAATACAGAAGAATTCGAGATATTGGTACTAAAAAAAATGTTATACAAAATTAATATGAAATCAGGTTAGATTAACAGTAGTCAATGTTGAATGAACAAATTACGAAATTTGAATCAGTCCCGAATTCGGTGCATTCCGCCCGATCATTGTGATTGTTGGCGTGGCGGCTGATTAACAGCCATATAGTTGTGATTCGAGCCCCAACCGCGGCAAACGAAACTCTTTGCCTCTCAAAAATATATAAAACGACCCAGAAAAAGCATCGAGGAAAATAATTCCATTACTTAAGAATGAATTTAATTATCATTTGCTATAAGAGCTTATAAAGATGTTTTATTCTAGCTCTGGTCAGACCTGATTAATTTTTATTGAGTAAAATGTATTATTCATGGCTAAAAAACCTTGTTTGCGATACTTTTAATCTGATTAATTAACATATGTATTACATACGATGGCATTAAAAGGTCCATATGCCAAGATCTTGTCCCTGAAAAAATATCAAAATACTTCATGTATCAAAAATAAGAATAATGAGGTTTCAAATACTTTCTTTTCTGCAAATTTTTATTTTACTATGTGTAGTGTATTCCTACCTTCACATATCTACATATTAATATTAACAAACCAAAACTTATTAATACTCAATACAATTATTAATAATTAATATTCCTACATGCACATATTCACTAATTAACGTGTGAATGTAGCAGTACACTACAAATATTAAAGACCGTATTTTCATGTGTCGTTTTTTGACTCAAGTCAGAGAGTTTCTGAGCAGTCATGAAAAAAATGGAAAGTGTTTGAAGTATTATTGTCAGAAATCAATAACGGATAGAGAATTTTGATCTATGAAGATTTTAATTTATTTCTACATAAAGACCATTCAATCATTATCTCTTCCCCAAAAGTATGCATGAACAGCAACTGCAACGTGTGTGGTGTTTTGTGGCACACCGTGTAACTATTAACAAATTGTTTACAAAGGCGGCTTCGAATATGAAATATAAAAGACAAGCAACTATAAATTTGTTAAAAAAAAAAAATACTTGAGAATGAATTTTATAACAATTAACAGACAGCCGACGTTTAAGGATAATAATAAAATATCAAAACAAACTAAATGATCAATAATACTTTTTAAACACAATCTACGTAAAATTAAGAAGAAATAATAACACGCGGATGCTAAAAGGAAGGATAAAACTGTTGTTAATGGATTGAGCCAATAAACAAACACACAGGCTTTAATAAAACACCAGGTTGGTGGAATGCAACTTATGGTACAAAACGAGCACGAGTTTTGTAATCAAATCGTAACAATTTCAAAAAATAAAGAAAGGATTATAAAATATATTAAAGCAATTGAGCTAAGACAAAGTAAAATATTTTAAGCCTTGCTTAGAGAAATTTCACCCGCGCCAAAAACAGTAAAAAAGGAAACATGTTTCAGTTTATTTTACTTTTGTGTCTTTTGTGATCAATAAAATTTCTTTAGCTCGGCACAACATGTCATATTGAGCACTGACAAATGTTTTCTAATCATAATTTAGACAGAAGCCGCCGCCAGGATCTTTTACACGGTTCGTTTTGCTACACAATCAACCGGAACTGTAAATACTTTGATATTTTATTGTGGCTCTCTTTTATTGCTTTTTTGTCTTTGTTTTATGTTTGTATATGTGAACATGCATTTCTATTTATAACATCTTGATAATTGATTTATTATCCTTAAGAAAGTTATAAAATGAAATTATTAAAAAGGGAGTCTGTATTGTTAATGCATGATATTTAAAGCCCGTCTCAGTCAGTTGTGTTGGCGTAGATTTTAGAACGTGCTGCTGCATGTTGTAGAATGGCGGAAATTAAGACTGGGGATTATCTTCACGAAGAGGCTACAATATTTATTTATACTTTCTGATACACATTTATTATAAGTAGAAACATTTTTTTACAGGTAATAGTATTACCAAAGGGCAACAAAAAAAAATTTTATAAATCTTTCGTAGACTTAAATGTAATACAGCTCTTTATTTTAGGTGGTATTCCTGCCTGAGGCAGAGTACGTAATACTTTGGCAATGATGCTGCAGTATTAAACGTTGCCGATTTACATGATTACCTAAATGAGCCGCTTTTATGAGTGTAACAAGGCAGGTCCTGGTCTCCATTGATAGGTTGCAAGTCATAATTTGTTCTATTGGATGCACAAGTATTCGCTAATCAATCTTTCTGTCCAAAATAGCTATATGACTTCAAACAAAGCTATATAAATAGTGCTGAGCCACTTTTTTAAGGAAAAAAAACTGCATCATTAAATTGAAATGACAAAAAGCAGAGCAGTCTAAATTTATACAAAAATAAAATTTATTTTGTATTTGAATTTCATCTAATTATTGCGATGGCTGAGTGGGTATAATGTAGTGCTGGTGAAGTCTTGCACATTAGGGTACCGAATATTGAGTTTTTGTACTTTTTTTGGTTACTCAATACTGAAAATTAGTTGCTCACCACGTTCAGAGTTGTAGTTTTAAACCCAATTTAATTGAAAATTCGAAATAAAAGAGAACATTTTACAGTTTTTAAATTGAGCTTAAGGTGCCTCGTATTTTTGAAATTTTGTAAAACATCAAAAAGAAAAAAAATTCTTGAAGAAGATACTCAACCGAGGAGTATCGAAATAAAATAAAATTTTTATAAAAATTATAAAAACAAATACGAGTGATCTTAATCTCAATTTAAAAACTCAAAAATATTAAACGAAAAACTAGCATCAAAAATAAAGTATAACTTTTTTTTAAAAAGGTGATAACAAAAAAATAATAATAATGTGTTGTTAGAGTTCCGTTTTCACTCTATGAGTAATAGAGTGAAAACGGAACCCTTTTACTGAAACTTTGCTATCCATTCCTTGGTCCATCACTGGCCACATTCTACCAAGCGGCAAGAGATAGAGAGCAAAAATTTTTACAGCACATGCAGTTACACGGCAGCTACAGCAACAAATACCAAAAAATAAAGGGTGTCCCTAGACAAGAAACTGTGAAAATTAGCTGTAATTTTTAAATCACAAGATATGTAGACTTGATATGCAGCTGCCAGGCCTGTACAATAACAAATACTAAAAAAAACCAAAACATATGCATGAAGCCCATTATAACTATGGCTTAGTGAAATGGGCTTAGCAACTTGTTTGGTAGTACGAATCAGTCTCGTGAATGTCTGAATTTAATGATTTTTTTTAAATTAATAATGTATTAAGTACATACGGATTTTAGATATGTATATGTGTGCATGTGTGCACTTGTAAGAAATCAATTACCGCTTATTTAAATGTTTAAAAATTATAATAATAATAATAATAATAATAATAATAATAATAATAATAATAATAATAATAATAATAATAATAATAATAATAATAATAATAATAATAATAATAATAATAATAATAATAATAATAATAAATGTTTAAAAAACCTAAAAAGTATTGCGTAGTGTTGAACGCACAAAGGAAAAGTATTGAGTAACGAAAACTTGTGGAATTCAACAGCATGATGTCTTCTGAACAGTCATGAGGTTACGGTTCGAACCCCATTAGAGGTAAGAAAAAGACAGTGCAAATATAAAAAAGACGAAACACAAAATGGAAAAATAAATACATGTAAAATTGGGTGAGTTTGGTTGCCGAGTGGCTTAAGCGACCGTGTTGAAATTGTTAAATTTTACACCTCCCAGAAAGAGCCGGTTGTGCATCGAGCTACAAAAATTTTACTAATTAAAATTGATTAAAAATTGACCAATCAATGCTTGAACTTGAGCCAGTTAAGAATCATATAATATAAAGGTATTACAACATCATAGTTCAATGTAATTTAAAAAATTTCAGTAAAAACGAGACAAGAACAATTAAGAGAAGCAATTGAAATTAGATAAAAGAACAAAGAAAAAACAAAACAAAAATGTTGATTCTTAATTGAACTGACTTATTAAATCAACACTAATCACAGTTGTTTTAATAGCAAAAAATTTTGTTTTCGGTTTTGAAATAAAACAAAAGACTTATGAAGCAAAATCACTATCGAAAAGCAGGAAACCCACCTTTCTGCGTTTTAAATTTGTTTCTTTTGATGTTTTGGTGAAGACAAGCTGCTTTATGTATGAGAATTTAGTTGGCTGCCCATGAAAAAAATCTAAACCAAATTCGAATCTTGTTTTACGCTGTTTGTATTTTTAATATAAGAATGTTTTTGCCAAAACAATTAATATTGAATATATTCTTTAATAATTCACTAAGTTTTCATCGATAAAAAAAATATTTTCCATATTATCGAGATACCAAAGAAAACATGTATATCTTAAAGTATATATTTCTGTATATGTACATACTTAAGTATTTATGTATGTTTTACATATGTACATATGCATGAGTGTAATCATACGTTTGTATATGTAATTAAATAAACGTCAAAGTGCTCACCGAGGGTGAGTAAAACTTTAAAAACGAAACAAACAAACAAAAAAAAACTCAAACTTGAAAATCAAATTTTCCATCCTCTTTTTGAAATATTTTTAGTGAATACATGTGTGGCATTTTTCTATTACTACCATTAGTTTTGAGTGTCTGCAACAAAGGACACATTTCTGTTGCCACCCTCCCCATATGCAATGTCAAATTCAATGTCGTCTGTAATTTGTCAAACTATCACACACGTCTCACTATGTCTAGCTAGTTTTGGGCTGACTACAGTTTAAGTTTCCACATAAAATGTCTAATTGTTTAATATAAATTTTTGTTGCGTTTTCAAAATTGATAACCTTGCAAAAATTTTAGAGAAATGGAAACAGGATAACAAATAATGGTTTATAGTACATTTAACTATCCTGTAAGTGATTACTTCATGGACCATCTCCGTGAAATTAGACCTAGAAGAAGAAACACACAGGTGGAGAAGCCAATTTTTAAGCGGCCACTTGCCCGGTGGGGAGAATATCTAATATAGTAAAAAATGTCTTTCTCATAGTCATAAATAAATTCCAAAGACAAATCATTTATTTATTTTTTTTTTTTTTTTTTTGTAGTTTGAAGACCACAATAGATTTATTGTTTTCAAAATATTTACCGCCACTGCCATTAATCATTGCAGTACTAAATATAAATTATTTGTCAATAACAACAGTATATTTCATCAATCATTGTAGTTTTACAAAAACGTGTGTTTTCATATACGTATCGCCCATTTGCCATTCATTTAAGTTTGCCTTCAGGAAACCGAGTGTCAATTGCTTTAAGGGTACTAGTGCAACAGCCAGCTCTGATGCAGACAGGCTTCTCGTTTTTGTTGTAAATTCTAGGAAAAGTCAATGTTATCGCTTATGGGATAGATACTTTGTAAATACTTTATGTTTACATTTGGTGTCCTCAATAGCTAAAAATTTTTGCAAATTTGTACCAAATCGTGCTGAAAAGTGTTCATTTACCCAACAAATTAAAATAAGTTGTCTAATGCAAAATTAGCATACCCGTAGACTACCAGGGTCAGAAGAAGTAGATGTATTTGGAGTTGCACCTAGTTACACCTAGGCCTATAGATAATCCAATGATTTCTCAAATAAATTTGCAAATGAAATAAATTGTTTTTAAATAAAACTCCCTAGTAAAGTGTAAACGTAACAAATAAAATTTAATTTCTTATTAGGTTTAAAATGTTTACAACTTTAATTTGTAAATCATTTCTTTGCAAAAGCTTCCAAATAGATTAATTTAATATTTCATTGTTTGTATTTCTATCATGTACCCGAAAATGTATTTAATCCTCTAAAACATGCTGGCATATATAGCTCGATTTTTCCTTAAATCGAATTCTATTGTGCTGGCTGAGAAGCACAGGTATTTGCAGTCATTGGCAGGTGAAGAGTTATGAGACCGTTTGAGTCTCTCAACTCATTTTATGTAGTATCGATTAAGAGACTCTTGTGTTTAAAGTACAGAGTTTCTAGCAGCTTCACGTTCTTTGATTCTATTTTGCTTGCTTAAAATGCGGCAATAGAGGTATCGTATTTTCTTTTGTCAAACAACATCTTGATGTTTTTAATAGAAGTTATTAAACATTTAACGCTACATTCATGTCCTTTGCAACATTAAGAAATTCTCAGCAGTATTCATAAAGAAAGAGAACTTCATGAAAACTGGTGAAAATTTCTTAATCGTACAATCTGTCCCCAGCAAAAATACGATTTTTTTGCTACTTAAATCTCCTCTTTCACTCACATGCTGAAAAGAATGCCTCAGATAAAAATCAACAAAATTATTTGCATACAATCATTAACATGACGAAAACATACACACACACACACACGCACAGAAGCATACAAGTACCCCATCTATGTCTGTGCAAAATAATCCTTTTACTTTTTCACTGTAATACATGTCGTAAAGTACATCTAATTACATGTATGAGTTGAGTTTGTCTACCGCCTTTTTCAAAAGTTTTACTATGTAGGTGTGTGTGTGTGTGTGAGTGCGTTCACATGTCTGTGATGTGGTTACTTAGAATTGATTACGAATCACTTTTAATTCTTTTTTTTTTTTTTTGCACAAAAAAGGAAGAATATTTTAGCAAAATTAATACCGGATACAAGACCTTTTAAAATACTTATGTAAATTCCTTACATGCGTTCTCATGGATTAAAACGCACACACATACTTGCTGGAGAGAAAAAAAAACCACCAGGATGCAGTTTTCACTCGATTAATTTTAAACAAAGAAGCAAATATTTTAAACAACTCCTTTTTTATTTTCTAATGTTACACGACCTTTAGCTTGTTTATCTATACCGGAAAAAGTTGCGAATAAATTTTAATGAATGAGATTTAATTAAAGATATATTTTGTTTAGTATATGTCATCGTGTATAACGGCCAGAAACAGTTCAATAAACTCTGAAAAACTAAAACAGCCTTTAGAGAAAAAAATAGCTACTATTTAGATTTCTCCCAAACTCTTTATAAATTCATGTAATTTATTAGTAAAAGCAATCGATATGACTTTTAGTGTTTTATTGTCTTTGGCAGACTTGTCTGTGATTTGGAGAACTTATGAAAATTTTAAAATGATTTTACACAGGAATATTCAATTTTATAGATTAAATAAACTGTAAAACGTGTAAAATTTTGCAGTTTAGATATCAAATAGGACCTAAAAAGACTCTAACAAACACTCCACTTAAACTCGGAAATTACTTTAAGCCTTACAAATTACCATATATCCTTGTTGCTTCTTCCGCTTTTTGCTAAATTTAGGACACAAAAGGCGTATAATTTTCTCATCGCTAAGAAGGACACTTATGCGGTCTTCTAACCAGTGGTAACTTTACACCTTTCACAGCAACATGTTTGGAACGAAAAAACAGGACCTCACAATAACAGCACAGCCACAACATTACTACAAACAGTTGTATCCTGAAACATCATTTATACATGAAGCATACTCATACACTTGGTATTAGAAGAGATAGCAAATAAATAATTGAAAATCGAAACCACTATCAAATCGCATTTTTCCCAAATCTATCTCTGTATGTGCCAGCGACACTCAATGTAGGGTTTTCTTTTACTTCTTTCCTAGACAGTTTGTCTTTTTCAAGTGCTTGTTGCGTTGGCACTTCAAGTGTTCAATCTTTTATATTACTCAAGTGTCCTGGCATGCCAGTTAGTCATACACAGGCCACTTAAAGCCGTCACTATGTCTGGCTGTGTTACTGCTGACTCCTTGCTGCCGTAGATTATTTTTCTGCTTGTCTTTGTTTTTTTGCCAGGACCTCACACGCATTGTGTGTTACGTTTGGGCTTAGGATTTTCCTGTTCGAACATCAGATTTATTTATTTTTCCAATTCGCTTGTTGTTTTAATATGACATTTAACACATTTTTATGTCACATTCTTAAGTTGCAACATCTTTTCGAAGCGCATCATCTTTTTGTGAAATGTCCGGTTATTGGCGGTCAACCGTGTTGTTGTGTTTATTTATTAAAAACAGGCGGTAGCGATTGATATGGGTTTGAAGTAATTATTTTCTTTCGGGCTCTCAAATTTATGTGGGACAAGAGGAAATCAATATTTTACATGATGCTAAAAAATAAATAGTCTTTTGAATATATGAACACAACTGTGGCATATTTTTTGTTAAAATATTCGTATATAAAATATTCGAATCGGGTACTTACATTCGATGGAATGTTATAAAGTTCAACTAAAGATTTCACAGTGTGGAACAGTGTTCACCAATAAATTAGACTGATTTGAAATATCTTCATCAGATATGCAACTGGCTAAAATTAGCTTATTTTTCAATAATTTTCCTCTTTCCTGAAAAGCCAAACGTAGGAGCTGGACAGAGAAATTATGCTAGCAGAGGTAGATAAAACCTGCTAGCATAATTTGTTAATCTTTAGTGATTTATCAATCTTAAAACAATTCCTTAGCTGCATAGAACTGTCACCAATTCAGTTGGTCTTACGATCTTGCCGCTATGAAGTTTCAGTCATCTATTAACTCGTAAACGTACGACCGCCGTGGTTGCCTCATCTGTACTCGAAGCTCTTAAGTTCTTGGAATAAAAATTCTGTATGATGTCCGATGGCGTGAGCACATTTTTTATGTAACAAAGAAACTATTTAAGTGACTAGGTTTTTTTTTAGAAACGATGTAAGATATACATACCTCACTCCATACGATTACTTTAATATCTAGGACACATACATATGTGCTCTCGAAAGTGGGATACAGTTCTTGTATTTGAGCTTGTACCTCAGAGCATATTTTCGGGTTTCTTGTCCGCGTGTAGGAGAGAGCGAAGCAGTCCATCGGTGACAGTAGAGCAAACAATTCTGTTGACACACTCAAGCGTCGTCAAAGTTCAGGGTGTATCACAGTGTTTTGTCGGCACCTCAATTAAGTTTTGATTTTTTTTTTCGAAACTTCACTTTTTTACACACCATACTTGCTTTGTCAATGGCTCATCTATTCGTGGTAGATTTTTTAGTAAATCCCACAATACATTACAGAGAAAACTTATTCTTTAGCTGTACAGTCCATCGGTGAAACAAATCGCCTGCAGATGTATATCTTTCCTCCTCCCGCGAAGTCTATTGACCCAATTCTGATACACTGCGCTGCATATATATGGAATGTCCCCTGCATACTGGTCTAATAAAAAAAAATATTTTAAGAACATCTTAAACCTTTGAGCCGGCAAGACAAGAGAAAGAAGTTGCCTCTTTTCTAACAAATCACAAAATTGAAATTTTCAATTGTAACTACTTATCGGGCTTAAAAGTGATTTGGAATTTTGAACATTTATAAAATTATCTCTTGATATCATTATAAAACGCAAACTAAAGATGTATAGTAGTTAGCAATTGTAAATCATATAAAAAAGTTTAACTGAAAAGCAACCAAAAGCAAACAGCCGTTGTCTGTAATCCAGCCAATAAGACTTAAATTTTATTTTCCTTGTCTTCTATAAAAATGTTGATCACTACAATTTTATGAAAAAAAAACCTTTTCAGTTCTTAGGAAGTGAAAAAGGAACTCAAGCCCGTTGAAATAAATCACAAAGCAAAATTAGTTCAAAACAGTTTAACTCACTCACCCCAGAGATGAAAATTCATGGAAATAGTCAAAACCTAGTTAAACACAAGATTTACCATTTAATGTTCAATTTAATTATCACATCAGTATTATTTCCGTTTGGTGCTCATGTTCTTTTTCATTTAGCAGCTCAGGGGAAAAAAACTAAATTCGTTGTGAATTGAAAATCATATTTTAATTTTATAGTCAATCTAGAATTATTAATTACCTTATCGGACCTTAGTTCGACTTTACCTTCTTAAGAACGAAGGGAATTTTTTTTTTTTAGTAAAATTTATTGAAAAAAATATGACCTTACTTTTTCGGATTTCTCTAAAAATGCCACACAAATTTACAATTTTGCCACACAAACATCTTTCTCAATTATATTTTATATTTAAATTAAAAAAATTATGTACTTTTAAAAATACTAACAAGCTATTATCGCTTTACTGCACTCACAGCAATCACTACTCTGGAAAAACTAACTGTAGTCATACACAATAATTATAGCATACTTTTTGGGTGCCGGTTGATGAATCCGCTCAATTGTGCATGATCTGTTGCCGGACATTTTCACGTGTAGAGGCTTACTTCTATAAGGACAATCGGTACACCGAACTAGTATAAACTGGCGTGTGTTCCTTCCCTACAATAAACACACACCAACTAACTATACATAAAAACATATGGACAATATTACATACCGCTTTGATTTAACCAAAATCAAGTGGCAAACAAAATACAACAGCTACAAAACATAAAATAAAAATGAAATTCCCCTATAGACTTCAACTTAACCACACTAAATAACCGCTGATGAGACCGAAAACAATAATAACATGTGGAAAAAATGTAAAAAAGTAAAACAACAAAAATAAATGCGTGCAAAACAAAAAATTCAAATTAGCAATAATCAAAACAAAGCAAAAAAAAAAAACTATGTGCAGAAATTGTCAGCAAATGCAGGGCGTTAAAAGTATAAACTCATACTACACTAAATTAATGTACTGGATCTTTGAGAAGAACGATACTCAGTTCTTCTACCCGTCCTTTCTGCAAGAAAATGCGGAGGTCTGAAAGAAATATTCGTTTGAAAAATTACCTTTATCTCTAACATGGGTATTAAACATACACATGCACACACCAGTAATATGCACTCACCTTCTCTCTATCCCTATCTCTCTCTTGCTTTAGTAATTGGGCAACAATCAAATAGAGAAATCAACGGTTAATGAAAACATTATGAACATTTAATGGTGCTGTTGTTAAAATGTACTTGCACATGTACTCATACTCACACACATGCATTTGTATTTATGTAGATGCGCTTAAATTTTACTTGGGTAAAATAATTGTGTAGTTTAACTGCAATAAATAACTTGTCCAAATCTCTGCAGCCAAGTAAATGTATGAACATGAATTTTTGTTTGGGATGACGGACAATGCCAATGCTAATAGTTTCAATATACCTGTAATAGCCAAAAATTCCATATACAGTTCTTGCTGAACTCCGTACTGGTGTGCGGAAAATTACATAACGTTCCGTAATTCCGTAAGTTGTTTGTTCGTGGAGTTCTTATGGGGATCTAAATTTCTTTCAGACATGCATTTATGAATAAAATTAAAAAGATATTTTATACACTATTTGTTTACCGGTTCGATTAAAATCAAGTGAACTGAATTTTCTCACTTTAGTTCTCTCACTAGGTTTTGAATAAAACTAAAAGCCCTATAGCAAATGGACTAAACAGTGCAACATCTCTTTAACATGGACTGGCACACAGACGTTACGGCCTTGCTATACAATGGACTGAGCCAGAACAAGGAAAGCTATAAAAAGTACTTGTGTACATGCCTTTTGAACAGTAATTTTCATAGATGTAACACACAGCTAAGGAGCAACTGGTCTTCCTAATATGTTGTGCAACTCACTGATCAATCTGTGACCAATGGACACTCCCTGAATGGTACAAGTACAGGATCATAAATAGGAGTTACTCTTCGAAAAAACTATCACCATTGAATTCAGAATTAAGGTTTGTCACTAGAACAGTACCGTTTTTAGTGAACTTAGAAATCTTTCTAGATGCTGAACTTTGTGCATCAAGCTCTGTGCCTTAGTGGATCGAAACTTCATTTACTCACTTGCTGTGATATTAAAAATAATCCTAGCACTAGTGTATTAGTTTGTACAGAAACACTATTTGTAGTTAAAAAAGGAAAAAAGTGCTAGACAGCCAGAGCTAAGACTCGAGAGGGTCCGCTATTCTTGGCATCATCCCCCCTTCGCCAATGTGAACATTTCTGAGTTTTGAAACTGTAACCAGAAATGTGTTTGCTAAAGAGATACAAATAAATTTTTCAAAGTTTCTTTTTAAGGCTTTTCTTTTTAAGGCTCATTTTAAAAACTTAACGATAGTTAAAGGTAGGATTTTGCTGGCTGCATTTTGTAGCCATATTTTACAACTAGACACTTAAAGCAAGATTGAAGGGAGGCCTTTATGGACCTCATGGTTTTAGCTACCCGCAAGTGCTAATAACTTAATATCCAAAAATATTTACGAAATTTATTGAGCCTTGATTTATAACATAATATTTTTAATTTGTATCGAAAGTTATACGAAAACATTTCAGTTACATCCTACTAGGATCAGCAAGTATTCATTCTAGACTTTTAAGCAGTAAACTCTTTTTTTTTGTGTTTCCTTAAAACAGCGCTCCACCAATGCAATGTCTCAGCAAATGAATTTATGTAAGACTGCAGAGACTAAAATATTCAATTTATATCTTCATTTTAAAATGTGCTTAGAAATATTTAACAATTTTTAGTTTATTTAGTTTTTAGTTTCTTTTTTTATTAATATATATTTATATGCAACTTTCACTTTCAAATGAATTAATTCATTGAAGCTCCCTACTCTCAAGTATTGCTGCACAAACCTACGTTATTTGCCGCATATAGAATGAGATGTAGAGGGCGCTGAGAGCGTATTATTGCAAATGAAGTGAGTCCAATTAGAATAACAAAGTGCTAGTTAGAGATGCTAGTTGGCATAAAATTTAACCCTGCTTATTGTGTTGACCAACAAATTGGAAAATGTTTGCCTTTGAAACATTCATTTACAAAAGTATTTATGTTCGGCGAGAAACAACAACAACAACAACAACAACAACAAAAAGGTTTTAAAATTGTATACAAAATGGTTTATAATTTATAGACTTTTCCTAAGCATACCTTAAAGTCATATTAAATGTAAAATTAAAATTACAAAAAACAAAGAGGAAGCTCAACAGAAAACTAACAAACTCAACACCAGACCAACCGAGTGGTCATTGCAGGCGTTACGTCTGAACGCATGTTGCCAAAAGTGTTTGAGTGCGAGGACGGCATGTATGTGAGTGTGTGTGTGCGTGTGTTTTGGTCAAAGATGTCTAGTGGAAGCAACAAGGGTTGGTTTATGAACTGTTCTAATGAATTCTTTACTCTTAATATCACACATTACTGGACATTATTTTAACTTTTCCTTTCTACTGTTTAATTTCAACAAAAAGGGAGTTTCTGATGGTCAATATTAGAAATTTTAAACTTAAGACTTTTTAATTGCAGCATTTTCCCAAAATGAAAGCGAAAACATAACGTTAAGATACTATTTTATGAATTTATGGCATTAAAGTGAAATAAATTCTGTGTTGTCTTGTTTGGGAAAAAAAAACTTACTAATTTACATTTAAAAAGGGTTTAGGGTGAAGGATGTTCTAAAGAACTGTGATTTGTTTAAGAAGTGAAAGGGCAAATAATAGTTTTTAATCTAAAATTTTCTTTAAACGCTCAACATTGAAAACTTGTGCGATCCCTCAAGTTCACCTTTTCACAGTATAATAAAGTATGATAAATGAAGAGAGAGAGAGAGAGAGAGAGAGAGAGAGAGAGAGAGAGAGAGAGAGCGAGAGAGATTAATTGCCTTTTTATTTAAGGCACTAGCTCGTTCTTTTTATTTAAGCTCTAGCAAGTAGCTAAGCAATCAGAGAAATACTAAAAAATGATAGCACGACTAAATGCAAAGGGTAGCTGATGAGAAACGTGAGCGATTCGAAACACCAGCTTGTTGCCAGCTAAAATTTTAGTGTTCGTATTTTTATAAAAAATATTAATATCACAGCAAAAATTGGAGTTGAACACGAATAAAAATTTATAAGAATCTATTTCAGCAGAGTTCGAACAATCGTTCAATTGTTAGCTACAATTTTTATATTGTGACGTTCGCTTGCCCTTTTACTTGGTCGCACTGCTCACCTTCAGAGCCAGCCACTGTCAGTCCACCAGTTCGCGGAGTTTTCAAATCTTTTGTTGACCCACTAACTTATCAAATATAAACTAAATGCAAAGACAAACAAAACCATTCTAATCAAACCAGGCAACTCACTTACAGGAACCCAGAATAATGGTCTCTGATCGCCCATACCCAATCTTTGGAAATCGAATTTTTCCCAAAAAATTAAATTAAATATAGTAAATGAGGACAATATATGAAATAAATTGTCTGATCACAAATAAAAAATGATTTACGTAACTAAAAGCATGAAGAAAAACTTAAATTTGTGTTACAAAATCCTTAAGGCCTTGCAAAATTTTCGTTTTTTTTTTTTTTTTTGGCAAAAACTTAAGCTTAAGAGTCCTCGTAGCTTCAAGGAATTCTAGTTTTCTGTCCTTTCACCAAACTTTGTCCAAAAATTATGGCATCTCGGTGCGAGATATCAGTGGTGGAACATGATTACAGCCAAACAGGATTCATTCGTTGTTGATCAGGTGACTGTAAAATTTCTCATCCTCCACAAATTCATGCCACACCACTGTGTCATCATACGGTTTAGCCTTTCATCATTTTCTAAGGCTTTTATATTTGACGTGATGATGTGTGTATCCTTTTTTCACTAAATCCTTTAAAATAAATGTTAATTTATAAAATTCTTTATGCTCAAATATTTTTTATAGACGTTTATTTGAACAAATTTGTTGTTATTTTGCTGTGGCGAAACTAATTGAAAGTCACTCAACTGTGTGATGCAAGCTCAAACACACTCACACACACACGAAAACACTCATCAGCATTCCCTCTAATAAAAACTAAGTGCTTTAGAGCTTAATTTCAAAAAGGCTTTAAATGGGAGGAAAAAAAATCTGTTATTTTTTCGGCTGCAACTATTTACCATTTAATGAGAAACTAAAATTAAGTTAAATTAGAAATTGTTGCAAGCAAAAATAAAAGCAAAAAAAAAAAAAACAAAAATCTGGTCAAGAAATAGATTTGGCCTGGCGAAAAAGAAAAACGCACAAAACAGTGAAACTGAAAGCATTTTTTTTTTGCTAAAAAAAAAACACTAAACTAGAAAAGAAACAAAAAATCGAGTGCTGAAAACCATTATTTTAATTTGAAAAAAAAAAAGTATTTGGAAAAAAATTTATTTAGAGATAAAACTATTTCTTTCTTATAATTTTCTATTTACAAAACTCTTGTGAATGTATTTGTGTTTACACATTAATGAGGAAGAGCAACTATTTTTTTGCGGACATAAACGACATGGAAAGACTCTTTTCAACTTTTATGATTCTCATTGTGTTCATGGTAATAATGAAATATATATGTAAAAAATTTTCAAACATTCTTTTCCATATTATTTACTTATAGTCGAGCTTTTTGTTTTATGGTTGCTAAATAATTTATAGGACCTTAGTTTGATTTTATTTTCTTAGAACTGTGAGTAATTTTTGGTGGTGAGATTCATCTTCATTCTTTTCAGTATTTTTGAGTCTGCTGACTCACGAAATGACGAAATGTCGACGGCTTAAAGACGGCCGAGAAAAACAGAAAACATTAATGGGAACCACTCTTATTAGTAATAAACGTATTTTTGAACACATGGAACATAAAATAGAACATATTCAAAGACTTTTCCTAACTCGAAATTAGTTTTCAGGAAATATGGCAGGAAAATTAAACAACTTTTGAAGTCATCTTGTATGGAGTTATTCTTAGTCGCTTTCAACTTCTGTTGGAAAACCCCTCAGTCTAAAAACGTGGTAAGAAAAATCTGAATACAATCAGTAGTTTTGGGTCTATGCAAAAACCAAGTGGTTTTAATGTACGGTCAGTACTAGATCGCATTCTGTTTCTTAAGCTTAATACTTAATATATAATTAGTAATAATAGTTCTAAGCTTGGGAAAAGAAGCTCGGCTTTTAAAAAATGGTTTTTGGTCTCATTTCTGTAACAGAAAAAGTATTAATACTTTTATTGAAGTTTTGAGTTGGGCCCTAGCTTATATCCAGGTGTTACAAATCTTATTTTAAAACTACAATGTTGGCTTGTAGTACTTTTGCAATGAGTTACATGAAAGTATGTATAATAAAAATCGAGTAATAGTGACAAATATATTGAGCCTTCTTACATTTACAAAAATATTTCGCTCAGAGAATGGCGCTCGTTTCGTAAATTTTTAATAAAAAACATGAATAAATCTGGTTCGTTTTGAGAGAAAATCTTGTGTTGCGCAAATCCCTAAATGATAATTTCATCCTTAAATGAACCGTATTGTAAATTTTTTGTTTAAAATGCAGTGAAAAAATTTTCCCAGCATAAATAAACAATCTTTTGTAACATTAGTGCAGTTATAAAAAGATTATAAAGTGGTATTATACGAAATTTATGTCACATTTTTTAAGCTTTCATAGCAGAAATTAAGCTTTTCGTTGTATTAATGAAAGAGTGGCGAAAGAAGCGTTTTCATTTCCGCAACGAAGTGTTTTTTAGTGCAGTTGGGGAAAATATTCGGACCAAAAGTTGTTGCATTAATAACCCATAAAGTTTTAATGGTAGTGAAACTTTGCAACGTTGCTGATCAGATCTCGAGAAATTTTTAACTTTTGATCATTTCACCGATATAACCAACAGCAGCAGGTCGTGAGGGTTGTTGAGGAAAGTAAAAGTGCTGCAAGACTGTATTAAAGGTATGTTTGAACATTTGTGATTCTCATTGTGGTCAAGGGAATAATTAAATGTATTAGAAAATTTCATACATATTCTTAGTATTTTACATTTAACAGATAATTTAAAAAAATGGCTTACTCAAGTTTTTCGCAAAAGTTTAGTTTCATCTTTAAATCCAGCGTATTGTAAATTTCCAAATTATATAAAAAATTTATAAAATAATAGAAAACACATTTTCCTGAAGAAGATACACAAAGGCGTATCGAAATATCGAAAAAAATTTATCAATAAATAGAAAATATATTTATTGAGAATTGAGTGACCTTAAGCTCATTTATAAAATCTAACAAAGTTAAATAAAAAGGTCGAAGAACGAGTATCCTGAACATGTAGATTTTTTGTTTAAAATGCTCTCAAAAACTGTTCCTTGCCTGAGTAAATAAATGTTTGTAATATTATTTTTGTAATATTCGAACCGCTGTATCGAAATTTTCAAAGCATAATAAAGATCTTATAATGAATTTGTTGGACTTCTATTTCCAATTTGAAACATTAATTTTTTGTAGAATTTTATAATATACCCCAGAGTGCATGAAAATCGTACTAGTTACAAATCTTTCTTCGAAACTAAAATGTTGCGCTGTAGTACTTTTTTAATGAGTTATCTGAAAATATAATGGGAATAGAATAAAGGAAACAATCTTAAAAAAAAAACACTGAAACATTAAAAAGCTTTCATCATCACAGCCATTGCAACGTTGTTTGTTCTTGGCATCAGCAGCAGCACCAACAGCATTATCATCGTCAACATCGGCATCAGCACAACATCATCATCGTCGTTATCAAACAACATTGAGCTCTAAGAAAACCACAAAATCGTCTGCCATAACTAATTAATGCAACACCCGGAGCTTTGTTTCTGTGTACATTTATAAGTTTTTTTTCGTTTTTGCTTTTTTCCCAACTAACGAACTAAAACTGCCAACCTGCCCTCCCAGTTACTCCTTGGCTCCTCTTCATGCAACATTCTATGCTTTTAAAATTATATAGAACTTGCAACCTTCAATTCCTTTTTTTTTCTGATATTTATTTACAATGTTTTTCTTCTACTTTTTGCTACCATTTTGTAGCTGCCTGAATGTTCAAATAAAATCTATGCTGCTTTTAAGCAATTTGTGAAAAAAAGTATTATTTTTTTTTTCATGTTGTTTGTTTTTTCTTTGTAGGGAGTAATCATTTTTTTGTTTAGTTTTTCTTGTTTTTTGCTGCTTTGCAAATTTGTTGCTGTGTTTCCTTTGGCATTTTTTGTGCTTTAGTTTATTTCAAATCAGCAAATGAAAACGCTTGAATTTTTGTCTTTTTATACAATTTTTGCTTACTTTACATTTGTTCTTGTCGGTTTTTTTTTTTAATTTGTTTCCTCATTTTTTCAAACATTTTTTTTTGTTCCGATAAAAAAATGTGCGCATGTTCTGAAAAATGTATTTTACAAAAAATGCAATTATTTTTCAGTTGCTGGCAAAGTGTGTTGTCGCCCACTCATCTGGTTGCTTTGCCAGCTGGTTGCCTGCATTTTTCCAAATGTTTTGTAAACAGATTCCCTGTTTGTTTTTGCGAAAACAAAGCTCTTAAAAATCTTTATTTTGTGCAAGATAGAAAATTAGAGCTCCGCCTGCCACATGTTGTAGTCCTTTTTTGATTCTTATGCTTTTTTCGTTTAGTGCTGGTTTTTTCCTGCATCTTGTACTTTTTATTTAATGCGAGCTCTGCACTTCTGCAATTTGTTCACTGCAATTGCAGTGTCCTGTGTTTGCAATGGCACAATGAAGAGAATTTGAGAGATTGAGAGATGAAAGTTTAATGTTTTTATCTTAACATTTTTATAGATGCAGAAAATTATTTTTTATCAGAATTCAATGGGAGAAATGCGTTTTTGTTTTCATGTTAAGAAGCCGTTTTTTCTGATTTCTAAGTGCTCTTATAGAGCTTATGTATGCATAGAAACATATGAGTAAAATTAAAATTTAGCCAGGAAATATAGAAAAGCAGGTGAGTAAGTGAATAGAGTGTATGTAGCTTCAGAAACATGGGCTTATGAGTTCAAGGACAGGTGCTGATGATAAGTGTGGCGGCTTCGAAACATCTAGTTTCCCTTAAGCTAAAGGTCCTTAGAATTTTCTCTTAACTGGTTAATCAAATATAAGTCACAACAATCATGTAGAATAAACTTTAGCCCAGCAAAAAAATTCCAGTAATACAAGCGAGTAACATATACCTGCATTTGGATATTTTATGTGCAACAAGAGAAGAATCGTTAACTGAAATAACAAAACTATTACTTAAAATACAAGTTTTTTTTTTGTTGAATTATGTTTACCCAGATCATAAAATTATGAAATTGATTAATAGGTTAAATATAGACGGTTTCTAATTCAAGGCTCAGGTAGTGGAATGGCTATACTCTATAGCTTAGAAGCAGTGTGCGGTTGAGTTGTGACCTGAGCTCAAAGCCGTTGCGTGCTGCCGATCACTAGGGCGAACGTGAAACAAACGTGGTATTTTACCAATTTAATAGGCCTCTAAATTCTTTTTTTTTTTTTTTTCTTATTAAAATAATGATCACTGCAGTTTTTCAGCACAAAATAATAAGACAGTGATAAAATGGAAAGTTGGTCAATGGGCTTAAACTAGTTCAATAATGTAGAGCTATGCACTGCTGCTTAAAATACGACAGTATACAAATTGTCATGGTCTGCTTTTGAAGCAATTTGGGTGCGGATGAGCGTCGTGAACGTGAAACCACCATGTATTTCAACCACTAAGTCGTCTTCAACTTTACTTTTCTTGTCTCCTTTAAAAATGTTGATCACTTCAATTTTATCCATAAAAAAAATTCTCAATTTTGAGGAAGTAAAATCAAACTTAAGCCTAATAAAACCATTAACAATTGTGAATCAATAAGTTCGTTAAAATAAATGTTCAGAAAATGTTTCTTTATTTAAAGAAAGTTAAACTAAACTAAGGACTATTAAATATATAATTAATAATTGTAAAGCAATAAAGTTCGCATAAAAATACTAAATTTATATTTAAAGTTTCAAAATTTTTTGATAAATTTTTTATTTCTATGCAAGAATTTGTGCAATATTTCTAAAATTACTACGAAGATCTACAAACGATGTTTACAATTTTGTAACCGAGTTTTGGATTTATTTATTTTTCTCGCTTAAGACAACCATTCACATGTTTTGCTATAAATTTTCGCAGGTACCCTAGTTTTGAATATAATCCAAATTTTTAATCTAAAAACTGGAGCTGGTGGTTGAAAACCTAGTCTAGATGGGAAATTAGTAAAGAACAGCAACGAAATTCCATGCAACACAATTACATGTTTTATATTATGTAGACTCTTCGTCACCCTGTGTATGTTAAAATATGATTCTCTTCTGTAACAGAAGAAATAAAAGAGCACTTTACAAACTGTCTGCAAAACACATAAATTCAAATAAACAAACCAACACGTGGCTGTCGCTGTAACATCAAAAGAAAACATTGTAGTTAACAATCGAACAAACAAACGTCAAGAGTATGAGTAAAATGTAAACAAAACATAAAATCTGTGGCAGAGGCAGCGATAAAAGCAAGCATACAACATGTGGTAAAATCCAACTAGAAAATCTTTTATCAACACAAATGAAAAGGATTAAGTATAATTAAGACTGAAAAAACGTACATCATATTACGTGCAAAAATCACACAAAATAAATGGATATTACTTCAAGCTCAAAAAATATTAACTCAATAGCGACAAAACAGAAGAAAAATTACTCAAAATATAAAAATATGAATACGAGACTTATGAATATGTTTACAAAAATTTACTTAAAATTAGCAGCAAATATTTTATTACTCCTGCTCCAACACCAGCTGCTAAACTTAATGCTCTTCTGCGTCTTCAAGCTGCTTGAGTTGTTGATATTGGCAACATATTCTCTTTTTGCCCTTTCAGCCTTTCCCCCACTTCCGGTGGGCTGTTAACATGTTAATGTTTCTTACAAATGCATGTGTGAAACAAAATTGTGCATGTGTGTGTGTGTGTTAAACCTGCCTTGTTGCCAAAGAGTTAAGAAATAATAAGGGATTATTACAATTGTCGTTGTTGTTGTTTTTCGTTAGTTGTTACTTGAATAGACCTTAATTCATGCCATAAAAATAATGCTAAAAAACTCGTATGTTTCTAATTAAAATTTTGTTTTATACTTCTACACGCACTTGACATTAGAAATGCTCCAATTTCAAATTATTCTTCCGTTATAATCTGCGTACACGAAAATGTAAATTAATGTTTGTATACATGCACATGTGTGTTTTTGTAGGCTTGTGTGTGTGTAGGTATATGTACGCTTGACAAACCTGTCAATCCTTGTCTATCCATTAAAAGTTAAAACTCTTTTTAAAACTATAACAATTTAGAAGAAAAATTTGAAAACTGGAAGCGTAGTAAAGAAAGTTTTAATAGAAAGTTGTTCAATACAAAAAAAAAAAAAAAAATTGTTAACACTTTGTGGGGCGAGAGTTCAAAGTTGCCATTATTTATTATTGTTACAATGTGACACTCACCAGCTCCTACTGTGATAACAGTCGTAAGCGAAGCCAAAACTCGACTCATTCCTTTATGGTGGATATAGAATGCCGATTTGCAATATATCTTGCAAATGTTTTCTTATATTGTGTTCAGACTTCTGTATTGCTATTAGTGCAATAAATGCTGCTATTGATCTAAATTGCTGAGTTAAATCACAAATAGTTTGAGATCGCAAAAATGCTATTAACAGTTACTCGACTCACAGTGAACTGCTGCGCATCATATGGATGCCAGGGCATGCGGGAATAATTGGAAATGAAAGAGCAAACTCACTTGCTTCAAGAGCAAGAGGGTTAAGCAACTTAAGCTCAGTATGAGCGAAACCTTTCGATGGAGTTAAATCTGAGCTAAAAATTGAGCGTATAGAGCCCATTTAACTTCTGGAGGAAAGAAACCGTAGGAATCAATGCAAGAATCCTATGAGGGGATCTAGACGAGGAAAAAACAGTGGAAATGCTAAGACTTAGCGAGCCTGAATTATGTTGAATAATGGGAGTTACAACAGGTCATTCTCAACTATCAGCGCATCTTAACTGCATACGAATAGCGTTAGAACATGAATGTATAGCATGTTCGGTCAAGAGCGAAACATTAGAGCATTATTTATGTCAGTGCTCTGCCTTCTCAATGGTCCCAATATCTTTGGAACGACAGCTTACCAGACACAACCCAATTACGGGACATATGCTGGAGGAAATTAAGGAATTTTTGTGAATGACGGGGAGTTCCTATAGACCACAAAGCCTATACTGGCATAAGTGTATGTCGCCAATGAACCAAGCATAACCGAACCTAGTACCCGATTGTTTTAAATATCCCCTAAACTTAAAGGAGTGTATGAAAACAAATGGTACCATGGGAAAATGCACAAAATTTTTGTTTTATTTTATAAGCGACCAAAAACACAAAGCAAATACTTCTAAAGAGAAAATATCACAAACTAAACAATTTTCTATTATCATCTCTTTAAGCTGACATGGCGTGATAATCGTGCAACTGCGCTGCAAATAAATATAAAAACGTATTATATCGAGTGATTGGTTTAGTCCTGCGTTGATTTGCATATAAAATTTACATATACATAAATACATATGGGGATGTATTCATATGCACCATTTTGCTTCCTTTATTCTTCTTCTACCTGAGTTATTTGATTTTGCTCTCATTTCTAAAAACAATACAAAAGTAGTGGTTCTCTCATATTTGGTTTTGTTTCGGATTTCGCTTGTTATAAAATTCAAAACAAATGAATATGAAATGTTTTGTTTCGTTTGCTTTCATACACTGGCAAAAAATAAACTTTTACATACCTTAGCACATTTTAGGGGCAACATTTTGTTCCGCAAAAACTGATGTAACTATAATTCCAAAATTCTTTTTTTTCTTATTTTATATAAAAGCTCTTTGAAATTGTTGGTAACTAAAGTCAGGGTAACTAAGCATGGTGATACATTTTGTATGAGTGAACAAGAAAATAATTTTGTCAATAACCTAAATATTGACTCAATTAAAAATCGCTATCTGAGCAGAGTATAAATAGCCGAGCTGGGCGCAAAGACTTTTTACTCTAAAGTATGGCAAAACTTAATTTAATGGCGTGTCACATAACGTTGGCTTTCGTTAAAGTTTTTTTTTTTAATTATTAATTCATTTGGTGTTTGTTAGCTCTGGTTATATTTGGGTTAAAGTTGACATGGTTTCTTCTTCTTCTTATATTTAACGATTTTTGGAGCTTACTAAGTTCCTTTTTTTTATGTAAAGTAAAAATACAGAATTGGAACACTTATTTGCTTCTACATCTAAATCGAAATCTCTCTCTGTCAGACCTCTGGAATTTTGTTGCTGCTGCTCAACTCGCCAGTGGACTTGAGAAAACTTAAGACCTGGTCTGAAGCCCTACTATTTATTATATTATTCCCATGAACACAATGAGACTAACAATTGTTTAAATATTTAATAGAGAAAACAATTTAAACATTTCTTTTACTCTTATTAACAACCTCCCTAAGGTCTAGTTAGGCCTAGAAGAACACATTTTAGTGGAGGCGCTTATGGCAAATAATAAGTCAACTCAGTTTTGAGGACATTGATTTTCTCTATTAAGTCTCTGTGCCTCTTACAAAGGGTTAAATCGTTAAGTTTAGGCTGTTTTGTATTGGTCTGTTAAATAGAACTCACATTATTGCAAACTACCCGTGAAGGCAGCCTAAGAACTGTCTGTATTTATTCAACTTTTAATTGTTCTAATAAAAACCTGAGAAGTCTAAAAAGAATTTTCTCAAACAAATTGTACACAGAGGCATTGAACCGGTTTCAAAATCCACCACACACGCACACACACATTTATATTTAATGCCCTGATTCCAGCGTCTGTCCTGCTTACTTGAAATCCATTAATTTCAAAGCAAAAAGAATACAGTTTAACCCCTTTATTTTTTCTCTAAATAAAAGTTAAAAAAAATTAATATAAATAAATTACAGAAAAATCTGTTAAATAGCACTAGTGCTCATATGAAAGCATTGGCAGGAACAGCAACGCTGGGCAACATTTGCATTACAACGTCATAGAAAAAGCGGAAAATTACTTCGTTTTATACACCACCACATGCGTTTTAACTACAATGAAAACATTCTCATTATTATCAACATAATTTTGAAAGAATGCCTCGTGTGTAGTTCTATTTCTATACAAGCCAGTACACCTTCTCCAAACCCATCTTTCTCGCTTTCTATTTACAAGGATGTGCGTTTGTATATTCTTTTGAAATATAAAGTGTAGAAAATAGTTGGTGGGTTAAAAGCAGCCTGTTTTATAATATTTTTTATTTGTTTTTTTTTTTTAACAAACGCATACGAGTTGCGATCAATAAGTAATTTACCGTAATGGTTTATTGTGTGTGTGCGAGGGTTGACTGAGATTGTGATACTAAACTTTTTAGGCTAGAAAGCTGAAAAAAATTTACTAAAAGTGAAACAGTCATGGTTGTTGCCCAGCGAATAAGCCTTCAAATTAACTTGTTTTGTATTTGTTTAAAATGTTGATCTCAGCAATTCGTCAGAAATTTTTTTTTAATTTGGGGAAATAAGCTTGCAGCTCATTCAACATGTAATTGAAAAAAAAAATTTATATTATTTATATATGTCACTAATAAAGTAGCTTTTGGAAAACAAATCTATTTTCGCACCAATAAAAACAAATGTGAAAGAAATTACCCTATTTTCAAACCATTTCAATCAGATGATAGAATTTTTGACAATGCGATAGTCCCCGGAAGGAACAAAGGATTTGCCAAATGGATTTATAACAGCTTTTCAAAATTGGTACATATTTCAAATCGAAATTTTGTCCATGCAATCATCAAAATTTGTACACTACTCATTTTTGCGTCGTATTCCCTCTAGAGTGTATTATTTGAGGTCTAAGAATAGATGTTATTAATTGTTTTCTTGATGCTACTCAACTCATCCATAGACTTGAAAGCAACTAAAAGGCTATCTAAAACTGTACTACACATCCCAGACTGTCCATGAACACACTTATAATCAAAATTGTCCAAACATTTTTTTAGTTTTTTAGTTTCTACTGAAGAGTTGAGTAGCATCAACAAAATGTGGACAGCAAACGCTCGGGAAGGACAGAAAGCAATAAGGTCTATTTTTAATTTTCAATTGGTTTTTATAGCAATTAAATAATTTTTGAATCTAAAAACAAAAAGTTTTAAATTCGGTAACTTGGAATGAAAAAAAAAAAACTAGTTATACGAAACAAAAATATAACTACGAATTTAGTACTCTGTTCTATTTTAAAGCCCAAGACATCAGTTCAAGTTCATCTTCATGCTTAATTTATTTTACACTTAAACTCATAACTCTTTAAATCCCTGTATATTGAAGCCACATTAAAACGAAAAAGATTCATAGTTTAAACTTCTGTCATTAAACAGTGAAAAATATCTGCTGTTTCACATTTTTTGCAAGGTTGCCAGATTTTGGTTTCTTAAAACAATCTATAGTAAATGGTTTACTGACCATCCAGTTTAAGCTGGAGCTAAAATCTAATCCATTTTTTTCGGCAAAAGTGTTTAAAAAAATACATTTTCTTACTTCATTAACCAAATGGCACTAAATTGTTTAGTCAATGCCATGTCTCTTGTCATATTTGCATAAATTAGAGAACTTTTTTCTATTCAGGTAACAATATTTTTATATGTTCTACCAAGAAAATTATATTGAATTGAATAGATTGCTTTGACTAAATTTTAGTTCGAGTGATTGCTATGACTTCTATCATAGATAGAACTGAAATGAAGAAAACTATGACCTGAGCAGCTGTTTTGCCGCTGCCATCCTTCCCTCCGTGAGCACCCATTTTGAGTAGAAAAGTTTTTTTTTACTCTTTGTTTATATTTAAATACATCTAACGCACTCTTCACTATATCATCAATATGTATATTAGAGTGGGCCGTTTTGTAAATACAAAAATTTTTAAATTTTCCGTCTTCGATTTTTCCACAGGTTTTGCCATGAAGAAACAAAATTATGCACCACATATCAACAATACAATTTCCGAGGTGCCCCAATTAAATTTTTTTTTTGGATGGTGGTGCCCTTTAGAAGGTGGGGCGCGGGAAATTTATAAATTAATAAGACAATATGTGCCTTGGATCACAGATAATACCAAAATGACAACAGAATCAAAAATTTACTAATCACTTATATGTACCTCCATGTTTTTAATAATCCAAGTTTTAAAAACAAATTCACTTTCTCCCAGCATTATTTTCCTCCGTTTTTACCGTTTTACATTTAATAAGCCAAAATTACATAATATTCGTACTTTCGTGACAGAACCACGTATTTTTTGCACTCTGACTTTCACACACTACATAAAATGCATGTGTGTTATTGTGTACTACTCGCATGTTGCAGGTAATGTTGGCGGCCATGTTACACCAGGAAGTTATTCCTAGTTTGTGTGCTGCTTTACTACACTTTGCTGCAGTTGCTGGTCTGGCCCAACGTGGCTTTAGCTTTGCTCGAATAAAGCAATTTCTTTCTTTTAATGTTTTATGAAAGAAGTTTCTGTAAAATGTTTACTTTAACATCTCATCACCTTTCCAAACACCATTAAGAGTTTATTTTTTTTGTTTTGTTCTGTTCTAATCATTAACACAATTGTGTGTTTGGAAGTTGGAAATTACTTTAAATTAGAAATGTCCGTTGCACGCATTTATTTATTGCATACGAGTATGTAAAGTTTTGCAATTATACGGTCGTGATTTGCATGTGTGTTTCAGCATATACTTACATTAAGACCCAACAGTGTAGCCTGTATAACACAAACCAAAGTGTTTGATGGCTGACAGGTTTTTATTGTAACTGTGACCGAAACATTATGAAAGCAGAACCCCCCGTCATGGTATCGGGCAGGAACAAAAATATTTTTCAAGATTAGTTTTCAATTTGGCAAAAAATTAAATTTTTTTCATTAAAAAAAATTTAAATTTTCTAAAACAATTAAGTTGTTGAAAAGCATTTTTATTTCCAAATTTCGGTTATTGTATTTTTTCCAAGATTTTAAATTGTTTTTGAGTTAAGGGAATATATGTTGTCCTACCTCCTCCATTTTTAAAACAACGGCATATCTCAAAAACAAGAGCTAACCTAAAAAAAAGGTTAGCACCACTGAATTCAGCGCACCCGAATTAGGGTTAATTACTGGCTGCCCCGTCTATCGGTTTTTTCAACTAGCACAGTGTAATTGATTAGTAATAAAGTTGACCGAAGTGGGCTGGGACACAACGTTTTGTTAGAGTCGTAGTTCCACGAAGTGTTAAAGTTAATTTAAACCTGTTTTGACAAAAATGTTTATTATTATCTTGTATGTTCTTGTTTATTGGTTATCTTTGCTAAAAATAATAGAATTTCTAAAACTTTTCAGTCACTATGGGCTAAAATGTGCGTGCAAAGTGCAGCCCACTGGTGTCATCACATTCAAATCTAAATACAATAATGAAAATGTTGGCTAAAGACAAGCACGTATGTATGTTTCTGTAAAATGGAGTGAGTAGTTGTATGCTTCAGCACTACTGTTTAAGTGCTTTCAATCAAGGGGATCTAAATCTTAGAACGAATATTTTGTTAATGGCCTCATGTATTCAGCAGTTTCTCAAATAGTTTCAAGCCAAAGTATTACAATTTAATGAATACGAATAAAAATAAAGACACCACAAAAAAGGAGTTTAAATTAAACTTCACTCATATGATTAAGCAAAAACAAAAACGGCTCATTAATTTGAATATTAAATTCCACTCCAAACAATAACAGTGCGAGTAGAAGTCAGCTCATACCCCTTTCGAAACTTCTAATCACTGTTGGTGGAAATGGTTGATGGTATCGCCAATATGCATGTATGTACATTACGTTTAAATTTATTTGCCAAACTTTACGAGTGTCGGACTTGTTGTAAACCACCCACCACCACCACTACAATCATTTAAAACTACTGATTATAGATTCTGCTTCTGCACATTTAACAGACGGTGGCAATAAACAGCAACAAATCTGTTAAACAGAATTATAGTTAAACAGAGTTATAAACATTTTATAGTGTTTTATTTAAATGAGTAGTAGCAAGTACTTGGGCGAGTGTTTGTAAGTGCGCGTGTATCCTTTCATTTCCCTCTATATTGCCATCTCGTTTTCTTGCTTTGGATCAAAGTTATTAATGGGATGGTCCTAGAATTTCACTACTAAACAACATTTACACTATTTTTAATGGAGTTTTTCGTTATATGTTTATACGTGTGTTTCGTTTTCACAAGCCCACATTTTAAATGAGACAGAAAAGCTTATAAATGTTACAGATTTTAACTCAAGTACGGATGTTGTTGTTTCTGTTGTGCATATTTTTGTTTGAGTGAATATATTTTGTATGTATTTATATAGTACAACTATACATTCATATCCACATTTGAGTCTCTCTAAAATAATGCATTCATGCGAAGACAGCATGTAAAAGAATGTGTTTTAGGAATACATTATTGTTCTTTGCAATATATATATATTGCAAATATATATATATATATATATATATATATATATATATATATATATATATATATATATATATATATATATATATATATATATATATATATATATATGTATATATATATATATAAATGTATATCTATTTAAGTAAAGACTTAATTGCTTAATTTCGATACGCAAATAAGTTTCTTAGTCTAAATAACAAAGTTCGCTCAAAGGAAAAGAAAAAATATTTTTTGTGGAACGGAGCACAGGAATGGTATGAAAAATATCCCACTATTATAAATATGGGTCAAGCAATCTATTACTACTACTAGCACTTTGAAAAGGCATCAACCAAGGTTGTCTAACACTAAACAGAGATAAACCCAAGTTAATGGTGTCAGTTCCAGCAGACTCAGGCAACCAGCAGGAATTGGAAACCCCAGCTGTAAGATAGCCGACGATTTTATCTTCCTCGCTGCCACCACAAATAACATCAACTACATTAGTTTTAAGATAAAACAAAAATTAACATAGCGAAAAGATGCCGCTTCGGACTAGTTTTAGCTGTTTTAGCACAAGGCCATTTCTCAACAGATTACAATCACCCTCTGGTGGAGAAGCATGAGAACTTGCGAAAGCAAACGAAGTAGAACTTGTTGTAGTTGAGGGAATAAGTCTTCGTAAAATACATATATTGAACAATTTGCGTCGACCGAGAATATTGGAGTCGCATGTACCAATAGCTGTATGATTAAATTAAGCAAACTCATTTACAGCGATTACTTTGGCTCGGTCATATCTTAAGAATGGATGACAGCTAAAAAGCGGGTTAAATACATACCTAGCGATAATTTATGTAGAAGGAAAATCCAAAACCCCAATAGTTAGATTAAGTAGGAGAAGACTTAGTGTCCTAATATGGGGAAAAAGTGCCAATGAGCGAAGTTCTTACTTCCTATGTTCTTAGGAATGAATGTTCAGTAATGGCCGATTGAGTAGATAATTAATCTAAAAGTAATTTTTAAATAAGTTACGGCTTGCTAACTGTATTCGGTCCGACTGTCACTAGCACACATTTACCTAGAAAAAATAGTAGTCATCACCATTCCTGAACGTCAATTCTCTAAAGAGATAATATTGGCGCTTGATCATACATTTGACTCCTCTATGGGCTTCATGGGACAACTAAGTTTGAACGGATGGGGATCAAAATGTATGATCCACTCCAAATACTCCATACCATACATGTTGAGAGATTTCTATACAAAAATACCACACAAAAAAATTCAGATCGGACACCTCTAAAATAAACTTTTTGATATGTCGTAGTGGAACTTTTTTTTCTTCATGCCAAAGGCTATCGAAAGGTCTATGGCACAATGATATGCATATTGTTAAGATTTCACGAAGTTCGCCACTATTACACAGTGGCAGTTTAATTTGCAAACAAAAGAAATATGTAAAAGGGTGATTATAATTTATCCTGTTTACATATCCTTTCAAAGTAAAATAGTTCAAAAATAGCCTTATGAATACAAAAAAAAAAAAACAGACATTAAGGGCAACGAACATACACCGATTGTGTATGTCCGACTCTTTCTCTCGCACTCTCTCTCTCTCTCTGTTGTTGCGATAAAGTATATTCAGTAAGCTCTACTCAAGTAAAGTAGGAACTTGCACCCAGTGGGAAAACAAAGGATTTATTACAAAAGTAACGTAATATTTTCGAAAAAAAAAGAAAAATAATGCAATCGCTAAAATCGAGAAAGTAATTGAATCCGACATAATTAGGCAAAATTTTGTATTGATTACTGCAATGCCGTAAGCAGAAAAAGAAAGGTACTGAAAATCGTATGTTTGCAAATAATAACTCAACTTGATATTAATTCTCTATTTAAATTCTTTGTTATTCCACTCGTTCTTGCGTTTTTGCGACAGCTGTTTGAGAAGGTGGCAGCTCCAGTCTGAGACAAAGCCAAGAATACGAATATAAAACAAACAATGTAAAAGAAAGTAAAATAGAAATTTAAAATAAGTTGAAATAAACAGGACTCAAATATAAGAAATTGTTTCTATATTTGTTGATCAATCTGGTAGTCAATTTTTTTCTATATTTGTTAATTATATGTATGGCAATAAATGTTAATACTAATTTTGAATAAGTTCAACTATCATCTGTATCATTAGTCTATTTTTAATGTAATTTATTAAGAACGAATTCTTGAATTCAATTTGAGGGCATTTTAAAAGAATTTATTCATATTTTATGGCATGTTATAAACGCTTTTTGGAGTCAAATTTTAGACAAGATATTCTCTTTGATTACCTTATCCCGCTGGGTACCAATCGATCAACTAAGTAATTGTGATACAACAAAAACTGAACTCCAACCCGGTAAAATTACAATGGTATATCATATAATTCGACTATAAAGTTAAAGGTAATGCTTACAAATCGCTGGGAATGGCGAAAAGTTTGTAACCGTTGTTGTCACCAATAAAATAAGAGCAACCACAAAAATCAATTGAAAATCAATTGGATATTGGTAAGAGAATATAAAACATATTACAATCCACAGAAAAATGCAGTGATAAAACAGAAAGTTGATGCTTAAATGAAGGCAGTCGGTAATGAAGAGTGCTGCTCCAGCCAGTAACCGTCTAGCCAGTAACCGTCTAGTTCATAAAAATTATAACAGGTTTATAAAGCTCGTATTTTACAGGTTTTCCATACAAATATGTCAAATAGCAGTCTTATAAGCCTGTTATAATTTTTATGAATTAGGGGGTAAGTCTTTAACTTTAATTATCTGGTCTCCTTTAAAAATGTTAATCACATTTTATCTCACAAGAAACGAACTCAAGTTTGATAAAATTACTAATAATTGTATGTTTGTATAGTAAATTGAGCTCAATTCGGACTCTAAAGGTGTGAAAGCCTTAATTGCCTAAATGAATTATTATTATTTTTTTAATTTCGAGCGTTTTTCTTGTCAGTTTAATTGATATGTATATATGTATATTAACTCCACTTTATTTGTATTTATATTAACGATGGCACAGTTCCGATCTGGATTAATGTCAGCTGCGCTTTCCTGTCAACGTGCAGGAAAAATATTAAAGACAAATAGTAGATTGTTAAACTTATGTATGTATAAAAAAAACTCTGAAAAAGGATAACAATTTTAAAGAACCTAAGGCCAAGATGAACTCAAAAGATATACAGTTGTGCAAAATGTTTAATAACAACTATGAATAAATCTTTTGTGTGTTCTGTTTTCAAAACAAGAGTCCATAATTTCGCGTTACACTCACATATGTATGTATTTTATGTACATATATTTGTGTATATACAGCTCATTTTAATATAATAAGGTTTAAATTTATGTTTTTTTGGTATAGAAAATTAAACCAGATTTTTAATGCCCAAATGAGTGAAATTAATGATTTTAACTGTTATTGTTTGAGGGCACACACTCTAACAAACAATTATATTTTGCCAACATGTTGTATCCACTAACATGTAAATGTATGCATGTGGACTTGATTGTTCTTGTTTGACCTCCCCTGCCGCCAATATTTTAAACTTCCTCATATGAGTGTATATTTCATTAATCTAGGAATTGGATACAGGTTCGTTCGTTTTCTTTATTTTGTTTTGTTGTTGTTGTTTTTTTTTCTACTTCTATTACCACTTTATTTATTTCGGTTACGTGGGCATCTTCAGGCAGCCAGATTTTTCTATTGTACTTTGCTTAATTCATCCCCTTCTTTAGCTGCCCCACTAACACTTCTTTCAGTGTTATTTTTGTTCAACGAGAATGCAAAAGCAAAAACAAAAACACACACGTACATACACACACACACACACACTAAGGAAAACAAGAATCCTTTTGTTGAAAATTTTTAACATTTTATTCATTTATTTTAAAATTTATTTCCTCTTAACAAAGTAGATTTTAATTTGCATGAATGAACCTGTGCATGGACAAATAAATGGCTGTTTGACTTGCTGCCTGCCAGCATGCCTGCCTGCTTGAATGTTTGAATGCATGTATGGCCTGGTCACTATTTTACAAGCATACATTCCCTTGTATGTACGTATATTTATACACCCCAACTCTGACCATCATTAATGCCCTGGTTGTCTGTGTTTTATTCAGTTGTTTTTCACGTATTTTGTGCGTTCTACGCACTCGTGTCTCTTGATACGTTCGTCTGACAACGCATTATATGGCACGCATTGAATAAATGACTTTTAAATGTTCATATCCGTTTTTGTATTCCTTTTTTTAATTTCTCATTTTAAATTTTTAAATCAGTGTAAGTTTGTTTTGTTTCGAACAGTGGGCTAGAGTAGCGATTACGTGCGTGTGCGAAAAAAAAATATTTTTATCAGGCTCAAGTCTATTCCATATCATTTTTATGATTGACATTATTTGAACTAGAAAAATTAAACGTCAGAGTAATATCAATCATCAATCACTAAAGTAATATGGCACGAACTTGAGCCTGACTAACATAAAATAAAATAAAATAAAACTAGTAAAAATATAAAATTTCGTTTAAAACAATCTCTCTGTGCAGGCACAAATAAAAGACAGTTTTAGAAAGTAACTTCCATAATATAATTCAAACTGAGACTATATAAATGCACAATTTTTGTGGCATTAAAAATTTAAAAATTTTTATGGAAATAAATTTTTAAAAAATTCCCAATTAATTTTCGCTTTCTTTATAGACTCTGGTCTCGCGCTGTGAACTATGAAATAAGGACCTTAGAATCATAGATAAGCATAAGCGGAAAGCACTCATACAGTTTGTATGGATCATACTGCCACAACGCGCAGGCAAGGCTTTGCAATTGGAAGATTCGATTTTAAAATTATTGGGGAATATGCTGAAAAAAATATAAAGGAATTACCTTTATTTCTAGTAATTTTTCTATTCAGCCTTTTTATTAATCAATTAAATTGATATGATTTTATTCAAGATCTAGGCCAAGTTTTTATATTTTAATTACTTGTTTTTTTCCCAAAATCCATCGAATATCATTCTCAAGGAAGAATTTATTTTACAACAGCACAAACAATGTAAAAAATCACGTCAACATATGCTTATGTTTGAATTCAACTCAGCAATCAAAGTACCTTTAGCATAAATATTAAAAAAATATTTAATTAAATGAGTATTTCGCTACTCTTTTCCCATGTCACTGTGCACCAGCACATGGTCAGAAAAATTCAAATGCATCTGTGTTTTTTCCTCTGCTAGTTTTAATGCTTGATGTGTATTTTTTCCGCGTAACCTGGTACTCTGTGCAACCTCATTTCCGTCGTAGTACCAACATACACACACACATGCGTTCAGCATTACAAGGCGGAATAACGGCAAATGATATTGGTGATGCTGGTGGTGTTGATGTCGGTTGATGGCACTGGTAACCGGGTATGTACATACATATATGTCCGAATAGAGAAAGAGATGCAGCGTTTGAAACGGTCACTACGGAAGTGTTGATGGAGTAAACAAACACCAGTAACATACCAACATATCCCAAGCCACATCCACTCGCGATTTGCTCATCTTTTTTTCGTATGCCTTTATGCTGTTGCGAACAATAACAATAATAACAGTAGCAGCGGCAGCAAAAGCAATACCAACAGCTACACAATAAACAGCAGTTTTAATGTTGCAAATTTAATTCGAAAAATTAACATTTTTAAAACTCAATAATTGCATGGATGGCAAAATAACATTTGAATTTGTTCAGATGAGGATTTAAAAAAGTAAATTTCAAATGAAGCAGCAGCAGCACACAACATATCCGCTTCCGTTTATTGCAACCAAATGCCTACAGCGCTGTTAAGCTAAAAGAAAGAGAGAGAGAGAGAGAGTAAATGTTTGCTGAAGAGAAGAGTCTGCACAAGTGATAATCTGAAGCATTCAAATGTTCTGCAAAGTTAAACAAAATTGTGTTGTTGTTGTTGGCATTGTACTCAAGTTTATCAGGAAAACATGTCGTTGTTGTTGTTGATTTTAAACTCTCCACCTACCCATTGTTTTTGTTTTTAATCCATTTGCATGTACATATGTAAGTAAGCCAGAGCCGCTAGATATGTATATGAGCTTGTAGTTGTTGTTTACGATTATAACTGCATTAATGTGTGTGTGTGTGTGTGTGTGTGTGTGTGTGTAAACGAATGTAGCAAAACCAGTTATAACTCTTTCATTTCATTGAGCTTAATGCTTATTTTCTTGTTATTTTGGGGCGAAAACTAACTCAAAAACACATGCATAAAACTCATATTAGCACATATACATTATTATATTCCTCACTTCCTCACTTCACATGTGCAAGCACACACGCACTCACTCACACTTTAATGCATAAATACATTTGTACACAAGCACATTTGTAATTAAGCTTGTGTTTATAAAAGCTTCTGTATTTGATTTTATACATATTGTGTTTGCAGCGAAAGGCAGGTTGCTTTCAAATGAATGTATATATGGTATGTAGTATATATACATATGGTATGTTTCAATATGTGTGTATTCTTTTGCATTTGGTTTTGTGATGTTTTATGTGTGAGTCAGCGTGTGGTGTGCTTTTTGAAAATTTGAAAATTTTTCCTATGAAAATTTCAAAATTTTCAACTCGTTTTCTGGTGCTTTTTTCTATCTCAGCTCAGCGTATTGTTGTTGTACTATAGTTGTTGTTACTGTCGTTGTAGTTGTTGCTGTTGGTAGCAAATAATTTTGTTATCACATTTGAATTTTGTAAAGCGCTTCTACATGATTTCAAAAGGTTTTTCCGTCACACATTTAAAATCGTTTTCAAACCGTACGCACGCATAACATTTGTGTTTAGAAACGAGCTGCTCGTGTCCGTTGAAAAATTGAAAATTGAAAAGTGCATGAGTGTTAAATGTACAAGCAACCAAACACACACACACACACACACGCAAAAATGCATATGTAACGAATTCTATTTTTGAAAGTGTATTATCAAACAGTACAAACGTCCGTCAGTGTAGTTAAAACAAATCAAATGACAACATAAAAAGCGTGTGTCTGCGTGTGTGCATTAAACGGTCTTTGGCTTATTTTGACACACACATACATTTACGCATATACAATTAGATTGGCGAAATTTGCAACGTGCATTTAAGTGCTACACATTTGAAGTGATTAAGTTGCCTCATAACGTTGCGTAGACAGGAAAAAAGTGTTTTTTTAGCTGCCCAAACAAAACAGTGGCAAAATTCAATGATTGCATGTCGTCGTCGGTTTATCTCTGTGTTGCAAGTGTTTATTTAGCCACGTTCCTGGGCTCATTTGTGTATTTATATTAACGTGGCCATCTTTATGGTTGGATTTTTCCTGATTTTCGTGGCCAAATACAATGCATTGGTGTCTATCAAGTGTTGCAGTTTGAAGGTTCGCATGCAAGCGTGTCATTTTACATATTTTTGACCACTAACTCGCCAGTCATACATATTTCCGATTCGCAAAACTGTGTATAATTAACACTAGACGTCTGCAAAAATTTGCTCATTTATAAAACAAAAATAATCAAAATAAGTTCTAAAAGTGGCTCAACGAAAGTGTATAAAAGATTTAAAAGTGAGGAGAAGAAATATTATAGTTTTTGCAAATTTAATAAAATAAGAATTTAATAAATATTAGTTATAAAATATATATATATATATATATATATATATATATAAATGAGTAAAGAAAGAAGAATTTCATCAAGTGTTAATTCAATATACTATTAAGAGAAGGATTTATAAAAACCAAGCCGTACTATAAAAGCTGTAAAAAAGTGAGTTACAAGTTGTTGTTTTTGTATGTACCCTAAAAGTATGCTCCATTTCTTTCTGTTATGACCACAAAGGTTTTGAGGCTAGCTAAACATCCTTTCCTGTTGTTTACACTACAAATGTGTTATTCACGCAGACTTAGCTGATGGAAATGTGAGGCTAAATTTATTGAATTAGTGACGTTTTCTGTTCTAAATTAATTTTTATACATTTATCTTGCTAATACCTAGATTAGAAAACCGTTTGTGTAGTCTATAGATGCAATATATATATATTTTTTTTTGGAAAATAATGTTGAAAAAATTGATTTCATTGTAGAACGGCACAAGTTCTAGTTTAACTTTACAGCCGTACAGTATTTTAACAGTTCAAGCTTTAAGGTCACTTTTGCTGTTCACTAGGTGCGCTTTTAGGCCTTATAAAATAAAAATTAACAAGCAATTTTAAAACTCTCAGAACTTTAACGACACATGTGTTAATAAAAAAATATAAGCAATTTGTTTAGTTGTTGTATAATACACAATTGTATTGATGGAAAACAATTAATGGGGTATATTTGGATCTAGAATAAGAAATAATTTTATAAATGTTTATTAAATTCAATATTTCGATACCACAATGGTATTCTTCTTCAGGAAGAAGATACCCATTGTGGCATCGAAATATTGAATTTAATAAACATTTATAAAAAAGCAAGTGACCTTAAAGTTCTAACTATTGAAATGCTAAGCAACAAAGGTCGAAAAATTAACATCAAGTCGTACTATATGATTTGCATTTGTTAATTATTTTATCGGCATCGAGTTCGATTTTACTTCCTCAGATTTGAGAAGATTTTTTTTGGTGTTAAAATTGTATTGCTCAACATTTGTAAAGAAGATAAAAAAAAGCAAAGTTGAGTACTTATTGGCTGGGGTACATAGCTTGGCTCATTCACGTCCACCACGGCAAAATTTTAAATTCCGCTAGATACTGATTCCTATGTAATGGAGTTTGTTTGACAAACATAAAAGACTTGAAGGAATTTCAGGTGGGCGGAACAATCAAATTTATAGGTGCATTTTATTTCTTTTAAGTTATTTCAATTTTTATTTCTTTTAAATTGGCTTGTATATAATTGTAAAGCATTAGCTTGAATTTCGCTGATACAGATGTCCTGATAATAGAAAATATTCGAAAAGTTGAATACGATTAGAAACATTCATAGCATCAGTGTTGCGTACAAATGGAGATAATTAAACTAAATTATTGTTGCAACCAGTTTTCCAGTCCAAAGTCAAGGAAATTTTTTCAAATCGAATTTTGGTTTTAACTTTTATTGTTTCTGTTAAAAAATTTTGTTATTGCAGCTTGATTAATTTTTAGGGTTTTGGAAAAAATAAAACCAAACGATATCCGAAAAAATTGCTGTTCACAAGGTGCGCTTTTTGGCCTTATAAAATAGAAAAATAACAAGCAATTTCATAACTCTTAGAACTTTAATGACACATGTTTTGATGAAAAAAAAAATTCTCCAATATCAAATCCCCGCGATTATATTGAATGGAGGCTTTCGGCGTTTGTTTAATAGTATTCCTTTAGCTCATTTTCTAAATTTTGTTCACAGTTGTTATTTAAATCTATTGCAAATTTATCATCAGTGAACAAACCATTATATTTTACGATTTAAGAAAATAATTTGTCACCCGAAAATGTGACGTACTTAAACATAATATTAAAGTATTTATCAATTTGTTTAGTTGTTGTATAATAGACAATTGTATTGATGAGTTATGTAGTATCAGTGAAATGGCAGCGGCCTAAAAATGGCCGGAAAAGCAGGAAAACCATTTATTTATGAGGTCAATTTGGATCTAGAGTAAGAAATAATTTTTTGATTTTGCCCATCCGTCATAAATAATATAGAACATTTGCGTCTGGCAAATCAAAAACTTTATGAAAGTAATAAAACTGGTATTGGCAAAAATTTTCTTAGTGCATTTTACATAATCTGGAATATTTTAAAAATTTACTTTTTCATCTACATTCCATTTTCCGTACTTAAATCAATACCAATCAGCGTCAAAAGTATGATAAGCATGAATGATCTCTAGTCCAGTACCGTGTGCTTATTTTTAGGTACAGATTTTATATGATTGAATATGGTTACAATCAATTCGAAACTGTGATTGAATATTAAGTATTTAGCGCTTGAAAAATCCGTAATCCCCTGTCCGAAATCCGTTTTTAGCGATTTTCTGACGCCGCTTGGGAATGATTTAAGTACAAATGGATTAAATTCTTTTTTCAGTGTAAACAATTTTGAGGATTTTTTTTATTATTTTTAGTTAAAAGGAATATATCACTTTGCAAAGTGTTGCCAATTTCGCAAAATTTTTTAGTTAAACTTAAATTTAACTAAAATATAATTATTTTTTTATAATTATATTATTTGATCTTTAGATTGTTAAATTAATTATTCAAGCTTATGATCTTTGGGTTTTTTATAAAAAATAATTTTAAGCAATTATTTATTTATTTTCAATATTTCGCCAACAATTTGTTGGCATCTTCAGGAAAATAATTATAAAATTATATTTTATAATTATCATAAGCTCAAAGATCATAAGTTTGAATAATTAATTTATAACATAATTATAAACAAATTCTATATATTGTCCGCTATAGCTCCAAAGCATTTTTTTTAATATTTGTTCCACAAATTTTGCAGAAAATTATTTTGACACATCTAAATCGTTTTACTTTAAACCACAAGCGAAATTGTATAAAGAGTTGAAAAATGGTCTTCAGATTAATATTTTTTATGCTCAAAAATATTGAAGAAAACAAAATTTTATTTTATTTAATGATAACTGTTTTTTTTTTTTTTTTGTTATACGATTTTGCTGTGAGTTAAATTCCGACCACTTATGTTTTCTGCATCCGTAAGATCCACTAAAATACAAAAATAATTAGTTTTTTTAAAGCAAAAAACTGAGTCAAATTTAGTTCACCAAACAGATATGATGGTTTTATTTTTGAAATAAAATAGATTTAAGTGGCTTTGTTTTACTTTTGTTGAATATTGGTATTTGTCCTTTTTTCATGTGTTCTGGTATTTCCATCATTACATTTTTTTACTAAAAATTAAATGAAGCAACGTAAATTTATTGCTAACGGCCTTATTACAGCGCCCTCGAATACGTAACAATGACTGAAGTTCAGCTCTGTAAGCAAAAAACTGTTGGACGGTTGATGTAAATCATTCCAATACAGAGATGTCGATTTTGTTTTCTGAGTAAAATATATGTATGTATATGTAAATACAAACTTTTTTTTTTACTGTAATGCGGTGAAATTAGGTCTAGGCATACTTTGAAGCAAGAGCTGAAATAAAATTAAATTTTCTTTGCTCTGTTAATATTAAAACTAAATAATATTTATTCCAAGAAAGTTCAGCAATTTATTAAAAAAAAAGGCGCTGTCTTCTTTTCATTCTTTTTTCTTATTGGTTTTTAAATTTGCTTCCCTTAATTTTATGTGCAATTTCGCTGTTTAACTTTAATATTTTTTAATGTTGTATTTTGTACAATTGCAGCACGATCTGTTGTTTTATTCAAACAAATGTTGTTGGCATTTTATCGATTTAATTTTAATGCCATGTTACGCATGAAATACAACGCAGTGCAATTTTTGCAAAAATTAAAATGAAATGAATGTATTTGCATGAGCGTTTGTGCACTTCTGTTTATTTGTGTATGTAAACAGACATTTATTTTCTGAATGAGGAAAAAACTCATTTATTTTCCATACGCACATTTTTAGCAATTTTCGCTTTTTTTCAATTTTTTTCTGCGTGCTTTTATACGTTTTTTTTTAACATCTCTCATTTATTTGCTTTCATGTATTTAATTCATCATTTGTTCAGAAACAGAAAAACAGTAAATGGAAATTATTTTCCACATTATTGTTGCTAAAGTTGCTTTTGCTGTCGATTGTTTTTTTTTTTCATTTGTAAAAGATTTTTAATTATTTCAAAAAATAAGGAAGAGCCTTGCGGATACTTAAAGGATTTCGCCTTTAAGCCCCCCTAACATACGCCATATTTGCTGCATGAGTTTGTTATATGTATATCTATCATTTTCTTTGTGGTATTTATAAAAAGGTGTATTAAGAGAAATCATAGGAACAATTTTAAGTTTGTCGTCAGTGGTACCCGGTTGTTAAATTCAACCTGAGAGAAAATATTTTACTTCTCAAGTTCAAATAATTGATACATTTGTGATGTATATATATATTCAGAACAATAACAAAACTTCACCGTTGGCTCAGGCTGTTAGTAGAAAGAGACACTGTGAACAGCCAGTGGACTTCTTGTGGGAAATGTTTTCCATGTTTGGTCTTATAGCTTTAAAGACCGCACTCCAAAATTATTAGAACTTTTCACAATAAAAAATTATTAGAAAACAAAATTGACTTGAAACTTAAGAATATAAATAGTTACTCAAAACGTTGCAATGTTCGTATATAAGAGTACAATGCCTGATAATAATTCAGTAAAAACTAGTTATCAAGAAAGATCCAAGAGTGTTATCAAATCCAGTGAAACAACAATCGGTACGAAGGGCTGTTTATGGTAATCAAATCCGTGTATAACAACGTGGACACGAAAATAATAAAATATTTTGTATAAGAATAATCAACAACGAATCTGATAATTAATTTCCTATAAGAACGAATTAAAATTAATAATTATAGGTCTACATATACCTTATTAATTAATTTAATTTTGTAGTGAACTATATGATTTACAATTGCCAATGATTTTGTCAGGCTTTCTAGTTCAATTTTCCCTTCCTCGAATATGAGAAATATTTTTTTGTGATAAAATTGGAGCGATCAACATTTTTAAAGGAGACAGGAAAAGTAAAGACTTAGTGGCTGGAGTACATACCATGGCTGTTTCACCACTAATACGTCGCTCATCAGCATCCAAATTTACCTGATTCATTGTTTTCTGTCTTTTCAAGTCGTTGATACGCCGCTGATTTTTCGTTGATGTATTTGTATTAAACGTTTGTTATTTTCATTTTCCTCATGGGAATAATAGAAGAATTAGTCCAGTTCCAAAGCATATTTTAAGTTTTTCTTTTCCAGTCTACTGATGAACTTACCAGCACCAACGATGTGTTGGAGGCATAAGGATGGTTTAGAAAAACAGAAAACAAATAACAAGATCTATTTTTGGACCTAAACTTTTACAGGAATAAGTTTTAATAAATGTGTAAGGCGCAAATAAATCTGCTACAGTTTCTTACCATGGAAGTCGAATCAAATTTGAAGCACCGTCAATTTAATTTCCAGATATCAAAAACCATCTTTTTTTTTAAAGAATTAACAATATAATATTGTTCTTTGTGAGGATTTTATATTGCATAAAGTCAAGGAGAATTGTTGCAAAAATCAGCCAAATCAATTTTTATCAAAAACATCAAAAAAATATGCTAAATTATAGAAAAATTGTAATTCAATACCAACGAAATATAGAAAAAATCCAAGTTTATGAAATACTTATGAAGTAATCAATAATATTTAATATTTAGTTATTTTGACCCCTTTTTTTCTTATATTTTATATATTTATTTGAGCTCAAGGTCTTTTGGAATTCGAGTAATTATTTTTGTCAATATTTCGCTCTCCTTCGGATAGCTTCTTCAGGACAATAATTCTGAATAATCCATTATTGTCCTGAAGAAGCTATCCGAAGGAGAGCGAAATATTGACAAAAATAATTACTCAAATTCCAAAAGTCCTTGAGCTCAAATAAATATATAAAATGTAATCAATAATAAAAAAAGCCTATTTACACTCATTTCTTTTTTTTTGCCAAAGTGTCTAAGTCTTTTGGCTTTAAACAAATTTTGCAATGTTTAATTCAGAAAGTCAATTTTATTTCGTTTGTTTTACAACATACATAAAATCTCAATTATTTCAATATTAATGAACAATTTCATTTAATTAGTTTTTTATTTCTGTGTAAAGCAAAAACTATGTGTTATGTTTAATAAATCAAAGCCCATATTTAGGCTTAACATAATAATAATTGTAAAGTATAGTTTTGGAAAATATTTAATTTGTTTTTAATTGATTTTACCTGAGGCTCTTGGCCTCAGTTTTTGTGTGTAGACCAATGTATTAAACAATTTCACAAACAAATAAATATTTTTTTGAGTTCATTTATATACTATATACATGCGTAGGTAATTGCTGTAGTTTTTTTTTTTTATTTTCCATATGAACCATAATGTTTTTATTGTATTTGTATGCGGTTGTTGAGTTGGTTGACCACTTGTTTAACTCTTCCTCTAAATTAAAAAAATAAAAAACAAAAACATTCATTTAAAAAAAAAAAAAAAAAAAAAAAATGAAGTTCATGGTATTTAATATAAAAATGTCTATATTTTGTTTTGTTTTACCATGTTCTTTTTGTGCATCAGCCACAGTCAAACCAGTCTACTCTGATCTTTAATGGCGGCTTTTTGAACTGTGAGTATTTGGCGACCACTTGAATTATAAATTAAATACAATTGTTTTTATTTATTTAATTTTTTGTTTGTTTTTGTAATATGTATATTTTATTCACCATGTATGCTATAAAACATTTACATACATGGTAAAAAATATTTTTACATACATTTATTAAGTGTAGATATGTAGAAAGTAAAGCACGTACATGGCCACACTAGTGATAATATGAGTGTGGACACTTCTTTTAAATTAGGCTTAAGATAGTAGGCGGCAGTGCAAAAACTATGAAATTTACTTGAGCTGAAGGCCTTTTTTATTATAAGTGTATATTTTTTTTTTATTTATTTGAATATTTATAAGTTTGAAATTTGGTACCTTCAAAGTTCCTAGAGGTATTGGGGTGGGTGGTTACTACCCTGAAACAACTGGTTGCCCACTTAACTCTTAAATTTTGCTTTCCTTTACTTAAGTAATAAGCTTTTATTGGCCGTGACCACCCAGGGGTGGAACTTGAGCCAATTAAGAATTATCTAAATAAAAAGTTTATGATTAATTTTTTTTTAGCAATTAAAAGATAGAAGGAAAGAGCTCCACCTCTAGTTATTTACTAGATCTAATGATAAGTATCCATATCCAACAATTCAGTCTCTGCAGACACCGCAAAAGAATGGCAGCCCAGTTTGTAGTTTGTTACAATAAATTATGTTAATCAGAAAACTTAACTCAGTTGCAGCAATCGGATATACGGCCATCTTTTTATCTCCAACGCCTATAAATATGCCACAAAATTTTAGATACGAAGTGAATAGCTGGTTTTTAAATTAGCCTTTAAATTCTTAGACCCAAATATTTCCTAGCTGTTCTCTTGTTTATACCTAAAATGTATCTTTGGTAAATTGTTACTGAGTCTTTGTTTTTTTTTTTCAATTCAAAAAAGCGCATTCATCTCTTTTAGTAAGTTTGTTATTTATTTGAATTTTTATAAATGTTTAATACATTTGTTCTCTTTGTTTAATGTTTTTGTTTTTTAATTTCTCATGTATGCATTTGTTTGTTTGTTTTTATAGGCCGTTGTTGTTTTCACTGTTGTTTTTTAGTTGGTCAACCGTTGAATTATCAATTTCGTGGTGTAACTTGTGGTAAATAAGTGCGGTAAACTTCAATGATTTTTCAAGGTTTTGTGATTGTTGCTATTTTTTACAACAATAAAATGCTTTTATTTTAATTTTTTTTGAATTAATGCAAAGTAAAATGTTGAAAAAAAAAAACGGAAAATCAGGAGCAATTAAATGTTTGCAAATATGCCAGAAAGTAGGCAGTTATTATTATTGAAAAAGAAACGGCTTTTACTCATAGCCTATCAATATGCAGCATATACTGTTAAAAATTCTAACGAAAACAATTTATTAGAGCCATTCCATTTAAAGGGCAAATTTTCGTTTGAATGGAAATGTGCCTCGCCACTCATTATGATTTTGTTTTTTTGAAAATCAGGGTTGTCATGCGCGGGCGGTAACATCCTCTTGGCATATGTACGGCTGCGTACATAGTTATCAGAAATAAGTTATTTTGTCAACTGAATCTTACATGGAAACAATTATAAATCTTTGCACCAAATTTTTGGCCGAAGTTGCTTTTGGAAGACCAAGAATCTGAGTATGGCGTCGAATTAAAGTTGGTGGATTATTTGAGTACTTTCTTGAGCAGCAGTAATGTTTTCAGCCGATCTTATAATATCATGTGTTCCATGCTTGCGGCTATCAGCTACAGTCACTTTTTTCGAAGCCACTACATGATAAATAGTAAATCTTGTTGACACGTTGTTTCTTCCAAAATTTTCACGTAATTTTCACATCGCCACAGTGATCGATGATTGATTTTGATTAAAATTTTCACGATAAAACGCGGTGGTTTACCAAATTTTTTTTTCATAATAAATTTGCCAAGTCCCTACTTTTTGACTGGCAAATATGAATCAACAAGACAAATGTTTACCAAAATGGTGGCAAAAAAAATTAGTATAACTTTCCGGTGGACACCCGTTAAATCAGCAGTGGCTGCTGTTGGTTTTCCTTCCTCTATACTCGCCCCTCACCAGTAGTTCAGTATTCTTAGTTTTGCATTTCAAAACCAGGAATACTGAAAGTGTAAAAACCTCTGATCTAAACACGAGACATAAAAAAATTATATGTAATTTTCACAATACAGACGAATGATATTTTTGGACAAATTTTTAAAGAAATCACTAAAAAAAATTTGAGTGCTGTTTATAAAAAATTTCTTGACAGGTCATTTGCCTTTGTTTCAGAAACCATTCACATGTTCTTTTTTTTTATTTTTTTAAAATGTATACTTTTAATTTTTGTTTGAATCCGGCTTTTGCATTTCAAAGCCTTCATTGTCCGCTCTTTTTTTCACTATGCTAAAAATAAATCCCTACAATAAACTGTTCATAATTAATATTAACTGGCATTTGCCATCCAATTCTAGTAAACCAGCCATTAATTGCGAATAATGAATCGTAAAAAAAATGATACTGCAAATCCCTTTAATCAATACAGATATACGCATAGTCACACACACACGCACATAAATTTAACGGATTTAATTAATAAATTTTAAAACTTTAAATTATATATAAAAAAAAAACAATAAATAAAAGCAATATTCTGGTATTAAAAACAACAACTTCAGATGACAAATAAACTGTAGCCAATAAAAATACATAACACAACAACGAGAGTTAATTTGTCGCATTAATGCTTTCAAACAGATTTTTAATGGCAAAAACTGCCCACCAAGTGTAAGGAGAAGAATTAAAAGCAAAATATTTAAGAGGTTTGATGGGGGCTTCGGAGTGGATTTTTGAATATACATATGTGTTTTATAAAATAAAACACAAAAGTAAATTTCTGCTGCTCATTTTACATTTAAAAACAGAAAAGTGCTGAATTATTATCAAATCTATGTATATCTGCCAAAGACAGCCAAGAAATTTTTCTTTGTGGCAAATAATGAAATAGTTTTCAGAAATTTTTTTTTAACAGAACTGTGATGGAAATCGAAACTATTTTTCAAAAGTAAATTATTTTATAAAATTCGGTATGGTTATATTTTTATATGTAAAAAATATAAACACACATTATACAGGGTGTTCCGTACTTAACGTTCAAACGAAAACCGGTGACAGGTCAAGTGGTGGCTGCTCACGGCAAAATTATAGAAAAATTCCCCATATTGAAATAAAATCAAAACATAAATTTGTAACTCATACAGTTGCAATTTTGAAACAACAACAAAAAAAATAATAAGAAAGATTTTTCTGTTTTTAGGCACAAAATTTTTTTTTTCAGTTTGAAAAACAAATTACACCAAATGTTACACATTTTTCAATTGAGGACTAATTATGCAAACTTTGACCGAACTTGCCTAATATTCCTAAAGCAATTTTTTTTTTCAATATGGATAGTTAAAGTACAAAATGACGCAAAATGCAAAATTTCCTTGGTGATAAATTGTGGATAAAAGTAGGATAACTGAATATATTACTAGAGAAAAAAAGTTAAATTCAAGATTTGTGGTCACAGGAATGAAGAGATTGTGAGAAGGTGATTTTTTTCAGTATGGCAATACCTTCTGAACTAATCGATATAGATTTCTTTTACATTTTTTCTGGGAGCAGTTACCACTTGACCTATCACCAGTATTTATTCCAACCTTAAGTTACGGGCCACTCTGTATATTGAAAGCATTTTATAATAAAAACTAGCATTCCGCAGAGAAGATACACTTTCTCAATTTTCCGATTGTTTGATGGACTTATTTGAAATTAAAGTATTCAATACATTTAGCTGTTTTTAAGTTGCAATAATTTATTTATTATTTATTTATTTATTTGGAATAGCAAAAATTTTATTGTTATAATTTTTTTTTGTGATAAATATTTTTTCGATTTTTAAATCTTTTTCAAAAATTTTGTCTGCTTTACATATAGAAACTCAAAAAGAAAATGTTCTCAATTCCTTCTAATAAGACAACCTTTTAGTTGATGAAGACTCCGATATTTCGGTATTTGCTTAAAGTCAAAAGAGTTTTCGCCAAAAAACCTGCCGGCGCTCCAGTGGCGCAATTGGTTAGCGCACGGTACTTATAATCAGTGAGAAGTGTGAGCCATGCCGGGGTTGTGAGTTCGAGCCTCACCTGGAGCATTAACCTTTTTTTATCAAGCAGATAATCTTTCTTTTTTTGTATTTGCACGAAAGAGTAGGACAGCTGATCACAACAACCAACTTTTTAAGAGTTTTGCTACAGATTTGTGTATTTAATTGTTAATTACTTTTTTGATTTATAATTAATAATTCAAAAATTATTCATTTGTAGTAACAGTAAAATATACAACTCAAACCCATGATCGCAACGTGATTTGGTAATAGTCAAAGTCTTGATCTATAGAGAACAAAAGCTGGACAACAGATCTTTTCACTGGAGGTGCACAATGGGCCCCAGAATGACAATATGTAAAAATACGAATACAAATCGTAAGAAGAATGTAAAAACGTTTTGACAAAAAGTAAAATTGAAACTTAGTCTGAACATTTGGGATCCTCATTGTATTCATGAGAATAATGGATGTTTATTTATATGTTTGTGGACTGTTCTTGTTGAAAATTTTATTGAAACTGAATAAAAAATTGTTGCTTCCTTTGACAAGAAAATTAAGAAACAAAAATATTATAAACAAGTACAAAAGTATACAAATACAGCAAGTACATATATTAAGACAACAGCAGTAGGAAATATTCTTCAACATGCCGGCCGACCCTGAAAGACTTTCAGCATACGGGTAATCTTACAATCTTTGTGATGTTTCGGGTCATCGTTCCATGAGCAGTTTTCAGCTTCACGACACGCGTCATCCCATCTGTACCAGGGAACGTTTCAACTACACGCGCCATGATCCACGTTGAAGGAGGTGTTCTGTCTTCTTTTATTAAAACCATATCATCAATTTTTATGTTGCGTTGAATATTGCACCATTTTGGTCGCTGTTGAAGTGAGGTAAGGTATTCTTTGCTCCACTGTTTCCAAAACCCTTGCTGCATACATTGAATATGTTGCCAATAGTCCAAACGATTTTGGTTGATATTAGAAAGATCTCCTTCTGGAACCATTGTTGTTGGTCTTCCTAATAAAAAATGAGCAGGTGAGAGATAATGCGTATCAGTATCTGAGGCATATCCTAGTGGCCTTGAGTTCACGATTGCTTCCACTTGAGCGAGAAATGTGTGCATTTGCTCGAAAGTTAATATATGATTACCAATAACACGCCGTAAATGGAGTTTAACGGAACGGATCCCAGATTCCCATACACCGCCCCAATGTGGTGAGTAGGGTGGAGTGAAAACCCATTTAATTCCCTCTTGAGCCAGAGCTGCTGTTACAGTTTCGTTATGGTTATCAGCTTGCAAGTGTTGGAAAAGCTCGTTCAATATGCGTTTAGCACCAACGAAATTTTTGCCGTTGTCACTAAAAATTGTGGAACATTTTCCACGGCGGGCCATAAAACGGCGTAATGCTGCTATGAAGCATTCTGTGCTGAGATCGGTTACTAGTTCCAAATGTATAGCAGACGTTACCATGCAAACAAATAAGCATATGTAACCCTTAGATATTTTGCTGTTTCTTCCTTTATGTACTTTGAGTGACAAAGGACCGGCGTAATCACACCCTGTATTTTCGAATGGAAATGCTTTTCTTACTCGAATTGACGGGATATCTGCCATCCGCTGGTGTGTTGAATGCTGAGTGTACCGAAAACATTTCAAGCATTTGTGTGTCACTTGTCGTATCAGATTTCGTGCACCGATAATCCAATATTGCTGTCGCAAAATAACAAATAATGATGATACTCCAGGATGAAGATTTTTAGCGTGTTCATTCTCGATAATAAGTTTCGTTATTTTGTGATTCTTCGGAAGAATAATTGGATGTTGAACCTCTTCAGCCAGATCTGAATGTCTGATGCGACCACCCACTCTGAGCAGTCCCTTTTCATCAATGTAGGGTGTAAGTTTCAATAGCTTCGAATTTTTGTTCAAATTTGAGCCACGTCTTAAGTTATTCAAATCGGATGAAAAATAATTTTGAGATATCTTTAAACAAATAATTTTGGCTTGGTTGACTTCATCGATCGTTAAAAATGTATTTGGGTTTTTGATTTTGTGTATACGTAGATTTATAAACCGTATAACATATGCTGTGACCCGCAATAATCTCCACCACCTGGACGTGTTTTGTATCAAAATGTCCAGTGGATGTTCTGTTGCATCTTGATGTGTAGCAACGTTAGCCACTGTAATTTTCTTCATTTCTGCTTCTATCTGCAGCTTATTATGTGTTGGTTCAGCAACTTCGTGGTTTTCTTGTTGATCGAAATTTCTTAAAAATGCTGGACCTGACCACCAGAGCTCATGATCTAGCAGTTGCTCTACCATTAAACCTCGAGACGCACAATCTGCTGGGTTTTCTTTCGTTCCAACGTGTCTCCAAACGTTTCGGGGAAGCGTAGTTAGGATTTCAGCAGTACGATTGCCCACAAACGTTTTTAGTTTAATTGGTTGTACGGAAAGCCACGACAATACGACTGTTGAATCACACCAAGCATGTACGTGAATTCTCCTGTTAGCAAGTGATCCCATTGCTGATTTAATTAGCCGCGCTAACAACAAAGCTCCACATAATTCCAACCTGGGTAATGAGATCTGCTTCAATGGTGCTACACGCGTTTTTGACGCAATTAATGATACGTGCATACTACCAGCCTTATCCATCATCGCACAATACAAAACAGCAGAGTAAGCTTTTGTTGATGCATCGCTGAAGCCATGTAACGTTATTTCGGTTTCTTCATTAGGTACAAAGCGAGGCAGTCTTAACTTTTCTAGATTTACCAAATCTTTTTTGTAGGTTAACCATTTTTCTGCTAATTGCGGAGGTAGAGGTTCATCCCAGCCAAGGTTCATAAGCCATAATTCTTGGAACAAAATTTTGAACTTTATTACCACTGGAGATACTAATCTCAATGGATCAAATATGCGAGCAACATCAGACAAAATAATTCTCTTCGTTGCATTTTGCGTCACATCCAAACACACTTTGTAGCTAATAGAATCTCTATTTGGATCCCAATGTATACCCAGTACTTTTGTTGACCCATCATCTTTTTTCAAAAAACCTGGTGTATTCATAGTTGACGGTATAATTTTGTAGCTATTCGAAACCCATTTACTAAGCTCTAGTCCTGCTTTTGATAATAAATCAATAAGGTCATCACGATACGTTAGCAATTGTTGCTCAGATGAAGAGCCTGTTAATACATCATCCACATAGAAATCTTCAAGGAGAATTCTAGATGCGTTTGGATGTGATTCCTTGTAATCTTCTGCCAGCTGCTGCAATACTCTAACCGAGAGGAATGGTGCAGAAGATGTGCCATATGTTACTGTGCACAGCTGAAAGTGCTTTATTGGCTGATCAGTAGTTTCTCTCCAGAGAATACGTTGAAAGTTGCGGTGTTTTTCGGCTACCCATATCTGACGAAACATCTTAACAATATCTGCCGAAAGCACGTATTTATAGAAACGGAATCTAAAACAAACGTCAAATAAGTTTCGTTGAATTGCAGGCCCAATATGTAACTGATCATTGAGTGAAACCCCTGTAGAATCGGCAAATGACCCATCAAAAACTACTCTAAGTTTAGCACCTATGACTGGATGATGTGGTAAGTAGTACAAACGATGGTCTCCCACTTCGACTTCATTTGAAGGAAGCTCCCGCATGTGGCCTAAGCTTTGATATTCTTGCATGAATTTTGTGTACTGCGCTCTTAATGGAGGGTTTCTGAGTAACCTGCGTTCAATTGCTTTAAAACGGGCAAGCGCTCCTTCATACGTGTCAGCGAATTGAATACCATGCTCTTTAAACGGAAGTTCAACCACATATTTTCCGTCCGTATGCCGAGTAACAGTTTGCTTGAAATGTTGTTCTACGATAAGTGATTCATCGTCTAAATTGCTGATAGCACCTGGACATTCTTCTAATTCCCAGAAGGCTCGAATAGACTGGTCGATATCTACCAACGTATGCAACGTTGCCGGTATATGATTTTCACAGGATGCAAAACTTGACGTTACCACCCAGCCAAATATTGTTGAAATAGCGATAACATTTCCGCAATCATCTTTTAATTTTTCCATTGAGAGAATATTCCAAACCTCATCAACACCTAACAGGATGTCAATGGGTGATGATTGGAACCACTGGGGGTCTGCAAGCTCCATGCCCTGAAGCAAAGTAGAATCAAAGTTATTAATTGAAAATCTTGGTAAAGATGTAGTTATCTGTCCCAAAATATGTACGCATGTGTTGATTGACTTCTTTGATGTTTTTGACTGTACGTGAATGTAAGTATGACCACGCGTGGGGTCAGCTTTAACTGATTGGATTCCAGAAAGAACCATTCGTGAGGCGTGACGTGATAAACCTAACTTTTTCATGCAATCTTCTGTGATGTAGGAGTATTCTGATGCTGTGTCTAACAAAATTCGGCATGTGACATAATTTCCGGCATGATTGCGAACATTAACAAGTGCAGTTGGTAGGATGCGTTTGTGGATATATTTGTTTGAAACCCCAGAGTACATTTGCGACCCAATGGTATTCAGCGCTACTTGTTGACTATTCTCTGATGTTGAGGTTACAATGCAATTACCGCCTGCTAAACTTTCTTGCTGAGTGTTTTCTGATGCCATATGCAGAAGAGAATTGTGACTGCGTTGACAAGTGCGACACTTGCTCTTGGACTTACAGTTGTTGACCAAATGTCCACTGCGTAGGCAATTAAAACATAAGTTCTTATGCTTAACCAACTCACGACGTTCACCAGCGCTTAGTGCTAAAAAATGTGTACAGTTGTGTATGTAATGATCATTCATATGGCAATCAGCACAACCCTTATGATTGCTAGTAGACACCATTGCGTGCGCATAATTCGGCTTTGCGTTGCTGGCTTTGTAGTTATTCTTCTTGTCCGTATTCTTACCCAGCTCAATTTCTTCACAACGTCTATCTAAAAATGTCAAAAACTCATTTATTTTAGGCTTTGCTACCTCTCGCGTTTGTTCGATCCATTTTCTACGAGAAACAGGGTCTATTTTTGCTTGAAGAAGATATATAAGCCAATGATCACGCTCATTGTATTCGATTGCCTCTAATCCCCGAATGACTTCATTTGACAGGTCCGCTATTTTGCGTAGACCCGATGCGCTTTCCTCTTTTGTTGCCGAAATTGACATAAATGTTTCGATATAGGAATTGACAATATGACGCGGACGATCGTACCGCTCATTTAATCTTTCCCAAGCAGTGGAGTAGGATACGTCTGAAATTTGCATGTGCTTAATAAGGTTAGCAGCATCATCCTTCAGTACTGATTTTAAATAATGAAATTTACGAATGTTTGATAGGTTGGGCTTGGAATCAATAGCACTAACAAAAAGATCTTTAAATGCTGGCCAATCTTTGTAATTACCCGTAAACGGTTCAACTCTTATTTTAGGTAACTCGTTATCATTATTACGCATGTTGAGCGGTGAATCTAGTCTGTCTAATAAAGACGAATGTTGTTCAGCTAACTGATTTAGTACATCATTTTGTAGTACAGGAATTGCCTCATTTGGTTTTGTTGAACTAATCAATCTTTCCAAAGCACCCCTTACACAAAAATATTTTGTTTCATAATTTGCGAAGTCTTCTTCAGGATCGACAAATCCAACTTCGTCTTCAAGATCATATAATTGTGCAGTAAGATCCTTAAGTTGATCATAAGCATTGTCTAAACGTGATAAACGAGATTCAATTTGCTCTATCTCAATGTCTTCAGGCAAATTTGTAACAAACGTTAGAGCTCGTGAAATTGAAGATTTTTCCATTCGACGCTTGGACTGAATATTCTTAATTGCAGCCATTGTGAATTGTAGATTATTAAAATATTCTCTACTTACAGAATTGGTCAAGATTTGTTTGTTATTGCTTGTTGCGTATAACTGCGTACTTCCAATTGTTGATATCAAAGCCTGTTGCCTGCCGCTTGTCGTCTGCCTGCAGTTGCTTATTTGTTCTTGTTGAACCCAAATTTGAATGCAAATCTATGCGTTTTTCCCCTGGCTTGTTTGCCTTTGATGATTAAAATGTTAATGATTTTTTCTCACTGATTTAAAATCTGGGGAGAAGGACCAATTTGTTTATTTATATGTTTGTGGACTGTTCTTGTTGAAAATTTTATTGAAACTGAATAAAAAATTGTTGCTTCCTTTGACAAGAAAATTAAGAAACAAAAATATTATAAACAAGTACAAAAGTATACAAATACAGCAAGTACATATATTAAGACAACAGCAGTAGGAAATATTCTTCAACAATGGATGATCTCAACAAGTTTTAAAAATTCTTTTACGTTTTTTTCAAGTCTCTTAACGAGTTGATAAGCATTAACGAAAAGTAGGCGGCACATTGACTGCTACAAATGCTTAAAACATTCAATAAAGTCTCTTTTTACACTTAAAATAATTAACAATTGTGAATCATAAAAGTTTGTCAAAAAAATTAAATTAACTATCTCTGTTATTAAGTTAGTTGTCGTCTTTGTTTAGAAATCAGATAAATTTCCATTGGCATAAAAGCATCTCAAGCGCTCCAGTGGCGCAATTGGTTAGCGCACGGTACTTATAATCAGTGTAAAGTGTGAGCCATGCCGGGGTTGTGAGTTCGAGCCTCACCTGGAGCAAATAATTTTTTTTTAGAAAAAGGGCATTCAATACAGCTATATTTACCAAAGTTCCTACATTGTTTTTCCCCCGATGTATGTCGGTAATTTATTTCATCACCACGGCTCAATGTATTTGAAAATTTTGCTCCACTGCTTTCCTATTGTATAGTTTTTCTAATTAAATAACTACATCGCTATTTATAACAAATAAGTTTTTGCTCATTTTATTTCAAAACAAAATATTCATATAAAATTTTTTTCTAAAATAAATATTAACATTTTAGTTTTTGTGAATGCTGGGGATAGAACTTTGCCAACGAAAAGGAGCGTTTTAAAACGTATACAACATTTCTTTAATAAATTTTTTTGCATTAATATAAGTTTATAATCAGTACAGCAGGACAGTATATAGAAGAATCTGCCATTGATTATGGCATAGACAATTAGTCATCACTTAGCATATCTGCCAGACAAAGACTGGTAGCAGCTAAGTCTTGTCAATAATCTTTTCCTTTAGAAAATAGAAGAATTTCTTTATGTTCTAGGATCTTAGGACTACTGGATGTAACACAGCCTTTAGTAGATAATCCCCCTTTGGAAATTTCTCATTGTTGAACCTCATATGACTGAGACTTACTTAATTTTTATTGCTCGAACTCTTTCTTATATTATTATTTTCTGTTACCTTGATCAGGCTTTAGTTCTTTAAATATAGTATTTCTGTGATTGGTATTAATTAGATAAGAAAATAGAAACAATCAAGGACCTTCGGTCAGAGGGATAACTAGCTGTTTCTTGTCAGCACCCGTGCTTGAACTCAGGTACTCCTGTTTCTAAAGCAACACTCAACAGCTTGGATGACTGAGTGTCGTTTTAGAAATATGACCAGGGGGTCTCAATGAGTGTGCCAGTTTCAAAAGCTAGTTGTTTGCCTAGCTAAAGGTCCTTGCAGTTTTGTTTGTCTTGTTTAATTATTAATTACTTTAATTAAGCTGATATTTATAATGAACTAAAAATTGATAAACGTACTACAAAATAATAGTGAGACTTACTTATAACCCCGATTTTATTCTTATGCAAAGTGTGCGTAGCTTATGGTCGAGATTTTTGTTAAGCATACCTACATTATAGTCCCATAAAAGCTACAATTTTTTTTTAACGTTAGAGGCTTTTTATGAGTGTCGAGATGTGACGTCACCACAGCACAACTCGGTTGGAAATTTCAACTGAAAATTTTTAAACTTTCTCAATGCTTTTCATACAAAATTTTCAGATAATTTACTGGCTTTATTATTATGGTGAATAAAAAATTGTTCCACCACTGTATTCCTAAATTTTCTTCATTTTATTAACTCTGTTAATCAAAAATTATTTGCAAATTTTTCTTTGATAACATTTCGATTGCTCTTAACAATTAAACAAAAAGAAACTTTTATTCAAAAAAAAAAAAAAAATACTGACTTTACTTTGCCCTAATGCGGCTTCAGTGGTTCTGTTTAATATTTCCATCTTCATTTTCCATAAAAGGGATGTAATGTAAATGTAAATAAAGAATATTAATTCAATGCTGAATTTATATTTCTTTCATACCAAATATTGCAGAAAAAAAACCAGCCACCGCCAAACGCAAACAAATATGCATTTCTGTTGAAAATTTTTCAATTTTTTTCTCGGGATTATGGATCGCAAAAGAAAAAAGTCATAAGCAGAGAAAATATTTAAAAACTTTAAGCCTGCCATAAAAGTTTATTATTAAGTACAAAATTATATATTTTACAGTAGTTTGTTGGTGTTGTTGGTAATTGGTTGCTGCCACTGTTGTTGTGTTGTTGTTATTGGCGAACGGCAGCAACACAATATCTTACATTGTTTAATATGCAAACACAACTATAGCAACTACATATATATTGGAAAACAAGGACAATAATCATCAATAAGAATTACAAGTTGTTCAACTGCTGCATTAACAACGGCGGCAACCAAACCTTGTGGTTTCACAATGCAAACGCCCACCACACTATCACTAGGCATCATTATCATCATGAAGTTGACGATGATTGTGATGAGAATGTTGTTTTTGTTTGCAAAAATATTAAAACATAAAATAAGTAACAAGCTGTAAGCCGTCTCTTGTTGCTTTTGTTGTTGTTGTTGTTTTTGATGTTGTTGTTGTTGTTGTCAGTGCAGATGATGATGGTTGATGATGATATTTTTATGTTTGTTGCTGTTGTTGTTATTATTATTATTATTTCGGCTGACTGTTGTGTTTGGCTGCTAATGACTTAATAAATCATCGTTCTCGCCAATTGTGCCAATTGAATGAGTTAAACAGATGTGTTGCTGTGGCAACCAATAACCCAAAAACCATCATCATCATCACCGCTGCCGCTGCCGCCACCAGCACCAGCAAAAATATCACAAGCAAAACATTAAACAGCAGTGGCAGTAGTGCATGAGCTTCAAACGAAAATCATCAGTATTACATGTAAAATAAGCACTGATTTCATTTTTGCATTTATGCTTAATACAACAAACAAATTGCAATATGCTTCAGCCTGCTTATCCGCACAAACAGATGAGAGATGAAAACTGACGAGGATGATGATGGTAATGATTTTGTTGCTGATGGCGATATCGATAAAGATTGTGAGAACTACAAACAGAGCTCCATAAAATCGGCGCCAAGAACATAATTTAATAAAAATCCACAAATTCCTTTAATCCTCAATATTCATTAAAACGCGCCCGAGAATAATAACAAACAGTGGTTAATGAGAATAATAACAGCTTGTAGCAGATATAAAGATTTTTTCACAAACATTTTAATGTGGGAAAATTTGCTGTAGAATCGGCAACGTAATATGTTTTTCGAAAGCGATTTGTTTTTAGTATGCGGAATGTCGGTGTCACTTAAAATCAAAGTGGTTTTATGATAGAAATAACATAAAATTTGAAGCCTATGATGAGGTTAAACTTAGAAGATTTAAAGAAAAGTGGTGAAATCATACAGCTATTATAATTTTCCAATATTTAAACATTTTTCTCAACATGTATTTTCGTCGAGTCCTGTAACCAGGGGCCAAAGCACATCATTTGTGATTGATTGAATTTCATGATGAACGCTGTACGTTTGTTGTTTATTTTGTTTTTGTTTCCCATTATTTTTACTCAGTAGTTCATTCGATCATGAATGCTGTAATTCGGCTTCAGCATATACTAAACATGCCTGAGTTTTGTACGTACTCGATAAACGTACCATTTGTCCGCTCTTTTGTTAGAGTCCTCGATACCATTTGATATTCAAAGTGGCTCAAAAAAATGTTTGTTTTTCTTACAAAAACACAAATCTTTTATGCTAAATTAACTTTTACAAACTAATAACAACTTAAGTACCTTTTAAATGAAATCTCATGAACACAAATTTAGTCGCAAAGCATAAATTTCATTGAGTTTAATGAAGAAAAAAAAACAGAACGTTATTTTTTAGCCTTTAGCGATCTTATACACATAGCTCTTTTTATCATTAGTTTACAATGAGAATAGTTTTATTCTTAGGGTCTTATTCATAATAAATATTTCCGGTTTATTAAACTACTATTTGACAAATTTTCCATATATGTAAATTTGTCAAATAAGAGAAATAAGAATAAGGGGTTAGTCTTTAATTTTATAATGATTTTCTAATACTTCAATATTATTTCTAAAAACATTCTATCTACAAAAAACTGATCTTCCTCGTAACACTGGTGGCCTGTGCTGAAAGCAAGCCAGGGACAATACTGCCCTCATGCTAAAAAATTTTACTAAGATTAAATTGAACTTAATTTTTATGAAGATACCTTTAAAGGTTTAAATTGTTTTCATCCATATTACATTTTTCGTTTGAGCTTTTAACAGCAACAAATAATCCCTTTTTTCTTGTTTCACGTAACATAAAATGTATATTTATTTGCCAAATCTGTATTAATTTTTAAGCTTAAATTCTGCATGTGGTGATTATAGTTTTCCTTCGCATTAATTTACATGCAGCTGGCCGGGTATTAAACTCTTATAAAGTTGTATTTTAATCAATATTAATATTTTTAAAGCTGTACTTTGTTGGTGGCAGGGTTTTGTTTGTTGCCTGATGATAATTTATACTTTTTGGGGTGATAAATTTGAACGTTACAAAAATTAATTCAATTTGTTGTGGTTGCGTTAGTGTCAGTGGCACAAGCAGTTGCCGTGGCAGTGTCAGTGGCTACTTTAAGCCCGGCCGCGTATGTTAAATAAATATTAAATATTTGCGTGAACAAAAAATAAATATTGATAATTTTTTAATAAACTTTATTTTTATGTTAATAAAAACAAAACAAACAAAAAAACAAGAATTATACGTAGGCGTATGTGTGTTTAAGTGATTGAGGAAATTAAATATTAAGTATACGTTGAGATGCTGGTGAACAGAATATCGTATGTTGGTTAGTCACAGCTTTTTTACAAAAAAATACAAGAGCAAACGTGTTTGGAGTATTTAAAGTTTTTTTATAGATTTTAATTTGTATAAACGGCATGTTCAGAAGAGCAGATTAATCTTAATTTTCATCGATAGTTTTTATCTCTTCCACCTTTTTGCCACTTTTATTCTCTCAAATACATCATCACAATATTGCATTTACTAAAGCCATGATTTTAATGATTTCACTACGCGAGCTTTATTATTATAATTTTATTTTAAATTAAACTCAGGGTTAAGTAGGCCTAAATTCAATCTAAATTAGTGTTTGTAAGGTATTAAATAAATCTTCTTGAATACTTTGATTTTTCTAACTAAACCGATATTTTTGAGCAGGCTTAAAGCTGTACAATTTTCAACTAATCCTGTCAAAGTTGACAGCGCTCACAGTAGCTTGGCATTAATCATTCAATGCAACTTAAACAATTCGCTAAATTGTCACTTAACTTTTTCATTTTTCATTGTTGTTTGTTTATCTGTAATCTTTTTTGCATTTTCATTTGTTGTTTTAAGCGTATTACAATTGTGGCCACAACATTTTCATGGTGAAAATTACTTCAATAAAAAATGAAATTTATGTACCCGTGTTTAATGTTCTCGGGCACGTACAAAGTAGTGAAGCTTGTATGTGAAACCACAAGAACCAAAGTGACAAACAAGCCCCTCTTTATGAACGCCGAAAAACCTCATAAAAAAACAGAAAAATATGATGCTCAATTGCATTGTTTGCATGCTTTTACAACAAGTGATTTTTTCTTCAGCTTTTTGTTTGCAACAGTTATTAATGGGGGAGAAAAACCGACAAAATGTTCTCAACAAAAAAAAGCACAATATCTTATATATATAAAAATCGTGAATTAAAAAAAAAAACGTAAAGGAAAAGCCGAAAAAATACACGGCCAAGTGTTAAACACCAAAACAATGCACCGGAGTCACATCATCAAACAACCACTCAGCCAGCCCACGAATCAACCAGACGAACAAACAATTTGTGTGTGTGTGTGTGTGTGTGTGTGTGTGTGTGCGTACAAAACAGCAGCAGCTACAACAACGACGATGATGATAAGTTCACACAATAATGGACAAATAAAAAATGAGAACAAGAGAAAAAAGAAAAAGAAGTTAAGTTAAAAAAGAAAAAAATCAAATAAGAAACACTGCACACGCAATAAACGACAAGTGCATATTAAGATGACCATCGAAAACTGGCCACATTTACATGGAGGATAACAACAGCTTGTTTCGCCAACACACACACACACAGCATATCCGCACTTGCACTGGTGGCAACCAGCAGCTTCATCAGTTGCTGGCTGCATCCTGTTCATGACTGTGCATGTCTTTTTTGTTCTTTCTCTTTGTGTTCTTCTCTGTTGTAGTTTATTTTGCCACGAAAAATAACCGAAAAATCAAAGAAAACATACGCATTGGAATTAAAGCGCAGCATGGTATGAAAGAGAAAAGCGCAGCTCTATACAAGAACATTTTGTGGCAGGCGAAAAGCATGAATGCAATCAGTAGTATAAATATGGAAAAAAAAAATTTTCCTTTTTTTAATAAAAAAAAATTGAATGCGAAAAAATCTGTTTTCATTTAAACGGAAGTTACAAACGTGCGAAGCTGATCTGAAAGCCTCTGAAATAATCATGTTTTTTGTATGCTGCATATGGTCGATATAATTGGAGTGCAGTAATTTAAAACACTCTAAAAAAAATACAGAGTCAAAAGCACAGTAATGCAAGTTAAGTGGTTGCTTAACTCACATTTTAAAATCGAACTGACTCATTGCTGAGGTACAACTTTTTCAACTTTAATTCAATAAATTGATGCTGGACATTACTAAGCATTTTTCTCTAAAACAAAAATAAGTTTTACAATTGCTAATTGCATAATCAGTCTTTAGTTCGATTTCACTCCCTCAGAACTGAGAAATTTATTTCTACGGTAAATCTATAGTGATTAAGATTTTAGAAGAAGACAAGAAAAGTAAAGTTGAAGGGTTATTGGCTGGAGTACGATGCTCATCAGCACCCAAGCTTAGTGTTTACTGTTTTGAGGAACTGGAACCTAGTGAATCACACTACCTGAGCTGCTCGCACTTGACTCTCAATATTTAATCAGTTGACCAATTTAAAATTTTTGTGTGTTAATTTTAACATAGTTTTTATTTTCTCACAAAGATCCAATTGATTTTTGTGTTTACTGCTATTGTATGAGAGATGACAACTCTGTCAAATATTACACCGGGTCCTGCGATTTTTAAACATTAACTTGCTTTTATAAACGATTCTTATGACTTATATTATTTCGCTACTTTATCGAGCTTAATTCCTCAAATTTGAGAAAGAATTCTTTGTGTTTTATTCCTTGCTTATATACTTCATTGCTATCTTTTGTTGATTTGAGCCTGTTTTATTTGAGTTTAGTTGTTTTTTCTCTGGGTGTACCATCAAATTTAGCAATGGAAGAGATTTTAGTGAGTTTGATGGCGTATGTTCCACAGTCGCACATAATTTAAAAGCTAAAACTCTACGATAATAATTACGATCGAACATGCATTCTTCTTGTGAGTCCAGCAATAGATGAAAATCGATCGAAATGTTTATTAGAGACTTGCCAGCGAAACGAAATTCTCATGGTAGGCAGGTCATCGTCATTAATGCTAATGGGCATTGTGTCGACGACCGCCAACACAGAGAGGTAAAAAAGTAAAGTTAATTAGTATCAACGAAAGGTCAGAGGCATGTAGATGGCTGAAAAATGTAGAAAACAGTAGATGAGGTATATAACATTTTTTAATGTTACATTAATTTGTAATGTTACATTAATTAATGTATTTATCGTCATAAAAAATGGCACAATTTCTTGCCAGGTTTATGGCAAAAACAGCACGCCCCTGTTGAGTTCACCCAATACACCTCGCAAGTACAACAAGTATGATGCGTTAATATACATATGTTTCACTACATTATTGTCGACTTTTCACAGAGTGGCACTGAGAAAAACTTCCATAGCAATACGGCAACAAAATAAATTAAAAAGCACAAAATAAATAAGCAAAATAAAAATGTAAATAAAAAGAGCAGGCAGGAAAAAGCGGAAACCGTGCAACTGGCCAAATGCATTTCCTCACGTAACTTGCATGACTGTTTTTTTTTTCTCTTGTTTCTTATTTGCAATGTACTTTTTTTGCCGATGCGATGCAATGTTCTATGACTTCGCCTGGCATGATGAGGGCGATGATGATGTTTATAAATTTATAAAGTTGTTGGTGGCATGGCAGAGCATGAAGTTAAAGTTTGTTGCATTTTTTATGTGAAAGCATTATGCCGGTGATGATGACGACGAGGCTGGACAACAAAACTGCTGTGTTATTCTTGTTGCTTGGCCGGCCTGATCAACATGATGAAGCAACAACTTTTGTGGTTCATGACAACCCCAAAAGTGTTGTTATGCTTGATGTTGTTGCTATTGCATTACTTTTATTTATTTTTATTTTTTTTATAATTTTTTTCACATACATACATACATATGTACCTATTTTTATTGTTTGTCTTCAGCATACGCTTGTTTTCAGTTCGTACTTCAGTTTTATCTTTTTCCGTTGTTTTTAACGTTAAATTTTTTATTGTGTTTTATTTGCATACAAATGTATCCATCCCTCTTGTTTTTTGATGTTGTTGTTGTAGTTTTTTTTGCTGTGTTCATATGTACTTTTCGCTTACTTGACCACATACGGTTGCTGATTTTTGGTTTTGCCATAATTTCCATTGTTGTTGTTATTTTTATTTTTATCTTTTTCATTTCCTTTTATTCTACAGTACATATGTTTATTTTATTTTATTTCGCTTTGTTTGTGTGTGTGCGCGAAAGTGTAAATGTATGAAAGTGTGTAACGATGTGTTTGCTGGAACATGTGTATGTAATTTTTACTGGTTTGTCATAGTTTTTTTTTTCTTGTGTGTGTTTTTAAATCGTTTGCACGTTGTTGACATTTCGAAATGGGCCTGTTCGTTTGTGTGCTTGTGAGTATTGATCGGCTTTGTAGTGGATTCTGGTTAGAGGCGTAAAATGAATTTAACTTGTTTTCTCACTACTGCGGCTTTTCTTTCAATAACAATGTTAATAAATTATGTTGTTAAGCAGAAAAGAACAAATGAAAAAGCATCATTTGTACTTTCATCATTTTTAATAAACTCCCTCCGAAAGTTCGAAAACCGATTAAAACATTTTTTTTATATCATATTATTGTTAAGGCAAATAAATTTTAAATAACAAGAAAAGGATTTGGGTTCAGGAACTCAGAGCATTTAACTAGAAAAAATATGTGTGAAGGGTTAAATTAGCAGAAGCAAGCGAACAACAATCTCGAGGTTCTGTGTTCGATCCCTAGCAAAGTTACGTGAGAAAACTAATAAATTTCCACAACTAGTATACATGGCTTCTACATACGCGTATCTGTGTATCAAATGCCTTCCAGCACTTATATTGAAGAAGCTAGCTGGGTTTCGCGCAGAGCTGAGAGGCCAAACCCCATCTTCAGCTCCATTTACAGCTGTTTCCATATAAAAACTTTTCCAAATTTTAAGAGATGATATCCTGTTATATTTCAATGATAAAATAATTTTGAAAAAGAAAAATATGTATCGATGTCATTTCACTAATTTCATTAATCTTTTGCAGTCTGATTTCTTTAATTTGAGCAAGAAACCAACAAAACTCAAATATCTGTATGTATAGAATATAGAAATAATTATAATAAATGCTAAAAATGTCAGCAAAATAAAGACATGGAAATTGGAATGTTTCAATAAATTTTAGTAAAAAAATCAATAAAACAAATATAAATAATCCACATGCATGTACAGCCGGATATTCTCTTGATTGTTTATTAGTTTATTTTTTAGCTGTTTCGGAAAAATCTGTACCAAAGTCATACATGTAAACAGATGTTCTTTTATATTTGCCAACAAACAAAGATACATGCACATGCAAGTACGTATGTATGTATGTACATGTATCAATTCGTATGGATTTATAAGATTATTTAATTATTTTTTTAGTTCTTCAACCAAAGTTGAAAAAACAAAACTCATGTTGATTTGATTGCAAAAAGTCACAACAACAAATAAATAAGAAAATAGTGAATAAATAAATAAAAAAATCAAATTTACTTAAAATCATTTTTAATTGCATCTGCTAGTGTTTGTTTTACAAATACAATTACAATTTATATTATGGAAAAATAGATGCTATTTTTCTTAGTAAACAGAAAACTGTTCTTAAAAAAAATCTAGAAAAATAAGAAATAAAAATATACATACATATGTATGTATGAGTATTATTTGTGGAAAATCAAAGTAAACATAACAACACAACTTATGGCCTACCAATATTATTCCACACAACTTCAATACCACAAAACGTGGTTAGTTTTTGGTAATAACCGAAAATCTGCATTTGCCACAAAAGGCAATAAAGAATGCAACAAAAAACAAACTAACAAACATGCAAGTCTATGAAATGCATACAAACATTTTGAAAAATTAGGAGAAGATAAAACCAGATGTTATATAAAACAGCTTGCATGTGAAAACGAATATACATTCTTATGAATACTAATAAAATTGGGCTGTTGTATTCAGAACATGATGGTTCTACTATTTTATCTTTGATTAATTTTTCCACATGCTTATCTATTTCTTCTTTATGTGAATATGGGATTCTGTAATTTTTAATGTATACTGGTTGTTTATCTTTTATTCTCAACTTTTGTTCATAGAAATTATTAGTAGTTATTGATTCTGTTTCTAAACCGAAAATATCGTAATATGAGCCACAAAGCTGTGTTAAATTGTGCTCAAATTGTTTTGGGAAATTTTGTTTCAACATTTTTATAACTTTTGCTTTTCTGTCTGTATTTTTTATAGAACTTTGTTTAAAAATTTCATAATTTAAGATGCTTTCGGTTTTTATTTTAGTTTGGTTAATTTTAGTAATAGAGTTGTTGGTATTTAAGATACGAATGAAAGCTTTATTAGTTGTAACTAATGTATTTGCAATAAAAATACCGGGTTCTATTTCTTGGTTGGGTATTAGTAATTCAATTTCTGATGAAAACAATTTAACCTGACGAATTACTTCTGTTCTTGGAGGTAAAATTATTTCATCACCGTTGTTAGAAATTGGTATTTCTATTGGTTGTTTAATATTTGAAGGTCTTAGGACGAGGTAATCAAAATCATTATTGAAGTCTAATATGCAATTATATTTTTTGATAAAGTCCATGCCGATGATTCCATCGCATGGTATTGGAAAATTATTTTCTACTACCTGGAAATTATGTGGTATTAAAAGGTTTTTGTATTTTAAATCGAAAAATATGCTTCCAATTGATTTTATTTTACCTTGACCTATTCCGCTTAGTGTTGTTGTTCTGTTAGTATTTATCTGTTTTATGTTAAAGTGTGCTGATTTTATTAGTGAAATGTCTGCTCCTGTATCTATTAGTAATGTTATTGGTATGTTAATTTTATTTATGTGAAGTTGTACGCAGAAGCACAAGTTGAGGTTAAGATTGTATACTTTGTTATTTATTGAATTTGGCTTAGGGGAACGTTTGGGTTTTCCGAATCAAATTCGTTTGATTCTGTTGCTCTGACATAATTTCCATTTCTACGGCTATTATTTGGTCTATGTCTGTAATTATTATTATTATTGTTGGTATTGTTATTGTACCTGTAGTTATTATTGCTATTATTTCGCGTGTAATTATTTCTTCCACGGAAACTTGTAAAATTTCTACGGAAATTATTATTATTCCGGTTATTTTGTCTTTGCCTGTAATATAGTATAGCGTTTTGTTGTCCAGTTGCTTCTGTGCAGCTGTTGACAAATTTGCTTATAGCATCATTCATGCTATTAAATTGTCCTGCTTCCATGATAAGTTTTACTTTATCAATGGTACAGTTTTTGGTGAGTGCTTTTACAGCTACTTGTGTCGAATATTTTGTGGCTAATTCGCATGGCAATCCATCCGAAATGTAAGCATTTTCAAGGGATTTAGTTAAATTTTCAATTTCACTACAATAAGCGTTAGCCGTTTTATTATTTTGTTTAATATTCATAATTTTTGCAGTGAGAACTTCTACAGATTCTCCTTTAACTGCAGTTTTTAGTTTATTAACTATTTCGTTTATTGTTTTTTCACTACTTATTAAATTTCTTGCAGTGCCTTTTAACTTTGTTTTTATTAATGAAACTGCAACTGACTCATGAGTTCCCTGTATTGAATTTACCAGGTTTAAAGAATCAAGAAATGACGGAAGGTTTTCTGACTTGCCGTCAAATTCTGGAATCAGCTTTGAAGCTGTATTTAAAAATTCGACCACCGTTTGACTCATATTGTTTTCTGTATAGATTTCGATGTTGACGTGTTCATGTATTGTATTTGGTAGTTCAATATCTATGCCTTTTTTGGTTGCTATTTTTGTTAAGCGAAAGGTTAGATCGAGAAAAAATGCATCAGCAGCTCTTTGGTGAGCTGTTGTTAGCCTTTTGTAATTAACGTTAAATAAAATTCTTATTTCTTCCAAATATTGTAATAGATTTTGTAGATGATATTTTATTGTTTCATTTTTTATTGGTCTATCATGATTTAAACATTTGTATGAACGCTCAAAATTTTCTTTAATGTTTCTAGCTTTTTGAATAATGTCTTTCCAATCCATCAGGAACAAATTAAACTTTATCTAAGTCATTTGCTCTACTAGCATATTTCTTTCTTAACGATATGTATATTTTGAGGGATAAGTTTATTGCTGCTATTATCACTAAAATTAGTGTCAGCACCCATAACGAGTTTAATTCTTTACTGTGGTCTATTATTACTACTTTATTCACCACATTGGCGTTTGGATTTTCTATTTTTGATTCAGTTTTTCCCATTTTAGTTTTTATTTAATTGTTTTTCTTTTTCAATTCTTTCAGACCATCTTATTGCGGCTATCGTTTCCTCTTCCATACGAGTTCTATTTATGATGTTTTCTTTAGTGGGAGTTCCCTCTAGTCCTATTAGTTTCCAATAACTTGCTAACCATTCTACTTGTTCTTCTATTGAACGTTCTGGGGGTGTACTAACTGGTTTAATTGGATTCTTTGCCCTAACTCTGCCTCTATTTCTATTCATTGCGAAGCAAGGACCAAAAAAAATTTTTTTTTTTTTTTAAGTTTGAATTAAATAATTACAAATTTTTGTATTTAATCAGTAAAAAAAAGTAAAAAAAAAAAGGTAAATTATTTAATTAGTAATCATTGTATTTTCTTGTGTTTGTTTTCTTTTGTTTGTCTTGTTGATTTCTTTAATTTCTTCTTTTACTTTAGATATTTGCTGTAGAACTTTAGCCAGTTCTTCTCCTGTGGCATATGTTTTGTGATGTTGTAGTGCACGGAGTTGCACCTTTAGAATATTTTTTCTTCCACCTCTTCTTTTTTTGCGTGTTTGGCAGTGGAAAAATGGGGTATTTTGGTTCTTCATTTATTGATGTCCTTTTTATTTTTCTCGGCTTCGGTCCTACGGAAAGGATGGATGGTTTAGTTGCTTTGTCTGCACCTTCTTCTAAAATTGCCTTCCATCTGGCTTCTGCCTCTTCAAGGTTTTTCAGAATTTCCTCCAAGCTTTCTTCCATGAATGATTTTTTTTTATTAGGAGGGGTTCTATTTATTTTAGTAATGAAAAAGTTATAAATAGAGATCCAACTAAGCTTGAGCTCTATCTGTTGGATCCTATTGTCCTTTTTTTTCAATATAAGGATAAGCAGAGTATGCTTTATCTTCCTTATAAAGAATCTGGCAGGATCGCCATGATGTAAAATAATTAAAAAATTAAATTTTGTTTTGTATTATTTAAAAAATTGAATCTTTATTTCAGCAATCAAGCAACAAGTGCTCTGTCAATTGCTTTTGAATTAAGATTGATTTTAACTTAAAATTAGTTCAGCTTATATACTACTTATGAGAATATCCTAGACTACTTTTATAAACGTGAATGCATTGGCGCTGTGGAAGTGTTGTTGGAAATTCTTGATGAAATTTGATTTTCCTTAAAAATATTTATTTGTTCCCACAGTGGTGAATGTTTTAGTTTGCCCCAAATGTGCATAGCATTGCAAGTGCCGTTATTACGGCAAATTATTAAATGCATAACTGCATTAAATAAGGGCAGTGACTATTTCTAATTTTGTGGGAATAAACAAAACTGTTATTTAATCCATGTATAAATTTTCTCACGACGGGCTTAAGTGTGACACACACACACGCGAGTCATAAACATTTCATGGTCACTTCAAGAGGTGCAAAGGCGGCATTGTTTTTAAATAATTCACATGTGCTTGCCGGCCTTTGTTGATAAGATTTTTAGTGATACCTGATATTGTTTTGCCTGATTAATAAATGCATTTGAAATAATTAAATCTTTCATTTGTTATGGTTTAAAAGAATTAAATCATATTATGCTACAGCATGCATATGCATGTTTCTCTTAGTTAGCTTATGTGTTTTTCTTAGACTTTAGAAATGTTAGGCATTGAAAAAAATGCATTCTCCTGCCCATATGAAAAGGATTAAAGGCATCCCTTGATAAACTTCCTGCATGAACACAACCACACACGTACGTATACAAGTATTAGTTAGTCAGTCAAATTTGTTTATTTTTAAGTTTCCAGCCACCCCTGAGTTGAAATAATTTTACACAATTTTCTGGTAGGCCACAAAACAGCAACAACTGCACTTGGTGTTAAAAAAAAAGTTGTTGTGCAGTTTGTGAAATGCATTTCTACTCAAATGCGTTTCATTATTCTCTGTAAAAGAAGAGTAATGTTGAATAACAGATTGCTTTGATAGAGAGCAACTTCGGCAGTGAGAAATGTTATGAGGAGAGAACATTTTCTGTTGGTGTTAATTTAATAACTGCAAGTTTTAGTTTTACTTGCAAAATAAAAACTGCAGAGAGAACAGAGAAATAATATTTCTGCATTTTAGTCTAAAAATTTCTTTTTACAAATAAACTTAGTTTCCAATTTTAAATTCTAAAAACTTCTTCTTTAGCGTGCTATTTGTTGATTTTTTACCAAAAATTCCCAAGCAGAATAATTTTAACCAGAAACTGGAACTGCTGGGAGCTTACGCTACCCGATAATTTAAGCCATTAATTACCAAAAAGCTACTAAAATATGCATGAAACTATCAACCTCAATTGACGACTGTTTCTAACTGACATGGATGTGTTGATGTCTACAGACCCTTTTGAAGATACAGCTGGTGGTTGCTTTCGTGATAAGAAACTGTGATCTGATATTCTTTTGTAATTGCAAAAAATGAGCATAAAAAATATAGAACTATTCTTCATGTTAGTTTTCTTTCAAAAATTCAGTTTCTTTTTTGATTTTAAGCGACAGTATATTATCAAAAATTCAACAAGCTTAAAATTTTATGCCGCCGATACTTCGTTGGTGCCAGATATGCAACTCGCCAGTAGACTTGAAAACAATTATTAGAATGTCCTCAACTATTTTACTTCTTATGCTATTGTTTGCAAGCAGCTAGTGTTAATTCTGTCAATTAAGGAACACAATTTGGCATAAAGAAATAGGAGTCAAATGTATTGACATATACATACAGTAGAAACTCATTGTATGCAAGTTGCTCAGAAAAGTGTAGAGAAAAATTATTCACTACAATAGTTTTAAAACTGAATCAGAGCCTGATTAAACAAATGAAATCATATTAAATAGAAAAGCTAGAATAAAAAAGTAATAATGAACTAAAATTTTAGCATATCACGAAATCCAAGAAAAGGTGGATATTTTGTAGTGCGTGCAAACTAAAACATTTTGATATACTATATCATAAATTACGTTATGTTCTTTCCAAAGCTTGAACACGTTTTTATCAATCGATTTTTTAGTTTGAGTGATATAGAGCAAAATGTATCTTTACGCAAGTGCTATAAAAAGTCTACTATTAGACGGATTTCGTACTAAGTAGAGTTAAATTCAGATAAAAATTTTAAAGCAGCATTTTGCCAAAATTGAGATAAAAGATTTTGAAGATTTTTTTTCTTTTAACGCATAATGTATCGCATTTAAATATTAGTAAATTTACATGCTTAAAATATTTATTATTTTAGGTCTACAGAAATCTTTTTAGTTCTAGTCTGTCTTTTCCAGAAAACAGAGTCTATTTTGACCTGAAATAATACATTTCATTTGGAATGCATAGCCAATATGAAGTCGAGTTTTGCATATCCAAGAATAGAAACTGTTGTTTGTTTTAGAAAAAAACGCAAAATTTCGAAACTAGATTTCCATAATTAAACAAAAGTCCTAAAAAGTTTTTGATTTTTTAGAAAAAACTTTATATCCTTTCGGTTTTATTTATAATAAATATTTACACCGGTATTCATAAAAAATAAAACATTGTTGAAACACATTTTACAACAAATTTTTCGTAAAAAATTTGTTCTAAAATGTATTTGAGCAACGTATTATTTTTTGTGAATACCGGTGTTAAGATTTATTAAACTTTTATTTCATATATTATTCTTATATTGTTAATTCAAATTTCAAAGACGGCTGCTGACGAGAAAGTGAGGCAGCTTCGAAACAACTAGCTGTCCACCCTGCTAAATGTCTTTGATGTTTTCTTTGTCTAATTTAATTAATATCAATCACAAGGATGATATAGAAAGAACTTGAGCCTGATAAATTTATTACAGAAATAATTATATAAGAAAAAGTTCGAATAATAGAAATTAATTAACTTTAAAATAATATTGATAGTATTTTATTTTAAATTAATCTGCGGCATTAAGCTTGACTTTCTCCGAAATAAATATTACTATATCGTATCGTGCTAATTCAAAAAGAAGTAAAAGGTGTTTGAAGTGGGTATAACGAAAGAATTGTATAGAATACTTAAATTAATTTGCATTTGAAGCTCGTGCTAGTTTTGTTTAATAAACCCTTAAATTTGCATTACCTTTGTGAAAACATTTTGCTAGTCAACTTAACTAGATCTAGTATTAGCCTTTATTCGACCGATTTGCTTGAGCTAAACGCCCTTTATCGTATATACATATGTTTTGTTATATCTTTTTGTTCTTTTAAATTTTGATTCCCTTCCGAGAACTCCTTCTAGGGGAAAAATATTGATTATACTCTTAGAAAAGACAAACCATTGATCTGAAGTAGATAAGTACATAAAACTTTTCGAAAGTTTTTGAATTCATCAGTGTAAGTAAAATGTTTATGCAAATTTTAAATGTATTTCTCGCTTTCTTAAAAAGGGTTAAATTATAAAAGAAATTCCCTTGAGAATACGGTAGAAAAATCATAAAAACTTTGTTCAACACATAAGTAAAATTAAACATATGCAGAGTAGCAATGAAACAAAAAACACATCCAGCAAGAGAACACAAAATATTTCAAATTTTAAAACATATGGAGCAAGCTGCTAATTAAAACAAACGTACGTGTACACACATTCAAAAACGTACATCAAATACTCCAAGAATAAGAGGACAAATGCACGGAGATCATATGCAGAGCAAAAAGGCAACTAAATATAGAAAAATAAAATAAAAAAAATCTTTGCAGAGATTCAAATCATTCAACCAACCATTAGCAGCCAACTTTGCAGACAATACATAAAAAAAGAATGGCAACGGCAACAACAAAGCAATTTGTTGATACAGTAACTGTAAACTCTTCTCCATTAAAATATAAATGTTGTTGTCTTCAAACGAAAAACAACACTTGCGCTCTCATGTACTCATTAACAGCAGCAACAACAAACTGAAATTACAGCTCCAAAACAGCAAAAACAACATGAATTGAGTACTTGCTTGTGTTTTTTTGTTTTGTTTGCTACATGTATTAATACGTACTACCACTGCTAGAGACTAATACTACTGGTTGGCTAACTTTGGCGCTTGAAAATTAAACAAGGAAATGAAAAAAAAAAAACAACAACAGAATGTGAATCAAGTAAAATAAAATTGAGAAAAAAAGCATGTACGTAACGAAAAGCAAACCAGAAAACGCAACCAAAATAAAATCAACACAAATTTTCCACACATCATCACTGACGCAACAACTAAACGCATTCTCGTCCTTCCCGTCATGTTAAGAAAAATAAATAAAAATAAAAACGCAGTGCAAATAAAACGTGTGTGTAATGCAATTTTTAAAAATAAAATATAAAAAGTATAAAAAGAATATAGATTGTAAATAAGCAAGAAGCGAAAATTGTGTCAAAATTCGTTTGCCGGTTGTGTGTTGGTGTTTTTGAAAACCACCTCCAAATTTTAAAACCCACCCATCCATCACATGTGGCCACAGTTTAGTGGTTTTGTTGGGTTCAAACACAATCATCGTCTTCGGAAAAAGTGAAATAATTTCTTTAAAAATATTATTGTGTTTTCTATATTGAATAAAACAAGGTAAATTTATTTTATTGGTTTTTATAAAATAACAACTGGATATTTAAGACACTTCTAACTAAAAAGTGATGAACAATTAATATTAAGGAATATTAAAAAAGTTTTTGCATTAAAATACATAATGCTGAGCAGAAATTTTTAATATTATATATAATGTTTTTATATTTACAAATTTATGTTGATTATTGTTAGTGATCAAAAACTGAAAGTTGTATAAAAGGTTTGTGAAGAAAAAGAAATTATCTGGCAACAACTAAGAACACTTTAATCTAAATATTTTTTCATTTCGAAGTCTTCCGGCGGTGTGAGATCTCTCAGCAATGGTCTTTATAGTGACTTAATATGCTACGTCTAAAACAAATACAAATGTTCAGTGGCTTGTTCAAAATACCAAAACAAATTTAAAATGCGTTTTAATTAAAATTTTCTTAGCAAGATTCGATTTGTGGCAATATATTTTTAGCAAGGTCGGTATTCTTTAATAGAAGTTTTATTATGGCTCAGGACCATATTAAGTTCTCAGTCCTGTCAGTGGTCACTTGTTTTTCCCGTTAATCTAAAGAAATATCATATACTAACAATTTTTTGCAGTGAACATAAGTTACGTTAGTTACTGTACGAGCCGTTCGACGGATGAATTCGTAAAGTGATGTACTACAAGTCTAGATGTCGTAGATTCGATTACTCCAAATACTCAGCATGTTGTTAGATAAGCATAAAGCTTCACAGCATTAATAAAAAAAGAATTGAATAAAATTAAATGCAGCCCATTGCTTCCATGAATAAGAATTAGCATTTCTCTATTATGAATTTCGTGGATATTAAAAACGCTTTGAGAAACTTGCTATTGGTAACCGGGAGTTGTTCTGTTTATGGGTTTTTTTTAACAAGATTAGGAGAGTGATTTTTTAAATATCTTTACATGACCGAAAACTATATAAAATATATTTCTTTCACAAGCAGTATTAACTGCTGCAATTCCATAAACTATTCAAGGAAACTTGTAAGACATGTATGTAGGTCAGGCCTTAAATACCAAAAATTTATTAAATAAAATTATGTGTGTAAATGTTAAACTTTGGTCACGTGACTGACATTTAGAAGTTGGAAATATTTTAGATCGGACTAGTTCTAATTTGTAAGAATAAATTTTGGGAGATAAAATGAAAAAGTATGCTGGCAGATTCTCATAAATTACCTACGCGTTGCTTATACCACAAAGGAGGAAGTCCCCCAGCCTGGCCAAAAGCTTTCTACTGACTTTGACTGTAGTGATGGTAGGTATATGAGCCCCTCTCTAAGCTTTCGCAACTGATTTCTTCCAAAGCCTGGCGCCTTCTTTAAAAGTTTCTTTAATTCCTGAATTCTTTCATTGCTATAACTATAAGTCAAAAACTACGGTTTATAGAAAATTAAGTTTTACTTAGAGCTTTTTTGGATAAGTAGGAAATGATCACCATTAAAAACAAGTTCAATTGACAGGATCGAACAATTGATACCATCCGAATAGCAGGAGACATAAACTTTAGACAACTATGAGATCTATACTTGAGACTTTCTTACTTAAGTCTGTTTTTCCAACGTCTGCGATATCATAAACTGTTTTTTTGTTCCAAATAGAAGCCTGAGCTGCGCTAAACCTTTGAAACTACGTTATTTTTCCATCAAGTGATAAAGTAAGATTTCTTAATAACGCGCTCCTTGTATTAAAAATTTCATCAACTGCCTATATCATGTCAAGGCAGTTTACCTCTACATCAACTACTCAAATAGTTTGATATATTCAAAAAAAAGATATTTCTTCTTGCGGAATAGAGAGCATTTTAAATTTATTTGTACCCTCAAACTTTTATTTTATTATATACGTGTACGAGTATTAAATTGATGATTTAAGATTTCTATTGAAACTTATCTAATGCTCCCACTAACAATGAATCATATCACTGTTTCCATTCGATTTGACTGACGTCCACAATGACGCTCATCAGAACCGAAACCGCTGTTTTAAGCAGTAGCGCCTAGGCATTTTGATTCATTGTTGTTTTCAATACATTCAAGCCAACGAAAACTTCAATAGATTGTAGGAAACCTGGCAGTAAGTTGGATTCACCATGTAATTACGAAGCTGTAAACAAAATTCCATAAAACACGTACAGTTTTTATGATTTTGATAAGAAAATTCAGCGGCAGAAATTGGATTTATTCAGATGATAGGTTTGAGCTTTTCAGGTACCTGAGGTAGTCTATTGAGGCTGAGAGAGGCAATATTCATAAAAATGTATACTAATTTGAAATGAACTTTAATACAAAAACTGGGGCCAAATCATCGCATTCGATATCGAACGAATTCCGTCACTTATGCTGTGTGTTTGTTGTTTATTTTGTTTTTGTTTTACATTGTTTTTGCTCGATAGTTCATTCGATATCGATTGCGACGATTTGACCCCTGCATAGGAAATTTTCTAAAATTCAGTTCAAGTCGATTTTATTTTGTGGCTTAATCTCTCGGAATATACATATATATAGTTGCAGTTTAATGTGTAAAAAATATATTTACAATTGTCATTAATTCTATCAGGTTTGAGTTCGGTTTTTACTTCCTCAGAGTTGAAAAGAATTATTTTGTGATAAAATTGCAATGATCACCATTTTTAAAGAAGACAAAAAAAAAAGAAAAATTCAACACTTTCTGGGTGAGTACATACCACAGCAAATTTCAGTGCTGATGAGCAACGTGGTGGTCGTGAAACAGCTATGGCATGTACCACAGCCAGTAAATCTTCAATATTACTTTTCTTGTAATTTTTAAAAAAATTTTAATCAATTCAGTTTTATCATGAAATCGAGTTTATCATTTTGAGGAATTGAAAGCGGAACTTAAGCCTAATAAAATTAATATCGACTGTAAATCGTATAATTCGATTAGAAATGTTAAAATTAACGCTTAAAAATATATTACCATAATTAGTTTTTATTTTACGCAACAACACAACCTTAGAGTATTGCAATACTTTGAGAGCCTAAGAAGTTGCTACTTTCTATTGTAGGTTAGCGCTCCCCTAAGGCCTTAAGAACGCTTAAATTGCAATAAAAAACTAAGAAATATTCATGTGTCATTTCAATTAGGGTTTAAGTTATTAAATGGAATGCATTAGAAATCAGTTTTAAAACATTTGAAGTTACTCTTAATGATTATGAGATGTATTTTTATGTATTTTTCCTGCCACATCTTTTAATATGTCTCGCGTCAACAAAGCAAAACCTATCCATACATATATTTTGTAATAAATCATTTTTACATAAACAAATATCCAACAAATTGTATACAAGTAAAAAACTATTGCTTAACATTAAGAAATTCTCTCATACTTTACACCGTGTGCGAGCAAATAAATTTCTCAAGTTGGAGAATAAACAATGACACTGTAAATGACAACATGTCAAAATAATTTTTTATACCCTGTCCAATAATTTGGCTTCCTTTGGAATAACAAACACAATGTCACAAAATGTCACATGGAGGTGTTGCAGCAAAAGACTTAAATGAAGTGTTGGATAGAAAAAGCAGCTCACACCTAAAACACTTTGTCCATTTAAGAGCAGGAGTAAGGGAACACATTCTGTGTAAATTAATAATAGTATTGGAGATACATTGAACAAATGCATGTGTGCAATTACTTAGATGAACAAACTGGGTGAAGAATGGAAGAAATTGTTGCAACAAACTTGATAATTATTTTGATTTCGGGGTAGAAATTATTTGAACTTGTAGTTGGAGCATACTGAAAGTATGGAAGTTTAACAAGGTTGATTACAACTGCATTTAAATATTTAAGGGTGTTGTGTGATAAACACTTGCATATAAGCATGTGCATAAATGTGTATGTAAGTATCAAAGATTTGCTTGGTTTTAAGTATTTGCTTAATTAAGTTTATAAAAGAAGTTTTGTAAGGGAAATCGTGCTACACAGGGCCTCTTTTGTTCAGGAGTAAGACATTGGTATTCGAATACCTGATCTATGATAACAGTTTAAAAGAAAATTTCTTTGCGCTATGCGCTAAGTGATTGCAGATTGGAATTGTAACGCAGTTAAGCACACTTTTAAAGCCATGAGCACCATGACTGATCCAGCAATAATCCACTTCCCACTTTTTAATATTGTACAATGTTAATTTAAAACTGCCCCACTTTAATTGGCCAACAATATAGACATTTTATCTTTCATCACAAAATTAATGGCTACTGATGAAAAGCGTGATGGTTGTGAAACAGCCAGTTGTACTGCAGCTCAAATCAGATTTTTATACATTTCTATTTCAAGCTGGAGGAATAACCAAAGATGAACAACTAACGTCAAAAGCAATTGAAATGATTTCTATTACTTTAGGTAAATTTAGACCAGAACAATATTGTTCAAATTAGCAAAACGATTTTTTTCTAATAATAATCATATTTTTTATATTTACGATTTGGAATATTATTGAAATTATATTTAATTCGAACTGAAATTTATATTTGAATTCAAACCGATAGTTTTAAGTTACAACCGTGTTACCGACAGAAAGTGTAACATTATTGTAAACATGTTAGAAAAATTAACACTCGAACTTTTGTCAAATCTAAGCGCCAAAATCATTGTAAAAAACTGAACGAAAAGAGCCTTCGTGGTAACTATTAAAAGAAATTTCTGGCACTTCTCATATCACACTTAAGCTAAAAGGTGAGCATTCTATGCTTCACAAAACAAAACAACTTATTTCTAATTCCTAAAAATAATATCTTTTTTTTCTGTCTAAACGCATGTGTGTATGCATAAATAATATCATATCATGGAGATATATATTATTACTTATAAATTGAGACAAACATAGCAGCATTGAGGCTTCAGCCAATCTCTCCACTTGTGAGACACAATTCTGCTATCGAAGTTTGGCCAAACATTCGAGTAGAAAATTGTACAAATATATTTCAATTGGTTTTTATCTATCTACATATATACGTAAAACTGAATCCCTATTTTCCTTGGCCATGTCATCATGTGTAAATGGCTGCTCTGATTTCATCCATTTTTTATTTTGGTTTAATTTTTTAATACCTAGAAAAAACAATATTAAAGAAAAGATTGAGAAAAATACGCGACACATAATTTAAGTTAAGAAAAGTGTTGTACTGTCCAGCACCATGGACAGGGTTGCTCTAGTATCTACCAGTAATAATAATTTAATTCGTCTTTTTAATCAAAAGGAGTCGTAACCTTCATTTGAGTGTAATACACACCATAATTTCCGGCCTTTTTGGCTGGGCCTGCTTACATAAAATTTAAAAGCCCCCCCACCCTTTTTTTTCTACACGTATGTTATCGCAAATTTGCAACAATGTGTAACATCAAGAAATGGAAAGTCATTTAATTTGTTAAATGTTCAAAGAGTGCAAAATCGTTTTGGGGATTCTATTGATCCAAGAGTTTGTAGGGAAAAGTATAAGAAGGGAAAGTTGAAGAAAAAACAAAAGTGCAAAGAACTCGTTGCATGAGTTAAATTGCATAAAGTTTGGCAAGTGAATGTTTAAGAAATTTGCTTAATAAATTTTAAGCAACAAACACACATGAAGATAATGACAATGATGATAATCAAGGATATGCTTGCATATGTACTTCCTGTTTGCATCCTGCTTAAGTAACAAGACATAATTGCTACGACTTGGTTGTTGGTCTTGTTGTTGATTTGTATCGTTGCAAAACTGCAAGTTTGTGATATTTTGTGTGCTGGAACACATCATTGTTGCATTTGTCTGCGGCTTTTTAGGCAGGTCGGTCTACTTTCGTTACTGCATAAAAATCTTCTAGATTTTTGTTATTAGTATTTGTGAAGTTGTAACTTTGTTGTGTTGGTTGTTTTGGTGTGTTTCTGATGTTGTTGTTTCAAGAGTTATGTATGTTGACATTTCATGTCATCATAAACTAACACACACACACACACACACGCATGTACCTTTAAAGATTCAACTCCTATACTTACATCAATTTGGAAGTGATTTGATTTGTCTATCAGCTCCTTTGTCTGTCTGTCTGTCTGTCTGTTTGTTTGTTTGGTTGTCTCTTACCCTCTTCTGGCTTGTTCGACTTACAATTTTATCTTGCTTTACATTTGCATATACACTTTTGCCCCCCAGCCAATACCTCTTCTAATTTGTGTCCGAAGTATGATTTTAGCACTAATTTTGTCATGTTAGTCATTGATTGGAGTTATGTTATGGCTTTCCAATACTCTTAGTTGTTTTCATTTTAAAAAAGAGTTTGGATGCCGGAGTAGATGTGCATATGTGTGCATTATGGGTGGGTGTGTGCGTTACGGAAATGCAAATTATGTTATGTGTCAAGTAACCGGAAAATTCATTTTAATTGCTTTGAAACTGTGTGATGCACATCACTCTCCATTTCTATTCTGATATGTTGTTTATAAGTACTACCAGAACATTTACAAAATGTTTTTCTTGCAAAGGGTGTAAGGGACTGTTTATAATAACATTGTTTTTCAATTTTATAAATGTGTTCATTAGAGTGTTAAGTTGCCTTAATTTGCACAACTAAAGGTTTTGCAGGCTTAAAATTTAATAAACCCTTTTCCCATCCCATTATCTCAGAGATTAATAATCGAATTCAATAAAATTTTAGAAAGAAAGAAACATACTGTTAACGCTAACACCAAAATTAATGATTTTACTTTATAAGTCTGGCATCGCCAAATTATAATTTTCTGATTGTACTAATTTTCCAAATAACGAAAGTATTTAAGGTCAGCTCAAGAACATGCGCCTTTTTGCAGCCATCTTTATTCCTTAATCAGAAATCATACGAGCTGGTTGCGCGTAGCGTCGAGTAATTTGTAACTCAATAAACTTTGTGATTTTATGAATTTTATCCTGGTGATTTCCACACGAAAAAGTATGTATCACAATTTATTAATTACTTGTTAAGAATTATATCCTCTTACATTGTTTGAATTTAATGTAGGAATTTTAATATAAATACACTTTGCTACTTGGATTGTGTGTTTTATTAAAAATCCCGTGGGAGTAGCTGGGACTTGCAGCTGGTTTGCTTTATTTACACATACTATTAACAATTTTTCGATATTTCATTTTTCGCTTCGCAGGAGATAATCGGGTCAGTTAATATCAATATTGTCGTGAAGTTTCTCTCATAATTTTTAAAAATTTAAAACGAATTGCACAAATAAAAAAATGCTCGGTCCGATTATTGATTCCGGTCCATGACTACAAAAATCAATTTTTATGCGAAAACAAAATTTCCAGTTATAAATTCCTTTACTGCGGTATTCTAACGCTGTTGCGGTATCATGTTTGCAGTAGCAGTAGTGCTATATAATTGATGGAGATATTTCTCTTAGTTTTGCTTACGCTCAAATTTTATAACCAGAAGCTAATGGAATAAACAAAAATGCGAAATTTTTCTTATAAAAATTGTTTTGCGGTTGCATTAAATGATAAAAGATGACGGTGATTGAAGAAATGTATCACAATACTTTTTCTCAAATTTTGTTTAGTTACAGACTCTACCTCAACCTCAATGTATTTAAGCATTGCCTTATTTACACGATTTTTTTTTTTAAATATGCATACTTGTTTTTTTTTTAACAGGAAACCGACATTTCTTTATCTCCACTTACTCTATTCTTTCTGACCGGGTGCCAAGAAATAATCTTCCCAACTACCCTCAAAAAAGCAATAGTATTAAATTTTATGTTCAGTGAATTAATATCTACGTCTAAAATTAAACACACAATTTTTTTTTAAATATATTTTAGCAGCTTCTGCGGAACTAATCTTGAAATTATTAAAACAGAGCCATTAAATTTACTTTGCGGAAAGCGTATACCGCAGGGAATGAGTAATTGCAGTTTTCATATAGATCGATATTTCTTTCCGTTCAATATTTCGTTTCATGCAAAATCAATAATACTATCTACTAAGAAGTAAGCAATTGAATGTCAGCAAGCAAAATTGCTGAGTTCAAAACGAAGTGTTGGTAACTCTTTCATGTGTATCTTCCCAAGTTATTTGAAAGATTTTTCTTTGGAGAAAAATGTTTTCCCATTGCGAGAAATTCCGCAATAATATTGACAATTGGTCTAAAGGCACATTTTGTTTAGCAGAAAGGAATAGGACAAGAAAAATAATCTCCCTGGAATTTTCGTTTTAAACTAAGCTGAATATCATTTAAAATTTTTTGATGTACTTTAATAAAAAATTAAATGTATTTCAAATGAGTTTTAAGAAAATTCTTTTAATTAAAACATACTTTAAATTTATTTTTGTTGTGGTAAAAAACGTAAGGTTTTTTTCAAAATAACTAAACTAGCAACAAACCTACTGAAAGTTAATTATTAAAGTACAATCCAAAAGCAAAGTGGAAGAAAAAACTATATTATATGTTGCACAACGAATCACTGACAACAACGGACTAATTTCAGTCAGCCCGTAGGCAAAGAAACTGCTCCTGCAATACCATCAATACATCACTTATGTCACATGCACTATAAATTTTTACAACAGGCACTCAGAGATACTTCTTTATTTTGAAAAAAGCGAAATATGCGGAAGCTGATTGGCTATTTTTCTATACAGACGGATCAAAATGTGTCAATGTTGCTTCATAGGCTGTAATAGAACACAAATAATTTACCATCGCGCAAGCTTTAATTGATCAAAGTATTCCAGTTTTTTTTTTTACCACAGAACCAGTAGCAATACTAAAAGCAAAAAATCAATTTAAATTACACTGGATGTTGGTGAGAGACTATTTAATATAGACAGTCAGTAGCAAAGAGCCCAGGTGGTAGAATGGCTATGCGCTGGTGTTTGGAATTTCTTCTCTAAATATCATTACAAATTAGCTCGTGAGTTTAGCTGTTGCATTTACCATTAATTGGTTAAAATTGTGTAACTAAATGCCACCCACGATTCTGTTATTGTTTTCATAAAAAGTGTCTTGTGCTGCATGGTGAAAGCATTCATAATTCAATTTTATTATAAACATAAATTATTTTTCGTAGTCAAGGGGAAAATTTAGACGCACCTAAAACTGTTTTCATTCAGCCACTAAAGGACAAACAATAGCAAAATATGCTTGTACTTTATATTTACAGACGATATTATTATGGCATCAAACAACACTCATAAAAATTCCATAATAAAGACATAAAAATGAACACACACACACACTCGTTCAACCACATGTTGCAACTTCATGTCTTAAAAGGAGTCAAGCGCAAGCGCATGCTTTGTACAGGGGGATCAAATAGGAGTTTTGAGCGATCAGTTGCGTTGTTTGTTTGGTATTTTAATTGTTTGTTTATAATAGATAAGTTTAATTATTTTGTTCCTGTTGTTGTTATCATTATATGCTGCATTAACATAAAAAAAATTGGTCATAAAATTAAAGCAGAATGTTGAGTTTCATGAACATCTCCCCGGCTTGGAGGGTGGTCCATTTGTTATGAACATTAATTAATTCAATTTATCTCTGATATGATGGAAAAGTTTGTTTTGAATGTTCAATGATCGCGAAGGCGGCACTTTTGTACTATTTTGGAATAGGCAGAAAGAAAAACTCACACAAAATGCAAAATTCAACAGCCTTACAGCAAAAAATTAAAGTGTCATCCAACATTATGTTATATTATAAGAGATCTAAGGTACTGAAATATAAATTGCTCGAGGTGTATAGTTTGCTAAAAAAAAATAAATAATTTATTTCAAGATGTTGCTGTTTCAAAAGTATTGCCTCAAAAAAAAAAAACAAACAAAATATATACATATATTTAAAGTTCGTACTTTAGGCATTGCCCGACAATTGCATAAGAGACTATGTGTTCAAAGTACTATGATTATCTCTTCCAATACTAGCCCAATACTATGATTATCTCTTCTTTTTGTTCTAGCTATGAATTATTCTTTTGTTTTCTATATTTTGTGTAAACCGTCTAAACCATGCAACCATTAATTCTTGATTTGAATTCGCCGCAAGTTTTAGTCGCGCACTTCCGTTTTTAAAATCATGCTTCAGAAGTTCACTTTCTTTTTTGGGTTCAACTACGAATTAGCGCATCCTGCGGTCCTATAATTTTCCAAGATTGTACTTGAATTATAGCTATTAGTCTTACTTACATTTTTATTATAACCTTATAAGGATAACATACTGGAATTGTCCACAATAAAAATTAATTATTTTAAAATATTGGAAAGGTACCCCTTGTGATTAACTTTGACACAAAACCCATATGTAGGGATGTTCAAAATTATACACTATGACTGATGAAAAAATAATTAAAAAATTTGTTAGCTTGAACCAATAATCCAATAATAAGGTTGCCCCTATAGATGCCTGGCATTGTTCAGTAACTGTAAAAATAGGAAGAAGGCAACAGAAATTGGCGGGCGTTAAGGGGAATATAGAAAAAAATATTACAATACAAAAACACGGCATTTGTTTTTGCAAATCCATATAAGTCAGAACTACCTGATTGTGGATTTATCTGCATAGACTTCAGTGTCGAAAATATATCGACAATATCCAGACAACTCAACCTCTTCAATACTGCAAAACTTGCACTATACAGTTTAAACGGAGGAGACGCAATAACCAAGAGAATACCACTCCCTCTTCGATAAAATAGGATGGGTCTCTTCAGCTGATCGCTAAAATAATATCCGAAATTAAATTTGGCTCCAAAAGATATGTGGCAAATATTTACTCCATTTATTTCTCAATATCTCTCCACTCTCTCAACCATCTGCCACACATCATCAACCAACCCCCAGGCGAGCAACCCAAGCAACTCATTTTGCTTTGATGAGTGAAATGCAGCCAGACATGAGATCAGAGATTCTTTTAAATATATTTGCAGAATATTTTTTTCTATTTACAATTATGTATCCGTATGCATTACACAAGATATGTAACGTAAGTTAAAAACACTTGCAGCAACTTACTTTACATATTTTCTACCATTTTTCATATTTTTAACTGACTTGTATTTGAGACAGTTTCGCTGAAAACATAAAATTATACACCTTAGGACTGATTTGTATTTTTGTAACTCTTCTCTTTTTCTGATTAATTGCAACTTACTTGTTAAACAAACAGCTTCATTAAAAAGCACTTGATTCAATTAAAATTGCAAATTGCAATTTAAAGCCATATAAATTAAATTGAATGTAATTTCTTTAGTATTACGTTTTTTTCTTCCTCAACATAATTTTTCACCAACTCTATTACATCAAAACCGGCCAGTGCAAGCAACAAACATCAAAAGCCCTAAAATGCAAACATTCTTAAAGAACAATTTTTCAATTCAACACATACTTTTGAAACCGAATAACACACGCTCACACACAAACACACACACACAAACACATGCATCACAGATGATGATGCACATTTAAACCCAAAACCTAATCAACACTTAAAATTTTGCCAAAACAATTTTAATCATTTGATCCACAAGAACAACCACAAATAAACTCTGCTTTTTTTCCTCTTTTGTGGAGAACCTTTTAAGAACAACACAAATATGAAACACACACACACACACACACACTCGCACTGCTGCAACACTTTTTCACATGGGCAAATTGCATTTGGAAATAAGTCTTTGATTTGAGTGCTCGTAGTTGCACTTGTTTAAAAGTGATTTATCTTTTCTTCTAAACAAGCAAACAACAAATTTAACAAAAAGTTCTTGATAGAATTTTCAACACTCCCACACTGTTATTTTGCCATTTTCGTCAAGCGACAAAGGCGCCTCCTGCATAATAGTAAGATACATGTTTCAAAAAGCCATAAAAATGCATTGAGAACATTCTGATTTTTGCAGTGTCAAAGTGTTTTGTATTTTAAGTCCTTAATAATCAGGCTGCAAGAGCATAAATTACATTTCCTGCATTTTTTTTTTGGTGTTGGCCAGAAAACAGGGATTTCTCAGGAAGTTTCATTTTCCTGACACTGTTGAGCTTTCCAAAAGGCACAAGCATAGAAATGAATACTAAAATTGCATTTTCACTCATCCAAAAGGTCCATGCTGCAAAACGATGTGAAGAAAAAACACGAAACAAAAAACAATTAAGGTCTAAAATTCTTAATTGTAGTACTCATTCAGATTTTCAGGCAACGAGACTTGTTGGACATGGAAAAAAATACAAAAAGAGAGAGAGGAGCCAGCATTACACACCACAGACAACCGAACCTTAACTGCAGCATGCAACAGCTATGGATATTCGGAAGATGTATAAAATCTAAACATTATTGCAACTGGCATGTCATACATCTTTTCGTTAAATCTACGAGTCAGTCGTATGTGAGTGCATGCGTGTGTGTGTGTGTGTGTGTGTGTGTGTGGACATGTGTGACGTTGTTGTCATGGCCCTGGTGGGTGCTTAAATATGTCATCCTTATGTCTCTAAGCATGGTCACTGTGCAAGCCTTAAAGTGCACGAAAGTGAAGTGTTTGTTCACGTTGCCATAATGCAGTTTAAATGTGGCATCTAGACGCGACCACTGCTACTATGTAGCCCAAGCATTCCACACACTTTAGCAACAACAACTTTGTTGTTGATGACAACAACCCCGTTGTCGTCCGTCCTACAAGTACAAGTGACAGTTGCAAAACCTCGAAATTGACCGAAAGTATAGTTGATTTTGGCAACATATTCCCCCCCACTCCAACATGGCGCACTTGATGTGCCAAGGATATGAAAAATAGTGAAACATTCACGCACTCTTTGTAGTGAAAGACAAAAAGAACAACTCGTAAACAGTAAGTAACTGCTGGTTACTGCTTCAGTTGCTGTTAGTGCGGCTTTTGTCAAAGGGTTGCAAGATATTTTGAGACTTCATCAGTTTGATAGAAGAAAAGCATGGCCACCGCAACGGCTATTGCCACAAAAACCATTACCTGAGCCAGGGAGCAAAATATCGTCAAACGGCATGTGTGGCAACAATGTGATAAACTACTATGAAGAAATGTAAATTTCAGTATTCATAAAGTCAATGAAAGTGAAATTAAAAAACAAATGCCACTCCAAAAGGAGTATCTGAAAACTATCGGACTCCAAACAGTGATTTGAAAATTTAAGTTCGTTGCAGAGAAAAGTCTGTATTATTTAGTTCTAAAAAGACACCTGGATAAATGAATTATAATAATATATTACTGAAGTTTGGAAGGCAAGACAAGTAATATTAAAGACTCTCTGTGCTATTTCAAGTTGACTATAACGATCATCAGTCTACAATTGCCTTCGAACTCCGGTCATAGCGCAAATACATAAACGAAATCAGGCAAAGTTACTTTCATGCTGCAGCAGGTTGTTTTCCAGTTGAAGCAGTCAAAAAACTGACTGGACACCATTTTTCTGGCAAAATAATGTTTTGCTTCGAAAAATATGGCTTCCCTAGAAGCTATTTGAATATTTTACCAATACCCTCAACAAATGCCAGCAACGCCTCTGCCACTTAGATGTTGCAATTGAAAAACAAATTTAAAGCCAGCACAAGGAGCAAAGTTCTGCAAATTTCATTGTACAGAACTGTGTTTAAAAGAAAGAGATACAACAATTACCATAATTTAATATGGCAATTTAAAGAGCCATACAGCCATACAGAACTGCATTTCAAGCAGATGTTATGCACTTGCATTCGCTGCACAACATAAATGCAATCTATTCAGCATTTTCCTTTTACTGAATAACTTCTTTGTCGACGAATGATACAACTGTAGTCAACTTGTGTGACTTAAATTTTCTTGATTTTTCATTTTCAGGCACAAAATTGTCGCCTGACTTCTCATACATGTGCATGTGTGTTCGTTTGAAGTTATGAGAAGGCTAACAGGTTCTTTTTTTTTTTTAAAGGAATATTTCTGGTAACCCATAATTATGTTGGCAGACTTTTCTCTTGTTGAACTTCAGCAGTGGTCAGTAGTGATTTGAGCATTTAAGAAACCATAGAATTTAAGAAGTGGATTTTGTCAATTTGTTTTCGAAAGAAAATTTAAGTAAAAGTGTGACGAAATTATTCTTAAGAAAATAAAATGTTGTTTAGAAGCGACAAAAAATGTCTCTGTGCTGCTGCTTAAAAATAGTCATGGCCTGGGTTTGAAGCAAATTTGGCTGCTGATTGGTGACGTGGTGGTCTTGAAACAATCTTTAACTTTACTTTTCTTGTCTTCTTTAAAAAAATTTTATAGCTTCAATTTTATCACAAAAAAAAGTCTTTCTCAATGTTGAGTAAAAGTGTTAACAAAAAATGTTTGCCATTGGTGCAGCTATGAATGAGATGTTAGAGTACTCTATTAACAGTCTCACAGGTCGCAGTTTCGATTCTTGCCGATGGCTCTGGGTGTTTCTGTATTCAAGCAAACAGCTTCATAGTTTTGTATTTGTTTCAAAAATTAAAGATCTAGAAAGAGTTCACGCATAACCGTGAGACTTGTGCGATTACTTGAAAAACTGTGCTGCTTCTGAGCTGCATTAATAGAGTTCATAAGCCTGTACATATGAAACATTTCTTTTCTGTTCTTTTGTATTCACTATCGATTTTTCCAAATCACACCCCCTCCTCTTAGCAAAAAGTTTGCCAAATAAAGGTCAAACATTTTAATAATATTTAAAATTCCTTTATGCCAGACTCTGATAAATAACCAAATATTAAACTCTTTTCTTTTTTTAATTTTATTTTACCAATTTACTATAGAATCATCCAAAAAAAAAAAAGAGCACGACAAAAAAATGTACTAACAAAATTGCAGCAACACATGTGGTATGTTTAAGTATACGTTTATGTCTGTAAAAAAAAAACCGTTTTAGACAGAAATAAATGAAAAATAAAACTGAAAAAACTTTTAACCAAAGTCCAATTAAAACTTAACAACATCGCAAAAAATTGCTTTTAATAAAACAAAAAGAACAATACATGAGCTTGGACTCCTCGAAAAGAACAGTGTTTCACTTGGCACGAAAAAACTAATGGCATTTAGAAAAAAACATATGCATAAAAAAAAGAACTAAAATATTGTTCAAGGGTTTATAAAACCCTTAGAAAAATGCCAACATTGTAAATTGAAACCACTTCCGTAAAAAATTTAACAAAAAAAAAAAAAAAAAACAAAGAAGAGCCATTTGGTGTGTCCGCCAAAATGAAAAACGAAAATCGTGTTAAGGATATCAAAGCTGGTTGTAACGATAGAAGTCACAAAACCATGAATTTTGATTTAACAAAATACTCATTTTGTTAACTGTTGGCCAAAGTTAACGAGAAGAAGGAAAAAAAGTATTTTAACCCTAAAATCAAGGTGACAAACCGCGTTTTTTTTCTTGTTCCTGACTCTCTCTTCAATCTGTTGTCCAGTAGTCACTTGGTTTTTTCTGGTATAGAATTTAGTATTTTAATACTTTTAGCGATAGCGATTGTGTCATAGACAAGCTGTCGAATAAATAAAGTATTACAAGCACCTTTTGAAATTGTTGGTTTTAAAGGGCATAAAAAAATGCTGCAAATGAAATGGGAACGATGAAGAGATGTATGATTGCTACAACTATTGGTTATTAGAAATAAATATTTCTAAAGAAAGTAATTTTTACAAAATGTCTGGGGCTTCAACTTCGATTGCAAGGGAAATTATTCTTAGGTTTGGTAATTGTCAAATCAAATAGACCACCAAGGATCATTTTCGGAATGCAGCCATATTTGAAGTGAACTTTTTATAAATTTTCATTTTAATTGCACTCGCATCAATATGGCGGAAAATAGTTTTAAATTGCCAAAAAGTATGCAGCAATGGGCTCAATTAAGCTTTAATATAAAGCAACTGGGAGTAGCAAATTTAAGTTAGTTCTTCGTAAAAAGCATGTTATCGATACCACAGAATACACTAACGTGAAAATCGAACAAATCACCTAATAAAACGCTTGTTACTAGGAAATAAGTATACTACTCATTGTATGCTCTTTCTAACCGCATGCCAAAAACTATAAGGAACGCTTTCTCTCCTGAGCATTTCCAGAGACCAGAAATACAAAGTTCACGCTGATTTACTGTCTCATTTTGGCCTCCTTTCACCTCTATGTTAATTATGTCAATACCACTTCGATTCATAATTTATAAAATGTTTTGGAACTTACAAATGTTTTTTCAAAGAAAATGTAGCATTAGCCTGCAAATGTAAATTTGTGGTACCCACCGCCCGGAAATAATTTAATACCAGCTTTGTTTAACATAAACATTAAAAATGCCCCGTATCAGAGACCAACTTTAATCAAAAGTTCAACTCAATTTATAGTTTCAATCAATCAAAAACGGAAAAGGAAACAATTTCAGAATAAACCCATTCCTAATAGCGCGGATGAAGCTAAGGATTCAGGAACTGAGTAGGTCCGCTTTGACATATCATTTTTAAAGCCGGCTTAGATGGCAATAATTTACATGCGTAAAATTACAGAAAAAGTATTATGACATTTCAACCAAATTTAAAACATGGGAGTATAAATCATAAGACCAATTTTTTTCAGCTGACACGATTTCTAAGAGAGCAAAGTGATTGTGTGTGATGGTTCTTTTTATATACATTATATACTAAAATTTAATCCATTTGTTCCCTAAATTTCGCTCCATGTCATCACGTACTGAGTTGAGATGATCCAGTACGTTTTCTTCTACACAACCAGTGCCGTACATAATATCTTATAATCTGAGACCACCTGCCCAGCTGGGGCAGGAGAAAAACTAGTGAAAAATATGCAAGCCACTCGCAAACTGCCAAAACTTTGCATTACTAAATATATGCAATTTTCCATGATGCCTTAGAATTTACAGAATCAATTCGTCCGAAAGCTGTGCTTTTTAGATCCTTTAGTTAAATTCAGTAACCAATTCGTAGGGCAGTGCTTAAAGAAAAGAAAAAAGCTTCACAAACTACAAACTACAAAAGTCACAATTATACTATTTTTAAGCCGCTTCTGTCTTAAGAGCTAGTTTTTGGATTTGAATAGTCCTAAACGTTCCGAAAACGAAATTTTTCCCGGATCATAGTAATAGTAGTTTTTCTCAGAGGGCCTGTAGAGGGATGGATAAATGGACAATTTTTGCACTCCAGCATACATATAATACAAAAAAATCAATTTAGTGAAACTTTTCTTCCCTCATGCTGAAGGCTATCAATGGCTGACATAGATGTATTGCCAAATCGAACCAACCTCTAAGCCATAGAAACTCAGTTTAGAGAAATTACATGACTAGATTTATATTTTGCAAAGTGAAGTACAATTCATTATATTTTGACTATTCGATAGGCACCTCCCAAGACGGCGAGCTTCAGCCGGAGCTAAAAGCAATAGTACCAGCCACGTCGGCAATCTGGTAACGCTGCGTGTTTTGGTTTATCACCACTCGGTAGTGGCAGTCACTCCTCACCACAACCGGCAACACTATGCTGCCACACAAACATACATATACTACCATACCGTACATAACAATAAAAAAAAATTTTTTATTATTGTTTTTGTGTTTATTTTATTCCATTATGGAAGCATTGTAGTATTTTCGGAGCTGAAGTTCTTTGCTTCGTGACGAATTTCTATTTGCCTATTTAAATTAATCAGTAGAGGAAGAACAAAGACATTAATAAAATTTACAAGTCTAAGTAGTGTTAAGTCTCATAGTTTTGAGTAGGGAAACTATAAGTTTTCCTTCCAACACCTTAAATAATTTCTCATTTTTTATAAAACTTTTGGCCAGAATTCAAACCAAATAATGTGGCCAGAACAAATTTTCTAATGCACTAAAAGTTTTTACAAGCACAACAATAAAAACAAATAAAGTAAACAACTACCAGAAGTACTAAAATAATTTTTTCGTTTTTCTTTCCAGATGACTTTAAAATAAAAATAAAAATCATCTTAGAAAAAAATTAGTATAAAACAAAAACAAAACATTAATTAATAGAAAGCAAAAAGAAACTTTTTCATACACATTTGGTGGCAAGAAAAATTCTACAAAAATTGTGCGCTTTAAACAAGTTGTTGTAGCCAATTACGGCCACACCCAACCCTATCCGACGCCCACTCAAACGACAACGATTCATAACACAAACACCAGCAGCAAAATGCATCTCACAACCACAACAACAAATGGCACCGCCAATACCAACAGTGCGGGTTCAAACAATAACAACAACAATAGCAGCCAGAATAACAACAACAGCTCCTCAAATACCAATTCCAACAACAACTCCTCAAATGGCAACAACAACAATAGCACGGAACAAAATACGCCGCCGACAGCCGCCCAGTTACTCAACGAGGCCTACACAAAAATGACTTCGGACATTTTGGCCGAACGCACACTGGGCGATTTCCTTACCGAACATCCCGGCGAGTTAATACGCACCAGCAGTCCGCTGTTTGTTTGCACAGTCTTACCGCCACACTGGCGCTCCAATAAAACGCTGCCGGTGGCATTTAAGGTAGTTTCGTTGGGCGACATAATGGATGGTACCATGGTGACGGTGAGAGCGGGCAACGACGAAAACTATTGTGCTGAGCTGAGGAATTCGACGGCGGTGATGAAGAATCAAGTGGCCAAATTTAATGACTTGCGATTTGTGGGACGCAGTGGTAGAGGTAAGTGTATGTGTATTTTGTTTTCATTCCTTAAATTTTTTATGCCTGCAAACTAGCACAAAAAAAACGGGTGTCCGTTATTGATAATTTTTAATATTAAAAATGAATTTCATATCTGCTATTGATGTCAATTTAAATTTATTATTATTATTATTATCCGCTAACATTTTCTAATGACACTCAACTCATCAGTACACTCGAAAAATCTTGAATGACCGGTGTGGAATCGTTATGTCCGTGTGTGGAAAATACGTCCCGTAAAAACATTATTAAGTATATGTTATTAAACATTATTAAGTATATAATACTAAGTATACGTAATGCAACTCCTTTCACAGACTATCAATCATACGTTGCAGATGCTTGATTTTGGATCCGCTTATTAATATTACGACTTGCCAAATTTAGCATCACACATAATCAATTATTTTTAAGAAAACTTTGTATCGAAGGCTTGTTTGGTTGTCTCTTTCTTTTTAGTTTTCTTATTTTCTCAAAAAGATTAATTTTAACCAGTAAAGTTTTAAAAAGTGTTTCAAGGTTTTTCGAGTGTATTGACGAAAACAAATTTCTCCTTTCCTGCTGACGGATGCTATTTAAATTTTTGCTTAAAATGATAAATCAACTGCACCAAATATGTACCCTAGCCAATTACTTTTTGATAGTAGTTTTCTTGTCTTCTTTAAGAATGTTGATCACTACAATTTTATCCCAATTCTGAGGAAGTAAAAAATAAAACTCAAGCCCGATAAAATGATAAACAATTGAAATTAGATTGACTTTAAACTAATGCTGAAAATATAATCAAATTTCATATATTTTTAAGTTGTTTGATATATAATTTAAAACAAAAATTTGACCGTCATCAGACTGTATGATGTTACGAGAATTATTGAGATGTTACGAGAATTATTGAAATTATATGGTCATTTGTACTCAAAGAGGGAAGATTTGTCGTCATGCTGGTTATAGTTCATCGTTCTTCCCTGTTGGGTTCCCAGCATTAACAAGTTTAAAAAAAACGAATCAAAACATTTCTCATTATTATTGTCCTGAAGAAGCAATCCGAAGGAGAGCGCCATGTCGACAAAAATAATTAAATATTTTTAATAAAAAATAAATGAAATATTAAAATTACCACAAGGTACTCAACATATCTTTGAGATGTATGATTATAATGAGCAGTGCAATTAAAACAAATTAAAAAAACAAAATTATAAAGAGCAGTAGTTTAGCGTTGTCTATTATTAATTAATTGTCTAAACGCCAAGCTAATTTGTGTGAGCATTGGTAGCTGAGTGGTTTAAGCTAAAATCTGTGAAATTCATATGGCTGCTGATGAGAAGCGTAGCGACTTTGAAATAGCCACTTGTGCACCTTGTTATAAAAATTTTGCTTTTCAGTTTTTTATTAATATTAATCATAGAGAATTGCCTCAGATTTGAATTTCAGCTTGATGGAAAATTATGCAAATGAAAAGCATTTAGTCTATGCGACCCTTTATTCTATTTCAATATTTTTCTACTGTTTGAGCTGAAGGTGTTCTCCTTTCTAGCTTATTATTTAGGCCAGTACTTCGATATCCTTTGTATAGCCCCTTCGAAGGCTAAATAATATTAAAAAATTGTTGGCCTGCAAAAGCTATCCAAAGAAGAGCAAAATATAGGCAAAAATAATTAAATATTTAGGCAAAAATCTTCAGCTTAAATCATAGAAAATAACTAAAAAAAAAAAAATAAAACTCTATTACTTGTTTTGAAAAAATGTAAAGCTCTTTTTTTCAAGTCATTGAAAAATAATTATATATGTATATGCTTAAATATTTATCAGTGGTTTAACTACTTTTGCTAATACTCATTTTCTATCTGCTCTTTAATTTTTACCCTTCCTTGCAGAGACTCTCTTTGCCATTTTGGCTAACTTAATGTTTAAAGTGAATTGGTTTACCATCAAACCAACAGAACAAATGCTTTACATCTGGTTTTTTGTTTTTCGCTTTCAAAGGGAAAGTGAATTTTTTGATTGCAGCACTTAATGAACTTTTGTGATAAACACAATGTACTTTTTTATTGTTGATAAAAAATAAAATTTTTTCCCAAGTTGCTTAAAAAGCATCACAACAGATTTTTGGGCAAAGTTTCACAGTGACTTCTTTAGTTATTTATTAATTTTGTTAAAACATTTTTCCTAACAGCTATTGCTACTAGATGAATGCTTGTTGGCGTCATAAGACCATAAGCTGCCACTAAATGTTGTTTGGGATTTTAATGCAAAAGAAACCATTGCTATCTTATAAATATCCATGTGATGAATGGCAGGTTTAAATCATTTCTTTAGCTTAACAGAATTTTAATAAACATTATAAAACCACTTCGATCCTGTTATTTATTCTTTTTAACCAACAACTCTAGTAGTATCTTCTTTGAAAAAAGTACAGATAACTTGAGCTGAATATATATTCAAATCTTATAAAGGCAGCGACTTGTTAGTAAACTACTCACCTACAGTACAAGCAAAGGATGCCCCTGTTTTAATCCTTGTAATCATCTTCTCTTAAGTATAAGAGTTTTAGGCATCAAAATCCTCAAAAGAGCTGGTTGGATGCAATTAGAAAAATTTGGTGACATAAAAAGACTGTGAATCTACCCACATAATAATACTAAATCAATACGATTTTTATTCCAGAAGGTGAAGATGGGCAGTTTTCAGGCCAACTATATTCTTCTTGACAGACTTGTCCTAGAAAATTATTAACACTTCAAAAATATTTAAAATTCGTTGTGGTCCTATAATTTGTTTCAGTTTGAAAGCACTAAACTTGTACTTTGCAACTGTTCCTTAAGCATGTTTTTTACTCCACAAATGCGTGTGAAAACAAAAGTGTTGTTAAAAAAAGAACATCCAAAAGTTTCTCTTACAACGCAAAAAACGTACAGTTGTACTTGATGTTCATTTTTTTTTTAACAAAAAGAATGATTTTTCTGGTCAGTAGTTGATAACTAAAACACAAAATAATACAAATGGGCAGAGATGCGAAAAATAAAATAAAGAAAATTTAAACGAATTTTTATGTAATATAAACACATTTTACTTAAATTTGTTTAACAATTATCAAGTAACTTGCTTATTAAAATAATTGTAAAAAAATTTGCTGTAAAGAATATTTAGTGCGATATTAAAAATTACGCTAAAAACTATGTTTATACGGAGGAACATGTCACATACACTTATACATCCAAACACTGAGGTTCGCAACCGGGTTTGAGCAATCACGGCCACTTGTTAATTATTCGTACATTTTGCTTAGTTGCAGAGTGCAACAAAAGATATTTAAGCCTCCGATTACATACCTCAATTTTTTTTATATTGGACCAGTACCCAGGGGTACCCAGGGGTAGGCATTACAATGTACTTGTATTGGAAAAAAACTAAGGCGGTTATGGTAGAGGTTCAGGAAAACGATTAATAGAGAGTGTCTTTAGAAGTTTCATAAACAAAAAGTTCTAATTTTGCCAAATCGAGCAAACCAGAATTTCCTGCTGCTAATTTGTGTGTTTCGTGTCCAGTGTATATGCCCCCGATAACATTCAGTTGACAGCCGCTATCGCATTCTATTCAGCACTGCAAAACTTTGAATACATGGAGGAAAAACATGGAAGGTAAAAAAAAAAGAACGACAACAAGACCTGTTACAAATTTAGTTATTACCATTTCAGCGGAATTATTTTTAAAAATATTGCATGTTTATTTACCAAATATTTGGGCAATGCTTATTAGCTAAGCTTTTAATAGACATGAGATATTCATTTAAATAAATCTGTTTGTTAAAGCAGATATCTTCAGTTATCGTTCAAAGTTGCCGCCATGATCTCACAGGTTAATCAGTTTCAAATCATTTCGTACTCTATCGAAGTTTAGTTCGACTTTTACTTCCTTTTGAACTGAGAGAGATTTTTGTGGAAAATTTATATTCATCAATGTCTTTCAAGAGAGCAAGAAAAATAAATTTGAAGTCTTATTAGCTGCGGAACATACCATTCATGATGACCGACCACCATGATGACCGTCAGCACCCAAATGGTTTCTAGCCCAGGTCGCATAGTATTTTTAAGCAGCAGCTCTTGGCCATCGCCAGCTAACGAGAGTTAAACTTTACTTTTGTTGTCTTCTTTAAAAGTTTTGATCCATAAGATTTTACCACAAAATCAAATTTTTACTACAAAATCTTTATAAATCATAAATTTCGACCACAAAGTTAAATTAATTTCGTATTCTTTTGCTTCCAATTCCTATCAATTTTCCATATATACGCCATGTTCGGTCAACTCAACTTTCAAGTTTGTTGTACAGGGGTGAAAGAAGAAGGGTAGCCAGCACCTGGCTTCTAGTCTGGGGAATTTGTTTGAATAGAAGTAGAAATTAAAGAATCTGGAAACTTAAAAACAGCAATTTAGTTGAAACTGATTTCTACGTGTGAACATAAAAACAACTTCAGAAGAGAATTAACGATAGCTTCTTCCGCACAGACCAATCTGTGTGAGCCGGACACACAATTTCAAACAAGTTGTGTGGTGCAAGTAGTTCGCTACTGAGTACTGGTCTTCTCTACCCACTCTCTTACAAAACGGAGAGAAGTTGTTCAGCTAAAATGGATGTGTGTGAACGGCGCTAAGAAAGTATAAAAAAAGAAAACAAACTTTCGTTTAAAAATGCTCAAGTAAATAATTATTTAGCGGTTATTCATTCAACAAAACGTAAGTAAATGGCAAACATTTCCTGTTAACGAAAAGATTTATTTATGTCTGCTTGCATTCTGGTTAAGAAAAGAAATTTTAAGTTTGTCTTTTGCATAATCATGCTTTTAAAATTTAATTAACTTGTTTTCTTAGAGCTTTGTTTTTTCTTTTATTTGTCAAAGACTTAAACACAAGTGTTTTAATTAAAATACAAAAATGAATTACCTTGGAAATTCAGCCTTCTTTGTTTTGTCTATTTAAATGTTAATCATTTACATGCGTTTGCCAGAGAATTACATGTGTCGCTAGACGTTTCCATGTGTGAGCCTTTTGACAGTTCTCCATATAAATCTTCATTTTATGCTGTTTGAATGAGAATTAATTTTCTTTTGTTTTAAAAACTTCTTTAAAATATAAACAATTGTCTAGAAGTCGCTTACACTTTTTTACAGCAGAGTTTGCAAGAAGGGTTGCAAGTGATTGGTTCATACGTTTTTAATTAAGGTAAAAACAATATTCCGAACAATAAGACTTAAATTTCAAAAGCTCCAAAAAAGTTCGGGAAGATAAATTAAACCTTAAAGCGGTATTCATAAAAAATAAATTGCTGTAAAAATACATTTTATATGACAAATTTGTTCTAAGTTTTTAAGCGGTTTTATTTCAAATTTATTGATGTACTTGATAAGTTTTCTGGGAATAGTTTTAACATTTCTTTAGCAAATGTGATTCAGGCTGCAGAATATCAGCATAATAAAACTGGCTGTGTAACTAATGGTTTTGATTATCAAGCAAGGAAATCTATTCGAGCCACTTTTCATTTTTTCTGTATTTTTGCTTTTCACTTACGAAAAATTTACAAAAAGTCTTTGTTTGTAAATGCTTAGAAGCTTTTATTTTTGCTTTTATTTTGCATGTGGCCTGACCACAAAACCAAAGCCTCAATACAGGCCACACACGGTGTCGTCAACACAATTTCAATCATTGTAAAATTGTTAACACCCGCTTTTTTAAGAAAAAAAAAAAAAAAGAAAAACTAATTCAAATAAGCACAAAATGGGAAGACAAACTACACTGATGGTGCAATAAATCGTTAAAGGGAATTGAATACTTTTGAAAGCCAGTTGTTCAAAGGACTAAAGCAACACTTTGGGAAAGAAAAAAAATTTTTGGCACCTGCCGTTAAACTAAAATATCGATCTGTTTAAATTCTAGATGATTGAACAGAATAAAAGTTAAACCCTTAGATAAATTCATTATTGAAATAATGCAAATGTTCTGAAGCAATACCGCTTATTTACTGCTGCCTTTCCTTGTGCGTATTATTTGTAGAATATAAGATATAATTATCGCAATACTACTTAATATATATTGTAGAATATATTTAGGCAAAATTATTTTTTTTCTTCTTTTTGGTCAAGTACCGAAATAACTTTCATCCGAAATCTACTTCTATGACAGGTCTGATAGATTCCGATTTAAGTGAGTCGGATTCCATTACACAAGTTTTCAAAATCCATTTAAGCCTGATATTCTGGCAGCCTACTGTTTAGTCTAAATAATGTTGCATACTTTTGGGGTAAACGACTTTAGATGTTTTTCTACGATAATTTCTCGCCTGTGTTGAGAACCTAAAAGCAAAGCTATGGAGTTGAATTTTCTTTGCAATAGACAGAGAGTCCTCTAGGATAAAAAAATACATCAATTATATACAAAAAACCAATATTCAACTGAGAAAAAAAGGAGACACTAACATGACGAGGTGTAGTAGCATTGACAAGAGTTAAGATATTAAATTATTGAATTCGAATTGAAGGGACATTCTTAAGCTAGCATCAACTTCTTTTATTCCATATGGAAAGGGTGACCTGCACTTTGTTTCTGTGTCCGTTCAGCAAGTAATAGTTTACTGGGGCTGCCTCTGACCAAAAAGCATGAACGCAGCTGTGCCTGTGCTTATAACAAGTCAGCCAACCTTTTTTTATGTCCTTTGAATTTCACATAACCACGCTAATCTTGGGCACTTCACTTTAGCAAATTAGTTGGTCCCTAACTCGTTCTTCGATTCACATTTTCCACAATACAACTGTTGTACGCTCGTTTATTTCATATTTTGAAAGTTTCTAGAAGCTATGAGCAAATTCACTTCGCACCTTTCTCGATTCTTTGAGAAAAGTTTTCGCTCTTTGTCGTAGAGACGTGGGAATGGGCCCTCAATTTTAAAATTGTTCATTGCCATTATCATGGCGACTGATATGGGACAATTTCTTGCCTCTGCAATAATACATTCTTTCTATTATCTGGCTACTGTGTAAACAAAACAACGAAAATTCTTACAAAGCTACAAAAAATGTAACCTGCAATAAATGTCAGCATGTAGAAATCACACAAAACATGTCACGGCTGATGAGGCCAAAACAGAACATGATGTCAAACGATGACCATATCATGAGCACTCAAAACCGACCAAAGGATATGCACAAAAATCATAAAACAGCACAAGCAACTGGAAGAAGGGACAAAAAGCATACAACTGCAAATTAGAATAGAAAAGTTAGATTTTTGTCCATTTGATTCATATTGTAAAGGGAGATAATTTTTTTTGATTTTTCTATTTGGACAATTGTTTGTGTTTGAAAATTCGGTGGCACTGAAACCGCAGCAACGCGTTTATGCAAATAAAGCAGTTTTTCCACTCACACACACACACACACACACCCTCTAAACGGGAGACACCAAAAACCCGTTCCATAAACACGAAATGTTTAAAATGAATTGCTTTGTAGTTTATTTGTGTAAAACAAGCATTGTTTGAGGAGGCTGAATGCTTCCCCTCCCCAAACACAGCACACACACTTGCAACAGCCCTACAAGTAAACATGATCATCTAACATTTAAAGCGTTTATGTGTATGGCTGGAAAACAAGTGTATAGTTCTAGGCATACAATCAATTTCATTGTCCAGCAACAACAAAAACATAAAACTCGCCATTTTTTCCACAACCTTTTTTCCACTGTGTCTGGTCATAGTTTGATGATGGCTGCGAATTTAGAATAGTGGTGAAAAACATTTCGTTTGTTTAGAATAACAGAAATCAATTCAATTCTATTTGTATGTCTGAAATATCTCTCATGGCAATGCTGAAATTTCATGCACAATACAAACAAGTTGATTCAATGGCACATTTTGGTGCTGGTTATCTGTTACGTTCCTTTTCCTCAGGGTTTTTCCATATAAAGCAATTAACTACAGGAGTACTAAACTAAAGCTCAACTATTTGTGCTGATGCTCTCATGCCTCTAGAGCCCAGCCCGTGTGCGGAAAGAGGAGGAATCCTTTAACAATTATCATCACAACGGCCACAAACATTTTTGTGCATCATTTATTGTGGGTTGAAGACCTTCGTTCTATTGTGTTGCTTTATTTGTTGTCTTTGAAACATTCCGTTAAATGTTTAACACGTTTTTGTTTCTCTTTTGTAAAAAATTTTAAGAATAAAATTTTGTTGGGATATTAAGAATAATTTTCATGGAAAAGTTTAATATTATCAGTTTACTGAATAACAATAAGAAGCATTATTATATAGAAATATTATAGAATTACATAAATTACGGTTGCTGTCGTGACAGAGCTTCTAAATAGTGTTCGCGTTGTGATAAAACATACTGGAAACGTGTGGGGAGACCTTTTACTGAAATATCGAGCAACGAACAGCTGTTTTTTTTTTTTTTTTGTTTAGTTACAGAATAGACATCAATTGAAAATTCAATTCAAAACTGTTGAGCTAAAACTAATTTATAGTAAGTTAAATTGAATAAGAATCTAGATTAATTTAACTATCCGGCATAACCATATTGTAACAATTATGTGAAGTGAAGCAATATGTTCGAGTACATGTTCAAATACATCCCAAAAAAAATTCAAATTTGTGCAGTAAGAATCTTAATAAAAATCTTTAAAATTTAAGCAGAATCTAAAGTACATTAAGAAAATGAAATAATAAGTCCATAACTATTAGCAAAGAACATATTTTGCGCATTAGACAAAATGGTCGTAATGCAGAAACAATAGTTTTGTTTTTGCCATGTCGATTTTCTTATTATTTTTCTATGTAATTCTACGACTTTGAACCCGAAGTGGAAAACGTCAAGAAGAATTGAGTTCGACACATTCAATAATTTGAAGTGCTTGTCTTTTCTTGTCATCAAATACATATTTTTGAGCTAAAAAATTGCCATGGCTCCATATTTACTTTGTTCTTCTCTCGGTCTTCTTTTTCATATTTTTCAGGGAAAAGCTTTACATTGACAATCACAGTTTCAACGAATCCGCCCCACATCGCCACCTACAACAAGGCCATTAAAGTGACTGTCGATGGACCCCGGGAACCCCGTTCGAAAACCAGTAAGTAGACCATACCTTCTTTTTGTGAAACAGAATAAACCAAATCAGAGATAAATAAACCATTTATACATTTTTACATGCTGACAATAAAACAACTCGAACAAATAGAAAAAAAAGCAGAAACTCATAAATCTTTAAAAGTAAAAAGGGAAAATAAGATTTAATTTAGTTAAACTTCCTAAAATGCAAGACAATTCATTAGATTTTGTGATAAATATACACAATACAATAAGCCACACTTTTGCTTATATACACCAAGTACTGCTGTTACGCAGAGATCTTCATAAACATATTGCAGCAGTTGCTAGGCTACAGATCCTTGAGCCGCTTGTAGCGTGGAAGTATGTACCCAAATGAAGCATCTTTATACAGCTTTATATTAGCTGGAAAGTTACCTGTATTGATGGTATACTTATGTGATATTTCTATAGCTCAAGGAGACTATGTTGTATTTGTTTAAAAGGTTGTCGAAAAGAAAATAATCCACTCAAAATGCAATCGCTTTTTACATAAAGTTTTTACTTAACGCTTTAACTGGGTGTTTTTGTAAATGTGAACGAAGTTTCTATTCACATATTTGTATTGAAAATAATAACATTTAAATTTTTATTGTTAATTTCATTACGTGTATACAAATGAAAATTTTAATCGCTTTGTAACACTTTTACTTTTCTTAACATCCTTGATACAAAGAGTAAAGCCTCGTTCAGACTGTTGGCAGATCTAACAAAATCTTCAAAAATATGTACAGAAATTCCAGGCAAGCGTGTGAACTTATAATTCCTATATTTCTCAGTGAAATCGTTGTTAGACAGTAACATGACAAAAATATTGTCAGCTATCTGACAACCATGTTGTTATTTTAATATTATTGTCAGACGTTTGCAGTTCATTTGATATTGTACGGTGGACGAACTTTTGAATATATTACAATGGCATCATTGTTAGGCAATAAGAAGAAGAAAAGTGAATAGTAAAAATAAATTTGTGAAAAAAGAAATGCTTTGGGGTGCACTATAAAAAAAAAATCAATAAAAATAAGCAACTAAACTTAACAAAGCATCCAGTCCTTCACCCAAACAGTTAATGTCTTTTTTGTGTTTGCGTCTTAGCGAGCTTGCCAAAACATACGATGTTAAAATCGTCGCAACATCTTGTTCCATTTTGTTAATTCTTTTTAAACACTTTCTTTAACACTATCTTTAAATTTTAATTTTTACAAGCACGCTACTAAAATTATTTAATTTAAACATTGTGATCTGTCAAGCTGACAACTTTAGTTACATAACCAAATCTGACAACATTTTTCTATCACCATTGTTAGACAATGTTGTTGTCGAATAATTGCTTACAATGGAATTGTCAGATTTCTAACAAATCTCTAACAAAGGTGTAAACAAACAATGTACATAGTGCTGTTAATTTTTTAAGGCTATGCAGTTATCAACACTTTGTTAGGTCGTAAGATCTTACAAGCGTCTGAACAAAGCTTTACCATTGGTTACCCTATAGTATGTGGTGACTGCTAATGGATGGCTAAAAAGAAACAGAAAACAATTCATAATTTATGTTCAGGACTTAATACCTTGTTCATACATGCATTTCTAATTGAGATAATATTCAGTTTATTGACATACAAATATTGCGCTAACTCAATTAGTACTTGACAGCTGGAAAAAAGTTGTTGTTTTTGTTTTGGTAGTGAGAAAAAAAAGAAAAAGTAAAAAATATTTGAAAATGTTATTAATTTAAACAAAATAGAACAAAAAGATATAATATTAATATAATAATCTTACCTTCCTTCACTTTACTCTCCATTTTTTTTATTTTTTATTATTTTGTTTTGTTTGCTTTTGTTGACATTTATCTCGTCATTCATCTCGCATTGTATACTTTTGCTTATTAAACACATCTTTTACAGTGCTGTGTTTCATCTTTTTCTCAATATTCAAAGCAATTTTGAGTTTATTAAGCAATAACTTTATTGACTTTTTGTATGGAATAATGGACTTTATTGCGATTATCTCAACAAGGGCGCATGTATGAACATGGTATAAAATAATTTTATTTTGCTTTTTACAATTCTATTTTATCTTGTTTAATTTTGTATTATTTCACTTTTAAATGAATATACATAAATTAAAGTAAAGTTTATTTGAGACTTTGAAACAAACATACATACATATATAAAAGAAATCCATTTTAAATAACAATTACATTAAAAAAAACTTAAAACTATAAAGTTTTGTTTTAACAAGATTATATGGAATAACAGTGCGAAACATGTTTATTTTTTATGGATTTACTAATAAGTGCTTGCTCCCGGCACAATTTAAATTAATTTTTCATATATTTTATTTCAGTGTACTGAATATTATTTTATTTAATATCATTGTGATTATTGTGATCGCTTTGACGTATGTATGGTGTCAATACAGGGCTAGGTTTCCTGCAAATGGGAAGGCTAACTAAGGGCAAAATATGTCCGTATTAACAGACTTAAGACTACAGATTCTGATATGTTCAATATGATTTTGATTTGTAATGGCGCATAATGTTTGAGTAAAGCCTATACTAAAAACTTTTTTTTTTTTTTTGATAAGAAAAATATTTTTCTTTTATATCTGCTCCTTAGTTTTCCTTCCCTTCGCTTGTCTAGTACTTATCCAGCTAAAGATAGTTTATGACCATTTACATACGAATGGAAATTGTTATTGTTTCGTCCTTGTTTGGTTTGTATATCATACATTTGCACACATACACACACACACACATGCATGCACACAAACACATAAAAAGCAATTCATCTTTTGAGAATATTCATTAATGCTAAATAACATTACAATAAAAAGGGTTAAAGCAACAAAACAAAGCAAAACAAAAAAAGCAATAAACAACTAAAACTTTTGCAGCATAGAACGAGAAAATCTTCCACAAGAACTAAAAACAGCTGCAGCACGAATGGCACAACATAAATATAGAAGTGGTAGAATCTTTCATTACATGGACTCAAAAGTCCATTTTGTGTTGTGAAATATTTATAAGCATGCAAATATATTACATTTTGCATATGTTAAGCCAGGATTTCTTTTATGCACAAAAAACGGAAAAGAAGTAAAAAGTAAATAAATGTAAAAAAAAAACTATTATAAATGAAATGAACCAAAGGAAAAACTTCAGACTGTTTAAATGGCACACACACACACACAAACATGCTCAAATTTATATATATTTTAAATGAAACAATATAATCCTTTCATACTCGTGCTTATTCATGTCCTTGTCCTTAAGTTACAATAAAACACAATTGTTTTATTCAGTTTACTTATTCCACAAAATGATTTATCTCATTTATTTACAAATAGCAACATACATACATACTACACTACATACGCATAAGCACATGCATACGCTTTTTTAGCATCTCCAACAACACAGACGTGACTTTCTTTCTCCATACACACGCAGCCAGGCATATACATACATTTATAAATATGCATTAAGTAACATCCTTTTTTGTATTGTCTTCTCTTTTAATTTCTAAACCTAAGTAGTTTTCCCCCTGCTTGGCTGTAAGTCAGTGGCAAGGAAGTAGACTTTATTTTGCGTTTCAGCATGCCAGAAATATTAAAGTTTTTATTACTAACAAAGGTGTTTTATAGTTTATGAAATAACTTTTAAGACAAAACGACTTCATGAGACGATACAAAAAAAAAAGAGATTTGGTTTTGTTGTCATTAAATGTCATTTCTCTGAAATTGCCGCTGTGTCCGAAGATTTTAAATTTTCGCAAAATAATAAATTCGTTGACACTATTTAAAATAAATTTGAAGTCTGTAACTGTGGGGTACTAAATACACGCATTTATGTATGTATATGTAAACATGTACGTGCAAGAGTTTGCTGAATACAGTGTAGTATTCGATCTCAATACCGAGCGCACCTTGGCCTCGCGGTTTGTTTCTATATTCAGCAATGTCCCGACAACTTGACGGGTTTTGCCAGATCTCAGTTGTTTCTACGCTATTGAGTATGCTTTGGGTTCTACAAGCGATACAATTTTTTCAACTATCAAAACAGAGTCTAAAATAAAAAAATTGTTTTTAATAATTCTTTTAGAAAATTAAAATTGTCCAGAATCATACATACATACATATGTACATATTTAGATTTCGCTTAACTGATTACTAATTAAAACGAAAAAGAATATGCCACCGAAAAAGAAAAACAAAAAAGGCAAACAGAAGCCAATGTTTATTGATGGAGTGGACACATCCATCATGGATCGCGGTGAATTGGAGGCATTTGCGTTGCGTCTTAAGGCCGAAATGGATCGCGAAAGGGAAGAGCGCAATTTTTTCCAAATGGAAAGAGATAAGATACGTACATTCTGGGAAATATCACGTGGTCAATTTGAAGAAACTGTTGCGGCTCTGCGACAGAAAGATCATGAGATGGAAAACGCCCAAGAAATTGCCGATATTGAGGCCAAAGAGATTTCGCAACAGATGAAATATTTGCAATTCGAAAACCAAACTAAACTAAGTGAAATAAGAGCGACAGCCATGACTCAGCTGAAAATAGCGGAGGAAGCTCACGTGCAACAAGAAATGGAGCTTTTCGCTGATAAGCAAGAACTTAAGAGGTTGTTAAGAGAAAGTCAGGATACACATGAAGTACAAGTACAGCAGCTAAACCTTAAGCATTTAGAAGAGTTGTACAATTTACGCTCCCGTTTTGAAAAGGAAACAAAAGATCTGAATCTTTTATATGAAGAAAAAATGACAGCTTTAAAATCAGCAATTGAGCTGATTTATCGCATGCAAATGTTTGAGGTGGAGGAACGTAAAAATTTGCAAATACAAAAGTTAATTGAAAATCATGATACGGCTTTCAGTGACATGAAAAATTATTACAATGATATAACGCTTAACAACCTGGGACTTATTAGTTCGCTGAAGGAGCAAATTGAAGCTTTACGCAAGCAATGCGAGAGAAGTGATCGTATTGCAAACGAAATGAGTGCAGAAAATCACAAACTCAGCGAACCTTTAGAACAAACTCAGAAGGAATTGGTGGTACTGAAAAGAAAACTAGAGTTTAATGAACGAGACAAGGCGCAATCATTGCGACTAAAAACTCGCAACAGTTATCTTGAAGACCAGCTAAAGGCCTTATCGTGTGAAACAGAAGCTCTTCTTTTGCGTAATAGCACTTTGGTTAAGGAAAGAGAGGAACTTAAAGAAAAATTCGACGAAGTAGTTATAGAGCTACAACAGAAGACTGGTCTTAAGAATGTTTTGTTAGAACGTAAAATAGCCCTGATGGAAGAAGAGGCAGAAAAACAAGATATGGTGCTGCAAGAAACCATAAATGCTTGCAAAGCTGCCGTAAAGACCAGCGACCAAGAAGTTGAGTCTCCACAAGAAGTGAAAGAGAGAGTAACAAATATTTTACAAGAGAAAAATAAAACTATACAAGACTTACGTTACGAAGTGGTCAGAGCAACTAAAGCTCATGATGATCTTTTGGCCACCTATGAGTCTAAATTAGTACAATTTGGCATTCCTAAGGAAGAACTTGGCTTCGAACCTTTACGATTTAACTCCAAATATAAATATCTAAGTGGTCCTGCTGGTTTAGTTACAAAAAATCGATGATGGCAATTTGAGATAATAAATATTGTGTATATTTGCTTAGAGAATATAGTGATCTCATTTCTGTCGTTATTCCTTAAAACTTGCACATCCTCAGCCAAAATTAAATTTTCGTTATCTTCTTCACCTGAAACAATAGAGAACTGGCTAAGTTTCACCCGCAAAGCTCTGCAAAATATGATAGAGCTTTGTATATATCTTCATTTTCTTGGTTTAGAAAGAGGCTTTGAGGCGCTGGCCCAAATATGAGAGTTTTATTCCATTTTTTGTCTGCAAAGGTAGTATAAACAGTGAGGAGATCGAATGGGGTGAACTATAGCCTACACTTAAAGAAACACTTAAGTGCTTCTTTTACAACATTAAACATGTGTTCAGTTCAGCAAACATCAAACTGAATTTTCATTGCAAGAGCATTAAGAGCTTTCGGCCTCTTAATATTTATGCCATCCAGCAGGCGGCTCGGTTATTTGTCTGTGTCTTGCGTGCATTGAAGTCGACCCTGTTCTTACAACCCGAGAGATTCAGAGATTATAGGCAGCTCATTAGAGAGTGTATCAACAGTACTGTTGTGCCTTTTTGCATCAACTTCTGGTTGGCTGAGTCTATGGCCAAATAAATGCGAATGGCAAGTGCTTCAAAGAAGTAGATAGGATGGGAAATAATGGACAGGAGATCATTAAGCAATATTAGATGTAGAGTCCTTCTCTACAGAACAGGAAGAACAGAATCTTGTGGTATCCCGGAATTAATCTTGAACTCGTTTGATGATACTCAACTTATGCGAACAATATTATGAAGCATCGTTGATTGTTATTACAAAAGATAAACAGATTTTTATAACCGTCACTTTCTATGTTATGTTTCATGGGCTGCCAGCTGTGAGACCGGCCCTCTTGGATCCTAGAAGATTATGTTGTGCTAACATTGTCTTCAAATAAAAGGAAGTATCATTTGTCTTATTTTTGATCTTTTTAACTAGTAATATGACTGTGCTAAAGCATAACTAGCTACGAGCTTAGCAACAGCACAACTACAGAACCCACATACACACAAACACACACACACACAAAATCCTTAATTTAGAGCAGATTATTAAAAAACATTCAAAACATTCAGTGTTATCAATTTTAGGACAACAGCAACAATTTCATTTCGCTTTTGGCCAAAGACCTTTTCATTTTTCAACGGATCCCCTGTCCGGATTTCGTATGCCACCAATCGGCAACTGTCAAAGTAAGTATTGAAAAAACATAATTTATTTTAAAATGTTGCTGCATGCAGACTTACATATGTAGTTCTGATATAAAATTATTACTTAATGGAAATGGTTTCAGATCAATATTAACAGGACAATTTTTTTCGTGATTAAATACAAGTAAATTTTGGTTAGACATACTAAATTTGTTTTACTAAATTGGTTTTTTTCTTGCTTTTTGTTTATATTTATACAAAAGCCTACAAAGAGCTGAATTTCAATAATAGTTTGGTGTATGGATTTTGGTTTTCCTATTGCAAAAAATAAACGATGGGAAAAAACTGCTGCGAAAAAAATTAATACCACTGTCAGACACCACAAAATCGTACCTCGAAAAGCCGCATAAAAATCCGCACAAAAACGATTAGTTTGTCGGTTGGTTGATATTTTTAATTTAATACTTTTTTCACAAAACGTTTTTGCGTGTTTGTGAACAAGCATTTATAAACACATTTTATGAAATTGATTAAATTATTAAGAAAGTTCATTTTAAATAGGGAAGGCACAAGGCATAATAAAATATTACTTGAAAAAATTGCAATTGAACAACAAATGTATGGACATACATTACAATTTTTTATCCGTGATGGCAGCTTTCATTAAAGGGCGTGTCAGACTAAAGTACTCCGTATTATCTAATGCTTGACTTATGTTATGTTATGTTACGAGGGCCGCCGGTCCTGAGACCGACTCACTTGGGTCCTAGAAAAGGTCCCGTTGTGTTACCCGAAAAAGACTGTGGGGAGTTCTCCCTACACAAGCTCCACCGGTTCCACCCTGAACCAGACCGATGAACGGATGAAGGATTCCTCCCTGTCCAATCCGCATTCCGACACTTCCGGTAATCCCTCTAGTGTCGGTCTGCCCAAGCAATTCGCTCTCCTGTTAGAGAGGGCCGGACATCGGCAAAGGAAGTGTTCAACACTCTCCTCCTCTTCCTCATCTATGCAACCTCTGCAGAAATCATTGTATGGAAGATTCAGTCTTCTTGCGTGTGCTCCCATGTGGCAATGTCCTGTTAGAACAGTCACAAGGGTATGGAGCCTATGCCTCGGAAAGTCCAGCAAGGCCATAGTCCTCCTATGCCCATATCTGGGCCATGTAAGACCCGATATTCGACAGGTGATCTCGTTCGACCATCTATCAATGCTTGACATAACCTCAAACAATATCTGTCAGTTGAATAGTGTGTTATAAAGTAAAATATGGTAATAAAAAATGATAAACAAAACGTTACTTAAGGGACTTTTCGAAATATTTCCAGACGGCTTTACTTGAACATTGAATCGGAACAGTAATCAAACGCGTTTAGAAACCGTATTTTTAAGCTTTTTTAAAAATGTATTAATTCAGGTCCGAAAATAGACCTTTCAAAAGTTTTCTGTCTTTAATGCCAATCAACTCATGGGAATTATGGAATAAGTAGTTGAGTTTCAAACATTCTTTTAAGAATTTTTCCAGTCTACTAATGAGTTGATTAGCACCAAAAGACAGAAAACATTCGAAGGGTCTATTTTTGGGCCTAAATTAGTACATTTTTAATGGCCCTTAAAGTAAATAAATAATTAAGTTAAAATTATTTTTTTTTTTTTTAATTTTTTGTCTGACCTCCGAGATAATCATGTAAATCAGTAATCTAAGCGATCAAGCTAATTTTTACCACTTTAACTGTTTATAAGCTGTGGCCTTCTTTTAACACAGTCCGTAACAAGAAAAAATGTATTTACAAAAACGTTATTTTTTAAATCTTTTCAATTTTCATGCGATTATCGTTATTATTTTAATGAATATAAATATTTTTTCCTATAATAAATAATTTATTCGTAAATAAATTACCTTCCTGATGATGCATTTGGCTGCCTGCAATTTAGTTTATTTTCATATTTTTATGATTCGTCGTTTGTGCGCATATTTTTTGCAATATTATGTGCTTTCGTTTAAGTTTTTTTTTTTTTTATAACCGAAAACAAAATAATGAATTGAATTATGTGTTTTCTGGAAAAAGGCATTAAATTAATGTCATAAACATCAGTGGTATAAATTTAATAAAATAAATTTTAATGCTGCTGCTGATGCAAGAAGGCTGAGGAGTTTTCTGCCTGCCAACGGCTGCTTAATTGGCCGACGGAGTATTTTTTAAAGGAACGCTGTGTAGAAGTGTATTGAAATTCGTAGAGATAATTTAACTAAAGCTAGAAATCAACAGTTCAATTAGTAGTGAAAAGGAAATTTTGTTAATACTGAATGTAACACGGTCCCTCACAAGCTTCGTAACTCGTATGAACCCAAGCATTATGCATCTGTACGTAGTTGAAGAAGATATTTGAATACATAATTGCTTCCAGTATTTGAATACAACTCTTATTTGAATACAACTCTTAAAGAAAATTGCTTAAAAACAATAGTGAACAATATATAGAAATTTAGAATGTCCAAAGTTAAAAGAGGTCCGAACGAGAGGTGTTGCGGCCTCGAAGCAGCTGCTTTTTTTCACCGTTTTCAACAATATGCTTTTGTTAAGGTACGCCTGTTGGAATATTAAAGAAACAGAACAAGTCGTATGGAGTCTGGATCTTTTGCTTTAAATTCATTTCATGGTGCCTGTACACCATCACACGGGCCTATATTACTTCTACCTCCCTCGTATAAATGTTATCAACGGCTAGTGTTATGAAGTTTAAATGCACTAAGCACTCCATATGGACAATGTTATTACCAAACGTACCTCCAGATCGAATCTGCGTCAGTCAGTCTTCCCCACGCATTTTATAAAAATTAAACGAAATTTAAATTGACAACTTTCATTTGTGGTCTTTTAAAGCCAATATTTTCAGTGTATTAGAATTTCTTGAAAGAACTGTCTGAATACAGCCATTTGAGTTGTGACATTTCAAAGCAAATTTCTACAATTAGAAGTTTATGTGTTAGAGAAGTTATTCCTGGCTCAGGTTGGAAATTATTTATTTCAGTGTATTTAACTAATTTTTTGTTCTTGAAATATATGTTCTGATTACACCACTAAATAAAATTGAAAATCAAAATTGTTATTTATTATTTATTTAAATATTTTATTAAGCTAAGCCCGCACGACTTAATTACTGGCAGCATTAAAAAAGCAAACAAAAAACTCAAATTTATTATTAATTTCACAATTTTAAATGACAGTCTATAGCACATACAAGTTTCCATTTGCCACGAAAAAAAAAATCTTGGACATAATTTTTGTATTGAAAACAAACAATAATTTATAAACAAAAACTGCCAGCACATTCATACACACATACATGCATACATACATACATACATGGCATGTATGCAGATATATTTCACATGAAATTAGCAAACAAAAAATCCCCGTTTGTATTTAACAACCTCCAGCTCAATTTTGATGTGATCAAAAAAAAAAAAATAAAACATTTGCAAACGCACTTAAATAAAGTTTAATTACATAAGTACATTCGGATATGTACGCACCTCTGCATATGTTTGTATGTATGTGCTGTACATACGTATGTACATTCACTTAAACAACACTTTCCAGTGCAAAAGTGTCTGCAATATTTTTGCTTGTAATATTTGCTGTTGTAGTTGTTTTTGCCATTGTTGGTAATAAAGCCACATAATTAAAGGAGGTAGAAAATGTTTAAGCCAATAGCATTAATAAAGCCACCACAAAATCAATATTCGCCATTTAAACTGGTACCGCGCGCGCCTATAAAAACTAATTAATAATTTTCGAATGGTCTATTAATTAAGCCTAATTATTATATACAAACAATTTAACGTACATAAACGCAAACGCTCATACAAGCATTTACTCATAAAAATATGTACATATGTAAATAATTTTGTTTTTACACAAAATTTGTTTTATATATAATAACAACGTTTACTGACGCGCATGCATGTGCATGCCTTTATAATGAACCAACAAATTTCCATTTTTAAAACATTATGTTTAAATATTAACGAAGGCAAATTGAAAATTTATTAAAAGTTTTAGCTCAAATTAATGCGCTTAAAGATTAATTTGTCACTTACAGCAAAAGATCAACTGTACCATCACGTTGAATTTACAATTATGCAAAGTCGCGCGATTTGTTGACTTGTTCCAGAACCTGTTTCTTTTTAAATATTTACATAGAGATTATCCGAGTAATGCTAAGGAACTTAGCACAAACGTAAACTTCCTCGAAGTTAAACTTTCACCAATTTACGTTTATGCTGATTTGGCTCAATTTACATATGTGCTAGTAAGTCATTAAAAATATTCCAAGTTTATTAAGCGCTTTGCTGGACAAATGCCTATACAGCACACACGAAACATTTGTCTGAATAAGTCTGTAACCAAACACTAGTTCACCTATTACGGATCCGCAGCTTATCCAACGGTTCACAAAAGACACCTCCGCTCTCATCAAACGTTCAAAAACAATTAACATTGTTTGCAACGTTGTCAAATTTCTATTTTTAAAAACAATCTGTAATAAATAGTTCAGCGATTTACTGCAGTCAAGTTTAAACAGCAGTTAAATTATAGAAAGATTTTATTAAGCTACATTTTTAACTCTAGCTGACTTTTTGTGCATAAGTGTGAGTGGGTAAAATTCAAAATTCACACTTTTTTACTACTTTGGATATTTTATTCAAGTCGAGCTTGAAGGAAAATATTCTGGTTGCTTTTTAGTTCAGATGCAGCAGTGCATCTAATTTTTTTTTTTTTTTTTCATATATCGATCTATAGATATTGGGTTGTCATAGGAGTCCATCTTCTCTTCTTATGTACAGTTGCATACTAATATAGTATAATATCTTAAATCAGGGCCAAAAATGAACCTTTTCAAAAAATATTTTTCAGCTGTCTATATGCCGACGACATTTCGTTGGTGCTAATCAACTCATCAGTAGACTTGAAAAATTCTTAAAAGTTTGTTTGAAACTTAACTACTTATTTCATAATTCCCATGAACAGAATGGACCTGAATTAATACGTTTCAATTGAATCTTAAAGCAAATAAATATGTAATTAAGTTCATATTTGAATAGTATAATATCTATATAAATTTTGTAGAGCTTTCTATTGTAATACGTTTTATTTAACTATTTATAAATTAATGTACAGTCATGTAGAGTTGGTCTCAAGTCTTATAACGCATATAATGAACGACCAGCATTTTTATTATGTCGTGGTAATAAGCAGAACTATCATTCACCATTTGTGGATATAATCAAAAATAAATATATATAGATACTTATTTGAACTGCCGGACAGACAGGAGATAGCCAATTGCCCATGTCTTTAGAACATCTTAAGTGGTGGTTGCAAAATAATAAAAAATCCTTGAAAATATATATATTGAAGACAGTTCAAGCGAGTCCTCCCTCGATGGAACTCTCGAACAAATTGTTGTGAAATTCATACGCAAGTGACATCTTGCCGTTGATGATTACATGAACGGAATAATAGGCATGAATCCGTTTTTAAACTATGATTTTAGATAAGATTTGGATATAACAATGCACAGTTCATATAAAAAAGCATGTCTATCTATACATGTATTAATTTATAGCATATAAGTAATTTTTTTAGATATCACAAAACATGTTTAAACAAACATTCACCATCGTCCTGTTAATATTGAACTAATCAAAGTGTGTACTCAAATTGTAAAAATTCGTTTTTAGAAAAGGCTAAAGCTCCGAACCTTACGAGCGTCGAATTACGTTGTTTGTTGCTTATTTGATTCGAACCCAGCGCTTGCTTGCTAGATTAAATTGCATGAGGGATTACATTCATTAAGCAAATGCCAATAAGCATTTGTCGTATTATTTTTCGCAGCTTATGCCGTCCTAGAATATTTTGCCAACTGGGTAGTGAATTCAATACAACATGTGCGTTTTAGATGAATTGTTGAGAAAAATTCATTATGTTGAACATGAGCACATGATTTTATGCCTTCGTCGTTGCCAAAAGCCAGGCCTGTAATACAAGCAAGTATTACATACAAACTTTCCATGCAATTAGTTTGATATAATATAATAAATGAGCTTACATCCGAGCACACATCCAAAAACACAAATGTATGTATGAGAAGGCACATTGTTGTATACAAATATTTGTTATAAGAGGTCCACAGGAGTACACAGGCAGACAGACAGACTGATATAGAGACAGGCAGCCAGACGGACGCAAATTCTTTTTATCGAAAAAGAGTTTGTTTTGGCGTTTTTAATGTCCAGCAATCAGTAGCCAAAACCCGCATAATGGTTGTCATTCATTTACACTACAACTAAATTTACGCGACACGCCATATTGGCATAATTAGCGGCCCACATTTATTTTATTGACGCTCGCTTAGACTATATACATACATACGCACTAGCTATCGCAGCCTTTGTTGCATATTTATTTAATTTTTTCTATTTGCAGCACAGTCTCTCATTAATGATTCTCAAATGCTTGGCATAAGTATTACATGTATGGACATTAGGGGTATCGAATTACCAGACCGAAAAATAGAAAGAAACTTATATAGTAGTAACGAAATCAACAGGAATTCTTTAAATATAATTTTATCAAAAAAAAAAAAATATATTTTTGAACTACGCCCTTTGCTACGCTTAACTGCATGAATATTAATCCAATTTTCTTAGACAAAACAAAAAAAATGCCTTACTAATAACCACAATATATGTAACCTTCGTTGTTCCAATACAATTTTTCGCACACAAATCAAATCGCCTTAATGTGCAGGGTTACTTGTAATTTTATGTAACTGAAAATAATAATATTTTAAAGGGTTTATATGGAGGAGAGGATTTCATAATTTGTTTTAAATGAGCCAGTGCCCTCTGGTATGTGAAACATTTCAAAAAGAATACAAAATTTCATTATTGTAAAGCTGCCTTAAAAGCATTTTGAAGAAACAAATTTTTCACAATAGGAAATTTTTGACTCCATAAAATTTTCATTACCCACGAAGGGGAAATAGCTATAGTGAGTGATATGAGAATATACAATACGTATATTAATGTAAAATAATTAAGAAAAATATACAAAATAATACTCCTTCTGCGTACATTCAGTACAAAGAAAATGCTGTATAAAACTCTTTAGTTGCAACTAAAACACAAAAACGATTAGAATCGGGGAGGAGGAATGCAGGCAGGAGAATCTAAGCAACATCGTATCGTTCGAAAATATTTACGAGATGAGTTTAATAACCTGGAGTTATCTCATACCTTGTAAATTGCTGTATATTAAAAAATAAAGGTACAGAAAATTTTAAAATTCAGCGAACACATCTTTCGAAAATTTCACAAAACTGCAACTCTTGGATCAACTATTATTACTCTAATGAGTATGATATCATTTAGCGATCTATTAAAAATCGGATCTTTAAATAGTTGTAAGTAAGCTTAATCATTCTAACCAAAAAATAACAATTTCATACATTTTGATCCTCAACAAAAGCAATGTGTACAAATTGAAAGGCAAAAACGAAAAATTTGCGAATGAAATATTTTTTACGATCAGTAGAATTTTATATTGATGTGAACTTTTTCAGCAATATCATTCCAAACTGAATTATACATAAAAAATATGAAATTTAATTGAGATTGCAATTTGAGGAAATTTTTCTAATGAGAAAGATTTATTTATTTATTTAGTTTTTTTATATTTGCTTTATATTTACTTTTGCTGGCAAAACAGCAAAAATGTGAGACAAAAATAAAAAAAATCGATAGCTTTTCCTGCTTGCAAGCTTGTATATAACTATCGGAGATATAGCCTATGTCTTAATAAGATACAGGTTTTCTGCCATTCTGTTTTTATTATGTCTCTTCCGCATCACAATTTAGAAAATATAAAATTTATTTTTCCTTTTTCTCAGGTGCCAGCAACACACATTGGGGTTATGGTTCAGCAACCGCTTATTCGCCCTACTTGGCCAGCAGTGGTTTGTCTTCATGTACAACGCCGACATCAGCCCAATTCAATAATCCTGCTTTGGGATTCTCATGTTCATCGAACGAGCAGGCGAATAATCAAGATTTCACAGGAGCTTCTAACAGAGATTGTGTGCCAAGTAAGTGTTAACAATAATTAGTAATTGTTTTTGCTAAAACTTTTTTATTAGAGACACAAAATCTATACAGACTTGACAACAGGATCTAAACGATATGATTTACTCATAAAATTTGCCCCTTTAGAAATGAGTTTTCAATTAATTGAGCGCCTCAGTGGAAGAATTTATAGAGTGACCGTTGGCTCAGAATCTTGGCTGTTGGGCATTTGCTTGAAAAATTTTATTAGTTAACAATTTGCAGCATAAATATGCGCTATTAGTTTCGTAGAACAATTTCTCACTTTAATGACTTCTGCTCAATTACGCAACCCTTTCAATTGACTAAAAAATATCAGGTTTTTATAAGAGTAAATTAACATTTTATTCTAAGTTTAAAAATAGAAAAAAAAAGTACGAAAATGGCATCACCTCTTTTTAGAAGCAGCCACTTTGTTTGCTGATATTCAATTGTTTACTTTTTAGTATTTTTATTATGATTGTTAAATTTGTTTTCGATTTTTAATAATTGTGTACTTCGCATCAGATATCTGTAATCTTAAATCTGTTAATCACGAAAATAGTTTACATTGAAAATTTTCACATTTTTGTGATATAAACAGTGGAAAAATTCGAACATTTTTGTGACTTTATAATGCACAACTTTTTCCCAGAAAAAATTAAAAGCTATCAAGGAACTTTTGCTTAGATTTTGTTTCCATCAAAAGTGTATGCAGTACAAATTAGTTGCTTTTATGTCTTAAGTTTATTTAGCCCTTTATTTGTCTTAATATATTTCTGTCCTTTGAGCTGAAGATCTTCCGCTTTTTAATAAAAATGAATATATAAATAATTTAGTCTGAAAAAACCTTCAGCTGAAACAATGCGACAATGCTGATATACCAAAAACAAAAAATGGTTTTTAATAAAATAAATAAACAAAACTGTACCGTCGTTTTGTCCAAATCGTAATTACTGTAATACCTTAATTTAGCACCTGGTCATTTAAACTGCAGGACATTTTCTTACAAGTAGTATTTGCCAAGAACTGAGTGCAATCTGTATATTTTCTTTCCACACAATTTCAGTGCTACCCGATTCCACAGCTTCGGATCTGGATCAACACTTAAGTAATTTAGTGGGCTCCACGACCGGTCAAATGTCTCACCACAGTCTGTTGGGCTCTACAGGACAAACGGCGATATCGTCGACGGTTAATGGCGGTGCGGTGGCGGGCACCAACTCAATTTTAGTGCCGCGTTATCACAATTCCACCAATGATTACAATGTGCATTCAAGTCAAAATGGTCCCCGAAGCTTAAGTGATTCCTCGCAAGCCGAGTCGCCGGTGCAGGAAGACTTGTTATCCACAAACACACCGAATTTGGGAGGCACAAATGGAAATGCTGCTGCCAACGGTGGCACAAACAGCAACTCTAATGGTTCTGCTAATAATTCCTTAGTGGGGGCGAACCAGAATTTCAGTGGTATTGTGAACCAAACACAGAATCCAGCAGCATATGGGGCGGCAGCCGGCCCTGGTGTAGGTGTGGGTGTGGGTGGTAGTCATGCGGGAGCTGCTGGAGCGGGATGCAATGGCTCTTTGTATCCTGTCCTGCCTGCTAGCTTATTGTATTCCCAACTTTATACCGCCGCCAATCAAACGCATGGCTTCCATTCTCATGCTTTGCCCTCGCACACTTCGCCCAACTCAACCGTGCACGGCGAACTACAAAGCGTTATGGATCATATCAGTAATGTGGGTGTTCGGCAACAACACAACATCATGTCGGGGGGTGGTGTCACTCATCCCGGCGACTTGACTTTAATAGGGAATTGTGGTGCCTCTGTCAGAAACATAGAAGATGGCAATACAAATCGCCAGTTGACTGCCTTGGCTGCTCATCGTGGTCACCACAATCCAGCTGATAACGGGGGCAGTGTGTGGCGGCCATATTGAGGTCAGGTGCTTTGGTGCGGCTCGGCTGTCCTTTAGTGTTACGAGAATCCAGCGGAAGAGAGTACTGCTGTAGGCACAGAGAGCAAGCACTGGTAGGAGTTATCGCAAACGAAAACAAAACCAAAAATGTGATTTTGTATATATGTAAATGTATTATAGCAAAACAAAAAAATCTAGTCGAATATTTTTATGAAAATAACAGTCCAATTTTAGTTAATTTTATTTACATTCATTAATGCTAAAAAGAAAACGGTTTAAAAAGCATATTTCTATCATTGTTAAAGTAAGTGTTGAATATTTTCATAAACATAGAGAAAAGAAAAAAAAACTAAAGCCCCAAAGAAACAAAACTTTTTCAAGAACACTTTTTATAGAGCGCATCTAAGTTCCTAACAAAAAATATATTTCTTTTGTTTCCATTCTTGAAAAACCTGCCTCTTATTTATTTGTGAAAATTATCCTTAAGCCTGTAATGTCATGTGTATGTAAATTAGAAATAAGTACTCAAATAAATGTGCAATTTGTTTTGAATTTTTTGTTAAATAAAATGATATAAATATATTAATAAATTTATTGTGGAACATTTGTAAAGTGTACAATTTTTCTATTCGCTGCTTTTGGAAAATTTAAGTTTTCTAAAGCTTTACATTTTCGTTTTCCCCAAAATTACTTCACTCATCGCTCTCTTAATTTCAATTCTAATTTTTATTTTAAACAATTTCTGCATTTTTAATTTTAAAAGCATTTAGTTTTTATTTTCTTACGACTGGTATCAATCTTCAAGCCCTGAGATACTAAGCATGCTTTTGCATGCACGATCATGTACAGCATAGAAGTATACATGAAACAAGAGGGTATATTGAATCTGCCGATCGTGGCCAGATATAAAGATATCGTCAATCAAAAACGTATCACTCTATCTGGATCTCATTCAAAACCAAACCGGAAAAAAGTCTTCTTGCTCATTCAACAAAAGAAATTTCAAAAATGTTTTCTATATCCAGCAAAACCTACAGGTTTATCTACAGTTTTTGTCAAATTTTAGCTAAATTCTGTTTTAGAGAAGATTTCTCTCTTTTTCATTTTGACAGCATTTTTTGAAGAAGGAATTATTTATATAATAGTAAAAATTGTGCACACTTGAATTTATATTAAATAAATGTCCTTTTCATGCAGACACAAAATACAGTATAGAAAAAACTAAGTTAATAAAAATTTTCTGTAAATATTGTAATTGTTAAATTAAAAAAAAACAAAACAAAGTTTGAAATGCAGAGAAAAAATACAATCCCCCACAACAAACTCTAGTCAATATTGAAATAGTACGAGTAATTTACTTTAGACATTACTTTAGCATAAAACATAAATTAATGAAAGAAAAAATTTTCCAAATTTTTAATAAAACTGTTTAAATTGAAAACACAAGAAATTACTACAGAAGTACATAATTAAGCTACCAACTAAAATCATGTGAGAAATATTAAATCAATTAAAGAAAAATTTTAATTAAAATCACGATCGCGAGGAAGAAGAGAACTATAACATTTTTTTTGTTTATTTGTAGTGTCTAAAAAATCACAAATAAAGCAATGATTTTAAAAAAATAAACTTATAATTCATATATAAAAAATAGAACAGGAAACAAATCTTTATTAACAATTTGAATATGATGTGAGGGCGTAAATGATATTCATAATAATAAAAAACCAAACAAAAATCAATGTATCAATACTCCAAAAAAGAAAAAGTTTAAAGTTACTTATTGAGATTTGAGATGAAAAAGGTAAGTCATGTTTTATTTATGCATTTTTTTTTTTTTTTTGACAAGTCAGCAGCTTGTTTTGAAAATAGTCCACAACTATGTCATAACCACTGATGTAACTGCCGTCACCTTAGATTCATTTCTGCAGCTTAACCCGCGGAAAGGTATACTACTTTGGTTTGCCACCATTTTGGTATACATTAGTCTTCACAGTTCATGTTTATTAAACGTAAAGTAGAAACGTTTAAAATTTATTATGACGTTGCCACATTGCATACAGCCAGGACTACAATGGAAGGAGGTGTTGCAGTAAAGACCTCTTCCCATAACTCATTCAAAGAACTGCGGATGTTGATTGGCCTCCACGGTAGCCTGAATTGACTACTTTATGTGGGAATATCTGAAAAACAAGGCTCATATAAACAACCTAAAAACATTGCAGCAACTCAAATGAAATATTGCTGATGATATTAATTAAATACCGCGTGAAATGTATGAAAATGTGCTCGTATTTGTGAGGCCAATAGAGGCGGACATTTATCTAATATTGTATTTCATACATCAAAATCAAATCAAAAATTATAAATAAGCAAAGTAGTACACCTTTCCATCGGACACCCTTCTTGGCTACAAAGAAGGTGAGTTCTTAATGACAATATATCAAGGAATGCCCAAATAAAAACTGCTGATGGAAGACAGGAAAGAAATTTTCAATTATCTATATAAAAATATTTCGAACAAAATTTAATTTTATCGCTTCTAATATTAGCTCCGTTTCTTTACTCTATTTTGGGATCCCGTGGGATCACAATTTGCATGAAAAGCCTTGCCGTACTTTAAAATTGGGCAAATGAGAGTATTTGAGAGAGCACATTATGCTTCTTCTTCTTGTTCGTCTTCTTGCACAAAACAGTCCGTACTTCTTCTTTGGGCTAGTTTGGGCAATTAGTTCAGCTGTCAGCTGTTTCAAAGAATAAACAATAACATAAAAGAAATACATGTTTTGCGGAAACTAAAAGAAAAATTTAAAAAAATAATTTAAAGCTTTCGATAAAAAAAATTGTTTATACTTTAAAAAATATTTATATTTACCCTGACGGCAACCTAGAGTCAAGTGGCTCCAAGTCGCTAAATTTTTCGCCTATAGTGGTGACTTTGTATCAAATTGTCAACAGAGTGTCTCTAGTTGTTTGTTTTACGAACAGCGTTGTGATTGTTTAAATTTGTAAGGCCACCAAAATCGTGATATAAAAATCGAATTTATTTGCAAAGAAAACATTGAGTTGACAACATTGTTAATGAGTAGACAAATTTTATTTCTTGATTTTTCAATTGAGGGTCTCTACTGTCATCTCTTTTAGAGTAGCAGCAATGTCTATAGAGAAACACTAGTAGCATGGTCGTCATATAGTCGCATTAGAACCACCTAGTTACTAGTTCCTTCGTCAGTAGTTGATTTGCAATGACAAGCACATGTTGAATGTCAACAGAAAAACTCATTGTATGAGGTATAATATGCCACTAGTACTGGTGACCACGTCCATAGTAAATCACTAGAGTTTTTCTACTGACATTTCCTTCAGGGTACGAATTCATTTATGTACATATGTATATTAATTTATGAGTTTTGTTGTGTTCGTAAAAAGTTTTATGCATACATAGTTGGTGTTTTTTTTTTTTCACAAAGTAAATAAAATACATAATTATTTTTTTTAAATTGAGCTGTCAGTACCCTGACGTTTTTCGTTTTGTGGTAAAATATTTATTTTTATGCTAAGAACACAACTTGGACGAACGACGAATTTCGCAAACAACACGACTTACAATTCGCTGTGTAAATTTGTCGTATGAAGCACAATTATGAAGAAAAACAAAAACATCTGCTGTAATTGATAAAGTTGTTTATTGTTTGTTCAAAGATAAAATAAATTAAATGAATCAAAGAAATTCAAATTTTGTAAAAATAATTAAGATAATGAACATCATGTTTTATATGGTAAAAATCGTTTTGCTTGTACATTATAACTTCACTTGTATCCATTTTCTTAGTTTTTTAATTTTATCTTATTATAGTTGAACAGCTGATGGGGTGACCTTATTAAAAAAATTGGTTGCTAAATAGTTTAGCAATAACAAAAACTCAAAATTTAACACTACAAACGTGTTTTATAATGTGATATGTTGGCTTTTTATTTTAAATGCAAAACGTCAAAGCTGAGCACTTAAAATAAAAACTATTTAAAAAATTAACTGTTTTTACTAAAACACTTGAAAACTAAAACTAAAATGGTCACATGGTAATGATAAATATATATAAATCTATTTCAAGTTCGCTGCGTACAAGGAATTTCGACCGACGCTGTGACTGTGTGCATTTTCATATACACCAATGTGTTTTATTTTTGACGGCGAATATTCGCGGCAAAAAATTCGTTGTTCGTCCCAGTTGTGTTCCTAGCATTATTCGTTCCTTATTGAGAGAAATTATAGTTTACTCTCATTTTACCGAACTTTGCCCAAACAGTAAACCAAAAAACAGAGCTATTATGTGCATTAAAAATTTGCTTGTTTGATATATGGTTGCTAAAGGCAGTAACAAATCTCTAACATTAATTCTACTTGCAATAGAAGCTGTAGTTAAAAATCTAAATGCGTTAAAATCTTTGAACAATTTTCGTTTACTGATACAAAGTTGAATAATTTTTGTCTAAGAAAATAAATAAGCAGACTAGAAGATTTTATGCACTGAAGATTAGTATTCGTTAAGTGTTTCATGTGAAACTCTGCCAAAAAACCGTAACGAAGATTTACGTGGAATGAGCTATACTCTGCAACGGACAATAATTTCAAAAATATGCAGATCAATTTGCTGTACGTAAAAATTTGAATACCATTATGGATGGCACCAAAATATAAGTTTCCCGCAGAATATAGCAGCAAAATTGTGGCTGTTTTAGGAAAACAAAAAAAAAATTTTTGTAACAAAATACCCAAGGCAGTTAGTAACTCCAAATGTCAAAATATTGACATCGGCCCTTTTAGCTCCGAGTCACAGATACCAAGAGACAACATAAATTCATGATGAAATATTCTGTTCGTTAGGACATGCAGCAGAAAACTTTTTGTATGGAAAATTTTTATCTTGTTTTTCATTGCTTTAATTCTTGTGTTAATCAATAAATTTAACATTTTTTAAGAGTCAGAACTTATAATTAACTTTGAATTTACATACGATAAAGTGCTAACAACATTACCAAAATACACCTTTTAATCCCCTAAACAACAAATCTACATTAAAATAAAAAAAGGAAAATAACAAACAACGAATTGACAGTCATCCAATCATGCAACTATCGCCATCAGCGGAAAGTAATTTTCTGCTCAATTAACTAGAACACATTGTGGCGTGCAATTACGTGAAAAAGTATTCAGAGATAAAGTTTCAATAATATATACAAATGTATGTTTAAGTGTAGTTAAAATCGAATGTATAAAAGAAAACGATGAAAGAACTAAAAAAAAAATAAAATTCAGAAGACACTAGATACATATGTATCATCCGCAAACGAATGTTTTGCAAAATAAATTAAACGAATTGTAGTAGAACTAAAGCAAAAACCACAAAAATTAAACTTATTGAACAAGAAATTTAAAATGAAAATGGAATCAAACAAATGTTGGCTTGAAAACTATTTGTCTTTAACTTTTTGAACAGAGGCAAAATGTGTATTAATTAAAAGCCTTAAGATTAAAAAAATAAATAAAAAATTCTTAAAAACATATTTCGCATAACAAATGATTATAACTTGCAAACAAATAACTTTTGCTCACTCCTTCGTAATAATTAGCTGGGAAAAATGAAACAAAAACTTTATCTCATCATCGACAGTTCTTCAAAAGCACAAGCAGCCACTTTCCTTATACGATACGACTATCTACATCTGCATCGTGAAATGTTCTTCACTGAGTGAGTGGAGCCAGTCATGGATTTCCTCTCAACAACTTTAAAAATAAAACGCCTAATTAAAAATTCTACACATTACTTTCGCCTTTTTGAAAAATTTTCACTTTATGTATCACACTCACACTCCGTCTTCGAAAAGGGCGAAACTTTCTTGCTGAAATTCTTTTACGCACATGTGTATTGGTGGGGGGTGGGTGAGTGAAAACCGTGTTGCTGCAAACAACGGCAGAAAAACATTTCATATTTACGAATGTATTTGAGGTCTTCTTTCACTTAACCCTTTTACTGTCTGTTTGATCTCTATCTGTTTGGTTTGTTGTGCAATAAGATTCACATATGACTCAGAGCCGTGGCAATGTTTATTTTTCAAAAGAATCAAAAATGTTTAGCAATTAAATTGGGAATATTTTTGAAAATAAAATTTGTAATGCAGTAGGAAGAGCAAGTCCAACCAAGATCTGCTTCCTAGTGAATAAGATTTTTAACTGGTTCAAATTCAACATTTAATATCAATTAAGTAAAGAAAAGTAAAGCTTTATAGCAAGGTGAACAACCGATTGTTTCTGGATAGCAAATACCCTTCATCAGCACCCTATAAACTGTAAGCGTGTTAAATTTCACACTGCCGTCATGTTTTCTTGACTTATTGCTAATTTAGACCTACTTAATATTTCAGAAATGTGTTAGAACTCGGGTAGATTGTCTTCGCCTCGGCTTCTTCGTGGTGAGGATAACCTAGGAATGACCCTTCCTTGAGTGATGCGTTAGCGTAAAAATGTTAATATGACTCAACACGACTGCTGGGAAAATGCTGCCTACCAAAACGACAAACGTGTGTCTACTGAAATTCGATTACAGTACAACCGTCCGTTAAATATTTCGGACCCCACAATCGTGTATCCGCTGTTAATGAAAAAACAACAAATCTACTGAGAACAAAGAACGTTCAAGTGGCCGTTCGTCAAGTGTCGTGACTTCATTATCATGTCACACTTTGACTTCTTATAAGGGATTGGTCTCTGGCTAGCTGAGATCTATTCTTAATCCTTATTTACTGAACTTATTTCATTTAATTTGTGTTATTTGAAACGAAATTTTTTTGTTTGAACACCACAGTTTTCGCCATCCAGTAAGATCTTTCTGACTCTAATGTTTTCCACACCAGTCTAGTACGACTTATTTTTCTTGAATTCCCACTGCTCTGTGAAACGGAAATGTTTCCTACTTTCCATTCATTCCCCAGATGAGTTTGTGTCCGATTGCCTTTAAGGAATTTTGAATAATATCAGAATCTCAGTACTTAATCTGTTTACTGCTTCTACTCGTACATTATTTCTGTCAAAAATCTTCTGTAAATCCTCGAAGGAGAAGAATACGAGGAGAAGTATGTCGATGATTTACTAAAAAATATATGTTTTGCATAAGTGGAAATAGCCTTATTTAAAGATATACTTGGAACAGTTAGAACGATGTGAGTTAAACTTTAAAAGTACTATTTTTGCACACATTAGTTTTAGCTTTATAGTCAAGTTTTATCATTCACAATAGTTAATTACTTCAGTGGGTTTTAGTTCGATTCTACTTCACCATAATTGAGAAAAATCGAGGGGCGACTGCAGATCCTTCTATACAAAAATTTCTGATGAAGTTTCTCTGTCTTGACAGCTTCAACCCAAGTTATCGACAAATAAAACCAGTCTTTTAGCGTGGTATACAAGTGTTCAGTGGCAACTAATACAATGACTACAATATTCGATCAATAAAATTCTAAAGGTACTTCCAGTATACCATACCTACGAGACCATACATACATGAAGCACATGGCTTTCGAAAATCTTCTTTATTGTGCTAACTTGAGTGTGGAAAGTTTTATACGTTTCCAACGTTTTGAAAGCAGTAGTTCACAGTAGTTCAGTCCCCTTTTTAGCCCACGCGTCAGCTATGTTGTTACCGTGCTTCATTTTACGTCACTGACCTTTTTAAAAGTTCGAGATTTGAATGTCTCGCCATTTTGTTGAACGATATACGGCATTCTGGGACAAGATTGGATATGGCTCGATTCCAGTCAAGGACTATATAGCGGCTTAACCCACTTTTATAACTTCTAGCGTATATCCTCTAAGACGTAAGTCACGGGGCTGCCTTCTTTATAGCAAATAGGTCTGCTCATTAAACGTTGCATCCTTCTGGTAAGCTGAACGGTTTTCTGTTGTCAAAATAGTCAATGTGAAGAATGGAAAGACATTTATAAAATTATTTTTCTATTAGACTGCGTGAGTAGGCATGACATAGGGGTGCGGGCATTCTCGTAAGAATTGGATTGAGTTTTAATGCAAATGGGCCTTACAAAGATTCGACTTATTTTGGGCACATATCATTTATCAACACAGTTAACAAGTCTATTTTCAGACCTATAATAATAAATTGTTCTTGTAGCAAATAAATAGGTAAATTAATTTTTAATTATTTGACGCTTATAATTTTTTTTTTTTTTTTTGTTAAATGTGTTTCCACAAGAGAAATATCAATACGCTGATGAAGAAAGAACACACTTTACATTCCACCAGATGCACTTACTAGCAGGATTTTTATTAAGTTCACTATAATTTTCTGTGCAATGCGGGAACCAATTTGTGTTAAATTTTTCCTCTTTTTAACTCTTTTATCGCCACCTCTCTGTCTTTTTCCCCAAACAAACATCTTTCGTTTAACGTCTCATTCTTTAATATTATGAACATGTTTGAATAACAAATCGGTGTGAGTTATTTTATCCTTTACTTAGAAAAACCACTTGAGACTATTTTCTTGCTTTTTAAACAGCACACGAAAAACTTTGAAATCCTTTACCTACTGGCATATACAAATATGTTTGTAGTTGTGTTTATTATCTTATAAAATATTTAAGAAATATGTATTCCTACATTATTTCTTTTTTTTTTTTTTTCTTTTAACTAGACACCATCTCGTTTGCCGGCACTTTGAAAGAAATTTTCAAGTTTGTTTTAGAGAAGAAAAGAGAGACTAAACACTTTGAAAGCAGGCAAATGCATTGAGGTGTTTTATTGTTACGTTGACGTGTCGTTTGTTTAATTCCCCGGCGACCGCATGTGTTAATGAAATCTACACTTGTCATTAGGCTGCTCCACCAAACCGCTTTAATAAATTTTATGAAACAACATTAAAAACATTAACACATATTTCACAGTCATGATCTCAGGCAAAAGACATGTTAGAAAATATGAAAGAATATTGTGTCTCATTATTTATTAACTCTTTTAATTTGCAGGTGTATTTTTGGCATGAAATAGAATCTTTATTTTCTTACTTGTGCGTGTAATTATTTCTTATAATTAAAATTTTACTTAGATTAGCTGCCGCCAATGGGAATCTTTTAGAAATGTACAAATTTTGTTTTAAAGAAATACATGAAACTAGAGAAAATATATGTATATAAAATATTTGTATAAGCCGATAAAAGGATCTATATGCTTAATTCAATGTTTTCATTTAAATGTTGAAAGCACAACTCTTATTCTGCTTTTTTAAAAAACTTTCATTTCTCAAAAAACTTAAGGTCATATTCATAATAATTATTGTAAGTTATTTAAGCTCTTATTTAACGTATTTCTATGGAATATTTGTCAAATAAACGTGTAATAAACTTTCAATAGTTTTTATGAATATGGGTATTAATATTTTCGTAAAAAGAACCAGAGTTCTTCAAACAAAATTAAAGCAATAAGATTAAATTTAGACAATCAGTAGTGGAGAGCTAAAATAGCAGCATCGCTACGGGCTGCCGCTTAAAATGAATATGCAATTAGTCATGAGTTGGGTTCGAAACAATTTTGCTACTGACGATTGTCCGATTGAGCCGATGAGTCTTCAACTTTAGTTTTCTTGTTTTCTTTAAAAATGTTGATTACTACAAATTTCACAACAAGAAATTATTCTCAGTTTTGAGGAAGTAATATCGAACTATATTCAGGGTGACTTTGTATTTTACTTTCTGGGCCTCGTTTCCCAAAGCTTTCAGATATGGATTGCAAGTAAAATGTGTACCTATGAAAAATATTATTTTGGATTTGCTTGTTATTAAAAACACGAAAAGCATTATATTAATTTTTGTAAATGCATAATTTACTTGTACTATAAGGGGTGGTTTAATCTCAAGGGCCGATGTTAATTTTGAATAAAGCACAAATGATTTAGGAAATTTCGTCATTTCTTTATTAATAATATTAATATGGTTCAATTATGTATGAAATAAAATATCGTACCAACGGAGGCACATCTGCCTCCGATGAACCAAGTTTTCAATGACGCTGCGGCATAATTGAGGTTCTATGTCGTTAATGTGCGGAATTATCTCATCCTTAGGATGAAAGGTTGCACCTTTTTCTTTAAATAACTTTAAAAAAAAAAGAAGTCCAACGGTGTCAAACCACATGATCGTGGCGGCCAATTGACATCACCACTATGTGATATAACACGGCGTAAAAAAGCCATTATTTTGTTAGTTGTGTGGCAAATGACACTGGCCTGTTGAAACCAAATATCACTAACATCCATATTTTCCGCTTCGGGCCATAAACAGTTCGTTATCATATCATGCAAACGAACACCATTCACAGAATCTGCCTGACCGGCCTGATTTCGGAAAAATTACGGCCAGATGATGCCACCAGCCCATTAGTCCGCACCAAACAGTCACTCTTTGTGAATGCATTGGTTTTTCGACAATCACTCTTGGACTACCATTCTGCCAAATGTAATTATTGGGCACAATAGCGAGTTGAGTTGGACGGCTCTTTAGCCACACTGTCGCAAACAGCAGCAATTTTCACATCTCCTACAGACCCGGTTTTTTTTAATTTTTGCACAGGTTTGGCGATTGTGCGCGCAAAAAAATCAGGGAGTGGGCGCGATGCATTTTGATGTCAACGCCCATTTTCGTAAATAGTCCCGAATAACTTTAAAGTGTAGTTCGATTGTGTACTTTTCCATTATTCAAATTGGTTTAGTCTGAAATTGAGAAATGTCAAATGAAATGCCGAAAAAACTTGACGTCTATGTGTGGTTTGTGCTCAATATTGCTCCTTAAAATTTAACTACTCCTTGTATGTAAGTTTTTATTACAAATCTGCTTTTGTAATAAAGCAGATTTGTTTCTGTTCCCTTGAACATGTGAATATGTGATTTCTTTATAATTTTTCTTCCTCTACCCTTCTAATGAATCTGTAAAGGTAAATGACAGTAAGACTTGAATATATAAACCTTTCTCAATTTCGAGGTAGTAAAGATCAATCTAGATATACCTATAAATTTATTAAGGAGTATACTTAGTTTGTTGCTTAAAAATAGAAAGTATTAATTCAGGTCCAAAAATTAACCACTTCAAAAAATTTACTGTCTTTTTCAGCTCCTTATATGCCGAAGAAATGTCGTCGTTCAAAAGAAAAGGTTCATTTTTGGACCTGAATTAATACATTGCAATTGGCTTTTAAAGCAAATAAATAATTAAGTTCATAATATTTTTGCTAAAAGCTAAAATAGATTTGTTTTAATTCACAAGTCGGTAAAAAATATTGCGTATTCACGCAAAATAGTAAAACAATGGATGAGAAAAAACTGTTCGCCTCTCTCTCTCTCGGAAAAAGTAGTTTTAAATTATGTTCGTTAGAAAAGAACGGAAAGTGAGAGTAGAAATTGATGAGACCTACATATATAACAATTGTAGGTCGCTTATATATTTTTGATTTTAGTTTTCATCGACTAAAATATCAATTTATCAACTCAATTCATGATCAAATTTAAAAATTTAATCAAATTACGTTTGAAATGCTTTGTTGTTTGTTTGTTTACTCAACTCTCTGCTGCAAATAATTATGAAAAATACTAACAGAAACAATTGCATTACTAATTAGTTGGATATTATTAGATAAAAATTCATATTTGTCATTTCATTTCAATTATTTTGTTAATTATTGCAATCGTTTTTTTTTTTTTCGTTCTCATTCTCTCTTTTTACGAACGTAAAATTATCTAAAGCACCAATAACAATATCAACAATAGTGAAATGAATTTATTAATATATCAAAAACTAATTACCAATTTAACAGTTCAATAGTCACTAAATTTTCATATATAAATTAACAATAAAATTTGATTATGAATAAATAGCGAAAAAAACAGGATGAAATAGAAATTTTAAATTAGAATAACTAAAAATACGTGTAATTGTTAAAACACACACATACAAACGCTCCAACTGTGTATGTGTGTGAGTAATCAAACCAATTCACAAAACTGCATTTGGAAAAGTCATTCCTTTTATTTGGATTTATGCCTCAAAGTTTTATAACACTTTGTTGTGTTTATGTGTGCCTTTTTTAATTTTTTATTTAAACAAAATATTTGCGAAAGCCACATTGAGATTTTCTATGTTGTTTGCGGTGGCCATTATGTAAAAATGTTCAAAACGTACCCTTTTTGTTGCTGCTGAAATGAGAAGCGAAAAAAAAGAAATCAGGAATATTTAGCATTAAACTAGCGTCAAAATGTGCATGCATCTGTCCAAACTTTCATGAAACTGTGCCTGTGCGAGATTCCTTTTGAGCGTGTTTCTAGGTGAATCAACAGATTCGATGTTTATACAGTGAAGGGCGAAAATTTTACAAATTTTAGTCACTAGAGTAAAATACTTCTTGACAGTAAAACCATTTTAGGAGAAGAACCAAGTTCAACACAGTAGCTGAAATTGCAGTAACACTGTTGATGATCCAAGTTTGTTCCTAAAATTTGAGATATTCTGGATACTAGTTTTTCGACGTTTTTTATTTAATTTTCTTTGGTATAATAATTTCTGTATTAAGTTTATCAGGCTCAAGTTCTTTCTATATTATCTTTTTTGATTGATATTAATGAAATTAGACAAAGAAAACATCAAAGACATTTAGCCGGGTGGACAACTAGTTGTTTCGAAGCCGCCACACTTTCTCGTCAAAGACGGGTGCTGACGAGAAAGTGTGGCGGCTTCGAAACAACTAATTGTCTACCCTGCTAAATGTCTTTGATGTTTTCTTTGTCTAATTTAATTAATATCAATCACAAAGATAATACAGAAAGAACTTAATACAGAAATAATTATATAAGAAAAAGTTCGAATAATAGAAATTAATTACCTTTTCTTTGTTAAATTAAATTGAGCTCAACGTCACTTTACTTGCAATAAATATATATTTTTTTATTTATTGTTAAATTATTCGATATTTCGATACTCCTTTGTGTACCGTCCTCACATTTTCGTAAGGAAGATACACAAAGGAGTATCGGATAACTTAACAAAGAATAAAACAATGTATATTTATTGCCGGCAAAGTGACCTGGAGCTCAATTTAATAAACCAAAAAAAATTTTAGATAACTATTCCTGAGTTCACAATGGACACTAACCAGTTGCTTATAAACTCTTTAATATTTCATTGATGTATGGTAAATAATCATTCACTATTGAACTCTAGAAAAACAGGCTGAAATTATAGTTTGCTTAAATTCAGGTCATCGCTCTATAATTTTTACAACCTCACAAGAGTTGTCTCTGTAGATCTGGGCTTATTTGGGACACATGTTAATTACCTAAAAGCATTTTAACCATTGCCTTGAAGAAGTTCTAATCAACTCGGACTTTCCAACACTTTGGGCTGAAAAGATGGAAAACTACACAAATAAAATTTTTCGAGCATTTCCAGGACTCCTTTTGAAAATCCTTCTCCTCCTCTTGGTTGGAGTGTGGTAACAAATAAGACCGGTTGAGAATATTCTACGCAGCAGAGGACGATATACTTAGGCAGAGGAGTGACAACTTTTACTTCAGCCAAAATATATCTAAATCACTTTGTGGCTAAGGCCTTTGCATCTTATCTACAACGGTCTGATTACGACTGAATGCAACAGCACAGAAAAAAGCGTTTGCTAACTGCCAGTTTCACGACTTTGAACCTGTACGAGCGAGTGCACGATTTTATTTATTTTATTTTTTAAATATACTTATGCGAATGCTATAAAATGTTCGAAACTATAAAATGGGCCGTCAATCTTGTTTGTAGAATTTATGATTGGATTAAGTAGATCTATAGATTCTTGGAACTAAATACCTACCGAAAACTTTACTCTAATAATGGCTGTAAAAGCTACACCAGTTGAAAACTAAGCCTTTGCAACGACATATTTTGATTAACAAAAGTTATTTTCATTTTTAGCATGAAAATGAGGACTAGGAACAAGTAGTGTCCCAAAACTGTGTTCAAATTTTGGTCAACTCAGCACAACTATATAATGGTCACCATCATAATAACTAGTCCTGGTGATTGTATGAGTTATTTTTGCGGATTTTTTCAAAGATAATTTTTTTTGTTTCAAACAATTTTGCCATCCACTGTATTTGAATGCGCCCGTGCTCATAAGGTTGAAATAATTTTGGCCATAATAAAAATATGTATAAAAATCACTGCATTATTTGTGCGAAAATGTTTAAATTTTTAACGTGTTTTACGGGTACTTACGTGTTGTTAACAAAAGAATTTCACTAGATTTTATTACTGTGGTGCCCATTTAAAATATTGCTAAAATATTTTGCAGAAGAATTCAAAAGAAGTTTTTTTTTCTATTTGTGAAAAAATTGTTATTGATATTGGCAAATTATTTGATGTATTGATTTCCATGGATGCACTGCCGGCCAAAATTTATTCAGTTTGCTGAAAAGTCTAAAGTTTCTGTAAAATTTTAAAGCCTTTGCATCTTCTTGAAAAAAAATCTCTGTGCACCAGGCCCACGATGCCACTTGACATTAGTTTAGTGATATGTAAAATAATAACAAATTGTTTTTGTTTTTGATTGTTTTTCTGCAAGTATTGGTGGCGGTAGCGAAATCTTACTAAATTCTTGCCTCTCAAAATATTACAGATATTACAAATAACCAAAAACTTGATAAGCATTGAATAATTTTTTTCAAAGGGCCAATTGGGGCCAAAAGGCTCTGCCCACAATTCTCGAGTCCTTAAAAAGCAGTTCGATAAAAAAAACTATTACGCATTTTATGACATATGTTTAGTTTTTACAAGACTTTGTGGTCATTATTCTGCTACGACAGCATTAAATATTTTTGTAAAATTAATTAAAAATTAGGAAATTTTATTTGGTAAATAATTCAAATTTTTAGTATTTATACTTTTAAAGAAAAATCACAAAACACAATTAATAGAATAAGAAACTAGCTGCAGAGATATTTTAGATTTGATTAAAGCAAATATTGCAATATTTTTTTTATTAAATATTTTGTTTCAAAAACGAACAAGTTGAGCACAATTTTCCATCTCTAAGATTTCAGAATATTTATACTCAGCCGATATTTCGTTGGTGTCCACCCATTCGTCAGTAGAATTGAAAGCATGTTAAACAATCTTACTTCATATTCTTTTATTTGAAAATAGTTAGTGAGAGTTGCAAAAATGTAAAAAAAAATTCAACCTTTCGTTGGACATGCGACGGCATGTAGACATGCTGAAAGCTTAAAGACGAAAAATGGCTCTAAATTGTTTGGTTTTTGAAAACTTTCTTTGGCTTTAAGCTAAATAAGAAAATATTATTTTGTTTTAGCTTATGATAATTGAAAACATTATTTTAACATATATTGACGATTAAAAAAGCGATTAAATTAAATTTTCTTCAAACAAATTTTTTTAATTAGATATAAAATATTAAGCTGCGATTATCCAAGATCCTTGAAAGACTCTATATAATGTGAAATATCATCAGAGTAGTCAAAATAATATTCCACTAACTCATGTTCTTTGGTTTTATGGCAAAACGAAATAAAGTAGTCTAATATGCTTACAATTAAAATTCATATATATATAATGCTTAAATGAAATAATTCTTTTTATCTCTCCATAAGTTTTATGTCGACATACACAAATAAGATAAACATACAGTGCAGCGGTTTTTTTTTAACTTTAATTTTTTTTAGCTAGAAGACACTTGAAATTGCAATCAAAAACAGTGTAACAACGCCCATTGACGTTGTAGTTCTCCAAAAAGAGAATATACATATGTATAATAATTCAATTACCATTTTAATAAATAAGCTGTTGCTTTTGAAAGTGAGGCAACTCCACTTTTTTTAAAAACAAATCACTACTGTTTATAGTAAAAATTTCTACCAATCTTTTACCTGCAATCAATTTTTTGAAAAAAAAAAAAAAAAATTGGAGTTGCCTCATTTTCGAACTGAAGGGTTCCAATGTACATGCTTTAAATTACCTGTATTCGTATGTGTATTCAGCCAACAATATTTTCATGCGTGTGTACTTTTTTACATCCCCTTAATTATAGTAAGCTTAGAACTCGTACACTGACAAAGTGGCATAAACAAGAGATTAATAATTTGTTGAGTTAAAACCTGCAACTTCACTGCGCAAAGTTTTTCAAAAAAAAAAAAAAAAAAAAAAAAAAAACAACTCGTAAAATAATGAATACTAATGAAGCGAGTGAAGAAAACATTAAGTACTAACAAAGGGTATAAACAAACTGCTTAATGTGAATGAGATGATACTAAGAAAAAAATATATACAAAAAACAATTTATTATGTGCAAGAGGCTTAAGTTTCCCCCTGGTGGAGTTTTTTCCCCTTCTATTCGTTTTCATTGAATTGTAATAACATTATTTAATTTTTTTTTTTTTTCATTTGAGCCACTAAATACAACAATTATTTTAATTTTGCAACTAGAAAATTTTAATATTTTACAAAATGGATTTTATTTTATTTATTTTTAAATGTTTTGAACACACAAAGGCTTAAATAGACACCACACACACGAACCCAAATACACACATACGCACACATTCCCATACACTCGTTTCCATACTGATAAATTTGTTTGTATATTTTTCTATATTGTTATGAAAACTAATGAATAATGTAATCATTTGTGAAAATTTTCTAAATTTAAAATTTTAATTAAAATGATTTGCAACTCATTTAACCACAAAACGTTTTCAAACCCCTTCACATCTATCTACAACTACATCTATACAAATTTGCACACACACACACTCACACAATAATACACAAATCCTCTATAAATGTGTTTAGTGTACAATACCAATGCGATTTAGTTTTGTAAACTGTTTAGCTAAAAACGTTTCAATAAAAAATTGATAATAAAAACGAAATCCGTTTTGGCTCAATCCTTCTGTTCGATTTGACCATTATCAGAGCATCAATAATATTAAAAATCATTTTATTTTATTAAAATGTTGGTATTAAAATTGGTTTCATACGAAAGTATTAAAGTGTGCGTAGCCGCACATGCTCAGGCACACATTTAGAAAATGCGTTGGGGCTTGTAGCTTAAAAGTATACGGAAAACACTCATAATAATTGTATGTTACAAAAGTCATATATAAAACCTGGCTTAGAACAAATATTGGAAGATTTTCTTTGCTTTGATTAATACAATGACGGGTAAAATGTACATAAATATTTAACGACAATTATAAAAATACCGGGAACGGAGCATGGGATGCATATAAAAACGCTGTGAAGAAAGATCTTAGCGCATAGGCATCATGTTTGAGCTTCGTGGCACATAATAAATTTTTTAACGTGAAACTTTTAGAGCACTATCTTGGAGTGCAGGTCAAATAAGAAATGATACACAAAACGCTACAAAGCCGAACCTTAAGATTTGTATTTGGGAATTACTCAATTGGGTTTTTAGTTACTTTTTATTTCCTCAGAATTGGGAAAGATTTTTTTTTTGATCAAATTGTGGTGATGAATATTTTTTCGAAGAAGACAAGAAAAGTGAAATTGGAGACTTATTGCCTGGGTAATATATCTGAATTGTTTTACTTTCAACACGGTAATCATCTGCAGCCAAATAAATTGCTTTGCAACCAGGCCATAGCTAATTATATACTACCTGAGCTCTCCATTACTGACAGTCTATAGTTAATGTATTGATCAACTTGCAATTTTATCACTGTATTTTCCTGTTGATTAGAATATATTTTATATTCCCTCATCAACATCGAACTGATTTTCAATCATCCAATTGCTTTCAAACTTTTCGCGCAGTTTGCTGTCGTGGTGGACGGAAACATCCTTGGTATGTTGCCCTGCCAATATGTCATCAACTCGACTTTTCTTGGCTCCTTTGGAGAGTTTGATTACCACACAAAATGTTTCCTTTTCCGATTAAGTGAAATCGAACAAAAAGCTAAACAAAGTAAGTCCCAAAAATTATGCTAGTTTTACAAAACGAAAGAAAACATCAAAGCAATTTGATTAAAATATTAAAAATTGTTGCAATCGAGTGAAACTATTTCTTCTCGTTTGATATAAGAGAGACCCATTTGAATTTTTTTTACGCTTTTATATAATCTATTATGGTAGAGCTATGCTTTTGCCACAGAGATAATACAATATTTACTTGAAATCAAAAAAAAATAACCCCTGAAAAGAATAAAGTCTACTAAATCCAACCATTATAAAAATTAACGATGAGTATTAGTTCTATAGCAAGCGGCTCACATACACACACACAAACACACACACATGCATGTACAAATATGCCAAAAGCACATGCCCTCAAACATGTTCAAACAACCCAGTGTTGAGCTTTCGTAGGCCTTACAAAGTAAAGGCCTACAGATACTGTCTTTCTTAGCATCTGCAAAAATTTACTCAAGAAAATCTTGTGTCACCCATATCTGGCCTTCCAAGAGGATCCTCCTACTCCTACTCCTCTTTTTTTTAAACTGGGACACAATAACCACGATAATATCTATACCGAATGTATACTTTGACGGACTTATTTTGAAAAATATATCATATTTATGAAGACCTCATTTGGCAAATATCTATACATAATTTGTCAAATAAATGTTTAACAAACATGGAATATGTGTTTCAGATAAGCCAATAAAAAAATACTCATTAACCTATTACGATTACACATCGCAAAAGTTAACAAACACCAATGCATGTTTCTGTTGCATTAAGTTTGCAATTAACTTTCAAGCGCCTTCCACAATGTTTCGTGTTTGTTGAATGTTTGTTTGAGAAATATTGTGCGCTTAATAAATACAGAATATTTTTTATACATAAGTATTAAGTCGTAATAATAAACTTGTAATAGGTTTTTTTGTGGTTTTGTGTTTTTAGTCTCTATTTTTCCCTCTATATAGTCGAAGCCCTGAGATGTTTATGTACGGGTCAACCAACGAGTACTGGTACGAGATAAAAAATTGCATGCTTTGAAGGCTTTCTTATACCATTCTTATCTTTCTTTCTCGTTACCTGTACCAGTGTTTCTGCCCACAAATATCCTCAAACTTCCCTCTACGAGAAGTACACCTTTAAGCGATGGCTTCTACAATACCAGAGTAAAATGCATATTAGTTGGTTTTTGTAAAGTCACCATACAATTTCGGCGAAAGCCTTGCACACTCCTCTTTCCAGCAGACCTTTCTAGCAGGCCAGGGAGTATGGTCTTGCCAGTTTTGGATATTGTGCATAAAATATATGCAAGTATTGAATAGAATATGAAGTCCTTGTGTCTGCCAAATCAGGCCTTTCAGAGAGTCTGTGCACTCCTTTTTACCGCAATGTATTCAATCATACACATATAAACACATACATACATGTGTTTGTTTGGACTGGTTTGTATGCTTGAGTCCATGTGTTCATGGTACGTTGGTGCGTTTGCGTTTATTTGAAAGGGGTGTAGATGAATTTAAATTTTATGTTGAATATTGATTTGAATCAATTAATTCTTGCGGTTTGAGTTGCAAAATAACTCCCTTGAATCTAATTAATTTTAATGCACGAATACACATAAAAACATATTTTTATAAAATAAATTCATTCAAACACAAACACACTCGCACGCATACACAATGATTTCAGTGCGCTTTAACGCACATATTAGGCTTCTAATATTTAAGGGTAAAAGTATTTTAAAAATACATTTTAGAAACACACATCAGCACATTGAGACACATACACACAAGCGCATGCAAATAAGTGGCATACATGCTTGATTTTTAGTTGTCCCTGACCACCACACATTTAATTTCATTCATTGTCACCTCTCTATACCAGCCAACAAAAATTTGTTAGAAAAATAAAATAGATTTTATAAATAGATTTTAGCTTTTTTTTTTTGCAAAATATAATGTTGGAAAACATCACTTTACAAATCTAAAATGTTGCAAAAGTTGTTTCCTGTTCCTGCCTTAAAAATCAAAAAAAAAAAAAAAAAATAAAACTTCAACACATGCATGATTTTATTGTATTTTATGTGATTTTTTTTTTGCAGCCTGCTTCTGGGGATATTGTTGTATGTTAATGCGTAGCCATGCATCCACTCATTCATTTTATCATTTAGTCTGTTCATTCATTATGCAATTTGGCTGCCAATTGATTTCATCGTTCACGTCTGCATATTCATACAAGTAATATTTTTTTTTTTTCTAAATAAAATGACAAAGCATCAGAGTTTTTATGCACTGAAATCTATAGAAAGTGGATTTATGTTACACTCGGCCACATTTTAATATTCAAAACAGGATATTTAAATGAATTTATAGAAAAGAAATTAAATATGACGTCTTCAGAGAACCGCTTGAACATAAGTTTTAGAACTCGTGGCCAACTGAGTCAAATTATTTATATAATTTTTGGCTGTATTTTCCGAATTTCTTCAAAAGTGGCCCTAAATTAGTTCAAAGCTTAAAGCCCATCTTAAAGAAATCAATTTTACACTGACTAAGATTTTTAAAATTATTGTTGTCAGAATGAAATCGAAAGATATTTTCTTTTTGTGATTTCAAAAAAAAAATTAAAAACACACAGATAAATACTCAAATCGCCGAAGCGCTAACACGAAATTCACAGGATATTTTCAAAACTCAATTTTGAGAAAGTTGAATCGAACTCAAGCTTGATAAATTTGCACTGTGGTAGTTAAAATAAAACCGAAAGACGGGGCACCCAGTAGGTAAACCTAATACGGGTGCAGTGAATTCAGTGGTGCCAACCGTTTTTTTTTAAGTAGCTCTTGTTTTTGAGATATACCGTTATTTTAAAAGTAGAGGAGGTAGGACAACATTTATATATCCCCTTAACTCAAAAATGGTTTAAAATATTGAAAAAAGTACATCCGAAAGTGTATTTCTATAAAAGTAGTCAGCTAATGACCTGATCCAAATGGGTGCTGATGAGAGATGTAGCGGCTTCAAAACAGGTTGTTGCTTCCCAGATAAGGTAATAATTTATCTTTATATTATTTATTATTCACAATTGCTTATTATTATATTATCGGGTCTTGAGTCGATTTTAGTTCCTCCGGATTTGGAAAAATTTTTGCATGCCGTGACTTTTTCATGTCTACCACGACGGTCATCAACACCCAAATTGCTTTGAACCCAGATCACTACGAAAGCGAAGTAATTTGGTTGCTAATAAGCGTCGTGGTGGTCTTGAAATAGCCACCGTATATACCCTATATCACAAATCTATGTGATAGAAAAATTGTATCACACGGATCTCTGTCTTGTATGATACAATTTCTGAGGTACAACTGAAGTAGAATGAATTAAAGCCCGATACTTCACTTAGAACTTGTAAATCATATAGTTCTACTACAAAGCTAAATAAATAATATATTATTCGTTATTAATTTTTGTTGTTTATTATTCGTGTCAATTATATGCAGTAATCATTTGCATGAAAGCTTGACTAAGGGTACACTAGTAGTGCTAATTCGTATAGCTCTTGAGTGATATGGTTTCTTTTTTAATTCCTATTCAAGTCTGTGGTATTAAAAATTCGCTTAAACCAAGAAAAATATTTTCGGGAAAAATATCTTTGTTATTCGGTTTCTATTTATAAATTTGATGGATTGAAAAAAAAATGTTTTTGTTTATATATTATTTCAGCTAAAGTTATCTTTTTAATTCTCTTGATTTCCTTCGCACAACATTTTTCAGGGCAATATTATTTATTGTATCAATATTGAGCTCATTTATTAAAGCAAATAAAGTTAAATATTGTATCAATAATTAACTAAGCTTATGACAAAATTCTAGAGCAGACTGCGCCATCTTTACACAAAATATTTTAACAGTTTAAAAAAATAAGAGCTATAAAATTCTATTGCAAGAGAACCTTAAACGAAAATATGTATTCGTAAGAAGATACAAATCCAAGAGAAAGCTTAATTTCACTTAAGAAAATTTTCTTATAACTCAAACAAAAATAGAAGAAAAAAATTGTATACAATCAAGTCAAGAAGTTACTACTGCCAGTTTGCCCCTCTACTCAAGAGCAGAAAAAAAAGCAGGGATTTTTTTTCGTTACAATGAACAACCTTCTCAGGGGTGTCTTTTGCTTACTTTTCTTGCCACTTATGCCATTAAGGGATGAGGAACTTTTTCCAGCAAGAGTAAAAGCAAAAGAAAAAATTCCAAGGAAAGGTTGGGGGACGTTTGACTTTGAGTTGTTTTTTCTTGAGCTTGTAAGAAAGTTTCTAAAGTTGCTAGGGCAAATTAATAAAACATTCGCTTAGAAAGAAAAAAGTCTTAAATAAGCAGACAGCATTCAAACGAATTGCAAGAGATGGCGTTGAAATTTGTAACGAAAGCTTTTGGTGGCCACATCACTTCGTACTTTTTTATGAAGAAAGAAAAAAAAATTATTAATTGACAGATATTAAACTAAAATTTCTAAAAAAAAAACAAATAAACGTTATGCCTTGAGTGGTACTCCATTTTTATTGAATATTACAGTTATACCGTTTGCATGTGTATGTGTGTGTATGTACTTCACTTTCGCTCTTTGTCTCTCGTCTTCTCTTTCTTATGAAAACTGTTCATCAACCAATTATATTTTGCGGTTAACCACAAAATTTATTTTAAAGATTTCATTCTGTCTGTATATGAGTTCTCATGTGTGAGGAAAAGTATTGGCTGCACTAGTGCCATCTCTTTCTTTGCCATTGCTTAGTTTTCCTGTGGAAAACTTTATTCATATCCGAATAAGTTTAATTGTAAATATGTGTAACTATGCCAGTATGTACTTGAAGAAAATTTATGCATGAATGCAAACTCGCATGTACAATTTAAAGGATGTCTTGTCAGATATGAGTGAAATTTAATTTTTGTTTTAGAATCCAGTCGGATTTGTTTCCTTCAATTCTCGTATTAGTCGTATTTGCAACCCTTGTTTATTTGCTTCTGTGGTATTTTCCCCCAGTCATAAAGTAAGTTTGGCTGAGTGTGTGGCATCTATCGAATATTATTTCGAAAAAAATACGGAAGGTGGGTTTTCTTCAAAAGGGTTATTTTTATATCTTGTGCAACGTTTTTTTTTTTTTTTTGGAATATTTGCCTATACTCGTAAACTAAAAACTGACTTATGGTCAACCACAAAAAAAAAATAGAAAAAGAAATTATCCACCTTTTCTTAGAAATGTTATTGCATATTTTTTAAGAATGAAAAACTTTTTTTGCAGAAGTTTTTCTTGTCTAAAAGAAATAAATATTTACCATGTTAATTGGTCCCTACTGATAAATAAAAATTAAGTTTACTATCGTTTTTGTATGCATTGTTAATGAGTCTAACATGGCCGTAATAAGTAAGACCAGGTGCTTCAGAAAGTTTAAAAGTAATGTATTACAAATTAGTCTATTGTCACAGGGAAAGATTTCGTTCACCAAAATATTCTTATCTTCAATTTCTACATCAGAAGCTAGCGGCTGGTCCAGAAATTTTGTGTCAGAAAGAGAGATGTTTTTTAATGATTTCGGTACGAATTTCTAAGACAGCTCTCTTGCTTGTACTGTGGAAATTACGTAATATTGATATATTTTCCAAAGAAACTTTTTACTATTGACAAATGATCAGTATAAAAAATTTCCCATTCACAAATCTTCTCTAGAAAAGCAACTGTCGACAGGGCAGCAATTGTATTGTTGAATTTTTCGCAGAAAAGTTTGGTAATCATTTGGTTTTTCGAAAAAATATAATATCGATACATTTTTCTATAGTTATTTTTATTAATAAACTTACTCTTTAAAACTCACATTGTTGATGAAGTTTCCATAAAAGTTGCTTGCTTTCAAAAAAAAAATTTTAAATAAATATTCTTTTTTAAAAAAGTTTTCGCTATCAAGAGACTTTTTAAAAACATATATTTTTGTAAATAAATTCTGTGCCAGTAACTGTTGATAGAGATAATTACTGTTATTGATTAACTTACTGCCGAAGATATTTTCTAGTAATAAATTTTCTACAAAAACTGTTTGTTATCGATAATGCTTTTGTGGAAAACTTTTGATTACTGTCTAAATTCTTCAAAACAAGTTGAGCAACTCATCACCAGAATCAAACATGAACTAAAGACGATCAGAGAAAAAGTATTTTTCAAGGCTTTTGACGTTGCACGTTTAGTTTTTTGTGCACTCTATGGCCATTTTTGATGCCATTGATGTTTTAAGATTCTAAAGACGCACAACTTTGTTTTAACGCAGTTTTTGCTCTGACATTAAATTGCAGCAGTGACTTTTCCATGCCCTGTCTTCTACCCAAAAAGGTGCAAATATTTGCAACCGTAAAGAAAACCGCTTTGGCTTCATAAAACCTTGTTCAAAAAAAGTTGTATCTATATTTTTTTATTCAAAAATTATTTATACAATGTCGTCAAAACATCACCTGTGGGAATACTTTTCCGTATGATTCTCTTGTTGTATTCGAATTGTGTATAAATTTTGATGTTTTTAAGTTCTCTGTTGCTAATTTTTTTATAAATGAAAATAAGTACTTAGTAATCCAAACGGCTTTCATTACCACCCAATATAAACACCCAAAATAAATGGGTGGTAAAACCAGGGATGGGAAATTCAGTACTTCAAAAAATTATTTGAAACAAAAATATGCTGATTGAAAGTTCTAGAAAAAGCGGCATTTAATAAAAGTAATAATCAGACATTTGTAGTGGCATAAGAGCAATTGCAAAAAAATATGTATAAAAAATATTTTTTCAACTGCCTTTAACCATTCTTAACCCTAAATATGATTGGCTTAACGTTTTATTTGTAAGAAGACCGGGGCATTCTAATATCTTATATGAAATATTATGCAAAACTGTTAGCTATCGACTATACAAATGTTTTGTTGTTGATATTTTTTACAAAAAATTGGTTATAAATTTTCTCTCAATGAGTAGACGAATTTTCGGTTGAAATTTTGTATGGAATTAAAAAGTATATAAGATTCTTCCTCATATAATTATCGGGATGTTTGAATAAGAAAACTATTTCTTTATGAAATAACCAGTTAATATGTATATTTCAAGTATCTAAAATACGCTGAAGAAAGTTTTCTCTGCATACAAATAAATACAAAGAAAAAATTAAATTTAATGTTATCCTGAATACTTATTTCATGTTTATCTTTATTAATAACACTTCGGGGAGAATTTGTTATCGTTATTTATTTATTTTTTTCTATAAACATGCCACCTAACTGAAAATGCTTGCAACATATCAAATGCATGTTGTAATTAATAAAGTGGAGGAGTAAAAAAGAGACCAGTAACAATACAACAAGTAAATGCTGCGTGCCAGGATGTTTTATCGACAAAAAGAAAACAAAAATGTATTGTATGTGTGCAAGTTAAAAAGTATGGCCTCTCAAGTCAGTAACCACGAAAGATATTTTTATGTTTTTAAGGAGTCAGCAAGAGGTTCTAGAGCATAAAAAATAGCAATTCTTGTGAAGCACACGATGTACAAGTGGAATATAAATGCAGAGAAATTTTCAAATTAATAACATTAACCCTTTAAGAGATGAGGGCAGCAGCAAAGGATTTGCTCCTTGCTTACTAAAATTCAGTATGGGAAAGGTAATTCATTTGAAGTGTAATGAGCGATATAGACAATTTGTGCAAAAAAAATCTGCAAAATGCTAGGATTTCAAGTCATTATCTTTTACACATAAGAGACATTAGTCCAAGTCGTTTCTTTTAATTAAGTAAACAAAAAGTTGTAAATATCCAATTAAATATCATAGTAACACACAAAGAAGCTAGCAAGACTCTTTTCACAAATATTGCCGTAACAGTTTTATTTGATTGAAAATTTAATTTTAACTATAAACTAATGTAGTTTTAAGCATTAGGTTTAACTTTAAGTCAAAGTTTGTAAATTAAAATTGTTTATTATTGTATCGTTATTTTAGTCCGATGGTTGGTTTGGCGGTGGACGTGAATTAGCCATGCTATGTTCCCCAGCCAATGCAAGTTAAACTTTACCTTTTCTTTCTTGTTTAAAAATGTTCATCATTGATTGCACTTTTGCTACAAAAAGTAAAGTCTCAACAAAATCATTAACTATTGTAGTTTTAAACATTATTTAACCTTATGGTCTTCGCACTTTATGATTTATAAGGGTTAATTTTATAAATTTTATTTTACTTATTTTAACGTAGTTATTATTTTTGGAATTCCTATTGAAAATTCTTTTTCCGTTCATGGGCACAAAATAGTTTACAGATGCTTCACAGATCATTTGCCGCTTCTCAAAGGTTTAAAGTGTGTAGGTTATAAAATCTCGTGGTGTGTGCATGCAACAGCTATAGATTAAAGTAATTTATAGAGAGTTTATAATTAAAAATTATCCTAGACTGGCAACTGAAAACCAACCAAGACTAAACTTTAATGTTAAAAATGTTAAAAATAACAACTGAAAAAAAACAAGCACACTGGCAGCATCTACAACATGAAGCAAGATTAAATATTTTTATTACTTTATCAAGCTGCTTGGCAAGATGGGATGTGTATAAGTTTGTTGGAAAATATTTGTGTTATATTTTGCAAAAATCATTATAAAACTCAATAAATTCAAAGTTATTTTGGTAATATTAAAATTAAATACATTTTTTTTTTACTTCTTCTCAATTTTAATGTTTGCTGTGGAGCAAGAATATGTGCTTGATTGCAATGAACTGGTTCTTAGGGGTGTTCACGCAAAAGTGATGATTACTTAATAGAAGCAGAACATGTCTTCAATGTTAGAGAGCTTCTACATATGTAAGTAAAGTTTACTTTACAAATTCTTCTATATTATTGTTACTATTATTATTATTATTATTATTATTATTTTTTTTTATATTAAGTAAATAAGGCAAAGAAAACATCAAAGACATTTAGCCGGATGAACAAATAGCTGTTTCGAAGTTGCCGCATTTTTTTTCAGCACCCGTTTTTGAACTCAAGAGCTCATGCCATGTCATGACTATTGCTTTAGAAACATCAGTACCCAAGAATGGGTGCTGACGAGAAGTGCGGCGGTTCCGAAACAGCTAGTTGTCCACCTTGCTAAATGTCTTTGATGTTTTTTGTTCCTTATTTAATTAATATCAAACACAATAATAATATAAAATGCTCTAAGGCAATATTCATTTTTGAAATTGTTAATTATTTTAATTGGGTTAAGTTCGATATTAGTTCCCAGAATTCAGAAAGATTTTTTCTTTGTGATACAATTGTTGATCTTATATTTAAAAAAGACAAGAAAAGTAGAGCTGCGGACCATCTGTATCAGACAGAAATTTCAATTTATAGCAATACTTCTCCCCTCTCTGTATTAAAACAACCATACAGTCGATTTGGATTATTTGACAATGAGAAATTGTAAAAGACCTGTCTTCTTTATGCAAAATTTTGTTTTAAAAGAAGTCCAGATAAGGGAAACCACTTTTCAGTTAAACAAACTCCTCACATTTTGACTTTATCTAACAAAAACCCAAACCAAAAAACAGAAAGTAAATTTCTATCACAGTGTCAACTACCAAACAGAAAATAATTTCCATATGTTCGTATTTCTTTGAAAATAAAAAGTGAGTTCCTTACAATACCTGAGATATTATGTCACTGCTAAATTGACATTTTTTTCTTATCAAACCAGGCGTTTTCTACTGAAACCAACGTTCGTTAAAACGGATTTTCTTTTAAGCAAACGAAAGATCTAAGATCATAGTTGGGAACTGCGGTGATGTTCCAATAAGCCAATAGAATTTGTTACCCTACTGCCATCGATGAGCTGCTTCGCTCTCTCCCGCACACGAGCGAGTAACCCTAAAATAGAATTAGAGGCACCGGCCCAAAAGTGGGAGGTGTATTCCATTTTCGACGGATGTAGGTTTAATAGATATTGAGGAGATCGCAGGGAGTAAAGTACGTCTTACACCCCCTCAAAAAACCCAAGGAGTTAAAAGCTTAATTTGTGACATAAAAAATGTGTTCAGTCTAACGGACCTTAAACTGAATTTTCTTAAAAAAAAAACAGCTTACGATTTTTTAATATCTCTACCATCCATGAGTACAGATGAGGCCATGTGGCTGTGCATTAATAACCAGTATTGGGCCAAACGCAGATTAAAATGTAGGGCACATTTTTACAACCCAAGTAGGAGAACATTTGTAGAGCAACATGCATGTTTTGCCTTTCGACATAAATCTGCAACAGACTAGGCCATGAGATCTCACTAAAGTTATGTATTAAATTCAGAGAGATATTCCAGGAGATCGCCAATAAATCAGCTCCTATGATATATACATTGACATTCACTAAGTTAATTGTACGGCTGCAGATACCTCACAAGATGGCAGCCAACCATACTTTCCATCACTCTAGAGAGAGAGAGAGTGCAAAACAAATTGCGACTGGGTGGTAATTCTCTGGTTTACATGTCTCATCTTTTTTCCATTAAGCGAGATTTTCTTTCAAAAGTGTTCTCTAATCCGAGTACGAATGTATTTAATGTTTTCCCTTCAAATCGTGTGCAAAGCCTCCTCCTGTAAATACTTAAAGCGTACTGTATTTATTAATACTTTGTTCGAGTGAATACCCCTATTGAGTTGTTAAAAGCGAATCAAATATTTTGACTGTCTTGTAGAAATTTATTAAAATTTTATGTTATTTTTAGGAAGTATTGATTTTTTTGTTCTTTTTCTATGATCTCTGGTTTATGGATACATTACACTAAAATGTTTTTATTTTTATTTTTTGTAATTTTAATAAACATTCATGGCATATTTGTTTGTGTAGTGCTGGCATCTTCTATTCAGGACTGAAGGCTCTCACGTTGAGCATGAAGACCAGAAATTTAAAAGCTGTATTGTGAAGTCAAGGAAATCTACACACATACATAAATCTAAATTGATTAAAAACCATTTAATATGATTTCATTTTGTTAGCGTTCTCGCCAATACATTTTAATTTTTTGTTTTTTTTTTCATCTAACAATTTGTTTTGGGTTTTGCAACTTGAAAACTTTCAAATGAAATTAATTAATTAAACTGCTTAACAAACGCTACACAACTGCTGTTGGTGTTGCTGTTCCTGCTGCTGCTGCTGCTGCAACTGTTCTTTTCAATAGAAATACTAATTTATTTACAAAACAAAACTTTATCCCTTTCCCCGGCTTCATAACTGCTGCTTTTCTTCTTTCTTTCTTTCTTTCTGCTTTCGTCCTTTACTTTATTTCACGTTTGTGAAATGAATGCTTTTGTAAAGTGCAAAGCAAAAAATCATTATTTATTTCATGCTCTTTTTTTAACTAATTTCCTTTTTCTTTATCATTTTACCCTGTTTGTCTACTTAAACCTTAAGTAAATGCCAAAAATTTCAAACACTAATGAATTATCCTTGATTAGGATAATGTATGATGTGGTTGTTATAAAATGCTTCCGTTTTTAAAACTTAAAAAGTTTTCTGGTTTTTTTTTCCGTTTTTATTTGTTGTTCGGTCTCATTTTTCTGCTGCCTGCCATTTGCCTTTCTAAAGTGACCAAGATGAGGGTGATAGTGATGATGGCAAATGATGAAGATGATGACGACAACGTTGTTGCTGAAATGTTAAAATAGGGAAAATTAAAAAGGGGCAAACATTTGTATTATTATGAAACACTTTGTGTTTTGCTTAACAAAAAAGCAAGAAGTGTTTCAAGCCGCCATTTAAAGACTGCTGCTGCTGCCTGGCTGCCTCATTCATAACAGCAATTTATGAAAAGAGCCAAATTAATCAGACTAATAACGAAAACATGCCATAAAGTTGGTTGTGGCATAAAATGCTAAATAAACTTTTTGGAAAAAGTTCCACTTGCTAATGAAAAGATTCACAGCAGCCTGAAATATGTATGTAAGAAAATAACGATAAGAACGTTGAAAACGAATGTCTTAAACATTGTAAATTTCAGTTGAGTATTAAGTGGCTGGAGGGCACGAAGGAGAGAAGATATATTTTTAAATTGTTTTTGGTGGTATTCAGAACTAAAAATGTTAACTATAGATTTGTATTAAAAAAAAAATTAATAGCAAATTATAAAATTAAATAAACACAGCCGAGTACAAGACTGTGTCGCACAGCAACAAGGCGAATCAATAAAAATCAGTGGAAAGTGTTTGTAGAGCTATTTTTTCGTTAGTTGATACATTTGTTGCACTTGTCCATATTCTGTGACAATTTCAAAACTCTATTTCTTACACCTCACAAGTTGCAACTAATTTTTACACCAAAGGATGCCCCCTTGTGTTGGGCTCCATTTAAACTTTAGCTCTTTGATGTTTTTGGTATTTTGCTGTTGTAAAGGAATGGCATACAGATATAGTGTGGAAGTTTCAAGTCACTATTACTTATGGCTCGAAAGATACTGCTAGTTTTCAGTTTCTTGTATGGGGGCACTCTGGTTTTTAATTTTTTTTTTTTTTTTTTTTTTTGTGCAGTACTTGCAGCGTACCACTCTTGCTGTGTGTGGTACTTGAGCTATTGCAGAGCTTATATATCTACTTATCCTGTGTATATTTCAGCTCTTTATCTTCCACAGTTCGAAAGTTACATCTAATTTTCATTGATTCTTGTATGAGGGCTCTCTTTGGTTTTTGAATTTTTAGGTTAGGTTGAGTTGATTGGAGGGGTTGGTTTGCCCATGTCTTGGGACGTACACCTGAGCCAGTGTGCCATTGTTGTGCGCTTCGTGGATTTAACCATGAACTCTTATATTTTTATCATTTGTTGTTGCAGCTGAAATCTTACAGGATACGAAGATATCCTGTGGAAATTTCAGTTCTCTAACCGAACTTAGCTTTGTACCAGGTGACCGTACAAAGGCAGCTGACTACTGCGTTGAAATGTCAAAGTTTTGCTTACAAACTGCATAAATACACAACATAAACACACAAAAGCAAACAAGTGGGAGACAGAATAGGGAATAATTCTACCAAGAAAATACATGAAGTGCTAGTTGGTGTTGTATGCGTACTGTATAGTACTGTCTCCACTTGGTATAAAGCCACACTGCTCTAGCTCTTACTGTTTCGTAGGATGGGTGCTGAAGCGGGCGAAATCTCTGGAATAGGGTTCTATTTTCACTTTAGCAGTATGGAGTCCTGAAGAGGCTATTAGCAAAAGGACCTTCGTTGCCAGATTATTTTCTAGAAGTGTTTCAAATAAATTCAACTAATTTCTAGTATAAATCCGAACTTTAAAAGTCTTTAGTTTTACATTTCTTATCTTCTTTTAGAAATAATAATGAAGCAATCATAAAACGATTTCACAAAACCCGACTAAAATGGTTGAGAAAGAGTTCTAGTAGAATAGAATATTCTAATAGAATGGATACTACGAAAGGTATCAAAGGTTGGAATTATTCCAACACACATGGAGCTCAAAATAGAGCATTTAATTGCTTTTCTGCAGTATAAGTATGCGAATGAATGTGTGTGTGTGCTAACAGATCACTTCCAACTACTGGCACATCTAAACCGCGTAAGAGTCGTGAGAGTTATAGCCAGTTTATAGTCTATTGTTGCATTGATTTTCTTTTTCGGGACACGACTTTTAGTGAAAAAAGTGGCTGTCAGTTTATTTCGGCTTAGAGAACAGGATTATGCTCACCAAAAGCGTCAAAGTCGCACGTGTCAAACCAAAACATACACATATGTTTGTACGTGCACATACATATGTGCATATACATAAATAATAATAAACATAAATATTAATTTAAAAAAATCTTCAGTTGTTTCTTTTAAGCAGGTAGTGCATATTTTTAAATTTTAAATTGGTTTAGGATTTTTTTTTTTTGGTTTTTTTTTCGTTTATGTCAGAATAGCCCTCCTACCAAACCCACCTTATAATTTTTCAACACCTTTGACAATTTTTTGTTTTACAACTGCCACTTACCTTTAATTAGAAAAAGAAAATTTCTAAATGACAGAATGTTCATTGCTTTAACAATTTGGAATTGAAACAAAAAACACTATTCCTTAATTCTATTAGTAACAAATTTACACAACATTAGCTGTCATTTGTTTCAAATTATTCACAAAAAGAAAAAAGAATATATAAAAATAAAAAATGCTTTACCCTTTTAAATAAATTACTTGCGACACATAAAATTTTATATTCTTAAATTTCTGTGCAGCCACCAACCAACCAACCCCTGCACTGAAATCAGAAACAAAAGCTAAAAATGGATTATTTGCATTTATAAACCTTTAAATCGATTACAAGACTTAAATCGTTAAGATCTTGAGGATTTTTATTTCATTTGCTACCGTCGCATTACTTTTCTACTTTTAATAACCCACATTGAACAGTTTTATTATGGTATTTTTTGTAACCTCTGGCCAAAAAGAAGTTAAAAAAAAGGGAAAACAAACACAAAAAATTTTGGGATAAAAAATGCAGGGGAAAACAAAGAGTTAAAATAATGAAACACGAAAAAGAAATAAAATATAACAGCGGATTTCCTTTTTCGTTTCAGTTAAACCGCCATAAGAATTCATTACAGATTTATAAAACGACAAGCCTTTTCAACTGTAAATCAATATTTTTTTTGTTAAATTGTAGCATTCACCTTTCAAACTAAAATTCGTTTTCATTCTCTTGTCAACCGTATTGTCTTTATTGCGTCATATTTTTTGGAGGACAAAATTAAAAAAAAATTGCTTCTTTACACTGACAGCACACTTCATGTTGCATCTTTTCGCCAGCATCGTTATCGCCATCACATGAAGTTGTTCTGAACAATATACTCTTGAACATTTTCTTTGGAGGAAAGTCAAATATTATTGCCATTTATGTATATTGAACACATATGTATGTATATTGAACACATTTAAGAGTCATGAAATTTAAATAATGCAGCAAATTCTAGTTTTTCCGCGTGACAATAACACACGCAAAAATAGCAGCTGATCCGATTTCTGGGGACAATCATCTTCGGTACATGTACTTTTTCAACGACATTTTGTTTTCAATTTTAATACATTGTCTATAAAATAATTACCAATTTTTATTCATATGTTTCATAGTAAATCAGATTATTTATGCGACGACAGCTCAAGGGTCCTGCAGTTGTGAATCGAACCTTCGCAAAGAAAAAAAATATACAAAACAAGAGACAAATAAAACCTATTAGGTAAGGCAATAGAATAAAACAAATTTAAGCAAATAATAAACAAGATACATGTATTAACTGGCAGGCTAATTTTATCAGCTGTTGCAACGGTTGGCTTGATAATAGCAATGAAAATAGTGAAGCTGCCCATGAAAAATTTTACTCTTACACAACAATTAAATTGGTGTTGGTTGGTGCAACCGCCTAAATTCGATTGACAACAAATGCGATTGTCGCAGTAAATCTGTTTGCCTTGCGAAACTATATTATTAATATGAAATGTCAGGTACCAGCAGTACTTTTATTTGAACTTCAAATAGTTTTGTAATAAAAATAAACGCATGTTGCATTACTGAAAAAGATTTCAGGCACCATGCGGCAGTAAGAGAATGCAAAAAGTACGCCTTCAAAGGAAACAAAAAAAACTTACACTTGGGTATAATCGTTATACAAAACAACCAATTAGTAAACTTATTAAGACCTAAGGAATATTTCATAATAATGTTATCTGCATTAATACTGCGCTTTTTCTTTTGTTTAACCGACCAAACTATTCACAATTTACTTACAAACAATTGTAGAAAAAACCAATGAGTCAGTACTTCTAGCGCCTGTAATGTAAATAAAATATTCCTTGCAAGCATTTCTCCAGTTGTAGCAAAAACCTCCAACCTTATTGCTATACATTGAACTTTTTGTCTCCTATTGTTGGCATTTTAACCCTTCCACTTGTGTTTTTCCCATTCTTCTGTTTCGCTGCTGATGTTTGTTTTCCTGTCAATAATTTCTTTCTTATTTTTCTTTCATTTCATTAAATTTGTTGTTGTCCTTTAGCGTTTAGCCAAGTTACACACGTACAACAATACAACATTATTTACTACAGAGTAGTAAAAATTTTCTCAGCAGCACACAACCAACATCTTGGCATAAAAACTTGCAAACAAACTTTCACGAATACTTTTTTACTGTAAAACGTTTATGGAACATTATTGTATCCTTTCGTTCATAAATCAAGTCTTTGGTTTAATTAAATCTTGTGTTGGCGGTAAAAATTTTATGAAAAACGTTTTACTGCCATCGTATACAGCTGACAAAAAAACAAACATCTGTGTGAGTGTGTGTGTGTGTGTGTGTGTGTGTAGAATTAAATTCGCGCTACTGTGCGCATACATATGCATATATATTTAGAAGGGGTTTTAATAGAAAACAGCAGCATAAAAGAATGGTAACGACACATATTATATATTGTCTAAAATGTGTTATGAGAGAGAGAGAAAAAATATATCAAAAGCCCTGCAGATAAACCTGTAATAAAAGGCTTAGTAATACGAACAGTCCTATTGCTAAGTGTAACGAAGTAAAATTAAGACAACTTACAAAATATAGAACGCGCTGGCTAATACGTTGTGCTCGCTAAATTGCATGCTAGTTTACTTTTGAGCTTTTCGAGTGCGTTGATAGTTCTATGATATTGTAGTTCTATGATATTGCATTTTACATTATTGTTGTGTTTGATGGCTTAGCTGGTTGTGTAACATACATATAAGAAGTTGCGTCTACTATTGTGTGACATATCAGAGGACTTGTCCAATGTTCCAGTTATGGAAAAGTCAAAGCAAACTTTGTTGTATATTAGTAAAAACTATTTGCATTACAAAATTAAAAAAAAAAAATAATAACAATTCTATAAAAAAAATTCCAGAAAAATACACCACAACTAGTGTAAAGAATACTAGTAGCCCAACTATTATACAAAAGACAACAGCGTGATTTCTCTGACAAAATAATGTTTAGCACCGGTATTCATAAAAAATAAAGTGTTGCTCAAATACATTTTAGAACAAATTTAATATGAAAAATTTGTTCTAAAATGTATTTCAATAATGTTTTATTTTTTATGAATACCAGTGTAGATCTATAGCTCGGTATATCGAAATAGGTGCAGCGAAGATAATAAGCAACTGGTGATTTTAGCTGCAGGGCAGTTTGAGTGGAAATTACACTTCAAAATAATTTTTTGGGCGAAATATTATAAACATATTGAACTTAAAATAAAGCTCTCGATCTTCAGGACATGTACTTAAGCCAGAGATGTACGGATGTTTCTTACAAAAAGTGGAAATTCCTGTTATTTTAGATGAATGAATTAGTTGGTAGGTTCGCAGATTCAATTTTTGATAAAAGTTTCTACAGACAAGCAAAAAAAAATGCTATTTCATAATTGTTTTTTAAGTGTAGATTTTATTTAATTAAAATGTTTGATTGTGAAATTTTGAACAGATCGAACGTGTTTTTTGCGATGTGTAGCCGTAATAGGTGAGCTCGTGCTTTGGTATTTTATTGGATTATTTAAAAAAAAAATATTTCATATTTATTAAACGTCTAATTGGCAAGTTACGTCTAGATATTTGCCAAATGAGATCTTAATAAAAATAAGTCCGTCAAACTAAACATTGGTCTTATCAAGGTTATTATGTCGCCTTTTTGTTTTGTATAGTCAACGTTTTGCAATATTGAATAGGTTTCGTTAAATTTTGTTAACTGGATAGTATCGAAGGTATATGAACTGGCCTGGTAAAAATAAATGATATATTTTTATGTTATAATTTTCAATCATATGTTTACATATGTTTACAAATACTTCCCATTTTCTTTTTTCTCCCCACCAATCACTCTGTCGAATTTTTCTAGTTCCTAGTACAATGCAATGCATCTGTAAGGGTTATCCCTTGAGTGTTGGTACCAGTCTAAAAAAAAGGGTTTTAGTAAAAAATTAATTCTGTCTTAGCATGACTTAAGGTATATGTGCGTAGAATGCGAGAATTTTTTATTTGTGCTGGAAGTAATCGTACTAGAGATTAATTAAATTTTATTTTATTTTAGAAGGAATACATTTTTTTTTGCATCCAACAAATAAAATTCATTTGAACTAAAATTAACAATTAAAATAAAATTTTATATATTTATTTTCTTGAGCTTAAGGTCTTTTTTTTTGTATTAATTCAGGTCCAAAAATGAACCTTTTCAAAAAATATTTGCTGTCTTTTTCAGCTGTCTATATGCCGACGACATTTCGTTGGTGCTAATCAACTCATCAGTAGACTTGAAAAATTCTTAAAGTTTGTTTGAAACTTAACTACTTATTTCATAATTCCCATGAACAGAATGAGAATCAGAAATGTTCAAACAAACCTTTAACACAGCAAACATTTCTTTTTTCGTTTTGTAACACTTCTACTTTTCTTTGCAACATTCTATACAACGAGTCACCATTGGTTACTACGATTTGTATTTTTGAAAGTATCAAAAAGTAAAAGTTTTTGAATATTCAAATATGAACTTAATTATTTATTATTTATAGACAGCTGAGAAATACAGCAAATATTTTTTGAAAAGGTTCATTTTTGGACCTAAATTAATACATTTCAATTGGCTCTTAAAGCAAATAAATAATTAAGTTCATATTTGTCTTTTTTTTTTTTTGTTAAAAATATGTAATTATTTTTGTTGATAATTTGCTCTTCTTCGGATAGCTTCTTCAGGACAATAATAATGAAAAAAAAAGAAGCTACCCGAAGGAGAGCGAAATATCGACAAAAATAATTAAATATTTTTAACAAAAAAAAAAGACATTTAGCTCAATAAAATAAATATATATACCGGTATTTATAAAAAATAAAATGTAGTTTAAATACGTTTTAGAAAAATATTTTCATATAAAATTTGTTCTAAAATGTATTTGAACAGCATTTTAAATTTTATGAATACCGGTGATAAAATATAAAAACAGGGATCGAAAAAAACCAAATAATAAATTAAGATAAAATCTACAGTTTTGAATTGAAAGAGTAAATTATTGGAACTGTGCATGCGCTAACTATTAAAGATATACACGTGCATGATAGTACTTTCCTTGGCAACAACAGTTGTGATATAGAAAGTTATTGAATTTATGCGGCCTACGTAAACTTTTAATAGACACTTTGCGTTCGAAGACAGAGTGAATTCAAATTAAAAATTATATGTATTGAGTATGTGTCAAAAAACATATCTAAACTTATAACACCGAAGGAAAAAAGTTTATTTATATTTAAATGGTAATTAATAGAACTACAACAAGATGTTTAAGGCTGACTTTTGTCTGGTTTAAAAATTTCGATTTCCGTTGATAATGTTAGATTATTTTTCACGATTTTTTCTTTGGGAATGTGTAAAAAGAGTGTTAGTTCTATGATATTGTCGTTCTTGTTCATTAAGAATTGTTAACAAAAGAAAACCATCAGATCAAGTAAAACAATATCAAACTTAATTTCCCCTAAATAATTTTAAAGAAGATATATATTTTTTTTGCCGAAGCAATTGGAGTTTTCACAAACAAAGTTGACCTTAACTTTAAGTGCTAAATGAAAAAAAAGGAAAACATACTAAATGTATTTTCACAAATCAAATAGACACATTTTTTTAGGTTTATCAAAAACTCTTCAAAACGTGTTGAAATGTTGCAAATACTTCTGTTTACCGAAACAAATTTTACGCATGTTGGAGAATACGCTTAAGAATGCAGCAGCCTTCCTTTTTCTCTTGTGTGATTTGGATTTGGGATGTGCCCCCACCAAAATATCTTAACAATTTTTCTCTTTTCCAATACATGACTTCATGATTTATGGTTCAAGCATTTTGTTGGTCCTGCTGCCAAACAACAAAAAAGGCTTCTTTTCATTCCTTAGAAGCCGCATGCAACAGAAATTTTTCTCCCACAATGATTTCTGTGTGTTAGTGTTGATTTGTATGCCTGTGTTTTTAAAAAAAAAGTAATTTGTTGTGTGTGGGTTACAAAAGCATTTGTATGCATGTGTGTAAAGGAAAGTGTTAAACGTATGTTTATTTTGGCTTAAGAAAACGTGTTAAGATTTTTAACAAACAGCATACGCAGCAACAAACAAACAACAACAAAAAAAAACAGAAGAGAAAAATAAGCTGCAGACAGCAAAATAACAATTTCCCTCAAGTCCAATATGTGGTTTGTGTTAAGACCTTGGCATCATCTTTTTTTTTTGTCTTAGAATTTGATTTATGTTTTTTTTTTGCATTGAGTCTTAGGAAGAATTTTAGAGGTTTCTGAGCAAACACATTTATCTTGAGATCTTTTTTTTTATTTATATTTCATATGTGCTGCTGAAGTGATGTAAAATAAATCATCGAATTTTTTTTCCTGATTTCGGTACAAATTGATTAATTGTTTAATTGATTAAAATTTCCTTCTATGCCAACACTATTCAACTACTTGAGTCTTAAAATAATTATAGTAGTAGTTAAATAAGCGGAAAGTTATGAAGGCAATATTTTATATGCTCAAGATTGGTTTTCTCTCAATGAGCATATTTTTCTTAATCAAAATTTATTAATTAAGTTAAAGTTATGCTCAATGGTATGCTCTGGTTTCCCTGTATTCATTTCAATGTATACTTATATGAAGTTGAAAATAATTAATTCTAAAGCCAGTGTAACAATTTTGATCAAAGAGTCTTATAAAATGTATGTATCCCTCTCGTCGCTATAGTTGAACAGAAGAGGCAAAATTTATTATTCGGCACATTTAGACTATCTTTTCAAAGAAACGAAACGTTTCTTCTATAGGTTTTGTTTGTTTTTTTTTTTTTTTTAATTAAGAAGGCGGATATACTGATAAATGAATTGAGAATATATATTTAAATAAATGAAACAACGTATAAGAAACACAAGTCAATAATTTTTGCCAAAGTCAAGACAGCCGAAGGAAGCAGCCAACCAACCAACCAACAAAGCAACCAAATGTTATGCCAACCATTCTTCTTCATCCTCCTCTTCTCTGACAAGGGTGTGGGTCACTTCACTATTTCAGCAGACATTTCGGGGCAAACCCCAAAACGAAATTCAAATACTTCTAAATCGTTTCTAAGGATGTGGCTGAGAATGTAAGAAAGAAATAATAAATTTTTTGTAAATGAAAAACGGAAATCAATCATTAATTTTCTTGTTGTTACAGAATATCAAATACACAAAATGCCAACAAGAAATCCAAATTCTAACACACTCAGACAAAATTATATTAAACAGGCGGCAGCAAACACATTTAATCATTGTGAGGTGTCAGCAATTCGTGACCTGCTGGGTAGAGGTTAGAGCTTAGAACGAGGCTGGGCAACAAACACATTAGTGTTGACAGGAGGTCTATAATTCGGTATGTAATCAATGTTAACACTGTTTCTTAGTAGAATTTTCTTAAAATTAAATAGATTTTTTTTTTATCATTTTCGAGTTTGAAACTAAAGGTGTCATGAAATATTAATTAATGCTTAAAGCACGATTTTTCGATCAAAATCATAATGAGGGATGCGACTCATTTCCATCTCAGCGGGTACGGAAACAAGCAAAACTATCGCTTTCGGGGCACCAAAAATCCACAAGTGATGCAGGAGAAGGCTTTACACCACCTCAAAGCGACTTTATGAAGGAGTCATCGGACCAGTTTTTTTAGAGGACGCCGCTGGTCAAACGACAACGCGCTATGGAGCCATGTTAACTGATTTTTTTACCGCATTTGAACGAATTAGGTATGGAGGCCATATGGCTTCAACAAGACGGAGCAACGGCACATACTGCGCCACCCCAACCGATATTCTGAAAGCCAAATAACATCAGATGACTTTCTTTGGGTCCACCTGTTAGATACGCATGAAGAACATAATAGTTCGAAAATTGCTTCTGTTAAAAAAAAGATACATATATACACATTATTATCTTCGTTTACTATTCTTTAGTTTGACAGCTGATGGTATTCAAACAACTTTGCCACATTGATCAGATTTTCAAATAGAGTTGTATTTATTTGGAATTTGCTAGTGAATTTGTCTAAACAGTGCAGCACTGAAAGTATTTGAAAGAATATTCAAGTACATACAAACACCTATAATAAAAAAGATCTCCACCTCAAGGAAATAATTATATTATAGATAAAAAAAAGTGATCGAAGAAAACCAAAGATTAAATGATTTTCTACTTCTGAAATATTAGCTGCCAACACTCATGGTAAACAGTGTCTCTTCTCAAACATTGTTGGCTTCTTTAGTTTTTGAAATATCAGGACACAAAGTGGTTGTTTTTTTACTTAAATCGAACAAAAGAATATAATATAGATATCAACAAAAAAAAAAAAAAAAACAACAGACTAAAAAATCACAAGACAAACACTTGATAATGATTTTTGAATGCAAAATTTATTATGTTCAGCGTAATTTAATAAGCACATACACACACACATGTTAAAACAAATCTAGATTACGTAGACACCAATCTTTTATTCGTTTGGCTTTTTCTTCATTCAAGAAACACATCTTTTCTTTTTGCAACTCAAAGATTCACAAGAGCCTTCGAACCAACATGTTGTCTTTGCATTTTGTAATTTTGTAACTGACAATAAAGAAATCAAATTTTCTTCAACAAATTCATTTTGAGGTTCATTTCATAATGCCAGACACTTAAGAAGGTTTTAATCAAATTGTTATCTTTCTTCGTTCTTGTTCTTCGTTCATTTGCTGTTTTTGTTACTTTACGGCTGCTCATTTCAAGTCTTGTCAATATGGCACATCATTAATTTTGAAGAAGGTGTTTTTGAATCTGCCTGTTTAAGGATTTCAATTTCTTGGTTACTTTTCTTTTTCCTGCTCATAATATATGTGGGGTTTGTTTTTCTGTAAATATTTAAATATGGCTGAAGCACTCTTGCCAGCAGTATGAGGGTCAGTTTAATAAATGAACAGTATTTGTTTTTTATTTTCAATTTTAGCAAAATAATGAAAGTGACAGCAAGTGGCTGAACGTGTTTGTAAAATGTGTAATTTAGATAAATTTTCCTACATATTAAAAATGACTCTCGTTTTGGTCCAAGAAAAGAAGCTTCATATAAATGGGGCTGGATTTGAGTTTCCAATTAAGAAAACAGTGGGCGAGTTTTAAGTAAATAAAATAAAATTTTCTTCATTATCAAGAATGGCCTGGTTTCAAAAAAAAAAACTACTATAGAGCACCAAAGTTTCTAACTCTTCTCTAGAAACTTCTACTAGTTAGCAAAACTTCATTTGATTTAGCTTAGAAACCTCTGCTGAAGTTAAATTTTTTTATGCCTGAGATGGCTTAATTTGGAGAGCGTGCAGTTACCATTTTTTGCGAAAGCGAAAAATGCTAGGAATGCAACTGGGACGAACGACGAATTTTTCGCCGTGAATATTCGCCGTCAAAAATAAAACACATTGGTGTACATAAAATTGCACACAGTTACAGCGGCGGTCGAAATTCGTTGTACGCGGCGAACTTGAAATAGATTTATTTATATTTCTTACGCCGGCGAACCGCGAAAAAATTAGTACCATGTGGCCATGTTGGTTTTACTTTAACAGTTTTTATTTTAAGTGCTCGCCTTTAAGGTTTGCATTTAAAATAAAAACCCAACATATTAGATTATAAAACATGTTTGTAGTGTTTAATTTTTTGTTGTTTTTGTAATGCTACATTTTTTAACAACCAAGTTTTTTTTTTAATATGGTCACCCCATCAGCTGTTCAACTGAAATAAGATAAAATTAAAAACTGAGAATGAGATGTTTTTGTTCTTCGTTGTTATTGTGCTTCATACGACGAATTTACACAGCGAATTTTAACCGGCGTATTCGTCGTATTGGGCGAAATTCGTCGTTCGTCCCAGTTGTGTTCCTAGCATTAAGCTTAAGAAAATGCTACAACATCCTTTGAGTACATGCTTCAGGAAAATTTCTGTTTGTTCTTAAAAAAGAAGAAACTTCATGAATGAAATCATAAAATCAATGATTCAGAATTTTAAAAATGTTACCATCTTAAACGTATATGAATTATTCAATTGATTTTCAAAAGTTTGGTAAGAACAACAGCGGAGGCTTTATTTATGTTAAATAGAACTTTGTATTCATAAACGCTCACTAATAAAAAAGATTTAATATTTTATTTTTAATTTGGCAGTTTATTTTGTAAAAAGAAAGAATAGAAATTCAGACTCTATCAGTTTACCCTTTAGTAGGCACCCAAAAAAACGTGTTCGCCATTTTTATGGCTACTCAACAACAAGAACTAGAAAAGTGGTTGTTTTGTTGTAGAGAACGAATAATTTAATCGAACAGCGATTGTATTGTGTTCTTTTTGGTTGGCTGCCACATCACTATGACAGCTAATTAACTTATTTTGCTTGTAATTTTAAATTTTTTTACAAAGTTTATAATTTTTTTCGATTATCGTAACTGAAAACTAATATGCAAAAGTATAGAGAAACAGGTCTCAGTTTGACATACATATACACTTATATATTGCTAAGCTTCAAATTCACTAAACAAAGCTTTTCTCGTTAATAAACTTCTAATAAACGTTTATGAATAAACTTTCAACAGTTTTTGTCCATTAATGTGTTATTAAGTAGATTAGAATTCTTTATAAACTAGACGGCTTAGATATATTACTATATTTCATTAAAAATATTCCTGCCAAACTTTTTAAAATACTCTTTAGTTTCCTGTTTCTCTGCCCTTAAGGTATCGTTAACTTTCTTCGAAATAATTGAAAAATCAAATGAACTTTGATGTTAGAGAATGACATGGTGGTTCATTTAACATCTCAATTGATTTAAAGCAGCAAAAATAAGCACAGTAAAAAGCATCAATCAAACTCACACTTTCAACAGATATTGGACCGCATTAAAATAGCAAAATTTGAAATACTTACAAATTCACATAAAAAAAAAGAGTCTCACCAAAAAAAAACAAAGTTGCCGCATCATGTTTGCCTGGTGACTTCCACAAAATTAACTAGACAGACGCTGCTAATAAATATGTAAACAAAATCACAAAGCTGCAATCTCACTTTGTATAAATTCAATTATTGCACGGTCGTTATTTTGCAAATAAATTGTTTTTTATTTTTATTAAGAGAGGCAAAACAAATCGAAAGGACCACACACCAAAAAGACTTTGAAGTCGTTCAAATTCAAATGCAGTTGAAGTTGAAGTTTCCCAGCAAAAAGAAAAAAATTAGTAGTTATTGCATCTTTAGAAGTTTGAAGCCAGTTTTCTAAGAGCAGAAAAATTTAAATAAAAAATTTGGTAAATGACAAATCCTCCAAAAAAAAAATGTGTATAAAACTTACAAAATTTCTTTATTAACTTAAAAATTGGCTTTATTATGTGATCGTAACGATTTTCCCACACTAATGCTTTGCCAAAAATACACAGCTTTAATCTGACTTCTTACTCATATACACTGCTGTGGTAAAGAACGAGCGGATGAACTGGCCAGAAGGACACCTGCTATCTGATCTCTCTAACGTGAAACTATAAACAGTCAAAGTTTCATTAAGAAATGTGAAAAGTAATATCCTCAGACTCTTTCTTTGGCATCCAATAATAGATGATGCAATCTGGTTACACTGGCGAAGAAAAACACAACATGCAGCTTATTGCTCTGCATATCCTTACATGCATATCTCTTCGATACCAGTACAACAAAATATTTATATCGAGCTTGGTGTCAGAATAGTGGACATTAAGCAGACATCCAAGACGGCTTTGGCTTCCTTTCAGTGACCAATGTCACAATTGCAATGATGGGGCGAAGCAGGAGCTGGTCTACTACCGAATCTACAAGTAATCGGCTTTGGCTTGCCGGGAAATTATTTTGTGGGCAATTAAATAGCTTTCGAACTTTGGGATTTACCTCTGGTTTGACTTAGTGGTATTCAGATATATCTCAGCAAAATTTACGTCACGTTGTAAAAGGCATACAATGAGTGATGGCCTCTAGTCAAATGGCAATCCGTACGACTCTACTCAACAGTCTTCGTGTAGTGAGTTGCCACGAAAACCAACTAATTGCCTTCTTAATTGTTTTACAAATTAGTAGATATAACAATAGTTTTTTTTGATCTTCATGGCACTTAAAAACAAATGAAGAAAATCCTTGGAACACTGGGTTTTTTTTTTTGCGAAAGTAGCCGTAAGTTTGACACACGGTAGTCACCGAAAGGAAGTGATCTTCTGCATAATCTTGTGACTCATGGTAGTTGCGTAAAATATACAACATATAAACAATTGACAGGAATTACAATCTGAATATACGAACATATTATTAGTTTTCCAGTGGATATTTTTGCAGATGAAAAACTTCATATTGTGGGGGATGCGATTCGAAACAAATCTTCCAACACAGACTAAAAATAAAAATTTCTTTCCCTCTTGAATATGTGTTTAGAATTTTATTGGAGCAAAAATTTGTTTGTCCAACAAAACAATTTTTAAATTAAAGTCCCCCAACAACCACGTCTTTTATCTGTTAATGCCATTAAAAAGCACAAAATAATTCTCTTATTAAAAATATGCTGACTAAGAACAGGGAATTGGGTGTTTAGACAAAATCGAACACAAGCTCCTAAAATTTAGTGTTAGTTTGAGGTTTGACGTTGATGGATTTGCCGCCCTAACTAAGCCTGCCATGATATAAAATCTTTCGTTTTTTGTTCGCCTGTATATACGTAAGTGCTTTTAAATTAAACTATTGCTATACGTATGCACATAAGCAGAGCATATACTAAGGCGCTTTCGTACAATTCCAATTACAGTCTCATTATGTCAATTGCAAACGTTTCATTTCAAAAAATATTCCTAACAAAACGAAAAATAACAAATGGAAATTGTACTTTGGCAAGTGCTGAAAAAAGGCACGCACGCACACACACACACACACACACCAGTTACAGCAGCGGTAGCAAAGGAAAAAAATTAGACTGAAAAATAAATATAATGCTGAAATTAACAAGCGACCAACACTAGAAAAAGGACCCACATCAAACTGACCAAACATAACAACATGACATGGTCGCACTACATTCATTTAAACATTAATGCACATACATTTGCCAACGCAAACTTATCGTGCAACGACATCTCATTAAATGTCGCGTTGCCAACTCAACTCATTGCCAGGCACTGGAAATTTCAACTTAATACATTTCATTACATTGAAATTGAAGTAGAAGTAGAAGTTCAAACTGAAACTGAAGCGAGCATTCATTTCGCGTTATTTTTAATGTGTCTAACTGTTTGTTTGTTTGTTTGCTTGCTTGCTTATTGTTGCATAATTTTGGGTGTCATTTTTGTTCATGTGACGTTGCCTACATTTAGGCGCGTAAGCAAAAAATCTGAAATATTCTATGGGTATTTGTAGGTGATGCTGTTTATGCTCAGCATATTGGTTGCTAGCAGTTGGGTTTCGGTGGGCTCTCAAATTTGAAAGGCATTCACGAATACTTGTTAATTTGTATGTATATGTGTTTTATATAAAATTTTGTTATTTTTCATGTGCTATTTTCTCTTGCTTTAGAATTTTTTTTTCAGTGCAAAAAAAAGAACGTTTTTTCTGGTCCTTGGTTAGTTATGGTGCTGACGTTGTCATGCTTATGCAACCGCAACATTGTCTGTTTTGTAGGCGTGCCAATGTCGCTGATTTTGTAACTTACAACTTGTATAATGTTACCCATGGACACACTTTTAAACACATACTTTAGCTACAATTTCTACAACTACAACGCTGTTTAAGTTTCCTGTACCATCCGTTTACAAAACAAAAAAATCTACAATGTACTCTTGTATGGTATTACATTTATTTTGTTCTCATTTTTCTTGTTGTGTTTTTTTTTTGTCTTTTCAACTTTAATCTCCCTTGGTGGCAGTTTGTAGAATTTCGGTACCGAACTGAAGCTGCTATTGTTGGTCGAGCAGTTGTTTTTTCGTAATTATTATTGTTGTAGTTATTTTTTTTTTTTTTTTTGTCTTAAAAACATGTCCAAAATACCTCTTTAAAATATTATGCTACAACCAGCAAAAGATATAATGCGGTAATTCTCTGAACTGCAGTGCACAGCATTGCAAAAATAAATTTTTTGGCCAAGTTAATGGTATTGTACCAGATGTAAATTAATGCGATTTTCTGTGTTGAAAACTATTTTCTGCTTAATGGGTGAGTTGAAAATAATTTGTATGATATATTTTTTAGCGAATATAGAAAGACATTGATTGAGCTTCATACTAGCTAAGTTCTGGGTCCCGGATTGTTAAAAAACCTGCAGGTTCCTTAGCAATTTTAAGCCAAATCTGACAAATGGAGTAGTGCTCAAATATTTGTACACGAAATATTTGTACACGAAATACCTCTACCAAACAATTGCAATGTATTTTAATTCAGATTTCCTAAGCAAAGTGTTCTTTTTTTTATTGGAAATCTGACTATCTCCATCGTAAAAGAAACAGTCATTAATAAATTGCATTTTGGATCTAGTAAATCTACAAAAAATTTCATGGCAGTAAAAAAAAATTAAAACAACTGCATTCCTTAATGTTTAAACTTTTTTCGGTAAAATTTGCTTTCATCTTTAAGCCTGCAACAAACCAAAAACACTCAAAGCATTTGCAAGCATTCCACTTCAGTAATTAACATTTCAATTATTGTCTTTTAGACCTCATAATTAAAGCATAAAATACACAAGTGACAACAATTTCATAAAGAACTCTCACACACTCACACACATCAGCAGCGTACCGTTTTGCAAGCGAAAACAAATCTTACAATAAAGTTCTAAATAAGGAATTTCAAATGTCGTGTTATAGATTTTGTGCTAATTATGTCATCGTTATCACATACTCACCATGAAGCATGCCATTAACGCACACATAAGCGCACAAAAATATTAATGGTATCTGCTGCATACGTATGCACAGCGTTCTGCAAAAGAAAATGTGAGCAATAAATATCCTTAAAAGATCTAAAGGAATTTAACACACTCACGAAGCAGGCGATACAAATTTGTAACTGTTAACAGCTGAGCACTCATTATAAGATGCAATGCAGCATGCAGGAAGGAATACAACAAAAATGGTTGCTGATGCCGACACAAGGGTGCTTGATATTTCGAAGCTTAAACACTTGCTCGTACACATACATAAATATGCATTAATGAGTATGTGTGTATATGTTCACGAGAGTATCCTGACAAGTAGTTGTTGTAGCCCAAGTAGTGAGATACTTTAATAGTAGGCCGTGACAATATTTCAATCAAAATTGTTTTATGGTTGGAGTGTTCGAGGTAAAACAGGAAACGAAATTAATTTAACACACACTTGCCGAGTGTGTATGGGTGGGAGTGCAAGCGCAGGCATGCTTGTGCATGGCTGTGCATGTATGTAGATGTGTTCTTAAACGATGAATGAGTGTGTTTTAAAGTGTTTAAGTACATGCTTTAATAGAGAAGAAATTAATAAATTGCTTTTAATTGTATTGCAAAGACAAGGTGTTTCAAATTTCACATTAAGCGAAATTATATTATAATTGTTGATTTCAAATACAGACATAAAAACGAGCATGCAATTATCGTCGCTTAACTTAAGTAATTTTCTTCTTCTTTCAATTTTGTAGCTGTGAGTGAAGTCTTTAACTTGAAGTTGTTTTATTTGTTATTTTAAGGCTTATTTGAATTTTTAATATTAGGCCGAGTAGCTTTGTATAGGGGAGAAAAAACAAGAAACTGAATATAGAAGAAAAGGAGTCTATTGAGAACTCTGAACAAGTTCGCCTTCGAAATCAGGGTTACCATTACTAAGACTGCGGCTTGCTAAGGATTTTCGATTTTCCTTTACGATAGAAATCCGCATAGGATTTAAAAAAAAAAATCGTATTCTCTTTTCAAATATTGGAAATTGAATGATAGAACAACATATCTTTAATGTTGTTATTTAAGTATTAATTCAGGTCCAAAAATGAACCTTTTCTTGGACCTGAATTAATACATTTCAATTGGCTCTTAAAGCAAATAAATAATTAAGTTCATAGTTGTTATTTAAGTTTTTGAAAAAAAAGTAACCGTTTGAGCTTAGAGTAATGGTGCCAATGGTAGTAATATGAAAAGGTGCGCTGCAAAATGTTCACAGATTTTGGAAACGATGCCAGTGTTTTTTATCCCATACAGGAGAAAATTCCATGGGCCCAGCTTGAGGGCCCCATGAAAACTGCGAGTTTGGATGTATTGAAAACACTTTTCAATTCGTTTTCTCTGACAGCACTGTTTTCCTAATATTATCATATATTCCTTTGCAGAATCTGCAAATTCAACATTGAGCTATTAACAGATTACAAAACTTCGGCAGATTCTAACGTCAATTTTGTGAGGTCCACGACCATCTCTAAAAATCTATAAATCTCATTTCTTTCACAGTATGGCTCCCTCTTCTAAAGATTCCCAGGCTATCAATCGGAATTCTGTAATAATTATTACCCTAAGGAAGAAGTTTCGATATTGAAAACAAACATATAAAAGAAATTACCGGAAGCTCAAACTGTTTTATTGTTTAAGCTGATCTGAACATTTACACCTACAATATTCATACAAGATAAATGCTCGCATAAAAAAAATGTACATGTTTGAAATGCGTGTAACAAAAATGTTTCCGTATGCAGGATGCCTGTAGAGGAGTCAAATGTAGGAGCAACCCCCAGTACATTTTTCTCCTCAATATTTTGTTTAAAACACTGGCTCCACTCCACACCTTCTGAGGGGGGCTCCAACATAAAAATGCAAATTGAACATTGAAAATCACACACCTCGATAGTAATATTTTGCTATATGTGGTACAACTGTTTTCATCGCACAAAACGCTGGCACAATGTTGCAGAATGTTTACCACACAAATGGATAATTTAGACAAAAAATAATTTTATTTAAGATACAAGATTTGCTCCATCTCCGATTTGGTACCTTAAAACGCAATATTCACCTGCCATTTTCCATGAAGACAACTAAGAATAGCATCAATATTTCCTTTTTCATTTTCTAAAAATTATAAAATTTTTATATGAAAAATATCAGACATCTATGTTTCTAATTACACCCCCTGATATTCTTTTGCTTATGTATTATGTAAGCACGTGCTGCGAATTTCACAATTCATACATAGTATGAAAATTTCATTTGATGGTGATAGAACTCGAGCGATCATACGACAACTCGATATGCACCAAGTTCTTATTTTATTCGAGAGTTAGTCGTATTCGGTAATTACTCCTCAGCTGGTTTTTTCGTATTATAAGCTCGCTTAATAATGTGGCATTAAAAGTCTTAAAAACAGTTGCTTAGTTCTTTTTTTTTATTAAATTTACGTTTTAATAAATGTTTTATTTATGCACTGGTACTTGTGTTCGTTGAAAAAAAAAAAAAAAGTAAGCAAATAAAATTCTATTTTACGCATGACTTGAAATTTTTGATTCGTGTAAATTTTTCTGTAAAATGTAATAAAGTGTCTTTGACAATTTCAAATATCTGTAGATGTGCACAGTGAAGGGCATAATAATTTTGTTAAACGAGATCATTTGAAAGCATAAAGAACTTGAGGTTGTTTGTTTTCAACAGTCAATGAAATTGAATAGTTTTGATAAAGAACAACAAGAATAAACTGCAATATTTTTGCAAAACATACAGAGTCTCCATCTCCAATCGTGATAAGATGCGAATATGATTGCAACGCCAACATGTTGTCTATCCTCTAAGCAAACGTTTACACTTTTTTACCTAGCGCAGAAATTAAGCTGGGCAAAATTTGCGCGGTTCGTATAACGCTAGGAACACAACTGGGACGAACGACGAATTTTTCGCCGCGAATATTCGCCATCAAAAATGCGAATGCTGCTTTCTCTTTCTGCAGATCTTGCTCTCTCAGCTATTCTTTGCTCCAGTAATGTGTGTGTATGCATGTGTGTAAGTATGTATACATGTATGTTTGTTTGCGTGTAGGAAATTCAGAAACTACACTCATAGAAAAATGTATTTTCATAATGATGACAGCGTATCATAAAAATTTTAACATCAATATTATGCCAAAAGACATCAAAGATTTAAAACTTCATATTAACCTGATGACAAAAGTCAATAGCGAATTTCGGCATAAATTGAGTGTCATCAATGTGAAGACTGCCGTGACATCAACTCTATGGCGCAAAATGTTAATAACTTTTATAAGTTTTACCAAAAGGAAAGAAATAAAACTGTGTTAAGTTTTATTAATTATAATCATATTTAAAAGTTATGGTTTAATTTATTATTTTTGTGTTTAAATGTATTCCTAAACGGTTTCAATAATTGGCATCATATTGACGTATATTTGCCATCATTGCAGTAATTTTTCATAAACATCATATTGATGACACTGGACATGGCATTGATGTAACAATTGTTATATTTATGGCTAATAACAATTAGAACACCTTATGTAAAATTTGACATCACCGTGATGAAAAGTGTCATGGGGTCAAAAACGATGTTTTTTGTCATCGTATTCATGTTAAAATACATCATAGCTATAATGGTTTTTCTATGAGTGTAGAAATTTTACTTCCATTGCTTTCTAAAACTTTCTAAAATGCTGCGTGCTATGATCTCATACCAGATTTTCTGAAGCAGATCCAAAACATAACAATAGTGAAATGACCGCTATTAATGCATACGTCTCACTCTTTTGCCTAATGTTCATAACAATATTTGTCCCTGACTGTTGTACTGCAATAACAAAGCATTCAAACATTCTAAAGAAATTCTTTAAAAGAAATAACTAAAAACTTCCTTTCCTTAATTTAATTTGCTTTCAAACAACTCTTGTGCCAATATGCTGTTGGCAACCTGATGTTGATTGACTTATTATTATCAGTAGACCATAAAAGGATATACATACATATATAAAATTTACCACACCAACCAACCGCTTACACACATTCTTGCTGTCGTCAACCGGGACAAACAATGCCAAATACGTTGAAGCCAGACAAACAGCTTTTCTGTTAGCCAGTCTAGCAGCCATGGTGGCAGAACGAAGGGCACATAGGCACGCAGATAATGAGAAAGAGCCAATTAAATAAACACCTTACTTTTTCACTACTTCAACTTTATACTCAAGATTTGATTGCAATTCAAAAAAAAGCAACACACACATACGCAACAACTCAACTGATTTATGCCAGCATATATAAAAGGTTATTGAAGGTGTCTTAGATGCCATACTGAAATATTTCTCCTGCTCATCTGCTCAATTCCAAAAATCTCTAATATCCTGTTTGTTGATACAGGATTCTCTGCTAAGGCAAAAGGTAAAAAATACTGGCAACAGACCGAAATATTTAGCACAAAACAACAATAACTTGGTTAACTTGGTGATAGACAGACACACAGAAGAACAGGCAGACACCTTGACAAGTCGAGGAGGCGTTGTCAGCAGCATCAATTTAATCTTTTTGAAGTTTAAGCTTATTTTCTTTTTTGTTCTATTTCACATTGTAGGACTTGTTTGCGCACAAATTCTGGCTCATTATTTTAATTCTACATAAAAATTTAAAGAAGAATGACAAACATTACAAACATAAGTTTGTACAAAAACTCTAAAAATTTCTTAATTTATTTCAAATTACATGAACTCAAACTACACATGTGCTGCAAAGGATAACGTTGCATGAATAACACAAAAGCACATTGAACTAAAAACAATGTAACCTTTTCTGTTTGCATCTTTTTTGGACACAGCTGTCTGCTGATGTTACAACTCATAAGTCAAGTTAATTTGAAATCATTTGTTTGCGCATTTTCAACGCTAGATAAATTTTCAAGTCCTCCAAAACTTCTACATACACTCGTATACGAGTATGAATTGAATCAACGTTTACGCTTAAAGCCAAATAAAATGGGACAACAAAACACGGCAACAAACATGAAAAAGAAACTTGAAATATCACATATTATTAGCAAGGATTACATACGAGAACAATAATTTAATTAAAATGGTTCGTTTCTGCTAAAAGTGCTCTGGCCAGGAGTTTTGGAAATAAAACTTTTGGTGCAAATATGTTTAATTAGGAATCTTTTAAGCATCCATTAATGTCACAATAATGTACACAATGTGGTCAGCGTAAAATATTTTGTTGAACCGTGTACATCTCATTACACTAAGAGAAAAGGCTGAATTTCGGACATGAGTTTCATCATTGTATAAACAATTTTTTGTTTAATAATAACGAGGTAACAAAGTATTTCATGCTATTAAAGAAGTTATATATTTTTTGCTTTTTATTTTCATGAAATTAATTTCCGACACAGTGAGAACGCAATTCAAAACGAATATTTTTTTTTCTATTTTTCCTGCATTTTTGTTTTTTTTTCTTATTTGACTTCCAATTTATACGACGATTTCTCAAGTCATGATTTTTTTCCAATTTTAACTTTGCGGATGTACTGGCAAGATCTGGTGCCTGCCTACAGCAGGAGGATGTAGACGAATTCGTCGGTATCCCCCTTAAGCAGCTAATGCAACGACAGCTGTTAGATCTGCGCAAGAAAGGTGGTCGAACGAGATCACCTGTCGAATATCGGGACTCATATGGCCTTGTGGGATTTCCCAAGGTATATGCTCCACACCCCTGTGGCTGTTCTGACGGGTCATTGTCACATGGGAGTACATGCGAGGAGACTAAATCTTCCATGTAATGATTTCTGCAGGAGCTGCAGAGATGAAGAGGAGGAGGAAGAGGAGGAGAGTGTCGAACACTTTCTCTGTCGATGCCCGGCACTCTCTGACAAGAGAGCAAATTACTTGGGCAGACCGAAGGAAGTGTCGGAATGTGGATTGGATAGGGTGGACTCCTTCATTCGTTCATCGGGCTGGTTCCGGTCGGAACCGGCGGGAAGGATGTAGGGATATCTCCCTACAGCCTATTCGGGTAGCAAAACGGGACCTTTCTCGGACCCAAGTGAGCTTCATCATTCTTAATTAAATAAATTCGTGATGCTGCGTGTTTGTTGCTTATTTTATTACTGCCTATCCAATCACGGATAAATGGACGAATTTCGGACTAGTGTTTATTTTAATTTGCCTTATTTCACTGCTTTTTTAATGCACTAAAGCAAGCGAAACGCTGCGCCCCTTCGTTTTTTCCTCGCTTTTGTGTTATGAGTAACATAAACTCTTTCTGTAATGCCTTACCATAAGATAAACGTAATATTTCATGCACTTGTTTTAGTGCTTTCAAGCATTTGCATTTTTTGCTGGGTTATTAGTGCTGGCTCGCTGCAAAGTAATTTATGAAAGTGCTTCACTTGAATCAGTGAAGGAAATAATTTATGCAGATCGCCAAGTTGATCTTCATAACAATTTTGATAATGGTTTACTTCTTATGTTTCTAAATATAGTGTAATATAAAGAGTTGAACAGTAGAACCTTGATTTAAACAACACTAAGAAAAATCAAAGTTCTTTCGGATATATATTAACAGTTTGGAAGTGTCTTGAGCTATCAAAAAATTCAATTCTAAATAATTTTTTTTATTAAATTTAATTTATTTAACTTTAAATTAATTAATTTTTACATGTTAGCAAAACATTATATGTTAACAATGTAGTTGACTATTAACGACTATTTTATAATATATACATACATAAATATATATTTTTTTTTTTAAATACAAATAAAATGTTTTCTTGCTAATTTCACAAATTCAGTAATAAACAAAATTAAGAGAAATGAATAGAACGCTAAAAACAGAGTTTTTTATCATGAGTATATAATGGTTTATTCCAATTGGTCTTCTAACTGGACACAAGAAAAGCCCATTTATAACTTGCTCTGGCGGCCAACTAAATATTTGGAAGCCATTACGCTTCTCTTATCGGACATAAACTTGGTTTTACTGTATATCCGTATAAAATGTAATATTTTTTTTTTCTTTTTTTAGTTGCCGTAGACTTTTGATGGCATTAACGTGAACACTGGTCGTGAATGTCATCAAAATTCGATATAAAGAAATCATGCGATATAAATATAATAGGTATAGTAACACTCCTTCTATATATCATAAATAATTTCGAAATGTTTCTGGCTGCATAATTTTTGAGCAGTAAAGTTTTTTTTTTTTGGCAACGAAACTTTGTAATCAGCTGATCGATGTTGCATACTTGAAAGCAATTGAAGCAAAATGTTCTTTTCAATCCAGCAATTGGCATTACTTTCATTCACCATAATTGAAGCGCGTACAAAGCGGCAGCTATGAATAGATTGAAATCTTTATCCAATAACGTTGAGTTTTTCCACATTAAAAAGTAAAACCAGGAGCAGAATCCCGGCTAAAACTTTGTATTATTCTTCTTTTGACTGACAAATACTGCAAATGGGTTTGTGTGTTTTTTGAATCAACATATGTAACTTATGAAACAAATTTTAAAAAATTATTAAAATATCCAATTATGAAATGGCTGATAATACACTTATTACATTGCTTAATGGTTTGATTTGAAAATTTTGTTGATATAATGAAATAATTTGCTCTTTCTCTTCAAAAATGGCAGCAAAAGTAAAAGGAAAGTCTTAAATATTTTTAAATTATATAAGAACTGCTTTATTGCTGTTTAAAATTATGGAATAGGCGGAAGTTTTAAAATATTTTTTTTTTTTTTAATATATCGCAACTTTTTTATAGATCCTAAACAATTATTGAATATTATCTGCCTGTTTCTCTAAGGGCAAACAAAGTTTTCACTAGCATACATGTTTGGAGAACAACAATAGAAATTAAAAAATTTTTATTGCTTTCAATGCAGGTATGCGAAAGAAAACTTCGTTCATAAATAGACAAACAGGCAGTTGCTTTTCGAGTCTATTGAAGATTTTAACTTTAATTGAGTAGGGAACAAACACTAACGAAATGATATTCTGCTAGCTATAAGGGATATACCAACAAATTGGTTGTGATGGCAAATTATATAATTTTTAGTTTATTAAAAAAAACATAATGAGAAGACAGTTGCTGTAAAATAATTTTTTAAAATTTTAAAAAATCAGAAAAAAAAAATCTTTCAAAAATTGTCTCATTTTTTTATTAGAAATGTTTTTTTATATTTTATTCAATTTCAATGTAGATTTTATTTTTACAATTTTTGTGTTTTTTTAATTCCTATTTTTGGAGTTTTGATTTTTTTATTGAATTTAATTTTTGTGTTTCTCTTAATCTTAACTTTACAATCAAATCTAGTCAATTCAGAGATAAAAATTCAAACGAACTGAAATTTGGTGTGAAATTTAATTTAAAATTTTTGGTTTAAATTCGATATGTTTTTTAATATTTCTATTTAGCTTTTTTTTTTTTTGCATATATGTATGTATATTTATTTTTATGGGTATATTCATAAAAATGCCCCTTATTGTTTGTATGGCATAACTACTACTATACTAACGATCGTTTCGTTTTGTTTATTACAAATTAATTATATACAGAATACGCTAAGATTACATTTTATTAAAGATATGGAAAATGTATGCACAACAACTCTATCTCATTTATTTCATCATTATAAAACTATAAGGAAAGAAGTAATCTAAAACTCTATATACTATATCAAGGCCCTGTTCACGATACCTAAACTGTTGTATTACAAGCAAAATGCGTGTTTATAAAAAACTTATTATTTTAATGAACTTTTGCAAATGCATATTTTAAATGTAATACATATTTCTAAGTTTCAAGAAGCACAGCCCAGATCCTTTACGGAACAAAAGTTAGAGTGAATGAAAGACACTGTGTTAAAATACAGAATTACGGTACCATCGTACCCAGTGTTTACACCCACAAAAAATTATGAAGAAGTTCAGTACACAAAATGTGATTAAGTTCTACATTTTTATGCATCTGTAAGTGAGAATGTCGTTCATACAAATCAACCAAATAAAAAGAACTACCATAGATCTGAACCGCTAAACCTTAGACCATGTTGCTGTTCAGGCTTCTGTATGGTGCCGAAAATCCTTGAAAGTCCGTTCAAGCATTCTCTTCATGTTCTATCATGTTTACGTAGTTTAACGTCTACACCTGACAAAATTTTGTTGAGACAAACATCAGGCTCTACATAAAATAATTTTCGTTCTTGAGATTTTTATTTTTTCCTACAAAGTCTCACTTTCTCTCAATAAACTTTTATCACAAGTAGATGTTAAGTTGTGTATATATCAGACAACATTTTTTCCAGACACACTCTGTATTATGAAAGAATAAATAACCAAAAAAAAATTTCATAATTTCATATAGAACATGACGTTTTATCGACAAAATCGTATCTGGTGTAGACGTTGAGCTAAAAAAAAAAGTTACAATTGAAAATGTTCAAAAAAATTTTCGGTAGAAATTTATTTGCACTGCCAAACAGTTTACCCTTCTAGAGGTACGTTCATATTAATCAAGTAAGTGTGGGAAAAAGCATGACCAATACGTTTTTGTAGGTTTATGTTTTCAGCAAACACATTAGTTCAAACTGCTACAAGTATACATAAGTTTAACCACAAAAACTTCTGAATAAAAATGTGGCCAAGTTTGTTTGATTCTATTACTTAATGTCTACACTTAACAAAAGTCTCCTACAGAGTCATACTCTGTACTCTGTTATTGTTTCCCTTTTTCTGGGTGTTATTTGTAATTTTTGTTTTTTTTTTTCTACAATTTCCTGACAGCTTGGCGGCTTTCTTAATGTGTATGTACTCAGTTGCATCTACTCTATTGACTATTTTAAAATAAAAACAAAAATTAAAATGCAAAATAGAAAGTTTCTTGCAATATTCTCCTGGTCATATGTTATTAATACGCTAATCTATTATATTATTTCAAGACTGTCATTGAAATAAAAATTTTAATATCACTAAGTCACCAAAATTTGATTTGTTTACTAGCCGGTCACTAATGTCCATCAAACCCTTTCATTAGTTCGCCTAAAGGCCTTAAAAAAAACAAAAATTTTATATTGACATTTTTACAAGCGAACAAGCAAACGGCATCGACCTCGATAAACTGGCACTTAATTTACAATTTATACAACATTGAAATCCTCTTCATCTGACTGCCGCAATTCGGTATTCGTTTCGCACAAGCTGAAGCCTAAGGCCTGGCCAATAGCTTTGCGCAGTTGCTAGTAGGGCCGCCACACATCAGAGGGCTTGGGAGTGCGACATCGTATGGGTCCATACGAACTACTGGCCGATCTCGAGGTGGTACTGACATCATCCAGGTCTATGGTTTCGACAGGTGATGGTGATCTTCTGGTCGACGTTACGGGTGGCGGTGTGCTGGAAGATGTCAATTTGGTGTTGTCAGTCTCAGGTGATGCATGTGAAATCAAAGTAACACATCTTTTAATCAGATTCACACCCTGGCTTGTGTCGGCAGCCAGAGTAGCAGGTAATATAGAGGTTGTTGTTGCTGCATTGGCATCCAGGGAGGGCGGCAATATATTTGACTGCCCTGTTTGAGTAGGTGTGGTATTTCTAAACCAGGGAAACTCCTGATAATTGCCATACAGTTGGGTATACAGCCACTGGCTGGGTTGAGGCAACAAAGGATTTTGTAAAAATAATTGAGCAGCCAAGGCTGGATTAAAATTGTTGGAGGGTGTTAAATTTGTAGCAAAGCCAGAAAACAATTCGTTTTTTCTCAACGCAGGACTACGTTGTATCAACGCAGTGAAAGCTCCTCCAGTGCCGGTGTTTGTAGCGGGTGGTGAGCTGCTACGCTGATCATCATCATCGTGTATGGAAGAAGTTTTTCGTGGCGAGCCAGTCACTGATATGCTATCACTCTCAAAGCCGGCATCAATATTGTTATCATTTTCACTAGTGGTTGTTGTCAAAGGCGGGGATGTGGTGAGACATGCTTGTGCGAAACCAGCTGTTGTTGTAGTGGGTGAACCCTCAGGACTTGTGGTGCTATGCGGTGTGCCATGCACTGTTAATTGGGTTAATTGATTCAAATGGTGGGGGTCTGCTGAGCAGAAAGAAACAGTATTTAGAGTTGTGTTTTATTAAATTTCTGAGTTAATATGTTACCTGCTAATCTTGCCAGAGCAGGTCGTTCTAAAGAACTCATATGAGCTGGAGGAAAGGCAGTTGGTTGATGGTGAAAGAAAGGCGCTCCATGAGCAAATGCTGGTCTACCCAATGCCGCCATATGTGAGTTGTTCAGTGTTCGCCAATCGGGTGCATGCAAATGGGTATGCATACCAACCAAATGATGAGCAAAACCTGGTAACAAATAGAAAAATATATTACTTTAATAAGGTTTGGAATCATTAAAAAATACAATATTTCTTTTCTTAATTGATATTGAAAAAAAAAAAACAAAAGTGACCAACCAAGGGTTGAACTTGAGCCTGAAAAAGTAATTTAATATAAATGTATAAAACATTTTAAACATTTTTATACCAAACTTTCTCAATATGCAATATTTACGGACACGTTCAGATAAATTAAAATAAATTGCAAATGACTTTTAATTCAAAATTATGTATAAAAATTGTTTTTTGAAATTTGTTGTTTGAAACTAATCAAAACTTTTTTCATTATTACTGTCCTGAAGAAGCTAAACGAAGGAGAGCGAAATATCGACAAAAATAATTAAATAATTTTAATAAAAGACCTTTAGCTCAAGAAAATATATAACATATAAAAAAGGGGTCGGAAAAAACCAAATAGTATAAAAATTTCTTTTAACTTACATAAAATGGCGATTTTTGACTACCCGGTATTTATTTTTTTTTTTTCTTTTCATTTTTAATTTATGGCAAGAGAAATAATTATATAATCTTTACAAATAAAGTTATTTCATAAACTGCAAAAACAGTCTTTTTGGTTGAGGTGCATAACTGGCTTCAAATGATGATTATAATTTCATGAAAGTTACAGAACGTTCACACATTCCTACTTTCTTTAGTTTATGAAAGTTCTTGGTGTTGTTCACATTTTTATATATAATACGCACATCTCATGGAAGTATTTTCCTTTTCAAATGCAGTCTTACTAAATTTTAAATTATATATTTTAATAGATGAAATCTAACCTCAAAACTAACTCAACCGACAAAGTGCTATACTGGCAGCTTGGACTACTCATTATCGCAACTGTAAGAAATTTTCAAATAGTCTAAGGGCCCTTTTCACTCACGATCTTAAATTAGTTTCTCGTCAAAAAATTATTAACTAACAGGCCGGTTTGACTAACAGGCACTATTTAACTACCGGCTACCATTTTGGTAACCAGTTTCACCATGTTTCAAATAGTTAACAGTAACACACGGTACAAAGTATGGCAACTTTATGCGTTTTTACTTAGGAAAATAGTGCAATGGAGAAATATATGTAAACTTTCAAAAGTAAATAGTATAATTAAAAACAACTAATGAATTAAAAGTGATGACTTGAAATTTTTTATACACACATTGTTTAGGTACAAATGTGCATGCAATGCAAGCAGATATGTGTGTATAAGAACCCCAGAGAGAATGATAATTGTTGCTAGTTGCTGTGACGACTCAACCGAAGAAACCCTCATCACCTCTTAAGGAGGTGACTTTTTAAAAATTCCTTCGAAAAGTAGAAAATTTGCACGCCAGACAAAAACAAAATATGAAAGAAATAATTAATGCAATGATTGGCCACAAGCAACTCTCTCACCAACAAACGATATCTTTTTTTTTTTTTGGTGGACTCAAGAACAATTTACCCGTTCTCTTAAAATGTTGTTCCTGTTTTCATCTCATCAACATATTTTGAGAATAACGACCATTTCGATGATTGAGAATATTTTTTTTCTCTACTTTGCTTTAAAATATGTAAATATATACATATTTTAATGCCTATCTATTTTAATTTCATTTCTATTTCATTCTTGTTTTTAGTTTATTAAGTTATGATTAAAAGTTTAACCGACGAATTTTGATCGGTTAAATTTAACACACTGTTAAGTAGTGAGCGTTTAGACTTAATCCAGAATTGTGAAAGACGATTTTACCTAACTTTCTGCTAAGTTGCCACTTAAACTATAACCAGACTTGGTGTAAATGAGCATAAAGCTGCTTGATTAATTTAGGCCTTCGAGTTCAAAGTTACTTGGGTGCCATTTACCATTGTTGTACGCAAAGAAATAGAAATTTGTAGTATCATATGCCAAAAAAAAAACATTCAGTTAAACATATTCTTGATAACCATTAACATATTTTTGGAGAGATTTCAAACACTTTATTGCCACCTTACATGAACTTTTGCAACTACGTTTCACTCGTTACTCAGAATAGCATGGAAAGACATGACAGTATAACTGTTACATGGTCACTGGAAGCAATGATGTGGTTGCAGAAATAGCGCTTCATAATGATAATGAGTATGAATTCGATCAAGGAATCTAATTTTCTTTACAATAATATAATTTGGAGTACTTAAAAACTAGTATTGTCAGACCGTTTAAATTCTATAAAATGGGGGTTTGAAGGAATACGCTCACCTTAACCCCATTTTTTACATGCAGCATTCACTTAGGCTTGGCGGTACTTCTTCAAAATTTATACAGAGTTTGATATGACAAATTGTAGATATCAGCATTTTTAAGGGGGACAAGCGAACTAAACTTCAAATCTTATTAGCTGGAGTAAAGCATGACTGTTTCACATTCACTGCAATGCTCATTATTGCACTCCTGCTAAGAAGTGTTCAAAATACATTTTCAAGTTTTCTATATTAATGCAGATCCCTAAAACTTACCACAAAAAAAAATCGTTCTCTATTTTGAGGAGCTAAAACTGAACTGAATCAATTTTAATATGCAATTACTAATCACAGACTAGCTTTTGCAAGGAAATGTTCTTAACTAAGAACATTTGCCCAAAAGTCATTAAATAGTATTCTAAAATTATTTAAGTTTTCTAATAACACACTTTAATAGCAAATTTATTCAAATTGCAAACACTTAAGACTTTCAAATTATAAATAATAACTCTTACTCTCTCGGCCAACTCTACCATCTTTACGTAGGCCGCTTTAACCACTTTTCTAACCTCCAACTTGTATCTAATATGGCCTTAAATGTGGTAGCACAGAATTTTTTTCCAACCAACCAACCAAAAATTATAAAAAAAAAATGTTAAGTATAAGTTCACCTAAATGTGGTGTATACAAACACATACATGCAACACTTATTGCACAAGTTCGTATACAATACGAACACAAATATGAAATACATGTGTATAAATTTATACATGCCTGAATATTCATATATTCTGGAAATCTCTATATATAACCATTTCTCTCACTCCGACTTGAAATAAGCACACATTTTCCTGCACTCATGAAAACTATGTTCTATGTATGTATGCAAGTGAGACGTGTTTGTATTTGTAGACTGTTTAAAAACGGATGTCTTTTTCATTTTATAGTTTTTTCTATTTCTTTTTAGCCACCAGTCAGCCAACCAACCATTCTTGGTTTACACCAAAAGACGCCATTATTTGGTTGTATATAGACCACCACACTCATGCAATCACTATGGCTCTTTTTTTCTTCTTTCTTTATTTTTGGTTAAGTTGTTGTAGTTTTTCGTCTTGTGCTGCTGCAGTGGCATCAGCTTCAGCAGTTGTCTTGCTATTGCAAGTGACTTTTTTGGCTCAGAAGTGTAAGAAAAAAAGTTATAACCTCAAATTTTCCATCATTAGAGTTTTCCATTATTAGTTTTATTTTATTCTAATAGTTTAACAACAACATTCAAATTAAACTGGCAGTCTTTGGCATATAAAATTTAAGCAACTATATAAAACGCCAGAACTTTTCGTTTATGAGATGAAATTTAGAGCAACAGCTTATCGGGGCACTTATAAACAGTAAATCTTATTGTTTTCGAGTCCCCTTAAGAAGTAGTGTTTTTGTAACACGCTTTTTAAAAGACCGCTCATGAAAGTTTCCCATCCATCTTGTCATAGTGAAAAGAAACGCAAGCAATACTTTCTTTAATGAGTTTCATTTGCTTTCTTAAACTTGAAACCTCAAACTTGAGACCAAAATTAAATCAACGTCGTCATTTGTGGAGCAATTTTTCTTAAGTTTGCTTTTTTTTATTTTTAAACATTCAATATGCAGTCGTTGTTGTTATTGTTTGTTTTTCCATTATGTTTTGGCCAATGTGGGTCGACAAGGTAGACAGCAGAAAAGCACCGAACATATACATACATACCGCCATATATATGCAGCTTCAAAATGGAATCTGAGGGAGTTCGCACTCGTTCAAAGCAATAACAACAGCTTCTTAAGCTTACACAAACGCACCAACACATGCATGCCAGCACTAGTGAGCGCAATATCGAACCTGAAAACTTACTTTACTTAACTTTACTTTACATAGACATTTGTATATGCATTCTATGTTTGAGTGCACAAGCAATTACATACACACACGTGCAAACATGCGCTTGTGTGAGTCTAAATGTTTGAGACCAAGTTTGTAATGGCAGTGGCTTCGCTTCACTCCCACTAAAACCTAAATATGTGGTTCTGTAAGGAAACCTTAGTGCTATAAAGGGTTAGCCACGATGGTGTCAGTTTTGGGGTCGGGATTTCTTCGTTTATAGGAGTATACCCAAATACTCTCTCACACACACACACACACACACACACACATCCACACAGAACGCTTAAAATAGCAATAACAACAAATGACAAGAGCACGGCTAAGCTACACACCAACACATCAACGAAGTTGACAATCGAAGAGAAGTCTGCAGACATTTGTTATTGCAAATAAAAATACGAGAAGCCGCCGCCATAGATTTACGTGCATACAAACAGATGCCATCACATACATGCACGCTTACGAGTTCGTTTGTATTTGCTCAAATAACACATTCACTAATTCCTAGTCCACATTCACATTTTCTCACAATAATATTGTAATAAACAAGAAGAAAAAAAAACCCGCATACTTTTGAAAGCCACACACACAATCAGCAGAATGCACTTGCGTTTGTATATGTGGGTCGCTAACAGCCACTACCACTATAACGTAAACATAAACATAGCTTAAGGACTCTGTCTCTTGCTGACAAGTCTTAAATTTGGGCAAGAAAAAATATTTCAAAGCACCAAATTTAGAAAACGAACTAAAAAGGAAGTATTATACATACTCATACTCGAAACTCTAAATTTAAGAAGGCAACCTAATTAAACTTTTCATCTGCGCAATATAACAACAAGTCACTAATAGTATAAGGCTTATAGGCATAGTATGACAAATATTACTAACTTTGCACACTATTAGATGTTCCAAAATATATAAGAGACTCTGCTCCCTTGGCTTAAAAGGGTCGCCCTTTTACGTGCGAGACGAAGGGCCGCAAGATAATCTACATTACAGTTTAAAATTGTTTGTCAACAAATAGAAAACATCTAATAAACAATATTTTATAAATTAGAAGAAATTAGAAATTGAGATAGCTCTATGGGTTTTAAGGAGGAAGTCTTATTATTTTAATAAGAAATCCCGCATTTAAATAATCAAGCATAATTACTTAAAAGAAATCAAAAAGAATTACTTAATAATTGTAATTACGTATTCTTATAGAGTTTTTAAAAAATCTGGCTAGATTCGAAACTTAATTCTTGCAATTGTCAGTAGTTCACTCGAGTTTTTAAATCGGGCTTAAGGTCACTTGTGTATTTTTTTATTTTTTTTTTTTTTGTATTAAAATGTTATTTTATTTTGATATTTCGATACTGCGTTGTGGTTCTTAATCAGGAATTTTTTTCCTTATTAAACAGTAAAGGTCGAAAAACTAGCACCAGGAGTACATGACTCACACCTGTTCATAAGGAGCCTAATGAAATCAATAAAGAATATTTTTGTATTTAATAATGAAATCAATGAGGAATTCTTTACAAGTACACCTGATAAAATCAGTAAGTTTTTCTGAATAGAATTTTGTTTTTGCTGGTACTAAAAATAACGCAATGTGAAGAAAAATGTGAACAAGTATTTCGCTGGACTTAATGGGTTTTCCTCATTGATAGAATCAATAAGACGTACTATTTCAAAATAATAATGAATCCCTATAGAAAACCCTTCCGTTCCTTCTGCAGAGACGTACCTTAGCCTAACACTTTCCAAAGAGAAAATCTTTTCTTTTCAATATAGTTTTTCTTCTTACAGAGTTTTCCATCTTTTTCATGGTCCAATCGAAAAACGCTCTGCTCGTTCGTATGTTAGAAAATTTGCATCTTAATTTTAAAACAAACGCTCTGAAACGTGTCCGATCCTTAAAAACATATTTTTGTACTTTATATGGGGCCACCTTTGAACCACATATACACCCTATATTTTATTACGCGTCCTACACGTTGGAATACATCCAACTCTTGTGCATCATATTCCTTATGAGACACACGTCTTGCGCTCAATCGAAATGAGGTGTGTTTTTTAAAATATTTTTTATTCTAACGTCTCATATGAGATCTAAATATCGAAGAATTAATTTAATAACTGTTATAAGAGCGAAAATTATACCACCAGTGAGATGTCTTTAGCATATTCACACCTAAAGGTGGGATCATATGATTGCCGCAATCGTGTGATAGCACAATTTATTGGCTCATGCGGCAACCAAAACGAATGTTGTTCCTATTCGTCCCAATCAAATACAACCCTGATGCGACAACCATGTGAACACTTGACATACAACTAATCACCAATAAAAATTCTAAAAATGCACCAATATTTATTGTGTTCTCATGCGGCAACCAAAGAAGACAATACGCGCCAATAATATGCATATGTATACAAGTATTTAGTTTCAAAATTGTTTAAAAGCGTCTTCCAAACATGATTTCTGCTTTTCAATCAGTAAAATTCAAGTGCTGTTACTATTAATTTTTTGCTTTTTCAGCCCGCACAACATTTTAATAATAGCCGAAGCAATTTTCTCTCTTTTTAATGAACAAACCATATTTTTAACGTTTAATTAATTTTTTTTTTTTTTTTTGAAAACAAAGTTTGTCATCAATTACAACAGCTGTTTCTCAGAGTTGCCGCATAATATAACAATCGTCTGACTATAATGCGAAAATTATTGGTACTAAATTGTTTTGCGGCAATTTGCGACAATAAAATTTCAGTAAAATGTCACAATCATGTGATTGCAGAGAATTTGATTGGGACAAATTTTTTATTATGCTCCAATTTAGCCCAATAAAAATTGTGTACAATTGGTGCATTGCGGCAATCGTGTGATCCCACCTTAAGAAATGCATAGAGAGGTCAAAAATAATAATATTACCTTTAAAAATTGAAGAGTAAAACTTTGAAATTAATACGAAAGGCGGGAGAAGGCCTTTTTATAATTTTCTTGGTGAGATCGCTGTTTTAAATTGTAGGACAACAAAACTTTCCAGTCAAATGGAATTTGGTGAATTTTATTTTCCGCCAGTCCCTGGGACTAGTCAATCCCATGTACCACCATCACCAATAAATTTGTATCCCCAAAACTTTTCTCGCACTTAACAAAAATATATAATACTTTCTCAAAAATATTCTAATTCAAGAGTTTTCCATCTCTTCAAATTTTAGCTGTGAGCTGTAGGGTTCAAACACATATACTTTTTTACTTTTCTTATTTTTTCATATTCAAACGCAAATGTATGTTTTTGCGTGGCTAGATGGCTGGCTGCCTGGCTGGTTGTATGTCTAAGTCTGGTTGTGTGTCTGTATAAATATGTGCGTGTTGCTGGTATGCTAGCTGGAGGGGCATAACGTGGTCCCATTGGTGCGCCACAAAAAGCTTTCTTGTTTTTGCTTTTCTGACAGATATTTGCCATTGCTTTAGCTCACATTCACATACATATATTTTTATATGTATCTATAAAATACATATGAGCGTATCATTATAATATTCAATGATGTTTTTACACTCTTAAATTTTACATACACGACAAGCATATGAGCAGATTTATGTATACAGAGGCGCACACATTCACATGCCTTGGCATAATTGTGTAGCAGTACTACTAGAAGTAACAACTTTCATTAAAGTAATGTTGTCGTCTTGAAATTGTAATGGTTTAAATGTGTACATTTGTGTTAGACCCCAGCATGGTCTTGTTCTCAACCAAATCGCACAAGTTCATCAAGTATACAAACGTTGCAAAATATATACATATACATGTGTGCATATATCTCTAAGGAATTTATACACTGTATAGGTATACAGATACATTTATAATTTTTCAAAATACTTACCGTCGGCAAATGCCAAATAATACCTGTTTTTCCGACGGTAACTGAAAATATATTTTAAGTTTAATTTTACCCTTTTCATTACATTTTGTTCTTTTCCACCCATTTGAGACAAAAACAAAATACCACAAAACATCTTGAGAAAATTCACCACATCTTACAGCAGCATTGTTGTAGTTCCGTTATTCATCATCTGCCGCTCTTTTTCTATTAAGGTACAAACATTAACTCACTTCTCATTTCTGCTCTCCAGCATGAGGTGAGAATTGCAGCTCACTCAATTCTCTTATCTCTGTGCGCATTTGTATGATTCTAGATTTCTCATTAGAGGTTCTTGTTCTATTGAATGTGAATCCCTAACACCACCTACATTCAATATTCAAATCCACCATTGTTGTGTACAGATATTTGAATGTATGTGTAGGCATTTCCTTTTTCTCAAAGCAGTATAGCGATTGCATTTGTAGCTGTGCGAGCCATATTCTTGTTGCCTCAGCGAAGTAGTTGTTGCTGTTTTGTTTTTGTTTAGTGTCTTGTTCTTCGAAATCTTCTTTTTGGCTTTTTTGGTCACATTATTCGGTTTGTAGATGTTGTTTTGTTTTTATTTTCAAATAAATTTATTTTTAATACATAATAAATTCTTTTACATATACATACATACCTCCATACATCTCTTCTGCTAGTACGTGCACGTACACATAACTTTAAACTATTTGATGAGAAATTTAGTCTATAATAAACTTTAGAATTTAAATTTCTTTTAAATTTTTCAATTATTATTTACGAGAATGATTTTATTTTCTCTTCTATTAATTAAAAAAAAAAAAACTATTTCCTATTCATTTATATACATATAATTCGTGCACTGCCAGAGTTTTCAGAGAATTTCTTTCTGTACATCATAAATTTAAATAAAAATTAACTAATTTCACATTTAAACATCAGGTAAAAAATGTTCTAAGAGATTTTATCTAAATACTGGTTAAATAAGGCTATGCAATTGAGGCTTAGAGCGATATATGAAGCTGTTTGTTTCAAACTATTTATTGCAACACGATGCATCCTTCTTTCTTAGCAAACAAGAAATCTTCTTATTTATAATAAGCTGCCAATCTTATGGACTGATTTGCGATCTCGTACAAAATTATTTCATTGCATTCTGAACGAAATGTGAAAATATTTCGAGTTTGTCTGTTTGGTCGTTTTATTTTAATCATAAAAATAATAAAATGCCGGCTTGTAGAAAATCAGCTTTATTTTGATCAAATATGTTGCTTGAAGCATAAAGTTATTGGCTTGAAAAGTAAAAAGAGTAGAGATAAACACTTTTTCCCTTATTTCCTTAAGTTAAGAGCTATCAGATATACGGGTGTATTCTAGGTTTCGAATCGGATTGATTTAGAAAAATTTTTTGAATCCCCATCATTCATAAATTAGTGTTTTCAATACAGCATGTTTTTTACATATTCGAAGTTTTTGTTCGAAAAAAAAATCTAAATGTTCAAATACATAAACAACAGCTTTTTATCAGCTATTGAACAAATTTTAAATTATTTTAATTAGAAAAGATTAAGTGAAAAATAAAGTTTTTCTAAAAATGTCTTTAACTACTCTAAATGAGGATGCGGATTGCAGAACACAAAAAATGCTAAAGTAATCCACTTTAGAGTGAATTCAGATTTTAGAACACACCCGATAGTAACATGATCTCAAATATGAATTAACAGACACATTGAAGTTTTATTACACGTTTATTTGACAAATATTCCGTAGAAAAAAAAAATAAGAGCTTTATAAACTTACAATAATTATTATGAATAAGGCCTTAACTCTTTTAGTTTCGCATAAGCTTAAAATAATATCCTTTGTAGGTATATAAGAAAACCAAAAAAATTAAATAATCTAACTTGGCTGGATCACAGTAGATTCTTACTACAAATAAAATAATATAATATACATGTGGATGCCGAGAAACATGTATCAACTGGGATAAGCTTTAGGCTTTGAAAGAAACAAATTTTATAGAGTGGCTCCTAAAACTGAAGCTAAAGTCTGCCGGAGGCTTTTAATATCTTAATAATTCGATGTTGAAGTTGCGGAATTTACTAAAAAAAATATGAAAATGTTGTTAAAAAAAAGCTGCCAGAGAAAAGTTTTTGCGCAGAATGTAAAATCGTGAGTTCATAAACGGTTTTGAAACATCGAAAATCGTATTTTTTTAATTTCATTTCAGAAATTTTATCAAAGGTATGCAAGACTTGTTCCTGACAACCGGCCTTCGGCCTAGCTGAAGGATTTTTTCCGCCATTTTATAACCAACACCGGCTTCGCATACAAAATCTGGTATCACGCTTTTTCATTTTATGGCAACCGGTACCATTATACTAAAGCCGACCCCTTATTTGTGCAAGTCAAAAGTCAATTAACGTTTTAAAGGATTCTATAAGCGATCTAACGAGAGCACATTACGTTACGTTACGTTACGTTACAGTACAGTAGCAGCAACGCGTGGCTAAGGAGGCCTTAGTTTACTTTCCATTTTTATTATTTTTACATCTTTTGAATAATTATAATAAATTATATAAATTAAAATTTTATGTCGTCTCTTAATATTCGCCACAAAACTTTTTGCCAGCTAAAAGCTAACAAATAAACTATTTATCATTTCAATATTTGTTTGCCGTTTCAGGCTTCACCAATTGCAAGCATTTCAACATTAATCATCGCAACATGATGTTTTTCAATTTTTCATGCGTCATTATCAATTTCTGTGATTAACATCATCGCTCTGTGAAACAAAAAACGTTTTCATAAATTTTAATATTAAAAATTCCGAATTGTGACAAAAGTGTCAAAACATGCATGTTCTCATGACAACCCGTAATGAAGCGTAGCATTTTAAGCAACAGCAAGAAATTGCACCCTCCCTTGCCGCAAAAAACAAAACGAAAGCCATAAACACGCCATGACACCAAAACTCAAAATCTTCATTTCACTAGAAATTTCAAATTGAAACCATTTTTTTTTCTTTCTCAAATTGCCATAAAGAATTTTGCAAACGTATTTTTATATATTCATAGAACTAATAAAAATGTCTGTTGTATTTTTTATGCCGCTTAACAAAATATGAACTTTAGCAGTAAATAAATCTCTGGGGTACAAAACATACTCTTCTTAAGACCTAATGTGTATATGTAAACAACATTTGAAAATAAAACTCGGTGTTTACTGTTGCGTTTCCTTGCAGAGACCCCCACTCAATCTTCTTTTTTTTTTTTTTTTTTGATATTAAGAAGAAGAAAAGGACATGCCGTCAGACAAGACACTTATCTCAATTTTATAGCAATTTTGTCAAAAATAAAACACAATTTTAAAGTCATTGTTCTGTAACGCCTTTAGAGGACAATTGCAAACATATGCAAAAGCAAAAAAAAAAACAACAAAAAAATGGAAAACATTCTCCCCAAGGACATTTTACAGCATTGATTCAATTTTGTGTTAATTTACTTGTCAATATGATGCCAATAGAAACATATCAGTGTGTGTCTGCCTACTCTTAGAAACTTTTGAAACGTAACTACGTATGTATGTATATGCCTACATATGAATAAAAACTGCCACATTTATGAAATGGTTATATCATGTAGGATTAATATTCATCTCTGTTTGTTGAAAAACGTGACCAACTATGCAATATTTTGCTTGTTTCCTTGAAGATCTCAGGGCAGGATTTTTTTTTTTTTTTTTTTTTGATGTACATTGACCACCCAACCATATTAAACCTTAAAACCTAAAAAATAGTAAATTATACATATAGAGTTTTATTATTGTTATATTAAAACAGTAGGTTCTAGGTAACCACAAGTACAGTCACATTTTATCTATCAACAATCAGACAATGATGCAATGTGCAAATTTTCTAGTCATTTCCCAGCTAACTTATAATATACTCATGGTTTATGAGCCATAAAAAAGCTCAACATGTATTAGTTTGTGGAGAGCTGAAAGTCATAAACCAGACTTCTTGTAATTACAACACTGCAGGATTTCTACCACTCTTTTCTTTGTTCACTGTGTTCCTAGATGTATTAACGGGAATTCCCTGGAATTTTGTGGCACTAAATAAATCTGCTCTCAGGTAAATAGACAATGTGCTAGAGTTATATATATGTATATGTAACCCATTTTTCCCTAAAGTCGGGAATACATGGAAGCAATACACAAAATAATAGGGAAAATACATTTTATGGCAAATATGCCACAGTACATGTGGTATAATTTTATGCCACAAGGCATAAATGCCTTTTTTAAAATATCAACAAAATAATTGTGTAAGTATGAAGCCAAAAACTTAATTTTTCTCTTGCTATTGTTATATCGAAAACATACTGGAAAATTTTGAGGCTTTTATGCTTTATGCTAGTTGTGAAACCAGCCCACTTGAATCCCATAATCCGCTCTCTTGTTAGAAACAGCAAGAAATTGACAGAGGATGCGTTCGACACTCTTCTCCTCTTCTTTATCTCAGCAGCCCCTGTAAAAGCTATTATACGGAAGTTTTAGTCTTCCTGCATGTATTCCCATGTGACAATGCCCTGTAAGAACAACTACTAGGGCAGGCAGCCTTTATCGCAGAAAGCCCAGAAGAGCTAAGGTTTTCTTGTAGTTATTGCTGGCCCACGCGTGTCGTCCCGATATTCAACACAGATGATCTCGTCTGACCATCTGTCGAGCACAGTTCTTAACAGCTGTAGTGGTACTGACAGCTTACAGATATTAAGCGGAACACCAACGAATTCGTTCATGTCCTTCTGTTGCAAGCCGCCACCAGCTCACACCTGTTCATCCGAAACTATAATTTGTCCATACACTAGTGTTCAGATACCCATAGAAGCTCCTTCGGATAGCTTCTTCAGGACAATAATAATGAAAATAGTTTTTATTGGTTTTTTTTTTTTTTAAAAATTGATTTTAAAAAAAGCCAATAAAAACTATTTTCATTATTATTGTCCTGAAGAAGCCATCCGACGAAGAGCGAAATATCGACAAAAATAATTAAATATTTTTAACAAAAAAATACCTTTAGCTCAAGAAAATAAATATATAAGGCCATATTCATAATAATAATTGTAAGTTTATTAAGTTTATTATTATTTGTCAAATAAATGTATAATAAATATTCAATAGTTTTTATGAATATGGGTAATAAAATATAAAAACAGGGGTCGAAAAAAACCAAATAATAAGTTTGACTATAAATTTAAAGCTAATGGTTTAGATTTATCTTTCTTAGATTTGTTTTTTTTTTTAATTTTTATTGGTATTGCGTCGCATACATGTCGTTGCAGCCAACAGTCGAGTCGAGTTGACTTGAAAACTCTTGTTAAAATATGTTCACACACTATAATTCATATTCTTTTATTCGTAAACAGTTAATGAGAATTCCAAAAATATAAGAATCTAATTTCACAGAAAAACGGAATACAGCTCAATCGCGTATTGCAAAACAATTATGCTCAATCAAGACAGAAAACAGCTCTAAATGTTTAATTTTTTTGAGCTTTAATAGCAAGTGAAAAACTATTGTTTATGGATTTTTTTATTTTATTTCTGCCATTAGAGAAATACCAGTTGGTTACGTTAAGCTGATCAAATTAAAATAAACATTCGCCATGTCTACCTTTTTTCTACTTGTTACCCAATTCGGGCATAAGCAAGTGTTAAATATTATTTATAAGCTTGTGAAAATTTAAAAATTGTTTAAGTTTGTATTTTTTCTTCTGCAGTTCAAAGAGAAGCCAACAGGGGTAGTTCACAAATTTACAACCCCAAATTGCAAGCGGTTTCTAATGTTGACTTATGAGATATGTGTCAACGGTATTGAATTTTCACCGTTTAAATTTGAATTTTGAAAAAGGAAAAAAAAGGAAGCATACATGTGTATTTTCTTCAAAATCAGGTCTTAACTTATGGTTTCTGAAAAGTCTGTTGCTTTTTTAGTTGTTTATTTCTTTTCTACCACCCCCCTCCGATTGTTGCTGCTTTTGAAAATATTTACTCGCCTGGCATGTGCGTACAAGTCTTTTGTTGTGTATTAGAAAATTGACAAAACAATTTGCAAATTCTTCAATAATTTAAGCTGTTTTAGGCACTTTTTGACACTTGCCTTTACAGTTTAGTGTCTGGTGTTTTTATTGTTTGGCAGACTCCCTCCCTGAACTTCCGTGTTGTTTGTTTTGCCTATTGTTGAACTCACTCGCACTTCAAGAGTTTGTGCTTGTTTTGTTTGTGTTGGTATTTATTTACACACATACACATGTGTGCATAAACACAAATTTGTGCAGTGTGTTCGATTTCCGTTTAAGGAAATTGAACAAATTGCTGAACAATTGTTTAATTTGCTCGGGGAGTAGGTGTGTAAACAATTTATGTTTGTTTTGTTATGTCTTGTAAGAGTTTAAAAAATGTTCATTCATCTGCCGTTGTCAACATACATGCGTATGCATATGTATTTGTATAAATATTTCAAATACATTGATTTAATTTTCTTCCATTAATGACATTTAGCAATGTAATAGAAACCATTTAGATTTTTTTATTAAAATTGGATGAGAGACAATCAACCAACCCAGCAGATAAAATGTGTAATATGTGTAATTTTTTTAACGAATCTCTACCTGAAAACTACGTTAATCGCATATATAAAGGTAATGATGACATTAATCCATTTCTTGCAGCCTTCAAATATACTGTTAAATCCTTACAAAAAGGAAGCGCGTTTCTTAGCGTGATGACGGTAAATTTCTCAAGCAAACAAACTCTCATACGTAATTATAATGAATGACTTCCGTTCATAAATTTTTAACCAGGTCAACGATTAAATATAAGAAACACATTTCACTTATTCAAACATGTTTAAATCTGTGCACCTAAAAGCAGCTTTGCTTCTTGCTTTGCCATTCATGTTGTAAGGACTCTTTTTGTTTTTATTTAATTTTCAGTATTTTCAATATGAGTTGTATTTAAAGCAAATGCCTTGATATATGTACATACATACATACGTTCATATTTTAATGCATCAAGCAAATTACATACTTTTTGTGTACTGCTTATGACAAGATGACAGCAACAATACCGACAATAACAAACACATAAAGTAAATGTGAAAGGGTTTTCTCATTATTTAATTTTTGACTTGAAACAAAAAGCAAAAAAAAAAAACAAACACCAAGAAACGAAAAATACAACAAAAAGTTTTTAATGCTTTTGCCTTTTCATAAATTAATTCAAGTTGAAAATTCATTAAAAATATTAACACACGCATAAATATTAACACGTTCACACATTCACTCAAGCAAACGTATGAAAACTAAGTACTACCAAACTCAAGCACACACACACACACACACACACACACACACATTCACAAACACAATTATGCAAGTGTGTAAGGAATGTGTGTAGTTTTAATTTTTTAACTTTTCTTAGTTTTTTCCTCTTTTTTTGACAAATATTACATCAAGCAGAAAATTTTAATATAATTTTCACTTAAAAATATAAAGAAAAACTTTTTCACTTACTCTCCCTAACGCGTACATACATCCCTACTCACACATGAGCATATGCGTGTGTGTGTGTATGTGTGTGTATGCGTGTATGTTAAAATCTTCTCATACATAATAAAATATTCTTTCATGTTTAAGTATAAATGTATATATTAAAATTTAATTTTTTGCTTCTGTGTGTGTGTGTGTGTGTGAGAGAGTTTAAATGTTTATTCGTATTATGTATACAGAAAGTCACATACGAAAAAAAGGATTTCCGTTGCGGATGTCAAACATTTTCCTTACTTATGCTTCTAGTCACATGTATAAACTGTCACACACACACACACACACACACACACACACACACACACACACATGTAAACGGCAATGAGCAAATATCCCTGCAGATAAAATTAATAGTATGTGGCTGCAAACATACTAGTTGTCTTTGACTTCAGACTGCTTGCAAGTCGCCTTTATTATGTTTGCACTCAAAAGAAAGATTTTTGCTGTTCACCATTTGTCTTATTTTTCCCTCATTACAATTTGAAATGTGAGTATCCCATAACGTAACTAGTGGCAACTTTAACTGCAGGGTAAAACGAAATAGTTTGTTTTCATGTATATAAGTGAACACATTGGAAAGTAACTACAATTTCAAATACCAGGAAAACAAAGTAGGGCGAAGCTCCTACTTTTAATTAGCTAATCGTTCTAAGTTCTCGGAGCATTGACTATACGGGGCAGGGCATAAGTAACACTATAATTTGTAGATGGAATAAATTTCTTTGAAAAAATTTTTGAGACTTTGAAAAACCTAATAAATTTATTTGGCAAAAAAAAAGAACTGGCAAATTGAGTAGCATCAACAAAATACCGGTGGCACATAGACAGCTGAAAACCACAGAAAACAATTAATAAGATCTGTATTTAGACCTAAAACAATAAAAAGAATCAAAACTAAAATATTTTCATATTTTAAAAATTGAGACTTTCATATTAAGGGAAAAGCTCATATCATATGGTAAAAGCTTCAGAGAAATAAAATCAAATGTTAATGAAATACACTGCAACACACATGTCTCTGCTTATCTTAAGCCAAATGCATTTAATGCTTAATTCCTCTGTGGAGGAAAATGTGCAGCTTGGAACCAGGGTTTTAGCTCTGTAGTTTTTTTTATTTTAAGTAATTTTAAATAGAACTTCCTGCGTCCAAGTCATTATTATGCCTTCCCAGTCATTATTATCTTTCAAGCTTTTAGTAAACAAAATTCATAACATTTTTTACTGCATGTGTATAATTTTATTTTATTTTTAAAAGAACTCCTTTTTTTTAGTATATTTTCATCATAGTCAAAACTATTTCTTACTATTTGACTTTGAAAATAAAACTGACAAGGTAAAAAAGAAGCAAACCAAGCGGTAACAACATTATGAAAGCGAAAACTTCTTTTGCGTCCTTCTACTACCTAAATCATTTTCTCTAAAAGATGAAGCAACCCTTTTTTGCCACTTTTAGCACAAAATATTTTTCGCCAAAGTAAAAAGGAACTTGTTAATGTAATTTCTTCATTTTGTCACTCACAAGCAAGAAAAAAAAGTTGGAAATAAAAACTCATGTGCGAGAAACAGAGTTTTTGAAAGTTGTTCGCAAAATAGTTTCTTTCTGTAGAAAAAAAAATCTAATTTTTTTTCCGGAGTAACATCCTCCTGATAAACAGACAAGTTTTTTAATTCATTTAGATTGCGGGTACGGAGAAAATAAAAAGAATATGCTGTATTGGCTAAAAGGAAACTGTTTCGTAATGTCAACATAAGTTTTTCACTTTGCCTTTTATTTTTCACAAACAAGTAGCAAAATGCAAGAAAAACTCTTTGAAAACAACTTTATGTGGCCACTTGCATTTTAAAAATTAAAAAGAAATTCCATTTTCAGCAGAAGAATGGCAAAACGCAGATACAAATAAATATGTGCTGGCAAAACAACTCATTAGCCAATTTTATCGAGCAGAAGGTAATAAACTACTCAGGTGGCAATTAATTTTGAGCTAAAATATATTATTTTAAAATATTTTACACATTTCTAATGTTATTCATAAAATCTACTATCGAATAACCAAAAAAATCAGTACAAGCTCATGTTCAAATTTGGCTTAATTTTCTTTTTTTAACTAGTAAATACTTAGGGCAGTTCCACACACTTATGCTGGGAATGTTGTGACTGGGACGAACCAAGGCGAATCTATTACAGGTGCCCACGTACCAATTCGCTTTAACATTTTTCCACGATTTTATCTTCTGAATTGTCAATGCTGATAGCAAACGACAACAAAACTTATGACGTCTCGAATGAAAATGTTGAAGCGAATTGAATTGCGACCACCTATACTTGATTCGCCTTGGGACGAACGACGAATTTTTCGCCGCTAATATTCGCCGTTAAAAATAAAACACATCGGTGTATATGAAAATGCACACAGTCACAGCGTCGATCGAAATTCGTTGTACGCGGCGAACTTGAAATAGATTTATTTCTATTTCTCATGCCGGCGAACAAATCAGTACCATGTGGCCATTTTGGTTTTAGTTTTCAAGTGTTTTAGTAAAAATAGTTAATTTTTAATTTAATAGTTTTTATTTTAAGTGCTTGACTTTGACTTTTTGCCAACATATTAGATTGTAAAACATGTTTGTAGGGTTTAATTTCTTGTTTTTGGTAATGCGAAATTTTTTAGAAACCAATTTTTTTAATATGGCCACCCCATCAGCTGTTCAACTATAATAAAATAAAATTAAAAAACTAAGAAAATGGATACAAGTGAAATTATAATTGATGTTAAATTAATGTTAAACTTCATGAATCTTTTTATAATCTGAGTTGCATCAACGAAATATCATCGGCATATAGACAGCTGAAAAAGAAAGTATACTTTTTGAAAAGATAAATTTTTTGACCTGAATTAATTTGGCTCTTAAAATAAATAAATAATTGAGTTCATATTTGACTTTTCTTATTTTTTTTTTTTTATTACAAAACATCAATGAAAAAAATCAATAAAAAAAAAACTTTTTAAACAACTTATCATGATTTGAAAAAAGAAACTGGAGAAAAAATTAGAACGTGGTAACAAAGAGCCAGCCACTTAGCTGATTGGTTTCAGACTCCTTAGGTTTGTGTGCAGAACACCCTTTCTGTGTTTTCAAATCACATGCACAAAAAGTGATTTTCAGAACAGGCCTTAAAAATCAAAAACTATGGCTTTCAAATAGTTCTGCGAAATAGTCACCTTTCGCCTTTCTTTCCGGTCAACTAACATAATTGTAATTACAATACAAACGACCACCAAAAATAGTATAGTAATTCAAACTTCATAAGATGTGTAATTTTAGACCATCATTCCACATATTTGCCAAATACTTTTAAACTCCATCAATCCATAACATTCGGTTCTTCAAATTTAATGATGATTTTAGGCAAAATAAAACAATTACAAAAACAAAGGAATCGTCAGGACGACAGCAGCCTGAAAGAAAGGCTGCTTGTTACTGTCTATGATTTAAAAATACTTAAAATCCATTAAAATGTTTAATCCTTTGAACTACAAAAACAATACTGGAAACATATGCAGCAGCAAAGAAAACATTGCAGTGGCAGCAGCCCGGCAGCTGAGTATTTGACAAAATAACAACGCAACGCAAGACAATGACTTAAGAAGTGTTTGAAATTGGATTGAAATTACAACAACTGCCAAGCAAAAAAGAGCAAATAAATCGCTATAAACGTTTCAGTTTTAACAAAAAAAGAATTGCTCTTGAAGGGTTGAGAGTCAGTCGCAGGGGTTTGTCGACTGACTGTTTATTTGGTTAAATAAACGAATTCCGCGCGTGTTAAAGAACAATACAACAAGGACAACTCAAGCAACATAAACTACTGTGAGAATGTTGATGATGACGGCAGCGACAACGGCGACAACGATTTTAAAGCTTGTACTTGTATTGCCAACTTTCAAGAGCAAAATATCCTTGGTCTGTATCGCCTAAAGCGCGCGTTTATGCGTGTGTGTGTGTGTGTGTGTGTGTGTGTGTGTGGGTGTGTGTGCTAATGTTTGCCTGTGCTTGTAAAATAAGACAAGCTTGTGAACATGAGACATAATTTACATAAATTTTGTGTTTATGAATATTGTGCAGAGAAACAAGGTTAAACGGGGTTGCTGCTCTTATTATGATTATTGGTGTTACTTGTTATCGCTTTTGTTGTTGGCTGCTGTTTGCTTCTTTAAAATGCTTCTATTAAATTTCTCTGCAGAGTTTGAGGTATCACATGTTTTTTAATGGGTTCAGTGTGTCTGCCAAAAACAACAGCATGTTCATCTGGTAGTGTGTGCTGCTTTAGATGGGGGTGGGGTGGGGTTGGGTTTGCTACGCGCTAAAACACCAAGAAACAATAACTATTAAAGGGGTGCTTAGATGCGCATATTTTGACTTCATATTTTATTCAAGTCACCAAATGTCTTTGTCATTAGTAGAACAAAATTTAATTTATATAATAAGGCGTGAATTTAATAATGAAATTAGACTTTAAGGCATCTAAAGGACGCTATAGAGCATACAAATGTAAAGGCACGTCCTATAGAAATATTTTGTTATACTAGATAACAAGTTGAAGGAGTTAAAGTACTTATTTAAATTTTAGTTTTAACAATTAACCACCACAAAAACAAAGCTGTTTTACACGCTGTTTAGTTTCATAAAAATATAAATCTTATTCTAATAATTCAGCAAAGTGATCAAACACATCAAATTTAAGGAAATTTCTTCGAAAACAGCAATAAAAAATATTCTATTTTAAAAGAAATTACTCGCTAGTAAATATTTTCCAGAGAAAATTCTTCGACAGCAAAACGTTTCCAGAAATAATTTAGCGGTAGCAAAAATTTTCCACAGAAAATATAAAGAAAGCAAAAATTATCTTTCCGAGAAAAGTTTCTATGCAAAAATTATTGAAAACCATAAATGATACATATAAAATTTAGTATTATTTTTATACATACATGCATCATACATATATACATATAACTAAATAAAGAAAATCATTTTTGTGACGCTATTAAATAATGATATTATTGCCCCACAGAAAATGTCTTTTTAGGAATTCTATTGACAGCAAAAATTTTCGATAGGAAATTTATCTGTGGAAAATTTACTAATGCAAAGAGTTCTCTATCAAAAGAGTGTCGACACTATAAATTTTTATGCAAACGCAAAATTTATTGATAGCAAAAAGTTATATAAAAAGGTTTTTATATAACTTTTGTATCATTAACAAAAATTTGAATTAAAAAAAATTAACATCACCAATCATTTTTTCCCAAAATTTTATAATAGGAAAATTATTATTATCAGTATCAATACTGAACATTTCAGTATCAATACTGGATCTTATTGATTTCTTTTATGGTGTCCAACCAAAATGGGCTTTCAAATTCCTTAGTTTATCTTTTCATTTAAAAGAAAAATTACATTTTTTCATTTAAATTGTTCCCGATGTTTCGTTGTTTTATTTCCAGCTTCTTCAGGGGTAAATTTTTATTTAGTGTAATCTGGCCACATGATTAAAAAATGAAATGAAACCCTGCATATGATGGATCATATGACCGACACTGCTGATGGATTCATACATCAGGGTTTCTATCATTTTCTTAAGGGCAAAATGAAAAAATTGATGTAAACATTCGTGTACGTGTGAGCAATTTTTTTAACCAGCGTTACCACCTCAGCAAAGCGATCATTCGAAATCTTTTTTTTAAAATGCCCACAAATTTACATGCAATGCTATTTATTTCTTTTTTACTAATTAAAAAGTTTTTTTGGATAATTAAAAAAAACTATACAAGGAGAACAAAATAAATTATTTTAGATATATTTAGATAAAATTAAGAGAAAAACAGTAGTCAATAGCAGTTTTAATAATAGAAAACTGAAGCATATGGAAAAAACATCCACAGCACTATGTTTTTCCAAAGAAAAAAAAAAAACAAATGAACCTATAAAAACATTAATGCATAAACGTAGTTCCAAATGAAATTACCAAACTAATACGGGAAAATCAAAATATTAAAAAAATCATTGTAATGGCAATGCTGAAAGCTATAAAAATGCTTTGCATGTGTTAGTAAATAAGCTGTTACTGTGTTGGTTTCTATCAGCCATTTCTTGCAGGGAAAGTTCTTATATTTACCAGATATTGTTATGTCTTTGATATATCAGATTTAAATGGTTTAAGAATTGGATAAATTTCTAATAAAACAAATGTCTCTTTCAATAGTATTGCCACTTATTAAGAAAACTACGTTTTATCTTATCGTTCAGTTGTGATAATAAAAACGTGTTATCGAACACTTTATCGCTCACCTCTTTGATGAAATTCATCGCTAGATGTTTTTTTTTAAATGGTTTATAGACGGTGAATATTTAAATCGGAACACCCTCATGTTAAGATATAGATATTTTTCTTTCATTTGGTTATCGATCAATTTATTGCAATTTCTACAAAATGAAAAAAGACGTTGCCACTACAAAGATAAGAAATATTTTAATTTTATTCCAAAGTACCGCCCAAGATCACAGAAAAACTTCCTCGAAAAATAATAACTTTCAATTAGGAAAATTCACCTAAATCGAAGAATAAAATAAATTCAAGTTAAAGCCGTAAAAATATTTATTTGGGCTCCCGGCTCATTTACTTCACTTACGTATGTATGTATATGTATGTATCGTTCAGCATTCAGTTGTGCAAATAATAAAAATATGATAATCACACAAAAACCACAACGCAAAAGTTCAGTTTTTATCTCTTAAAACAGCTGGAGTAAAAAAAAAACAGCATCAACAGAACATGAAGATTTTGTAAAGCCTGTCATGATACGTCAACACAATTTGATTGAAATTGATTGGCATATAAAATCTCAATCAGAGCAATCATAAAATGTTGTTTTATTTCGAAACGCAGAAAATATGATAATCAGAACTAAAGGGGAAAAAAATCAAACACAAACAAGCGAAAGCCTCTCCAATTGTAATGCTGATGAATGTTTCGGTGTAACAAATGGCAGCAGGATTTAAGTAAAGTCGTATATAAAACGCTGAGATGTTTAACCCACAACAATCACTTGCCCACCCACACACACACGCACACAAGCACGAACACACACATTAAAAATGCTTCATTTTGTTGTTACTAAGGGAATTAAACTGATTTAATGGAAGTATTTTAGTATTCTTTATTTTGTTTATAATACTGTACTTACCAGGTAATTTAAACGGTAAACCGCCCATAAGAGGATCAGGACCAAAACGTTGAGGCCCAAAGGCAAAAGGATGGAAACCAGGATGTCTTACTTTAGAACGAGGCTCACGCGGGCCATCAACTGTTACTTTAATGGCTTTGTTATAAGTGGCAATTTGTATGGGATTCGTTGAAAGTATTATGCTCAATGAAAAGCTTTTACCTGCAATAGAAAATTCAAATTTAAAACGGAACTCTAATGCATTTTATATAACATAATACTAATAATTTATATTAATTAAGTAGCAAAAATTCATTATACGAAAATCTTTATTTATAGCTGCTTATTTGAAAAATGCAAATATTACGCTTATTTGCAGCAGAAATTTTATGAATTTATGGATTTTCAATTTCACGCTACTACCCCATTATACATGGCCCCAATGTGGCTTTAATCCTGCTGCAATTCTACAATTCTACACGCACGTTGCACAGTAGTTGCAGAGGAACATGAGTGTTAAATTGAATTTTTATTACATTATATATGTGAGTGTTTAAGAATTTATTATTTCGTTCCATAGCAAGACAATTACACTTTTACTGTGTTTTATAATTTGAGCGTCAAAAATATTTTCCTTCGTATGTTTGACTTCAATATGCATATGCTTTAGTTCACCTTTAAAAACAAAACAAAAACCTTCAGCTCAAATAAAAACCAATGTATGTATAAATATCGTAAAGAGTATGAAAAAATGTAACAAAGGTAGTAGAGTATAAGAGCGTGGAGGCATAAAATATGAGAATATCAAATGAGTAAAAGAGAGTAAAATTATATGAGGGATAAAAAAAGAGATACATAAAAACTATCAGTGCAACGTTCCGTTGTAATTACTTCATATTTACGGTATTCAAACGGTCTCATATTGTGTCATAATGTCAGAAAGTACTAACATTTTATGATAGTTTAAAAAAATTGTTGTTGTGCTACAAACAAGAATAGTCATAAATTAATAAGACTTCATCGACTGTGTTTAGTGATTCGTCATAAGTTAACAGCATACATCTGAGGCGAACGGCTAAAACGCATTCGCCGAGCGGGTGATATTCTTTACCTGTCGCAAATTATATTCTAAAAAAATATTTTATATATACATAAAAAACTCCTTATATGCGTATAACGCTTATATGTATGTACGTACCCAAACAACAATGCATTTGTTTAATAGCTGCAGGCCTTGTTTTACTATCCTACTCAGTCGTACGATATGGTAAAAATGAAATGTGTGCTCACAAAGTGTGATAGTGTGGACTAAGCATGTTTGTGTACGATACGAATGTACGCATGTGTGTGTTTCGCAGATATTTATATCAACATCCATGTCCATGCATTTCACCTAAAAATGAGATGCTAATCTTAGAAGACTGGCAGCCCACAAACGCTTGTGTACTGGCCGCCGTCCAAAAAATGAATCGACTCCGTTCAACCGGCGCCAGCTGATTTTGTTTGAATAAATTTATCTATTCAATTTAATATCATTTAAGAAATAAATGCATTAAAATATATACATATGTTTTTGTTCGTAAATATGGACATATCTGATTTCAAATTTACTTGAATCAGCTATCAAAACATCTAATATCTAGTTTTTTCACTTATTTTGGCATTATGAACAAAAATATTTAAATGGCTTTCTTTTTTTTTAACAGCTGACTCATATTTTAAATAGCGCACTACTTTATGACAGGTTGCTCACAGCAGTCATATATTTTCGTGCTATTATTTTAAGACTTCTGACTTTAGGACGACCCTTTGAATACCGTAATTATTTAAAATTACTTGCATAAGCATTTTGTTTAAGCAAAAAATTAACATGTCTGTATGTGAAATAATCAGAGAGATTCAAAAATAGTTCTTAAAGTAGTGGTGTTTGATTTTGATAATCTTGATTATTGTTATATTTTTTCAATAATAAAAAATAGTCTCGATTATGTTTAGCTTTTTGTATTCAAAAATTTCGTAAGGCAGAATAATGTAACCACTATTACTCTTTTCAAAAATAATGTAATTTTCTAGTAGTCATAATCAAAATTTGACAGCTATGATTGGAAGTCATCATAATTGGAAGTGATCATGTTGCAAAAAAAAAAAAAGAATCAAATAGTTAAAGTAATATTTACTTAGCAGCCCTTTCAGCACACATTAAAATAGTTTTAAAAATAATTCCAATAATTTTTTAGCACTTTGTGTCAGTGTGTCATGCACCAGCGCAACAAAGAAACAAACAAACAAAAAAACGTTGGCAATCTCTCTCTCATTTTCAACCTCACACAACCGAAAAATAAAGGAAAAATTTGCCATCAAATATATGCAAACAATCAGACAGACACATGCTCGCACTTACACTCGTACACAATCAAAAATGCACAAATAAACTGCTACAAAGTATTGAAGAAAGGACTAACGGCGAAACTGCTTTGCTTTGGGAATAGTGGAAGTGGCAGTGGCAGTAAACTAACGCGTAAAATTTTAATATACAACATAAATTCCCCGAATGTTGAATTTTGCAAACAACGCGGTAATTGGCATATGGTTGGATACCAAACACAAAAGAAACATACAAAAGCAACGATTCATCCGTGCTCATACGCAAACTAACATGCATGCAAGAACGATATAAATTCGCTTTATTTAATATTCATTCGAAATCCATAGACTCCATAGACAATGTACTTCATACGCATTTAAAATTCAAAATTTTCATTTTGAAATAAAGATATAAAATATAATTTCACTTGGAAATGGCGCTGATTTCAATACGATTGCAAAGTTTCCCTTTTATATTTGTGGCCAAAAAATACAAGGATATGATTTCAAATCATAACCCAAAGGACAACAGCAATTTCTAAACTTAACACGCTGCTGCCGGGGGTAACAATGGAAATTTATGGCTTAAGCATCATTTTATTATTTTGCAAGCCAACAGCTTTTGTCTCATAAATTTTTTGCCACTTTGGTGGTAAGTGTGCAGCACTGCACTGCAACGGAAATAAGAAAAAGTGAAAAAGTGAAGAGAGAATTTTATAGCCGGTTTTAGGGAGCAAGATGCTGGAATTTTCAATTGTTAATTATTTTCTCGGGCCTTTAGATCAATTTAACCGTCTGAGACAATATTTTAGAAATAATAAAAAAATTTTGTAAGGAAACTCTTTTTGTGTGTTCAACATCTTTAAAGAAGACAAGAAAATTAAGTTTGAAGACCACAGCTGTTTCATGTCCGCCATGACCCGAATAGCTTTGGAACCAGGACTGCACGTGGGAGAAAAAGGCGGCAAAATAAAATATTTCATAAATTTCAGCCTAACAATAGAACTAATAGTTTTTCTACTAAATTTTCTACTAAATTTTAAAAAGCATTTGAAATGAGTTTTAGGAAACCGTCAAATTGAACTTTGGAATTTAGTCCCATTTTCAGTTCATATGAATTTCTATAATATGAACATCAATTCTTGAGAGAATAATTTCATTGAGTCAAATTTTTAAATCATTAAACAAAATGGTTTCAGCTTGAATCAAGTGATCAAACCTTATTTCTTTGGGCAGGCATCATTTCGTTAACACAAAACCAAACCCCCACATACAACCGAAGAAGACCAAAGAGTATCAGACACCCCTTGCAACGAATGTTTAGTTTAAAGACATATAACAATCATGAAAGAATTTGTTCAAGAAAACCTTTATTACAGTCAGACATTTGCTTCAATTTCATTTACGGGAAAAAGACACACTCAACTACAATAAAAAAATAAAAAACAACCTAAACGCTTTTCTCTCTTAAACAGTCTTCAACGAACCAAGAAACCCAACAAATTGTAATGAAACTTTTTTAATTATGCCCGGCCAAAACAAAGCGACAACAATAAATGAACAACAGTCACAACAGCAGCCAAACAACAAGAACAACAGCAGCAGCAGCAGACAGCAACCAATGTCAACAACAAAACAACTTAAAGGAGTAAGAAAAGAAATTTAAGACATTTGCAAAACAAGAACTTCGAACTGTGTAGTAGTCAACAGACGAAACAAGAAGCGGAAGAAGCTGCCAAGAAGTCTTAACACATTTAGCAATTATTGTTGCTAAACAGCAGCTAACCAGGCATAACTAACGGTCCTGGGCGTATACAATTAACAAGAAAGGCAGCAAAATGTGACAAGGTCTTAAATTTTAATTTAATTGATTTAAATTTTCAAACCAGGCGCAAAGACCATGTTTGTTTGGGAGGCCCATAATGGTTTTAAACGAACAGTTTGGGAAAGCTGGCCACTACAGTCCACAACCTCAGCCAATATATTTTGTTTCCAGTTAGTAAAACAATGCAAAAGTGTTTAGTGGAACTCTGTTGAAATTTTCAGCAGACTTTTCGCCACAAATTACTTTATTTCCATGTATTATTTGTTTTGAAAATTTTATTCGAACTAATTGGTTACTCGGTGCACTAGCACTACTAGTTTTAGCTTTGTTGTTTATCTTTCAAGTAGCCGCTGTTTAATGAAGTAAAATAAAGCTTTTGGGATAAATCATATCATTTGAAAAAATATTCAAATGACAAGTACTTAGAAATGTTGTCCCCAGTGACTGGAAAAGGTTTCATTGAAATAGTTTCAAGCACCTGTTTGTTTCTCTTATATCCTTTATGCTTAATTATTATTTTTTAAATTTAAATAAATTTTTTATGTGAATTAATATCGCTCAAACCATGTTGCTGCTTTTATAACAAAAACGTTTAAGTATTTCGCTTGTTTTCGTGCCATAAATTTTATCTGTATTTACTTACATGTTTGTTTGCAAATCTTTCACTCTTTTGTTCTTCCTTTTTTTTTATGCCAACAAACATTTTGGCATTTTCAGCGACATTTTATGAATTATTTGTCTACAAATGCGGCAGCAGAAGCATGAAAAAAAAACATCAACCCTTTGGAAAAATTCGGTTTTAAACTTTAATTCTTTTTTCACTTCTTTAAGCAGCGCAAGTACATTTAAAAAGTACTGTTTAAATAACTTTTTTTTTTTCTTTCTATTTCGAACATATAAAATGTTAATAACCTCCCAAAAGCTGAGCTGAAACAAAAAAGTAAGAAATGTATCAGCTACACATTTACTCCCCCTGTTGCAAATGTTGTGTACGAATAGTAAATAAAATATCTAATATCCGTTTATTACGCTTATTTTGAGAATATTTGGCCCCAGGCAGGATGTTTTTTTGTTTTCCATTTTGTTATTAAGTCAAAAGCATGCTGTTGGCATGTGCAAAAAGTTGTGTCCTGTGTTTCAAGTTACAAATGAGGTGTTGCGACTGATGTAGTGGCATCAGCGAAAGTATGAGTTAAAGAAAACTGCTCTAAATGTGAGTGATTTTGCTGTCGTCACTCGTGTATTGTGCTTGATTTACTTTTTAGCAAACGACACAAATGTGGCAAACTCTCAAATCCCTGTTAGAGTTTTGAATGAAAATGTTGTTGCTGCTGTAGCTGACATCCTGCCTTTTGTGTTCCAACACTTTGGTCACATAACTGACGTAGTAAAGGTCACATTACCTGTATGCACTTGCTTCGTTATAAAAATATGACTTGATGTGCTCCTTTTTGAAGCATGACAAGCAGCCGAACAGCACAATTCAGTGCTTGCCGAAAGTTTGAGGTAAATGGTAATGGAGTAAGAAGCTTTTGTGAGTATAAAATTCTGCATTGTTTTAAAATTCAAATATGATGGCTTTTTCTTATGTTGAAAATTTTCCAATTCAAGTCTCTTAAATAAAACAAACCTGGCGAACACATTACCCTTTATTTAATTTGCTTAAGAAGTTTTCGAAAGACTTCTTTAAAAAAAAAAACTTGAGTAATTAATAAGACTTAAATTAAAAGTTAAGCACAAAGAAATAAAACATTTTCAAATTTTCTTGATTTTGCAGTGAAAAATCTTGACAAGCACACATACATACATACATACATGCTCATATGCTTAGAGGTGTATAACTGTATTTACTTTAAGGCTTATCAAGGATATTAATCTTTAGGCATTGTAGACTTTTAGATCTGTAGCCGATTTATGTGTGTGCACAATATAAATAAGCAAACAAATTTATCTGGAGATGAAAGCATATTTACATATCAACATATTTTATGAGACAAAAGACATTAAAATATTGTTAGGGACATGTACATACATATATACATCTGTGTATTAAAGATCCTGCTTATACATATTTAAAATAGTCTGTTTTGATTAAACAAATATAAACAAAGAAACAAACAACATGCAAGCAATAACTTGACCAAATGTCAACACTCATCAAGATTTGAAACAAACCCCTTTCTTTACACACGACAGCAACAACAACAACAAGAGCAGCAATGAAAAGGTCAGCTTTCTTTCCTTCAACTGCCTGCTTTTCTTTTGCAAATGAGTAAGAAAAGACCATTTTATGTTTTTGTGTCTATTTTTTTTTTTTTCTTTCTTTCTTTTTTACCATCAAACAAGTGAGAGACATGATAACACAGATTTTAACACATTAATAAACAAAGCATGGTTGTTGCTGTAAATATGTACATGTACCTAAATATTCGTATAAATTTCAAGTCCTCAGGCTAAAATGTAGTTAAAGGATAAAATGGTTTTAGAAAGCTACTTAATAATGATGATAAATTTTCATTTATTTATTTAATCCTGCGTATTTATATTTAAGCAATAAGAAAAATTAGGGCTTTAAATCTCAGTTTTTTCTTTGTAGCTTTAAGGCTGTAAACAATACGGAGAGACAAGGGAATAATTATGTTGATAAATAAAATGTTATGGAAAAAAAAAGAAGTTGAGTATTAAATTCTTGCTTTTAAATTAATTCAAATAACAGGTGGGCCAAAAGAAGTCATCCGATGTTGTTTGGCTTTCAGAATATCGATTGTGGCTCGCGCACTGTATGCCATTGCTACGTCCTGTTGAAACCACATGTTCTCCAGACCTAATTTGTTCAATTGAGGCAGAAAAACCTCAGCGGCATCGTTGAAAAAATTACCCAATGGCTCGAACAGCGCACCATGCACTCACTTTGAGCGGGTGTTGTGGCTGCTCGTGCATCACTCTTGGGGCCTTTCGGTGCCCCAAAGGTGGCAACGAGTGTCATCGCTCATTATGGTTTTGGTCGAAAAATCGTCCACTTCGTTATAGACTCGATTATTCCGCGTTCCTGGGCTTGTGCACTTGTATTCTACAGCTGTCTAGTGTACAAATTTAAAAACGGATCAATAGCAGCCATTTAAAAAAATAAAAGAAACTTAAAATGGCTCACCTTGTACAGTCGCTAGACGTTACAAAGTCTGTAAAGTTTGTTTGCACTACAATTCATAGTTTGAAAAGCTACACAGCGACTCTAAATCTGGTATTCTACATACACTCAACACTCTGGGTAATCAGGAGCATAAGTTTTGCCATTTCATACCTAAAGGCCTTCATTGGGCTCACTTCTGTTTCCATCTGATGTAACTAGTTTCACATATATAGTTAATTCAAGCATGTAGAAAACCTTCAATCTATGAATGATGCATAGTCCTCTTTCTACTCCAAAAATAATGATAAATGATATAAGTTCCGCTGAAGATAATGTCCTTGAACATCATGTAACAGGTTGAAGATAAAACAAAACCTTTTAGACTTTCAACTCAATTTATAAATTAACTACAAGTTTCTAAGGACCATTCATGACGCGAGACTATCTTAGAGTAATTTATAAATTGAGGCAACTATTGAATTAATAATAAATACAAAACTTTTTTTTCGTTTTTATGAACTACTGGTCCTGTTCGTTAAATCGAAAATTGCATTATACGCAGTACTCTCACAAATAGCTGCATTATTGATTAATTTATAATTTTTGAATAATTAATAACTGGCATTTAATTTTCTGGTTGATTTCGCTTGGGATAATACTTAAAATTTGGTTTTCTGCTACCACTTTTTCATATTTAATATGAATATTTCCTTGAGCTGAACTTTTTTTTTACGACATTCTGGATACTCGTTCTTCGACCTTTTTTTTATTAAACTTTATTTGATTTAATAATTGAGCTTAAGGTCACTTTATTTTCAATAAATATACTTTCTATTTATTGCTTATTCAATATTTCGGTACGCCTTTGTGTATCTTCTTCAGGAAAACGTGTTTTCTAATATTTTATAAATTTTTAAAATTCAAAATTTTAAATTTGAAAATTTTATATTTAGTTATTTTGACCCCTTTTTTCTCATATTTTATATATTTATTTGAGCTCAAGGTCTTTTGGAATTTGAGTAATTATTTTTGTCAATATTTCGCTCTCCTTCGGATAGCTTCTTTAGGACAATAATAATGAAAAACAAAAAAGCTGAAGAAGCTATCCGAAGGAGAGCGAAATATTGACAAAAATAATTACTCAAATTCCAAAAGACCTTGAGCTCAAATAAATATATAAAATATAAAAAATTTTAAAATTTATAAAATATTAGAAAACACATTTTCCTGAAGGAGACACACAAAGGCGTATCGAAATATTGAATAAACAATAAATAGAAAGTATATTTATTGATAATAAAGTGACCTTAAGCTCAATTATTAAATCAAATAAAGTTAAATAAGTGCATATATTTTTTATTTATTCGAATATTTTTGTCGATATTTCGCTCTCCTTGGGATGGCTTCTTCAGGACAATAATATTGAAAAAAAAAATGTTGATTAAGATTTTTTTAAAAATAAACATAACAACAAACATATTTGAAACAAATTTTTTTTCTTTTTTTGTATTTTACATTTTAAAATTTGAGGAAAGTGTTTGTCTTTCTTACATATGTACATACATGAAATTATACAAATAGTTTTAGTATTTTAATTGTTCGAGCCTAAAGGTCACTTGTTTTTTTATAAATGTTTATTAAATTCGATATTTCGATATCACAATGGATATCTTCTTCAGGAATTGTGATATCGAAATACCGAGCTTAATAAACATTTATTAAAAACGAATTTAATAAACATTTATGCAAAAAATAGTGACCTTAAGGCTCGAAAAATTAAAATACTAAACAACAAAGGTCGAAAAATTAGCATCAAGAATATAACAAATAGTTATAGGAAATCTTCCTATAAATACTTTTAAATTAGTCACAAATGCATACATACATATGTACCTGAGAGTTTCTTTTTAAGTAAAATGCACTACATTTTTCCAAACTAAAGCATTTTGCCAGTACAGAGTTCGGATCAATATACCAGTAAAAATCAAGTTTTCATACCTAATCATACCATTCTGCTGCCCCAACGTCTTTTCGAACCTGCCTGCACTTAAAAACAATCTTCAGAAAAACAAATTTGCAGCCAAAAATTTTGATTAAACTTAAAGAGCAATTGATTGATAAAAAATGTTTAAATAAAAGCTTAAAAATTTAACAAAGAAATAAAATTTTTGCCGAAAAAAAAAACAAATCAATTTAAATTTTCTTTGCCACTAACAGTCAAGAAATGAAATCAATAACAAATTTTCTTGTTGCCAGTGAAGCTGTTTTTTGTCTCTTTTACAAAAAAAAACACACACACACAAAATGATAACAAGCACAACAACTACAACAAACAGGAAACACAAATTTAAAGAAGGCAGCTACAAACAGACGCACTTAACGAAAGGAAAGATGAAATCTGAACCAAAAAAGAAAAAACCAGCAGCAAACAACTGGTATAAGACATGTCTCAAGGCGTTAAAAATTAACAAATAACCAACAACAACAACAACATGAAGAAGAAGGAAAACGAATTATTTAGAAACGGAAGTCATAATATACACGCACACACACTCACTCACGCATATTTAAACGCCCAGACACACACCACACAAGCGATAACGGCAAGAAAAAATATGGTGGGCCAAATAGACAAATAAACAACAAGACAACAAAGCCATGGTAATACCATTACTACAACAACAAGTACAAAAAAAGAGAATATAAAACAGTAACGGAAATCAACTCATAATGAAATAACAAACAAGGGTAATGATTATAATAATAATAACAACAACAACAACAGAAGATGAACAAGAAAGAAATAAACGACTAGATACTTCAAACATAAGTTGTTCATTTGCCAACATTTATTTCACAAAGAAGCCGCATTAAATAAAAAAAGTAATAGAGCAACTGAGACCAAAAACGGAATTTAAAGGAATTTAATAAAATGAAATTTATTAATATTTAAACCTAAATTAGTTATGTTAATGCTGAGGAGCTACAAAAATAATAATAAGCCAGGCTTAAAGCAGTAACAGCAAAGCCAATAAATCATAGAGACTTATGGGTTGTTTTCAGATGAGAAGTAAATTCCGTGATACACTCAATCGTACGATTCATTCACTGAAAATTTCTAGCTAAATCTAGTAGAGTTCTGTCCTACTTTTAAAGGTCGCAGCACAACTTCCACACTATTATACTTTTGTAAACAACTTCGAAACGGCAACTCGGATCGCATAGAAAAAGATAGTTTTTGAAAAATTTCAAAAGGAGTCAAGAAGTCTTTCACACACATACACTTTTAATCCACACTTCATACATTTTGGACACAGATGTCATTTTTAACAGATCATACGATAGTGAATGAGGGCCTTAAGCGGTATGTCCAGAAATTTTATATGAAAACCACTCAATTTCCTGAGTGACTGCTCTACAAATTTCACAGACAAGTCGCTTGAGTGTCATATGGCAACTACACCTTAAACATTTTGTGAAGCAACACTTTTCTTTTCTTTGAACTCAGTTTAAGCTTAACTGCTCTGCTTGACTAGCACAATCAGTATTTCACTTATAACTGATTACTGAGGAGACAACTGGCAAACAAATTGCATGTGTGCGCCACTGAAAATTGATTGTTCTAGAGGTACGGTTGTGACATGTCCAGTTTTTTCGAAAAAAAAACAGGTTAACATTTGCTTGAAAGTACTTCGTGAGCGAAAAACGTAAGTTGGATTTTGTTCATCTTAAAGCACCCATTCAGGCTAATATGCGTAAATCTACAATTTATCACCCCTCACAATATCGTAGACGTGTTTCGAAGCACTGCGACCGTATGTTCTGAGCATTTCTTTTGACCAATTGACACGAACCTCTTTTTGAGTGATTGACAAATTGTGTCATATCCAGCGCAAACAAATTTTTCCGACACTGAAATTTTTATGCAATATTGATTGTATGCTGGTGTCACTAACGCCTAATGCTAGGAACACAACTGGGACGAACGACGAATTTTTCGCTGCGAATATTCGCCGTCAAAAATAAAACACATTGGTGTATATGAAAATGCACAGAGTCACAGCGTCGATCGAAATTTGTTGTACGCGGCGAACTTGAAATAGATTTATTTCTATTTCTTACGCCGGCGAACCGCGAACAAATTAGTACCATGTGGCCATGTTGGTTTTAGTTTTCAAGTGTTTTATTTAAGATAGTTAATTTTTAATTTAATAGTTTTTATTTTAAGTGCTTGAGTTTGACTTTTTGCATTTAAAATAAAAAGGAAACATATTAGATTGTAAAACATGTTTGTAGTGTTTAATTTGTTGTTTTTGGTAATGCGAAATTTTTTAGCAACCAATTTTTTTCATATGGTCACCCCATCAGCTGTTCAAGTCTAATAAGATAAAATTAAAAAACTGAGAAAATGGATACAAGTGAAATTATAATTGAAAATGTTAAACTTCAGGAATGTTTATATAATCTGGGATCATGTTCATTATTTTAATTATTTTTACAAAATTTGAAATTCTTCGATTCATTTAATTTTCTTATCTTTGAACAAACAATAAACAACTTTATCAATTATAATAGATGTTTTTGTGTTTCGTCGTTATTGTGCTTCATACAAGGAATTTACACAGCGAATTTTAACCGGCGTATTCGTCGTCTTGGGAGAAAATCGTCGTTCGTCCCAGTTGTGTTCCTAGCATAAGATTGTTTCAATCTCACGGTCTTGCAATACCACGACGATCTTGTAATACCACTTCGAGCACAGCATCAATGGTTTTCGGAACAACAACCGATTTTGGACGACTTTCGCGAAACTTGAACTACAACCACGAATTGATATATAATCGATAAACACTTGATAAAGCTTCATTGCCAAAAATTAAATTATGTTCATTTACGCACGGTCACTGAGTTAATCCACATCGTAATAAATAATCGTACAAATACGTTCAAGATTTAAACCCCATTTTGGGCCAAAATTAATCTTTTAAGTTACGACAGAGCTGCCAATTACCAGATTGCAACACTAGACTCTCCAACTCACGAAACATAAAAGTCTACTCTCCTATAAAAAAAATATATCTTCGTTCTTTTAAAATACAGAAATTTATTTCGGATTCCTTTGCTTAGGCATATACAAATACGTGTAAAAAATTAAACGATAAAACTCCTTTAAGGCCTGCAACGCTGGCCTAAAATAGTAAACTGAAACTTTTATGACCTTTATAAATAAACATTTTATTGAGAAAAGAAAAACGTATGCTTACTTCTTTTTAGACCTTCCACTTTATCCATATTGTCTTTAGCTTTGATTTAAGCGTGAACAATAAATGTCAACTTAATTGTAAATTGAAAAAAAAAACAAACAAAAAATCGATAAAAAGAAAGTTCTACCATGTTTTTCGGTTTCGGTGCTTGCTTGTTTGTTTTTGTGTTGTGTCCATTATTGTTGGGTAATTTGAAGGCGACAATTTTTTCTGCACAAAAGACTTAAAATTTATGGTGATTTGGGCATCAGATTACAACATATTTATTAAACTTTTTTCTCTGTAGACTTTTTTAATTTAATTGGAATGAAAAACCAATAAACTTTACAAATTTATTGGTTTTCATTATCGAAATTTTGTCACTTGTTTTGCTTTATTTTGAAATTCTTATTTAAATGTTACTTTTTGAACGCCAAGTACACACAGTACCAAAAAAGTTTTCAATACGTACAACTTTCTATTGAAAATTAAAATGTTGACACACATGTACCCAGCAAAAAATATAAAAAATATAAAAAAAAATCAGACTCTTCTACTTCTGAATTGAAAGACTTTTGCTTCTAGGTCGATCATTTCAAGCAAAACCTGTGCCTTACGGAAGTGCAACCGAAACACTTCCAATTGCAGGCTAATTTACAAAATTGTTTTGTGATGAGCTCTAGTATTTGCTGGGTATGCCAGTTAGTTGCCTGCTGTTCACGAAAATGTGTTTAGCCCATTAGAAGTCCGTACGAGTTTACTTTTAGAACACTTTTATTAAAGATATTGAACATTTAATTTTTTTTTATTTAATTGTCTTCACAAAAATTTGTGGTTTTCTTAATAATATTGCTACGTTTTAACTCTGCAATAAAAACGGATTTACGGATTTTTTACATGCAAATGAAAATATGTCATACTACTTTATTTACAGCACTTTCAATTCAACCTGTTTTAATTATTCAACTCTGTTAAAACAATTTAATAGAACAGTTTTAACACTGTCACTCACTCGCTTTATAAACTTTTTGTTGATTGTAGATTGCGGACAAGACAGCACAGATCTTAAACTCGAATGCGTGCCACTATTTATACTCCAACTCAAATTCCAGTAATATCCAAGTCGTGAACCAGCTTAATGCCTGATGTCTAGACTAATGACCCCTATGCCATGGGCATTGACTGCTATCAATAGACAAATTAATCTCTAAAGTTCTAAGAAAGGAATCTTTGTGCTAAAACTAAAGATGCAACAACATTTTCGAGATCCTTTGAGACCAATCAATAGATGGGCGTTATGTAAATAACATACGATACATTAGTGTGGTGTTTGCCTTCATTTAACACAGATGTCGCTTATAACAGTACTAAAAAATCATTTGCATTGGATTAACCCATAACACACCACTAAAGCTAAAATTTTTAACAATATATTTTATGGATTAAATTTCAAACCTCTGCGATAATTCCTTATTTTGTTACATTCTCATATGAGGTGTAAGCACTATGCGTCATTCTAGTCAAGAATTCTCTTGAAATAGCAATTTTCCGGAATATTTGAGACACTTTTCGAACAAGTTTTATCCACTTGACTATATTTTAAACCTTCTTCTTTAACTTTTTTTCCGACTAACATTTAATTAAGCTCACCTTTGAAAAAGACAAATACAAAAAACTCTTAAAGTGTAATTCATTGTAATGGATTTCTTTGTCAATCTCAACCTTAAATGATTTACAAAAATTCTCTAATCCCCAGCTTTTAATCATCAATATTATATTTTTTTTTTTTTTGTCGTCTTTTAAAACCTACTTCTCTTACAAGCAAGAAAGCAGCTTGTTAATGAAAATGAGTAAAAATCGTTAAAGAAAAGGGGTTGATTTTCTTTCACAGGAACATAATAATCAGCAGACAGTCTTTGCCAACATAAAGGTTAAGTACTTGGTAAAATATTCTTTAGAAGGTTTCTACACCAATTTCATACACACACACACACTAATGCAATACTTGTAATTTGTGTATCAAAGTGTTCAAATGGGAAAGTTTGAGTTTATATGTATTTATATTGATAAAAGAGTGTGTGTGTGTGTGTGTATCTCCCAATGCTAATGAGATGAGGGCTCATTTACAAAAATTCATTATATTATTTTGAGGATTTGCAACAAACAAATGTAAAAAAGGCATCCCAAGAAACTTTTTCACTTTAACTTAAGGCTTAAATGTTACAACTACACACAAATACATACATACAGCTTAGCTTAGTCCTTCGTTTGGTAGCAGCTGTTATTTATTTAGTAGCACACTAGCACCAGTGCATTTTTGCAAGTAGCTAGTATGTGTGCATGTATGTGTATTAGATGGCATCGTGTGTTTACTTCTTTACTTTAAGAAGATATTTTAGTATGGGTTTGTAATAAATAAGATGGTGATGGCGGTGTTGTTACCTCGTTAAGCTTAATTAATAGCAGCAAAGTGTTAAATACCTTCAGCACTTTTCATTATGCTTTTTTGTCAACAAACTGCTTAAAACTTTTTCGTTTTCCCATAAATACTTTTTAGGACTTAAACGGAAAGGTAATAAACTACAGTCGAGTGCAAAAACTTATGAGAGTGATCCCAGAAAGTAAATATTTATCTGGCTTTCAATGTGAACTTTAGGTGACACATGATGCAGGAGAGCACCAGGGAGCTGGTAGCATGGCTACAAAAATGTATTTTAAGGAATTGTTTATGATAAAAGGTAAGAAAAAACAAGAAAAATCTTTCTTAACATGTCTTAAAACTTAAAGTTCATACTAAAATACAACTGAAAACTGTTATTTCTTTTTATTGGTACTAAAAGTACTGAAAGTCACGAGTCGACCAACACGAACTGGCATAGCATGCTTTATTAATATTTATTATTTATTTAATTATCATTCACACAATATTTACTTTTAATTATTAATTTTTTGTGCACTAAATTTGACTTTTTGCTGAAATGTTTACAAATTTGTTTATATACGTTGTTTCTATTTCACAACAAAAAACCTAGTTTAAACACACCCTTTTTCTGTCGATTCAGTTTTTTTTTTTTGCAGAATACCTACTTTCGATTCGAGCGTAACTGAGTGCGGGAACGTAATCGAAAAGCAGAATAAGGGTGATTATTGATTAAATTAGATGTGCCACAAATAAAATAGGAATAAAGTCCTTAAGAAAGTTTTAACAAAAGACTGATTTTTCAAAACTCCCATATTTTACAACAAGGCATTTTTATGACTTTGATCGTTCGACATTTAATTATATACCCCCCGATTCGTAAAAATTATTTCAGGCTTATAAGACTCTCATTTGACATATTTGGATGGAAAATTTTTCAAATAAGAGTTTAATAAACCTAAACTATTTATTAGGAATAAGACCCATAAGCTCCAGATTGACGCCTTATAAAATGTTTACCGGTGTGCTACTAATTTCAAAGAAGGATTCAGAATCCATTTTAAAATTTCTCATATTACAGTCTCGATTTCAAAGTAATGATTGCGTTTCAAAAATCGACTTTTTGTAATTTTAATGCTTTTTTATGGAAAACTTTTATGGGCTCAATTAAGAGAGATACACTGTTACCTTAACAGAGGTCTGTTAATTTTCCAGATTCGCACATGGAATTAAAAACTTTATAACTTCACTTCAAACACATATTAAACTCTGTTATTCATACCACTTGGGTGGTTCTGAATCTCTCTATTATTTATTATTCGGCAGTTAAGCAAAAAAATAAGAATGATATGAACAAAAAAAGTTGAAATTTTTAAGCACCATTATGATTGCTTGCCGGCCTATCTGGTAAAAATTTATTTTGCTCAATTCAATGTTCAATATTTTAATTACATTAAAAAGAACTTCTTCCTGCCTTAACTATTCTGATTAAACCAATCCATTGTACAGTAGCATTGTGTTGCTTTGATAGATTCTGGCAAATTTAAGGATATTTAAACACAGACAACTGAATGCTTGGTGTGCCAGTACTGCTGCAGAATTGCAAAATCTCGATTTAAACTAATAATAAATATTTACGATTATCTTCCATACATACATACTATATATTAATAAAACTCTTTATTTCATATTTTGCCATCAGGCTCTCCCAACTTGCTGCGTCATTTCCCTTTTCAAAGCATCATTGAAAATAAAAACGCAAATAAACAAAACTCATTAACAAAATCGTACCGACAATACAATTGAGCACATTTCAGAACAATAACAAGTAATTAAGTGTAATCATTTTATAACATGCATGTTGCAAATGCTACTCTAATGTGTTCCATATAAAATACTAAAGTAATAAACATTTTAATTAAATTTATTTCGCATTATGACACAGAAGAATCTTTGCCTAATGTTTTCAACACTAGAAAATGTATGCTTGGCCTCATACCTGTCTCTTGAGCAATACATTCGAACTTGCATGTGCATGTATTTTGCATTAGTGCAACAAATATAGCAGTAAGTGATGAGTGCATGTCTTCATTATTAAAATTTTTGGTGTAATAATACTTTGCATGCACAACAATCAGAAAATGCATTCGACCATAAATGCACACACTCAAATAATCTCCTTGTATGCAATTGCATTTGCAAGAGATGTGCACTTTCATTAAATCAAGTGAGTGAGAATGAGCAAGAAAGGGGTGGCGCAAGAGCATCATTGTATTTATAATAATGAATTGCAATTTGTAACAAATTTTTGCTTATATCATGGCAAAGACACAGAAGACGAAGAAGACAAGACGAAGACGAAGACGAGTAAGTTATTGAAATGGGATTTAAGTTAAATTGTTACAAGTGTAGTACTTGAAAAAGTATTATTGCCCGAGCGTTTGTGCACGTATGGAAGTTAGAGTGCTTATGAACATAACCCATACTTAGTTAGATGTGAATTAAAATAAAGAGTTATTAAGAGCCGGAAAGCTGGCAGGTTGTTAGGCAGTAAGTTAAGCAGGCAAAGAGGGAAGGCAACAAAATGAACCATTACTGAAGGCAGAACTCAGACAAACAGTAGTGCTGAATAGAATGATAGCGTATACAATATACATTTTCAACTCTAGCAAAGAAAATTTAGGGGCCTTTGAAACCTGTATCTGTATTTTTCCGAACACTTACTTTTTCTTTCAATAATTTTCTATACAATGACATCTCATCATCCAACGGGTACTTTTCAGCTTAGCTTTCTACACTGGCCGGTCTCAGTTTGAAAGAAAGGAGAAAAGAATGCATGAGTTTAATGTAATATGGGATTTTTATTTAGAGATCAGTTCTTTGTCATTAGCTCAAAGATTTTAGGTAAAATTCTATGTATTTTTTGGGCTTTTTATTCTATTTGCTAATTCCAGCGCAAGCGATGTAGTATGCCATTAAGAAAACTTAAGCCAACTGAAGGTGTAAAAACTTCAAAAAATATAAAACTATCAAAAAAGCTAGAAAAAATTGATTTTAAAACTAAATCTGAAATCAGTCACACCGGTCCAAAAGCTTGATTTGCAAACCAAAGTCCCACTGAATAAAAGCCGAACTTTGAACCCGCTAGAATATAGAATATTTATTACCCGCTCACTGGCTTATGTACGAAATTTTAACAGGCATACAAAGAAGCAACCTCACTTTTGCATTTATAATACAACTAATAATAACTTGTTTGTGCCAGTCCGACCCTGAACTTTTACCTCATCTCTTATTTTAGCTTGCTCATGCAAAGACATGTAGTTCATTAACTACATATTTTGCTGGACTTGTATAAGCTTATTAAAGAATATAACATCTTCTGATTCAAGATGAGTTCTTGTTAGCGCTTACATTTGCATATTAAGTAGCAATTGTTTTGTGAGCTTATGTGTCATACCTTACACTGTAATTACCAACTGTTTTGCATTTTGACTATTTGGCATTAATAATGTCTGCACTCAAGTCATCGAATAATGTTCAAAACAAAGTGCATTATGGAGCAAACCAAAAATAGCATAATGCGGACTAATTAAACTTCAGCAACAACAACAAAATATAAAAAGATAAGAATGGCCAAAAAAATATCAACAAAGTCTTTATTAAATTATCATCATTTACAAATCGAAAAGAAATGCAAAATAAAGTAAAATTTATGTAGAAGAAAAGAGAAAGTTTATTTTAACAACCACTTTAAACACACCTGCTACTCAAAATGATTTCCTGTTTATTCGTCAATCATTTCTTCCCTTTTTTAAAGTTTTCAACTTTTTTATTTTCGCTTGTTTTTTTGCTTATTTTTTCTAACATCCTGTTTTGAATTTGTATGTTTTTTTTTCTTGTCTTCATGATTTTTCTTAACTTCCGCCATCCATTAAACATCATTAAAAATTTAATATTCTTCATTATTTTCTTTATTTCTGTGATTATTTTCTTTATTCATGTTATATTCTGCACTTTCAAAGCTTGTTTACTTGAAAAAAGAAATGCCTTGTGTGTATTTTATTTGTGTTTCATTATTTTTATCTTGAAATTTATTGTTGAGGGCATAGAGGTCGCATTGACTGAAATATTTTTAAGGTGGGCACTTGAAAATGAAGTATTTATTTGATTTTTATTTCAGAAACGAGCAGTTGTTGGAGTTCTTTAGAAAACTTTAGCTTAATTCTGGGTGGAAGAAAGTAAAATTTTTTTATGATAAAGTTTTCAAATTTTGTTAAGAGTTTATTAAAAAGGTATTTATTATTTGGTTAAATTAACAACATGCTTAAGAGCCATTTTGCATACAACAACAATTTAAAAAAAGCTCTAATAAAAGCAAAAGGAAAATTAAGAGTAAAAAAATAAAGAAAATAGACTGAAGAAACTGCTGCTATAAATTGCAAAAGGCAAAGGTAAAACATTAGTTCATTATATAATATTAGAGCTACTAACTAGCTGGAAAGCCTGTATCGTATAAACGGCTGAATAAAGCAATAAAGAGGTAATTTTAAAGATTTATTTCTCACCTAATGTAGAAAATGTTTTAAAAGAACATTTGTGCAGCTCTGACTTGAAATTGATAATACTAACGGCTTCCTAAAGTCCATTTTTTTGGTTGCCATAATAATCACCAAATAAAGATGGCGCTGGTGAAAAGTGTGGCTAGTTGTACCCCAGAGTAAGTCAGAGTTACTTTCAAGAGTTACTTTTCAGAGTTACTTTTATCAACGATTGAAGCTTTAAAACATTTAGGACGAACTATATAACATTTCCTCTTCATTCAAGACAACGAGAATTCAGCACAAATATCTTTATGTACTTAATTGCACAATAAATTATGCAACTGTTGCAGATCAGGTGACACAAAATGTTTTTATTAATGTTTATTTCAAAAAAACCCATTTTTATGTTAGTACATACGAAAAATCATATTATAAACAAAAATACGTTTTTTCCAGCATACAATTCACCAATTGCTCAATTTTGCTGTGGCCTATTTCCTTAAAAAAATAACCCAAGTATATTGATGCATTCTCTCTTTATTTACTAAACTGCGGTTATGTAATAATTTAACAACATCTTGTACAAAAAGTATTGAAAATAAGCACAAACTGCAGTCTCTTCAGAAACTTGTATTATATAAGTTTAACAATGCACATATCTCGTGCGTATGAGCGATATTATTATAGAAAAAATATGCTCTCAAGTCTCAAACGGCAGCTCTCACTATAATTGAGAAAACTATTGCATACTTTTGAGATCCCCCTACATACTTATTGAAAGCATTGGGGTGCGTATGAACAACATTTTTTAAGTTTCTCTATTTATAACTCTTACATTTTATATTCTGAGAGATAAACATTTTTTAAGTTAATCCACTCAATACAGAACATCAACTCCCATACAAAATTATTGTTTTTCAAAGCATTTTATATATGTATATATGATCACAAGCTTGAGTTTTCATAAACACATGGGCTTATTTATATAAGTATACATAATTTTGTAAGTCTATTATAAGAAATAATGTGGGTGTCGTTTTCAGCACAAATAATTAATTTTTCTTTAAATATTTTGTTTTTTGTTTAATATATTTTCTGTTCTTTTATGTTATGGAATTAATTTCTGGCAAGCAAACAAACAAATATTTTGATAAAAAAAAAAACAAATATTCCTATAATTAAATTTAATTTTTTCTTTATGCACGCGCTGGCAAACAAAGTGGTAAAAAAAATTACACCAGAGATTTTTTACTCATTTCTTCATTTGTTCTTGTAACAAAAAGTATTCAATTTCACAATTACTTGGTGTTTGGAATGTTCTTTCATATGTTATTCAAAATCGAAGGAATTTAATTGTAGTCACGGATTCATTTACACACAAACATATGCCAATAAGTACAAATATAAGCACACACATGCACACATGCCCAAGCGAACATTCATGAAATAAATTCATATAAATTCTTTAGCACCATTAGAAAATATTTGCTCATATGCTGAAGAGCTTATTTGGTGGCAAAGAGCAAATAACAGACATCATACATATGCACACGCCAACAGTATGTCAAGCAAAAGTGTACGCATACATGTAATTAAAATTGTTGGTGCAATGATTTCAGTTCGAATAGTACAAGACTGTTCTTCTTTGTAATAATTTTTACACTGCAAGTGCTTAAAAATAATTTTCTTTGTAGAGACAAATTAATTTTTCGAGATATTCCTGTCTGTTCTGTAAACAAAATTCGAGTGAATTCTAAGAACGAGTTTTTGTTTCCAGAGCTCTGTAAATCTAATTCGCATAATTTTACTCTTTCTTTTGCAGCAAATCGAAGAAGTAAGAAAAAGTGAACACCATTGTATTAAATCACTGCATAAGCTTAAAATGTTCACGTAATGTTTAGCCATTTAAAGTTCAACACTTTTTTGTAAAAATAATTTGTTTATTAAAACACTTTCACAATTGTATACATATTTGCTCATATGATGAAGTAAAACGATTTGGATAAATCGAAAGATTTTTTATTTTACTTTTAGTATTGAAGAAACTGCTTTACCCCTATAGTGAACAACACATATGTTTTTTATAAATATGTTGCACGTTAATTCAAGTTTAGTGGAAAAATCTTAAAAACTCTGCAAAACTTATAAAACCGTGAAAAATGATAACGATAATTGTAAGATCAAAACAAATAAAGTAAACTGTATATAAAAATGAGTGTCAAAAAAATTTTTTTTTTTCACCGAAATGAATTACTTGATTAAAAATTTTAAGAAAATGAAATAGTATATACAATAAATAGAAGTAATAAATAAAATTTTAAAGTGTTTTTATATATTATTATTAAAAATTAAATGTTTTTTGGCAACTCTCTAAGCGTGCTCGGCAGTGATTATTTGTAGTTTGACTTTAACATATTTTTTATCTTTTCTTGCGAAGTTTATAGAGCTAGAAATAGTCATTCCATAGTTTTTAGAAATTTTTATTTATGATTTGACTTTGACAAATTTACAAGCTATTCATTCACTATTCTAATGCAAACCATACATAGACATTTTGTCTGCGTTTTAAAAGGACTACAAGATCGTAGCCCTGGTCAACACATTCAAGCTGAAATAGAAGCGTAAATAAATATTTAAAGGAAACCAAACAAAATTTAGTAAAAACTAATTTAACACAACATTCTTCTAAGGATTTAGTATAAAGCCCACCAAGTGAAGGGATGAGTGCGCTTTTCAAACCATATTTCTTCTTTTAATTGCACTACAAAAATAAGATTTCTTAGATACTTTAAAAAATTGCGTCTACAATTACTTGACAAACTGTCTGTATTTACATTAGCTTTAGTTCTTGTAATACATATTCAAATCTAATATTTATTCAAATGAAGAGCTGTGTGTGTGTGCAAAAAGCAAACATAAAATAATGAATATGCATACACTCACTTACGCAAATATCCCAACAAACCAAAGCGTACAATTTTCTTGCAGTTGGACCTGCCGTAGCAAATTTGTTAACACACTTGAAATCAGTATATGAAAGACTAATCGCTAGAACATTAAAAAAATTTATTAAGTGTATATCCTCTACATAAATTTGACTCATTTGGTTCGCTGGGATATGTTATTAATTCATTTGTATGCAAGCATAAATATAATGAATTTTTTAAATATTTTATCAGCTAAAATATTTATACTTTTATTGGAGAATGTGTGAAAGACAGTGTCTAGTGGGGTGTTGAATTTAAAATTTTTTCCAACACCTTTTGAAACAAAATTATATAAAAACATTCCAAGCCATAACCTATTAAAAATCTACTAGAATAACTAAAACTTCAAGTTCTCTGGCGTGTGCACAAAATCAGTATTATTAAAAATATCTTCAAAAATATATTTTTAAAAGTTCAATTCACATTTTGCGCCAATTACAAAATTCTATCATTTTCCCACTCCACAAAATAGAGTGATTAAAACAAAATTTATATTCCTTAAATCATAAATATATGTTAATAGACTCCATGAGACACTGACTTTCAAATCTATATAAGTCGTTGAAAAAAATTGAGGCCTCAAAACGGTAAACAACACAAAAAATCCACCTAAAAAAATCAACCTTAAAAAATAAAACAAATTTGGCCCTTGTAATCCTTTTGTAAATTTATTATAGCAGCGCATTAAAAAGGACGACTTTTAAAACCAGTTTCCAACATTTTAAATATTTGTTTTACTTAAAAATAATTAAACAAATAAATTAAATAAAATACACAAAAATATATGCCATATCTTGTAAAAAAAAATAATACATTTCTATTAGTTCGGCAAAGAAACGCACACGAAATCATTTAACACTTCAAAATGATGAAAAGTATCAAAATGTTAAAAAAAGAAACTCAAACAATTTTTGCCCTTAAAATCTTAAACAAACAAGGGTGTTTTTTCAAAAAATAAAAATAAATAAAGGAAACATGGGTCACTTTAAGCGGCCGCCTAAAAGGCAGGGGTAAGACCATTTTAATGAGCAATTGTCACACAAAAAAAAAATTGAACGGTCTCCCCATTTGAAAGACGTAAATGTTACAAGAAAACGGAAAAACGAAAGAAAAAAGCAAGAAATCACTTTACAAACAGCCAATGATGCGGGGATTTAAATAAACAGTTACGCTGATTTAATTTTCTTTTACCGTTCTTTTTCTTGGCTCTTCTTGGCTACGACTTAAAAAACCATTTTTCTCCTTCGCACCACACTTGAAATGGAAAAAACAACGGTGACAATGTGATGTAAATCTTCATGTTACAGTTGATTTAATTTTAAGCAGAAAAATACGTTCCATTGTGCTTTTTTCAATTTTCATTATTTTTTCTTTTAGTCCTGTGAAAAGATTTGTCTATTTTTAAGATTTAATTGGCAGCAAATCATGCCGCAATCAAAGTCTCACAAACTTCTTCTTTCGCTTTTATATGCACATTTTTCACAAGGCATGATTTTTGCTTCTACTCACCTCTCCCACTTCTGCCCACGAAACGCAAATCATTAAATTTGGCCACTTGATTTTTCATCACTGCTGTACAGTTACGCAATTCACCACAAAAGTTTTCATCGTTGCCGGCACGTATTGTCACAATTGTACCATCCATCACTTCACCCAGCGCCAGAACTTTAAAGGCAATCGGTAGCGTTTTATTTGAACGCCAGTGTGTGGGTAAAGTTGTGCAGACCTGAAATTGAAATAAAGAAAAGTAGGAAATTAGTGCCCTAAAATTAAATAATAATAAATATGAACATCAATTATATTTATATAGACAAAAAAAAGATTTTCAGTCCTCCAGCGAGACTTCTTAGTAGATATTTTAAAGCAAAATTGATTTGAGTTGTTTGAATGTGAGTTCCAGTTAAATACATTTGCAGCAAGATGAAACTTTTGACTTGGCTTTGATTTAGAAATTATAAAAAGTTAAAAAAAAAGTCTAAAAAGTAAATGAAATTTATTTTTCAAAAACCAATTTAATTACTATTTGCTATACGAGCCGATTAAAATAGACCTTATTAATTGTTTTTGTCTTCTTCAGTCCTCTCGTACCGAGTAGACCGGTATATAAAAACTTTTTTCCAAAAGTTACATTTTCTAAGGTTCTAATTTTGGAAGTTCGGATTTATATGAAAAAAAAGTTATTTCAGTTTTAAAGTATTTTACAAAACCTTTGTTATTTTATACAAAAATGTATTTTTTGTAGCGTTACAAATTTGTGTGAAAAGAAACAAAAAATTAATTTTGAAATTTTTTTATTGCCTTCAAGTTGATTAATTTTTATTGTTCGAACTTTTTCTTCTAAAATTCTTCTGTATTAAGCTTATTGGGCTCAAGTTCTTTCTAGATTATTTTTGTGATTGATATTAATTAAATAAGGCAAAGAAAACATCACAGACATTTGCAGGTTGGGCAACTAGCTGTTTCAAAGCTGCCACATTTTTCTTCAGCACCCCTCCTTGAACTCAGTGGCTCATGTTTGCGTTCTGTATAAGTCTGACATTGCGTGGCAAATTACCAGCTTAAGGCTGTTTTTGAAAATAAGCTTTTGCAGACGGTACTTCGATGAACAGTTACAATTCATCTAAAATGGGAATTTTTAAAAAAGTTTCTTAAAAGGTACATTTATCAAATGGTTTTATTTATTAGAATGCTCGTTTTTCAAAGTATACTTTTTTACGAGGTACCCTCCTTAGAGGGTGCTTTTTTCAAAAGAATTTAAAAAAAAAAATTTTTTTAAAAACACCACTTTATTTAGTAAATGTTGCGTTTCTATTTTTATAGGTAATTTTGTACAAAAGCACTTCTTATCAGCTTCTTTATATATTCCATAAGTTTTATGGCCAACCTTTCTCACTTTATTCTTTAACTTACAATATGTGGTGATCCAGTCTTGACGAGTTCTCCTGGATGTTCGGCCAGCAGAACATCTACAGTTCTTTCAATTAAATTTTCTGGCGTTAAATACGGACTTGTATCTACCGGTTTCTTGTTTGAGACACCTTCTTTTGAATTGTTATTATTTGTGGTATGAGAATTATTATTATTTGTTTCATTGAGCGAATTGCGGTTACTAGAACCTTTCTTATTTAGATGCAAAGGCGTCGTGGTAGAACTCACTTCACTGGTTATATGCATTTTTGCTTTGATCTCTTGGACTTTGAAATTTTAACACTTTTCTATAAATTATTTTTCCTCAAACATGATCACAATAAAGCTAAAAATACAAGCAACATCATTTAAATTTTTTGCCAATACTTTTAAGTGTTGTTACAAAAAACATGTTGATATTCCGCTTATTTAATGTTTTTACAATTGATGTGATTTAGTAAAGGACTTATTTTGATTTGTGTTTCTTTTGTCTTTGAAAACAATAGAAATAGCCGTCCTTTCGTTGCAAACTTTCACTTGCGATTAAAACCAAAATTATTGTGCTTTTTTATTTGTGTTGATATTAAACCATAAAAACATATATTTTGTTCATTTTTTATCAATTTTAAATTTATTTGTTTTTTATCGTAACAGCAAAACAATTGTAATAAAAAATCATTTTAATCATTACAATTGCATGTACAAGTATGTGTGTGTGTGTGTGCGGAGGCCAGCATTTAAACACTACCGTAAGCAAACAGGAACAGTGACATTCGCAGCTCCATCACACATCTGTTTCCTGTTTAATACACCAAAAAATATCCTGTAAACTGCGTGTGGTGTATCATAATTTCACAATTTGTTACAAGGGTCAGTCTATTGCTTCTTTTTTTTTTTTTTGCTTTTCTCTTTTCTGTTTGTTGATTACAATTTTTTATTTACATATACTTATTTTATAATGTGAGTTTTTGCTGGTCAAATTTGAACAACAACAAAAAGTTGCAGTTGTCACTTTTGAATGATTTGATTTTTATTTTTCATTACAATTTCCGTTTTTTCCATTCATTTTTTTTGTTCTCTTAATTTTTTGTTCAACTTTTGTTTTTAAAGTAATTTATACCGTAAAAGTGCAAAAGCAATCGTGACCGTAGGTGTGTGTGCGTGTGTGTGCGTGTGTGTGTGTATATGAAAACGAGATCCGTAATGATTACCGAATTTTTCAGCAGTAAAATTTTGGCCGGTTGTGACAGTTGTGATTGAAGCAAAAGTTTTCTAGTATGTGTTTGATTTTAAAATATTGTTTGTAACAATTGAATTCGTTAGTAGTTTTTGTTATTTTTTTAATTACTGATTACTGATCTACAGACTTTCAAATGAAACTAAGATAGCGTTTTTTTTAACAATTGCAATTATGAATACTATTTTCTTTAGTTTAGTGGTTGCAAAGTAATCAAATGTCTTGTAGCCTTTTCTATACATCATTGCGGCTTCGAACTCAGTTCCATGATAAGTCTGCACAGTTTTTTAGTGTCCAAACAAAGAAAACATAATAAACAAATATAAACTGAATTATTTATTTGCTTTAAGAGCCAATTGAAATATATTAATTCAAGTCCAAAAAAAAGGTCGTTGGCTGAAAAAGACAGAGAACATTTTGAAAAACAGAGTTCATTTTTGGACCCGAATTAATACATAACAAACAAATATGGACAGAAATTAAATCCAAATGTTCAGTTGCTTAGGTGTTCTAAGTTTTATGTTTTTGCAGTAAAACTTACTGATGGGTGTCGTGGTGGCAACGAAACAACTAGTTGTCTCTATGCTAATGAATTTGCACAAAATTTACTTTTCTTCTTTTCCTTGCATAAATATATTTTTTTTAATAAACAGCAACCAGCAAAGCTTTTGGTATGTCTGTTAAAACACCCAGAACCTTCGGCAGACATTGAACCTGCAAACAGGTGGACTTTTAGTAGGGTACTCTACCAACTCAAATATCGAGAGGCTCATCACTACAATTATCTACAAAAATCTTCGTTCCTACTTCTATCTTATGTAAAGGGTCCGCCAAATAACTTTTTTTTTGTTTGAAAACGTCGCAAAATATCGAGTGTAGCTTCGGCTGTGTGGCACTTAGCAGCGTCCTGTTGCAACCAAATGCTGCCCATATCCTTCTCTTCAATAAAAATTCGTTAAACATGGACCGATAGCGATCCCCACTGATAACGGCCACTCTTTGGTCATTTTCGGAGAAAAATGGCCCAATTATGCCACTGGACCAAAATCCACACCTCGTTTGGGGACTCATTTTGGGTGCGTCAGCTTTTCAGTGTATGCTCGGGGGCTTTCTGTGCCTTAAATGCGACAATTTTGCTTGTTTAAATAACCCGCAAGGTCAAAGTGAGCTTCATCTGAAAAGATGGTTTTTTTTTGCAAAATCAGCAGCTTCTGTAAGTCAATCGCAGGCCCAGCGAAGCGAAGCGTATACACAACCATATTCGTTCAGCGGAAGGATAAAACTAATTATAGCGGAAATCACCCTTGGTTGCACATCTGCAATTTTAGCAGATATAGCATGATTTTTTGCTACAAAGCGTGAGTGTCTTTTTCAAGTGCTTAGCAAAATAATTGTAGCAGCTGATTTTAGAGTAACGGAAAATATAAATATTTTTGTTTTACAAATTGAGAAGGAAGTTTAGAAAACAAATTGCAAAAATTTCATTATTCATCTTTTCGTTGGCCGTCTTTTATTGTTCACTTTTTGTTTAATTGCCTTAATTTTATTTTTACTTTCTTCATTTCCTTCCCTGTTTTATTTATTTGTTTACAAAATTTAATAAAGCGAGTTTGCCGCATGAGATAAGCTAAGCCGCAGCCAATATTTGAAAAGCAACGCCGTCGATAAAATTTGCACGTGAAGCAATCGCCCGATTTTTTGCTTATTTTATAAAATTTAATAAAAATTATGCTTAATAATATTCATCTTTTACTACTTTGTAAATAATTCTTTGATCAACGTTAGCATTAATTTAATTCCAGCACAGGCATGTGTTGTGGCGGCCTTGCCGTCATACAGTTTTTTGAGCGCAGGAGTTTACGTGTTGAAATGTAGAAAAACAAGCAGCTGTTTTAGCCTTTAGCAACATTTGCAAACACGGATCTGCAATGGTTTTTAGTTTTGCATATTTGCTTAAGTGATGCAAACCTCGGTTTCATACATTTTGTTTTCGTAGTGTTGCAGACTATAGCACATATGCTACGGTTGCAATATCTGCAAGGTCTGCAAGGGTAATTTGCATTGAAGGGTGAGTTCCGCTTATATGTCAAATCAGACATGAGCTAAGTGTTAGCATTCACGAAATAACCACTAGTTGAAAGAAAACTTTAGATGGCGGATACTGTACCATTGATTGATGCCTGCGTATAAGAATTATATTGAACCCTTAACAGTAATCGTGTTACTTTTACGGTATGCATCCATAAAGCATCTCCACTAAACAGGTTTTTAAAATGGCATGCCCTTGCTGTCCAGCAGACAATAATTATCACAAATAAATTTAAACTTCTCGCATTTAATACTTAAACGTAAAAAAATACGTTAAACTCCATAAAAATCAGAAAAGTGCGAAAAAAAAATCAAGTTGTGCGATAAATGACAAAGTTGTTTAATCCTTGTGTTATTCAAGTTAAAAATTGATGGGAGCTCGTTCTCCCCTTTCACCAGTCTGTCTGACACAAGCAAGCCTTTACTGGTTAAAAAAATAACACAAATAACAATAAAAAGCAAACAAATGCTGCCGTAGAATCATACAAAAATAAAATTTTAACAAAAATGAACTCACAGCCTCTAACTTTCTCATTTTTTTTCTTTTTTTTTGCATTGAATGAAGTTAATCTGTGTTAAATTAAAAAAAAAGAGCGCGAAAAATAAAACTTTTGTTTCCGCTTTGGCTTTTTTTTTGCAATAAAAAATCATTTTTTAAGCAAATAGATATTACAAAGCAGATAAAAAAAATAACAAGTAAAATTGTTGGCCATATTGTGTGCACACCGGTCACCACTAATAAGCACGAACACAGCAGCAAACAAACAAACTTCATTAGACGCACTCATGTTTAATGGAGGCAAGAAACGGCAAATAGAAATATTTTACAAGTACAAGGGCTTTGAGTTTGCTTACTCTAATTTAGAACTTTTACAGAACAAACGGATTTATAGCTCCACTAATAACATTTCCAAAAAAAAAAAAATAGAAAAATGAGCCTGAGATCGGCAACCACTGGGTGCTATAAAGCAACTAGATTGGCCACCGATTGAAACACAACTAGTAATGTACCGTTTATGCTTTCTTCAATAATATTTATTTGAAGTGTAACACAAAAAATATATTCAAAATGTTTTAGATATGATTTGGTCAGTTGCCAGCAGCAGAACTGGACCAAAAATGCAAAAATTTGCAAAATTCCACAAAAAATTGCTTTAAAATTGCTTATGAAGGGTGATCGCTTGCATGAATGCTTTTAAAGATATTTTTTGTATTGTGCAATTTTTTTTTTTGCGAATTTTGGCACTTTTGGTCCAGTTCTGTTGTTGGCAACTGTTGATATCCCTTCTTAACTATTAGCAATATAGGAATATAGTTTTTGCGAACTGTGTCGCATACAAGCCTACAACTGAAATTTGTCTGTACTTATTTTTTTAATTACAAGCTCTGTCGGGTTTTCATACACACATATGTATGCATATACATATGTCATCATTGCATTATTTTTGAGTATTTCTAGTTCTTTTTCAGTGATCAAAAGTAGTCCCGATTATTTTTAGAAATTCCCTCAAAAAAGTATAATGTAATCACTATGATTCTTTTTGAAAAAGAATGCAATTGATTATTAAACGTAATCAAAATTTAGCAGCGCTGGAGAAAACATATCGACAATACCAGAGAGCTGCAATAAGCCCATATGTTTATGACCACTCTAATTTTGTTTTAAGACTAATGGCTGCGCGAAACGCCACCTTTTTTCATCTACAAAGTTGAGTTTGGGACAGGAGAGCTTATGACAAGTTTGTGCTGCGTGAAAAGCTAGCTTTTCACATTTGATAAATAAGTTCATACTTCTGGTGTCTAGTCACACCTGTACCATACACATGAGAGTTTGCACAAAGGGATGTGCCCAAAACCCTTTAGGGAAAAATTAAAAGTATTTTATGATGTGCAGAATATAAAGCAGTGGCGAAACGAAAAATTCACAGTGTTTAAATATTTATTTATTTTTATTTATTTATTTATGTATATCGCTCCATATTGCAGTGTGGAACTGAGTTTGTACAAATATTGAAAATGTAATAATAACGTTTTAAGAAGCATACAACACAAAAAATAAAATGAAAAATATATAATAATAATAAAAAATCTAAAGTCTTATCAAATATGAAACAATATTACTAGCAAACAATTACTCTGAGAAAAATTTCAAAATTTGATTTTTAAATTGGTGTGCGTTACTTAAGACTTGAAGACTACAACAAGGAATCGAATTCCAGAGTGATACCGCAAACATATAAAAATGGCACTTTGATATTAAGTGTTTCTCTTTGTCTTTTTCCTTCTGCTTTGATGTCAAACAGCAATAAAAATTAATATTTACAAATGCTAAAATTCTACACTCAAATAATGAATGACAAAAATATTAAGCTGTAACGTGATTAAATATAAAATCCTTCTTTTTCATACCAGCAACAACTAAAACGGCTTCCACGACTGGGGTCAAAATGTCAGTATCGTGATTGAATGAACTTTTTCATCTGGGACCAGTACTCAGGGCATGACCCCTTCATATGCATTACATTGTACTGGAACTTGGAAAGTAGGGAGAGGAACGAAAAAATTAAACCTTTACTTTTCCAAACTTGACTACATCAGAACAAACTGCTGTTGATTTATTTGTTTCGTATCCAGTGATAAAACCTTGCACACTATCCAGTCCGTTATAATCCACTATAACAATTAAAGCAGTCCTTTCAATACTGCAAAACTACACATATAGTACTACAGATGGAGAGTTGAGACCACACAATAACCACTACAAGATGCATTATAAGTGTACTTATTACAGTCTTAGTTATAAAAATATATGATTAAGTTGTTATTTTATAAATGTCTACACAATATTGGTCAAATAGGAGTTTCAGAAACTTGAAATATTTCTATTTTTACGTCTACACCAGACAAAATTTTGCTGAGACAAGAAAAAATAATTTCACATAGAGCATGACGTATGTCTCGACAAAATGTTGTCAAAGGTAGACGTTGAGTTATAAATTAGCCCGTAAATCTGCTCTTATTTTTGTTACATACAGAAGACTTTATTAAAAATATGAAATACTTTTGGTAAAACAAAAAAATCATTTTACCTCAAAGCTCCATTGCACACCCCCTACCCCCATTCCCCACTAAAAGTAATTGTATGGGCTGCGCTTAAATAAGACAAATGTCATGGCAAACTTTTTATAAAATCTCACAAAAGCAAAAAACCAAAAAACTATGGAAATGCATAAAAATATATTTACATACGAACAAAGAAATGTATGTGTAAATATATGTATATGTTCATAAAAATGTGAGAGTTGGTAAATTAACAGTTGCGGAAAAATGGTTGACCGACAAATAATAAAAAGCAAACATGCTCGCTGTAACAGAATACACTCACACACACACACTCACACAAACAAATGAATTTTAACATGCCGTCAAAGTGATGGCGAAAAATAAAATTGAAAACAAAAAACCTTAAAGCCAACAAATATACACACATGACAAATTCATAATCATTTTATGGCAATAATTTAGAGCCTGAAATTACAAAAAAAAAACGTCCTTCCCCCCATTATTTGTTTACATACAAGAGCAGAATAGACTTTTTAATAGAAATACTAAAATAATTTTTCTATATTTATAGAACTCTTCACTCAATGTTTTCCATTTATTTTTATATAAATATAACTAATGTTTGTGTAAATGAAAACTTAGAAAAGATTTAAAATTCTCTATTATTCCATATGTCCTTTGTTGCACATTAAATCAATGTTGGAAGAAAAAAATGATGAATTAAATGTTGCAATATTTTCATTGATGCCATCAATTATTCAACTGATCGTAATGCCACAAAGATTATTCATTATTGTGATTTTTGTTGTTTTTTTTTTTTTGTACAATTATTAACTTTTTTTTTTAAAGTTTGCATTATTACCACACATGTGGTAGTGCGGTCTATAATGCACAATAAAATACTATGCACCTTCACACACACACACACACATACCTACAACTGCAAATATAAACAAATAAATACATATAGTTAAGAGTAAATTAAACTTTGAATGCATTTTAGAGACAGATGTGATGAAGAAAAAATTTATTTTAATAGATTTATGTTTATTAAAATAAATAGTATGCGCAATAAACAAGGATGTTATAAAATGAAGAGCACTACAGCTAAAGCACAAAAAGGCAGCTTTTATTTTTAGGATTCCGTAGTCATAGAGTGAAAGCAGAAGGCTTTTACTAAGACTGCCAGCCACAGGACCTATTCTCCCAAACGGTAGCTGCTAGAGAGCTGAAATTTTCACCGAACATGTGGTCACCCGGCTGCTACAACAACAAATACTACAATAGGAAAAGGCTAACAAGTAAAAGGCGCTCCCACACAAGAAACTGTAAGAAGAGGAGATGTGGTTTTGTCGGCTGTAGAACAGCAAGTCAAAAATACCAAAAAGTTAGGAAGTAAAGGCTGCTTCCATACAAGAATCTGCGAAAATTATTCAAAAATTAGCTCTAACTTTAGAATTGTGAGAGATAGAGATTTTTAATTTGCACAGGACGTATGGTTACATAGATATTTAAAACAATAAATAGCAAAACCAACAAAAATTTAAGAAACAAATGGTGCTCGCAAACAATAAAGTGTAAAACTTAGCTAAAACAAGCTAAAACTTTTGAATGATTAAAATGGAGGCTTGAAATTTGCACAGGATATGTGGTTCGATGGGTTCTATAGCAACAAATACCAAAAGTGACATAGAACTAAAAACTAAAGCTTGCACTCATACAAGAAACTATGTCAATTTAGCTTAGCTTTGAATCATAAGAAATAAAGACTTGAAATTTGCTCAGGACATGTGGTTTTATAGGCTTTGTAGCAACAAATTCCAAAAACAACAAAGAGTTACAAGCTAAAGGGTTCTCCCATGCAAGAAACTGTGAAACTTAGCTATAGCTTGTGAATCATAAGAGGCAGAGAATAGAAATTTACACAGGCTATGTGGTTCTACCGACTTTGCAACAACAAGTGCCAATAATAAATAAAAGCTAAGAAATAAAGGGTGCTCCCAAACAAGAAACTGTAAAACTTAACTAAATCAACTGTAACTTTTGAACCATAACAAATAGAGACTTGAAAATTACACAGAATCTTTGGTTCTGGAGGCTCGATCACAAAATTACCAACAACAACACAGAGTTAAAAACTAAAGGATGTTCTCATACAAGAAATCCTGAAACCTAGATCAAATTAGCAGTAACTTTTGGCTCATAAGAAATAGAGACTTGTAATTTCCACAGGCTCCATAACAACAAATCACAAAAGCAACAAAAAGTTAAGAAGTAATGGGTGCTACCATACCAGCTGTAAATTTTGAATCACAAAATGCAGAGGCTTGAAATTTAAACAGGATATTTTTTTGTTGCCCTACATACGGACAAAAATTTGAGCGCCATGTATGGCATTGTCAGTACCAATAAGAATTTTTAATGTTAATTTTAATGTTTTATTGTTACATATGTATGTATATGTGTTTATATTTTTGAAAATTTTTAAAAATACGTGCAATATTCCAATAGCAAATTTAACCGATACCAACTAATGTAACGAACTAAGTACACATCCCCTGAAGAAGTAAACATAAAATTCACGAAACTTCGGTACAAAATATGTAATAAAAATCAAATGCATTTTTATTGACATAAAAAGAATTTAGGCCTCACCAGCTAAAGAAGAAACTTAAAAATACTTATACAACTTACGTCTGGCCAATAATAAAAAAATTTAAAAAAAAATTTTTTTTAAAGCAGCAAAAAATTAAAATTTAATTGGTGTTCATACACGGGGACACCCTTTAGCTTGAAAATCAGCTATAGCTTTTGGATCATAAGATATAGAGGCTAGAAATTTATACGGTGCATGTATGTAGTTGCCTGACATCTAATCAATTAAAAATTATAGGGTGCCCCAATGCAAGGAGTAAGTACTCTTTGTCGAACTGTTGAATTGTTACAATAAAACACAACAATATCCAAGTTTTTTTTTACAAGAATTGGATCAATTATTTTCTTTAGCACCGACTTGCTGAAAGTTTCCTGATCTTAGTGTTTCATTTGCATGAGTCTGGCTAAACAACAAATACATCTACGGGAATTAAAAACCCAAAAATAATTTGTCGCAAATTTTTCGGCACATTTTACTTTATTATAATTTTTTTTCTTTTTTTTTTGCCGGAATCTAACCTCCGGTTTTTTTTAACGTTGTGGAATATGATTACGAAAAATCTTATTGTTTGTTTTGTTTGAACTTGATTGAGCAACACACGCATATGTGTTAAAAAATGCACCTGCCATTTTAAGTTTTAAAATGTAAATTTTAAATTACTTTCAGCACGTTTTAAATGCCATGGCTTAGTTTGGCTGCCAAAAGTAAAACCGAATATAAACGCATACTTTAAGGAGCAGTGAAATATAATTAAAACAATTGCACAGAAGAACCACACAATCATTCGGGTATAATCAGCTTTCCATAGCAACGGTGACATTTGTAAAGGCATTGAAAATAGTGCAATTCAGACGTATGATTGATAAACTATAGAACTGTATGGAATTGCAGCACGTATACGTATATTTTAATAAGTTTTTACGTCACGAGTTGTACGTTTACTAATGTCTCAATTTAGGCCCAAAAATTATATACATATGTTGTTATATCAGTGGTCAGGTTGTAAAGATTTTTTGTGTGGAAATTTGTGGTTTATTTTAGCACCATGTTTTTTATAACAACACTTTAAGTTTCCATATATTTTCCATATTATTAGATTTGGTTATACGGAATTTTAGATACTTTATAATTTTTTCTAAAAGAACTCACAAAACTTTTTTTTTTACTATTTATAACTTATTTATAATTGCATTTTTTTAGCTATTATTATTCAGGCCAATTTTTTCTGTGAGCACTGGCACTTTAAACATTTTTATTTTTTTTTATTTTTTGATATATCCAAATTCCCAAAACAAAAATTATTGTTTTTTTATTTGCCACAAAAGTTTAACCGTGTACCAAATTGATTCGAAGTATCCTGGTGATCGATTCAAATGTTACGATAATATTAAACTATTTTTTGCGGTAACCATGAACGCGACCACTTTATGGAGCACCACAAACACGACATACACCCATAAACACATATAAATCATAAGACGGCACAACGTTAACGATGGGGCGATAATAATAATTGTTGCTGCTGTTGTTGTTGTTATGAAACAAGCACAAGAAAATATATCTAAGAAAATGTTGACGACGTTACGATACACAGTCGTCAGCCCAAAAGATGTTAATGCTCGAAAATGTTGTTGTTATTGTTGTAAGTGACTGAGGCTCAGGCTGAGGTTGATAACGATGACGATGATGATGATGATGAGAATGACTACGACTACGACTATGAGTATGATTGTGAGATGAAGGTGGTTAAAAGAAATGCATGTCATATACAAAAACAAATCTTAAACACACACACACACACACACGAACTGCTCAGTTTTTTAAGAAATGAATGCGAGACAAAAAAAATTAAATGCTTTTACAAAACATTTGGGGTAAAGGCGACAACGACAATTGCAAAGCGTTTATATGGCTATACATATATACACACAAAAAAAATCAAAATAACAACTTTCTTTATTTAAAAAGGCTTCAGTTAAAAACAACAAACATATTGTCAGTGCCGTAATCATGGTTAACAACAGCCGTAACATGTACAGCACTTTGGCTAACGCCCCACCAGCAGAAGCGAATGCTCTTGCCTGTGAAAATAATCTTGGAATGCTAAAGCACACGCTAAGGCAGCGTTCTCTACATTAATACGTTTCATTCCAGCGATATCGTATTTTTTTTTTAATTTTTGTTAACGTTCGTTGGCTTAACACCGAACCGCGAGAACCAGTAGCAGTGGTTTACTCTTGTGGTGTATTCAATACCGCACCCGTAACCCAACAGAAAAAAAAACAAAAAAAATACAACAACAGTTATGACAAGAAACCCCCAAAAAAAAAACAACACCAACTGACAAGCAGAGACTCTCTGAGTTTTATTAAGAATTCAACCAAAATGATGGAGAGCTTTTTTCTAATGACTCAAATTGGTTTTCTTGACGCTGTTTTTTTTCTTTTTGTATTTTTCTTCTTTGGTGAATCTTGGGCAACAAGAACAAAATTGCATGATGGTAAAAAAATATATACTCTGGAAAATCGAAAAAAAAACTCAATTTGTTTGCGCTCCCCCCAGCCTCTGCCATCATTAAGGAAATTTTTCTTTCCACTTTGCTTAAGAAATGTCCCGCGTATTCTCTCCTTCCTCTTGCACAACTTCCCTGCTTTATTTCTTATGGCTGCTAGTAAATGACCCCCCTTGAGTTTCTTTCTTAGTATTTTTTTCTTCTTCTGAGCATCTTAACGTTTAGCTTCAGAAACAAACAAAAATATACATTTTCCTAAAAGCCTTGCAAGGGTGGCTGGCTGGCTGGCTCAGTGGAAGCATTGAGTACTTTTGTAAAAATAAACATAAAACTGTCATTCTCTCCACTGAGGGAGATTTTATGAATTTTATATTTTTTTTGTTACAACGGAAATATTTTTTTCCCAACTTAAAAAAATGTGGCTCAAATATGTTTCACTCCTTTTTCCACAATTATGAGATCTTCTCTAAAGATTTAGGTTATTGACGAGTGGATTAATAAAATGTGCTGAAAATAGCAACTCAATTTTTTATTATGAGAATGAAATTCTCATGTCTAGAAAAAAACAGCCAACCTCAAGATAAGAAAACCCCAAAAGCCTCAAATAATGTTGGTGGTATTTCTAAATAGGTGTAATATTCCCACTCGACAGGAATACAAAGAAATATTGGGGAAGAGAAAAACTATAAGACGGCCGATATGAATTTTGCAAATTTTTTCGCGAAAAGTTAGAAACTAAAAAAGGTAACAAAGGGAATATTTACTTTTAATATTCACGTGATCAAAGCATACACAGGTAACAAATGTGCACTTCTGATAGTTGTCATTTAATGGCGAAATAGAATTAGGTCTTAGTGATGATTTCCTTACTAATTAATAAAAAAAAAGAAAAACTCACAATGAAATGCGCTCGTGGAACAGCGTCTAATTTCGTTTAATTTCGAAAATTTTAAAAAAGAAGAAGAAAAAATAAAAAAATTAATTCAGGTCCAATAGTAGACCTTACAAATGTATTATGTATTTTTCAGCCGTCTATGTCGTTGATGCTAATCAACTCATCAGTAGACTCAAAAAAAATTCTTAGAAGAATGTTTGAAACTTAACTACTTAGTCCATAATTCCCATGAACGAAATGAGAATCAAAAATGTTCCAACAAACCATTAACACAGTAAACATTTTTTTATTTTTTTTTTTTTTTTTGTTTAAACATTTCTGATTCTCATTTTGTTCATGGGAGTCATAGAATAAGTAGTTGAGTTTCAAACATTCCTTTAAGAATTTTTCTAGTCTACTGATGAGTTGATTGGCATCAACTAAATGTCGACGGAATAAAGACGGCTGAAACAGACAAAAAACATTTGTAAAGCAAATAAATAATTAAGTTCATATTTGGAAAAGAAGGAAAAAATTAAATATTTATGGTAAACCATACCATGATTGGATCTACCATGCTATTTTACACCCATCAAAAATGCTATGCTAATTTCAATTATGCCTATGGACTTATGATTACCATTATAAAAATGTGGAACATGAATACATAATAGTTACTTATATCACTACTTTTTGTAAAACTGCGGGAGTCTGGTCCAATATGTGGTATGATAAATCTAACAGAATATTGTCACACCAATCACAACTTTAGAGGTCTATAGGATTACAAGGAAAACAGAAACCTGCTCCTAGAATTGCGCTGTCCGCTCGTCGGTCACTGTGACCGCTCTCCAGAATGGTAAAAAAAATAGACTACCAAATTTTCCGCAGGAATGACAATTTATCACAACTGAGCTAGTCTCAATGCACATAAAACCAGCACATAAAACCATCTAGCTGATGCCATCACTAGAATATCAAATGCTACTTGGGGCCGTGATACACTATCCTAATTAATCCTACCATTCATTCACTGAAAATTGTTAACTAAATCTGATAGAATTGGATGTCCTACTATAAAAATTCGGATCAAAACGGCCACTTTATTATACTTTTGTAAGCAACTTTGAAAAGGCAACTTGGATCGCATAGAAAAATATAATTTTTTAAATATTTCAAAAGATTAGCAAATCGGACAGATTTTACAAAAACTATTTCACACACATACACACACTTTTAGTCCAGTCTATCACACTTTTTGGACACACATGTCATTTTAAACAGATCGTACGATTCAGTCGAATAGTGAATCACGGCAGTGATTCACTATTCGACTATTCGGCACCTTTGGCAGTGCTACAGTCAAGCGTACAAGCACACAAGATGTAGAGCACGACAAAAACGATGTACGCTGCTGACGTGTAAGGGCCCCTTAAAAACCAATACAGATTTCAAGATTGGGAGGTGGCCACACACAAAAAAATTGTTGTTGGGGTGAGGTTTCCATGCGTACACGGCAGCACTGAGCTCTCCTTGCATGAGCCAGCAGTCGTTTTTTTACAAACATAAAACTACGAAGCTTTCTGCTCTTGTGCTCAGTCACCCAGAGCCTTTGGCAGGCATCGAAAATGCGACCTCACACCTGCAACTCTTGGTAGGGCACTCTACCAATTCATCCATCCAGGCTATCTTGACGAAATTTATATATTGGGCCTGTTCGTGAATGCATCACAACTCTGCACAATATGATTATTTTGCGATGTCACTGCTGATCAGCTGTTGCTGATGTTATTGTTTGCACATTTTATTGTTGCATTTACGAACGGAGAATTTCATTTCTTTTTTCTTCTAATAAATTGTAAAAATGGAAAAATTAATAATTAATTACATCTGTGAATTTTTTTTTTATTTTCAGACGAGTCTGAAAAGAAAAATTTAAAAAAATGTTAAATAAGAAATACATATTAAAAAGCAAGCAATTTTTATACTTACTCATTCATTGCATCAGCCATTTTTATGATTAGCTTTTTGTTTTCATTTGCGCCTAATCTACGTCAGTGTTGCATTTACGACCGTATTACCGCTGCAGTGTTGCCAGCGTTTGCATTTTCGAACGTTGTGCGCATAGCAGGCAGAGTTGCTATGCATTTACGAACAGGCCCATTTTCTTCTTGAAATTCCCTTGAACTTATTAGTAGAAAACTCGAATTTACTTTTTCACACACCTAAACTGTGTAAGAAAGTGTACAGCTTTTTCGCATCATATTCCTTCTACGTCTACCAAAATGAAGGAGCCAAAAACAAGAGTCGCACTTTTTTTCTTTTGAGGCAAAAACTGTGTATATACATATGTATAGGTTTGTGTGGCGGTAACAACAGCGACGAAATAATTTGATGTATGTATGTGTGGAATAGTGACTTGGAGACTCCAAATTGGAGTATATTTCCAAGGAATATTGAGTCGTAATTGCGGCTTTGCATTTGCGGCTAAAGACAACCCATTACTTTTGTTTTTTCTCAATTTATATGGTTTTTGCGTTTTTTCTTGCAACATTTGGTTTACCGAAATTGGGTTCCAGTAAAAATACAAATACAAGAAGTAACTACCAACCAAAAATGTTAATACACACATATGTATGTAAAACATGCACTATTCGCAAATAAAAGAGGATCTTAAGGAAAACCAATCTGCTTCGTAAAACGATTTCTTCACATCTCTGTATGGCAAAAATATGAAAATATAAAAGTAAGAAAACACAGAGAAACCACATGTGTTAGACCGGTTAATGTCTCTTGAAAGGCGGAGTTGTTTGCTTTTTTTCTCAATAAAATTCTATATAAATTGACAAACAACCCCCTCCTATCGGCTGTGCAGCACTAAAACCACCACCTCCTAATTTCTGTCTTTGTCTTTTCCACCTTTAAGAGACTGCAGAAGGGTGTTTTGCGGTTTCATAATTTTAACCACAAAAAATTATAACTCATTGTGGTTACAACCAACTTCCTTATTATTTTTCCAATCGCAAGACCATTAACCAATCGAAATTTATTTCCTCAAAGGAAAAAAAAAATGGCTAAACATGTTTGCTCTTGAAAAAAAACTGCAGAAACGAAAATTTTTTGCAAAAACTGTTACCTGTACTTTAATTTAAAAACTATTTTCTGTTAAGTTCTTAATAAATTGTTAGCCTCGTTTGTATGTATGTGTGTATATTTCTTTGTTACTGATTTCCTTCTTTCTTAGCTTTTTTTATTATTTTATTTTGTGCTGTTTACAAAATACAAACTCATTGTGGCTAGACGCGAATGGTCTCCCACTGACAACGTTTCGTGGTCCACCAAAAATATGCTTAACTGCAGCAGCAGCAGCATTTATTTCTTACTTACTCTTTTCTTTATGTCAGGTCCTTTCGCTCTATATACTTGTGTTTATTATTTACTCATTTATATTATGTACAAAAATCTATTTGTAAAAAATCTGCTTTGAAGCTCCTTCCAGTTTGGCTGAGCAACTGAAAAAGATTTTGTATTTCTTTAGTTGTAAATTATATGCGCCAACGCATTGGAATTTTTTCTTTCGTCTTATTTTATGTTGGAGCGAGTGCTTCTCTTGGTCGCTTTCAACATTCTCACAATAGTCGTTGCCGCTGCAGAAGATTTTTTTTTTCCAAAACGAAAGGAATATTTTTCACCGGCGGCCATCTAATTTGTCTGAATTTAATTTGAAAAAGAACTGTTTTAATAAGAAAACAATCGAAAAGAGAACCCTACAAAAATGCAATAAAAGTTTAAATAAATACATATGTATATGTAAATTTTTGAGGCTTTACACTAATTTTAACTTTTGAAAGCCGATAGCCACTATTGCTGGGGCTCTAGCCTTAAGATTTATTGTATTTTTTTATTATTAATATTGAAGCAAAAAAGAAGAAAATTATCCAAATGCCCAGAAAAAACTAATGGAGAATTCATAAGCTGCTGTTGTATCGTTGTATGGAATTATACCCCCTGAACAGAGAGTTGTACATTTTGAATATAAGAAGAATATAAAATTGTAAAAAGTTTAAAAGCGAAAAATTTCAAAATCTGCATAAAAGAGTTTATAAAAGCTCAAATAGAGCGCAAAACTTCTAAAAATACCAAAAAAAAAATTAGCAAAATTCATAAAAAGTTAGTTACAATAAGAAAGATCAACTTCTACGTTCTACAAAAAATTTGCAAAGTTCAAAAAAGAGTGTAAATAGTTGTTAATAATTTTATCAGGCTTGAGCTCGGTTTTTACATTTTCAAAATTGAGAAAGATTTTTTTGTGATCAAGAAAAGTAAAGAATGCTCTTCAGCATTCAAGTTTGCTTTCAGCCCAGGCCATGACTAGTGGTATGTTGTTTTCAAGCAGCAGTGCTTTGTAATTCTATTACTGACTGGTTAGATTTAATCTCATTGATCAACTTTTCATAACTGTGTTTTTCTGTTGATTGGAAAATGCTTTTTGAGAAGGTGAATGCAAATTAGAAAACAAAATAAAAACGCACTAAAAAGCTTAAAATAGTTTGAATAAAATTGGGAGTATTTGAGCTGCTGTTGAACTTCTTCCCAAATTTATTTTAATTATTTATATTGCTCGAAATAAAAGAGATTTATTTAGTTAGGTCTATTGAGTGAAAATTATAAATTCATTAAAGTTTAAGTTATGGAAAAAAGTGAGTGTTAATGTTTTGAGCTCACGAAAGGGATTAAAAAATATAGAAACAAATTATTTTTAGCTAACGTTATTCTTTTAAGCTACAGGGTTTAAGAAAACGTTTTGTAGTTTGATTGCTTTTGTTTTAACATTTTGATTTCAGCGAGTAATAACATTTAAATGGTTAATTTTAATTGAAATTGCACAAACACATTCATTTAGATTTATAATATTTCATTTTTCAATATGTATAGTAATTCTTTCAATATATTATAATGTTTATTATTTATATATTAATAAGGTTCAAACCGAGTTTGAACATAGTTTTTAGAAAATTTAAACCATTTTGAATATTTTGGAATTTATTTTTAATTTTTTATCATTTTTTACCGCCTTTCGCTTTTTTGCATTCCGGTGTCCTTTTGAAAAGTGTTTAACTTTCTGAAAACGTTTTTTTAAGCTGTGCAAATTTGTTCGAGCATTTTAGTGCTTTTGGTGTCTGTTGCGCTTTTAGCACGCGTTTAACTTTCTCAAAAACCATTTATACTCGTTTTTGAACTTTGCAAATTTTTTGTTAATTGGTCCAGTTGATCTTTTTGCTTTGCTTACTTGACTCTTTTTTGTATACTAATTGTTGCTTTACTTTTAAACTCTGCACACTTTTTCGCGGATTTCAGCCCAGCTCCAACTTTTGCATTTATTAGATATTCTCAAAAATAAAAAAAATAAAAAAAAAATAAAAAAGAAAACACAAGCGGAACTTACTGTTCATTGCAAATTACCCTTGCAGACCTTGCAGATATTGCAACCGTAGCCTATGTGCCATAGTCTGCAAGACTACAAGAACAAAATGTATGAAACTGAGATTTGCATCACTTAAGCAAATATGCATAACCGAAAACCATTGCATATCCATATTTGCAAATGTTGCTAAATGCTAAAACAGCTGTTTGTTTTTTACAATCCGACATGTAAATTCCTACGTTCAAAAAACTACGATGGCAAGCCGCCACAAAACATACCTGTTTTGGAATTAAATTAATGCTAACCTTGCTCAAAGAAGTATTTACAAAATAGAAAAAGTGAATATTATACCTATTAAATTTTATAAAATAAAATAAAAAATCGGGCAGTTGCTTCACGTGCAAATTTTATCGACGGCGTTACTTTTCAAATATTGGCTTAGCTTATTTCATGCGGCAAACTCACTTTATTAAACAAACTTTAGTAAACAAATAAATAATAAACAGACAAGGAAATGAGCACGGAAGAAATTAAAAATAAAATTATGGTAAATAAACAAAAAGTCAACAATAAAAGATGGCCAACGAAAAGATGAATAAGGAAATTTTTGCAATTTGTTTTCTAAGCTTCCTTCTCAATTTACAAAACAAAAATATTTATATTTTCCGTTACTCTAAAATCAGCTGCTATAATTATTTTGCTAAAAACACTTGAAAAGGACACTCACGCTTTGTAGCAAAAAATCATGCTATATGTGTTAAAATTGCAGATGTGCAACCAAGGGTGATTTCCGCTACAGTTTCAATCCAATTTTTTATTTTATAAATTTTTTGTGCATCTTATCCACATATAATTTTTTAAATTCATAAAATTTTTTTTTTTTTTTTAAACGCTGTCTTTAAAGCTAATAAAATTGTATATTAGATATGTATTGTAAATTGTCTGTAGGGAATTAATTTCCATAGACTAAATTAATAAATAAATAAATTATTCAGTTTGACCTTTTACTTTTTTAAAAACCATTTGAACCATACTTTTGCACTTTGCAAAATTTTCGCAGAATCTTACACTTCTGTACCAGTTTTGTCTCTCTTATAGCCTTTTTACACTGACGCACATCTTTCATCAATTTGCAAAGATGTTTACATCTTCCCATAAGAATTATACAGAGCGAAAATTCTACATCACCAGAAGACAATCGTTTCTCCTTTTGTTCCATATTACATCTTTCGATTTTTTTTAGTGCCATCACTAAAAAAAAATTGCAGAAAATCGATTGCTTTTGTACCATCACTAGCAAAATGACATTTCAGAAAACAAATTTAACATGAAAAAAAATGAGCGGAATATGTATTTTGCTATAATTTTTAATTAATTTTAAATAAACTTATTTAAATTCAACTGCACTGCAAAAGAAAGCCCACCGTATGGTCAATCAATATGGAGAACATAGAACATGTTGCTTGACCTATGGAAAGAAAAAAGTTCAAAGTCCTCCTTTTTTATATTTCACAAACATTTTGCGTCTTCTTTTTTTGACATCTAAATAAATGAAAGATGTTGTCAAAGGTTTGCTAGAACATTTCTGATACTCATTTTGTTCATGGCAATTATGGAATAAGTAGTTAAAGGTTAAATTAGTCCCGACTTAACCATAACCATATAAAACAGCTGGTCGAACCAACTTTATGGGTAGGCAGCACTGTAAATGAACAGTGCTGAGTTAACATAATGCCATAGCCATAAACATAACCATTGAATTTTGGTTTTCTGCCGTAACCATAAACAGCTGACTGCAAAATATATACATACATTTGTTGTGTTACTACTACTGCACTATTGAAATTATAAAAATAAAACATAAACAGCTGTTTACGGCTGTGGCGGCACTAATTGTTGTTAGACAAAAAAATTATGGTTATGGCTATGGTTATGGTATGGCCTTATGGCAAAGTCAGGAATAATTTAACCTTAAGTTTCAAACATACTTTTAAGAATTTTTCAAGTCTATTGATGAGTTGATTATCAACGGTCACGGAAAACAATATTACCAATTTTGGCATTTTCATCTGCAGGTATGATTTTTTCTGTATGTATTTTTCAATGAAAACAATTGGCCTGTGTATTAAATGCAAAATTCAAGGAATCAAATACCCGGTGATTCGAGAAGCTGTGGTACATACATACACATACACATACCTTTCATTTAAAAAGTTCCCTGGCAAACCCATCTTAAAGCGTTTTCAAAATCCGACACACACCATTTTGCCACATAAATCAGTGGCTGTAGCATTTTTTCAACTCCATGTGTTTTTCAATTTCTCTAAATTTCCCACCATTAAGCCTTTCTTTGTACAAAAATTTTCCCATTAATATTTGAATAGTCTGCATAAAACACAGTTTTATCTTAAAGAACAGCACATAACACTTGACACACAATAAAAAGTTTGCAATTAAAATTCAATTACTTGACAAATGAACCCCCATGCACAGGCAGAGAAAAAGACACTTTACAGCACACAATCATCACACGTGCGTCACACACAACTGAAAAGTTGAAGAAAACTTTTAAGCAAATTTCAAAAAGAGGGTTAATTTGTTAAACTTAAAAATTACGCGTAGTTTTGACACATGTCACACTAATATTAAAATCACAAACACACACACACACACACACACACACACTCCTGCTCACACATAACATGTTGTAAAAATGATTAAAGGCAAGATGACAAAATTGGTGAGAGCGTGTGTGTGAAGAATTCATCTGTAAGACAGTGACAAATGACGATTAGATATGAAAAAGCTGACAAACAAACACACGTCTGAAATGTCTAATGTTTTTTGCTACAAAAGAAAAACACCTGAGAACAATGAGGGTCTAAAAGAGGAGTAAGAAAAATGATAACGACTAAACAGCGTTGAAAAAAGGATATAAAGAGTTAAAAAACAGCCAGGCCATTATTTCTCTGGCTTTAAACATAAAAAAGCAAACATTCTGCCATTGTTCTATGTTGTAGTGGGAGGGGGCAGTTGCTATTTGTTGTCATTTGTTAACAAAACTCTTACAACGTTTGGAGAAACGTACGAACGTGGGCATGTGTGCCAGAGTGAGTGTGTTTGTGGAATGAATATGAAACATTCAATGTTTATTCAGCACTGTGCAAATAACCTGGTATACGAAACTTTGGTTACCCTTTTGTCATTGTTGCTGAGGTTGACAAATGTGTCAGAATGCAAATCCGCAACAATTAAAAGAAAAATCAACAGAACTTCGGAAGCAACAATGACAACGACAATAAAAACGCTCGTTCAAAACAAACAAAAATGTACAAAGTAAATGAAAAAAAAACAGAAGCTCTAAAAATAAAGTAGAACAATATGAGTGTTTTGCACAATAAGTAAAAACGGCTTCAAATGAATAAAACAAGAAAAATAATTGTTATATTTTTAGTAGGATTTAGAAATGAAAACAGAATCGTTTTCTTCAAAAATAAAAAATTAAAATAAAAAAAATAAAGGATAAAAAACAACACGAAACAAGTTTAACATGTGTCAACAAATGCCGTTTTCTTCTTTCATTATTCTTTCATTTAGAACTTCCGGCTAAAGAGAAGAAAATTAAATGTAAGAAATGGCAAAAAAAAAATTTCAAAAATGGAAACAAAGAAATCTAACAATTTGTTAAATGCTGCAGCAGCAACACAAAATAAAACCCGGCCAAAGAAGTGTTGTAAACGGAACCATTAAAATTGCTTTTAGGCCACACTTGTAACACTTGAGTAACGTATGAAGAGTCGCCATTGCCACTTCTGAAAGGAAAACGTTGCGTGTTTTTAGGTTATATTTTAATTGGCCATAAATAAACATTGATGTCACAGAAATTCATATTTAACGAGCATTTACAATTCCCTCTTTTTGAACATTCTATAAGGAAGAGTCTATCAGAAAGAATTCAGCTCTAAAATTAAAAAAAAAGAATCCATAATAAAGCATTGCGAACAAACACGGCTCTAATGGGCATATCTTGTGTTTTTATGTTTGCTGACAAAAATTCTCCTGCCCGCACAAAAACCTCGTGGCGGCAGCGCTTTAGAATCGGAACAGCCGATTTTGACAAGACGTTTTGTACATTTGTAAGCATGGAATGGAAAAATGGAAAATGAAAAAATGAAAAAATGGAAAGCTCCGCTTTCCATTTTTGCTGAGATATGACTGTAACTTGAAAATTTATTTTTTCATTATAGCAAGGAAAATTAACTACGGAAAGAAAACAAATGGCACTAATCTCTCATATGTATATAAACCGATACAACTCCAGTGAAGAATTATTACAATTATAAGCAGTTTCAATTAAAAATGTCAAAAAATTAGTTCATTTCTATTATTCGAACTTTTTCTTATATAATTATTTATGTATTAAGTTTATCTGGCTCAAGTTCTTTCTATATTATCTTTGTGATTGATATTAATTAAATTAGACAAAGAAAACATCAAAGATATTTAGCCGGGTGGACAACTAGTTGTTTCGAAGCCGCCACACTTTCTCGTCAAAGACGGGTGCTGACGAGAGTGATATAAAGTGATATAAAAGCCAATTCTAATTTATCGTTTTAGGGTTAAAAATGCATTTTTTTTAATTCATTTCTGTCTAGCTTTACAACAGACAGTCATTCAAGATCTTTCGAATCCGCACTGACGAGTTGGGTAGCTTCAACGAAAATTTGGCGGCTGAAAATTTAAACAGCAAACAATTTAAAAAAATACCTCTTTCCTCTGTAATTTTAGAAAACGATATCTTTTATTAAATATACAAAAAAGAATTCTGTTATTATTTGCTAGAATAAACAATTAAAATGTATTATGTAGGTCTAAATAAACCTTCCAAATTGTTTTTTTTTTCTCATTTTCAGCCGTCTTTATGCCGCCGACACTTCGCTGATGCAGCTCAACTTGCCACTAGGCTCAAATCAACTTAAAAGAATGTTTGAAGCCTTAAACCAAACAGAACTTTCTATCTCAACTTTCAGTTGTCTATATATGCCGCCGACATTTCGTTGAAGCTAATTAACTCGTCTGTAGACTCGAAAGATCTTGAGAGACTGTCTGTCGAAAACAGTTTAAAAAAATGTTAACCCTAAAACGATAATTCACAATTGGTTCTAGCATCCTTTTTGAATATTTTTTTATTTTTAAGTACTTATTGTAAATATTATTGAGATAAACACAATAAGGATCACATATTTTTTTTTAACTATATAGTCGAACTATATGATTTACAATTGTTAATAATTTTTGCGGGATTTCTAGTTCGATTTTGTTCTCGGCATCTTATAGACAGCTGAAGAGTACAGAAAACAATTGAAAAAGGTTCCATTTAGACCAAGAATAATACGTTTTAATTGTAAAATATTTATTAAAAATAGATTGCTTCCAATTTGATTATAAGTGCAAGTCTAAACAATGTTTTATTGGTCTCAACAACATTTTTTTATTACGTGTAACAATAGTATTCATATTATTCTGTGTAGAGCTTCTAAAATTTACTGCTGTATACAACAGCGAAATCGAAACTTGAGTATTTTCAAGTGATATTTTTTTTTAATTATTAAAACTACCCTTTTCCATTTACAGTCTGTGAAGCACAGATTTTAAATAAATTTGATGATGGCTCTTTTGAAAAATTCGCCGAAGAGGTGAAACTTTCCTTGACAAACAACAAACCAAACAAAACATGAAGAATAGTTTGTATTTTCCAGACCTGGCAACATGACATGAGGCAAATGACCACGCGGATCTCTCTCCCCAGCTAGTTAACGGTAAATAATGTATGAAATACAAAAACAATTTGTTTGTGCTCTTGTGATTTTGTTCTTGTTTTCTAAAGAAATGAATCTACTTCATTGGCACATTTTCTCAAATAAGCACCAATATTTAAAATAAATATTAAAGCAACACTCTTGAAATGAATACACTGACTGCACTTATAAAGAATTCAATTTTATTTTAAAGTTATTGTTTAAATCAGAGCAAAGAGCATAAAATAACATAAGATTTTTCAATTTTTAACGTTATTAAACAACAATTTGCTTAAAAACGAATTTGGTATGGAAAATTGTTTAATGTTTTTACAACCCCATTGTATTCGACGTCATAACATGAAACGAAAAAAAAAAAACAAGAAAAATACTTCAACCGACTTTATTCACATTTCTGTTTTTTATTCGCAACTGATTTCGCAGTGAATTCACGGAATCAAAAATTACACACATGGGAGCTGTAACCGCGTTTTATGGTTTGTTTTTTTTTTCTTTTTTTGCAAATGATAAAAAAAGAACATTCCCTTATAAAATAAAAAACAGTATATTTTTTATTATTGGGCTCGTATACAACTAATAGACTTAAGTAATTTGTTAGTATTAAAAAAAATTGAGCAGAAACACTAAAAGGGGTGGTAAGAAACACCAGCCCTCATCCCTGCTGCCGGCTCTTTATTCTAAAACACACTAATAAATTGTTTTCTTGTTACAAGAAATATTTATCGGCAAAGCCAGCAAACATCTTCAATGGTTTTGTTTGCAATTGATTGGGCATCAGTTAAACAAACCATTGCAATTTATTACACTTTTTATTTCTTTTTTGTCGACGGAGAAGGGAGGAAGAATGGTTTCACAAAACTAATCATGAAATCAAGCCTTCGAACCCACTACTTTGTCACATTTTCTTGGCGAAAACAAATGTTTTCTTGTTTTTTTTTTTTTACTAAAATTGATTTAAGTCGAGTGTATAAAAACCCAAATGCTTAAAGATAAAAACACAGTCAAGTCTTTTGAAAGTTATCGCTGTTTGTGCTTTGAATTCACAATGATTTTCTCTTTTAGTGTTCAGTCGCTGGAAGCGTATTTAAGGTCACTTCAGTTCGCCATTCCACACACCCAGTGACTTCATACCTTCTGCAGCAACCTTCTAAGCAGATTTTAACAATAAATTCACGTTTTTTTTTCTAAGCATGTGTTTGTGTGCATTATTTGGTTAAAAGGACATCATTACCGTTATAGAGGAATGGCTTCCCTTCAATGCCTGCGAGGTAAATAATGTTAATAATGCTAATTTCCCTAAAAATTTATGAGTGTCCTTTTAAAAAAAGAAAACAAAACTTTACAAAAAAAAAAAAAAAAAAACAAAAAAAAAACGTCTGACCATTACGAAAACTTACGGCTGGGGGATTTTTGATTCTTCAAGGGTAAGCACAGTGGAGGCAACTAATAAAAATCTACAGTCCTAGAAAAAAGTATTTACACAATGAAGTGTTTCTACTAATATTGTTGCAATTTAATGTCTAAAGACAATGTTAAGTGCTGCTTAGTGTTATCAAAAAAATAAAGATTTGTATTTTAATCCAGTGTTTTACTTTGCATTTGCGTTTTATTCAAAATCCATTGGAAATAGCTGGCTCGGCCTCTCGCTTTTTCAACATTTTCTTAGTTGAAGAACAGAACTTTTGAAGGCATTTTTTAGCTCCTTTTGGAATAGTATTTTATCATAAAAAGTACTTTGCTCAAAAGTTTTTATAAATTTACCTTTTTAATAAATATACTTTGACATTTTAAAGTACCTTCCCAAAAATTATTTATTACGATAAATTATATTTTTAGGTTAGGTTAGGTTGATTGGAGAGGTTAACTTAACCTAACCTAACCTAAAAATATAGTTTATCTTAATAAATAATATTTTGAAAAGTATTTTAAAATGTCATTTGACATTTTACAGTAACTTCCAAAAAAATTATTTATTAAGATAAATTATATTTTTAGGTTAGGTTAGGTTGATTGGAGGGGTTAACCTAACCTAAAAATATAATTTATCTAAAAAATTATTTATTAAGATAAATTATATTTTTAGGTTAGGCTATGTTGATTGGAGGAGTTAACCTAGCCTAACCTAAATATATAATTGATCTTAATAAATAATTTTTTGGAAGGTACTTTAAAATGTAAAAGTATATTTTTTAAAAGCTGTTTTCTTAAAAGGTATTTGTTTAAAAAGATGCCTTTGCTAACTACATTTTGTAAAGGCACGTTTTTCAAATGTGTATTTTTTCAAATATTAGGGGTTTTATTCAAAATAAATATTTTAGGTTTATTAAACTCTTATTTGACAAATTTTCCATGCAAATTTGTCAAATAAAAGCCTTATAAGCCTGAAACAATTTTTATGAATTAGGGGGTATATTTTTATGTCATATATTTAAAATTTTTATTTAGTATTAATTTAGGTCCAAAAATTAACCTTTTTAAAAAATATTTGCTGTCTTTTTCAGCTGTCTATATGCCGACGACATTTCGTTGGTGCTAATCAACTCATCAGTAGTCTTGAAAAATTCTTAAAAGTTTGTTTGAAACTCAACTAATTATTCCATAATTCCCATGAACAAAATGAGAATCAGAAATGTTCAAACAAACCTTTAACACAGCAAACATCTCTTTTACTTTTCTTTGCAACCTTCTATACACCATTGTTTACTACGAATAAGTAGTAAAGTTTCAAACAAACTTTTAAGAATTTTTCAAGTCTACTGATGTGTTGATTAGCAGCAACGAAATGTCGTCGGCATATAGACAGCTGAAAAAGACAGCAAATATTTTTTAAAAAAGTTAATTTTTGGTAGGTCCAAAAATCAATACATTTCAGTTGGCTCTTAAAGCAAATAAATAATCAAGTTCATATTTTTAATTAGTTTCAAACGAAGCATATTCTTTCAAATCCCAAATTTTTTGCAAGAAAAATACAATTATGTGAAAGTTTGTTTTCACAAATTGTCTGTTTGTGCTGCCTTCATGTTTTCATATCATCACCCTTCCCACTGTAGCTCTGAAGAAATAACTTTCTTGAGATGGACAAAATCGAATTGAAATAAGTTTCCAATAGATGCTCAAGTTCCGTAAAACGATACTCAGCATAAAAAGATGCGTTAAAAGACAACAAGTGAATAAAAAAACTAAGCACATGTAAGAATTAATAAGACCAGCTGCAACCAAGGGGACAGCAAAAAAAGTAAAAAAAAAAAAACTCTTGGGAAACGTGTACAGCCATAACAACCTAAAGTATTTTTATCAACATCATTATAATGGTATCCAACAAAATTGAACTCTACAGTGAATGATACTCATTGAAATGATGATGACGACGATGCTACTGACCCATTCAATTAAGCATGAACGACATTTTGCAAACGAATCGTAATAAAAGAATCTATAAAAAAGAAATTTTAGCAGCAGCAAAAAAAAAAAAAGTTGAGGAAAAAAGGACACACAAATTTTACCACTTAAGGAGTGCCGCAACAAAACACGCATCACTTGTCACACATGCTTACCAGGAGACGACAATTTGTAGCTGTAACGATAAAACTAAGAAAATTTGCCGAACGAGAAGGAAGAACACAGAAGTTATAAAAGAGTAAATTGTTGCTATTGAATTTTTGTATGTGAAGAAAAATTTTAAATTCCACCGAATCTTTTTCTACTGCAAGGCAGTGCGTAGCTTTTTTTTTTGTTTTTGAACTTGAACCTGAGGCCATGTTTAGTTGCAAAATTTCTTCAGAAAAAGCTTGTCCGTTCTCTTTTGTTAACTTTCGTCATAAGGTTTGTCGGAGAAGAAAACTAAAACTGTTGTCGATATTCAAAACCAAAAATTTTTAGAGCTTTTTCTATCTTTAAGTTTTCAGCATGTCTATTTCCAGACGATATATCTTTGCTGCCAACCAACTCGTCAGTAGACTTGAAAACACTTATGAAAATGTGTTCAAACATTCTACTTCATATTAGGTTGGATCCCGAAATTTATTCCTGTACTCAAAGCACCTGCAAGTGAGAGAGATTTTGAGAGAGATATTATATTGTTCTTCCTGCACAAAGCAGATCGCACTTTTTCCTTGGGCTAGTTTGTGTAAGTATAGGGTGTTTTTTCGATGTATAGAACTTTAAGTTGGCATTACTGTTCAAGATGGCGACCGATTTAATAGCTGTCAGGTGATTTATTCTCAGTTTGGTTTGGCAATTCATCATGAATAAACTGACGCCTGAACAACGCTTGCAAATAGTGTAATTTTAGTGCAAAACGAGATTGGCGTTGTTCCCGATTTTCATAAGCGGATTTTGTTTAGCGATGAAGCGCACTTCTGGTTGAATTGCTAATCCTCAAGTGTATGTCGAAACAACGTTACATCCAGAAAAACTGACTGTTTGGTGCGCTTTATGGGCTGGTGGAATCAATGGTCCGTACTTCTTCAAAAACGATGATGGCCAGAACGTTACAGTGTCAATGGTGATCGGTATAGAGCCATAATTACTAACTTTTTCCTTCCTGAATTGAATAGCCATGATTGGACCAGGAGATGTGGTTTCAACAAGATGGCGCAACATGTCACACAGCTCGTGCCACAATCGATTAATTGAAAGACACATTTCGTGACCGCCTAGTTTCACGTTTTGGACCTGTGAATTGGCCTCCAAGATCTTGTGTTTTAACACCGCTAGACTACTTTCTGTGAGACTATATAAAGTCATTGGTCTATGCGGATAAGCCACAAACGCTTGACCATTTGGAAGACAACATTCGCCGTGTTATTGCCCACATACGGCCACAAATGTTGGAAAAAGTCATCGAAAATTGGACGTCCAGATTGGACTACATCCGCGCCTGCCGTGGCGGTCATATTTCAGAAATCATATTTAAAATGTAATGCCACAATATTATCTTTCGGATAAATAAAATTCATGTCAGTCAAATAATCCATCGTTGTTTTATTGCAACTTAAAGTACTATATACATCGTAAAAAAACACCCTTTAGTTAAACAGTCAGCTGTTGCAAATAGTAGGCAACAACAAATAAAGCAGTTCAACTGAGTCAACAGACATAGCAACAAATTTGACGTTTGTTAATTAGTATTTTATATAAAAGTACCTGCAAAACACTTTAAAAGTAGAAAAGCATTTCATTTTGCCAAAATGTTCGTTTCAATTTTCATTACAACATCAAAATATACCAGATGTTATTTTTTGGAATAGAAATGTGGTTTTTGGTGCTCTTTTGTGTATTGAGAAAAATTCATGATTGCTCTCATTTTACCGAAATGTGTCCAAAAAGTACGGGATCAAAGTTATTGTAAGCTTTTAAAGCATAAACTATTCGTAGCAGTTATTTACAAAAATATTCCAGAGCCAGCGACAAAGAACTTATGACAACTCGCCTTGGTAAGTTATTGTATTCTGTAAGCAAACAGTACTGCTATAGAGCACAATAACTTGGAAGCAACAATTTGATTGCATCGCGAGAAATGTCATATTTTGCACACAACTTCTTATTTATTTTATCAATTTCATATTTAAAGACTTTATCTAAAAAAAAAAAATAATAATATTCTTTATCACTATGATGTACTCTGTTCAGCATATTTTTGCTTAAAAAAGATTTCATAGCTTTGAAAACTGTTGAGGAAAGAACAAAAAACCAGCCACATGAATATTAAGCCAATGATGGTCAGCATTTAGAATGTCCTTATAAGTATTATCCTTACAATCGCATGCAGCAGCAGTAGTGAGTGGTGGCGGTAATATCATTGCTACAATCGCAATCATCGTTGTCATGATAGTCATGTATTGGTATTGTTATTAAGGTGTAATACAATTTTTAAGCTATAATACCCTTACAAATACACACACACACACACACACACACACACACACACTCAGGCAGACGCAAATTATCTTTGAAAAAAACGGAAATTCTATATTGCACAATAAAAAAGACATTTTTTTATTGAAGCACATTAATATGGACGCCCCAGAAAACCTTACAGCAGATTCAGCAATTATTAGAATTTCACTGACTCCCATTTTCTGTTGATATGTGTGAGTGTGTGTGTGTCTATTTTAATGAGAATGTGTTGGTAGGTGTTCAAGTCCATTGATATCGGTTTAAAAAATTACTTTCACATGTGCCAACAATTGAACACATATGGTGGTGAAAAAAATGACCAGCCATTCACATTTTAAACAACTTTTTACATCATCTTCAAATTAGTTTTATTTTATTTTTTATGTTATTTGCTTTAAGGTTTTTATGGAATTTAAATTAATCCAATTTATTTATTGCAGAAGTTAAAGGCAGATTGGGGCACATACATATATTTGCCCATTTTCACAACAATAACAACAAAAACGCGACCACTACTTTCTTGTTGAACTTTATTTTGGTCAAATACAAGCCTACAAGTAACAAAAAATACATATACATGCACATGGATACTATGGAAAACCAAAGAAAATTATTACAAAAAAGTGAAAATATTAAATTTAAAAAGAACATATTTTAAGGTTATGTTTACTCGACCAGTAAATGAGTGGCAATGCTAAAGTTGTGAAATTTAGCACGTGCAAAATTCATAAGGGTGCTCTGATGAAGAAAGAGGAACAGCCAGTTGCTCACCACCTTCAAAATTTCAATTTTCCCCAGTAAACTGATATTAATAAAAAAATATGTGTGCATCCACACACAGAAAAAACCCGCAATATAAAATTGACATGAAAAAACTTCACTGGAAATCATACTAAATGTATACAAAAATAATGAGCTAATTTAAAATCAACTCTGTATCTAAAACGTTTACTGTTCACGGCTGATGGCTGATTGCGTATCCACCAAATCATCACTACTCTAATCTAAATATATAAACAGACACATGCTTACATTCCCTCATGCTAACTTACAAGCCAGCTAAAACAACTGTTTACACCAAAATGTGAATCAGGTGATAAAAGAAGGTGGTTTAGAATGGAATTTTTTTTAAGATATCGTCCATATGCATATATAGCTGAAAGCGGATTTCAGCGAACTAAAATATTTTTCAATTGTCAATAATTTTATAAGCCCGATTTTATAACTCAAACTTGAAAAAGATTTCATTGTGATAAAATTGGAGTGATCATCAGTTTTAAAGAAGACAAGTTGAACATTTACTGGTTGAGGTACATACCATGGCTGTTTCACGACCACTTCGTCGCCTATCAGCACCCAAATTTGTTTCGAACTCAGGTCATGACCAATTGTATATCGTTTTTTAAGCAGCAACCAACAGTCATACTACCACCTGAGCTCTTCATTACTGACTGTCTACATTTAATCTTATTGATCAACTTCCCAATTTATCGCTGTTTTTTTGTTGATTGGAATATATTTTCATTTTCTCTCACCAACATCCAATTGATTTTTTTGCTATTGTATCATCCGTCCGTCACAGCATCCATTTTCCGAAACGGTAACAGCTAAAGAGCTGAAATTTTCACAGCATGTTGCTGTACTTTGTTGCTACAACAACAAATACTAAAAACAACAACAAATCGAAAACTACCAGGTGTCCCCAATTAGCTATAACTCTCGAACCGTAAAAGATAGAGAGCTGAAACTGACACATTGTATGGTGCTTTATAACAGCAAATGCTAAAGACAACAACAAGTTGAAAACTACCAGGTGTCCCTATACAACCTAAAGCAACAATTAGCCGTAGCTGCTAAGCCGTACAAGACAGAGAGCTGAAATTCGCACAATATAAGTATTTACATATGCCCTACAACAACAAATGCTAAAAACAACAACAAGTCGAAAACTACCAGGTGTCCCTATACAACGTAAAGTAACAATTAGCCGTTACTCTGAAACCGTGAGAGACAGAGGGATGAAACTTGCATACTATATGTATTCACATATGCTCCACAAGAATAAATGCTAAAAACAACAACAACTGCAAAACTATCAGGTGTCCCTTTACACCGTAGAATAACAGCTATAACTCTCGAACCGTAAGAGATAGAGAGCCGAAATTCGCACAGTGTATGTATTCCAAGATGCCTTACAACAGCAAATGACAACAACAACAACAAGTCGAAAACTACTAGGTGTCCACATACAACATAAAGTAAAAATCAAACGCAACTCTCAAGCTGTAAGAGAAAGAGATATGAAATTTATGCAATATACATATGTATTCACATATGCCATTCCATACGTACATACATTACGAATACATACATACGGAAGTGCGCAAGCCAGCCTCGTACTTGACTGAATTTATTTTTTTTTTTTTCTCAAAGTCGAGAAAGATTTTTTGTGATAAAATTTGAATGATGAACATCTTTAAAGACAAGCATACAAAAAGCGAAATTGAAGAAAAAGCCTACTAAGAGCAAAAATGTTATATACATATGTATGTGCACACACCCAATAGGTAGCAAGAACTGGATTTTTAATAAAGTTTAACTCGGCTGATACAAATATGCAATTTAAGGCGGAAATACAAATATGTAAAGTCAGTGCTCATACACAAACATATGTACATATGTAGCCGAAATATAGCGCAAGCTGATGTTTAAAGAAGTTGAGTTTTTAAGCTAATGAGGGGAACGTTATGCTGGTAATAAAAGAAAATCATTTAAATGCGTAAACGAAAAATTTTCAATATCGATCCACACATATACATACATATGTATATACAAATATAGTCCAAGCTGACAAAATGGAACACTGACTTTTGTGAAAGCCCAGCCGAAAGTACATATGTAGTACTATTTCTTGTGTTTCTATGTTTTGTCGCATTTCTACGAGCAGCAGTAATATTTTAAAAGCGCTGTAAGAACATAAACCTTCAAGTCTCATAATACTGCTTTGTTGTTGTATACTTTTTTATAAACATACTTTCGCAAGTTGTATTTGTAAACTGCAGCAGCATCAGCTTCAGCAACACAAAGAGCGGCAGCTGTTTAAAAACAGAATGTATTTTTTAAAATATAAATGCATTAACATTTTTGTTGCTTTTGTGTTCTTGCTATTTAGTGTGTGTGTGTGTGTTTGTGTTTGTGTTTGGAAGTGCTGTGCACACATGCCACGTTACATATTATGTAATTTTTTGCCATAAGTTTTTCCTTTGTCAAACTCATCATGCATATTAGTATAGAGAAAGGAAAATCAACTTGTTTTATGTTTGTCTTCATCCTTTTCCTGCACATTTCTCCACTTTTCGCAGCCTTTGGTCATCTATCCTTATTACATATTTGATATTACTATAAAAATGAACTTTGTTTTAGCTTGTGTGCTGGGACCCTGCAAAGTTTTCCTTTTATTTTATAGTTGTTGTTGTTGTTGGACAAAAGAAAAACTTTTCTTTCTATTTTATGTAGAAATTTAAGGAACAAAAATTCAAATATATATTCTATAACAATAAGTTTTTTTATTGTATTTATCACTAATGCATTAGTATGTACATTTGGATGTGTTAATTTTTATTGAAACTTAATCCCTGCCCTCAATCCAAAATAATGGAAAAAAAGCAACAAGAAGATTTTTTTGCATTTTGAAATCTACTTACAACTTAAACGGCTCATTTGAAGAAACTAAAGTAACTATTTAAAATATCAATGAAAGATTTCTATTATTTTAGGTCTAAAAATAGACCTTAATATATTCTTAGGCCCGAGTTCTTTTAGACCTAAAGTAATTGGCTTCCATTGCGAATAATTAAGTTCATTAATGAAAGATTTCTTTAAGCTTTTTATAATATAGACAGTCAGTAACGAAGAGTTCAGGTAGTAGGATGGCTCAGCGCTGCTGCTTAAAAATAGTAAGCAATTAGTTATGACCTGGGTTCGAAGCAATTTGGCTGCTGCTGGCTATCATGGTGGATGTGAAGCAGCCGTGGTATATACCCCAGTCAATAAGTCTGCCACTTTACTTTCCTTGTCATCTTTTAAAAATTTTGATCACTCCAATGTTATCACAAAAAAAAAACTGTTCTCAATTCTGATTCAATAAAATCGAATTAAAGCCGGGTAAAAGTAATACACAGAAAGAAAAATCACATTCTAAATTAAATCTTTTTCTACTTGATTTTATTTAGTATGAAGCATACTTGAAAATTTAAATACGGATAATACACAAAAGTACTTAAATAAAAGCCCAATAGAGATTATTAAAGAGTATCAATCCGGTTAAGGTTTAAAATGAGTACAAAGTTCTTGGGTGTATCTGTAACCAGCACCTGTGTGTGATTAGATAAGTATTGAATTTTGTTTCAATTTTTTAATTTTTAATTCAATTTGGTAGAGTGGTTGGACTGGCGGTAGTAGTGGATTCCAGGTTCAAATCGGCAAACAGACAAAATATTTTTTTTTTTTAACAAACACAAAACTGCAAGGCCTTTGCTTGTCTGCAGAAACACCCAGACCCTTCTTCGGCTGGAATCGAACCTGTGACCTCGAAGACTTTTGGTAGATCACTCTGCCAATTAAATTATTATTACTTATTAAATTAAGTAAGTAGAGCGGAATATTTCAGTTACAAATTTGGGATTAAATAGACTTCAGAAACATCGAATCACACCCAAAAAAAAAATACTATTCTTTCGTACTTATGCTGGGAACACAACTGGGACGAACGACGAATGTCGCCCAGCACGACGAATACGCCGGTTAAAATTCGCTGTGTAAATTCGTCGTATGAAGCACAATAACGACGAAAAACAAAAACATCTGTTATAAAATTGTTTATTGTTTGTTCAAAGATAAAATAAATTAAATGAATCAAAGAATTTCAAATTTTGTAAAAATAATTAAAATAATGAACATGATCCCAGATTATATAAACATTCATGAAGTTTAACATTTTAATATTATAATAATATAATATAAAAATGTATATCATATATGTATAAATTATAATTTCCTTTCCATTTTCTCAGTTTTTTAATTTTATCTTATTATAATTGAACAGCTGATGGGGTGACCATATTTAAAAAAATTGGTTGCTAAAAATTTACCAAACAAACAAAATTACCAAAAACAAAAAATTAAACACTACAAACATGTTTTATAATCTAATATGTTGGCTTTTTATTTTAAATACAAAACGTCAAAGCTGAGCACTTTAAATAAAAACTATTACAGTAAAAATTAACTGTTTTTACTAAAACACTTGAAAACTAAAACCAAAATGGCCACATGGTACTGATTTGTTCGTCGTTCGCCGGCGTAAGAAATAGAAATTAATATATTTCAAGTTCGCCACGTACAACGAATTTCGACCGACGCTGTGACTGTGTGCTTTTTCATATACACCAAAGTGTTTTATTTTTGACGGCGAAAAATTCGTCGTTCGTTCCAGTTGTGTTCCTAGCATTAAATCAATTCCAAACGGTATCAAACGGTATGGCAAGTACCACTGTTCTTAAGCCAAGAGCGGTGTTTTTGTTTTTAAGCACGGATTTCATCTATATTCAATCTGAATCTGTGATTGAATATGGCGAAAAGGGCCTTATTCATAATAAATATTTTAGGTTTATGAAACTCTTATTTGACAAGTTTTCCATACAAATTTGTCAAATAACAGCATTATAAACCTGTTATAATTTTTATGAATTGAAAAATTATGAAATGAAAAATCCATACCTAAAACAAGCACGAGGTGCTTGATTTAAGGAAATCCGTACTTGCCGAACTGCTGACACCGCTTGGGATTGATTTAAGTGCAAATGGATTGAATTGTTTTTTCAGTGTACACAATTGTAAATGAAGTAACATTCGAAAGAAGTTTGATTTCGTTGTCCAGTGTTACTCAGGTTATACACCCAAAATATGTTTCAATAATGTTTCTTTAAATTATTCTAAATATTAAAGTGGGGGCTAAAACTTCAGCAAAAATTAAGTATTTATAACATACTCAAAAATCCATTTGAAAGAATTTTACTACAATATTTTTCCCCAACACTGTATTTAAATATCTTATAAATATTATAAGGAAACTTTTCGTAACAACAAACGCTAAGTAGTAGACTGATTTGGGAAATGACCATGTGTAGCAAAATATTATCTATTCATTCATGCATATCTGCAGCCCAACACACAGCCATGAATTTACATAAACTATGATTTTTTTAGCAACAGTGTGTAACAAAACTTGCAACAGAGAGTTGAGTTAAATAAATATATTGGGCACATTAGAGCTCCTTATGATTGAATTGGCAAAGTTATAGTTCCTGCCGTTAGCGATTCTTAAGTTAGCGAGCGCCTCGATGGATGAATTGGTAGAGAGTCCTACTAAGAGTCCCCGAGGTCGCAGATTCGATTCCTGCCGAAAGCTTTGGGTGTTTCTGCAAACAAGCCAAAAAGCTTCGCAGTTTTGTGTTTGAAAAAAAGTTTTAGTTTCTAATAAATAGCCAGCTCAAATTTTGCATAATCTTCTTGAAAAAAACAAGAAATGCGGTCGGGGGACCCCCGTTAGGAACGAAGTTTCTTACGTTTTTTTTTCCATCTTTGAATGTAATACAAGGTGAAATCTGTATGTTTTATTTTGTGTTGTTTTTGAAATTTTGAAATTTTATAATTCTTTAAATTTTTGCAACGTTTTCCAACTAATTAATATTTATTGGTAGGTGTCTCCGCTGCTGTCAGTGGAGACACCGCCAATCATACACAATTGCTTTTCGACAGTACACCAATACATATAAACAGTTCACACGCTTTCGTGACGATTTCTACTAATTTCCACTACCAGCAAGCCGCGTTAAGGAACTTCGTTCCAAAAACATTTTTTTAGCATCCCTGCTAATGAAACAAGCACTATTATCAGTAACAATTGTATTAAAACTGATAATCATGTTTTGACTACTTCAAAAAGAAATTCCTCCTCGATCTCATGGGGTTTTAAAAGTCCCCACATTCGGGAACAAATCCCCACTACTGACAGCCCTGCATTAGCCCACGGAAGATTGAGCAGTTGATATTTACAAGGTGGGCCAAAATAAATTACCTTATTGAAAGTTGCTCTTATTTCTGCAAATGGCGGCCAGTGTCAAATGTGTTTTTTACCTTTGTGAACTAGACAGCTGTAGAATACAAGTGAATGAGCCATGGGGCGATACACTCACCCCCAAGAACGTAGAATAGTCGTGTCTAAGACGAAGTGGACGATTCTTCGACCAAAATCATAATGAGCGATGGGGCTCATTTCCAGCTCAGCGGGTACGTGAACAAGCAAAACTGGTGCACAGAAAATTCACGAGTGATGCCACTACACCCACTCAAAGTGACTGCATGGTACTGTAGTGCAATACCATCTCCTAATAGTACTTTAAGTTACAACCATGTAGAATAAGATAATTAGGAATATAGAATAAGGTTGGTTAAGATGGAATGAATAAAAAGAAATCAATCTGATTTTAACATTCAAAAGAAGTGGTGTGCTTTTATTTTACATGGCGATCCTGCCAGTGCGCTATTCACACTGGAGTAGAACCATTTTTTTTTTTTTTTGTTCGAGGACGCCACTGGACAAACGATAACGCACTATGTCGGCCATGTTAACAGAGTTTTTTTCTGATGCAATTAAACGAATTAGGTCTGAAGGGCATGTGGTTCCAACAGGACTGAACAACGGCATGCACTGCGTGAGCCATAATCCGATGTTGTTTGGCTTTCAAACCTTTTTTTTTGGCCCAGCCGTTACATTTTGTTCGCTCAATATATGCTAAGCTGCAAATAATAAAAAATATAAAACTCTTTATATGCGATTTCCTCCCCACCTTGGGTTTATTGTTTTCTCAGCCACTGTACTGACAACTGCAAATGAAATTTCTTCAGCTTTGGATTTATTTTTTATGGGTCGCAATACTTTTCGTGCATGTCATTATTTACATACATACATTAAATCTTACATGCAAACTTTCAACTAAATGCATGTGAGTGAGTGTGCGTGTGTGCCCCCACACCCTCACATTTCACTTTTAAAATGCTTTGAGAGGTCACCCATATGTTTTACGAGAAAAAAAAAGAGAAATGCAAAAAAGGAACAACAATTTTGTTTTAATTTTAATGTGGGTCCTTGTTTTAGCTCTGAATTACAATTGTATATTATTGTTGTTGTTGCTGTTGTTGCATATTGTGTTATTTGCGATAAAGTCGTCCATCTCTGCTCAAAACAAACACATGCACACACGTACACATAAATACAGCTGTGTGGAAAATAAAGCGCTTGTGTATGTGTGTGTGTGTCTAAACAAATATCTTTACATGTGCGTAAAAGATAAAAGGATATTTTTTTGTTTAATTTAAGTAGACGAAGTAAAGTATTTTTCATACAAAAACCCTTTTCCTTTTAACCTTTTCTTTTTTCTTTTTCTTTTTTTTTTTGTGTAATAAATTTAACAAAATCAACTTTTACAATATACTTATTCGTACTTGTAATGACATGCTAAACAATTTTAAATTATTTGCAGGCAAAAGTAGAAAACTATATACTTAAACTGAATCGACAGGAAAGTGTAACAGGCCTCGCCAAAGCAAGACTTCTTAAGGTTTCCTTTTAATTAATAACTTTTGATTTTTTTTTTTTCAAATTTATTTCTTTAAACAAAAATTACCCCAAATCTACACAGAGAAAAAAGCACCTAATAAAATAGAACAAAATCAATAAGATATCTCTATGGTTTTTTTTTCAAAAAGGATTCCTTATTATTTTAAATGGGAAAACCTTATTGAAAAAACAACAATTGTCTGTTGATTTTGTATGAAATAATAAAAAAGCTAATGTAACCAAAAATGTATTATTATTAATGAAATTAAAAAGATGATTTACGTGTGTTTATATAGGAAACTAATAAAACCAATAGGGAAAAATTAATAGGATAACCTAATAAAATCAATAAGAAATCCTTATTCTATACAATTTACAAGAAAACCTAATAGAATCAATAAGTTCTTCTCTATAGAATTTTTTTTTGGTACCATGCAAATCGGAAACTGAGTAAAAACAAACGTGAGTAACAAGTTTTCTTCTTGGTTTTATGTGTTTTTCTTGTTGAGACAATTAATAAGATTTGCAACATGAAAATAATAAGAAATACCCATAGAAAAATCTTCGTTTCTCTCTGCTGGGATACCCCTCAGCTTAAAAACGTTTCAAAGAGAAAATCTTATTGAATCTATTAGGAAGTTTTCGCTCTGTGTATCAGCACCCACTTAAAGACATTTCAATTCCGAGTCAAATCACTGGCTTGATCAGGTTGCTCATTATTTACCAAAAATTAGGGCTCTTATTAAGAACTACCTGATAAGTTGTTTACTTGTAAATTCCCGTAAAGAAAATATAGCGAGAGTTTAGTCAAAAGTTTTTCGTTAAAAATTACGCCTGCTTCTGTTTACATATAGAGATGGCCCTTAAATAGTCCTGCCAAAATAATGTCTTTCTGGTTTTCATTACCTTGCACACCCTGTAGATAAGAAAAATTGTTTCTTACCGAGTTGTAGTAATCAGGCCGGCTGTCAGGCCTGTTTGAGTTTTGTTATTCCTTGCCGCAGTGCATCAACGCAGAGACGCAAATGCGAATGTAATGGAAAAGTTGGTAAATATCTTTTAAGTTCTTTGTGCACGAGTGTGTGTGTGAGTATGTGTTACATAACAAGACATAATTGCAAATGTGTTGCAAGTAATAAATCCTTTTTGTACTCATCTTATTTGTATAAATTCATTTTTTTTTCCATTTGTACTTTTTGGAAAATAATCAGGTGGTGTTTTATGTTTTATTACAGTTCAAAGGACCTTTTGGCATGAATTTCCTGCAAAAAAATTTAAATTATTTTATAATTTAGCAAACATTTGAACTTTAAAGTTTTCAAATAAATTATTGTAGGTCTAAAAGTAGACCTTGTTTTCTGTCTTTTTCAGCTGTCTATATGCTAGGAACACAACTGGGACGAACGACGAATTTCGCCCAACACGACGAATACGCCGGTTAAAATTCGCTGTGTCGTATGAAGCACAATAACGACGAAAAACAAAAACATCTGTTATAATTGATAAACTTGTTTATTGTTTGTTCAAAGATAAGAAAATTAAATGAATCGAAGAATTTCAAATTTTGTAAAAATAATTAAAATAATGAACATGATCCCAGATTATATAAAGATTCATGAAGTTTAACATTTTCAATTATAATTTCACTTGTATCCATTTTCTCAGTTTTTTAATTTTATCTTTTTATGGTTGAACAGCTGATGGGGTGACCCATCAGCTTCTCGGTAAATCAAAAAAAAAAAAACGAATGAATATGAACTAACGCTTACTGTAACTAGTGCAGCCAAGCGGTTGCCGCGAAGGTATATAGCAATTAAATAACCACAGGGTTGATTTAAATTCAAATAACAATACTACCAAATTCAAACCTGTCATGGAGTCATATAAAAATTAACGGTCTTCAAAAATAAAAAATAATCCAACATTTTTTAATTAGCAACAATTAATAAGCTCTATTTTTAGAACTAAAATAATACATGTCGATTGGCTCTTAAAGCAAATAAATAATTAAGTTGATTTTCAAATAAAATTAATTATTTTTAGGAAACATACATACATATGTATGTGCAAGATTTAATTGAAATAAAAATCATCAAACCGCATCGCCAATAATTAGGGTTTTTTGTTTCCCTAAAGCTTTAATTTTTCATCACTTTTGCCAGAAATGGCATCATGTTGCACCATAAACGGGTCCCACCCATGAAGAAAAAACAGCGATAAGTTACACTACATATTCAAATGAATTTTCATCTGAAGCAATGAAGGTCACACATATTTGTATCATAAATTGTGTTACATATTTTCAGTCAAATACTCCTTTGAATCCAAAAGAATTTTATTTGAAACCGAACGCGTCAAGGAATTTTACTGAACCAGCAAACACATACAAATACAATTTTTAATTTTTATTTCCGTTCAACAGAAGGAAACTATTATTTACTGGATCAACAAATAGTTTAAAGGAATTTATAGAAAGTGAAAACTTCTTTTTTCTTAGTGAAAACTGCTAAAAATAAAAAAATAAAAATATTTCCACATATATAAATGAAATGTTGCAAGTTACAAATCTGAAATATTTGGGCTCTGATTATTATTTAATTACTTACGCCTGGCATCAGCATTTCCAAATATATATCTCGTACTTTAAAAAAAATATTAAAAGAGATTAGATCTTCTTGCTTAACTTCATTGTAATAGATCAAAAGGAAATCGTAAGCAAATCCCAATGCACAATTATTACATTAAGCGGATTCGCCTGCTTAACCAAGACAACCACCTCTTTAAATTTTCCAACACTCTTGTTGTAGTGTAAAAACGCCCGCTCTTGTTCCAGCTTGCACCAGTGTGTGCGTGAGTGTGTGATAAGTATGTTTGCCTCAGCTGTTTTTGACATTTGTCAGCTCGCCAAACATACTGCCTCTGTAATTTTTCCTTTATCAGTGAAAAAACAAATTTTCCAAATAAGAAATTATTATTAGAATTCCTGGCAAACTTTTCGAAAATATAGAATAATTAAAATCAATAGTAAAATTCATAAAAAAAATTTAAAGGAATTATGTAATAAAAGCGACGATTAAGTATAATTTTCCAAGTGAAAGGTGAAGAAACCAAAGATAAAACTTTGATACAAAACTCTACGAATACGCAGTTAATATTTTATGAAAAAAACTGCACACCCCTGTCTGAGGAGTCTTTGGGGGAGGATTAAAATCAATTTACAACTTTGCATTTGCTTTAAAGGTGTGCGTCCCAATTGAAAGCAATACAAACATGACTGATGAGTTGGGGGACTCAAGCACAAATTCTAGCGTTGCAGCTGCTTCCACACCATCAACAACCATTGGTGCCTCCCCAACGGAAGAGGGGGCTGGTAGTTTGACTGCTGTTCTGCCACCAATTGCAAACATAAACATACATACCACTGATGGTTTGAAACTTCTATGTCAGTATGTGGACTTTTCGGAAATTTCCTTCAAAGAGGTAATCGGAATCTGGTTATGTAACTAAAACATCATTAACACATATTTTTCAGAAAGTCGGACACGGCACATTTGGTGTGGTTTATAAAGCAGTTTGGCGCGATCGGTATGTGGCGGTTAAAGAATTTGAACCCTCCTCAGAGCAAAAAGCCATTGAAACTGAAGTTAAGCAGCTATCACGAGTAAATCACCCAAATATAATTGCTTTGTATGGCATTGCCACAAATCAAATGTCGAATTATTTGATCATGGAGTATGCAGAAGGTGGCTCGTTGCATCAATTTTTACATGGTAAAGTTAAACCGTATTATTCAACTGCACATGCCATGAGCTGGGCACGCCAGTGTGCTGAAGTCAGTAAATAAAAATGCTTGAGTTGATATGCTTGTTTGATATTTATGCATTTCATATATTTCAGGGTGTTGCTTATTTGCATGCCATGAAGCCTAAACCTTTGATACATCGTGACTTAAAGCCCCTAAATCTGTTGCTCACTGATAAGGGCAGGTTCCTGAAGATATGTGATTTTGGCACGGTGGCCGACAAATCTACTTTAATGACAAATAACAAGGGCTCAGCGGCTTGGATGGCACCAGAAGTTTTCGAAGGCTCGAAGTATACTGAAAAATGTGATATATTTAGTTGGGGTATTGTGCTATGGGAGGTCTTATCTCGCGAAAAGCCCTTCAAAGATGTTGACAACACTTATTCAATAATGTGGAAAATTCATAAAGGTGAACGGCCGCCTCCCATACCCAGTTTACCAGAACCCATAAAGTTCTTAATGACTTCTTGTTGGGCTGACAAGCCCGACTTGAGACCCTCAATGCAGCATGTGGTGGCAATGATGAATTTCTTAATTCAAGCATTTCCCGGGGCGGACGAACCCCTTGAATATGAATTTGTCAATCAACAAGTAAGTGAACAGAAAATAAAGATTATATTAAAGTTTATTAGCATTAAACAAATTTTAATTACAATAGATCATCAGCCCCAATGCCAATGAATCAACCGGCGATAACTATACATTAGACTTTAGCAATTTCACCAATAGTTCTGTATTTAGCACACAAGTTACACGTAACACCAACAGCTCATCTTCGCTTAATTCTACGCCCACAAATGCTCTCAATACCAATCCTTTTCTGCAACCCTCCACCTCGAGACCAAATGCTTCCATTGATTCTATACGCTGGGATGTTATACACGAAGAACCAGATCAATGTGATAATCATAGAAATTTCAATTTGAGCACCTCAGAGGAGGCTAAACTGCGCTACGAAACAATACGCAGTAGTATGCAAAATAATGCGGGCGCAACTATGGCTGCTTTAAGTATAGACGTTGAGCCGGTAGGTTTCTTTGCGTTTTGAGATATTACAGAATATATGTATATTTCATGCCTGTATTTTTTATCTACAATTTTAGAATGCGTGGGACTTAGATAATGGTAATTTGGCTTGTTTTAATGGTAAGTCAAAGTGTTTCTATAACGTTTCTCGTAAAGGAAATATACATATGTGGATAGAATGAAATTCATAATGGATTGCAAGTGAGTTACAATATAGTAATTAAAATAGTAATTTTAAGCTTAAACTTCGAAGATCGAATTTTTTTTTTTTAAACTCATATTTACTGACAGTTCATCGATATCGAACCTGTTGGTTCGTTCACATAAATAAATTGAAACAAATTAAAAAAATATATGTATAATTCTTATTTGATCCTCTTAATTATTGAAAAAAAAAACAAATTTATACAGCTTCAGATCGTTTTTTTTATAAAAATTTCATTAACAATATTATTCAATATTTCGCTAACAGTTTGCCAGCATCTTCAGGATAATATTTGTAACTAAATAGCGAGCAATAGCAAAGAAAATTAAAAAAATTTAACAATTAAATAATTTAATTGTTTTGCAAATGCTGCTGTCTACCATGAGGTATTCAAAGGGTTTGCTCTTTTAGTATTTCGTCAGTGCAGACTGATATTTTAACCATAGATACGTGTGTAGAGCAATTATTTTTTTGATTTTCTTACATTTGATATTCAATGTCTGTTTTAATTCACCACATTGTGAAGGCATTCCTTGGTTTGGGTGCGGCTTAGTTTTTAGTATTTTATTTTGCATATTTTTGAAGTGGTTTCTTTAATTTTTTTTTAATAATTTAAAATTTTGCGTGAATTTTTTGGAAATATTGTGTGTGAATTTAACTTACCCCTTCCTATATCCAGAAGCCAAAAACTTTTTATCTTTTTTTCCTCTATGAACTTTTGGAGATTTTATTTTGTGAAAATTACTGCTTCGTTTTTGCTTTTTGAATATTTCGGAACTTGTGACTGCGACTATGACGACTCCTGGAATAAGGCAAATAAGAATATTATTCGAAGCATAAATTCATATGATTGCATATGTCACTGTATGTTATGTTTCACAGGCTTCCACTCATATGATCAGCTCTCTTGTGCTCTTATTTGCCTGTTTGAGTTCTGTAGCATTATATGTGTTAAATATGATTAAATAGTGACAACAAGTAAAACCAAGTTCATGACCGAATACGTGTTGTTGTAAACTGTAGCGCCTTCGAAACAACTGGTTGTACCCCAGGTCAAGTCACACTTTTTTTCAGCTCCTCCAACTATTATCAATCATTTCAAGAGGCTTAGTTTAGCCAACCTGGAATAAATCATCAGAATATTTTTTATTTATTTAAGGTCTCTGCAAATACCTACATTTTCGATAAAAAATGAGAGTCTATTTTTATGTTAAGTGTGTTGCTTCTGCACGAAACAGTTTTTTGTCTCTTTTAGTATTTTGGGTCACAACTCAAACAAACTTGTGTTTGGGGTGCGATATATTTCACTGATAATAAATGAATTTGATTATTTTCCATATAATCTAAAATTACACACACACATCTTTTTTTTCTGTGAAACTAACCTTGAAATTATTAAAACAGAGATGTTAAATTTACTTCGCGGAAGCGTATACCACGGTAATAAATAATTGCAATTTTCATGTCGATCGATATTTCTTTCCGTACAATTTTTCGTTCCGTGCGGAATCAATAATAGTATTTAAAATTAATCGCAAGCATTTGCATTTTATAGAACAAAAGTTATTTGAAATGGAATTCAAGCGTAATAGTGTGATTGTTTTAAATTTGGCGGGAAAATCACAACCAAATATTGTTTGTGATATCAAAGTGAACAAAATTGTTATTGTAATGTATTAAAACTCGTTGGCGCAATTTATTTCACGCAGTAAAGTTCTTTATTTAATTAGTTCTTGGCTTGCAGCCTTTAAGTTACAGAATGAATTCAATAAAATAACTAACTGTATGCTAAAGCGACAGTGGAGAGTTATTAATTACAAATTGTTACATTTGATCATCATTATGATGCTTATAAAAAATGTAATAACAAAGTAATAAAAATGCAACAGTGCACATGATATTTTAATGCATACATACTTATTACTTTAATGATTTCTTAATGTGCAGAGATGGGCGCACTACAGTTATAAAGAAACAGCCAGCATTGCCAAACGTGGGCAAAAAAAGACTGCAACATCGCATGATATGGCTCGACTTCAACGAAATCCATGTCATAGTGGCAATCAGGTGGCCTAAGATTTGAAAATATCGTAATGAAGCATCCGTCGCATATTCCAAAATGAGCTAAAGCAATACAAGTTCTAAAAGACGCACGATCTCAGACCAAAGCAAAGAAAAGCTAGACTCAAAAGAGCAGAGGACTTATTGCGCTTGCTCGAACCTGAAGAATTTCGAAACATCATCTTTTCTGAGGAAAAGAATTTGCCAATTGAGCAGTTTATGAACTTACAAAACAATCAGAGAGCGCATTACGGCATAATTGATCGAATGAATTCAGAACACGTTTTACCCTATTCAAATTTTGTTGAGTGTTGCCTTTTATATTTGCAAAGACAAATAGTCTGCACAATACCAAGTATTGTGCATGCAAACGATAATAAAAACTTATTCGATTTCATCAAAATAAGCAATAAAATGAAAAGTTCGGTAAAAACCAGACGTAATTTCAAGTAAACACACCAGACACTAGGTACATATACATATGTATGTTTAATTTCACTGACTGGTTTTTGTTTTCAACTGCATTCTCAAGAACACAAAAGTTATGAAATTCGCATTAGCACCGTGTCTGTCATGCCAATAATCAAATACGTATAATGTAATTATTATTTGTGAAGTAAAGTTCTTTTTATTATTTAATTTTTTTTTTTTTGCCTGTTGTGCAATTAAGCAAATTTTCAAAACTAATCATTTATTTCAAAAACAAAAAATGAATTCAATTGAAACGTGAAAAACTTTTATGGCAAACACCTACTGCCACTTGGCTTTATTTTTATTCTATATTTTTACACACTCGTGAGACAAGAAAATTTTTATCGAAATAGAAAAATTATTAGTGGATAATTGATGTCTCTGAAATCACAACAAAACTATAATGAATCATTTTTTTCAAAGAGGGGAGCGTCGTTTTTTTTTTGTTTTTGTTTTGGCGGTATAATTTATGTAGATTTGTCATTAGCCGGGTATGCCGTCGATTTTTGTGCTGTTTTTTATTTTAATTAAAATTCAATTAAGTACACATTTGATTTCTGTTTATATTTTCTTGCCTTATTGTGATAAATTGTTGGTGCGGTTGTCTGTGTTGCTTTCTGATTTCTCCTTATTTATTATTACAATTGTGTTTCATGCCAAGATATTTTTATATTGTATTTTTTTTTTTAATTTTATTTTTCTAAAATTTACATTTTCATTTGGTTGCCAGTGATGATGGGGTTGGTGTGGCTTGTTACACCCAAAATAAAAACAAATACAACAACACAAACAATAATAAAATGAAAATCTCTTTGAATACATATTTTATTCGCATTACTCATACGCTCAGTATGTTCTCAACACACATGTGAAAGCATCAAACAGTGGGATCGAACACAAAAAATATGTTAATAAGCAGAATAAAATTTAAGATATTTTTTTATAGAAAAAAAATTATATTTTAAAAAAATTACTTTTTAATTAATTAATTGTAGTTAAAACAAGAAGTTTTTTGAAAGGGTAAAATGCAAAAAATATACTAATTAGAAAAAAAATTTTTGAATCTGCAATCTGCGGGTCATGATCCCCTGTTGAAGCAATGAGTGGAGGAAATTTTAAACATTGCAAAAAGCTCTGTAGCACTGTAACAAGTGCAGGTGGTTTTCGAGGTCAAGGTGGATATTAAAAGGAAAGCAAAGGCGCATAATTATCCGTTGCTTGTGTAACTGAACGAAATGTACTTTATTATTTATTTGCCTTAAGAGCCAATTTAATGTATTATTTTAGGTCTAAAAATAGACTTTAATAATGTTTTCAGGCATCTACATTAACATTTCTGATTCTCATTTTGTTCATGGAAAGTTGGGAATAAGTAGTTGGGCTTAAAACATTCTTTTAAGATTTTTCGAGTCTACTGATGAGTTTATTAGCATCAACGAAATGTCATATCGATGGCTAAAACAGAAAACATTTACATATAAGATCTACTTTCACACCTAAAATAATACATCTAAAAATAATCAATCACAAATTGTTCACTGATTTTCTGCAGTCAAGTTTATACGGCAATTAAATTATTGAAAAATTTACTTAAACTACAGTTTTAACTGTGACTAATTTTTAAGGATGATTTTTTATATGATTGATCGTGAGAATTTTTTTAAATTTTCTTGCGTGAAAATGCGTAGTAAAATCAAACGTCTACAAACACTATTTCGGTTTTATAACCAATAAATTCCTCCCTTTTAACCAATAAATCCCTTCCTTTTAACCAATAAATCCCTCTTTCCTTTCCAGTGTTTTCCTTCCCTAGTTCCAGTGTTGTGCAATGCTTATATAAGGGCCATCCCTTAACTGCTGATGATTTTTTTTTTAGACTGATAAGTCTAAAAAAATTTTTGTGTGTGAAAATGCGGGACCGAACAAAATTTTGATCGTCAACAAAAGCAATTGTTGTGCGTAAAATTGCGTGAGGAAAATTATTCTGATCGTGAGTGTGCTTGACGTGAGCCAAAAAACACTCACGCGCACATCTTTATTTTCCATTAAGAAGGCATTAAAAAATGTATGTTTTATAAAATAATACCAGCGCTTCGTTTCCCAAAACATACAAATGTAAAATATGCATTCACAAAAATTCATTATATTCACTCTTATTACGAAAGTCGACATCGTTGTCACATCATTCCATTATCAAAAAAGTTTCTTTTATTTATTAATTTCGAAAACAATTTACTATTTTTGAAAGGTCTTATCAAATGTCTTAAGCGTTAAATATGCCAAAAATTTATTTAAAAGACAATTAACTTTTTTCAAAAGCCAGTATTTGAGCATCGATTTTTCATGTCGACTTCATATGACGACGATGTTGGGCTTCGTAATAAAGGGATTGCTTAATTTAAAAAAGCAAAATAAAAATTGTTTATAGGTGTACGTTTCGAGAAAGGGGCCCAGGTATAATTTAAAGAGGTATTTTAAAAAAGGACAACTTAAAAAATTTTTATGGCTTTTTTAAAAATGTCACTCGGCATCGTTCGCTTACGTAAAACCAGAGAAAATAAAAACAAATTCAAATATGAACTTATTAATTTGCTTTAAGAGCCAATTGAATTATGGAATAAGTAGTTAAGTTTCAAACAAACTTTTAAGAATTTTTCGACTCTACTGATGAGTTGATTAGCACCAACGAAATGTCGTCGTCATATAGACAGCTGAAAAATACAGAAAACATTTAAAAAAAGAAGGTCTATATTTTTGGAACTGAACTAATAAAAGCAAATTTTTAAAATTTGGTTTTGTTTAATAAGCGAGCGAGCGATATCGAGTGACATCGTGGTCCTGGCAGTTAAAATACAAGCAAATTTACTGCCCGACCCTCGATGTCGCTCGCTTAGTCACATGCAAAACAACAAACAACTTATAAAATTTTGTTGTTGTTTACTGTGTTTTTATGCGAGCGAACCATGTCGAGTGACATCGTGGGCCCCTGACACTTAATTTTGCATTTTTCTTTCCCAAATGCTTTCCTTTTCCTGCCACTGTGTTTTGTTGAATATAATGCATAAATGCTGATTGCAACAATTGTGTAGCAATTAATAAATAAATTAAATCTAATTTAAAATATATACAAACTAAAAAAAGAATCACAAACACCATTACAATTTACAATATAGTACATGAATCACCAGTATCATGAGACTCAATTCTCAACATGTAAGAATTCTGTTTTTTATTTTTTCTAATTTCTTCAATTTTTCAAAAGAAAACTACGTTCAATTTATTTATGTGTATGTATGAATGTGTGTGTGCGCGCACGCACTATTTTAAGAATTTCTCTAATTCTGCTTTTCAACAAAAATGCAACCAACAAATTGTTTCATTCATTTAAAGAAAATGATAAAAGATGCATATTGAACAAGAATTTCAAACGTCGTGTTGTCTAGATGATCTTGTCGTGCTGATTTTGTTGTTTTTGTTTCGTGTTCTATTCTGTGATGTGTCATTTTGTAGTAAATTTTTGTTTCACAAAAAAAAAAAAAAAAAAAAATTTACTTTATAGAGCCGACCAACTGTCTTTTGGTTTGTTTGATTGTTTGTGTGTTTTTGGCTGTTTTGGGGAGACTTTTTAACAAAATGTTTCCGTCAGCTTTGTTTTCTGGCTCAGTAGCGGACAATCTGTTCACGAATTCATATTGTTTCGTTTATTTTATACGTTTTTGTTTGTTTTTCTTTTTGTGATATATTACAACAATTTTTAAATGAACGAAAAATAAAACGATCTCCTCAATTTGAGTATTTTATTATGCAGCAGCGGTAGTTAATTTTGTAATTGTTGTTGGAAAAAAAAATAATCGTTACTTGATTCTATTGCCGTTGAAGATTTTGAAACTTGCGCGCAATTTTCGATTACTGCAAAATATTTTTTTTTGTTTTCAATTAGAATTAAAAGAGTGGCGAAAATATTGTGAGTTGCCTTGTAACTCTTTTGTATGAAAATTGTGTAATTTTTACTTCAAAGTGGCTGCCATCGAGCTGAAATTTACAGAAAATCATAGCAAAATGGGTAATTCTCTTTTTTTATTAAATAACAATTTAATTTATTAATACACATTGCACAGGTTTAAAAATTATCTTTGAAGATTCAAAAAAATATACAAGCAAAACAAAAATCTAAGCAGTATGTTGATTGGTTACATGTTTCATAAACTTAAACATAGAAGCTTGTACACATACATATAGTTACCTAAAACGCAGAATACCTTAATTAACAAAACAAATTCAATATGAATTTTCTTTATCAAATGTGCCGAAATAATTAACAAAAGCCGGTACATGCTGAATTTTCGACTAAGCCGCTTAGCATTTTTTGTTATTATCATTTGGGGTGGGGGTCTCTCAACCAAAAAGACCTTGTTCACTCAAGAGTGAGGCCGAGACTATTACCAAATCTCGTTAGACGAGGGCCGTAGCTTTGATATTACCGTAGTCCTTGAAGTCCAACAACTCAGCGCCCAGCTATGTGGTTCTACGTCTATACGCATCAGTCGCAAAGAATTTGTACGGCTATTGCCTTCTCCTCGTCACAGAGACTGTAGAGCTTATCAATTTCAATTTTTTGAGTTGAGGATTTGGCTTACAGTGCTCCGTCATTAGTCCAATATACACTGTAATATCCTTTTCGTCGAGGTTTACAATACAGTCAACCTTCCCTCTGCCGGAACCCTGCAGCCTTTTCTTCCTGCCGTATGCCCTTTATGGCCAATTGTGGACCTAGACCTAGACAGATCTTGTTCCCCAAAGACTAAAACCTGAACTATAAACAAATCTCGCTACGACAGTAGGTTTGATGTTACCGAGGTCCCTGGGATCCAATAACCCACTTCCCAGATAAGTGGTTCTGCCTCATAAACAGCAGATTATTTACAAAAGCTGTATTCCGCCGTTTCCTTCTCCTCATTACAGAGTCTGCAGGAATCACTGCTTACTAGTTTCAGTTTTTCGAGACGGTAATTTAACTTACAATGCGCTGTCATTAGCCCTGTATATAGTCTATATCCTTTTTGCTGAGGTTTACTATACGGTCGGACTTCATTGCAGGCATCCAGTAGTCTTTTTGCCTACCACATGCCCATTAGGTCTGATCAGTAGTCACCAAGTTTTGCTTCCTCCCATTGTCGTAGAATGATGTTCCGAAAACTCTTGTTAACCCCACAGAACGGCTCAGGAGCTATTAAGGAACTTATTGCGCCATTTTGGCTAAGCAGTCCACCCCTTCATTATCCTCATATTCTTCGTGGTATCCATATGAGAATTAATCTAATCCCCAAAGATAGGGCCTGAAGAAGTTCGTAACATTCCCAAACTAGTCAAAAATGAACTTAATTATTTATTTGCTTTAAAAGCCAATTGAAGTGTATTAATCTAGTTCCAAAGATAGACTTTACAAATGTTTTCTGTCTCAGCCGCCGACATTTCGTTGATGCCAATCAACTCTTCAGTAGACTCGAAAAATTCTTAAAAGAATGTTTAATACTCATTTATTTATTCTATAATTCCCATGAACAAAATGAGAATCAGAAATGTGCAAGCAAACCTCTAACACTAAAAAATTTTTTGGGATTCTCATTTTGTTCATAGGAATATATTAGAATAATTAGTTAAATTTCAAACATTATTTTAAGAATTTTTCGAGTCTACTGATGAGTTGATTAGCAGCAACGAAATGTCGGCGGCATGTAGAGGGCTGAAAAAGACAGACAACATTTGTAAGGTCTATTTTTGGGCCTGAATTAATATGTATATTCCCAAACTAGTCTTGACTAGTCTTGGAATAAGAAGCCACAGCTTTTAGCATTTTCGCTAGCGACATGTGTATTTGGCTAATAAATAATTAGTTGCTATCCCTGCTTTCTGAAAGACGTTGTTCGTTTTTTTTTTTTTGTTTAATGTCCCAATGCCTGTTTTTTATGCTCTCTCATTGTCTGTCCATAATGTAAAAATAAAATCTATAGTGTGTTTGTCCATATGGGCAATAAGTTTATATCCAACATTTGTTTATGTTTGGAAATTTTTTATGTACATATGTATATTTAATGGCTAAAAGCCATATGCTGAGAAAACGCAAAGGTTGCTTATTTCCCTTTCTACTCGTTGTCGTAATGGAAAATATTTAAATATTTTTGGCAAAATAATAATTATTGTAAGTTTATTAAGCTCTTATTTGACGTATTTCTACGGAATATTTGTCGAATAAACGTGTAATAAACCTTCAATAGCTTTTATGAATACGGGTGAAAGACTATAAAGTTCAAATTAACGATTGTTAACAATTTTATATTTAGTTATTTTGACCCCTTTTTTTCTTATATTTTATCACCGGTATTCATAAAAAATAAAACATTGGTAAAATACATTTTAGAACAAATTTTTCATATCAAATTTCTTCTAAAATGTATTTGAGCAACATTTTATTTTTTATGAATACCGGTGTATATATTTATTTGAGCTCAAGGTCTTTTGGAATACCGGTGATAAAATATAAGATTGTTAACAATTTTATCGGGCTTGAGTTCGATTTTTTACTTTCCCAAAATTGAGTAAAATTTATTGTGATAAAACTGGGGAGTGATCAATATTTTTAAAGAAAACAAAAAAAGTAAAGTTGAAGTTTTACTGGCTGGGGTACATACCATGAATGTTTTACGACCATCAGCACCCAAATTGTTTCGAACAAGTCCATGACTAATTGTATACCGTTTGTAAACCGCAGCACTTAGCCCTGCTACTGCCTGAGATCTTCATTACTGACTGTCTGTATTTAATTTTATTTTCATTTTATCACTGTGCTTTTTTGTAGAATATAAAATATATTTCAATCAACTGAAAAATAGAAAGTTGACTTAACTACTTATTTCATAATTCCCATGAACAGAATGAGACTCGTTGTATAGAATGTTGCAAAGAAAAGTAAAAGTGTTGCAAAACGAAAAAAGAAATGTTTGCTGTGTTAAAGGTTTGTTTGAACATTTCTGATTCTCATTTTGTTCATGGGAATTATGAAATAAGTAGTTAAGTTTCCAACAAACTTTTATGAATTTTTCAAGTCTACTGATGAGTTGATTAGCACCAACGAAATGTCGTCGGCATATAGACAGCTGAAAAATACAGCAAATATATTTTTTGAAAAGGTTCATTTTTGGACCTGAATTAATACATTTCAATTGGCTCCTAAAGCAAATAAATAATTAAGTTCATATATGGACAATAATAATATTGAAAATAGTAATTAAAAGTAAAATAAATTTGAGTGAGCTGTGGGAATTTAATTTCGGTGCTGACAACAAGTGTAGCTGCTTAGAAACATCTGGATGTCCACCGTGTTAAAATTGCATTTTACCTTCGTTGATCATATTGCTGAACCAAAAAAAGCAACGTTTTTTAAAGATCTCAAAGCCTGTATAAAATATTTAAAAATAAAAAAAAAGTCATTACTGCTTTCATAAAAGAAAATAAATAAATAATAGAAAAAATTAACTTTAAATTGTCAGATGCTGTCATTCAACCCTGACAGCAACAAAAATATTTAAAAACAAAACAATAATAAAAAGAAAATTATTTACATTTTTGTCACAGTTGAAGATCGTTCTCATATTTTTTTTTTTTTCTTTTTTAAGGACAGACAAATTTTTCTCACTCAAATTTCGCTTATTCTTAAAAATCATTATTGCCTTTAATTCGCTGAATGAGTCATTATCAAATGGATTTTTTGTCGCTAAAAAAAAAGTGCAAAAAGCGGAAAATCTATACTAAGTGAGGGATCTTACGCAAAATAAAAACGAAAATTTTTCCTCGACAAACTGGCGACACAAAAACAAGCAACTTTTTAAAACATACACACACACACAAACACAGTCAAAGTCAAATGTTTGACGCATTAAATTCGCAGAACATTTAATTTTTCGGCCATAATAGAAACAACAAAGAAGAAACAACTTTTTGGTTTGTGCCATATATTTTAATATTTTAAATTTTAAATTATCACTAAATTAATTTGATTACGCATTATGGAATGATAAATTTCAAGTTGAAAATTCTGTTAAGTGTTGCTCAGCATTAAAACTGTAGAATTTATGAAAGTTTACTATTGTGTTTATAGAATACAAATACAAAACTGCCAAGCTTTTTCTTTGGCCGCAGAAATATCCCCAGACTTCGGCAGAAATCGAAACTGCGACCTTAAGGACCCTTAGTAGGATACTTTAACCAATTCATCCATCGCTAGCTCATGTCCAAATCATCACTGGGAGTTAAAACTCTGGTTTCGCAAATCTTTTATTTAAATTCGGTCTAAACTTAACGTCAGTAAATCAATTTATCATTTATTATATTCATACTTTTTCAAAAAAAAAAAAGTCAACTAAATTAAGATTTAAGATTTTTCGGGTCTACTGATGAGTTGATTAGCATCAACGAAATATCGGCGGCAATTTGGCTGCTAATAAGTGTCTTGGTGAACAGTCATGGTATGTGCCCCGGCCAGTAAGTCTTCAACTTTGTTTTTCTTGCCTTCTTTAAAAATCCAATTTTATCACAAAAAAATCTTTTTCAATTTTGAAAATATTTCAACTTTATTTTCGGCAATTTTTCGCAAAGTTTTTCATTTTGCCTACATGTTTTCCATCCTACTATACATTATCGAATGCGTAATTGTGGGCGACAGAAAATTTGTTAAACATTCGACTGTAGATGTTTGATAACCAGGTGTACTGTGTACTATCTATCATCTTACATGTCAGCTTGTAAATGTTCATGCCCAAACATCTCAACCAATAGAGATTTTAGAACTCATGAAATAGTTTTCCATCCCTGAATTTGTCACAGTTTTGAACAACGTGTTATTAATGTTGTTATCTGTATATTTTTGTTAGTCTTGTTGTTGCTTATTATTTATTTTATTTTCTTTGCAAACAAGTGTACGTGTAAGTCTCCAAATTTTTTATTTTCATTTAATGATGAAAATTTTCGCTACAATTTTCTTAAATAAATTTATTTCTTAAACCAAAATGTTGCATTTACGAAACACAAACACTCTGTTGCTTTCGCGGCAACAGATGTCCTTTTATTTCGGTGTGCCCAATAATTAAGAAAAAACACAACAAATATCTTAAGCATCAAAAAAAAAAACCAAAAAGCGTTTAAAATTTACACTATAGTTGAACACAAATAAATAATAATAAAAAAAAAAAAAACATTCAGGCACCAAATGTTCTGTGGCATAAATTGCTGATGATGCGTTATTTTTAACACAAATTAAACAAATTTCATAATAAAAAAAAAATCACTGCAAAAACTATGGCTAATTTGTATTTGTGGATTTGATTTCTTCACAATTTTTCTTGCATGCGGACCGAAATTTGTGAATTCACAATAGTTCGTGCTGAAAGCAAAAAAAATCTCAGCAGCAGTTTTTACATTTCCCAAAAAAAAAAAAACAAAGTGCTGCTTATATATTAAGAAAATAAGAAAATTAATATCGGCAACTATTTCATAATAAACATTTGAAGAAGCTTTTTTTTGTGACAAACATTTTTGAACTATCAAATGATAAACAAAATATTGTTATTTTTAACAAAATTTTCATATAATAAAAATGACAGCTATTTTTTTTTTTTTATTCTAATGAACATTTTTCTGCTATTGAAAAGAAACAAAAAATAAATCAAATAAAAACCACAGGTATTAAAACCGAAAGAAAACAATTGTGCAACACTAACTATGGAACATATAAAGAGCTGCTTTTTGTGTGTCTGCGTGTGTGTGTGTGTGTGTAAGTTAGAGCTTTGAATGGTATATAGATGTGTATGTATGTATATATATTTGTTTCCATTCTGTAAATATTCTAAGCTATGAGGCTATTGTAGCCACTAACAATGTTATTGTTGCATTCAATTATAATATTGCCATACCTGGCCATACTATTATCATATTCAACGATAATATTGTCACTTTCGACCATGCCATGGCTATAGTATAGTTGAAAGATATCCTTATTAACTACTTAAACAAAAAGGATTTAGAATATCTATATTGCTGTCAAATTCAAGCATAATATTGTCGTTAAGGACCATGTGATATATGAACACAATTTGATTTGATAATAGTATGATAATAGAAACTACAAAAGTATGGTTAAAATGGCTAATACCCTGCAAGAACACTGCTGATGGGTTCATACATCAGCGTTTCTATCATTTTCTTAAGGGCAAAATGAAAAAACTGATGTAAACATTCGTGTACGTGTGATTTCTTTTTTGAACCAGCGTTACCACCTCAGCGAAAATTTTCAAAAAACAACTCAAAAAGAATATAATAAACTATATTTAAAAAAAAAATGGACAAATGAACCTATAAAAACATTAATGCATAAACGTAGTTCCAAATGAAATTACCAAACTAATACGGGAAAATCAAAATATTAAAAAAATCACTGTAATGGCAACGCTGAAAGCTATAAAATTGCTTTGCATGTGTTAGTAAATAAGCTGTTACTGTGTTAGTTTCCATCAGCCATTTCTTGCAGGGTAGTAGCTTTGGATGGGACAATGGTATGGTAAGAAATGACAAAAGTATTATTTTATGATTGGAAATGACCGGATTGTGATTGTATATAGACATAACTTGGTTAGCGGCCACAATAGCCTAATCGCTGAAAGTGGAATTAGGAACAATGTGCATGTTGTATATAACAATTAATATTGTTAGCCTGTAACCATATACTTTAACAATAGTATGTTTCTCTTCGAATATGGCTACCTGAAGCATATTTTCCTTACGTGCTTCTGCTCACATGAATGGCATGCAAGTTTTTCTCTCGTACGCCAGCTGTTGTAAAGTGTCGCCAAATTTTATGCTCAATTGGAATTTCATATGGACATATTTTTATTTTATTATAATTAATTATCTACAGTAATTTATACTTGTATATAATACACTTATAAATTATCTATAGACTGTATACGAACAGACTAATGCATGCACATATGTTTGTTTATAGCTCGCACAAATTATTTTAAACAATTGCTATTATTAATGTTTTCTATTTAAAATTAATTTATTTTTACTACAGAATATAGAACATGAAATATTCTTAGACAAAACAAAAAAAACTATTTTTTGACTTGACATTTTATGACAGATATCTTTCAATTCACTTGTAGCACAAGCAGCCCACATGGTAATTAAAACATAAAGTAAAAACATTTATCTTAAAAACAAATTCAAATAAGAAAAAACAAAAAACAAAAAGCGACATTCTGCAGATCGTAGACAAGCAATAATTTCTTCCTTTTCTTCAATTCGCTTTGTAAATTGCAACCATTGACAATTTAAGAAAATAATATGTTGCTTTTCGACAAATTGTTGCGACCAATGAATTTGCTAAAAAAAAAAAACAAACACCTGTTAAAATATTTGCAGTATTTGCTTCCTTAAAAGAAAATACATAATAAATAAATAAATCGAAATAAAATAGAAATGAAAAGCTTCATTAATTCCACTTAAGTGCAAACAAATGGTTTGAAAACGCTAAAAAATGTTTGTCATAAATGAAATAAAACAAAAGAAAATAAATAGGAAAAATTAGAAAATAAGCAAAAACATACGTAAATACACACATACACATCTATCACTCGATTGCTGCAACATCATCATAACTTAATAAAAGCAATTTTCGACATGCACAAAAAAACAGTGTGATTTATAAAAAAAAAGCAACTGTAGAACAGGGTTTTGTAGTGTAGTGATGTTTCACTCAAAAGGTTTTATATATATAAAAATTTAATTAGTTATTAAGTTTATTCCACCCTTTTTTGTAGTTTAATATTATTTTGTTTTTTCGAGCTATAGGTCCCTCTTTTTATTTATTTTATTTGCCGATAGTTCGCTCTGCTTCGGAAAGCTTCCTCAGGGCAAAAATGTAATAGTGAAAAATTGAATCAAAAAATACAAATTTTTTTAAAGTGGGTAAAATCTGCAACAGTCTTTTTGATATCTCGGAAGAAGCTGTAGACGTTATAGCCAATCCTTTTAGGCAAACCAAAATTCAAAAAATCACCAAGTGCACAATGTGCATTTTGATTTGAACGCCCGTTTTCATAATAAGCCTGAATAACTTAAGCGCGCTGCTTGATTGTGTATCTTTCCATTATTCAAATTGGTTTAGTCCATAATGGAGAAATATGAAATGAAATTCGGAAAAAAAAACCTTGAAGTTTAGGTGTAGTTCACGTTCAGCATCCGCCCTTAAAATTTAACCACCCGCTGTTAATGCTTTCTTTTAGTTATGACGGTGTTGCAGTAAATGTGTAGTGTATGTTTTATTGTGAACTGACCCAAATACAAAATCATTAGCTATTTTAGTTGATTTTATATTTAGACAAAATTGAAAATAATTTTTGTTTAAAAAACACAGATTGAGTGACACATGTCACTATATTTATACAATTATACGTCTATATGTACAAATTGGAAGATGTAAATCAATCTTAAAAAAAAAGAAACCTAAAAATGTTCTCTCTGTCTTTTGGCCCTTGAGCTTCCAAGTGCACTTACAAAAATAAAAGACATTTTTAATTTAAAAAATTTATTATGGCAATTGAGAAATTGTTTACGTCTGCAAACCTATAGATAATATTGCCCGAATTCGCAATACAGTTGTTTCCGCTTAATTGAGTTTCCCGCTTTATTGCACTAAAAATCATGGAACGAAGTCATTCAGTATACCTGTCTATGTTAAAATACCCGCTTAATTGTTTCGCAAATTAAGACCGCATTGCGAAAAACAGGAGCAAATGTTTCGCTTAATTGATTCCGTCTACTTATTTATTTTTTTTTTTTTGCTTTACAAACGTAAAAAAAATATTTTGCGGCATAAAGGTCATGATGGTTCTGTTCCTTTATAAACATTGTACTATGAACGCACCTTATTTTTATTTTGCTTTATTAAACCTAAACAATTTTTCAACTTAATATGTAACTAAAGAAATGAGTTTTATTTTCCATCTACGCATGGGTGTTTCGCTTTATTGCACATATTGCTCAATTAACCGATTTTCGTTTAATTGCGTCGGCGATTCAATTAACCGAGTATCGCTTAATTGAGTTCCCGTTTAATTGCATCAAAAGTCGTGCATTTTTAGAAACTCAATTAAGCGGAAATAGCTGTAATGGTTTACTTGAAATAATTTTCAGTAAAAAAAAATTTATTTTCACAATTTGCATTTTAGTTATCTTTTTTAACTGAGCAAAAATATAGGGCCATAGCTAGAGACATCGAAAAAGTATAAGTCACTGCTAAATAAAAGTAAGCTTTATGTCTACTATAGACAAGAAAAAACCGACTTTACCCGCAAAAGTCTGCTCCAAACTTAAAACCAGCAGAAAACAAAGTCAAACAAATGTCACATTGAAGTATAAAAGCTTTTTAATTTATTTTTTTTTACATTAGATAATTAAATTAATTTCTTAAGATCTATTACAAATCAGAATTTTCATTGAAATTTTAGTTTTATCCAATTCGCTGTGATGCTTTTTGTTTACTTACTAATACAATCTTACATTTGTATATGTGTGTGTATACATTTATACATAGTTTTTGAGAGTTATCTTATTAGAGATGGGACTTTACTTAAATTTGTAAATGGTTGTATGGTAAATAATTTGGCATTTTCGTTAAATAATGTGGCACCCATTTAGAGCTGGTTCGACTTAAAGCCAACTTTAATTTTGACTATAGTTAAAATAAAAAATATGTCAACACTTTTTCAATTTAAGTTGTTTCTAAAAAGAGCCAACTTTAGTGTTTGACTATAGTTAAGGTCCGTAGCATTTGTTGCTTTAAAAATGGACTTTAAACTTACGATGAAATAATTTATTAAAGCAACCGAAAAATCGATTGGCTACAATACAAATTCGGTTGGCACAATTAAGAATGATTATTTTGCCCACTTGACAAATAAAAGCAAACATTTTCTAATTTCGTTTTATGTACGAAAACTAAACACTGTTATACACGTTCTTTTTTAACTTAGTATTTATTAAATATAAGATTAATTAAGCTCTCTTGGTATACATATGTAGATGTGTCTGTGCATATGTACATACATACTTATGTACATATATTGTTTTGTAGCATTAAATGTGATGAAATGTTCTGTGAACTGCCACTCACTGCAAATTCTTTGCTTCACATTTCCTTGCTTAAATGCCCTTTTGTGTTCGCTTATAAGTTCGAGCATTGCTACATACAAAAATATGTATGTACATCATTTGTAGGAAACTGAGCATGTGAAAATTAATATTTCAATTCAATTATTATTGTAAAAAAAAAAAAAAAAACGAAACGTACACCTATTTCATGTAAAATATTATTGGGGAATGAATTATTTTTTCAGCAAACTGCCAAACTATAAAAAGCAAGAAATTTATCATTGATTACACATAATTTTCTCTAAAATAAAAATAAAAAATTAAACAAGTTTGTTTCATCACAGCCATTTGTCAGTGTTGGTAAACATTAATTTAAAAAAAATACGCATAAAAACAATTTATAAAAAAAGTCGGCTGATAAATCATGGAATCAAATATACCATTAACTTAAAGAAAATAATCATGCTTGTGTATTTTACTTTAGTTTGGTGTTTTCTTTGAACCAGATTTTTATAAAAACATTTGATTTCGTGAATTAATTTTCCCCAAGGATTTTTTAGATAAATTTCCAAAATGTTTTTTTTTTTTTTTTTTGGTTTTTTTGTGAAACTGAAATATACTAATTTGTCTAGAGCAACATAAACATCGAATGATTCACAATTTCGAAAATTTAATGGCCATTGCTTGAATAAAATGATTCATTTTGGGGAACATTTTCATAAACAAAAATTGTAAGATGTTTTATTGTGCTGATTCCAAGCAAAAGTAAATATCCACTCTTGCTTGGTATGTAAAATAAAAAAAAAAAACAAAATCATTCCTTGTAAGTTATATACTAAAATTAAAATATGAACTTAACACTGTTTTTGCTTTTTGTCATTTTACCGACATGCAAATAAAAATAAAAATTACTGGCAATCAAAATCTCTTGCAAGTGAGCTCACAACTTGCAGAAGTCTGATGGTATTAGTAAAAAAAAAATTCAAACTATTAAAGTTACTTGCACTTGTACTTGCCTGTGTAAATGGGGGGTTAAACATAAATGAAACTAAACTCGAAGATGAACTTGCACTGAATTTTTTCCATAGACGAATTTATCCTTTAAAAGCTGTGGACTTATCCGAACTCGACCGTACTTGGGGTTTCTAGGTTACTTTTTTAAAATTTGCTTGTTGAAGGGTACTTTTTTAAGTTCGTTTTGAGAAGAGCACCTCTAAAGCACTTTTTTAAACGGTACTTTTCTGAATAAAAAAACGAATTGATGGGCACTTTTTTCAAAAGCTACAACATTCTAAACGGCAATGGTACCATCTTAAAAGATAACCTTTCAAAGCGTGTTTTTGCCACAATAATTTGAACAAAAAGTTTGAATTGATACACAATATCAATTATAGTGCGCTCGCCATGAAATTCATACGGTCACAATATGTTGTCTCTCTCTGTAGAATAGGGAAAAGTAAACATATTTTAGTGTCAAAATATCACATCAGCTGTCAATGTCATACTGTTTTGTTGCAAATTTTGCCGTGAGGCAAAACAATAACGCATACCAGTGACAGTAAGAGACATTGGATTACACTGTACAACACATGATTACGGGACTCAATTCTGATAATTGTTTATGAAAAAAGACCCCCAAAAAGAAGAATTTCTCCATCATTCGTCTACTTTCATAAAAAATCATCAGAATTGAGTCCCGAATCAATCACCTGAAAAATGTTGTACTGTGTTATTGTTGTCCATTTGTATCATTCTGTATGATACAACTAATAAGGTATCCTCGTCAGCTAAACCGTTAATCATCTGACTACATTATAGCATGTTTCCATTACGAGTTGAATCACCCGCTTCGCTCTCTCAATTGTATTTATGAATCATGCCGTTTACACGACTCGTCTATGTGCTTCGATTTGACTTTTGTTTTCAATAAGCAAACATACTTCTTTCAATAAATCAGATGCAGCTGCTCCAAAAACTGGGAATGCTTCTTGTTGCATTCTATCCGCAAGTTGAAGCATGCTTTTGCATATTCCATAAATTTTAATTTAGAATATATTCTTTATGTCATAATAAACTTTTTCACAAAATATGTTTCCATTGTTTTGAACGTTTTATTATTTTATTTTAATTTCTAAAATTAACTTTTATTTTTATGTATTACCCCCGATTTTTGACTTGGGAAATTAGTAAATTTTATTTAAAATTTAAGTTGGATTTAAAATAGCTTTCTGACTTACAGTCTAAAATTATTTTTGGTAATTAATTGTAATAAAAGTACGGCAGCACAATGTAAGTGTCAAAAAAGTGTCGATAACTCAATAAAAAAACAGCTGTTTAAACAAATTTGGAAGCAAGTGAAATTGTGAAAAGTTTAGAAAATAATAAATTGTTTTGTAAAAATTATTAAAATGAGTAGCATAAGTGATAAAAGGACTCCCAATTTCACTGCCACAGAAGTTGATTACCTTCTGAAAATAATAAAAAATCAAATTATGAAACAAAAAAAAAAAACATGTGCAATTTTCTTAATTTGCAGAACAAAACCAAACTGTCAAAATCATATGGCAGTACGAAAAACTTAAATCGATAGTAAATGCGCACGGCAGGCCGTTTAAGTTTGATTTAATTTGACTCAATTTTGTATTTAAATCAAATTTAAATTGAAATGTCATTTAAAATCCAAGTCAAAAATTGGGGGTTATTATGTTTGCTTTATTTACAATATATGATTCTGACAGATAGTGCAGATAAACTTGCGATATAAATTAGAGAAAAAAGGAATTTTTTGTGCCTGGTATGTAGCTTCAATATGAAGCTACTTCATTCGCTCTCAAAATTTTGTATGGCGAAGTATGTTGCTTCGCTCCTGATTTGGGTGTTAAGCATGAAGCATGAATCGAGAGCGAAGCGCATAACGTGGAAACATGCTTTAGGTTTACCTTATTAGTTGTATCATGTTATTCTTGTTCCCAGACGGAGCTTGATGGAAAACAAAGAAGTGCAACCCCATGTATTATTGCTTAGTCTTGTTCGTTCTTGCTCTATCAAGATTAATTGCTTAATCATAAGCCAAAAAGGAAAAGATTTTCCATATTTGAAATTTTATTTTAAATAAAATTTGTGTAAGAACAAAAATAATAAATTACTTAAATAATCATTATGAATTTATCGCCTTAGAAAATCAACAAGTGTAAAATTATGAAATAATGATTTATTTTCAAGAAGAAAGAATGAAAAAATAATACAAATAAACAGAAATTTTAAATTTTGTTGCATAAAACCATTTTTCTACTTGCTATTTTCAGTTCTCATCATCAATTCATATGACTGACTCATTAGTAAGACTCGTAGAATGAAAAATTATTACATTGGGCTGTGAACATAATTTGTTTTTCATTGGCAAATTAATTAACATGTATTCTTCGAAAACATATTTTTCTAATTTCACTCGTTGGTCCGTGAAGATTTAATTTTACCCAGGCATAAAGAAAGGTGTGAGGTGAAATAAAGCAGCCCGTCGAAGAAAAGAATGGCACGCATATTTTAAAACACAAATTCTTTTGTTTTCTTAAAATACAGGGTGATCCGGATACAATATGTTGTGAACAAAGCAAATTTAATGAGCTTAATACTATATTTATGTACATCTACGCAAAATCTAATAGATTTGCCTTGAAACCTTCAACAAAATCTTTCGATTTCAGAAATTTGTATGAGGTCTTTAACATAATAAATTGGTTCACGTTGGCTCCCAACACCAGATTTAAGTGCACATTTCTATTACAGTGTAGGATTTTTAAATACTTTATGAACAAAAGTTCATGCCAAAACCTTTTTGGTGCCTTACGTGTTATATGGCTGCGAAATCTTTTCGAGTTGCGACTCTGCTAGTAAGTGTAAACTAAATGTTTTATACAATAATATTTTGAGGTATATGTATGGCCTACGAAAGCATGACCGTATTTCTAATTTTTCTTCACAACTTTACGGTGTATCCCTCGACAGTCTACTCAAGATTCGTGTACTCATATTACTTCATAAGATCATTTATCTGCAAACTCCGTCGTACCTATACGACAAAATTAAATTTACCAGATCACTTAGAGGCAGAAAAATTATTATTCCGCGTCATAGTTGTCTGGTTTCACAGTGGCAGTTTTTTATAAATGCTGCGCGTCTTTGGAACCTTCTACCAGCTACTCAGCAACGCAAAAAGCTTCAAAAGGTTTTTGTTTAATAACTTCACTTCACTTAATTTAATTTATTTTATTTTTTTTATTATATTGTGTTTTTTTATTTATTTATTTAATTTTTTAACTTTTGTTTTAATTTATATAATAAAAATATTTATCTCCAGTGGTGCCTAAAACTTTAACACATTTCTGTACTTTAAATATAAGTGAAACTTGTTGTACAGGAAATGGAAATAAATTAATAAAAATAAAAAAATAAAAATACCAGTTGTACCACCAGATACTGAGTAGATTTACGGAGATTTTGCCAAAAACTAGTTTGATAGTAGATTTCATTTTGTATAAGAAACCTCGTGAAAATTGCCAGATTTGGTACTAGATTTTGCGTTGCTCGTTTAAACATAATTTAAACTAAAAAGGCAGAATTTTAACTCCCAAAAATTTTGTGGGCTCTAGGCCAGAAAAATCGATTCAATTAATTTAAATTTTGTAAAGCAGTGAACATTTAAACTACAAACAGCCCATTTCACGATTTCACTCGACATCGCTCGCTTAAACATTTGCAAAACAATAAAAAAAATTTTAAAATTTTGTTGTTTTCAGTGTCTTTGGACGAGCGAATGATGGATGTCGAGTGGCGTAGAGAAACTGGCGGGAAAAAGGCGTGCATTTTGCGGCTTTGTTGCCAACCATAATTTACGAAAACCCGACCAATAACTGAGGCACTGATTTACTTGCGACCAGCCTAAACGGATTTTAAATAAACTGAGAGTTCGGTTAAACAGAAGATTTCATTTTTAATGTGTAAGCATTCCCGGAAAACTTGCTGAAAAAATATTTGGATTTTATAAATCAATAACATCGATTTTCACTTGATAGTCAATAAAATCGAAATGAAAACAAAACAATAATTAAACAAAAATAAGATAAATAAGAATGATCATGCACTATTCGCTTTAATTCTGTCTAAACTATTTGAATCGAATAGACATTAGAATTTGTTTATTTGTTTTCTTTTGTTTTTTTTTTTTTTTTTGTTTCTCCAACGTTACCTACACAAACATAATGATGGCAAGAAAGATACAAATGTACACACATCCACACGTAGAATTCGAAAAAGAAAAATGCTCAGACATGAATCATACATTAAATAGTCATTTTCACTTTTAGTTTGTTTTTCTTCAACAGATTGTTTGTGTACTCTGCACATACACACATACCTACTAAATTTTATTTTATGTTCTTTTTGGTTTAATTTATTTCTCAGATTTGTTATTCTTTTATTGCTTTTTAACTTTTAAGGAAACTTTTTTTTTTTTTAATTTTACTTGCGGTACATTTTCAAAAATGTTCAAAAAGGCAGATGGTGGTGAAACACATTTCAAAAAAAAAACACTAACTGGCCCCGACTCACTAAATAATTTGGACTTTGTTCGTTCACACAAATTATGTAATTCCAACCAGAAACAAGATCTGTTGTTTGGTGGAACTCGGCCCGATCCCAGTTCTGGCAATATATAATTTTGGTGAGTGCCTTTACAATTGCTGGCATTTCTCTGCTGCTTTACTTCGAAAGCAGTACCCAGTCGATATTGTGCCATCGGTTTTTCGAGAGCTTTTTGCATGAGGAAAAAAAGTTCCGCTACGGCGCTCAACAAAATCATTTTCGAGCTTTCGATTTTCAGTTTCTATTTTTGTATGGTAACTTCTCTGTGGAGGCGAAAGTACGGGTCGATGTGCTCGTAGACGATATTAGGGAGAAAAAAATTATTGGGCGGTGGTCTTATATGTGATGATTTGGCTGCAGCTCTGCTGCCCAGAAACAGCACTTCGAACCGCATTTCGATCTCCTAAAATTGTTAATTTGTAGCAATATTTTTGAAAAGTTTAAATCTGGAAGAAAAAGAAATATGTATGTATGTATGTACATATGTATATGAAAAATTATTTTTTTTCAGGGAAATTTTTCCAGTCCATTAACCATTTCAGTTTGCTGTAGTAAAGGCATAACCAAATGAGGTATATACAAAAGCTAAACTTTCTGTTAATTTACCGGTTGGATTATTGCTTCGATAATTTAACGCTCACTTTTTGTTAAAGGGAAGTTGTAATAATGAAAAATGGTTTATCTCTGCGATAAAATTCTGCTTTTAACTAACAGCAAGTTTTAATGATGAACATTGTTTGCCGTCCAGTTTATCGCTCGCTTCCGTTAAAGCTAGCTTTAGCTAAAGCCAACCTTGCCACCAAGTCGTAATAATTGCTCTAAGCCAAATAAAATCATCGGTGGCTGGTAGTATGAGTGGGAGCGATAGCCGAACAGACAGCCAATAGATTTGTTTTGACTCACTGGTTGACTGTCAGCTGTCTTTTTGCATTAATGTGTTGCATGCTGTTGCAACTGTTGGTGCACCACTGTGTATTTTATTTTTGTGTGGAAGAAAAAATGGATTAAAGCTCTTTGCCAATGGAAAGAACATTTCCATAATAGCAATGTAGTATTTTAAAAAAAATTGTTTGAATAGTTTGCTTAACAAATTGTTTCCATATTTTATCACAAAATATCTGTAAAATTTTCATTTTATTGGGTTGCTTTCATTGTTCAATGGCGGTCTGTCCTCCCAAGCAAACAATATTTTTCGATTTCATTGACCTTAAACATAAAAAAGACGCACAAGTTAAAAAAAAATCAATTTGGCCATTAATCATTTATTATTTTACTGGCAATTAATGTTTGCTTAATAAATTTTATTTTTGGCTATTTATTTATTTTTTTCCTCCCAAGATTTAAATATTTTAAATATAGAAAAATCGAAAAGTGACAACGAAAAATACATAAATTTTAAATCAATTTTGTTCACACGACTCGTGGTTGGAAATAACAAACCAATCACGTCAATAGTCAGTGTGACGCCGTGCAGTTCATAAAAATTAAATGTTATTTAGTATGTTATTAATTTTATTTTTTTCTTAAATTTTTTGGTCTTTAAGAAGACATAAATACTACAATTTCCTCAAAAGCTATTAATATTTAGGAGTTCCAAAAAAAATTTCCCCAAATTTTACTGTAAATTAGTTACGGAATTTTTCCTTTTGGGTATCGATATGTAAGTTGTTTTTTACTTCCGTCAATTGAAATTGCTTTATTTTGATAAGCAGACAAAATGTTTCTTCCATACTACTTTCATATAATAAAATTTTTTTTTTTTAATTTTTGAGGCTTCGTCTGCAATTTTATTTGTTATGAACAGGTGAAAATTCATCAGCGTAACTTAATCTTTAGATTTTTTATGATGTTTTAAAATATATTTTTTTAGTTGTTGAAAGATAATTTTATTGCCGAATTTCGGTTTTTGTATATTTTACAAGGTTTTAAATCGTTTTTGAGTTAAAGGAATATATGTTGTCCTACCTCCTCCAATTTTAAAATAACGGTATATCTGAAAAACAAGAGCTAACCTAAAAAAACGGTTAGCACCACTAAATTCAGCGCATCCGAATTAGGTTTAGTGACTGGGTGCCCCTTCTGTCGGTTTTTTCAACTAGCACAGTGTTATTAAATCACAGAAAACTTTAACTGACTTTTTAGGCACAATACGAAAAAAATCAGTGGAAGTTCATATTCGAATTTGGTCGAATTTAAAACAGTTAAATATTAATCGTTTTAAATTAAACCACAATTCAAACGAAGTAAATTTTTCGTTTAAACTTCAGTCATCAACCAGCGCAGCTGTTTGAAATTTTTTGCAACGTTGCCAATTTTCTATTCCTAAAAATAATCAATACTAAATGGTTCACTGATTTTCATTTTCCTCTGATTTTAGTCTCATTAAAATATTAACCCCCTAATTCATAAAAATTATAACAGGCTTATAAAACTGCTATTTGACATATTTGTATGGAAAATCTGTCAAATAAGAGCTTTATAAACCTTTTATAATTTTTATGAATTAGACGGTAAAACTCCAATGTTACGACAAAGGTGCATCAGATATTCTGCCACTAAAAACACCATTTATTGAGATGGGAAGGAAGCTTGAAAGCTGCCACTTGAACTTGAAAACAACAATTTGAAGTTAAATTGCTTTTCTTTCATTGCAACAGTCCTGTACCCAAAAGAGTAAAAAAAAACAGACCGAGTGACCTTCTTTGCAACCACCACTATTGTGAATAGAATGTAAAATTATTGCTCGTATCCCAGAAGGGAAAATTGTGAATTTCATGGGAACATCTGTTCCCGCTATCAATGAGTAGTGATTGTGAAATAATGAAGACAACTATAAAAAGACACATAAACATGGCTTAATCGACTTTGTATCAATGATCCGGAATAAATATACTTTGTGAATTGTGAAAATGGCAAACGGAATCAGAAACTTTTAAGGCTACACCCTTAACACATGTTCTGAAGGGTGTAGAAACTAGTAAACACTTCAAATTTTCCACATAAAAAAAGCAATGTTATTATTCTGCAGTTTTCAAGTGTTAAAATTTTGAATGAGTTAAAAATTGTACTCTAAAGCTTCGAACGTGGAACAGGCAATAAATTATTTTATTTTAAGTTTCTGGCAGCTCTTGATTAGTGTTAAACAAAAACACTACGACCTTGTGTGTAGTAAATTCCTTAAATTCTATTTCACTTACCTTTTTTTTATTTATTAATAAATGCTCTCAAATTTTTACGTCAAATAACCAGTTTTCAGAAATGTGGCAAAAAAAAAAAAAAGGAAAGAAAAGAAGTGTGTTTGATTTTTCAACATTTTTAAAAGGAAAAATGTTTAATCATTCTTTTCACACAAAAAAAAAGGCAGAACACCTTAAGAGATCTCGTTCGCATTAGCATAATGGTGTAGGTTATGATCACTGTTGCTTTGTGAATATTGTGTCTGTGTTGATCTCTTTATTTTACTCTTCACTCTCTCTCTCTCTTTAGTACAAGGGCTGCTTTTGGATTTGGTTTTGTTTTCTCTTTGCTTGAGTGTGTCTGTTTTGTTTTTTTATTTGTAATTGGGGATTTTTGGGGATGCTGTCTGCCAGTTTTTATAGACACATTTTAGTGCCAGTTTATTGATCGTTTGGGTAAATCGATATCGTGCTTGAGACGTTTTCTTCTATATTATTATTATTAATTGTGTCATTGAGCCAACTAAGTAGTAAAAATTTATAATAAATTCGAATAAATAAAGTGACGTAAATTATTGAAACGAAAAATAATGTATTAAATTTTCGAATTTTTTTTTTGTTTTCAAATAATAAAAACTGTGAAACTGAATACACGAAAACAGTTCTTTAGGAAAATGATAAAAATTCAAAATTTCTAAATTTACAAGTGGTAACTGAATCAGTGATAAAAGTGGAATAATCTGTAGTAAGAAAATGTGTGACTCTTCCACCATACTGCCCTCCAAGCAGACAGATCTGCACAACTGTTGGATGATCTACAGTAAGATATTTTTTAATAAACTCAAATTTGTTTTCTGACGAAAATAATAATTTTATCCGGCTTGAGTTCGATTTTTTACTTCCTCAAAATTAAAAAAAAAAATTTACGAAAAACGCACTGCAGTTTTTGAAAGAAGACAAGAAAAGTAAAGTTGAAGATTTGCTGCCTGGGGTTGTTGTCACTGATACAATAACAAAAAACTCAAAAATTAATTGGAATTCAATTGGATGTTGGTCGGGGAATAATAATTATAATATGGATCTTATTGATCAGATTAAATATCGACAGTTATTAATGAAGAGTTCAGGTGGTAGGATGGCTATGCGCTGCTGCTTAAAAGAAAATCAGTATGCGATTGGTCATTATCTGGGTTTGAAGCAATTTGGATACTGATGAGACACGTGGTGGTCGTGAAACAGCCAGTAAGTCTATAGTTGAAAGTCTGACATTGACGAAAATGGATCGCTCACTATTACACAACGCATAAAAATTATGAAAACATACTACAAAAATGATGATTCTACTACAGCCACATATCGTGCTTTAAGAGGAGATTATGATTTACATAATCGTCCAACAACGCAAGCAATTGGCAAAATTGTGAAGAAATTTGAAGAGACTGCAGCGGTTACAAATATTGTAAGGCCTGTGCATTATCGTTTCGCTCGTTCCGCTGAAAATATCGCTGCTGTAAGTGCAAGTGTTGCCGAAGAGCCGAATGTGTCGACTCCTCGTCGTTCTCAGGAACTAGGCACACCTACATCCATATAAAGTCCAGTTCACACAACAACTGAAGCCAGCTGACTATTCACAATGTCGTAGATACATGGAATGGTTGCTTGAACAACAGGCGATGGACGGCGATTTTTCGAACAAAATTTTCGTCAGCGATGAAGCACATTCCTCACGCGGTGGGCATGTTAATAAACAAAATTGTCGTATTTGGGATTCTGAGAATTCTCGAGTAATTGAAGACAGGCCATTACATCCAGAAAAAGTCACTGTTTGGTGCGCTCTTTGGTCCGAAGGTGTGATTGGACCTTATTTCTTCGCAAACGGCGATGGAACGATTGTCACCGTCAATTCGTAGTGTTATGGTCATATGATAACCGACTTTTTTTGCCTGCTATTGAAGAATACGACTTGAAGAATATGTGGTTTCAACAAGACGGTGTCCAGCGAATATGGCTTTATTGCAAGAGACATTTCCTGGCCGCGAAATTTCTCGTCGTGGCGATATCAACTGGCCACCAAGATCATGCGAGTTGACACCATTCATCATTTTTTGCGGGGCCACGTGAAATACCGTGTTTATGCAGATCGACCTTTAAATCTGGAGCAGTTAAAAACCAACATTGGTCAAGTTGTGATCTCAGCCAATATGTATCAAAAAATGGTCGAAAATTACCTCAAAAGAATAAATGCTTGCGGACCGCAATGCGAATCGCAATACAAAATAGAGGTGATAAATCAAATCTCTATAACATATTGGGCCACGGATTCACATCGGTAGGGATTATATAAAAAACTAGCGGACCCGGCAAACGTTGTTCTGCATTCAAATTTAATTTTTTTGTTTTTGCAAAACGTGCAATGATACACACATTAAATTTCTTATGTGCACCCTCCACACAGACCCCAATCACTTGTGAAAATTTCATTTAAATCGGGCAAGCCGTCTAGGAGGAGTATGCGAACAGGAAGTTTTGCCACTTAATTTTATATATATATATAGAAGATTCGCAATTTTAATTAATATTATAATTTTAACATATATTAATTCTTAAAAAAAAATTGCCAAAACGTAACTTTTCCACATATGGATTTCCTTGAAAAAGAAAACATTTAATTTTTTCAAAAAAATTTTTAAAGCAATTTTGTTTTTACTAATTCCTTTACAACTTCATTCTTCCAACAGCCAAAAGTGATGCCAAAGAAATTAAACCAATTATAAACACAACAGAGTCGCTAAATTCAGATAAATCAAATGTTGACACCAGCGACACCGATCCCGACGAGGATGAAGATAATGGTCAATCCTGGCATGAAATGTTGGATCCCGAACTGCAACCCGAACCGCCCATACCAGATAATCAGGAATCGCAAGAAATTTATGCAGATCACAGCCGCTTAGCCAAAGAATATCTTAGAGTAGAAACAAAATTGTATTTTTCTCAAGAGCTGAGAGCAAAAATACTGCAGCAAATGGATCCCGAAGAGCAGAGAGAAAAGGAAGAGCTCTTGCAAAAATTAAAAGATAAAGTAAGTATTTTTTAGCACCCCTCCCCCCCCCCCCCCCCTCTCACAAATACGGCCCCAACATCTTGGGAGAGACACCTTACCAGACATAAGCCAATTACGGGTCATATGCTGGAGGAAATCAAAGAACTTTGTGAATGACACGGAGTTTCTATAGACCTATGGGCCAAACGGACCGTACTACCAAGCTCTAATCTAACCTAAATAAATTGTAACGCTTACTTTATACAAATACAAAAGATATTAACCATTTGAAGCAACGTTTTTTTCCACAACACCAGCAATGGAGTTGTCAAGAAGTTTTCTGCAGAAAGCACTAAATTTTTTGAATGATCTCTATACACATATTTTTCGCACAAGTCGCACGCTTGTGCTGTGGAAATTCCACGTCCATTTTGGACGTGGGCTTAGCAAGTTTTTCTTTTCTATATGTAAAATAAATAGAAATTCTTTAAATTTCTCATTTCAGGAGGAGTTATTGGAATTGTACAACAATCTCAAAAGTGCCCGACAAATGGCGGAGGAGCCCAGTCGTTCAGAATTTAATAGTCAATACAACAACGATGGAACGCCCGATGACAGTTGGGTGGTCGTCAACACCAATAGTCAAAATTCATAGTATTTATTATTTATAGCATATAATTTAGTTGTAAGGTTGTGTGAGATGCTTTTGAGTGCAACTGAAACTGAATGAATGAGTGATTGTGTGGAGTTTATAGTTTTTCCTTTATTTAATTTTAATAACATACAAGTTTTACTTTATTGTGTTGTGTGTGCATGAGATCTCAGGTTTTAAGAAATCATTTTTGTTTTTATTATAAGCCATAATTAATTATGCTTGAAAGACTTGTTGTTAACTCTTTCTTTTAACATAAAACATTAATATGTATGTGAAGCTAAATAATTGTAAGTCCATATATTTAAATAAATATGTACTATGTATCAATACAAAATCATAAAAATAAAAACTATAATCAATATTTAGGGAGAAGTAGTCATTTATGTAGATATTTAATGTTTTAACACCCTGCTCCGGCAGCATAGACCTGCAACTCGTGCAGAAAATTTTTGAGGAACTTAACTAAAATACCAATGTCCAAAAAATCAGTGCAAGCTAATCTTTGAGTTCGGTTTAATTTAGGTTTAAGCTAGTACATACTTAAATCATTAAATGATTAACCCCAAAGCGAGGAAAGTTTTGATTTTAAACTGCAGTCATCAAACAGTGCATCTCGGGGGGGTTTTCTATGCAGTTTCTTGGTATGGCATATTTGTCAAATTACAACTTATACGGTAAAAGTCTGACAAATCTGCAAATGCAGATCGTTTTGCAGTCTTCTTCTCTAAATATTTCCACTTTCAAATTTTGTACACAAGAAATATTTTAGAAAATACAGTAGAAACAAGTTGTGCATCTCGGGGGGTTTTCTATGCAGTTTCTTGGTATGGCATATTTGTCAAATTGCCGTTTAGAAACGCCAGAATTATTTCCAATTTTTTTTGCAAAATCCCCCACTGTGCACCGGCATCTTTTAATCTTTTATTGGTGATGTATTTGATGTTAGCGCCCAGTCTTCCCAAAAATTTGTTAATGTCTGCTGAGTGGCGTTGGGTAAAATCACAGGCAATGCCTGAATTTTTCTTCATTAAATCCGCCATTGCTTGGATTTGCACTTTGGTTGTGTATTTTTGTCTTTTATGCTTATAAAACCATGATACAATTAACAAGGTAGCCTCGTCAGCTAAACCGTTAATCTTCTGACTACTTTAGGTTGTCAAGAGATTGCAGAGATGAAAGGCAGCCAAAACGAGATAGCTAATCCGCGTAAGCTCAGTGCATCTCTCTTCTGTAAAGGTAGAAGTGGCGTCTTTTTGACAGTTTGCATAAGTTGTACAAAAACAAAATGCATGTTATTTTTATTGAAGTTGTTTTTATTGTAGCGAAAAGGTTACCTTGTTAGTTGTATCATGTATAAAACTAGTTGTCAAAAAGAAAACAACATACATATGTATACTAAAACACTTTTGCAAAAAGATTTTACATTTTGGTCGTTCCGTTAGCTTTTCGTTATAAAATTTGAGCGTAAGCAAAACTAAGAAAATAATCTTTATTGCGGAATCAATAATACGGCAATGCCACGATTGTAGGGATGATACCACAGCAACGGAATGAATAATTGTTAATTTTGTTTGCTTATAAAAAGTACTTTCCGCAGTCGCGGAACGAAGTCAATAATCGAACCAATTGACCTACAAAAAAAATGTTTGTCGAACAGAGCTGACCTCGGCCACGAAATATGAAATCAAAAATTAATGAAACATCAAAGGTTGACAAATTAAAAATTGAGAATTCCAGGATGGCTAAACACTGCTGCTTAAAAACAGTATACAATTATTTATGAGCCGATTTGAAAACAGTTTGGGTGCTGATCAGCGTCGTGATGGACGTGTAACAGCCGTGGTATGTTCCCCAGCCAGTAAGTCATCAACTTTACTTTTCTTGTCTTCTTTAAAAATTTTAATTTTTAAAGAACAATTTTATTTAAAAAAATTTTTTCAATTGTGAGTGGGTAAAATCGAACACACAAAAAAACCCGTTCTCAGTTCTAAGGAAATAAAGTCGAACTAAAGATCGGTAAAGCAATTAATAATTGTAGATGGTAAAGTTCAACTTGAAAGTTAAATTAATAGCGGCTCTCACTCTTGATACTAATTTTATCACTTTGCTAGGTATATTCACTACGATTTTTACCACAAAGCTCGAGTGACTTTCTTACCTCAAAGTCTGCATGTTCTTGCAAATATTCTAAAACTTGCTGAATTTCTTTATCTGTCCCCAATATTTACTAAAGCTTTTTGTTTGATTTTTTAATCACAGCCGTAGTAAATAAAAGTTCAGTACATTTTGTTGTTGCAGTGATGTAAGCACTAGTACTTTAATCAAATCTGCTACTTTAACCAAATGTGCAACCGAGTTTACTATCAAGAGTGAAAACCGCTAATGATTATTATTTTTGAAAATAGTTTTATAACTTTGGAAGTTTATTTTGCGTTTGCTTTATAAAACAAACAAAAAAAAAACAAGTAAGAGTGCTATATTCGGCTGGGCCGAATCTTAAATACCCTTCACAATGGTACATACATTCCGATTCATTTTTGGTGCGAAAAGTTGTTTTATTTGGCTTTTAAATGGGCCGATTTTTTCTGAATTTCAATATCAGATCCACTACCGGGATTTAACACAGGCTGCAAAACTTTTATTTAAATAATTCCTAATATGCTCAAGTTCAACCACTGGGTGACACCAATTCTTTTTAATATCAATGAAATAAAGAAAAGAAAAATGTATTTCTTAATTATTTATCAGTTAACTTTATAGTAAAATTTATTTAACAAAAAATTGCATACAATTGCATTATTTTTGAATTATAATGCTAAACATTGCCATTAAGTGTGATTTTCTTTTCAATTTACTTACGTATGTGGGTACATGCATACGTATGTATGTATCTATAATAGAAAACTCTAAAATAAATTCTTTATTATTGAATATTTTCAGTGTGTTCCATAAAACAATGATTATATACATACATATATACATACATACATATTTACATTGCTTGCTTTTACAAAATTATTTTTTTCTTGTGCACGTTGTTGATGATCTATTGCGTATCATCATACACTTGTGTGTGTGTATGTACATATGTAAGTACGTAGGGAAACCCAAAATGATTTTTTGTGTGAATGAATTTGAAGACGCAATTGTTTAAAAGAATTTCATTGCGTACCCTTTTTTCAACAATTCTTTATATCACTTTCATTTTCAAGCTCGTGTATACATATGTACATACATACACATTTTTACACCAAAGCAAAAAAATTGTTTATGCTAACATACTTGCATGCATACATACATATGTAGATACATACATACCTACATATATACAAACGTATCTACATACATACATACATACATACATACATACATACATACATACATACATACATACATACATACATACATACATACATACATACATACATACATACATACATACATACATACATACATACATACATACATACATACATTCATACATGATCGCAAATATTATATACATATGTATATAATATTATATACATATGTATGTACCATTATGATTGATTTTTGGTACCAAAAGTTGGGTGCATATGGGCCGATGTCCAAAAATTTTCTAATTTTGCCCCTAAACGGCCTGTATGTACCATTCCGACAAATATTTAGTGCAAAAAACTGTTTCGTTTAGCTTCCAGGCCCGACTTCTTGAGATATCGGGAGGCGCTATATCTCGAACATATATGGGCCGATGACAAAAAGATTTCCAGTTTTGCTTCTGACTAACCTATATGTATCATTCTGATTGATTTTTGGTGCCAAAAGTTGTTTTATTTAGCTTATAGAGCCGATTTCTTGAAAAATCGGGAGACGCTATATCTCAGGTATATATAGACCGATTGCAGACATTTTCAAATTTTGCTTTTAAACACCTTATATGTACCATTCTGATCGATTTTTGGTACCAAAAGTTGTTTTATTTGGCTTTTAGAGCCGACTTCTTGAGAAAACTTGAGGCGCTATATCTCGAGTGTATATGGGCCGATGTCCAAAATTTTCCACGTTTGCCTCTAAATAGTCTATATGTACCATTCTGATTGATTTTTAGTGCCAAAAATTGCTTTATTTGGCTTAAAGAGCGGATTTCTTGAAAAATCAGGAGTCGCTATATCTCAGATATATATGGACCGATTTCAAAAATTTTCCAATTTTGCTTTTAAACACCTTATATGTTCCATTCTAATCGATTTTTGATACCAAAAGTTGTTTTATTTGGCTTTTAGAGCCGACTTCTTGAGAAAACGGGATGCGCTATATCTCGAGTGTATATGGGCCGATGTGGAAAAATTTCCCACTTTTGCCTCTAAATAGCCTATATATACCATCTTGATTGATCTTCGGTGCCAAAAGTTGTCTTATTTGGCTAATAAAGCCGATTTCTTTAAAAATCGGGAGACGCTATATCTCGGATATATATGGGCCGATTTCAAAAATTCCTTCATTTCTAGGATTTAATGAGCACTAAAAATGATATGGTTTAGTTTTTAAGAAAAAATTTTTTTCAAAAATCTGAATACAAAAATTACACAAAATATCCCTCAAAACCCGGTTTTTTGAATATATCTCGGCTATGCGTGGACCTATCTTACTGAATTTCAATAGCAGACCCACTACCGAGGTTTCACACGTTTTAGCGAAAGAATGAGGTTTCTATCTCAAACCGTTTTCTCAGAAACGGTATTTCAACGACTACAGACGGACAGACGGACAGACGGACAGACGGACAGACGGACAGACGGACAGACGGACATCGCTCAATCGTAATCGCTATTGATGCTGATCCAGAATATATATACTTTATGGGGTCTTAGATGGATATTTCAATGCGTTACAAACGGAATCACAAACTTATATATACCCTTACACATTTATGTGAAGGGTATAATAAATGCATTGGTCAGGCTGGTATAAAATATAAAAGTACTTTTTTAACACACTGTAAATCAGTAAAACTCCACTCAACATTTAGTTACAAATTTATCTAGACTTACAAATTGAGCTTAAAACTAAATGTAATTTTATTATTTTATCACAATAAAGAAGAGGTAAAGATTTGCTTAAGGATTTGCGGCAGAGTTGAAACGTCCATACAAACGTAGCTGTGACCGGCTGGCATTTGCGCATTTATGCTGAAAATGGAAAAACAAAATTATTGTTCATCAAAACAATTTTACGATACTCTTTTCACGTATTTCGTTAGATATAAAATCAAATGTATCTTAAGCATACGCTATAAAAAGAAATATTTCCCATGGAAAACATATTTAAGCGGCCATATTCCCAGAGCTATAGTACCATAGTTCCATTTACAGTCCCTACATTATCTCTCAGATCAAGAAAAAATCTACACCCATATTCATAAAAACTATTGAAGGTTTATTACACGTTTATTTGACAAATATTCCGTAGAAATACGTCAAATAGGAGCTTAATAAACTTACAATAATTATTATGAATATGGCTACTAATATTTATCAAAAATAAAAAAATGTCAAGGTTTATAGCGCATTTCATTGAAATTGAAAAAATTCCACGTGAAGTAGACAACAAAACATGCAGATCTTTTCCGATTCCCTGGCCCTTGATGTTCCTGACACTTGAAATTACTGGGTTCCGGCGATGTCAGAAAACGATTCTAAGCTGCGCTTTTGTGGCTTTTCGGAAGTTAAGAGGTTTAAAATCAATCCTATTCTCAAAAACACTTTGCTTGAAATCACATGATTTCTAAAAAAAAAAAGCATTAAAACCCTGACTTTATGGAGATCTTTTTAAGATTTTTCTCAAGTTAATTCGGTCAAAATGTTTCTCATGAAATTGTATCTTATTGAAATAAAGCTTACTTTGAGCTTCAAAAACACGTGATTTGCACAACAAGATCGAATGTTATTAGCAACTTGATCCATATTCTAGAAATTTGTCTTGTTGAAGTGATAATTTGAGATTTAGAAAATTCCCAATGAAATTGAGAGTTCAAAAATGAAGAAACTTTTCTACACTCTTAGCGACAAAAAAGTTATTGAGACCAGCTGAACACAAACATGATCATTTTATCATTTTCAAGGAAATCTGAAGCCGGCTTCTTTTTCATCATTAAAATTGCATGCAATACAAAACGAAAATAACGCCAGGCCAAATGAACTTACACATCAGCTTCCTCGGCCAAACTGCCAATGAAAATAACATGACCCTTCACCTTTGGTTCACCATTCATCAAGGCCTTGGCAAAATCTTTTGGATTGATGCCATACCGCGACAAATTTGCATCACTAAGTACCACAACAATGGAATTATCGTAATCCTCCTCGACCAACGTGTTGACAGCCTCTTTGGCCGCCTTCACTGTGCTGTCGCCCGACCAACAGTACTGCGAGTGAGCGTGCATCATGCGTATTGTCTCAAAACGTTCCTTATCCGTAAGTGGCGGGCTGCCCGCATTAACGAAACGAATATCGTAGCCTTCACCGCTGTGGCCGACAATATCGTAAACGATCTTCTTTTCGAAACCTTCGAACGCTTCCATGACCATAACCACAGCCTCCAGTTCACGGTCCAAGCGGCCATCGTAACCATTGAAGCGATACATTGAGCCCGAAACATCCACCACCAATTTGAGCCGATTGGGCTTCTCTTGCACATGATCTGCCCAGGGATTGGCATCAGCTCGGCGCCGATAGATGTTTTTCTCTCCGGTTATGCCTTCTATTAGCCGAGTATCGTCCAATTCGCCATGAGTTTGATATTTTTGCCACTGTCTTTCTTTGCTCTTCGTCTGCATGGCCTCTAATACGGCTTTCAGTTGCTGCACTTGTTTGCGTATGGGTTCACTGAATTGAGCGTACAGAGCATGGTCGTGGGCAGACATTTTTATTTCTTTTAGTTTCTCCTCAAAAGCTTTGCGATTCATTTCACGAGCTGCCTTTTTAACCTCTTCGGGTATGTCGTTCTTCTCTTCGTCCGAAAGCTGATGAACTTTGTGACCAGCATCTAAACGGAAGGGACCACCTTTGCCCCCCAGGCCAGCCGTATCACGGCCACCGGTACCACCCGCCCAGGTATTGCCGCCAACATGGGGCTCATTCTTGGGATCGACTTTGCCGTATTTGGGTCCTGACACCCCCAAACCGCTTTTTCTATTCACCGTTAACTGCATCTCTTTCTGTTTGCGCAAAGCAAATAGTTCATTACGGGCATACGCCTCTATGGGCAGACCATGTTTCGCCAAAACGTTGGTAACTTGTTCCAAGGCCTCTGGTTGGTATTTATCAAAATCCAAAACGTTTCCCACCAGCTCCGACATGTTCTCGTGAGGATACTTTTCCAAATGCTTAACAATGTTCACCACCTCTCTGGTAGAGTAGGGATAGTTCAGTAGGCCTTCATCTGCCATTTGCCTTAGCTCTCCGAAGGCATTCACCAAAGTGGCCAATGTTTTCTTGGGCACTGACGGCCCATACTGTTGCAAAAGAAATATCTCTGAGTCAGGCGAAGGGTTGTCTACCGCATGACAACTGAAAACATCACCCAAAGAAGCAAAGAAGTCGTTGCCCAGAAAGGGAAAACCAGGACGGTTGGCCAACACTATGACACGAAAGTTGGGATGAGTTTCTATTATCTGTTGCGAAGGATTTTCCAGCAGAGCAGACTCCTTGTCACCTGAAGCCACAATTTTGCGACCGTCCGACAGCATCATTTCACCACTTTCCACCAGGGTTCGCAGTATACAAGTAACATTGACGGGCGCCTTGTCGGCTTCGTCTATAACCAAAACATGACCTGTTTTAACCGCCTTCACCAAAGGACTGTCTTCGTACACCACTTGGCCATCGCGCAATGTCGATTGTACAGTCAAACTATGCACAGTGGTATCTCTATGCAGCTGCAAATATTCCCTGGGTTTGTTCATCAGTTGCAGCAGTTTGTCGATCAGTTTATTTTTGCCCACACCCTGGTTTCCCACCAGCAACAAATGATCTCCTATAAGATAGTCTTGCAGAAGACGTTCCAATAAGGCCACATGTTGCGGCATTTCGTAGAACAAAGTACTGGGCACTTTAGACTCCTCGCTGGCCAGCTCCAATTTCATTTCGGTGCTGCCTATTCTTAGTATATTATTCTCTACAGATATTTTGGGGCGACCAGCAAGTTTGCTATTTGCTGGTTCTATGCCTGCGCTAAGCATGGCACCCTCCAAAGCGGCTCGGGGTAAAGCGGGCATAAATTTGGTGAGGAAAGTGTTTTGTATGACTTCATTAACATCTGTGGAAAAAGAAGACATACGACGGGCAATTTTCAGTAGCTGACGGGTAGACAAAGTGCCCGATAAATTCTGTAAAGTAGCATCCTGGGAATCCCGTAAAATATGCGACAACTGTATAACCTTATGAATGCTGCCATCTATATTGCCATATAGTTTCTTTATTATTTCATACTCCTCGGACTTTCGGAGAGGTCTAACCTCTATGTACAGAAATAGACTAAGCATTTCGGGAGTTAGCCAATTCTGAGCTGATGTGCCAGCAGTGGGAGGCTCAGCCAGGGCAATTATTCTAAAGCTATCGTGAATTTTTAATATGCCCTTTTCAGCCAATTGTAATTTGGTGAAACCTTGTTGTATTAGAGATTCATATCTTTGTGAATTCAAGAGGGTTGTACCATCACACAGCTGCAATTCACGATCATGTATAAGACGCTGTAAAACCGTCAGGGTACTTTTGTGCAAGCGATGTATGCCGTTCAACAGAGCTATCGAGCCCGTCTTAGCTGCCCTCACCAAGGGAGAGTCCCTCCACACCGTATCACCCTCGGCAGTGGTGATACGTTGCTGTACCAAATCTCTGGAAGTCATATCTTCAAAAAGAACCATCGGTTCCAATGACTGATTCAACAACTGCATGAGATGTTGAGTTAAGCTGTATTTCCCCACACCTTTTTGACCCATTAAACAGACATCAGCCACACTGACCGCCTGCACCATTTGGGCCAAAATATTACGCTGATGATCTAAATCTACAAATTGCGTTTGTCTTTGTGTATGTGCTTCCCGTTGGCCGCCTGGTATTGTTACCGTAACATCATTAATTTTGAATTCTATTAAATTATTTTCTAATTTTTTGCGAGAAATACTTTCAACTGCTTTCGGTGGTGTGGCTGTAATTTTAAATGATTTCAATAAATTTACTACTCGTGTTTGCTGTTCCTTTTTCAGTGAAGTTTGGTAGGGATAAAGATGTGTTAGAACATCGTGAACAGACAAATTACGATTGGTGTTCTAAAGGAAGAAAGGGACAGTGTTTAACAACAGTTTAAGGAATAAAAGTATGGTCATATTACCATCATTTTGGCCACAAGATGTAAATTATCTAAAGGAACGTCCGGTAAATTGGCTGCAACATCGGCTGCCTGCACAGCCAAACCAAAAGATAAAAGGCGTTTTAGGTTTTCCACAGGTACATTTGGAGCACGGCTGCTTAGATCGATAAGCATTTCCTAGAAATAAAGAAAATTTAATTGAAATGAAATACCCCACGCTTTAATTCGTAGCAGGAAACCTACTCATCAGCACTACGCAGCCTTTAAAACAGGTTTTGCAAATCATGCTTTAACGCTATATATTTCTTTTGTAAATCTAAAATATATGAAAATCGTTTAACAAAACAAACTGGAACGAAAACGCAAAAATACGGACATCCAAAGATTGTTTGAGAGGCAAATTTTAGTTTTAATATGCTATACGATACAACAGCCTGCTCTTCTTGGGGTATATGATGGATTTCCCCGACTACCGCCATCCTTATGTGGTACCATTTAATAGCATGGTGTGTGCTTTTGCGAGCAAGAATGCTACCCTTTAGGGTACATAACATATAATATAAAGATGTTTAAATAAGGAGTATAAAAACTCCGATTCACTTGAAGCAGAGCGAGCTGCATGTTACATGTTCTGCCAGTTTTATTTATATTTTATTTAGAACAGAACATGGCATCATTCATAAGTGTATCATATTTTGTTAGAAAAAACATGATTATCAGCGAAGTGTAGAAGGAAGACAACATTTTGTTACAAAAGAAAACTGCACGTTTTGTTTATTAAAACCAACAAGTCTGTTTTACAAAATTCATATTACCCAATACAGTAGTTGTTATTAAATGTATTAATTCAGGTCCAAAAATGAACCTTTTTCAAAAATGTTTACTGTCTTCTTCAGCTGTCTATATGCCGACGACATTTCGTTGGTGCTAATCAACTCATCAGTAGACTTGAAAGATTCTTAAAAGTTTGTTTGAAACTTTTTAACTACTTATTCCATAATTCCCATGAACAAAATGAGAATCAGAAATGTTCAAACAAACCTTTAACACAGCAAACATTTGTTTTCGTTTTGCAACTCTTTTACTTTTCTTTGCAACCTTCTATACAACGAGACCTGAATTAATACATTTCAATTGGATCTTAAAGCAAAAAAATAATTAAGTTCATATTTGAGTAGTTATTAAATTTAAAATATAGAAATTGATTACTATATTTTTATCTGTATGTAAAAGAATTTTTGTTGTTGTCTACATGTTTATATAAGACTTGTATCGTTAGCCTGCCAACTATACATATGTGTTTGACTCTATGAGCTTAGTTGGGGTTTTTAATTAAATAAATAATAATAGATTTTGACTGGTTAATTGCTTTATTAGATTTGAGTTCGAAGTCAGTTCCTCAGAATTGAAAAAGTTTTTTGTGATAAAATTTAGTGCTCAACATTTTCAAAGAAGACAGGAAAAGTAAAGTTGAGGACTTACTGGCTGGGTTACATACCATGGCTGTTTTGCGTCCACGAGGACGCTCATCAGCACCCAAATTGCTTCAAAGCCAGATCATGGCTAATTAGATACTGTTTTTAAACAGCAGCGCTTAGTCATGCCACTACCTGAGCTCTTCATTATGATTGGCTACATTTAATATATTGATCAACTTTCCATTTTATCACTAAGTTTTTCTGTTGATTGGAATATATTTTATATTCTCTCACCAACATCCAATTGATTTTCAATTGCTTTTTGTGTTTGTTTCAAACACATGCGCCATGCCCAGCCATTTTTAAGCATTAATTTATCTTTAAAGTCGAACAATATGATTTCTTTTAAGACCATTTCGAATTTACTTCTTTAGAATACAGATTTTATTTCCTATTTCTGCAACAGATCTGGGGCCAAATCGTCGCATTCGATATCGAACGAATTCCGTTACTTATGCTGTGTGTTTTTTGTTTATTTTGTTTTTATTTTACATTAGTTTTGCTCGATAGTTCATTCCATATCGAGTGCGACGATTTGACCCCTGGTTTTGACATTTCTTTCAACGGCTTTATAGCTGAAATTTTCAGTTAAATATGTTAAACTTACCTCAAATGAAAAATGTGTAATATTACGTGACTGAAAACGTGATCTTAAAGGAGGATCTAAAGGTGTGCCTTTATATTTTTGGGTGGGACAGCCCAAAGCCACCACACGAAAATCTTCAGAGACACGTAAAAGTCCCCAAGCGTCCAATTCAGCTTTGGAATAATTCTTAAAAATAAAAGCAATTAGCCATAAAACCTTTTAGATAATTACAATTCAAACACTCACCTCCAACAGTTTATCATAGCGCTCAGGGGCCATTAGAAATTTACCATTTTCCAGGTGCATTTCACGATTCTCTAAGAGATTATTCAAAATAGGCAACACATTACGTTCAGCATGCTCAACACCATCCAAAATCAAAATCCGGCCATTTACAGCAGCACGCACTGCACACTAGTACAAATCGTTATATAAATTCTCCAGGTTCAAAGTTCAATTTTTATTTACCACTCACCTGATCATAGTAAATAGCCGCTTTGTTTTTTATCTCTCGCCTTTGTTTTAAATCACTTTCAGTAGTGTCACGACTCAAAGCAATATATTCCAATTCTCTTTGCGTCAATTCCAAATATTGCATGGCTAATTGTCTTCTTAAAGGTCCCGGCTGCCCCAACAGAAACATGTCTTGTTTCAAAGAATCTTTTTGTAGCATCCATCGCAAGTGGTGTAAAGCTGATTGTGTCAATTCTATGGAACCATCTTTTGAGTATTGCACTACAATAACACACTTTGTTGTTTAAGCAATTCATTTAAAGGATATATGAAATTTACCATATTTCTGAGGCACCAGTTCCGAATTCTTTGGTAGCTTTATACTCTTTGTTACATCACCAATAGTTATTGTCTCGTTATTTTCACTCACTTCTGTTGTATAGAACTTCATGTAAAGAGGCACGAATTGCGGTGCTTTTAAAATATTTCGACTGTTCGTTAAACTACTTCTAGTTATATTCATTAGTTTTAGTGGTCTGATCATGCTTTTATTTAAAAAAAAAGTACAACCAATTTATAAAAACGTGAAAACTTTGAGCAACAACACAAAAACAAAACACTAATAACAAATCAAAAACAAAAAAAAAACAGCAAACAGCTGTTAATGTTTGAAAAAAGTTACACACACAGAGTGTTGCCAATCAAGAGATTTTTATTCCAACGAAGGTGTTTTTTCTCAGTTGCCATTGTAGCAGTGAAACAAGCGGTTAACTTCTACACAAGAATTTTCTTTTTTCTTAGTTAACGCATTATACGTTTAATACAATTATGAGGTCTCAACTTTTTCTTTACTGGTAAAACTCTATTCAGAAAGACATAAATAAACGGCATATGAAATAAAATGCTCAAACAAAACTTTTCGCTGCAATGAAAATAAAGTTTGGATCGTTGAGCAAACACATTTTTAGGTGAAAATAAATTTTGAGGATTTAACTGTCTAGGCAATTATCTAAAAATTAGTTTAGACCAAAGTTAACTCAAAAAAATTATGATAATTAGACTCAATTTATAAAAGTACTATACATAAAATGTATCTTAATTTTGACAAAAAATCTTGAAATCCTATTGTGATACCATAATACAACTAACAAGGTAGCCTTTTCGCTACAATAAGAACAACTTCAATAAAAATAACATGCATTTTGTTTTTGTACAACTTATGCAAACTGTCAAAAAGACGCCACTTCTAGATTTACAGAAGAGAGATGCACTAAGCTTACGCGGATTAGCTATCTCGTTTTGGCTGCCTTTCATCTCTGCAATCTCTTGACAACCTAAAGTAGTCAGTTGATTAACGGTTTAGCTGACGAGGCTACCTTGTTAATTGTATCATGTGTGATACCAGAAAATTCCTGAAGATGAAGATATAACTTTCTTTCCGCATCGCTGCTTAAATTTTACAAAAAGAGTTTTTGCGAAATTATGAGACATTCTAGATTTAAGTGTGCTTTGTTATCGGTTTGTGATATATGTATTTGCTTTTTAATATTTTTTCGAAGTTTTAAATAAGCTTAACTTAACTTGACCACATATCATTTTTAACAGACCGCAATAATGTGTAGGATAGTGGCTCACGGCCTTCACTCAAGCAGCTAATAAACGCCATGGGACTCACAACATTCCAGCAAGCTGGTACAATATTTATTTTTTAAATTTATATTTGTTATTTTAATTCCACTGGCATCTGTTTCTTTTAATTTTGTAATAATTTTTTTCTCAAATCTGAACTTAATTATTTATTTACTTTAAGAGCCAATTAAAATGTATTAAAAAGGTTCAATTTTGCACCTAAATTAATATACATAATTTCTTTCTCTACATTTACTTCTTAGTTTTCGTTTTAAATATTCACTACCTGTTATTTTACACAAATACAAAACTTAATCGTTTACCATGAGATGTATTCTCTTTGAAAACTTTTCTCAACTGAGATAATTTTAACTCTCATAACACCAGCATGGTGGCACGGTGCAGTAGGACAGCGCATCACGACCTTTAACATTTATTGCAGCAAACGTCAAACTCATACGAGGGTTGCCTTTTATGTTTCGGGTCTTGGCAACCCCAGTGCTGCAATCTGGCCACTGGCAGCTGTATCGTAAAGTTAAACATTTGTAAGGCCATACGTACTTAGAACGTTTTGACATACGACCGCCATTTGGGTTGTTTGCTGTAAAGTAACTTAAAAGATTCATCTCGGCCCAAAAATGGAATTAAATCGTGAACGTGTGCCATTATTTTGTACAACTTTCGGCGTGAATTAACTCAGCAGCAGTACATGGATGAACTTATTTCAATTTTTAGCACTGAAGCTGCATCAAGGAGCAGTGTTCGCCACGAAGCACTTCCATGCAAATGGTCGCCTGTTTTTCCGAAAAAGTTGGACATGTCGCAACCGTAGTACCACAACAACGCAGAACAGTCAATTTTGAGAGGTACACGACGATTTGTTTGCCAGTTGCCTTGCAAGAAAACAGGAAAACCAACCGTGTCTCTTCACCACGACAATGCGAGCTCTCACACATCGGATTGAACAACTGCATTTTTGGGCACCCAAAACATCGATTTGCATAGTCATCCGCCATCGAAATTTTAGTATGTAAAAAATTTTTTGACGCCTAAAGAGGCGGTTGCTGCATTCAGAATGCGTATTTTGGAGACACCTAAATCGGAGTGGCAAAAGTGCTTCGACAATTAGTTCAAACGCATCCAAAATTTTATAGCTCATCATGGGGAATATTTTGAAAAACAAATTGATTTTCGATGATTAATATTTGTTTTTGTTCTGTCATTCCAAAATATAAAATTTAACCCTCGTATGATCTGGGTTACCAACGAACTTTCGTTAACAATTATTGCAGCCAGCTTGTGTGAGTTTGACGTTTGCTGCAATGAATGATTAAAGATACATATTTATTTATATTTTTTGTTAGTGTAGACGACGGTTGAATATTAATGAATTTTTTCTTTATATTATAGTTGGAGTTGATGGGATTTACAAAGCAAATTATTTCATTGTTGTAATAAACCACCGCCCATTACATACATACCTTGAATTTCTGGTGGCTCAAACACCATCTTAGACAAATGGTTTTGAGAAGAAAATTTCATACAATTCTTAATAGAGTCGTCCTTCAGAAGGCTTTAATGTAGTTACCCGCAATACCTCATGGCCATGAATCAGATTATTCGAATGGCTATTCTTGAATCTCAGTCCCACTAAAAAGATATATTATGCAATTTCTTAATTCAAAATTATTAATTTTTTTTAGTCAACGAACTGCACATACGTATGTATGTACATACATATGTGTGTTTACTTAAAAAAATGCATCATTACCTTTGGAATATAAAATTTTTCTTATTATAATTTCACCAAAAAAAAAAAAAAAAAGTTCATCGTACCCATTTGAACAGCATTCAAAACGATGGCAAAACATGATTTTAAGAGACTTCAATGTTAATTTTTTTCTTGTGAAATTTATTAAATTTTAATATCAAATTTTATGGTTTTTTTCAATGTAAAAAATTTAGTTTTTTCTTGTGAAAGGAAATTGAAATGTTCTCGAAAAATGTACATATTTTTTCACAATCGTAAGTAGTTCAAGTACAAAAACTATTTTTTTTTTTTTTTTTTGTTAGTTCCATACACTTATTTGTGAAAAAGAACTGTAAAATTATATGTATAAAATTTGAATTCAGCTACGTTTTAGCTAATGCAGAGCTAAAAAAGAAATTAATCTACAAAGCTATCAGAAATAACATAAAATAAGTTAAACTGTACAAAGATGTCACCTTAAGTCTGTTGAATTTTCAAAAATATTTACTTTTCATGTAGAATTTTTAATAAAATTATGTGTGTTATGAAGAACTGAAATAATCGTATGGAGAATGAATTATTTTAAGCTTCTTTCCTAACCTAAAACTGCTGATAAGAAACTAAGCCAGAAGATTTATACGCAACGAAAATTCCCATAGAATTATTGAAACAGTGGATATCAAAACTGAACTTCAAAGCGATGAGGTTTTTAAAATGAAAAATAAAATATTATTGAATAAAATCTAAACTCTCTTTGAATGTTTGGCTGCGGATGTGAAACCTTTGATCATATACAATGATTAATAGTTTTTGCTCAATAAACAAGACAGCAAAATTCAAGTTTTTTTTTCTTTTCTTTTTTAAACAAACACAAAACTGCGAAGCTTTTGGCTTGTCTGCAGAAACACCCAAAGCCTTCGGCAAGAATCGAATCTGCGACCTCGGGGACTCTTAGTAGTGATCGTAATGGTAATTGAGTTGGATGTTCTTAATGGTTTTTTGATATATATGTACATATAAGTGGTGCAAAACTGATCGAACCAAAAATAATGATCGTACTGAGAGACTGGCTTGGGATATTTTTTGATTGAAATCGTTGAGGCCGGCGCAAGATTTGAAAGCGTTTTCATCACTGATACAATCACAACAAATGCAGAAATTAACAAGGCGAATCCATTACAGGTGCCCGCAGCGCAATTCGCTTCAACATTTTTCCAAGATTTTATCTTCTGAGTTGTCCAAGCTGGCAGCAAACGACAACAAAACGTATGACAACTCGAGAGAAAATGTTGAAGCGAATTGAATTGCGACCACCTGTAGGTGATCCGCTTTGGAAATCAATTGAATATTGCCATCAGTTTTGACAACTCAGAAGATAAAAATCATGGAAAACCGTTGAAGCGAATTGGGATGCAGGCACCTGTAATGGATGCGCCTCAAATGTTGTTGAGAGCAAGGCGAATCAACTACAGGTGGTCGCAATTCAATTCGCTTCAACATTTTCTCTCGAGACGTCACAAGTTTTGTTGTCGTTTTCTATCGGCTTTGACAACTCAGAAGATAAAATCGTGGAAAAATGTTGAAGCGAATTGGTATGCGGACACCTGTAATGGGTTCGCCTTGGTTGAGAGTATAAAAAATATGTTCAAATCAACAGAAAAACAAAGTGATAAAATTGAAAGCTAGTCAATATACTAAATATAGCTAAAGAGTTATGAAGAGCTCAGGTAGTAGAATGGCAAAACGCTGCTGCTTAAAAACAGCATGAAATTAGTTGTGACCTGGGCTCGAAGCTATTTGGATGCTGAAGAAACAGCCATAATTCAGATTTACATGATTATTATGAATTCCGTCGGAGACTCCGACATTTCCCAAAAATTGTCGATATGTCAATATGTCCAAATGTCAATATGGCAAAATGTCAAATTGTAAATATGTCAATATTTCAATGTGTTGACGTTTTGACATGTTTGATATGTCGATATGTCAATGTGTTAATATGTCAAAATGTCAGTATGTCAGATGTCAAATGTCAAATTGTCAATATGTCAATTTGTCAAAGTGTTAATTTGTCAAATTGTCAATTTGTCAATTTGTCAAAATGGTAATATATCAAATGTCAATATTTCAATATGTCAATATGTCATGTGTCAGACGATTAGAACTGATGTTGTAAGACAAGTATGCTCGTATTTTAATTAAGGAGTTTTGGCATATTTAGACCAAAATCGGTATTAAATATGGCTTAAACTATGTATTAGCGCTGGAATAATCCGTGCTTAAAACAAGCTCAAAGTACTTAACTGAAACAAGTCCGTACTTACTGCATTTCTGACACCGTTTGCGATTGATTTAAGTTCGAATTGATTGAATTGTCTTTTCAGTGTGATATCATCAATTTGGTGATGGGTGAAGAATTGATCGTTTTTCTAACTGCGTCAATTAATTTGATGCCTATGTTTTGCTGATTATTACTGACTTTTGGTTTTTTCTGTGACGCCGTCTTTTCCATACAGTCATGCAATTCAGACTGATAGAAGAGTGCCATATTATAACCACAGAATACTACTACTATGTCTGTGATTATAACATTGGTCATTTTCAAACTCATTTATATTTAATAAGATTAGCAAATCGCACAGAATTCTCAACCTGAAATGCAAATACGCCTTTCAGCCACAATTTCACACTTTTTGAACTTACACGCCATTTTTGACAGATCCTGCTTTGGCTTTTGGCTTACGAAATTTTACCCTTCACTGTATGTTTATTATACATATGTATGTATGACATGTATTGTGTATTTACTGGCGTTGAAGCACGACACAACAATGTTTAGCATTATTTTTCAAAAATATATGAAATTAATGTTCAAATGTATTATTCTTCTTTATTTCGCATTTTAATTATGATTTTTTTATTTTAGAGGGCAGGTTTAGAAATATTTGAAAACAGTGATAAGAATTAAGTTGCAGTACGGATTTTGTATGATTTTATTTATTTTTTTAGTATTATTTTTAATTTTGTTATTCTTCAAGTAAAAACTCCCACGGAAAAGAGGCATGTGAGAATTTTGTTGAACAAATTTATTGATAAACAAAAGAGTGAAAAGTTTTGTGGCAAAAAAAAAAACAAATCGGACTTAAAACCAGTATCTAAAAAAAAACAATGCCTGGGAGTCAAGATAAATTGATAACGAGGACATTTTAAAGAAACACAACAATATTCGAAAACACAACTGGAAATCTGAACGCCTCAATGATAGTAATCCTACATAAATGTATGTTCAAGCCATATTATGTTTTGTATAATCCTAAAAAATCAAAAAATATACATATGTATATGTATACGTTAGAAGGAGCCTAATCCATTTTTTTTCAAGCTCGACCAACAATTTTGATAAATCAGATAATTTTGTATTGACTTGTGCAAACTACTCGACTCTGGAAGAAAAGGCAAGTTAAGGCCTTTCTGTCTGAGGGCAGCAATATGAATTACTTATACATTCGCCAATATCATAATGTTATCAGACTTCTTTATGCTTACGTGCATAACATGCACACATACATATGTTTAGAAAAATAACAAAAAATAATATCTATTTATGTATGTGTGTCTGTATGTACATGCGAACACTTGCATTCTTAAAGAATTTTTTCAAAATTATATCAACTCTGTTTGCGGTAAAAATGAAAATATCGAAACCTCAACGTATCCTGATTGTTTAATTAAAAATATTGGTCGGTTAAAAAAAAAAGTTCTTCTAAATAAACTTTAACCAAATTTAAATTTTTGTGGTATTTTAATAAGGGTATAGTGAAAATATTTTGTTTAATAAATTCTATTATTTAATTTTAATTTTTATATCCATGACTTACGTTTGTATGTTGCAGTGTAAAATAATTTTTGAATTTTTATAAAATTTCAGATTAATTGTTTTTTTTTTTTTTTCAAAAATGTTATACATATTTTCGCTGCTCAGGAATTAGGAAAATAAATCATAGCTAACGAAAATGGTCGAAAGTGGAGGAAAGTCTTAAATTTCCAACCATAATGGTGAGCGTAAAAATATTGATCATTTGAATTGACCCACGACGAATCAAGTAAGAGTAAGTTCCTCGTTGGAAATTTGCCGTTCAACTTTGTCGCATGCAGCACAACAGCAATGAAAGGCATTGTTTACTTTTAATGCAAAGTCATTTACACTGCAGTTACACGACCAAGTTTTGCTATCAAGTTTTTTCTTCACATACTGCTTGTCAAAATTCAATAAAATTGATAGCTGTGACGTAGGCTGCACGCAATTTCATAACAATTCGTTTTCAAGATGACGTCAAGAAGAAAATTAAAAATAGCTTCTTTCATATTCTGCTAAAAAAAATGAATGCAAAACCTCCTCTTCTATATTCTACATTAAACCCAGAAACTAATTCAGGGGCCAAATTCTGGCACTCATGATTGAACGATTTCCTTATAGAATGCTGTGTGATGTTGCTCATTTTGTTTTGCTCTACATTGTTTTTATTATCGAGTATATTCGATCACGAATACCAGAATCCGGCCCCAGATTCTAAATCAATATTTTTTTTAAACTATTTAAATATAATCATAATATACAAATATCTCTTTTTAGAATTAATAAATTTAATGGAAATCAATGTAAAAAATTTTTTAGTTTTGCACGTAAACATTTTTATTTCTATTTTTAAGCTTGAATCTGTTTAATTGTTATCACTCTTAATTGCAACCTTCAAACAAAACAAAAAATATTTGCAGACAGAACGAAAAAAAATTGTTGTCAGCTGTTTTGTTGATTGTTACTTGATGCTCTCTATGGAAGGCAAAAATTGTCATCAAGTTTGCATCAGTTTTCAAAATTGTAAGTGTATTAGTAAAAAAAAGTGTGAATGTATTAAAACTTGAAAGGCAAAATTTGATTGTGTAACCCCCAAGTTAGAGCAGTTGCGTTTTCAATACCACAATGAAATAAGCCCAAGTTTTGCTTATAACAGGTGGACCAAAAGATATCATCCAATGTTGGTTGTTTGCCATTCAGAATATGGCTTGTGGCTCGCAGTTGAGCCGTCCTGTTGGGAGCCACATGTCCTTCAATTGCGGCAGAAAAAACTCGCCTAACATGGCCCTACAGTGCGTTGTCGCTTGATTGCAAGGCAGCTCGATTCCAGGTAGCCTTACAAGCCCAGCTGACTACTGCTTTTAGCTTGTATAACTGTCCAAATACACAACACAAACAAACATACGCGAACAGAGGGGTGACAGAAGTTCAAGATTTCTACCAACAAAACACATGAAGTGTTTGTTCGTGTTGTGTTTGTTGTAGTTATGCGACTACCTGATATGGAGGTACCTTGCTTGATTATTGAAATCGGCAGAAATTCTAAGCCGGCTTACAGTCAAAGACATCGTTAGCGGCTGCGGTGGCGGCGGCTGACTCAATTCCAGCCGACCCGCACCGAACTCTGCTGGCAGCCCCAGAAAGATAACAGATACACTGTCCCATATTAGTAACTTCAAATTTCATTTTGAGAGAATTATATATATTTAAAATAAATATTTACACCGGTATTCATAAGAAATAAAACGTTGCTCAAATACATTTTAGAAAAAATTTTATATGAAAAATTTGTCGTAAAACGTGTTTCAACAATGTTTTAGTTTTTATGAATACCGGTGTTAGAGTTTTCTGTATTCGACTTCGGCTCAGAGATTTCTTATTCCAATTTTCAAGGATTTTTATCCATTTATTTCTACACTTCAACACCGGTGTAAAGCCGAGACGGCTCGCCATTAAGTCATATGTACACAGTGAAAGCGAACATCTCTTCAAAAGCGGAAACTCTTCAATCTCAAGAACAGGTTTCATAAACCTAAATAAAATACCCATTGCAGTCATGAAAAAATTATTATTTTTTAAGTTCTAATAGATAACACTTTCTTAAGAGAAATTAAGTGTGCAGAGTTGTTGGTTATGAACTGGATACTTCGTAAGAAAAAACCAACATAGTATCGTAGTAGAAGAGAAGAAATGCAATAGAATTCTAAAAACATTTCAGAAAAGGATTATTTTCTTGCAAAAAGAAAAACAACTTCGCCGACGGAAAACTTCCTCTTGAATCACTGTGGCTGAACACTGAATTTAAATTCTTTGCTTAGTTGAAAACATCTACAACCTGAGCGATGTCTCGCAATTTGCAGATTTCTGTGTGTATGTAGTGTTACTTTTAAGTAAATTAATTAATCCTTTTACTTTGAAATTACTTATTTTTGAAGACTGAAGGTTGAAGTAACTAAAAGAATTCTTTGAATAGAAAAATCTCTTTCAAAGAAATTTATCAAATATATGTACATCTACTTCAGTACATTTACATATAAAATTTCTCTTCTGGCAACAATTAAATGTTTTCCATGACCCTAAAAAAATAAAATTTACAAAATAAATCGTCATCTCAATACTATTAAATCGATAAATATCATACGACTTTGAATGAAATGTTGCTGTCTAAAACTGATGAATGAATATGAAAATGCAAACGAATACAGAAAATTCACAGTTCGAACAACAATGACAGCAGCAAACAAAAATGCATAAGAAAAAAATGCTATAAAGATATTAATTAACCGCAAAAGTCTGCATGGAAATGTCTAAAGCTGTGTGAGTTTAACTTTAAAATAAACGAAAAACATCAAACAGACATCAATAAATCAGGACTGGTAGGAAATTTCACAAGCAGTACCCACTTGGTCATGTACTAAAGACACATGTGAAGTGAGTTGAAGACACAATGAGGAGAGAGCTCATGCAAACCACTGATGAAATTTTCGAACAAATGATCATGAAATTCATGCAAAGCCACCACCTTGACATCACGTTTTAAGCGAGTAGCGATTACGCATTTAATCGTTTTTAAGACTCCTTACTCATAGAGTGAAAACGAAACCCTTTCATGAGACTTCCCAGTCTAGGCGCTCTCTAGCTCTTACGGATACGTAAGAGTTGAAATTTGTGCAGTATAGGTATGTGGTTACCCCGCCGCTACAACAGCAAATACTAAAAACAATAGAAAGCTAAAAACTAAAGGATGCTCCCATACCAGAAACTGAAATTAGCTGTAACTTTTAAACCGCAAGAGATAGAGACTTGAAATTTACCCAGCATATACATATAGTTACCAGACGCAATAACAAACACCAGAAATAGCAAAAAGTGAAACTTTAAGTGTTGCTCTTCATACCAGGACACCCTTTAATGTGAGAATTGACTTGAGTTTTTGAACCGTAAAAGATAGACCCCCTAATTCATAAAAATTATAACAGGCTTATAAGACTGTTAGGTATTTGACATATTTGTATGGAAAATCTGTCAAATAAGAGCTTTATAAACCTGTTATAATTTTTATGAATTAGACGGAGAGACTAGAAATCTTCACAGTGTCTATATGAAGCTTGTAGGCATCTACAACAACAAATACCTACCTACCAAAAATTGCAAAAAGTTAAAATTTAATTGGTGTTCATACACCAAGTTTGAAAATCAGCTATAACTTCTCAATCGTAAGAGATAGAGGCTTGAAATTTACACGGTGTATGTAGTTAAAGGTTACCCCGTACCAGGGTTACCCTTTGTCTACCACTAGTAAGTATTGTACTTGGCTCAATTTATTCATTTTTATTTAAAGAGTATCCCCCTAATTCATAAAAATTATAGCAGGCTTATAAGACTGTTATTTGACATATTTGCATGGAAAATCTGTCAAATAAGAGCTTTATAAACCTGTTATAATTTTTATGAATTAGATATCCTATTGACTGCCGAACAAAAATGGACATCTATCAAGTTACCTCATAAAGGCATTCGATCACTTACGAGTCGAGTTTTCATGTCTACACTCAGAAAATTTTGTCAGTAATATGAGCTGAAAACACTCTTTAAAATAAATGCAACTTCATTTAAGAACCGTTCTACTTTTTTTCATTTAAATTTACTAATTACTTTACTTGAATTTAAATGTTAAACTTCACTTAAGAAGCGCTCTACGTATTTTTCATTTAAATTTGCTAATTACTTTATTTGAATTTAAATGTTAAACTTCATTTAAGAAGCGTTCTACTTATTTTTCATTGAAATTTACTAATTACTTTATTTGAATTTAAATTTTAAAAGATTTACGGAACCCAAGCGGTAAAAATGACATTTTCTTTATTCTAACTGTCAAATAATTAATGCGTAATCAACTTGTAAAATTTTGTTTATTTTTTCTTGGGTGGTGATTTTTTTACTTAATTTTATTTAATTATAGTTTTCTATCTACCTATATTATCTCCTTTTTCAATTCACTAATTTAATTTTTATACTGCAAAGCCTCTGCTGAGATTCGAACATGCAGCATCTGGTCTTGAAAGGAGCTGCCATACCTGCTCAGTCATCGCAACAATCAGGACGAATTCAACAACAATAAATTTATGTAAAGAGTATGTATGCTACATATGTATGTAGAAACTAAATTATGTGTATATACCTACATACGTATTAACAACTTGGCTCCTTCATGTATGTATGTGTAACATAAGTTACTACTGTCATTAGTAACTGTGAGCGAAAATCGGTATTTATCTGTAGGTAGTTTTTTAAGCAACTGCACAAATCAGTTAAAATTTCAGTTTTTTTTTAAAGTTTTGTCATTTAAAAGAAACTGCTCTGATTACTTCTGGAATAAACTACGTTCAGTTACTGCAAAAATATTCTGAGTGTGCACTGGGTAAATGCATAATTTTATTTATTTATTTATATATTTTTATTTCTTACTTAACCGAGCCCTCCTTGGGCCATGTATGGTTAACATTGTCATTTAACAATATAGGTACATAATTGTAAAATATTTTATTAAAAATTTTAGTTGGGCAAGAATTACAAGAATTCGCAAGGGGAAATGAAAAGTGAAAAATATTTTTAAGCTTGAGTTCGATTTTTACTTCCTTAAAATTGAGAAAGATTAAATTGTAGTGATCACCATTTTTAAAGAAGACAATAAAAGTAAAATTTAAGTTTAACTGGCTGGGGTACATACCTACCTACTATGGCTCTTTCACGACCTTCACGAGGCTCATTAGTATGAAGATACGTAAATATATCGATAGGCGTAGGTAGGTATAATCTGTATTTCTTTGAATAGAATTCTAGGGTGGAAGGTACCTGACCAGAACTCGATTCTGAAGAAACCCCCTTCAGCTCTAAGACCCTCATAAGCATGTGTAAATTTTCTAATATAAAATCTAATTAGAAATTACTGTAAAAAAAATTCCACAAAATCCCATAAATTAAAGAATGTGTGCATGTACTCACATAAATACATATGTATGTATGTATGTATGTTTGTGTGTATGTAAGCTTGAGACCCCATAAAAATAAATTTCAAAGTAGAAAAAATCATTAAAAACTTTTCAGCACAAAAACTACAAGAATTAAAAACAAGAAATCAGATAAAATCTTTTAACTGTAAACAGCAAAAAAAAAAAAATCATGAACGACAAAACACCAACCAACATACACATACGCCCCATTAACCATTTAAGCTACTTACAACAAAATAAACCTTATTACCAACAACAACGGCCACATACATATGTATATGAACACACATTCTCGTGTACATCCAATATGAAAGAAAAATACCCACAAGCAATAAAAACAAACCTGCCACCAATCAAAATTCACAAAACTTGCAGTAACAAAAAACATTTAAACAAACATGAAGTTTTGTTGTGCATTGTTTTTGTAATCGTTAAAACGAGTTTTCTGATTGGTCGTTTAGAAAGAACAGTGCGATGTTCATGATGAGATTGACTTGCCTTTTCTGTGGTTATGTATGCATTGGGGCAATATTTCAAGAGAGTTTAATTATTAAGAGAACTTAACAAGAGAGAAAATTTTATTTTAATACAAATTCAAGGTCAATAGGAATTTTGTGTTTTAAATGAATTTGATTGAAACTTTTTGAAGCCTAATAGGTAACTAACTATTTATTATCAAATATCAAATGTAAGTTGTTCTTTACTAAAGTTTTTTATATCATTTAATGTTAGTTTCATATATAGGTATACCTATATATACCTATCTATATGTGTATGTATGTAAGTACCTATGTGTAGAAAAACTGTTGTCGGCTCCAACCTTACTATTTTCAAATTGAGGTTTGCCCCCAGCTACACTGGGAATCGGCACGAAATAATGCTGACCAGTTCCGTGGTGCATATATTTCCCATAAGAGACAAGAGAAGAGAGTGTTTTGGTCAGTGTTCATACCACAGAAGGTGACAACGTATGTAAGAAATATACATACATATATAAGTTCTAAATCATGCTGTTTTCAAACAAAAAAATGTCAGTAAAATGTTTATGCATACATATGTATGTGGACATCTACCTATATGACAATAAATTTTCTTGCTGGCACGTACACGCAGTATTAACAGATCTCCATTTATTCCATATATATTACGAAGATCTATTGCAATTTCTTCAATTATTTTACTTTTTTATGTAGTTATAGTTTTCATATGGCGAGAACACACAAATTTTCAAACACAACACAAAACTGAGAAATAAATTAGATGTCAATGGCAACAACAAAAGCTTTGTTCAAGACCATTATAATTTGTTTATTTCATAAACAAACTTTGCTTACCATTTGATAAATTAAAAATATTGAAACATTGTAAATATCTGTTATAAGTATATTATGTTCAAACGTAGTTTTTTTTTCAATAATAATGTAACCATATTTCCGTTTTATGAACAGTAATAAAAACATGGTTGTAGTAACTAAAAGCATGCTTACTGCATTTCAAATTAAAAAAAAAAAAACTTGTTTGCCACAATTTTTGACATTGTTATAGAGAATATTATGTTGTCATCGCAACCAGACTTTAAAACGTTTTCTCTGCGAGTATTTAATCCTCGTTAAATGAAACTGCTCAATAAAAGCAAAACCCAAATTCGTAGTATAGGCGACTAGGTACTATATTGTCACTACTTTTCACATCAACACAACTTGATTTGATGAAACTGTAGGTAGGTACAAACAATGCCATATTAAAAATAATATATGTATGAAAATCGTTATTTAGTTTTCGTCTACTAACTAAAAAGTTGCCAGGAAAACGCGCACGTTGAGATTTTGACAGAAAAACAGGACATAGTGATGTTTTAATTATTATACACCGAAACAAATCGATCCATTTGTACTTAAAACAATCCAAAGCGGTATCAGAAGTTCAATAAGTACGGATTTCCTTAAACTAAGTACGTTTTACTTGTCTTAAGTACTGATAAATCCTTAATTCTAGCCATATTCAATCCTAGATTCAGATACATTTTAGCTGCATTCAATCCTGGTTTCGGATTGAATATAGATAAAATCTGTACCTAAAAACAAGCACGCGGTATAAGAACATTATTGGTATTACCATAATTTTGGAACTTTTTTACGTGTGATTCGATGTTTCTGGCGTCTACTTAATGCCAAATTAGTATCTGTAATATTCTGCTTTACCTCCTTAATTTAATAATAATTTATAAATTATTTTGTCTCTTTGCCGATTTGAACCTGCAACCTAACTATAACAGAAATAAAATGAAAACTTACTCCTGGAGTCAATCTTTAAAATGATTCCATATTGACATTGAGTAATTTTGATTCAACATTTTTAATTTTTCTAACCGGTTAACGGTTCATATTTCCTAAAGGGCTTCTTTCCCCATTTCGTATTATTTTTTCTGAAGACAATGGATTCAATAGAGTAAAACAACCGTTAGGTTTTTATAATATCCTTAAGAGAATTACATACCTATAAGAGAACAAACAGTAAGCGAATGATTTCAAAAGAGAAAAAACTAAAAACCCAAATACCTACAACCAAAGCTGTTGTTGTTGTTTTATTTAACACAAAATTCTTATCATGGTTAAGTAAAGCTATTTGTTGTTTTTGTAGGCAATAGCAACAATTGTTTTGAAAAGTACTTGTTTCTGTGAGTATGTGCAATTTACTTGCTGCTGGATAACAAACCAAAAAACAAACAAAAAAACAACATTGCCTCTCCTCTCGTTGTTGTTGCAGAGTCAGTGACGTACTACAACGTGTAGGTGTGTTTGTAAACATTTTTGTTGATTGTTTTTTTTTTGCACTCAGTGGCTCAGTTCGCTTCAGAATTTGTATTGATGTTGTTGTTCAATGGTTAAAGCGAAACTGGTGGCCAGGTTAAGTGCCAGTAATACTTTGATAAGGCGCGCGTGAGCACTTGTTTTTGAATACGTAGCGAGGTTTTAATGAAAATCGTTTAAATTAATGTTAAACAAAATTAATAAAAACATATTTTAACCGAAAAAAAAATAAGAATTAAATAAATGTGTTTGAAAACAGCACAATTATCGAAAAATAAAGCAAACGGCTGTTTGGCTGTAAGCATTATTGTAAAAGCCGGAAGTGTGGTGTAAACAATACATATAGAAAAAAACCATTCAAGTTGGCCTAAAAAGTTTAACTTAAGACCAAAATATTTTTAAAATTATCTAATAAAAAATAATTTTTTATAAAAAAATTTTTTTAACCAAAATAAAAAAATTAAAAGAAAGGCACCTCTTTCAAAAAAACAAAAAGAAATAAATAACAAAAACAAAAAGTTGTTGACATACCTACCACATAACGCGAATTGAGGGAATGAATGAATTCTGTCTTAAATCGAACCGGTCTGTTGTGGTGTTTGTATGTCTGTACCCATCTTGAAACAAAACGAAACCAAATTTAATAATATTCACCTAATTTCTGCGAACTCATTAAAATACGCGCCGAGCTTCACACAACAGCACGCACATTCAATCACACACATGTACCAAAACCAAAAACTTCGATTTTAAAGCTTATTAAAAACAACAACCACAACATCAAACAAGAGTTTGTGTTTATAAAACAAAAAGAAAAAAATATCTTAACAGCATTGTGTTATAAATTGTTAAGTGTAATCGGAACTGAAAGAGGTCTTACCACTGCTAAGTGAGTCACTTGAAATTGAATTCCCATCCAAAAGCAACAGCAAGAAAAGCTCTCAAAGATTGAATTGAAAAATTGTGAGAACTGTTGCCAAAATAGTTTTTTCAAACCGTCAAAATAGCTCCCAAAAGCTTTTCAAACCAGCGAATGCATTTAACCTCCACCACCGTTAGTGCTCTGCAATACAACAGCTCATCCCTAAATCCCTCGACAGATTTAATCAATTCTTCGGCATTGGGTGGTAGCATCACAGCTACGGGTGCTACCACCACTTTAGCAGCAACTGCCACAAATAGCTGCCTCTCAGCGGCAGTACCATCATCACTATCGCCGGCAAGCTTGCCCTCATTAATAACAACTGCCACCGCCAATATGGTGATTTCTTCGTTACCTCCAGCGTCAGCAGTGCACCATCATCATCATCATCACCATTTGCACTCACATCCCCACCAGCATCCCACCACACACTCCACACACGCGGCCACCCATCCACAACATTGGAATACGGAGGGGGTGAGCATGGCCTCGGACACTTTAGTGGCCAGTAGTTCGGCGAGTATTGGCAGCAATTCGCCGAATGGCGGTGCCAGCAATGGCACAGCCAACAGCAACAGCAGTACAAACAACAACAACAGCAACAATAACAACACTGGTAGCAGCAGTAGTAGTGGAAATAACAATAACAACAATGTCATACACCAGGATCTAGCCTGGCTGGAGCAAAGTGTTTTACAGGCCCAACAACAGTTTCCAAATGAATTGGGTAAGTGAAAGACATGCGTGAGCTGCCTTGCAAACTTTGCTTTGCTGAGTGCATAAAGAATCTGGGCCAGAGGTGGACAGCTGTGCAATATTTGATCAGGAATTCAAGATTTGTGCCACAAGTATGGTAGTGCATGTGCAGCTGCTGCCATCGAATTTGCAGCTCAAATTTATAATTTTCAAAAATGCTTGCCATAATGTAAAATCAAAATATTATTTTTCATTAGCCATGAAATTTGAAAAATATGTAAAGGGTGTTTTTTTTTCGATGTATAGAACTTTAAGTTGGCATTACTGTTCAAGATGGCTACCGATTTAACAGCTGTCAAGTGATTTATTCTCAGTTTGGTTTGGCAATTCATCATGAATAGACTCACGCCTGAACAACGCTTGCAAATACGGCAATTTTAGTGCAAAAGGAGATTGCCGTTGTTCCCGATTTTCATAAGTGAATTTTGTTTAGCGATGAAGCGCACTTGAATGGTTGAATGACTTTACTTGCACAAACTAGCCCGGAAAAAAGTACGGGCTGTTTCGTGGAAGAAGAAGAAGAAACATAATGTTCTCTCACAAATACTCGCATTTGCCCAATTTTAAAGTACGCGAATGCTTTTCGTGCAAAGCACAGGGAACCTGTGGGTGGAGTAAAGAAACAGAGCTTATATTATCGGATATGTTTTGAAAATTAGTTGCCTTCAAATCATATGATTTCCAGAAACCAATTTTCTAATGTCAAGTAATTTAAAATGTTATTCCAGATTGCATTTCTGATAAAGAATTTTAAGCTGAAGAAGTAAAGCTCATTTTGTAATTAGAAATAACGTGATTTAAAAGCCCGTATAAATAAATAACACTGCAAATATATTATTAAATTTATTTATCCTATTTACTTCGACCTTTCTTAGGTTTCGAGCTTGAGGTCTTTACTTATTACTTTTATTCTCAATATTTTGTTTTCCTTAGGAAAGCTTCTTCAGGAAATAATGTTTTTCTAGAAAAAAAAGAAACATTTAGACCGATATGATTAGAAAAGCATTATTTCCTAAAGAAGTTTTCCAAGCGAAAACAAAATATTGAAAATAAAAATATAATAAAAAATCTAAGAAATCTTATAATAATTAATTATATGAATAATTGTTATAAATGAAAAGAATATTCATTGCAATGTAACATCCATAAACGACCAACTAGTCATGTATATACACATACGTATACGTAATCTGAGTTCATACAGTTCATAAGACGGTTTATCCATCATACGCATCAGATGTACGATTGCCTATTCGATGATCATGAATGTACCGATCGCTTTTTCATTCTGGACCAAGACTCAGGGGACGATCCCCACATCTGCATTGCATTTTACTGGAACTAGGATAACAGGTTATGAACAAGGTTGAAGCCTGAAGATATGCGGGAGAAACATGGTCAATTTGGTGACCAAACATCGATATGAAAATAGTCGATTATGCAGTAGAATCGCAAAAATGTTCCAGGTGCTATCAAATTTTTCGAACTTATAACTTAAACCTTAATGAAAGTAATAAGCCTGGATTATTTTGAAAATCCCACAAAAATTGTTACGACAAAAAAAAACTAACAGTTGATTATTATGAATTCCGAAGGAACATCACTCGTAATGGGAACGCTCCGTCACGAATTCGTAACTACATAAAGGTATTATGAATTCCGACGGACACAAAGTTGGTGTTGCCATCCTTTTGTTCTAAGTACTAGTCCTAAGAACTAGTACAGGGTACGCCATCTAACGTTTTTTCTCAACTAGTGCTTATATCGTGAATGGTAACACTTAGTTCATGTCTGATGTGACAGATAATTAGCTTTATGCTTCCGCTGAACGAATATGGTTGTGTATACGCTTCGCTAAGTGGGCCAGCGATCGACTTACAGAAGCTGCTGATTTTGCCAAAAAAAAAAAAAAAAAAATATCATCTTTTCAGATGAAGCTAATTTTGATCTTGGCGGGCATGTAAACAAGCAAAATTGTCGCAGTTGAGGCACAGAAAACCCGCACGCATACATTGAAAAGCCGACGCACCCAAAACTAGTCACTGTTTGGTGTGGATTTTGGTCCGGAGGCACATTTGGGCCATTTTTCTTCGAAAACGAGCAAGGAGTGGCCGTTGTCAATGGCGATCGCTATCAGGCCATGTTGAACAAATTTTTGTTCACAAAAATTGAAGAGGAGGATATTGTCAACATTTCGCTTCAACAGGACGGCGCTACGTGCCACACAGCCGAAGCTACACGCCGTTTAAAAAAAAAAGAAGTTATTTGGCGGACGCCTTACAACCAACTTTTTAAATGAAAAACAGATGTTAAAAATATTTTTCAAAAAATAAAAACGAAAAACAATGAATTCCATTTCATTTTCAGTGACGGAAGTGGAATCTTAAAACAAAAGCTGTTAGCTGCTAAAAAAAACTTCCCGTTGAACAAATCTGCATTTTCAAATTAGATTTTTAGCAAAAGGTGGCTATGAGCTTGGTGTTGGAAAAGATGTGGATACTGGAGTGGCCTTTTCGTACCCATTTTTTCGTACACACATTTATTTCTATAGCCAAAAGCTGGTTTTCTCTTTTTGGTTTGTTTACGGGGCATTTAGACGGGAAAGTAAATGCCTGAAAGGTGTAATACACTCCCATTTTTTTACCACCACACTCACAATTTTCTAAATAGTGATTTTTTGAAATTTACTGAAAGTAAAGTGCAAAGGTAGTGAACACTGTTGCCTACTCCACGGCACATACAAGGATTGCAGTAAAATAGTAATTGTGAATTTTAAATTATTTTGCACATTAGAAAATAAATATTTTTGCAGCAAATATGAATAAAGCACACAAATGAAGTACATTTATAGTGATAATTATTAAATTAGTTAATAAAAGTTTAGCAATACAAAGTATTTTCGAATGCTGCCCTACAAATTTATGACTGTAGTAGTCCTGGAAACTCTATTTTAAAGTAATAATACTTGCAACTCTTCGCTTTGACGACATTTTTAAAATGAATTTTCACGTTCCTTTGAAATGGAGGAAGAAATTTTTATGAAAGTCACAGATTTCATTGCAATTTTTATTTATAATATACATTTATAATATTTATTTATAATATTTATTTATAATATTTATTTATAATACAGAGGCTCCATCGGAGCCTCCGACGGAATTCATAATAGTCATATAAGACTCATACTGGGATTCATGAAAAATGAAATATTGTTGGAAAACGTTTTAGAACAAATTTTTCATATAAAATTTATTCCAAAATGAATCTCAGAAACTGAGTTTAGTATAAAATATTTGTGCGCGCAGAAACTCTATATTAATTTGTACGGCGTAGTTTAAGGAATCAAAAATCAATTATTTGATTATGAAGCTTAAAAATAATTACGAATTATTATGAAAAAAAAAACACGTGTTTGTTGTACGAGCCCAAATAACGTCTTTGTAACTAAAAACCAACGCATGCCAAAAATCTGTATCAGTGTCAATCTAAAAAACTGAATAAGGTTTCTTAAAAAATTGAAACTAAGGTGACACGTTGCACATGGAAAAAATCGTTTCACACACTCTGGCTTTAGGAGAAAAGGACAACAGAACTTTCATTCAACAATAAGTTACAGAAAAGTAAAAAGTACCTGCTAAACATATTGTTACGTTTTAACCTTTTCAAAACGTTTTCCGTAGATTCTTTAATTGTAATGAAGTTAAAACACTCACGTCTTCAGTTTACAATAACCAACAGTTCAACACTTTATTTATTTGAACACACTATACTTGTAAACACTTTACTTAGAACACTTTACTAAAAGAACAACACTTTCACTTAATCACTTTTTATTACTTAAGACACTTTACACGTTAGCGCAGCTAAAAATCGACTGACTCTTCAGCGTTAAGCTTCGCTGCTTTTATACCTCCAATGATCATTACTAGAACATTCTAGACGTTTACAGAAGCTAATCACGCCACATCTATAGTGCGATGTGCGATGACTCATCATGAACAAAAGATATACACACATACCGACATACATGCGATGTGCGATGACTCATCATGAACAAGAGATATACACACATACCGACATACATACACGCGGCAGCAAAACTCAAGCATCTGAGTCGCGCACATACATGCACACACGAATATTGTATCGTGCGGTGGTGGTTTCTTTTATTTCGCTGTTGTGCTTATTTATCCACACATGTGTGTCAGTATGTGCACACTCGCTGTGCTGCCGTTTTGTTTATCAACAAGCTTCTATGTATGCATGTGTGTATATACCTCCTGTGTTCATTTACAAATAATAACAAGACAATATACGCACATATAAAATAACGATGATTTAGTACGTTCTAGAACAATCACAATCGGTCCGTTCACGACCAAATTTGTAACAATATCAAACGCAGTTGATTCAGTCGACTGTGCAATGATGATCGTTATGACCAGTAAGTTGATCCTTTACAACCAGGAAACTGGAATGCGTTTACGAAAAAAGTATAATTTTACAAATATACGTACATAAGTTGAGGAACTTTTCTCCAAATATCAAGAAGATTTCAAGAAGATATACAAAAAATGGAGCAAAACAAAACAATCGTAACAAATAAATTGTTGAAAAATAATTTCAAGTGCTTAATCGAAGAATCATTATGGGATTCATTTTATATTTTATGGTAAAGTTAAATTTGAATCTATTGTTAGAGAACACATGCAACCAGCTCTGGATGTCACCTCAGAGTGGTGTCAAGAGAACGAACTTGCGATTAAGCCGAAAAAAGAAACAACCCTGAATCCTTTTACCTGAAGGAAGAAGTCTCACATTGTGAACCTGAAACTCGGGATAGTTTAATTAAAGCAATCTGGGGAAACGAAGTATCTTGAAATAATCCCAGACAAAGCAATAACTGGAAGCAATCACTTACGAATAGAGCCTTAAGAATAACATATTTATGTCAAAGGCTGTACGGTAAAACATGGGATCTTCGATCAAAAACTATCTTACAGGACCATCATGGTTACATATGGGTCAATATAATGGTGGCCAAAAGTAGATCAGCAGAATTATTCTTCTCCATCGCTAAAAATCGATAGGTCCAATTTGGCAATTTTTAGCTACCAATGGAATTCTGTAAGGCAGGCCACACATTATTTAAATTCAGTCTGCAAGCGGTAGTAATTACTTCTCCAAAGTGTGTGTCCTAACTTTCCCATAGCATCTTAGCGATGGAGATTTAGTTTTAGCTAGCGGAATTACAGAATAAAGGGACTCCCAAACAGCTGCCATGAAAGTGCTAACAGGGTGCACTTCCCTGCACATCTCTTAGGCTACCTGATCTGCTCGCACTCAGGGAGGGCAATCACTTGGGACACGTTCGTATTCTGAAAACTCTCTTGCACACGCCGAGTCTTGCGGTCTCAGAGAGAATGAATCGAACACTATTATTTTCTAGGAGTTGCAAAGTGATCATTAGTAACCGCGCATCCTGGAGAAATGATAACGTGATTGAAAGACAGGGCTCCGAACTCTGGTACACAGATGACTTCAAATTTAATACAGATGGCTTTATACAGTGCAGGCGCTGAAATAGTTATCCTAACTTCCAGAAGGCAATTCGCCACAGCTTTCCAGGCGAATGTCAACGCCATAGAGCTTTGTGTGAGGAAGTGCTTACGGAGGAATATAACTAGAGCCAGCAAATGCTTCCTCTCCGATAGTGAAGCAGCTCTAAAAGCGTTAACATCTTACTCATAGCAGTCAAGACTAATTTGGGAATGTTACGAAGCTCTTCAGGCCCTACCCTGGAGGAACTATGGATACCGTGCCAAGAGAGTAATGCAGGGGGCGGACTGCCACTGGGACAGTCCGCCATACAACGTAAAGTCACAATTAGCCGTTACTCTCGAACCGTGAGAGACAGATGGATGAAATTATATTAAAATTAAATAACATATGTAATCATATATGCTCCACAACAACAAATGCTATAAACAATAATAACTGTACAACTACCAGGTGTCCCTTTACAACGAAAATAACAGCTATAACTCTCGAACCGTAAGAGATAAAGAGCCGAAATTCGCACAATATATGTATTTCCAGATGCCTTACAACAGCAAATGACAACAACAACAACAAGTCGAAAACTACTAGGTGTCCCCATACAACATAAAGCAGCAATTAAACGTAACTCTCAAGCTGTAAGAGACAGAGAGATGAAATTTATACAATATACATATGTATTCACATATGACATTCCATACGTACATTACAAATACATACATACGTACGGAACCTTAAATGTGCGAGCCAGCCTCGTACTTGACTGAATTTATTCCTTCATTAATTGGTATAGAATTGATACAAAGAAACAGCAATTGCTAGAAAGAACCAAATATATAAAACGTAAACAAAACTGACATTTTTTTTTCAACTGTTGTATTCTTTTGGTTTTCAAGAAGGTGCTAGGAAATAAAAATATTCAAAAGAAGAAGCGTTAAATCGCAAAAATTGTCCATTAACCGCTGATACAGCAACATTCAAGTTTGAAATGTCATTTTTAAATTGAACAATTTGACATCTTTTTTTTAATTTGGGGGGTTACACGATCAAGTTTTGCCTTTCAAGTTTTAATATATTCACACTTTTTTTACTAATACACACACAATTTTAAAAATTGATGCAAACTTGATGACAATTTTTGCTTTCCATAGAGAAAACAGCTGACAACAATTTTTTTTTTCGTTCTGTCTGCAAATATTTTTTTGTTTTGTTTGAAGGTTGCAATTAAAAGTGATAACAATTAAACAGATTCAAGCTTAAAAAAAGAGAAATAAAAATGTTTACGTGCAAAACCAACAAATTTTTTACTTTTATTTTTACATTGATTTCCATTAAATTTATTAATTTTATCTTTGTGATTGATATTAATTAAATTAGACAAAGGTAAGTGGGAAAAGTCTTGGCCAGAAAAGTTTTAATGGGTCGTAGGGAAAAGCATTAATTTGGATCATAACCACGACAAGGTTGGGAGGGCAAAGAAAATGCAGAGACTTCCATCTGTCTCTGGAAGTCGTTGAGAAGTGGTATTGTGGTTTAGAGTAGGTTCAATATGTTTGTTAAGTCTCAATTGTTGTGTGTTAGGATACGCGGCTGGCGAGGAGGGTTGGGACCTTCCTGAGTCTAAAAAGAGCTAATCGGATGCCTCGCCAGGTCAACCGGTCCATAACATATAAATGTATAATATTTACATTGATTTCCATTAAATTTATTAATTTTAAAAATATATATTTTCTATATTATGATTATATTTAAATAGTTTAAAAAAATATTGATTTAGAATCTGAATTAGTTTCGGAGTTTAATGTAGAATATAGAAGAGGAGGTTTTGCTTTAATTTTTTTAGCAGAATATGCAAGAAGCTATTTTTAATTTCCTTCTTGACGGCATCTTTAAAACGAATTGTTATGAAATTGCGTGCAGCCTACGTCACAGCTACATATCAATTTTATTGAATTTTGACAAGCACTATGTGAACAAAACTTGATAGCAAAACTTGATCGTGTAACTGCAGTGTTAAATAACCTGATTTTTTTTTTTTTTTGTCGATAACTTCAACAAAAATGATGACAGTTTTGCATTTATCTTAATATATGTAGCTGAACTTTTTGCACATACTAATTTCTACTATTACCAAAACTTAAACAATGCAGGAAAAATGTAGCATCATACGGGCTATCGAAATTGAATTGTTATCCATTTCACTTTGAAATCACTGTTTTTTTAATATAAAAAAAAAAAAAAAATTCCATCTCTTTTTTAAGTTTTGCTTTTTAATTGTAGTTCGCACCAGCAATCCATATTTCCTGTGCTCTGCTTTGCCCACCCACTGGCGTTCCAACAAAACCCTGCCGATTGCGTTCAAAGTGGTGGCCCTGGTGGACGTGGGCGATGGTACAAATGTGTATATACGGGCGGGCAACGATGAAAACTACTGCGCCGAATTGCGTAATGAAAAGGCAACCATGAAAGATCAGGTGGCAAAATTCAATGATCTACGATTTGTGGGACGTAGCGGTAGAGGTAAGTAAGATTGCATTTGATAAATATGCAAACGCATTGATGAATGAAATTTTATTTCCCATTCATATTAAAGAGTGTAACATGAATAAATTTTTTGAACATATTGATCTCACATCAGTGGTACTACGTACGTTCGTTTTTTTTCTGCATACGCAAATATGTTTTTATGTATGTATGTATGTATTGAGCTCTTCAGAAGTTTACTCACAGAAGTCGTCACATTAACCCTGCTCGTTTATGGCCTCTGGTCAACATGCAAGCATGCCCATGTCCCATGCTCAGGCTTCATTCATGCTTAAGTTCATTGCTTCCAAAAAATTACAATACGTTTGGGAATTTTAACTAAATGATCAATTCTCATTGTAAAGTGTTTGGGCCAGTTCGTTTGTCTGTCCGCCAACTGACATTTGCTGTTTTGAGGCTTGAAAATTTCACAGTTAACTCTCTGCTTGTTATTTGCTGCTGCTGCTGCTGCTGCTTTTGACATGAGGATCGATCGTCTCAACTCATTAATTCCACAAACGTGTAAAACAAAAAGGACTCTGCTGGCTGGCACTTGGCTGCAACATGTTTGTGCTCAGGAAGCCAAAGATCATGCCTTCAAAGTATTTTGTTGTTTTTGACACGCAACATCGTTATAGAAATTATAAGCACACACATACATCCATACACAGTTATGTACACATTTGGGCCATAATCGATTTGAAAGTACTGCATATTTGCTGGCTTATAACTTCTGATCTGTGCCTCTTGTGCCCGAATAACATCGATCGTGATGCAATATTGTAACATTTTAGCCAAAAATGCCTGCTCTCGAGTTTTCTTTCCCCCGTCCAAAGTGACATTAGTATCCTTCATTTGTGTTGTTATTTTCAACAATACTCTTTATGAAATTGTATCATATTTTTAAAAAATATAAAAATATGTGTGTGTGTGTGTGTGTTTATTTGTCTAGGGTTAAGGTCACTTTTATTATATGTTATTGCATGCCAAATTTGTCTTACTTGCAACATGTGGTGCTCTGAGCAGTTTTTTGCTTGTTTGCTTTACAGAATGACATTTGTTGTCTGTCGTGAGGAGAATTGCTTGAATGCCACATTAAAATAGGCAAAAACAAAAGAGCAATTAGTAATATGACTTAAAAAACGACAGTGGGAAAAATATTCATATTAAATAAGTATGTCCATCACCAGGAAACAATTTTTATTTGGTTTAACTATCATGCAAAAGCAAGTTTGTAGTCGTTTGAATTCTGACAATCAGGGTCCGATCTATGGCATTCGTGAGCGAATGAAGTCCGTCACTTGTGCTCATTTTGTTTTAGGTTATTTTTACTTGACAGCTCATTCGATCTCTAATGCCGTAATGCAGCCAGCCGTAGGGCAAATACTGATATTCAAATGATTTTGAGCATTAGCTGAAATTGAATTCTGTTAAAGGACTTTTCTGCATGGAAGAATCTGCAATAAAATTACGTTTTCGATACATATGTACATAAATGCAAAATACTTTGCATTACATGCAAATTTTTGCACGTTTTATGATAATCTCTATAGGGATTTTGTTATCATAAATTTTTATAATAACATGAAAAATAACATGGCTAGAAACATGGTCCAATTATCAGGTCAATGCAGCTCTCCATATGAGTTTGTGCGCTTTCACTACGCAAACGTATTTTTTCTGGTTTTTTCTTTGAGTGTATTAATAAGAACCTTCAAGGCAGCCAAAAGAATGCAAATTTCAAACACACTGCTACTAAACTTGTTTCTAGTTACGTTGTGGCACCGTCATATTACCAGTTGCACCAAGACAAAAACGACACGAGGTAAAGCAATTTTTATAAAATATATTTTATAAAATGTATTAATTCAGGTCCAAAAATTAACCTTTTCGAAAAATATTTGCTGTATTTTTCAGCTGTCTATATGCCGAAGACATTTCGTTGGTGCTAATCAACTCATCAGTAGACTTGAAAAATTCTTAAAAGTTTGTTTGAAACTTAACTACTTATTTCATAATTCCCATGAACAGAATGAGAATCAGAAATGTTCAAACAAACCTTTAACACAGCAAACATTTCTTTTTTCGTTTAGCAACACTTCCACTTTTCTTTGCAACATTCTATACAACGAGTCACCATTGGTTACTACGATTTGTATTTTTGAAAGTATCAAAAAGTAAAAGTTTTTGAATATTCAAATATGAACTTAATTATTTATTTGCTTTAAGAGCCAATTGAAATGTATTAATTCAGGTCCAAAAATGAACCTTTTCAAAAAATATTTGCTGTATTTTTCAGCTGTCTATATGCCGACGACATTTCGTTGGTGCTAATCAACTCATCAGTAGACTTGAAAATTGGCTCTTAAAGCAAATAAATAATTAAGTTCATATTTGAATATTTTATAAAATAAAAATATTGTTCATATCATTTTTAATGCATATTTAAAGTTTTTAGTGCATATTTTGTGGCTTTGAGGGCACACTGGACCGTGCCCTGGTTGTCAGCAAATAGCACGTATGTATTTACGAAAACAGAAAAAATGAATTTTTAAATTGAAAATAAAAACAATAGTGGCTGTTTTGTTCATCTGGTCATTACACTCCACAATTAGCCCTCGTTTGGAAGCTGAAGTGCACGTGCGTACGTTTTAACGCCAAACGTACAAAAACAAATCCTGCTTTAATTAAAGAACACACATATCGACCTGTGAAGCACGCTCACACACACACACACACCAAAAACATCTACATACATATCGCGTTTTGACCATCTCCCTCATTAAAGACATTTATTTTCATAATTTGATTTATCTGTTCGTTCTTGTGATGAGTTTCATTGTTTAAACTTCAACTGGTAAATTGATCTTTTAACTGTTTTTTTGTTTGTTTTGTTTTTAGGTATTTTTTTTGTGTCTTTTCATTTGTAATAATAAAATTCATTGTTCAATTTCTCTTTTTGAATGAACTTTTACGTGCAGGATTTTTATCTTCTTTGTAGAATACTTTTTAAATTGTAGATTAGACAAAATAATGATCTAATTTTGTTTGTTAAGCACACATTCTCAAGAGTTTTAAATGAAGTCATTAAAAATCAAATTTTTCAAATAATCTTGTTAACAAAAGGGAACACTTTTGACCAAATGGGTATAAATTGCTTTGCTCCAATTTTCTTCTTCTGTTTTTTTTTTTGAGTTGTTTCTTATTTTTGTGCGCTCATTAAGTTGTTTAATTTGATTAATTTTGTAATGATTTTGGTTTTATTATTTACGATAATGCCAAGGCTTCTGGCAAACAAAAAAATGAAATAAATAAACATTTTGTGTTTTTTTTAATTTTTAAAATATTTTAAAATATTGTTGTTAGATTTTTAAGAGAAAGAAGTTAATTTTTTAATTTGTACAAGGTGGGACAAAAAAAAAATCACCCTATTGCAAGTTGCTCATGGCGGCCAATGTCAAATCTGTTTTTACATTTGTGAACTAGACAGCTGTAAAATACAAGTGAACAAGTCATGGAGCCAAACACTCCCCAACAACGCGGAATAATAGTGTATATGACGAAGTGGACAATTTTTCGATCAAAATCATAATGAGCGATAAGGCTCATTTCCACCTCAGCGGGTACATGAACAAGCAAAACTAACGTTTCTGGGGCACCGAAAATCTACGAGTGATGCACAAGGAGCCATTACACCCACTCAAAGTGAGCTGTTCACGCTGGAAGAGCCATCGCGATATTTCTATTTTTTCGTACGCCGCTGGTCAAACGATAATGCGCTAAAGGGCCATATTAAGCGAGTTTTTTCTGCCGCAATTGAACGAATTCGGTCTAGAGGACATGAGGTTCCAACAGGACGGAACAACGGCACACACTGCTCGAGCCACAACCGATATTCTGAAAGCCAAACAACATTGGATGACTTCTTTTAGGCCACCTGTTATACTTATGAAAATTTAAAAAATATTGCACTTTTTTGCTCTTTGCTGTAAAAATTAACTGTTTTTACTAAAACACTTGAAAACTAAAACCAAAATGGTTTTGGCAAAACGTTCGCTGGCCTAAGAAATAGAAATAAATCTATTTCAAGTTCGCCGCGTCATACAACGAATTTCGACCGCCGCTGTGACTGTGTGCATTTTCATATACACCAATGTGTTTCGTTTTTGACGGCGAATATTCGCGGCGAAAAATTCGTCCTTCGTCCCAGTTGTGTTCCTAGCATTAAGCGAGTATTAGAGACTTTGATATGGCACTTTTCCGCTTTTTGTATGGAAATCAATTTTAAACAAATAATTATGTCTTTTAAAAACAATTACACTCAAACCCCCATCTGTCCACTCTAAATTCAGCACTCGCGCTGAGTTAAACGACCATTTACGGTGGAGACTGTTTTTGATGGCAGTGGACAAGTTTTAAATGAAAAATTAAAAAAAAAACAGCAAACGAAATCGTGAAAAGGCAGAAAATGAAGCCAATCAAAAAAACTTGAAAAAAAAATTATGTATGTGAATGAAATGAACGAAAAAAAAATTAATGGCCATTTTCTAACAAACTAAGCAAAAATACTTGATTGAAATGACATTTAATCAAGCGTGACACAGCAGCAACAGTGCAAATAATGAAAGAAATAATTACATACTTATGTAAACAAAAAACACACGCAGTAACAGAAACGGATTGTGAGAAGCAGCAGAGGGTGCAGACAGAGAAGAGGGAAAGGTAGAGATGCTTAGGGAATATTCAAAGCCAGCATTTAAAACCTACTGAACATTTTCCTGAGCCCTGAGTTTGTAGGTGAAAGGAAAAGTTTTATATAGCTTTGATGCTTTTTTATTTCGTTAAAAGCTGGCAGCTCTGCCATTATTTTTTTGTTTTTGTTTTTGTTTTCTCAACAAAAGTGCTGTCTATAGAGTGTTTTATAATTTATTATTTTATTATTTATCGTTAAATTTAAGCTTTTGCATTGAAACTACTTTTAACAACAACTTCGGAAAACTTAAAATCTTGTAATTGTACACTCAGAATATTTTTGCAGTAAGTGTCCGTAGTTTATTCTAAAAGTAACCGGTGTAGTTATTTTTAAATTACAAAACGTTTAAGAAAGAATGAAATTTTAATTTTAACTGATTTGTGCAGTTGCTTAAAAAACTAACTACAGATAAATACGGGTTTTCGCTGACAGTTAATAATGACAATAGTAACTTATGTTACACATACATGAAGCCAAGTTGTTAATACGTATATACACATAACTTGGTTTCTACATACATATTTAGCATACATACTCTTTACATAAATTTATTGTTGTTGCATTTGTCCTGATTGTTGCTATGGCTGAGCAGGTATGGCAGCTCCTTTCAAAACGAGATGCTGCATGTTCGAATCTCAGCAGAGGCTTTGCAGTACAAAAATTAAATAAGCGAATTGAAAAAGGAGATAATACAGATAGAAAACTATAATTAAATAAAATGACCACCCAAAAAAAAAAAAAATAAAAATTTACAAGTTGATTTGTCAGTTATGTCATGTTATGTTATGTTATGTTATGTTATGTTATGTTATGTTATGTTATGTTATGTTATGTTATGTTATGTTATGTTATGTTATGTTATGTTATGTTATGTTATGTTATGGTATGTTATGTTATGTTATGTTATGTTATGTTATGTTATGTTATGTTATGTTATGTTATGTTATGTTATGTTATGTTATGTTATGTTATGTTATGTTATGTTATGTTATGTTATGTTATGTTATGTTATGTTATGTTATGTTATGTTATGTTATGTTATGTTATGTTATGTTATGTTATGTTATGTTATGTTATGTTATGTTATGTTATGTTATGTTATGTTATGTTATGTTATGTTATGTTATGTTATGTTATGTTATGTTATGTTATGTTATGTTATGTTATGTTATGTTATGTTATGTTATGTTATGTTATGTTATGTTATGTTATGTTATGTTATGTTATGTTATGTTATGTTATGTTATGTTATGTTATGTTATGTTATGTTATGTTATGTTATGTTATGTTATGTTATGTTATGTTATGTTATGTTATGTTATGTTATGTTATGTCATGTTATGTTATGTTATGTTATGTTATGTTATGTTATGTTATGTTATGTTATGTTATGTTATGTTATGTTATGTTATGTTATGTTATGTTATGTTATGTTATGTTATGTTATGTTATGTTATGTTATGTTATGTTATGTTATGTTATGTTATGTTATGTTATGTTATGTTATGTTATGTTATGTTATGTTATGTTATGTTATGTTATGTTATGTTATGTTATGTTATGTTATGTTATGTTATGTTATGTTATGTTATGTTATGTTATGTTATGTTATGTTATGTTATGTTATGTTATGTCATGTTATGTTATGTTATGTTATGTTATGTTATAATATAATAGGTATATAGGATAAGGGAAAAATCAATATTTTTACCGGCTGAGGTCCGTAGGTTTTTTTAACATTTAAATTCAAATGACGTAATTAGTAAATTTAAATGAAAAATAATTAGGACGAGTTTTAAATGAAGTTTCCTTTATTTCAAAGAGTACTTTCAGTTAATTTTACTGACAAAGTTCTCTGAGTGTACAATTAAATATTTTAACGAGTAAAGTTGAGGGAAGGACCCACTACACTGCCCTCTGCGTGGGCGTACTTTACCGACGACCACCGCTCTTACATAGTGCTACATTTTTGACTTGGCTCAATTGGATCTATTCAATTTAAGCCCTTAAAAAATTCACCGTTTTCAGGCATTGGCTTTTGCACCAGAACAAGGCATTCTTCAGCAATTAAAAAAAAACATCATTCATTGTTCACCTTTGAAATGCTGCTTGCTGCTCATTTGCACCAATCGTGGCACAAAGCTTTTGTTCTTTAACTCATTTCTTTTTATTATTATTTTTTTGCTTTGGATTTAATTCCGACAAAACAAACAAACAAAATAAAAGCAAAACAAAGAGCAGTTCATTATTTCTTGCTTTTTGCGGTGGGTTGGGTTTCATTCTGCCACTTTTTGTTATTTTTTTTGGTTCAAACTCATACATGGACGAGTGTGAGCACAAATGTACACAGCTATTCATTCTATACATAAATGGTTGGTAAAATCGTCAGACCGACAAAACTTAAATGTTACATTAACTACATTTGCGGAAAAAACTCAACTACACCCACTTTATTTGTGGCAAAACAGCAGAAAAAAAAAACAGTAAAACAGTTCTAGAAAAAAAAAACTAAGGCGAACGAGGGTGGGTTTGGCATGAAGTGAATTAAGTAAGAGCAAGCGTAGTAACTAAATGCGGAGCAACTCACTTATGTGTGTACATATGTATGTACCTATGTATATATAACATATTTGTAGAAGTGTACAAACCCATTGATATCGACCAAGTTAACCACAGAAACCTAAGCCACAGAAAACAAAAATGCAAAGTAGGAATAAAAACCAGAATAATATTGACACAAAACATTCACACCAACCACTTTTTGCAATAACATTTACATACAGCCATAAATTGTCTAATTTTACGAGTGTGTGAGAATTTTAAGCCCTTCTTAGTTTAAACAGTATTTTGGATAACACAACGAAAGTATTTTTCTGCCCTCTGCCTGTGCAGGAAATTAAGAATTTGAAAGAATAGTTTTATATTTTAGATCTAAAAATAGACCTTATTAATGTTTTCTGTCTTTTTCAGCCGCCTATATTTCGTTGATGCCAATCAACTCATCAGTAGACTCGAAAACTCTAAAAAGAATGTTTGAAGCCGCACTACTTATTCCAAAATTCTCATGAACAAATGGAGAATCAGAAATGTTCAAACAAACTTTTTAGGCAGAAAACATTTTTTCGTCTTGCAACACATTTACTTTTCTGCATAAAAAGTTTGTTTTAACATTTCCGATTCTCATTTTGTTCATGAGAATTTTGGAATAAGTAGTTGGGCTTCAAACAGTTGATTGGCATCAATGAAATGTCGGCAGCACGTAGACGGCTGAAAAAAAAGAAACAGAAAACATTAAGGTTAAGGTCTATTTTTAGACCTAAAATAATAAATTTCAATTGGCTCTTATAGCGAATAATAATTAAGTTAATTTTATAGTCTAAAATTTTTATATTAAAAGAAAAATTGAAAAAAAAAATTATTTCGGCAAACGGATTGTTACAAGAAGCTCTAATAAACTGATTCTGGATCAGTGTTCCCAGATTAATGTATTTCTTCCCCCCCAGAAAAATTTTAAAACCTCCTGAAATTCAATGTTTTTCTACAAAATCCCCCCAAAAAAATTTTGGTGAACATTCTGCTTTAGTTTGCGAATCACCAATATTAATGCATTGACAATGCGGAAAATGCTTCCCCAATTAAAAAGAAGTAAAAATTAACTGATTATATGTACATATTTTTCAGTGCATACGTTATGATTACAGGCGTATGTATGTATATTTATTATAAATTTTCGATTTATTTGTATTCACATATTTTGAGATCTAAGTACATATTTATAGGCAGCTGGAAATTGTTATCAGCGTGTCTAGAAAAAATTAAGTGTCTCCAAAAAGATTAAAAGTTTCTAAGTCTTCTTCGCTCTTAATGTTCTTTTAACATTTTCATAAAAAGAATTTCAACTTTATCAAAGGTTCTTAGATATTTTAATTTTTCCAATTCTTAAGAAACGGAAACAGTTCAAAGAAATGACCCACAAGGAAAAAATTCATTCAACTCAACAAAATAAGTGCTTAAAATTACCAGTTGCAAAATGATGTACTTGAAGCTACCAGATGAACATAAAATATCCCATTTAATTTTACTTTAAAAATTGTTAGTCTTCAAATTTATCAGTTGAAAAATCTTCTAACTCCTGCCATTTTACCGTTCAACTAAACACAGAAATCCCCTAAAAATACCCCAAAAATAAATTGTTGCCCCCTAAATTTCCCCGAAAGAATTTAACACCCCAAATTCACCCCTAAAAGAAAAAAACCCTCAATCTAGGATGAAACCTATTAAACTGGCAACACTGTTCTGGATACCTGCCATGGTATTTTAGCGATTTTCTCTCGTTTTTGGTGCATTTTTTAGGCTCTCTCCCTCTCTCGTTCTGGTTATCTTCAACAATGTCGATCATCGCGCGTAATAAATTAGCGGTACTCAGCGTTTGGTGCGTTTCCGGTTGCGACTATTTGCATTTGCGATTATATTGCAACTGATATTGAGCACCCTTTTTAACAACTTTGCAAATTTTATTGCACTCCAAATAACAGCTGATAAATTAATACACAATTTTTAATTTTTCACGTTTTATTTTTTTGGTAATTGCTGCTGGCTCCATCTCTACAATTTTTTGTTTGCTTTGTTTTAAAATGTCAGCTGTTCGAGTGTCAGTGTTGCAAACGCAATACTCATGCGAAAAAAGCAACACGTAATTAGCGGTGCGTAAATGCAAAAATATTGCGAGTGCAACCTTGTATATTTTGTTGTTGGGCTGCAAAGAAAAAGCAACGATTTCTTGCATTCGCACTTACGCAAGACATTTGCACCAAATAATGAACTGCGCTATTAATTATTTTCATTAAAAATATTTTTTTACTTCCAATTAAAAACAGCTGTTGTGTGGAAATATTGCCATAAAATTTGGAAATGAAAATGTGCTGCCATATTTTTGATGTAATTAAATGCGAACGACTGAAAAATTGGCACTGTATTTATATACATCCTAAATTCAAATAGAAATTAATTAATTTCACATTTAAATACCAAGTCAAAAATTGGTCGTTAAAGCTCGAAAAAATAATATTAATATTTTAAACTTAAGACCGATGAATGTATTGTAAAATAATTACAGAAGGAAATTTGGAATAACAAAAATGATTTTTTTATAGACAGATGTGCTACCTGCTGATTATTACCTATCAGTATATTTGTATCTTCTTATAAAAAGAAGAATAGTAGTGATAATAAGAAGTTAATATCCCGCTCTTCAGCTTCCCGATTTTAATGGTTTTGGTATTGTTGTGTAACGGGGTATTTTTTTGCATGATATTATATCACAATTTTCCTTCCAAATGCGATTCATTTTACAAAAAAATATTGGCTGGCTTTTTCCAATCAAGTCAAAAGATTGTGCTGCTCAGAAGTATTATGCATAAGAAAATCATTTGAACACCATTTTGAATGCAAAAGTTTGTTTGTATCTGATGAATTTTTCGTTTCTGTACAAGTATGTGTGACATTGACAAGTTGAATTGTTTTTGCCAAACAGTGTGTGGCCAATGTGTGTGTTTTTCTACTCTGCATTTATTTCCTGTTTCATGTTCATTACTCTTAATTTATTTTAGTTTGTTTGTGAAAACAGGAGTTGCCTTAAAAACCTGATTTTTACATGTACATGTACATATGTATGTATGTGTGTAACTGAATTCTTTTAAATGTGTTTGTGCTGTGTGTGTGTGTGTGTGTGTGTGTGTGGTGTAGTGTTGTTGTGAGTGAATATTTTTTCGTTAAATGATAAAATTTTTCTTTTATTTATTGTACATTTATTGTGCATATTTATATGTACAAACTTACTTACCCCCATACATGTACATATGTATGTATGTATTTATTTAGATATTTTTATTGTTATTTCTGTGAAAATTTATTACATTGTTGTTATTGTATTTCATTGTTTATCCAATTATTTAAAAACATTTAAATGAAACGAGCTAAGTAGCTTTCGACCAACATCATTTGTTATAACTTTTGGTTTTTATAACCGCAAAATATTGGTTTTCTGAGGCATTTTTGGCAGCTTAAACTTTATTTAAAAAAAAACCTGAATGGCCAAAAGCAATTTTTTAAATGTTAACAAGCGTTTTTCAGGAGCTCCTAATATTTATGATGTATTATTTATTTACTTACGCCGGTATTCATAAAAATTAAAATGTTGCTGAGAAATGTTTTGAAACGAATTTTATATGAAAACTTTTTCTCCAAAACGTATCTCAGCAATACTTTAATTTTTATGAATTTTTTACTATTTATACCAGCTATAAAACCAGCCGGAGTACGAATATTATGCATTCTTTTGGCTTTTTTTTTCTAAAAGAAATATTTTTGTGTGCTCTCAAAAAGAAAATTATATAATGGAAATGAATACTAAAAACTTTGGTCTGAAGAAAGTCAATACGTTATTGCTGCTCAATTAGAACAAAGCTGTTTGAAATATTGAGTAAAGCTCAAATGCAACACTGTAAAAAGTGAGCTTTTATATAATTTAGCCTACTTTAGGGAGCAAAAATTTTCTGCGATGTCAACTGAAGCTCTAAAATTCCCAAGTTCTTTGGATTTGTTCGTTTTATATATTTAAATGGACGCTTTTGAATTTTCTGGGCAGACTTTTTTCACAACTACCCGTTGTGGTTATTGCATTAATTGAGTCTCATATGTGTGAACATAGAAATAATAACCAATAAAAACGTTTATTTGAACAGGGTATATTCTATATAATTATTTCCGTATTAAGTTTATCAGGCTCAAGTTCTTTCTATATTATCCTTGTGATTGGTATTAATTAAATTAGACAAAGAAGACCTCAAAGACATTTAGCAGGGTGGACAACTAGTTGTTTCGAAGCCGCCACACTTTCTCGTCAGCACCCGTCTTTGAACTCAGGGGCTCATGTTTCTAAAGCGACAACCATGCCACTCAGCCCAAGTCTGTTTTCTATGTTTTCTGTCTAAATATGCAATGATAAATATAGAAAAATAAAAAAACTGACAAACTTAATACAGAAATAATTATATAAGAAAAAGTTCGAATAATAGAAATTAATTAACTTTAGGGTATTCTATAAATAATTTGCCAAAGTTTCAAATGCTTAAAAGGAACACTTTGCCTTGGCACAACTTTTGAATTTATCTTTGACCCAGTTTCTTAAAAGCAAGAAGTAAACATTTCATATTTTTTTTTTTTTTTTTACTAAAATGTCAAGTTCAGTAACTGCTCGTAAATAAAACAGACGCCTTAAAAAAAAAAAAAGTAAAACAAAGTGTCTTAAAAACGATTAAAAGTGTGGCTGCTGACATCCTTAGACTACTACTGTCTCAACAAATTAAACTTACGTTAAAAACATCAAGAGACCGGCCGACCGCCTGCTGTTTATGTTGCGTATAACGATCACTTAAAATTAATCTCAGCTCTCGTAAAAGCAAATTTATTCCTTTTAATGACAGATTGCGCCATATTTTGAATAATTTACTACTAAATGAGTTCAAATACATTTGAAGACCAGCAGTGAGCAGCGTTGCCACTACTGATACTAAAGTATCACTTTTAACCTTTTTTCATGGCAATGACACTTTTATGACCCTTTTTTAAATTGATCCCTTTGTATCATTTTAAACAAATTTATGCCACTTTTTGATCCATTTTAAAAATTAGCAAAAGCTTAATAGATTTTCTACAATAGTTTTTCGTTATACGCAGGTTTTACTCAATTGTGGATATGCCTTCTTGCATTTGATTCGCCTAAAGTTTCACAGCGAAAAGTGTATATATTAAATGTTTCAAAGATATACTATTATTGATTATAACAAATGGTTTTGGATCTGCGCACACAATGAGTTGCAGCAACAAATAAATTAAGTCAAGTACGAGTCTGGCTCTCACTCTTAGTGTTCCGTACGTATGTATGTGTAATGTATGTATGGAATGGCGCATGTGAATACATATGTATATTTTATAAATTTCATCTCTCTGTTTTTAAAGCTAATTTATGTTGTATGTGGACACCTAGTAATTTTCCACTTGTTGTTGTAATTTGCTGTCTCTGGGAATACATACACTGTGCGAATTTCGGCTCTCTATCTCTTACGGTTCGAGAGTTATAGATACTACTCTACGTTGTAAAGGGACACCTGGTAGTTTTACAGTTGTTGTTGTTTTTAGCAATTGTTGTTGTGGAGCATATGTGAATACATATATTATGCAAATTTCATCCCTCTATCTCTCACGGTTCGAGAGTAACGGCTATTTGTTACTTTACGTTGTATAGGGACACCTGGTAGTTTTCGACTTGCTGTTGTTTTTAGCATTTGTTGTTGTAGCGCATATGTAAATACATATATTGTGCGAATTTCAGCTCTCTGTATTTTACAGGTTAGCAGCTACGGCTAATTGTTACTTTAGGTTGTATTGGGACACCTGGTATTTTTCAACTTGTTGTTGTCTTTAGCATTTGTTGTTATAAAGCATCTATAAATACATACACTATGCAAATTTCAGCTTTCTATCTTTTACGGTTCGAGAGTTATAGCTAGTTGAAACTTTTCGTTGTATGGGGACACCTGGTAGTTTTCGACTTGTTGTTGTTTTTAGTATTTTTTGTTGTAGCGGCAAGGTACAACAACATACTGTGAAAATTTCAGCTGTCTACCTCTTACCGTTTCGGAGAATGGACGCTGTGACGGACGGACGGACGTACTTGTCTCGGTAATAAAAAGGCGTGAGCCAAACCGCTCACATTTTCGCCAAGTATTTTAAGCGCCTTAATTTGATACAAGGTCCGCCATCTAACTTTTTTCTTTTCAAATAGTGTTTATTTCGTGAATGGTAACACTTAGTTCATGTCTGATTTGACAGATAATTAGAATATGTTTGTGTATACGCTTCGCTAAGTGAGCCTGCGGTCGACTTACAGAAACTGCCGATTTTGCCAAAAAAAAAATCATATTTTCAAATGAAGCACATTTTGATCTTGGCGAGTATGGAAACAAGCAAAATTGTCGCATTTGGGGCACAGAAAGCCCCCGCGCATACATTGAAAAGCCGACGCACCCAAAACGAGTCACTGTTTGGTGGGGATGGTGGTCCAGAGGCATAATTGTACCATTTTTCTTCGAAAATGAGCAAGGAGTGGCCGTCGTCAATGGCGATCGTTATCGGGCCGCGTGGAACGAATTTTTGTTTACAAAAATTGAAGAGGAGGATATTGGCAACATTTGGTTTCAACAGGAAGGCGCTATGTGCCCCACAGCCGAAGCTAAACTCGATGTTTTGCGCCGTTTTCAAAAAAAAAAAATAATAATAATAATGACGGACCATTTATGATCCCCTTCAAAAGGCTTTTAAGTTTTGAAAAACCTATGATATGGAAAAGAATTGCTTGAAACTTCATATTTCGGGTTCTTTGGTGCCTCAAAATTGTACTGAGGCCGTTTGTGAAATGGTAGCTAAAGGTCGAGGACATTGCCAGGTGACTGCCAGAGCTTGTGAAATTTTGTTCACCTCGAATTTATCAAAATTTTACTTCAGAGCCTTCCCTACTGCCTTTTCGCACATGTGCTTATAAATGATATTTCACTTAATAATATAGAGTAGTCGTGTAAAATTTAAATTTAATAACTTGGTAACACTTCTCTTCTTTCTCGTTTTTGTTTTTCAGGTAAAAGTTTTACTTTAACCATCACTGTGGACACATTTCCCCGACAGGTGGCAACCTATTCCAAGGCCATAAAAGTAACAGTCGATGGACCTCGTGAACCGCGCTCAAAAACAAGTAAGTCGAAGTCGTGTTTGCCACGACGCACATTTAGAAGCATGTGGCCGCCACCACAGCTGGCAATTGCAGCAGCCGATCAAGAATTCAAAAAATTAAGTTTGAAACCAGAAAATGATGAAATGATAAATTTGGCACTGCCAACAACCATTCATGCCATCTCCTCCTCCATTTCCTCCCATTCCGAGTACTCATTGAGTTCGTATAACGAGGCTGGTGGTGCCAGTGATGCTGACGGTGGTGGTGGTGGTAGTGGTGGCGGCGGTTGTAGTATTTTTGGTGGCAGTGGTGTTGACGGTGGTGGGGTAAGTGGCAATGAGACTAAAGCGTATGCCTCGCCATCGATTATTGATTGTGATTTTAAGCCAGCAGATGCTCAAATTAGTTTTGCCAATGATGATGTAGTTGATGGGGAGGAGTCAATAACTTTTTATTTAAATGGTGAGAATTGTCCTTTGCTCTCTTGCGTACTTCAATAAAGTGAAATAGTTTTAAAAAAAAAATCTTGCAATTGAATTTAGTCTTCTTTCAAAGAACAAAACCAAATAACGATTTTTACACAGCAGGCAAATTTTTAGTTGAAAATGTTTTTAAATATGTGTAAAATATGGTTTCTCGTATGGGAATGTTATAGTGAGATGATACTGGTACAGATCCCGTCAAAATCTCTTACGCCGGGGCTACACATTGGCAATATTTATTGTGGTATGAAGCAATAACGTCGGCAGGGTATGAATATACATATATGTTCACACATACATTAGTTAAAGTTACGTTGAAGGAAATGTCAGTGGAAAAACTCTAGTGATTTACTATTGACATGGTCACCAGTACTAGTGGCATATTATACCTCATACAATGATTTTTTCTGTTGACATTCAACATGTGCTTGCCATTACAAATCAGCTACTGACGAAGGAACTACTGACTATATGACGACCATGGTACTAGTGTTTCTCTATAGACATTGTCGCTACCCTGAAAGAAATGTCAGTAGAGAAACTCAATTGAAAAATCAAGAAACAAAAATCTGTCTACTCAATGTTGTCAACTCAATGTTTTTTATTTCACGATTTCGGTGGCCTTACAAATTTCCACAATCACAACACTGTTCATAAAACAAAAAACTGGAGACACTCTGTTGACAATTTGATAAAAAGTCACCAGTATAGGCGAAAAATGTAGCGACTTTGAGCTACTTGACTCTAGGTTTCCTTCAGAATAAATTTAACTAGCGAAGACAAACACCACTTTCCAACTTTTATAGTTAACAGAGCCCTGTTAACAGACAGGGGATTTTTTTTCTTACAGGGAAGTCTACCAATCTGGGTCACGTCTTGGGAATGTATGTATTTTCTAGTTTTGTCTATAAAGTATATTGAAAACTATTAGCAAGGAGAAAATACACTATTTGCATAATGTTATTTTCTTGGAAAGACAAGTGGTCGTAGTGAAAAAATTGGGAGATGATATCACTTTATACCAAAGGTGCTCCAAGGGGTCCACTTAAGTGCACAGTTAGTGGCATTTCTGAAATAATTTTGGAAAACAAGTTTTGAGCAAATTAATTGTTTTCTTTTTTTTTCGATATTTCTTGAGAGTAAAAGTGGGTTTTTTTTTGGAAAAATATCTAATGGTATAAACATGCCATGCTAGAAGAGGTGCTCCAAGGGGTCCACTATAGTGCACAGTTAGTGCGTAATTATTTATACGAAGTATTTACGGGTAGATAAGCTTGATCGTAATGTTAATAGTTAATTTTTAGAGTGTTAAACCCATTATTAGAACAATAAATGCTTTTTTATTTGCAGATAGTGGAAAAAGTGGGACTGTATTATCATTTTAATACTTGTTATTTTAGGATCCATATACTGTATCTAAAATTACACATAGTTTTCTCAGTTTCTGGTAGTTTCGTACCCAGGGAACGACCGCTACATACATTTGAGTTTAATATTTCTTCATTGTAACTGGAAGGATATACATCTGCAGGTAATAAGTTCCACAGACTGGCGGTACGGCTGAGCAACGATAATGCGTTGCGTGATTCAGTGTGAGACAGTGGACCACGAGTGAATGAACCCTGGATGTGGTATGCATGCAATGCTCAAAAATATTGAGGGCCTTGGGAACATTATACCTGATCTCTTCAGAGCAAAATCTATTGAAGTAGCGATAAAAAGGCGCTGTTTGACAGATGCGGACACACTTTAGCTTTCAACTTTTTGTTGTTGTTGTATACAGGCTTTTGTATTATATGCCTTATATTGCATGTTATGCGAAAATTTCAGTCCTTTAACTTTTACCGCTCAGGAAAATGGGCTCTATGACAGACGGCTGGACTACATTCTCACTCCGCAAGTGCGGAAATCTAAAAAGTATTACTAAAGTAGTTTTAATTTTTAAAAGAAGGAGACTTAAAATACTTTTTCCCCCAATATTCTTTTACAACAAATATTCCTGTCTATAATGTTTTTAACTAACAAAATTATCAGTTGAGTTTCTACAAAACAACCGTTTATTACTTGTGGTTGGCAAAAAGATAAAACAAGAAATGATTTTCTAAATACCAAGATAAGAACTTATTTACTTTGCCTTACAACCTCCCGTTTTGTGTAAAAATTAATCCGATTACCACAGACAGACGCACAGCCAGAGTCAAAAGGCCTGGACAAAAGTAGACATTGCAACATGTGTTTTACACAAAACATTTAGCTGAAAGAACAATGAATGAAAACAATTGGATTAGATGGAATCAATTTCATGTTCAAAATATGTGTGTGTGTGTGTGATCTACATAAATATTATGAAGTTCATTTTAACGCTTTTCCATTTTCATGCTGGGTTAATTATTCAGTTTTGCTTTCCTCATTGTTATATGTCCATATGTAGTATGTAGTTCATTAAGGGATTAGTTATTAACAGAAAAGGACGAAAGTCAAACAAGTGTTGTTACTCAACAATCGTTGAAGGATGTATTCGCAAATGAAATCAAATAAGAGACTAAAGCCGGCTTCACCCATGGTTTCGAAATAGCAATTTAGTTTTTGAGACAGTTTTTTTTATTTTTATATGAAGTTTGATATTTTTCTATTTGAGAAGAAGAGAGAGAGAGAGAGAGAGAGAGGGAGAAGGAGAGTAGACTTACTTTGGAACAATTTCAGCTTGAATTGGTTTATTTATTGCTGCCAAATCCATATTTACATGTAATAAAACATAGAATACATTTATTTAGTTAAGAAATTTTTTTAACCAGACTGTGCTTATTACACAATCAAAAACATGTACATACATATATACAGAGTGTCCCGTAACTTAAAGCCCAAACGAAAACTTGTGATAGGTCAAAAAATGATAAAGAAAAAAAGTATATGTCGTGTAGTTTAGAAGGTATTGCCATATTTAAAAAAGTCACCCTGTGATCATCTTTTTATTCCTGTGATTACAAATAATGAATTCAAATTTTTTTTCTTTAATAATATAGTCAGTTGTTCTTCTTTTATCAATATTTAAGAATCCGGACTGTAATTGCCGAATTCGCAAAGAAAATCTTACATTTTTCGGCTTTTTGCACTCAAATTTCTTTCCAACCTTAACCAGCTGTATTTAAGAAAAAATTACACTAGGTGCAAGTTCGGAGTTTTGTTACGATTTGTTACGAGGGGGGAGGGGGGGGTTCGTAAAAATGTTGCGTAACAAAAAAATATTGGTGGCTATTCTGAAAAACGCGCCGAAGAGGTGAAACTTTCCTTGGCAAACAAAAACAAAATATGTATGAAGAATTGTTTGTGTTTTCCCTACATCGCAAGAATAAAATTAACGAGGTAGTTGGTCACGCGTATCTCTTTCGCCAGCAAACGGTAAATTTTGTACGAAACATAAAAACAATTTGTTTGTACTCTTGACATTTTGTTCTTGTTTTACATGTACAGATTCACTTCACTAGCACGTTTTCCCGAATAAGCACCATTATTTATTGTGTGCAAAATTTCCATGGACCAATAATTGAAATGTGCCAATTTTTAGTCCCTAATTTTCATCAATAGATATTTCTTTTAAATTACACGTTAAATACATGAATTTAATTTCTTGAGTTATATTTGTATATACTGTGTATATTATACACATGTACATAAAATGAATTACATTACATTATTATTTTTTTAATAAAATTTTTTATTATTTAGTGGTTGTTATGTTATGTTTGGGGGGGGGGGGTAAAAGTCAAAAGTCTGCAAAAATTGCGTTACGTAATTTGTGAACAGCCCCTAAGCAGATGAAGATGTTGAGTTATGGGGCACCCAGTATATGAGATGTCAAGAACACATAAAATTGCAATCATCTGACACAATGCTTCTAGTTAATGGTAAAATTAAAGAGTTCTTGCATACGGTGGCTCTGTTTTCTCAGAACAATTGTTTGCAGTGGGTGAATCCTTTCAAAACAAAAACTTTGAAAACAAAGTTCTTAAATGTCGGGATATCTAAATTTCTTAACTTTCATGTTTAAAGCAATGTAGCAAAACTCTCAATATCCTTTCCAACTTATTGGCAGTTTACACGTGTAATTGTGTGGCTTGAGTAAATTTATAATGAAAAAAAAAAGAAATCTCTCAAGACTGCTGCAAAAGAAAAACCAAGACGTTTTGCTTTAAAAAAAGTAATAAAAACAAGTTGTGTAACGGATATTGAGAACTCTGCTGGTGTAGTGGTGGAACTCATCTGCTCACTGGTTGGCTGAATGCTCGGGTTAGTGTGTCAGCCGTCCGTAGGGGGCATTAACGGAAATGAACGACTGACTACTATTTGCTGCAATGGCAGGCAGCAGCAATTCAATCCATGTTGCTTTCGTACCCTAAATTGGTAACAAAAGATTGGTAATGCTCGAAAGATGTCTTGCATTTTTGTTGAATGTCGAAAAAGCGTCAAGTGTTTGAAAAGTAGAGTAAAAATGGTTGATTTCGTATTCAATAAAAATACAAGCCAGCAACAAAAGAATGAACAATGGACTGACTGGCTGGGGTTTATTGTTAACACTTTGTGTTGTTCTTGCTTGTATTTTAATAAGTATTTTTATGTAGTACATACCCGTTTGCTGTGCTCCAATATACATGAAACATTCTTTATTTATTTTTTTTTTTTTTGTAAAAAAAAAGGAAAAAAAAAGAGTTGCGGTTTTTGAAAAATATAAAAAGAAAGAACAGCAACAATATTGGCATGAATGTTTTATGCTATTTTTATTAAAGCTGTTTTATTTCATGTTTTTTTTTTTTTTTAATAACAAACTTTGTACCTTAGTTCAGTGTTTTATTTATGTATATGTTTTGCTTTTTTCTTGGCGAAGTTTTAAATTTAGCAGCATTTTTAAGTCTTCATTTATATTGAAATTACAAAAAAAAAAAAAACTTAAGAAAAAAAACTGTATATAAAATGAGAAACGACTAAACAATAAGATAAAGTCAAAACTGTACTTTTTTCCTAAAATGTGTGTTGCCTGGTAAACATTTGTTTTCTGTTTTTAACTTTTTAGGTCCTCCAAATGGCACTCATTTTCGTGCTTTTGCTTTATCACAACGTCCTTATCCCGATGCTGGCTTCAGCAGTCATTTTCGCGAGCTGGGCTCATTGCATCGTGTTACACGTTCAGCTGCCTCGGCTGCTGGCATTGTAAATTCAGCGAACACAACAACAGCCGCAGCGAACACCAGCACTAGTTTGCCGCCGTTGAGTGGCAGCAGCAGTCATTCACCCACGAGCAGTATCATCACTTCCGACTGTCAGGGTTACAAACCGAATGCAGCCCATATACAAGGTAAATTAATGGTTTCGTTTTCAATATCATTAAAAACAATTTTGGGGAATGTAGTGATTGGTTAGTTCACACATAAAACAAAATTTGTAGGGGCCACAGACAATCTAAGAAACCCACAAAACAATTCTAACATTCCTAAATTGTAACATACACACCACATGTGTATGTATATTAAACAGATTATTTAACTAATTATAATACAAAGAATAAAGAAGAAACCAAGAATGTTAAATATTTAGCACTTCAAATACTTGATGTTGAATCATCTCGAATTAGTTAATGAGGTTGACAAATGGCGCCTAAAATAATGAAACTATTTAAATGCGAATATAAATTAGTTCGTTATAAATCGTTTTGAAGTGAAAAAATGTTAATAAAACTAAAACTGGCGCAAGCATATTTAGTGAACACCCTACTCAAAACACTTCTTCGGTTCCGTTTGATATGACCTCTACTGTATACAGTGGTCTTTTATGAAAAAAGTGGCGCACACAAAAATGTTCTAAGGAGCGAAAAAATCTAAGTAGTCTATAATTCAAGGGGTTTTATAAACATTAGTAGAATTTATATGTCCTTTATAAACAATATTATTTATTTACTACAATTTTGCTATTATTCTCGGATTTAGAGAAAAATTCCAATTTCTTTGCTGACCAGTCAAATTGTGTGTGTGTGTGTGTGTGTGTGTGTGTGTGTGTGTGCAGATACCACCTATACATGTACACTTGGGGTGGGTAGTTTTTGTCCTTTTAATCAAAAAAATAATTTTTGAGGCTCACAATTTAAAATATTTGTATGTGAGCCCCCCTTAATCAGGCATGGCACGTGGTAGCAGTTCTCAAAACAAAAACAAAAAAAGTATTGGGGAGAAAAAATTGTCTGTGGCTTGTCATACGTTCAACTGCTCCACGGGCACAGGAAGAAATTTTTCTCTCCTTCATACTTATCAGTATCAGGGTACCCATAAAGCAGTCATTTATAAAAATTTAAATTTGAGCAACTCAAAAATAATTATTTTGATACGTCGTGCGGCAACTCTTTTTGAGGCAATTAAACGGAACTCAATTAAACGGGTATTTTAACATCGACAGGTATACTGAATGATATCGTTCCATGATTTTTATTGCAATAAAGCGGAAAACTCAATTAAGCGGGGCTCAATTAAGTGGAAATAACTGTATTTGCTCGTTGAGCAAACATAACCCTAATATATTAAGATTATGTTTGCTCTTGCGAAATTAATTGTTTTAATGTCACTTTTTCCTGTTGCTTTTTTCTTTTCGTTGGCGTTTGTTAATGTATCTATACAAAGGTGCATGTGCGCTTTTTAACGATGTACTTGGTCAAAATAAAGTTCACCAAGAGAGCAGTGGTCACGTTGCTTGTGGACTAGTATTTGCCAATGGCACATATCCCCATTGCTATTTTGTAGATAACGTTTTGGCGATAACCCATAAACCAAACATCGAAGCCATAAGATGCTGTAGGGTGTATACGGTTTTATAAATTAGCATTCATGAAATAAGGTCTGAATCAACATAACCACTCAAACAAGACCGGAAATTCCTTTAACAGAAGTACAAATTATCAAATTATGAAAAAAAGAAGCACAAACACACACTTAAATACTCTCACACATGCTCTAATTTCTCTAAATGGCTGTGGAACACCATACGAACATAAAATAGGTCAACATATTTTAATAAAGTTGTATGGTACAAAAAAAAAGGATTTAAATCACTTTTTTTACTCAGTGAAAACAAAACAGCAAATTATTTTCCCTTAAAACTAAAAAAAAAATAATAAATTTTGTTTAAACAGTAGGAAAAGCCACAAATCAATCGAAATGTGGTTAAAAACTGGGCAGCTGTTGGAAAGGCGCAAAACAATATGTATGTACTTGTACTCCTTCTCTCTTTCGCTCTCTCTCCGTCTCTCTTTCTGCCAAAGTAAGTGAGTAAAAGTGTTTAAGCAACAGGTAAAATAGTAGTGCTCTTAAAAGAAAATCAATTCTTGAGAAAAAAAAAATAAACAAATGTTTTTCAAAACCTCAACGCCATTAACATGTCAATGTTGTATTTTGGTCAGCAAGAAAAACAAGGAAAAACAACAACAACAAACGTTGTGTCAAAAAATTTTTTGCGAAGTGGTCAGAATTTGAGGATTTCTTTTAATGGACAAAAACACGCACATGCTCATTGTTTTGCAAACAAGAATAATCTTTTATAATTCCGACAGAAGATGCATGACTTTCCAACACTTTAAAAATTTGAAGGAACGCCACAGCGTGCGCAGTTTGGCTTAAACGGAAACACGGTAGAAAGCTGGGAGGCAGGAAAGTTTGTAGCAAATTAAAGAACAGAGGATTATTTAGCGAAAAATAAACTGGGGCTTAGCGATATTGACATCGAAATCGGCGGTAAAATGTGGTATGAAGATTTTTCTTAAGCAAAGCTGGTAAAATTTCTTTTTAAACAAAATTTTAACTTTTAAAGATAAAAATTAGCATAAAATTAAAGTTTTTTTTCTGCATTAAGTTTATCAGGCTCAAGTTCTTTCTATATTATGCTTGTGATTGATATTAATTAAATTAGATAAAGAAGACCTCAAAGACATTTAGCAGGGTGGACAACTAGTTGTTTCGCAGCCGCCACACTTTCTCGTCAGCACCCGTCTTTGAACTCAGGGTCTCATGTTTCTAAAGCGACAGCCATGCCACTCAACTAGTTGTCCACCCTGCAAAATGTCTTTGATGTCTTCTTTGTCTAATTTAATTAATATCAATCATAAGGATAATATAGAAAGAACTTGAGCCTGATAAACTTAATACAGAAATAATTATATAAGAAAAAGTTCGAATAATAGAAATTGATTAACCATAAACTTAAATTTAAATAAATGCTTAAAACTTATCCTCCATAAAAAGTAACAAAAAAAAACCTTTTAAAAATATAGCTCTAGTGCATTTACGGCCAGAAACAAAGTCGCTTCGCCTGGGCTGTGCACTTTGTAACAACTTTACTAAAGAAAATAATGAACATCTAAATTTATAATACCGGATATTTACAATTTAGCACCTTACAAAATTCCCTAAAAATTCTTCCCATCATTTGCGTCCAACAAGATCAATTCAAACCAACCACTTTCAAGCGCGTCCATATTTTTTATTCTTCCTCCTCTTCTGCGTCTTCGCCTTCTGGCCATGAGGAAAATATGCAATGAATGAAAAATACATATGTATGTGCAGTTGAAATACAGCCATAAAGGCAACAACAAAAAAACCCGAAACCATAAACATTTCTCACCATCACATTATGGACACTTTGCATCCCCACACAATTTGAAGGTGATTATTTCATGTAACCAACCTTCTTACTGGACAGGCATTTTTAATGGAAAATACATGTATAAGAAAATATATACATATGTACATACATACTCAAATTCAAAAAGTTTCTTTAGGTGAATACAATTGCTTGTGTCTTAAGCTCGGCATGTAGTTGCAACTTGGTGTTGTAAGATAATTTGAATGTCAGTGGAAAGAAAAAGTTCACAAACACCAAATCTTAATATCCAAGAACGGAAGTTGTACTGCGGTTTTGCAAAATAATGATAAAATAATAATGAAACTCTTTCTTTCTCAAATCTTATTTAATCTCACAATCATCATAATCGAGGTGAGCCATGATAATGATGTTCGTGCTGCGGCGATTACAAGTCATGACTTTGTAAGTAATATATTCTTTTTTTTATTGTTCAAGTCGCAGCAATAAAAAATGCTTCTGAAAGCATTTGTGGCACATGATTGGCTTGAAAAGTTAAAAGTATTATCAGATGAAAGTTGTGTTCTCTTAAAATATTCTTTTAACAGGTATTTTATTTTAAATTGATCTTTTGCAAAAAAAAAACTCTACTGAGCATGTGCATAAATAGAATGTATTTAAAGAGAGTGAACCTGATAATAAAAGCTAATAAAACCGAATAAAATCCATCAGATATTGGTATGCTGTTTTTTTTTTTATTTTTCAAGAAGAAAGTTTCGTTATTTTAATAAGGAAACCCTTATGGAAAAGCTTATGGCCTTTGCTAGAAAAATCTACTTCTCTTTCTGCAGGGATGCACCTCCGGCTAAAAAGATTTCAAAGCGAAAGTCTTATTGGGCCCGGCGCAAAGTTTGAAAGCTTTGCCATCACTGTTACCATGACTACAAATACAAAAGTCAAATGGAAATCAATTGGATGTTGCTGAGAGAATAATAAAAATATATTTCAACAGAAAAGTTAAGGCTCATCAATAGATTAAATATAGACAGTGAGTTATTATATATAGACAGGTGCAAAATAAATTAGATATATCCCCGAATCAGACCACTTGACTTTAGTAAACCGGCTGGCGTGGTCATTAATACATTAAAGTAAGGACTTTTGACTAACCCTGGCAGACGAAGCATACCTCGGCTGGGAAAGTAAACGATATTACAGTAGCGGTTTTCACACTTCGTATTATATTTAAAATACTTTTGAATATACGGGTCTGGGGGCAAATCACCGCATTCGAAGTCCAGTCTTCTTTCGTGTGTACAAATATTTCGATGGCTGCAATTTTTTGGATCACAGTATTCGATCGCAATTAATATTGTCTACTACTGTTTTTTACATCGCAGCACGCATATGACAATAAAGAAACAAAACGAAAAAGGAAAACAAAATATAAATAAATTGGTGAAAAACTTCAAGATAAATGAATCCAAATGTGTTTTTATGTTTCTCATCTTCGGAATCGGAGGATGAGTCCAATATTGCCATTATAAGTAGGAACATTCGTGACAAAAGCAATCCTTTTTCATTGCCAGAAGCTAAGTAAGTTGTGAGTTTAAAGCAAAAGACTAGAACTAAATGTTTCATCGTTTGTACATAGATTCAAAAGAGGTTTTCGGCTCTCTAAGGAAGCTTTTGAATACGTTTTATCGGAAATAAATATCTCTGGTCACATGTCGACGAGCGTACCACCCGTATTGCAACTTGCCGCTACATTGTCCCTTTTGGCCAGTGGCAGCTTTCAGCACACGACCGGGAATTATATTTAACAAATGAAATGTAATTTTCCCTAAAAACAATAAAATTTATATTTTTTAAATTATTTCTTTAATTTTTTGTCGCTTTTCTATTTTATTTGTTTTGCTGCTAAAAGCTAGAGTTTATTTGTTTTCGATAGTGTAGTAACAATCGAGTACAACATCGATTAGATGTGTTTCGTTAACGAGTCCTGTGATCCACGTTAACAGCATTTCAATGACAAAGCACTCGATTTCGAATGCGGTGATTTGCCGCTGTTCTAGAATCCGATTCGAATTGATTTAGCAAAATTTTTTTAATCCGCATAATTCATAAATTGCTGTTCTGAATTCAGCATATTTTTAGATATTCGAAGTTTCTGTTCGATAAAAAATTCTAAATGTCAAATACATAAACAACAACAGCGAAGCCGATGATAACAGATAGCTTAACATACAAATAGTCGACGGCGGCAAAGCAAAAACCGAAAAACGTTTTTAAAATCACGCAAAAAAAAAATTTAAAAATTAAGTTAAAATATGAGAAAAACCAAAACATTAATAGATTATTCTGAGAAAACAGCTCTACCGCGAGCAGCAATCAGTCGCTCTTGACCGCGACGGGTGTTAGGTTGTGAAATTACCGGCGCGGCAGTTTGCCGGCTATGAGCACATGAACTACGATCTTTGACAACCATATGTTGTAAAAAGAACGTATTGCCGGACTATTACAATGGAATTTTACCCCTAAATATGATTATATTATTATAAATATTGCTTAAATAAAACTAAATATAGGAAATTAATTATGATTTGCTTTAAAAAGTCAGTTTTATTTTTCAATAAATTCTGATTGCATTAAGCATTAGTCCAAAAAACATAGACATATCACACTTTAAGATGTAGGGCAACTTCGTGTTTTCGAACATAAGCAAAATGTTTGTATTTTTGTTTTGCGCCAGTGCCATTTGACAAAACATACAAAATTTTTCGAAGACATTAAAGAAAGGTTTTTTTTTGCTAATAATTGTGTGTAAATTAAATTTTTTTTTTTATTATATTTAATGAAAAAAAATTTAGTTTTTATTAAAAAAGTTATCACTTGCAAGAATATTTACTTTCGCTCACCCCATAATACTCTAATTGAAAACGAATAAAAACATGGGGATTCGGATTGCAGAACAACAAAAATCCAATCCACTTTACAGTGAATTCGGATTCTATAACAGACCGAATAATACTTTTAAACTTCCAAGTTTGAGCGACTTTTTGTTTGGTATTGAAAAAAAATTTGAAACAGCTGACTTTTGTTTAGAAATTTTGGCGACAAAAGTACACAAAAATGAATTTTTCAATTGCTGTTTCGTAAAATATTAAAAGAAATAAAATCTAAAAAAAATGCCTAAGGAAACCCTGAAAGAAAAAATTATTAACTATTACTGAAATGATGAAGTGCAAACAAAAAGTAAATGTATGCATAACCAATCTCTCAGTAGATAGTTACAGGAACGTACGATATTGTTGGGCATATCTTGGACGAGGTTATCGATGACGTTGTTTTAGTCGCATCGTATCATCGCAGAATGTTTAGTTCAGTTCCGAAGTCAGCAATGAAGTGATCCTTAGATATTTTAACTGGACTGGAGATGACAATAGATTTTTACAAATACTACGAGTGAGGAGAATTTAATTCCATTCGCTTGTTGTTTTAATTTCGGATTATTTTGAATTTAACCAACCTCATTCAGGCGAACAATTCCCAGTTGAGTGCCAATTGGCAATTGTTCTGTACAGACTTGGGTCATCTGGAGAGTGTTTTTACTTATGCCCATCTTTTGTTCCAGTTTTTTTTTTCGCGATTTTTAATATTTTCTACTTTTTTGGTCTTTTCTATTGCAAATTTAAGAATTGTTTACAATTCACTTTATTCTATGTAGGCAAAAAACAATGTGGCGCCGTATCTGTCAGCTGTTTCATACTTGTAAATAAATCCACTTACTACATTTAGTAAATCTACTACGGCTTTTGGCATTGCAGAGATTTTAATTTAGTAAACTAAAAATGTATAAGATTTGTTGTTGCCGAGTTTTAAATTTATCAAGATTTATTAAATTTACAATATCTCCAAGATCTACAATAGTACTTTAATACGAAGCGTGAAAACCACAAATATTTTGTCTTTTTATTCTAAAAATATATTTCAATTATTAAACGATTTTGTTTAATAAATAATTTTTTGATTTGAATAGGAGCGGATCCAGGGGGGGAGGGATATTTCTGCTGACTACAGAGTTGAATCTGAAAAAGATAGAAAACCATTAATGGGTTTTACTTAGGCCCAGAATAATGCATTTCGATTAGCTCATAATGCGAATAATAGTTTAATTCATTTTTTTTATGTAAACCTCTTAAATCTTAAAAAGCGGCTACAAATTTCCCTCATAGTCCATGCCAAAAATAAAAATTCTAAAATGGCAACACTGACACGAACACAACTGGGCATTAAATCCTTCCTTCAATAAACGTATTGATGACAGGCTATCAAACTAATTATAATAATAATTAATTGAAGGTTCCCCTTCAACGATCAAAAACAATAGACATTTTGTGAAAAAAAAGAAGAGAAATGACAACATAATCATTAAAGCGGCGAATAAAAAACAATTTAATAGGGAAAAAAACGGAGAGTCCTTTGCAATTATAAAACGTCAATTGAAGGTTAAATTAATGACAAAAAAGCAGGACACAGACACACACACTCCTCTGCAAAATAGACTGCACTCAACAAAACACAATCTTAGCGGCATGATGGCTTTGAAAAAATTTTAATTTGTTAGAAAATAAGCAAAACGCACAACAAACCCACTCAACATGTTTGAAGAATAAAAAAAAAATACTTGCAACAAAACGAAGCAGAAAAAAAAACTGAAAATTATATGTTGCCGCTTGCACAATTTTTTGTTCTCGTTCGCTGTTGCAATCCTTGATGGTTAAGCACTCACAGGAAGCAAAGGGCCAATTGTTGTTTATGGAAAAATTGTTTAAGGACAGACAAACAGCCAAATGGACGTCGACGCGGTCTTGGCTGTTGCTGTTTGTCAAGAGTTGGTGGCATTTCAGTAGCCAAAACAATTGTAATACAACATTATAATTTATTTAGACGTTTATGCTACAACATGTACAAAACATAATGTGCTGTAATGACTTGAAAACAAACAACTAACTACACTGTAAAAAATCGCATAATACAATTGTTTGTTGACCTGTTATCAACAAACTTCTAATTGTGTTTTGCACGCCAAAAACAGTTGTAACAACTTGTTTTTTCCAACAAAATTTCAAGGGGGAAACAGTGAAATAGTGACAGTATTGGCGCCAAACTCGAATAATGTATATAAAAAAAAATATGTATTACAAAACATATAAATTTAATGCATGGTAAAAGCAAAGCACGAAAATGAAAATGTGTATTAGAGGCACTAGTTAAATCGATCTGCAATGTACGTATTTACAAATAAATGCCAAAATGTTTACGCCATACACATGCATCTTCAAAAGCAAATCCATTTGTAGTTTTAGATTTGTCAGCGAATCGCATAACACCCACCCTACAGAGAGAATTCAATTTTCAGCCGTACGGTTCGTCTGTGAAATAAATTATCTGCAAACATATTCCCCCTGCCAGCTACAATGTAAAAATGTTCAAATCAAACATACACAAACACTACCTCCTGTTTTCTCCTCCCCAAAATCTATTTTCCTAGTTCCGGTACGATGCACAGCATAAATAGTGGTCGTGCCCTGAGTACTGGTCCACATTAAACAGAAAAGTATCAAATAAATAAACTTAGAATGTGTTGTGTAAACGATACGTCTAATAATTCTGTTTCAGAGAGTAAAACATGGGCCACTAGTACGCGCAATTAACGTATTCGCTTTAAATCTCTAGAATAACGAAACCGTGGGAATCAAGGCAAGAATTCTATGGGGTGGGGCGTTTCCAGTTGAGGAAAAAAACGGGGGAACTGCTACGACTTAGCAAACCCGAATTAAATAGATTGATGGGAGTTCTGACAGGCCCCTCTCAACTACTGGCACATCTCAACCGCATAGAAATAGCGGGAGGAGATGATTGTACAGCATGTGGGGAGGAAAGGGAGACGCTCACAAATACGATCCCGACATCTTGGAAGAGACACCTTACTACACATAACCCAATTACGGGGCATAGGCTGGAGGAAATTAAGGAACGTTGTGAATGAGACGGAGTTCTTATAGACCTATGAGTCAAGCTAACCTAACCTAATGTATTCGCACATTTGCCGGAAAAACGTGACCACTATCTTATACTGCATATTAGTTCTGGCAGCTATAGCATTTTCAGTTTAAATTAAACATTTTTCAAAATAAATGAAACCTTTTTCAAAATGAACGAAACCTTTTTCATATTAAACGAAACTCTTTTTAAATTAAACGAAACCTTTTTCAAGATAAATGAAACTCTTTTCAGAATAAATTAAACTGTATTCAAATTCAATTAAAAATTTTTCAAATTAAATTAAACCAGTTTTAGAATTTAAAAGAATTTTTTTTAAATAATGCTGGTGTTGTTTATCATAAAGTTTTTTCCCTTCCACTGTAAATTCGGCCCGTTTCCAAATATTTCTTAGGAAGCTCCTGGATAAAATTGAAAGCACCCCCGAGGTACAAAATTCATTTTTAATTATGGATAATGCCCGAATCCATAAAACCCAGGAAATTCGAAATATGGTGGATAATAGTGATTGTACACTTAAATTTATACCACCTCATTCTGCTATGTTGAACCCGATAGAGAAAACAATTTCTAAGATAAATTTCCACGCCCGATCATTATTAAGTGACATTAACACAGAGCATAACATAGTAAGTGTAATTGGGGAAAGTGTAGCACAAATTAATCAAAATGATTGTGTGAACTATGATAATTCCTAAGCGATCAGTGGAAAAATTATTCATTAATTTTGACAAGTATTATATAAAAATGAATATGTTTAATATGTTTTATTTTTTGTTTTCTATTAAATTCTAAAACTGGTTTAATTTAATTTGAAAAATGTTTAATTCAATTTGAATAAAGTTTAATTTATTCTGAAAAGAGTTTCATTTATCTTGAAAAAGGTTTCGTTTATTTTGAAAAAGGTTTAATTTAAACTGATAATGCTATATATGAACTCAAATAACTAAAAAGACCTAAACATGCCATTATAAATACATACTTACAAACAGGTAAACAAGACAAATACGATTTAGCATTAAAATGTAAAGGATCATTATTTTAGGTTTATAGTCAAACTGTATGTTATACAATTGTTAATTATGTGACCGGGCTTTTGGTTCAATTTTACTTCCTCGGAAGTGAAAGAGATGTTTTGTGATGAGACTGAAGTAATCAACAACCTCAAGGAAGACAAGGCGTATTGGCTGAGCTTCGTACCACGTCTCAGGTCCAACTATGATGGTCATGAGTAACCAAACATTTTCGAACCCAGGCCATGACTAATTACATACTGTTTTTAAGCAGCAGCGCTTAGCCATAATGCTACCTGAGCTCTAGATTAGTGTTTGGCTGTATCGAATCTACTGATCAGCTTTCAATTTTATCACTGTGTATTTCTGTTGATGGGACTGTATTTTATATTCTCCCACCAACATCCAATTGAGTTTTGTTTTTGTTGCTGTTGTATTCGAGACGTACTGAAGGCTGGAAAAGCCGCTGTGCAACGTATAACAGAATTTTTGTGACTCGGCCTTAACTATTCTATTCGCTTGTCTTATATGCAATTCTTTCAGTGCATTAACACACCATAAAAAAAAAAACAAAAAATACCGTTGATGTTTGTAGCTGACGTAAATAATGATGATTATGATGGGTATAGAGTCCAGCAAAAATAAAAATAAATAAAATAAAATAAAAGAGAGAGAGAGAATAAAAATAAAACTTATTTGCCTGCGTCCAAGTGCAGAGGTCTAACAAACATTTCACCTCTTTTGTATTCCATACAAATTTCATTTAACCTGTTAAAAGGGGTTAAAATAATCAAGAGTGGTGGTGCATGCAGGACTCAAACTTCGCTGTGGCCCAGCAGTCAGTATCAGCGGACATTTTCATACTAATTGAAACATTAAAATGTGATAAATGCTAGTTTTAGTTTCAACAGTGATTATTGTATTAAATTACTCTAAATGCAGGAGGACGTCCGTCAGTCAGTCAGTCAGCCAGTCAGCCAGCCAGCGTTCACGGACAACCGGCAATCAAAAGACGTTGTTGTCTCAATCGCTGTATAAATGAAGAGAAGGAACAAATTTTAAAAGGGGGATGAATGTGAAAATATTTTTCAATTATGGGTTGCTGGAAATTGACGGTGTGTTCGTTTGCAGTGCAAGTTGTTTTGTTACTTTGAAGGTGCTTTTCAAAAAGCTGGCGTATTCTTCTTTACTTTAAAGCAAAAAGAAAATTTATTAAAATCCGTGTTTTAGTTAATTCAATTAATTACTTTTCATAATTGCTTTAATAAATAATCTTCAAGAATTTCAGCTGAATAATTAATCAAAGTTGCTGTGTTGATTTCCCTAAATGTCTTGAGTGATGGAACCCTTTTTGATGTTTCTTAAAATATTAATTTTCTATTATTCTATGCGGCAAACATTGTATTTTATATGAGCTGACATGTCTCATATGGCACAGCAGGTAACATTTTGTTCACATGTTACGGTTGCTGTGTGGTGCGGTGCGGTGCGGTGCTGCGAGTCCTTAGAATCCGTTGCTCATAGAAAATTATTTTTCAATTAATTTTTTTCTGTTAATTTCATGGCTTTTATTGTTTGTGACATGTTTATTATTTATTAAAATATTGTAAAATTCTTCATTCGCTAACATGTTTACGGCTTCTATTTTATTTGCAATTAAACAAAATCGCCTTAAATTTTGTTGCAATAATTAAATTTTAAATTTGTATTTAAATGTATTGAATGAGAATTAAAGGAAAATTGTGAAATGTAACGCGTCCAAACCTCATAGGGTGCTGATGAAGGGTGTTGCTACCCTGAAACAATCGCTTCTCCAGCCAGCTATAAAATTGTACTTTTCTTTATTTGATATTGATAAAAAAAAAGTAACCCACTAACCCCCGATTTTTGACTTGGGATTTAAATACAAAATTAGTAAATTTTCCAAAAAAAAAAAAAAAAAACAGCTGTTTAAACAAATTTGGAAGCAAGTGGAATTGTGAAAAGTTTAGAAAATAATAAATTGTTTTGTAAAAATTATTAAAATGAGTAGCAAAGGTGATAAAAGGACTGCCAATTTCACTGCCACAGAAGTTGATTACCTTCTGGAAATAATAAAAAATCAAATTATGAAACCAAAAAAAAAAAAAACATGTGCAATTTTCTTAATTTGCAGAACAAACCCAAACTGTCAAAATCATATGCCAGTACGAAAACTTAAATCGATTTTATATGGGCACGGCAGACCGTTTGAGTTTGATTTAAATAGCAACTGTTTGACTCAACTTTGTATTTAAATCAAATTTAAATGGAAATGGCATTTAAAATCCAAGTCAAAAATTGAGGGTAAGCGTTGAACTTGAGCCAATTAAAATTCGTTTAATAAAAAATAAGCATGTTTTTCAAGTAGCTTTGCCGGTCTTGGTAATGTATAGCATTTCAGCAAAAGAAAGCGCTCCGCTTTCCGTTCTTGTTTGAGTATGGCTGTAAGCAGGCGCGGATCCAGGTAAAGCTTTTAGTGGGGGGGCTTAATTTTGTATGGCATAAAATAAAGTAGTAGAAAAAAATTTGTATGGCATCAAATAAAATCATTTTGGGGGCAGTGGGTGTCCCTTTCCATCCCCCCCCCCGGGTCCGCGTCAGGCTGTAAGAAAATGTTTGTTAAAACCAAATTATAAAATGACCTTATGCTTATGCATAGATGTTTGCCATTTCATATTACCACTATGCCTCTGGGGCACAGGAGCTCAAGCCAGATTTATCTGGTTTTGGGCCACAAGTTCACTCCATTAATATGCTGCATGAATTCATTGGCTTACAGGCAATATTTATAAATTTTTTTGTATTTTACCTAAACTTTTCAGATAACAATCTCATGGGTGCTGCCGAATGGACCGGTTACTCCAGCAGCATGACCAGCGCTTCCGCCTATTCTAGTTTTCACCATGCCCACCATTTGCCACCACCACCACCGCCACCATCAGCCGCCGCCGCTGCCGCTGCCGCAGCCGCCTCAAACTCAGCCTACAGCAGCGGCTACGAAAGTCTGACAACTGATCCCGCCAACCTTCACCTGCCGACAGTACTCACCGACATGCAGCCCTATTGTGCGACCAGTGACTACCATCCGAGTGCCATGGTGCCGCATGTCCAGCCACCGCTGTGTAGTCCCAATTACAGTACGGCACCGAAAAACGAATATGATTCGTACAATGCTGCAGCAGCAGCCGGCTACTCCTCCTACAGCAATTGGTCCAACGGCTATAACAACTATCAGTACGGCAGTTGTACCGGCCAGCCTCAATACTCCGCTCATGCAGCCCACACAATGGTGCTGTATCCTCAACTCATCTCTACCTACAATCAAAATGAGATCCACTTACATCTGCATGGAGCCGACAAAATCGAACAATATTTGGGTGGCGAAAATGCATTAACAATAAGTTCTCTGGCCGGCAATCGTTCGAGCATAGAAATCGGCATCGGCACCTCGGATCATGATGAGCACATGCAAAATGCCAATAGTGGAGCGGTCTTAAGCTCTGATCCTCACAACAATGTGGTGGTGACGGATACTGCAGCTCTAGTAGAGGCTGAGCAAAGACAAACACAGGCGCATTTAGCAGCAGAACAGAGTGCAGATGTGAATGTGGTCACGGGTGTCACGGCGGATGTGACAAGTGAACAACATACTCATGCCACGCGCGAAGGAGAGGAAGTGTGGCGACCTTATGTGCCCACCTCATGGCCTCAGTGACAAAATTGTAAGACTTATGTACATATTAATTTGAATTAAGTGTTTTTACTTTAACTAGTTGGCATAAATTACAAGACAAACATTCGAAAAAAGTAAATGTTAAATTTAATGGAACAAATGTGAATAACGATTTCTAGAGAAAGATGTACGGGACAAGAAATAAATATTTGCAATTTGCAATTTTCCAAATTGAGCTGTCGACAAGCAGCCATTGCAAAATGTTCGATTTTGAAGGTCACTAATGTTTTGCAAGCGAGGTGCTGAATTGCAAAGTCATCTTGAGCAGTTATTTTTATTTGGAATTAATTTTTATAGAGTTCACTAGAGATGTGCGCGTGAGTAATGTTTTGCTAGCGATCAGTATAATTTTCCTCATGCGCGACAGCTCTTGTTGGGCCTCAATGTCACACGCGCCCACCCACAAGCAAAATTTTTTTTCGTCTGACATTTCCTTGCATCAAACTTTTGTAATCACGAGTGAAAAACGGGAAAAGATTCTCACGATCAATCACGTTTGCATTGAAACCCAATATAATGATAAGAAAACTTTATTTCGTTTATACATGTACAAACATCTGTGGTCGGAAGCGATAATAGCCCCGCAAGTTTTAAAACATACTTTCGAGAAAGCCGAGTTTTTAAGGTAAAACAATTTTTGTGAGAAAAAGGAAAATGGCTAATTTAGAAGAATTTTTTGAAAAGTTAGAGATTTTAATATTGAAACTTTGCTGGACAAAAGGAGGTGGAAAACCAGCTATTTTTATTTACAGAAAATAACAACTAAGGCAATAAACCCTACTGCTCATCTTACAATACTGAAGGGCATCTGAAAGTGGGCATACAAAGTGGGCCAAAAGAAATCACCCTGTTGAAAGTTGCTCTTATTTTTGCGAAGGGTGGCCAATGTCAAATCTGTTTTTACATTTGTGAACTAGACAGCTGTAGAATTTACTCGTATGGAATATACACGTGATTCACACGTGACGCGACATTTTTACGACAACTGCACATCTCTAGTATTCACTACCATTACGTTTGTACGTATTAAAAATTAGTTTGAATTGTTTGATGCAAATTGGAACAAAAACCCGGCAAGAGTCAGTGATATAGTGGTCACGTTATTATCGGCAAATATTTGCTTAGTGTGAGCATCCCGAAAAATTACACAAAAATTCTTTAAACTAAATGGAATATACATACATACATATGTACTTACACATTTCAGAGCAACTTAGACCGAAACCTGTAATTTCTTCCCCTGTATCCTTTCGATTATTTAACAAAAAAATAATAATAACAATAAAAATTAGCTAGCGATAAATTTAAAAAAAAAGTCCAGGCATGTATGTATTGTAAATTTGATGTAAAACGAGTCATACTCGTACATATTAAAATGATTAATATTTATTTAAAAATAAATTTTAAAAAATTATATGATTTAAAAATTTATAACAATTATAAACATTAAAGAAACACAACAGCAACTACAAATTGAATATTAAAGTAAAAACAATTGGATCAGCAGATTAGTAATACAGAATATTTTGTTATAAATACAATTTACATGAATGTTTAACACAATTGTAATTTACATCTAGAAAATGCTCTTGCGGTTTTATTTCTTGTACTTAAACTCAATAATTCATTTCATAATTTTCATAGAATTGTTATAATAATTTGTCTGAAATGGATGTTGGAAAAACAATGTAATTTTTAAAGATTTAAATTTCTATATTTTGTATTCAAAAGAAAAAGAAAAAGGACTGTATACTGTAGACTCTAGGACTAGATTTAAATAAGAAAAAAATATATTTGTTGATTTGCCTTCTGAAATTTTTGTAAATATTGCAGTTTTAATTTTATTTAATTTAATTTTTTTTTGTAATTCATTAATTAATAAATGGATTTTTAAAATATTAGAATGCAACTTGTGTTTTAATTTAAAGCACTTGTATTATAAAGTTTGGTGCCATAATAAAAAGATGTTAATCCACTGCACTACATCAGTTGTGGTGTGATTTTGCATCAGTACGTGGCTCGAAGCCTCAAGCCCCAAACAGATGATCAAACATTGTGGTGTAGTTCTGACGTTACATCGCCGCTCCCGAGCTGCCGTTCACACTGCTCGAGGGGAAATTTATTTGCTATTGTTCTTGGCCCATAACATAAGCAGACACTGCTGAAAAGTTTCAGCTATTTAATCTCTGTTCTAATCTAGTTCCTTCTTTCGAAAGACTCCGGCATATGAGCTGCACGTGTTCCGCACGACATTCACCTTGGGGCGTCGTGGAGCCCTAGATGCTAAAGATACCTTCTATAATCTTCATGGCCTACTAAAAATTGTGTTGGGGGTTGGTTTACCTCCGCATGTTTGCGGTTAATCTATCGCTCTATATTTGGAATAAGTCTCTACGTCCAGCACTCTACAAAAGAACTGTCCCATCTTCTTTTTCAGTGCCACGCCTCGTTAACACTTTTGTGTGGGAGTACAGAAAACTAAAATTCGTACGCCTCGAAAATGATTTTTTATATACATATGTATGTCTGTCGTAATAAAAAAAATGTTTCCTCATGCCAGTAGCTATAGAAAAATCAATGGCACAGTATTGAAAAATGTTCGTCCTTACAAATCGACCCACGCTATTATAACATACTTATGTATATAGCTAAAAAAAAGCAACAAATACCACAACATTTTTTGATGTAGTAATTCAATCCTCGCTAAAGAAACGTGCACTCAAACAAGCCGGATTTCGAGATGTCCGTACTGAAGGGAAAGAGACATTGATGCTTCGAAACAGCTAGCTGTCCCCCAGCTTGTCTTGTTTTATATTCCTATTAATATTAATCACCAACAAGCCTTTAAATTGAATGTGAGCCTGAATACATTAAAAAAGGAATTCATTGTTTGTTAACATCGCCTCCTTTTACAAGTCCCGCTGAGGGACAACTTGAAATACAATCATCATTAAAGGCGCAAGCAAATTGTTAGTAAATTCATATTATGTATTTCTAAAAGATTGCGCATAAAACTGAGTCCCTAAATACGGCTTTGAGCAATACGACTATTCTTGTGAATAAGAAATTGTTTCAAGCATTTGAAGCGATTTTGAATTATCCACATACATACTTTTACTTACACTGTACCTCGTCAATTATGAGGCGTAATTAATTGTGTGTATGTGTGCGTGTATGTATTTATGAGAAGCATTCTTTGGTTCATACAAAAAACATTAACAAAGAAAGTAACTACGGGTATAAATGTTTTTATCGTTTTTAAAAATTGCGGTTCAGATATGCGATAAGAAAAACATATTTTTTTCCTTTTGCTTATTTTCAAAACATTTATACATAATTTCAAGTCAAACTCATTAACGACACGTGTTAATTAATTTAATATAAAAAAAAAACTTATTGGTGTTTAAAAAATTAAAAAGTGATATAATCAGCCCAATCATGAATATTCTCAAGGAATTTTATTCCTAAGGAAAATACGTTTCGAGAGAAAAAATTCCTCCAATCATAAATTACCTGAGAAACAAAAAAATAAAAGTTGGTAATATCGAAATTTTTTATAGGAAAAAACAAAAAAGGAATGGGAAAAGAGAAAAAACTCTCACGGAATTACCATTCATGATTGGGCTGAATATTTTCTGCATAAATGAAAGAGAATGGATCTTATATTGATAAATGTTTTATTTAACGTCAGCAATTATGTGTGTATGTAATACAATATTAGATAAATGTCATCCACCTCTGTTGGGCTCACAAATGCGAGAATTTTTGAGCACATTTTTTATTCAAATGTAAATCTTTGTGCAAAATTGTGGCCAAAGTTGTTGTTTGAAGCCCAAGCTCCTGAGCACGGCTTCAAATTAAAGTTGACGGATTGTTTTTAACACTTTCTTAAGAAGCAGGAATGTTTTCAGTCGATCGTGCAATACGCTGCTGTAACAATCCTCGACATCATTCACCACACGATGAATAGTGCGTCTTGTTGGCATGGCACACTTATGTATGTTTCTCCCACAAATTGCACGTAACTTTCTCATCGTCACAGTACTCGATGATTGATTTTGATAAAATGGTTTAACGATTGAAACACATTGGCTTACCGAATAATTTTTTCATAATAAATTTGCCACGTCTCCACTTCACGACTGCCAAATATGAACTGTCAAGACTAATGTTTACCGAAATGGCGGCAAAACAACAGGGTGTCCTTTGCTGCCGGACATCTTGTATTAATAAATTAATGTGAACTAACGAAGAGTTAATAAATTTGATTTTAAGTCTTAATTTAACTTCATAGTCGAACCTTATGATTTTCATTTGTTAATTACTACAGGGTGGCGCAAAAATAACCTTCCGATGTTTTTTGGCTGTAATTAAAAAAAAAATGAAAACCTTTGATTCTTCTTGTGGATTATTTTTATTTGGTCTTTTAATTTTTTTACATCACGTCGAGAATATAATGTCATATAAATGGCCGCCGCCACAGTTGATTGTCATTTGAGCCCTTTTTATAGCATTTTCCATCACATTGGCCAAAACTTCCGGCGATAGTTCCTCACATTCTTGACGGTTATTGTCTTTAAGAGCTGCAAGAGTCTGAGGCTTGTTGACATAAACCCGCGACTTCAAAACGCCCCACAAAAAGAAGTCTGCAGCGGTCAAATCAGGCGATCTTGCTGGCCAGTGCAAATCGCCAAAACGGGAGATTAGGTGCCCGGGAAATGCTTCCTTCAGCATATCGGTTGTGGCACGTGCAGTATGTGGCGTAGCACCGTCCTGTTGGAACCATGCATTTGTTTTCCAATCCCAGTTCATCAAGTTGCGGCAAAAACAACTCGTTGATCATTGCTCTGTAGCGCTCACCATTCACAGTAACCGTTTGGCCCGCGACGACTTCGAAGAAAAAAGGTCCGATGACTCCTCCAGCAAAAACAGCACACCATGAAGTGACATTAAGCGGGTGTAATGGCTCTTCGTGGGTTACACGCGGATGATTTTCAGTGCCCCAGAAGCGTAAATTTTGCTTATTTACGTACTCGCTAAGATGGAAATGTTTATGAACGTGTATTTCGCATGTGTTTACTACACAAATTTCAAAACAAAACTGACATTAGGGGCCAATCGCAAAATTATAACATTTTCTGATAGGAGGATTACTTTTGCGCCACCTTGTATATCCGCTTCTATTCGAACCCGTTTTTATTTAAAATCAGTATTTTCTTCTTTTATATTTCTTCGTATCTTTTTGAAATGTATTAATTCAGGTCCAAAAACGAACCTTTTCAAAATATTTTCTGTCTTTTTCAGCTGTCTATATGCCGACTTTTGATATTTCTTCCCAGTGAAATATAAGCGAAAATATACGAAGATATATAAAATATATACATATATAATAAAGCACATTTACCTCAAGAAAATACTCATATTAAATGGTTCGTTTTTACTCTGTTAGAATTCAGAAAAAAAATGTTTGTGATAAAATTGTAGTGACCAACATTTTTACAGAAGCGAAGAAATGTAAAGTAGAAAACTTATTGGCTGGGAAACAGGCCGTGGGTGTTTCATGTCCACCACGATGATTATCGGCAACCTCGGCTCGAAGCAATTTAGTTCCTGATAATTACATATTTTTATGAATTATAATACATTAAAATATGCAAAAAAGTAATGCAGATTCTTTCTCTAGAAAAAAGTGAGCATTTCTTTTGCACATTTTTCTTAAAATGCCAGTTGTCGCAGTTTAGCGAGATTAAGATCAAAAGATTATCAAAGCAATGGAATAGAAAAAAAATTAATGAAAATCCAACCACATATTTTTGTGTAAAATAATATTGAAAATGTTGCATTTATTTGCGAAAAGAAAACGTCCTAAGAGATTTTTTTATTAATCTCTACAAGATGTTAATAGCAGGGATGCTCATCAAAACTTCTCCCAAAGTAATATTTGATAGCTGAATACAGTTATGTTTTCTCTCTATGCACTAACACGCATGGTAACAGGCATAATACATATGTATGTGCGTGTGCATGTGTTTCAATTTTCAGACCACCGCCATGGAATTACAGAAGTTCATTCAGCTATCACAATTAACAATCTTGGCCACCCTGTCGATGCTTTGGAAACACTTACTACAACTCTGGCACATAATTGAATGGATTAACTGGAGTATGTCTTTCAAAGAGTTTATTAGAGAGTTTAATGTTACATTAGAAGAACTTTATGAGGCGCATGATGACGAACGCATGCATCTCGTACATGTATTCTCTTACGAACTGCTGGATGTTAGAAAGTTTGCTGCAGCATAGTGTTTTTTTCATACATATACTATTTTTACCGCAAGGTGATCGAATGTACGCACAATGACTTTTTCAACTTCTACATTTCATATTTTCTTGTGATGTTGATTTTTTTTCTCTCCCTCCTCTCTTCTTGCTCATTACAAAATTCATTAACAAAGCAAAATTTGCAACGTTGCGTAGGATCAGTTACAGGCTGACGACGAGGATGATGATGATGACGGCCAAGACGGTGACAATGATGTTCCCCCATTTTTTGTTTGTTTGTTATTTTTTAAGTATCGTCTTGCGACTACAAAGCGCGTGTTGCTTGTTTGTGTTCTAGAGAAGAAGCCCTTCTTTGGCTTGGCTTGACTTTGTTTTTTATATTTTTTTTTATCGAATGCCTACCCATGCATGGTTAAATATTCTCTAGTTACACACTCTTTCTTTTACGTTTTCTTGTACGCTTGTGGATCATGTTGAAATTGCTGTTAACCCTGGCTTGCATGTTTATTTACATATTATTGCACATGTCCGAGTCCTGTGTGATGAACTTTTGGATTTTGAAATAAAATATTTCCAACGTGTGTAATAAGCTTTCAGAGGCTTAAGGGGCTGTTCACAAATTACGTAACGCAGTTTTTGCAGATTTGTCAACCCCCCCCCCCCCCCCCTACGTTTCAGATCGTAACAAAATATGAAATGATAAAAATTAGGGATTAAAAATTGGCACATTTCAATTATCGGTCCATGGAAAGGTAAAATATTCATCCATTGATAAAACATGCATTTTATTTCCTGCAGCTATATCGTCTACAATCTTTTCACAATTTGTTTTATCAATGTTCTCATCATCAATCCATTCAACATCTTCACAGCCTTTCTCCAGAGAAATGATGGCCCTTAGCTCGTTTTGTCTCTGCAAGACGTACCGCTCTTGTTTTCCAATAAATAAAATTTTTTTGTTACGTAACATTTTTACGAATAATAAAGTTGGGGTGGTAGCAATTAAAAGTGTATGCGTGTGACAAATCTTTTTACCAGTCTATCCTCTCTTTTTTTTTGTGCCATTTTTAAGCAACTCTCTCTTAAAGGAACATTTGCATATTAATTTTACTTTATAATAGAGAGATTTTATTATTGCTAATTACTTTATTGGTCTTTGGTTCGATTCCATTTCCTCAGAACTGAGAGAGATCTTTTTGTGATACAATTGCAGTGACCACCATTTCTATTCACAAGAGGAGACAACAAAAGTAAAGTTGTAGATTTATTGGCTGTGTCATGGCCACCACGATTCTCATCAGCTGCCAAACTGCCTCGAACCCAGGTCATAATTAATTGTATAATGTTTTTAAAGAGCTCAATTTTATCACTGTATTTTTTTCTGATGGGAATATATGTACGTATGTATATTCTCTCATCAACATCCAATTGACTTTCAATGGATTTTTGTGTTTGTTACTATGTGGCCGGCAGAAAGATATACTACTTCGTATGGCCGCCATTATAGAAAGCATTAGTCTTGACAATTCATACTTGGCAGTCGTGAGACGTGGCAAAATATTCGGCAAACCAATATGTTTTAATTTTTAAATTATTTGATCAAAATTAATCATCGATTACTGTAACGATGGGAAAGTTACGTGAATGGTTTCGAAGAAAGCGGGAGCGTTCTAAACGACAGCACGTAAAGATATCAATTTGTCCTTTCAGTAGCATCGAAGGTTTAATTTTGTGCCAAACGACATGCAAAATACCAGTTGTAAAGTTGAGACTTTTCAAGTCTGTACAATTTCACACATGACTGATGACATGTTTGACGATCGATCGTGTTCTACACGTACGTATTCACGTTTGCTCTCAACTCTGCTGTACCTTCCTTTATTTGATAGATGTTGTTGATGTTGTTGTATGTAAGTATACGCTTGTTGTTCGCTCTTTTCCTTCGCACAAACGTATTATGTATTTGTAAATTAAATTTCATTACACTGACAATTTAGACTTAAGCTAAGCTTGTGATCAACCGATGTTAAAATGATGTCCATGTGTCCTACTGTACGTTTGGCATCAAGTTGCCCATAAATGTATTAAAAAAAATCAATTGCATATTTGTAAATGACGTTTGTGATGTGTCTTACCGGTGGGGAACTTTTATGAATTCTTTAGTTTTATAAGTTCACAGCATCTGGAATGCAACTATGGATATTAATTATATTTAAAGTAATATAATATAAAACAAATAATTTATTCTATAAAAATATATTGTTTTGTTTTTATTTTATAGTAGGTGGTGACTAAAGCCCTAGAACAGGCTCCTCACCCGAAGGCCGACGTGGTGGCTTGATTTCAATAATAAATCAATTAGAGATGACATAGAATCAACGATATATGGAGTTCAGGTTCTGTTATTGCAAGCGCAAAATTTACATGAGTTTAATGTGCTATAATACTAGTCTAAGGATTGATAGCTTGAATCTAGAATTCGAGCTTGTCTACTTCGATCTTAGCCAATTCGAACTTAGATACTAGTCTAAGGATTAATAGCTTCAATATAGAATTCGATCTTAGCTACTTAAGATTCGATAGTACATCGGGTGAGATAAAAATGTCGGAGGTATTGGGTGTAGCTGGTAAGTCATCCGGTATCCTCTTGCTGTCTTGTTTAATGTAATCAAGAAAAATGGCTTCTAGACAACCCGAACTACCTTAACAAGAGGTAATTGAAGATTGTCCATCCAATTGGCTATGAATAATGTAGCTAACTGGTTTGCTTCACCAGACATGCGGGGGCTTTGGTGTAGAGTCACAGTCTGACGATGGTTTGATCCATCATCAGCTTAGAGCTTGCAGCCCTAAATCTTTCCACATCTGTGGAGTGGAGTGGAGAGAATTTGATATATTGTGCATGTTTTAAGTTTCTATCTCCCGCTATTCAAAAGCCACAGCTAATTCTCAAACAATAGGGTTTATTAAAGTGTATCAACACTTATTAAATTTTAGCGTTTGCTATTTTTGGTATTTAATGTTGTAGAGGCCTGCCAACTACATCTGTATGTATGTATATTGTGAAGATTTTAAGTCTCTATATCTTACGTTTCGAAACAGTTTATTGTATGGAAAAGCATCATTTAGTTTTTAATATTTTGTTATTTTTGGTATTTCTTGTTGTAGAGCCTAAATAATCACATATCCTGTGCAAATTCCAAGTCTCTCTCTCTCTCTTATGATCCAAAAGCTACAGCTAATTTTCACAGTCCCTTGTATGGGGAGGCCCTTTAGCACAGAACTTTTTATTGTCTTTATTATTTGTTTTTGTAGCAACCGGAAAACTACTTGTCCAGTGAAAATTTCAGCTTTCTAGCTCTTACCACTTGGCAGCATGGGGCCTGTGGCGGAAGAACGACGGACGGACAGCGAAGTCTCATAAAAGGGTTCCGTACAAAACCCTGAGGAACCAAACCTCCTCACTTAGAGCTGAACAGAACATATGAAGCCAAGCTTTGACCCTGTAATTAAAGGCAACTTGATTTACATAAAGAATTTCAGTACAACTTTAAAGTTGTAAACAATTAAGAATTTGCTGAACACATTGACATACAGTTTTATGCCTTTCAAAAAGGAGATGGAGTCAGTGTTGCAAATGATGAACGAGTTTCATCAATGATGACTGCGTCTCATTTTTCAAAGGCATAAAATTACAACAAGCAAATCAATATTAACTGTTGTGGGGCTTCTTTTGATCTCAAAAAATAAATGAAATATTGCTCAAGATTTAAAATAAATCGAACGCTTGCAATTGATATGAAACGCTGCCATCTCATTTTTGGCTCTTATTAAAGTTTTCTCAAACAAACTTCGCTTCAGTGAAGTAAATTATTTCTAGTTACTTGACTAAAGGGTGTAGATTTACAACGAATCATTAACTGTATCGACTCGAAAACTCTTTGATCACCTGGCCAAAGCATTCTACAATTTGCCCCAGGATTTTGCAGCTCCGCTTGAGTGTTGCTTTATTCACTGCTTCAAATTTGGGGTGTTCAAAATGAATTGTAAAAATGTATGTCTTTTACTTATTTTTACATGTTTTTTTTTTCATTTTATTTATTAATTTTTTTTTATTTATTTATGCCGGAGTTGAAACCGCAAAAAATGTTCATACATGATCCTCCGCCTCTTTTCGCACATTTTATGAGTGTTTTTATTTTTGTGGTTGTTCGTTCATGTCTATTGTTGCCGTTGCTGTTGCCGTTTTAATCTTTAATTTATTTATTTATTATCTATTCTATATATGCATGTATGTAAGTGTGTATGTTTGTACGAATTTGTATGAGCATTAACAATTCTGTGTAATAAATTTATTGTAATTTTAATTTTTTATCTTCAATTTCCATTTATTTTTTTTTTACATTTCAGTTGTTGCTACAATGCATTTGAAAACAATTTTCTAAGGTTTCATTTGAATTTTGCAATTATAATTCTTGTTAATAATGTTTTATTTCAATTCGCTTGGAAGGTAGTTGCAACAGAGCTGTTCTTTTAAAATGGCTTTTGCTTCAAAACAAACATAAAACATAAATAACAACACATGTATGCAAAACGTTGCAGTCCTCTACTAATAAAGACTAATCGATAACAGAAAATTTCTATACAAAATTCATCAAGCACAAAAATATGTTCTTGAAAATATATCAATAGCACAAAGCTTTAAAAAAAAACTTAATCAATAAGAACATTTTTTAATAGAAAATTAAACAAAAACAAAATTTCTATATTGAACTTGTTAGTAAGGAAATTGACTGATGATAAAAATGTTCTATGAAAGACTTATAGCTAAGAAAGTTTTTCAACTGAAAATTATCGATAACGATTATCTAATGAAAAAGAAAGCAATTTTAAGCTGAAAGTATTATTTCGATAACAAACATTTTATCTATAAAAAAAATTTTTTTGTCCACAATCAAAATTTAATACAGCTGACTTATCGATAAGGACACTTACCTGTAAAAAATATATCGATAACAACACCTTTCGATAACAAGAATGTTCTGTTAAAGTTTCATCTATAACAAAAATGTTCTGCCGAAATCTTATCAACAAAAAAATTCTGTCTGTCGAAAATTTATGGATAGTGAATTTTCTGCTGAAAATTAATCGATAACAAATTACCTATAAAGCACAGCGATAACAAAATCTTTAGAGATGTAGAAACATGTAATCCGTTAATGACAAATATTTTTATTATTTTAGGTCTAAAAATGGAGCTTAAGCCCGTATGACACTACATTTTTCTTGCATTGTTCAAATTTTAGAGAACAGTGCAAATATAATGTAATAGTAGAATTTAGTATGTGCAACGCGTTCAGCTATATTAAGATAAATGCAAAACTGTCAACATTTTAGTTGAAGTTATCGATAAAAAATGAGATTATGTCAAAAAAAAAAAAAATGTAAAATTTTTCAACTTAAAATTGACATTTCAAATTTGAATGTTGCTGTGTCAGCGGATTATGGACAATTTTTGCGATTTAACGCTTCTTTTTTGGACAATTTTTATTTCCTAGCGCTTTCTTGAAATAAAAAGAATACAACACTTACAAAAAAGATGCCAGTTTTGTTTACGTTTTGTATATTTGGCTCTTTCTAGCAATTGCTGTTTCTTTCTATCAATTCTATACCAATTAATGAAAGAAAAATGAAGTATCATACGGGCTTTATTAATGTTTTCTGTCTTTCTCAGCCGTCTTATATGCCACAGACATTTAGTTAATGCTAATCAACTCATCGGTGGACTCGAAAAATTCCCATGAACAAAATGAGAATCAGAAATGTTCAAACAAACCTTTAAAGCATAAAAAAATATACAAATCGTAGTAATTGATGGCAACTCGTTGTATAGAATTTCTAAGAAAAATAAAAGTATTAAAGATTTGATTCTCATTTTATTCCTGAAAATTTTGGAATAAGTAGTATCGATGACAGATCTTCTCACTTAAAAATTTGCCGATATACAATTTGAATTTCTACAAAACCAATTTAAGTCATGTTCCCATGGCAAAATGAAGCTGTGATTTCACTCTCTCAACACCCACTGCAAACCTCGGTGTTCATAGGACTATTTTTTGAGATTCGTTTTGAATTTAGCTTTTATGTAAAAACTGTAGTTAATGGCGATACATTTGTTTATTGTTGTATTGGATTTTGAAAACAATTTCAAAGGATAAAACAAAGTGAATGAATGAATGAAAAATATTTTACTCTTATTTCACTTCAACCACTCTTTGCATACTTTACAATAAAAAGGCGCTAGCAAGTGGGTTCCAAATGGGAAAGCGTATTTTAATTGAAATTTTGGCCGAAAGTAGTTACATACATGCTTCTAGATGTAACTCTCTACACATTACTGGACGCTTCACAATATTTGTTCTTTCCTGTTTTTATCTCATTTTTATTTTGATTGAAAATGTTTCTTTCACTTTTTTCCTTTATTGTTATTATCATTTATTTTGTTATTGTCCTTTATTTTAGTTTTATATTTAGTACAACTAAAGCAGTGAAAACTTGTTATCAAAATTAGAGAAGATAGTACTTTTTCCAGGTCTGGAGGAAGATTCAATACGAAACAAAAAGATTCGCTCTCAAGAATTTGTAAGTGGAATCATGCTGATTCAGTGAAACTTGGCCTACGAAACTCAAATTCGGATTCATATGCCTTGAAATTTTATATAAAATTTATTGAATTATTTTTGTATTAAGTTTATCAGGCTCAATCAAGTTCTTTCTATATTATTTTTGTGATTGATATTAATTAAATAATACAAAGAAAACATCAAAGACATCAGAGAGCAGAGTGGACAACTAGTTGTTTCGAAGCTGCCACTCTTTCTAGTCAGCACCCGTCTTTGAACGCAGCTACCCAAGTTGTTGCATATTTACTGTCTAATTTTTTTAATTATATCAAACACACCCACCCCATTACCACTATTTTTCTTCTTTTTATTTTTTATTGCATATGTACCGGGTGAGAGTTTCTCACCACACAAAGGTAACCAAGTTGTATTACAGCTTACTGTACATATGTATATTTTTCTTACATTGTTAATTGAAATATTAATTTCTTTGCTTTTTCAAATGTTTTGCTGTGCCCAGCGATTGTCAAGTTATATCAATCACAAAAATAATATAGAAAGAATTTGAGCCTGATGAACTTAATACAAAAATAATTATATAAGAAAAAGTTCGCATAATACAAAATTAATTAACTTAAAATTTATTGATAAATACGGTTTTCCGTTTAAATTGTTTCTATTAAATTTTCAAAAATTTCTGATCAGTGTGTTTTTGTTTAGAAAACTAAATAAATTTTCTATTACACAGTGTAAATGTTAATAATTTTGTTGGTGTTGCCTTGAAACCCTCAAAGCTGTGAAAAGTTGTGTTACACAAATGTTCACACCCACAAAGAGCCGATATAAATACGTACTCGTATTAATATTTGAGCCCAAGTCTCTTAACTTCTTTTTTAATCTCATTAATTTCCGATCAAATTGTCTCTCCGCCATTGATTCTCTTTCATGGCATAAAAATCAATGCAAAGCTCGAAATCTGAGAAAATTAAAAACACAATTTGTTTAGCGGGGATTTTACCAGCCGCCAACAACTAAATCACATTTAAGTGGCCTGTGTGCGGTGGTGAATCATTCAGGTATTAAAAAAGTGACGTAGCAAAAATGTGTTCGCTTCCGTATCTATTGGTACCAACGTCCCTGTCTCCACTGTACGGCTCGATCGATGGACGACGACGAACAGCTGGTTGCTTGGTCTGTCTAGCCGGCTTTATTTTAAATTTAGCGCTAAAGCAACACTTTGGTTTATACACATTTGTAATTTAAGCACGAATCAAAAGCTTAGTGTGTGAATTAGAAATTCCAAACTTTGAAACTGAAAACAAAGCTTTTTGAATAAACTTAAGTGAAGTGAATTGAGATGTTGTTTTTGGCCAGCAAACAGTAAATAAGTAGAACTAAATCAATACTTGCATATGACGACGATATTTGATTTGTTTCAAAACTGATACATCAGTATGCTAATGCGGTAATGAGCGTGCGAATGATTGTGACCAACGGAAGCTGGGAATAGACGATACATTTTACTTGGAAAAACGTTGAGAAAAAAATTCATTGATTTGAAAAATATTTTTAATATTTTGAAATTTAAGATTATTAAAATAAAATTTATAAATTTTGTGGGGTAAAATTAATGATGTAAAAACTTTTCTAGTCAAATTTTATTTGCCGTTTAATTTGTTGCCTTCATAATAATGATAGTCCAATTAAAATTTTATTGATGTGTGTACATACATGTGTACATATAAAGTCTCCAATAAAACAGTTCATTAGTTTAGGTCCAATTAGACATTATTAATGTTTTCCGTCTTTTTCAGCCGTTGTATATGCCGCCGACATTTCTTTGATGCTAATCAACTCACAGTAGACTTGAAAAATTCTTAAAAAAATGTTTGAAACTCAACTACTTATTCCAAAACTCCCATGAACAAAAAGAGAATCAGAAATTCAAACAAAAAGTGTTGCAAGACGAAAAAATGTACTAAAAGTTTGTTTGAACATTTCTAAATATCATTTTGTTCATGGGAGTTTCGGATTAAGAATGAGGGATGAGTTGATTAGCATCAACTTAATGTCGGCGGAAAACATTAAAAAGGTATATTTTTGGACCTAAAATGATACATTTCCATTTGCTGTTAAAGCAAATAAATAATTAAATTAATATTCTGTTTTAGGAAGATATTGTATGACAACATTATGATGGTGAAAAAATCATAAAGTGAAATTTTCTGTAGCATTTTATTGATGTCTTTCTTTTTTGACAGTGAAAAAAATATTGTATCAAAAATTTTTTCTAAATGCAAATTTGTTCTAATATAAAGAACTTGTAAACCATAGAGTGCTCTTTTTATTCAGTTGGTCACGTTGTCCACAACTGTAATATTCCACAAAATGCAAATTAAAACACGTTTTCAGAAAGAAAAAAAAAAAAACAGGAGTTTGCCATAAAAATAACGATTTTTATTGGAAGATTTTTCGCTCAAGTTCTAAAACCCAGCAACAACTTTTAAATAAGTACAAATAATGGAAAAAAAAGCGTTTGTAATAAATAATAAATTTCCATATTACTAAAAACTGTCTTAATATAATACAAAGTAGAGTGAGTAATCGTAAACTAAATATAAAATTATAAAAGATTTTGTTTTTAGTTACGTTTATTTTAGAGCAAAAACTCTAAGAATAAATTAACGCTGACTTTTATGCAAACGAACACCTGAAAAAGAATAAACAACAAAAATTTGGGAAGAGCGAGCAGGTCAATGATTGCACAGACGCCAAAATATAAATCTGCTGCAAATTTGTTTGCCGCAACCAAAACTGTTTTATGGCACACGCACCATGATTTTCGCAAATTCGTCTAAAACAACCAGCCGCTAATCAAACTGTCAGAACTTCAATCATTTTAAATATGACCTTCTTGAAAAAAAAAAAATCAATTTCTGGGGGCAAAGAAAGAAAGAAAAAGTGTTTGAGGCACCTGCCATTTAACCAACAACACACATCTGTTTAAAAAAAAAATCTCCACTCAAGAAGATGATCAAATAATTTGCTGTGAAAAAATTATGCTAATTTTGCGGTATCACAACACAATTTTTGCTAAATTATCTCTTATTGCATTTTAGCGATTAAGGATTTCTGTTGATTACAGCCAAAAAAAAATAAAACAAAATTATCAGTTAATTCATTTTTAAAACTTACAAAAATCCAAAATGCTCTTGTCGTTACAAGGCATAAAAACAACAGCAGTCAATCAAGCTCCTTAATTAAATTTAATAATAACTTTTATATGTATGTGCGCACATAGGCCATTAATAAAAACTGTTCCAAGTATATGTATTGATCAAGGAAAATTTTTGAAAATAATTTACAGATAACGAAATTTTTCTATACCAAATGTAACGATAACAAAAACTGTCTGCTAAAAATTTATCGATAACGAAAATTGTCTACTGAAAATTACTCGATAACAAAAGTTTTGCCTAGATCGCTTTTTATATTCATACTAATGAAGCAAAGAAAAGTAAAATTTTATGGGGAAGTCGCAACGTCTCTCATCAGCATCCCTACTAACTTTGAACGTTGTAAATTTTACAACTTTTTTCAATTAAATCTGAAAATTTTTAATACAAAATTTTCAATCGCAAAAACTGTCGGCCAAAAGCTTATCCTGAACGAAAATTTGGTGCAAAAAAAAATCCTCGATATCAAAAGCATTGCTAGCAATAAAAAAAATCTTATCTATAGCAAAAAAGTTCTTCAGTACAAATATGAACTTAATTATTTATTTGCTCTAAGAGCCAATTGGAGTGTATTAATTTAGGTCCAAAAATTAACCTTTTTAAAAAATATTTGCTGTCTTTTTCAGCTATCTATATGCCGACGACATTTCGTTGGTGCTAATCAACTCATCAGTAGACTGATGAGAAGTAGACTTGAAAAATTCTTAAAAGTTTGTTTGAAACTTAACTACTTATTCCATTCTGTTCATGGGAATTATGGAATAAGTAGTTAAGTTTCAAACAAACTTTTAAGAATTTTTCAAGTCCACTGATGAGTTGATTAGCACCAATGAAATATCGTCGGCATATAGACAGCTGAAAAAGACAGCAAATATTTTTTAAAAAGGTTCATTTTTGGACCTAAATTAATAAAGTTCTTCAGTACATTTTTTTCACAACGTATTGATAGCAAAATTTCTAAATTTCAAAATATTGGTTAGGAAACTTTGATAGCAAAAATATTCTTCAGTCAATTTTTCAATAATTTCGATGACGAAATTTCGCCAAAAAAATTTTTTATCGATAACAAAATTTTTCGTTATGAAAAATTATCGATATCAAAAATGTTTCATAAGAAACTTACGATAGCCAAAATATTATTCCATCTATTTTTCAATAGTTTATTGATAGCAGAATTTCTCAAAAAAAAAAAAAAATTATCGCTAACCAAAAATTATAATTTATTGATTTCAAAAATTTCAGTAAAACCTATCAATAACAAAATTATTTTACAGAAAATCTTTAGATTAAGGCACAACTTCTTCAAACAATATTTAACAATAACAAATGTTTTTTTTATCGGAGAGAGAATTTCTTTTCAAAAATATCGATAACGATAATTTATGGTTTTCAAAAGCTTTCCATGTAAAGCTTACAACAGAACTATCAATAACAAAACTTCACCAAGCAAAATTTATCCATAACAATATTTTTTTGTTTGAAATGTTTATGTGAAACAAATTTGTTGATCAAAAAAATTGCACATGAAAAATTCATTCGCAACAAATTTTTCACATTCACACATTAATATTAAAATCGAACTATACAATTGTTAATAATTTTATCGGTCTTTCTAGTTCGATTTTTACTGTCTCAAAATTGAGAAAGATTTTTTTTTCTTTTGTGATAATTGCATTGATCAACGTTTTTTAAAGAAGACAAAACATTTTTTTAAGTCTTCCAATATATTGAAATGAAACAAATTAATAAAAATTCATATGTCTTTATTTGGTTTAATAAATGAGCTCAAGGTCACTTTATTCTCAATAAATATATTTTCTATTTATTGACAAATTATTCGATATTTCGATAGGCCTTTGTGTATCTTCTTCAGGAAATTGTGTTTTCTAGAAAACACATATAGAAAACACATATAGAAAACACAAATATCGAATAATATTTCAATAAATAGAAAATATATTTATTGAGAATAAAGTGACCTTGAGCTCATTTATTAAACCAAATAAAGTTAAATAAAAAAAAAAGGTCGAAGAACGAGTATCTAAAAATGCATATGCTTAAAAAACTTGTAAAAGAACTTGTTAATAATTTTATCAGGCTCTCTAGTTCGATTTTTAGTTTATTCAGAAAAAAATTTTTTTTGTTGTGATAAAATTGGAGTGATCAACGTTTTTTAAAGAAGACAAAAAAAGTAAAGTTAAAGACTTACTGGCTGCGGTACATGCTATGGCCATCACGTCCCTCATCAGCACTCAAATTTGCTTGGAACCCAGTCCGTGGCTAATTGTATACTGGACTTGGTTCGAAGCAAATGTGGGTACTGATAAGCGACGTGGGGCACGTGAAACAGCCACTTACTTTTTTTGTCTTCTTTAAAAAATGTTCATCACTCCAATTTTATCAGAAAAAAAATCTTTCTCAATTTTGTCTTCTTTAAAAATTGTTGATCACTCCAATTTTATCAAAAAAAAAAAAAGAAATGCGGTCGGGCGACCCCCGTTAGGAACGAAGTTCCTTACGTTTTTTCTTCATCTTCGAATGTAATACAAGGTGAAATCTGTATGTTTTATTTTATGTTGTTTTTGAAATTTTTAAATTTTATATGCTTCTTAAAATTTTCGGATCGTTTTATTTTTTTACTTTTGACACATGCAGTATTTTTTTTGTCAATCTGCTACAAAACGAAGAAAATTTTTCAATATTGCTGTTTTTTGTTGTGACATACTTTACTTTAGCGACATCTATGAACTGATAGTGTCCGTTTTCACAACTAATTAATATTTATTGGTATGCTGTCTCCGCTGCTGTCAGCGGAGACACCTACACAATTGTTTGTCGACAGATACACCAATACATACAAACAGCTCACACGCTTTCGTGACGATTTCTACTAATTTGCACTACCAGCAAGCCGCGTTAAGGAACTTCGTTCCAAAAATCTCTCTCAATTTTGAGGCAATAAAAATCGAACTAGAAAGCCGGATAAAATTTGTTAATAAATTCTTTCACAATTTTTTTAAGCATATGAATTTGTATTAATTTGGAAGACTTCAAAAAAAAAATTTTTATTTGACATTAACAATAACGCCAACTTATCAATATAATAAATGTTAACGAAATACATATGTATGTATGTACATACATATAAAAATCAAAAATTAGTTTGTTCCTATTTTTTTGGCCCTTGATTATCGATCATTATGCATTTAAATCAAAAGCTCTTAAACATTTTTTAAGCTGACTAATGACTAGCAAAGCAATATTAAATTTTCCAATAAAAATATTTGAATAATTTTAAAATATTTCTCTTCAAGTTAACAAAAAATTTATGTCACAGTTTCCGTTTAGCTGGTTAATCAAAGCCATCATTGCCACCATCATCAACGTCGCCATCGCCATCGCCGTCACCATCAGCATCGTCATCATCACAATAATCAAGGCTAAAACTAAACTGCATGATTAAATGTGATCACATCTGTGTATATGATGCATATACATGTATGTGTGTGTGTGTGTGTGTGCAGGTGTTAGTGCGAATGTGTGACTGCATATATGATGTTGGTCTCGAATGTTTGTTGTTGGTTGGAAGAGCGACAGACTGACTACAATTTTCCCCATGTTTTGCAACGTTGCGGCCAAACATGACCTGTGAACTTGATTAGCGGTTATTTTGGCTAAAGTTTTTGACATGTTTTTTAGCTGCGTTTTGATTTCTTTTTTTTTATTTTTACTTTAACTGTTTATATATGCCCTTGCTAATTTTATTTTCTGTATGTGGATTGTACTAAATTAATTTTTCAATTCAATCAAAGAAAATTTTAATACAAAAATCAAGTGGAACGAACACTGATATGCTTAAGTGGTTTAGTAAATATAATTTTATTTCAGATATTTTTTGAAAAACTCCAAGTACGTATTTATAGTTCTTGGCAATGGGGGGCATCTGATTTTAAAACAAAAGACATTAATATAGAAAACACCGCTGAATTACCTCCTGCAAATTGTAGCTATTGAGTAATTATCCGGGTTAGGTATTAAAGAGGAGACATTTATTTACCCCAGAGGAAATCATGCGAGAACCTTTCAGCATCACTAACCCCCCAATTACACACGCAAGTACTAGTGCAAGTAACTCAATACATTGACATTCTTATAATTTGCTTCCCCTTAACAGTTCGTATGACAATAATTTGGAAACTCAGCCATTAAAAAGTCATGTAGACGGCCGAAAACAAAATAAACAATACACAAAACAGACAAAAAAAATGGTGATTTTTTAAATATAAATAAAGGGAACAGTGATTTTGTAGTTTTTTCCGCATAATTGTTTTATTATTATTGTTTTCATTTAATTGTTTTATTTTGTAAAGTAAAGTAATTTTCTTTGACAACATTTTAAAAATCAGCTTGCACTTGCCTGTGTAAACAATCAAGCAAGTCTTTATTAGCTTTTATTAGCTCTGTCAGTGTATTGATTGTTAATATGTACACACAACTTGCAGCAAGTTACTTGCATCATGTGTAAATGGGGCGTAAGAAGGAAATTGTCGAAAAAGACAATTTATAACCCAAAATTCAAAAAAGGAACAAACCACCAGCAGAAAAAAAGAGGAATATATATGTTTGTAGGAAAGTAAGAGAAAACAAATTTGATGAATTGAAATTCATATAAAGTAACGTTGATTTGTAAACTAATGATAAAAAAATCTAATTCATACACAAAGCCTACTAATACGAGTATAAAATCCATGAAAGTCACCGGCTGATTGATTTCTTTTTTTCTAGTCCAGATTTTCGTCTAAACATTTTTTTTTTCTCCTGATATGTTTTTGCAATTTTCTGATAACTCAGTGGATATCTCACTAGCAATGTGCAAATAAACTAGAGGACTTAGATGGTATTTTAATTTTTGCATAAAAAGTTTTCGGGGTATTTATCCGAAGTGGGTAATTAAGCGAAAGTTAATTAAGCGTATAGTTTTGTATGAAAATTAGTGTAAAAAAAAAACGGGGTTTGTATACAAGAGGTTTATAGGCGATGAAGTTAGTAAAAAGTTGCGCGATTATACAGGGTGTGCTGTAGTTTGAAAAACATAAAAACTGTTTTTTGTTGTTGAAATTTGTTTACATTCGAAGTTGTAACGCACTGCGTCTGCAACACCAACAACTAATCAATTGAAAAGAGTTAATTGAAAAATTAGCTTTTTTAACACACATCTGCACATATACATATGTATGTGTATCTATATGTGCATTGGTATGAGCCGTTTGCTTGTGTTTGCAAGGTGTGTGGAAAAAAGGATGTTAGCGGTTGAATTAGTCAAACAAACAAAACCTTTAAAAAAGAATAGAGGAAAATGCTAATTTTACAAAATTAGCGACAAAATAGTGGTTTTATGAAATATAAAGTAAAGTTTGAAAATAAACAAATGTAAAAAGAAATAAAAACTCTCATACAGAGAAAACAAATTAATTGGAATTTCTGTTTTTCACTTGAATTTGGGTCTTTTAATAGTAGGTATAATAATTTATACAAATTTTACAGTTTTTACACGATATAAAAAGATGCATACATATAGTTTAATCAAAAATCATAGAAATTAAATTTCCCATGTTATAGAAAACTCCAAATTTATTTTTTTATTTGATTTAATTATTTGATTTCAATACAAAGAAAGCCTCATGGCCAATTTATTTTAACTGTTTATCATCCCTGAAACGAATCCGTTGCTTTTTGTTGGGCAAAAAAAAGTATACATATTTTTATATCTGTTGATTGTTTTGCAATATTTCCCACTGCACAGTACTAGTATTACATTTTTTTCTTTATGCCTAAAAACATTCATTCTTAAAATAGTATTTCTTAAAAAAGTCATTGAAGAATCATCAAATCTGTAAGTCAACTACGATTTAAAACGCACGTACACCAAGTGCAAGCATTAGGGGCATAAGCAATTTGCAGCTGTATACAATTGCATTGAAATTGTGGGCTTATTAGTATAAATAGAGTAGTACTAAACAGGCACTGGAAAAGTATTCAAGTTTAGTTTTTTGTTTTAGAAGTTGATAACTTATTTGAGGTCTAAAAATAGAATTTATTAATGTTTTCTGCCTTTTTCAGCCATCGCTATGCAGCCAACATTTTATTGATGCTAATCAACACTTCAGCGAACTCGAAAAATCTTAAAAGAATGTTTGCAAACCAACTACTTATTTTATAATTCCCATGAACAAAATCAGGATCAGAAATGTTTAAACAAACTTTTAATACAGCAAACATTTTTTCGTCTTGCAACACTTTTACTTTTGGTAATACTCTCTATACAACGAGTTACCATCGATTACCACGATTTGTATTCTTGAAAGTATCAAAAAGTAAAAGTTTTTAATAATGTTAATATTATTAAACTATTAAATGTTATTGAGTGTTGCTGCATTTTTATCATCCGACGAAAATGACGAATATATAGTACAGCCAAGATGATGGCCTTGTGAAGAAAATGCCACAAGAATCTGAAGTGTTCTCAGAATGGTTTTGCGTGGGAAATGATAGAGTGCAATAAAATCGTTCACTGAACCTCCGATTGTGACTCGACATTCAATCATTTTGTGGTTCAAATTTGTTAATTTGTACTTATTTTCAGCCCATAGTCTCATCCATCCTTCAGCATTACATGAAAGCATGAAAGCAATGCATTAAGCATTTGCCCAATCTAATTCCACTCATCTTTGCAAAAATCTATGTTGATTTGTTTCCTCAATTCCAAACTGTTTTGTAGCTCTAATTTTTACTTTAAAACTAATGACTTTATTCATTTTTCACAACAGAAAACTAATTTTAATACTTATGGTTTATTTGAACTCATTTTATTTATTTATTTCTTAACTTCATTAATACATTTTTCGCATGGCGTGAACAATTTGCTAGATTTTCAAGGTGAATTCGGCTAGAGCGATACTGTAGATTCTAATAGATTAGATAATAACGATACATTTTTGTTGTTTTCGCCAGTACCATGACAGTACCATGGTCCAATTATCAGGTCAATGCTTCAATCCATATGATTTGGTGTGTTTTCACTATGAGACTATCATAAGCTGTATAAACGTATGTGGTTGTTGTAGGTTTGACAGTCACACCACTATTATTATTGCAGAAACAAAATACAGGCACGTTTTTTTTTGTAGTGTTGCACTGACCTGATGAATAGGCCTTGAATAGTACCGTTTTGGAAAAGGCCTAATAAGGTGATTGGCAACTGTATGGAAATCAATAATATTATTATGTTTTAATTTTAATTATTATGTTTTAATTATTATAGGCTTCACATCCTTGTGGCTGGTCTAACGGGACATTGTCACTTGGGAGTACTTGCGAGAAGGCTAAATCTTCCATATAATGATTTCTGCAGAGGCTGCAGAGATGAGGAGAGGGAAGTGGAGGAGAGTGTCGAACACTTCCTCTGTCGATGCCCGGCTCTCGCTCTCTCTCTCTCACAAGAGAGCAAATTACTTGAACAGACCGACACTAAATAGGCTACCAGTAGTGTTAGAATGCATATTGGACAGGGTGGACTCCTTTATCCGTTCATCAGGCTGGTTCAGATCGGAACCGGCGGGAGGTATCACAACGGGATCTTTCTAGGATCCAAGTGGGCCGGTCTCATGACCGGTTGATGTATTGCGTATGACCTTTAGCTCGTGTTTGTTTAAAATGTGTTTGGCGGTAAAACATCAGCCCCCTAATGACGTCAGCACATAAAAGTTTTGTATGGTTTAGAACTTCATTGAAAAGTTACTGCCCTATTAACACCTTTTTCATTTTAAAAAATCGCAAAGCTCCAAATAAACCAAGTTAAGACAGTGGGCTTTTCTTGAAAATTAATATGCAAAACGCACACAAATTAATTTCTTATTTTAGCAGCACAATTCAAAAAAGAAAAGTAATAATAAAAAAAATATTGGAGTGAAGAAGGAAAATAAGCAAAAGAAATTTAAAGTAAGCAGAAATTGAAATGTATCATTCACTCACATATGCATATACAAATGTAAATAAATATAAATACAGGTACGTGCTGTGTGCTCGTTTTTATTTATGTTTATGTGTCTCACGCAGCACACGTGTTTGTTTAGTTTTTCGAAACTATTTGATATTTAGAAGAGTATCTTTAAAAGACATTCATCATAATTTTTATTACATATTTGAACTTTTTTTATTTAATTTCACAGAGCAAATAAAAATAAAAATTTTGCAAAACAAAGCCACAAAGTGCCAAACTGTCTGCTCTGGATGTGGTCACACTTTTAGCTTCAATTTTAACTTAAAGATACATCCACTGCCCGTACACGCACATGCAACACACTGCAGTATAAACCCTGCTTTGTGTTGCTTTAACGAAATTCTTTCTGCCTCCCACTCTTTGCAATTGTATTTGTTATTAAGCGCATATCGATAATTTATGACCATACCCAGTTGGCGAAATGCTCGTTGGCACGAAAAAGAAAATCGCCAACATGCCTACCAATTTGACTGGAAATTCCACTTATCACTGTGTATGTCTATTGATTGGAATATATTTTATATTCCCTCACAAATATTCAATTGATTTCCAACTCATTTTTGTGTTTGTCGCTATTGTTAAAGTTAGTATTAACTCTTAAAAATCGCTGGGCCCGGCGAAAAGTTGTTGTCACTGATACAAAAGCAAAAATCAAGTGGAAATCGATTGGTTCGTGAGAGAATATAAAATATATTCCAATCAACAGAAAAAAAACACATTGATAAAGTGATCAATATGATTAAATATAGGCAGTCAATAATGAAGAGCTCAGATGGAAGAATGGATATGCGCTGCTGCTTATAAATAATACACAATTAGTCATGGCCTGGGTTCGATGCAAATTTGGGTTCTGATGAGCGATATGGTGGTCATGAAACAGCCAGTAAGTCCTCAACTTTCATTTTCTTGTCTTCTTTAAAAATTGTGATCACTCCAATTTTATCACAAAAAATCTTTCTCAATTTTGAGGAAGTAAAAAATCGAACTCAAGCCCGATAAAACTATTAACAATTGTAAATCATATAGTTCGACTATAAAGTTCAAATTAATGAAAACCAAATTTATTTGATTTTTTATTCAACCAGACCTGAGACTAAATCGTTGCCTTCGATATCGAATGAGCGAGCTATCGAGTATAAATAATTCAAAATAAAAACAAAGTAAATAACAAGCGGAATTCGTTCGATCACGAATGCGATGTTTTGGCCCCTATAACTGCTTGGACAACAACTCGCAAGTCATAGGATCCGCATAAGGGCATAAGACGTGCTTATAATCACCAAGGGCAATGATTTACCTGCGGTCATTAACATCGCACAAGACGACATTGACATGCCCGTAATGCGTTCACGACCAACCGAAGGATATTTCTTCCATAATTATTTGTAATACGTCTATTGGGCGCAGGGTCGTTCTATAATAATATTCATGGGATTAATTTTAATTAAACAAGATAAAGAAAACATCAAAGATGAATTTGCATTGATTGAGGAGTACTTGTGCAACAATTAGTAGACAACCTCATGATCAACTGGGTTCTCCCTACATAAACACCCAAACAGAAACTTGGTAACACTTTTACGTTCAGAAAGGAAATTAAAAAGTGTGCCGCATTTTATAGTTTCGTTGTTATGAGAGAGTATTTTTATATTTTATGTGCAATACAACAAGAACAACTACAAACATAAATACATTCTGTAACCACTCATTAATTTGTTGATTTTATTGCTTCAGGGAGTGGATGTTTAAGCACTTGAAATTTTATTATTCTTTCTTTAATTTCTTAAGCTTAGCAAGAAAATAGAGTTTTAAATTAATTTTTAAGAAAGAGAAGGACTAAAAGAGGAGTTATTGTTCTAATACATTCTAGAACAACATTTTTTTATAAAATTTTTTATAAATATTTTAATTTTTATGAATACCGGTTTAAGTTCGTAAATATCAAAATATATTTCAAAACTGTTCTAAGTATGTACATATATTCAGTTTATTAGTTTGCCAACCAAATAAAAATGTATACAGGTAAGGTCACATATGAAGACATAAGGGAGAAAAACATGACCACTATTTTCTAATTGGCCTTAATTTTAAGCAAATGCATGCATATAAAGAAGTAAAAATGCATTAAACATTCATTCACTGCGTATAAGTTTAGCGATCAAACAAAAATCTATTAGTAAAAAAAATGTGACCACTATTTTATGCAAATACTTGCATATAAAAACAAAAAATACATATAAACTCATGTGTATATAACGACAAACAACAATGGAGGGAAATAAAAAAAAAACGTAAAATCATAAAATTTCGAAAAAGGAGCATATTTTAAGGTTATGTTCGATGAAAGGGCGAATATTTGGGAAAGTTTGCATTTACTCTGGCTAAACTCTTGAAATATTAAATAATATTTCATTATCAGCTTCGCATTTGTTCGTTGAGCAAATATAACCTCAAAATATACTGTTTTGAAACTTAATGATGGGACGCTTTTTTCTGTTTTTGTTTTTTGTTGGTGTGTCCGTATGTACATACGTACATGCATTTTTAGTTGTTTCTGACCATGTCTTTGGCCAAAATAAAAGCCATGAAGAGAGTAGTGGTCACGTTATACAAATATAAAACATAATAGGGAAACATGTGCTAAGCGATATTAATATAAATACCAAACTGTCAACACTTTTACCTGTGTTATCGACAAAAAACATACATTTGTATTAACGAAGTGAAATCATCTAAAGACTTTATACGAACGAACATAAAGAATTTATGCGAACATAATTTAACTTGTTAAAACACCCCACGCGTCTATGTAGCTACATTAGAGAGTTCTTTGAAATTATTTCACATTCTGCCACAATAATCCTTATGTATTCCCTAACTTGCCTGCTGGATATGACAACAGCTTCCATTTTGTGACCCATTGAAATGAGCCATGACCTGACCACGCTAACATCCGCGTTTGTCGCCGTTCTTGCTTCATCTAATTCAGCCGCTACAATTACAAATGTAATATTATCCTCAAATCCAATTGTCTTAATTCTACCTGGTATGCTTAGACGTGCATTTCATTTCATAATGCCAGGACTGGTACCGATCCCTGAAGCACGCCGACGGTAGCTTTAAAATTTTTTGAGGCCATCATTAAAATCATAGTAAACTAAACTTACAGACATACATACATACATAATCAAATTATAGTATGATCGGATTATGTGTTCTATTCCTGATAATCTATTCATTATATAGCAGATATGTTGACATCAGTCATCTGTCATGAGACTAATCAAATTCGCGGTGGTTATAGGCAAGAGTAGGCTCGGACCACCTTCCTTTATGTTCAACGTAAGTCAATTGAAGAATATGAAAATTCTTGCCCACATCAAATGTAATTGCGTAAAAGTATTATAATTTCTCTTGAAAAAATTTGTCATTTACTTCAAATGAAACAACAAATTTTAACCTTAAGTCCGCCACATCAAACATGACACATTAATTTTCAATGCAATTTTTACACCTCGTTAACTGCACTATGGGCAAAGTACAAAAAATTTAAAGCCAATCAGTGGGAATTCCCATAAACATGTAAACTTTCTTCATTAACTTATAATGTTTGGCTTGTTCTAGTGACGAAACACAAAAAATACACCTACAAATTGAGTGCTTGCAATGGAAAAGTTAATTAACACTAATTAAGAAACGTTTAAGATTTTTAACAAACTAATATATTCATAAAAATTATAAGAAAGAAATAAAACGATTTACTTTGGCTAAATTTACTTTTGATAACGGAAATTCCAATACACATTACGCACTCAAACAACTCAAACAGTGTCATTTATAAAAATGCACACACACACACCCACACACTCACACACTCACACACCACACGTGCTGCATACAACTTAAGTTTATTTTGTTATTTTATTAAAAAGTGGAAGAAGAGCAGACAAAAAAATTCAAAAGTTTAAAATGAAAACTAAAATCAAGTTAAAATCCAAATGTTGTGAATAACAAAGTTTTTATTATTAACTGACAGGCAGGCACTGGGGCAACTCACAGACTGTGTGGAAAACATCTATAATCAGATAAATTTTTCGTAAAGTAAAACTGGATCGAAAGTAAAACTGGATCAAATGAACAATTATTAAAATTTAACTATTTCAGGTCTAAATAGACTTTGTTAATTGTTTTCGAACCTTTTGCTGTCGACATTTTATTGATGCTACTCAACTCTGGAAAAAGAATATTTGAAACTATTATATATTCCCATGAAAATAATTTAGACATAAAATAATACATTTCAATTGGCCATCAAAGGCAAATAAATAATTAAATTCATTAAAATTCAACTCATACTTTTATGTAGTTCTCACAAAATTTTTCCCCACGGAATTCAAAAATCCATACACCGAATAAGCATATAATCATATTACAGTCTTTGCCATACTATTCACATTGCTATAGCAATGTATTGCTGTTGAAATTATGCTGAAACATTTTTATAATTCTTATTTTTTATTGAAAATAATACAATATGCGAAAAATAATAGAATATGTGAAAATATTTTCAAAAGTGCTGAAGATTATCGAAGATTTGGAAGGCAGCAATTTGTTTAAACCTGACTGAATTTGTTTCTAAATGAAAACACAACTGCGCTATTAAAAAGCAAAAAACTCTCAACCAGGTTTTTTGTTGGGAATACTGAAAATGCAAGATATTCGCGGCATATAGACAGCTGGAAAATAAGGGAAAAAAGATTCAGATTTTTCTTTATTTTTTTTTTAGAAAAAAAAAAAAAATATATATACATATATATATATATATATATATATATATATATATATATATATATATATATATATATATATATATATATATATATATACATATATGTATATCAATGTATCAAAATTCAGATTAAATTTATATGTATATATATATATATATATATATATATATATATATATATATATATATATATATATATATATATATATATGTATATATATATATATATATATATATATATATATATATATATATATATATATATATATATATATATATATATATATATATATATATATTGTTGTAAACTGCTCTCATGGTAATCACATAAACTAAAAGCACAATTCGAGCAGATTTTAACCAGATTTTGATAGAGTTCTGTTTATAAAAAATGTTTGGCTTTTGAAAGCATAAATAAAAATATTTATATACTTTTTACTTCCTTAAACTGTTAACACCCTAAATAAAATCCACTACAAACTCAGCAACATTTTGAAAAACTAAAGCAAAAATTTAGAAGCTCGCTACTAAAGCTGAATACCTGTTACTTATTTGTTAACTTGGTCAATAAAATCAATCAATAGTAAATAATAAATAAAAATCCACAAAATAAATAAATAAACAATTTTTGTTGAATAAATATGCTGATTGCCTGTACAATACTTGTTATTTATTTATCTATCTATAAATAATAATGTACTGCTGCAATTAATCTACAAATAAATATTTCTACAAATCAAATAAACAAGGCCCCAAATATGAAATCATTCATTCACCAGTCAAATAAATAAGCCCTCAAATATTTTTTTAATCAATAAAACATAAAAAAATTGGTTTTGTTCTAAATTAATGAATAAATGAAACATTTTTTAATCAATAAAACATAAAATAATGGGTTTTGTTCTAAATGAATGAATAAATGAAACACTGTTTTATGCTTAAAAAACTATAAAACTATGGCGCGTTATTATAATTCCCCGAGGGTTAAAAGTAGAATTTTATGGGCCTCATTCTGCAACAGGTTGTCATGATTTGAAACTTTACGATTCCTTAAAATAAACTAATTTGGTTATTCAAGAATCATCTCCATGTTTAAAGCTTCCAACTTCAGAGTATTGCAGCTAAATGAGATGAACAAAATTCTATCTTTAACTATCGGCAAGTTTCCTAACTATCCTGAGCCTATAATATAACAATTAAAAAGTATCTCTCTCCAATTAGAATAAGAATTTCAAATTTCTTAATTTTTATCCTTATTACAACTAGACGGTAGAGTAGACTTTAGTTGAAGTTACCTTTAGCATAAGTGAGTGACAAAATAAACTGACCTTTAACAATTTTTCATTAGTTGTGTTTGCATACTCAGGATTGGGATAGAACCCAAATCTTAAGCACAACTGAGAGAGTGAGAGAGACCTTATGAGTCATATGGTTTTCTTGCACAAAATCACCTAAAGTAATTATTTAGGCAACATTGGTAACAATTAGCAAAGTTATAACATAATGTTGCATCAAAGGCATTCTTAAGAAACAATTCCAGTCAACTCATGTGGCCGCCGGGATAATTATTGATTGTTCCCCAGATTATTTATTATTTTTTTTTTATGTTCCCAAAATTATAGACTGTGATCTTGCTTTATAAGCGGGCTAATATTATCATTTGACATGCGTACTCCTTTAGTTATGGCCCTAGAGTATCAGATATTGGTGCTGAAAGGCAAAACATGGGCATTACACTCAATAACGATTTGCGAATAACCTCCCAATGGGGTCATAAAAACAGTGTAAATTTTAAGCCTCTTAAAACCCAAACAGTATTGGCCGCCGATGCTGCCTCATTTGTACTACTGGATGGTGGTATAGATATTGAAGAATCGTAAGCTTTTAATGTTCTTAAATGTATGTCGCAAGACATGGGCAAACAAACCCCTCCCATCCATCTAACCTAACCTAATGTTCGCTATACGGAAAATATTTTTCATATCGCAAAAGAAGCATTTAAGTAACCAGGTTTCTTGAAACGTTGTAAAATATACTCCACTTCATTCGATCTTCTCAATATTTATACTACCTATATCCGAAAGAAACTGAAATAGAACTCTCATGTTTGGGCCAGTACCTCAAAGTTTATTTTGGGGTTATTCGACCGCATAGAGCGGAGAGAGAAGAAGCTGACAGTGGAGTATTTAATTCCATTGACAACACTGGAGTCAATCGAATTGATTATTCAATGGATTTTCTTTTGAAGAAATTAGGTATGTCGTTCACAAATTGGCATCTTTTTATGGAATACATGTGCATTATGCAGGTATCATTCATTCTTGGTTGATTGGCCAGCGACTCGCACAACGCACTGCAGAGAAAACTCGTTCATCAGCCTGCAGACGTTACAATGTATCAAGATTCAGATTAAATGTACACAAACACTACTCCCTCTTTGCTGCTCCCCAAAACCGATTTGTCTAGAATTATGTTCATCGGCCTGAGTATTGGCCCCAATAATAAAAAAAAAAGAAAATTCACCTTAAATTTCAATTAAATATAATTGAAAAATCTGAAATTTCCTTAGAGTCTCTAGAATTCTTTGCACTTTAAATATCACGATCTGTAGACTATTTAATACCACACACATCACTAATATATTCCACAAATGTACACGTTATTACGTACTCTTGTGCTGAAAATAAGTGTTGTTTTTTTTCATAAAAGTCGTGGTTAAATATTACACATGTAGTGGCTAAAATAATTTTCCATGCAGTTTATTTCTGTTTCATTAATTTATAACAATACGGTTAATATTTAATAATTTTATATGGAAAACCAATTAAAATAATGAGTGGCATAAAGTATAATAAAATAGCTAGAATAGTGGAATTTCTTTTATGCAAATTTTATACAACAAACACACCAAGCGATGTTGTTGGGCAGCGCACAGTGGTTTGGCGGCCATATTTAATGGGAGTAAATTTTTTTTTTACTATGCCAAAATCTAACAAATTGGAATCTTTTTTATTTTTATAGTTTTTATTTAGATTGAGCAGAACACACCCATACACATGTGTGTTTATGGTGAAAAGGAATATGTGCTCAAGTCGACTTAAGTAAAACTTTAGAAAATGACATCAAAACAGACCCTAGAAAAAGTTCCTACTAATTAGCTGGCTTGCAAAACTCGCTCGTTCAACATCAATGGAATTTCGAGAAAAACAAAAAAACATGTAAGGGATCATCAAATAGATGAAAAATATAGAAATGAATTACAAAGAAAAATAATCTCCTACTGTATAAAAAATATAAAAATCTCTTAAAGTCATTTGTAACCTCCACTCGTGCTAGACACCAAGAAATGCAGCTCTGGCTGTTATCGAAAACCTTGATTTATTATACATATACAAATGAATTTTTATTATACAGAAAAAAGAAAAAAGTCACGTGTCAGAGTTGAGGAGATGACATGTAAAAATTTTAACATAAAAAAACTGATGATCTTAAAACCAAAAAGAATTAAAACACTAGGTGCCATCCGAATTAATTAATAAACAATTGAATTTGAAAACCTGTGTTGTTAATCCAAAGGACATCATTGACTACTGGCGTGAACATCATTATTCCAACTTGGCGTTAGTTAAAGTTAGGATTTTACCCGCCAGATAAACCATTTTCATTATTACAACTTGCCTTTAGGAAAAAGTGAGCGATAAACTATTCAAACAATAATCCACCCTGTAAATTAACAGGGTGGCTTTGCTACACCAAATGTTGTGGCTTTGCTACACCAAACTGGAAAAGTTCAGTCATTGGAAAAATTTCGCTAAATAAATATAATTTTTCATGCATTTTCTTCAGACTTGAACCTTTCAAGAGTATCGCCCCAACTTCACAAAAAACAAATTCCTCTTAATAGTAAGTTGTAATAATGAAAATTGTTTATCGTTCACTTTAGCTAACGCTAACGCTAACCTTATTGCCAAGTTGTAATAGTGGCCCTTAGGGTCATTATTACAACTTGCCGTTAGTTAAATGCAGGATTTTATCAAATTTCATTTTTACAAATTCATAAAAATATCAAAAAAAAAAATCTCCTAAAACCCCCAAAGCATAAAAATTTTCCCAAATGAATTCCCCAAGACCCAGTACAAATTTGTTATCCCCATTTCGGGGACTTTTGTGGCATTATTGCGAGTTATTGTTTAAAAGGGCATGAATAACAACTAGTAAACTGAAGTATTGACACAAAGTTAAAATTGAATTCAAATAAAATAAATGTTTGGCCAAACCGAAGTTTTAACTGCCAGAGAATTTTTTGGGCACAAATTAAATTTGCTGCAAATATTCTTTCTGAACTACTGTGCAGAGTGGTGTCTTAATAGTCCGTTACTTCGTTATTGTAATGTAATTATATTTTTCAGAGCGTCCTAAAAGAAGTCTTGGGGGTGTATTATAATTCAGAAATACACCATTTAATATGGAAATAAAATAACTTAATTTCGTTGAAAATAAACTCATGAAGTAAAAAGGTAGCGATTTGATGTGACGAACTTCAACGCTAGTGATTTTTCCGTGGAGATTATTCGAAAGGTGGAGATTATTCGAACAGTAGCCGACTCGGAAATAGGGCCAAATGTTATCTTTAAAAAGAACTTCGCGGTAAACAATAAATATATCAAAACATTCACCCCTATCATGAAAAAATTTTTTTCCATTTCCCAAAAGTGCGATCATGTATAACTTTTCCCATAAAATGTGTTCCCATTCGAAATTTTCCCTTATCGTGAATGGATTTTTCAAAGATATTTTTCTAATTTTTTTTATCAATTTGTTCATTTTATTTTCTGTGGGGAACTAGAACAAAAATGCAAGTAGTTGCCACATTTTAATGGATATACAATAAATCAGCTGAAAACTATTTTTAGGTCTTAATCAATAAATAAGGTGCAACATGACATGCTTCTTAATAGGGTGCAAAATAACCGACCCATTGCATGTGGTTTTGTGAAGGTTTCTAAAAAAGATCACGAATGGAATTTTATAAATAGATATTTTATCCATTCTGCGCAGAGACTTTTCTAAAGCATCCAATAATTTAGGGAGCACTTTGCGGATTGCGCCATTCCTACTTCGTAATCTCTTCCAACACTTTTTTGTTATCCACCCTCTGCAAAAAATACGTAAGCATGCGCTTAGTTTTACGATGGGTGGAATACAAAATGATTTTTTTTCCGACAGAGAATCTGTCAAAATATTTAACAGGCATTAAAACTCCGATTTATTCACCCTTTTTTCTTTTTAAACTACAAATTTCTGTTTATTAGTTATAAAACATAAATTTAATTACTTTTTACATCACTTACCCACAAGTTTTCAATAAATTTCCTTTATATTTATATTTTTTTCTTCCGAAATGTTCCCATAATATTCATGATAGCAAATTTCCCTACTTGGAAAATGAAAACTTTATGGGAATAAAAATTTCACATTTTACTCACGATAGGGGTGATTATTACCATTCACTACAAATTTTTCTCTCAGTGCTAAAGTCCGCACAAAGTATCCAAAGAATTCTAACACACTATTTAAAGAATTTTTCAATTGAAAATTGAACGCAGCAAACCACAAAATTCTTTTAACGACTTTCTATTTATTGAACGCATAATAAATGCCCACGTACATACATATGTATATATGTATGTACCGTGTCTCTGTGTGCGTAAACTCTTTCAGAGGCACACAACAAAGATTAGGTGAACTAAGAACCTTAAGCAAAAGTCACAAGTAACTAATAGAGCCTGTAATAAACAAATGTATGGTTTAGATATCAATAGACCCCAGGACAAAATGTCCATTGTTAGAGAACCAACACGCTGTGTGTATGTGTCCATGTGCAAGGATAACAATTCTTATACTATGCGTATGTAAATGAAGCCAATTACACCTTACGCACAATTACCCACATGGCACACATTGTAAGGACGTGGTTGTACATTCGCTTCTTTCCTTTTTTTTTTTTTTGCTTCCCAAAGTGAATGGCTCGAAAGAATATAAAAGTTTGTTACATATTTTTAGCCAACCGTCTCCGAATGCTAAAAATGACAACCAGCATTCACAACAACACTCACATTTCTGTAAAAAGCAGCAGCATTTCGATGTTGACATTTAAAATAGTTAAACCAAAACATACAATTTTCTCTGCCTCATGTGAAAAAAGTCACATGAATAAAAATTAAGAAAAGGCAGTCAGTCCGCATGTGGCAAAACTGCTCGTTTAAAGACAAAAAGAGAAATGTTGCTGATAGAAGTCAAGTGCATTTTGTATGGAATTTGCAAAAGTATTAGTTCTTAGGCAGGGCCAAAAATGTAAACTATACAAGTTAGTTTTTGGTACAAATCTGGTAACAAAGCTTGAGAAGCCAGCGCCAAGTCAATTACTTGATCGGGATTTTTAATTCAATTTTATTTCCTCCTAATAGAGAAAGTTTTTTGTGAAAAGAAATTCAAGTGATCAACAAACACTTTTCAAAGAACACAAGAAATATAAAATTGAAGATTTAGTGGCTGGGGTACATACCCTGGCTGTTTCACGTCCATCACGACACTCATCAGCATCCAAATTGCTTCCAACGCACGTCGTAACTAATTGCGTGCTGTTTTGTTTAAGCAGCCAGCAACCCTTAGCCAGCCTTCCAGCTGATCGCTTCATTACTGGCTGTCTCCACTTTATATATTGATCGGCTTTCAATTTTATCACTGAGTTGCTGGAGTATTACTTATAACAGGTGGTATCACTCGTAGTGGTACGATTGCGACATGTCCAGTTTTTCTGAAAAACCAGGCTTGGACCATTTGCTTGGAATTGCTTCATGCCCAACAACAATTGTTTGATTTTGCACATCTTGAAACACCCACTCAGTCGACTGTTATCTACTTTCGGGCTTATGCGCATAAAGTCAAGATCCATCGTCTGTCAGGATGTCATAGATGTGGGAAAGGGACGTTTGACTAGAAGCGGCAACACGTACTAAATACGACACTGTAGGACATAACGAACGAACGAAGACGATATGATATAAACTAGTTGATAAGTTAGTTCTTGAATAAATAATTAAAAATACATAATTGATATTGTGTTTTTATTTAAACATACTAGAACCACATAGATGTGTTTTGAAGCACCGCGATCGTGTTCTTTGTGCATTTCTTTCAACTAATCGACATGAGCCGATTGAAAAATTGTGTGCGGAGCAAAATTTTTCCGACAGTCAAATGTTTCAATGCAATATTGAATGCATGCTGGTCCCACTAACATCTAAGGTTGTCTCAATCTCACGATGGGTCACATGACAATCTTGCAATATCCGTTCGAGCACAGCAGCAATGGTTTTCGGAAGAACAACTGAATTTAGACGAACTTCGCGAAATTCGTCTTGGAGCGAACTACGACCACATTTGAATTCACTATACCATCTACAAACACTAGTATGTGATGGAGCTTCATGCCCAAAAATTATTGCTAAGCCAATCCATTTCGAAAGTTGTAAAAAAAAAAGTGCACAAAAATGTTCACGATTTAATTCCGTTTTGGACCGACCGAGCTGAATCTTTTAAGTTTGTGCAAGCAACACAAATAGCGATCGTATGTCAAAACGTTGTGAGTACGTATCACCTCAAAAATGTCCAACCTTACGATGGAGCTGTCAGTTGCCAGATTGCAACACCAGGGTTGCCAAGTCCCATAATATAAAAGGCAGCCCTCAGGTTGGCTCAGGTACTGCCGCCGGTCGAATCCCTTCTGCTCGAAACACGAATACATTCTTTTTGAGGAAGTGCTGTACACAGCACTGCATTTTAGCCTGCTTTAGACTGCCAAAAGTGTTGTTGCATCGCAATTCTGTTAATTCAAATGGATATTTCGTTTTAAATGGCCAATTTCTCACACTAAATTATGGCCGAAATCCAAAACAATATGCACACCATTTATTTTTTTTTTTTTTTTCACCACATCCAGGCACTTAACATTTGAAAAATGTATGTTACAATCAGAAGATAAATGCCAGTTGGAATACGTTTTTCTAGTTTTTTGTAAACGTTTTGCTTTTCTTTTCCTGTCTTCTTCGGTTGCCTAAACCTGCCTTGTGAGTGGGCAAAATGTGCGTTACACTATAATTTTAAGTGCAAATGTGTAAATAATCTGTTATTGTGGAACAAACACACACAAGCAAAAGCTTTCAGCAGAGAATAGACATTTGATACCATCTCAAGTGGATCTGGAATTTTTCTTGTTCCGACAAATTCACAGTGGTTGGAGTTTTAGCAACAGTTGTAACAAATGTTCCAGCACATCATTTACATTTGTAATGGATGTTGCGACGCACAACAATAGCAAAGAAATTGTCAGGCAAAAATTGGGGAAAAAAATTGACTTGTTACACAAAAGCATAATTTAAGTTCAAAAAAAAAAGAAAGCAAAGAAGGGACTCAAAAACAATCTGCTGCTGTTGCATTCTATTGCAACACCAACATATTTGTTAGTATGTATGTGGGCCTGCATAAGTGAAGGAAAGTGTTCATGTATGTGTGTGTGTGAGAGTGTGCGAGTGCGTGTGTTTGGGCAAAGGAAATGTGTTTTCATTTCAAAGCGGAAGTTGTAGACAAATGAGACTTTTAGTTTTTCAATACCCTTATGAGATTTGTGGCACACAATTGAATCATCATCAGAAACGGCCAGTGTCCAAAGTCTATAATTCAGAAAACGAAAAATTGGATGGAAGAGAAAAATTCAAACAGTTTGTTTGAGCACTTGTGTACTTGTCACAGGCGAATGTCTGTTCATACAGAATCACATTTCCGTTTGAAATGATTTACAACGTTTTTGCCACACGCATGTTGCACCTACGCAATTACCAAACGATACACGCTTAAATAGTAGAATATATAAGTCTTGTAAATTATAAAAATATCTAGGAAATTTTCCAAACAACATAGAAAATCCTCAATTAATTGTAGTTTATTTTATTACAAATTCAGTGTTTATAAATTTTTGCTTTACCATTTTCAAAAAATTTTCTTTCAGTGTTGCATTCTATGTAGGAGTGTTTCACGCACTTTTCATGGCACCGGCAGTGCAGTGTCATTTTGCCGCAACTGTCAGGTATTTTTGCCGGTAGTGTGTTCTTTTTAAAACTTAGTTATCTAGTCAATTATCTAAAATTGAAATTTCTTATTGAATTTACATAAAATTTATTTGCTGGAAAATATTATTTTCCATTAAATACTTAACGCACACTTACGCAACAACTTGCAGCGCAACATGTGCAAAGTCTGTCAACGGAAATGTATGTCTGTTACTTGTTAATTGATTTGCAATACAAAATTTAGTTTTCAATTTTAATTGGAACAAATTAAGAAATCATTGAATTAAATCGATTTTCTTAAAGACAATTGTTTAATAACTGCATTTGCAGTTTGTATACGCTACAATTTTTATATATTTTATATTTTTACATAAGTTTGTGATTCCCTTTGCAATTTCCACAATTTTTATTCACGAACCCACAAAGTATATACATACTTTGGATCAGTATTGATAGAAAAGTCAATTGAGCGTTGCACGTCTGCAGGCAATTGAAATCGAGAAAACTCTGAGAAAACTTCTTAACTCAGAAAAAAAAATTTTGGATATCAAACTGATATTTTTATATGAATAAGCCCTGCCGGCAACTCAGTTAACTAGTAATGAATTATAAGCTAACTTTTTTACAACTAGTGGTGGCTGACACTTAGATTATTTTTAATGGAGATGACTGACTATTTTAACATTACGATGTCCTAGGAGGTAGTCAATTGTCCGACGCTGCATTACTTTTCAACTAACTTAAAGTTAGGGACTTCAAAGTCAGTACCCACAGAAAAAAATGTACAAATCAAGGCTGATTTTACATTTTTCGGTAGTAATATTTTATTTTATTAAATTAAATTTCATCCCACTTTTTTTTTTTGTTAGCATCTGGTGGGAATCGAACCATTAAGCCTCAAGACTGGTGAGCAGCCAACATACTCACTCAGCCATCGCAACTTTTGAAACGAATGCGACAATAGGCAATTTAATTAAAGAGTTATTTACCGTGTATGTGTGTATGTTATTATTTGAATTTTGGGTTAACTCTGCACTCTGCACGTTTCAGCTAGCTTATGCCAGTAAACAAAAAGTGAATTACAAATCGATTGTATTGTAGCTAATTTGAAGCTAGTCCATAAAAGTTTGCGTAAAGTTAATTATTTCAGTAGTCGACTACTCAATGTCCGACAGGGATGAACTATAAGTCGATTTTATTTGTAGTCGACTACCAATTTGCTGGCAGGGAGATGACAAAATACAACAACAAACTAACAATAGATTAACAAAAACTTAGATGCGCCATAGGCGAGTCTTTCCAAAAAAAAAAATTATTATTGAACAATCTGGCAATACATAAAATAATTGTTTTGACTCTTCTACTGGCAACCAGGAGCTGATTAGCCCAGGGGCCCGTGTTTGGACTCCTCGAAGGAGAATTTTTTCCCCATGACACTATCTTGCACACAGGGTGTCCGTACAGGAGTCAGACGAGTGACCAACCTCTAATAATTTTTCTCCCAATTTTTTTTTCAACACACCGACCCCGTATAATGTCTCCTTAGAGGGGCTCCCATATAAAAATATCAAAATAAAATTGAAATCATACGCCTCGAAAATGATTTGTTTTTCTATATGTTATAGTTGAATTGTCTTTCCTTTATGCCAAAAGCTATTTTTAATTTTTTTCCATACTTTTACAAAATTGTAAAAAAGTGCTGTATACTTCACAACTGCAGATTTCACTGCAATATGCCAACTGCACACACACACACACACACATGCATACATGCGTACATTTATTTATGCTCATGAACTTTTCATACTTCAATAGTATTTTTATTGTGGCCAAAAGTGACAAATCACTACTTTTACTATAAAAACCAATTGCAACAGGCCAAATTAAAAAAAAAAAAAACAACAAAAAAATCATACATCGAACAGCAAAAAACATTCAACCACCAAAAATTTACCACGAACACATGTTTTTAGCTGGGAAATAAAAAAGGAAGAGAGGAAAAACAAAATATTTATGAACCTGTTCACAGCACCAGCCATGCAAAAAACCGAAAACATAATAAATAGATTGGAGCTGGACTATATTAAAGAATGGACAGTATACCTTTATATATGGAATTTTATATGGGATGCAAACAAAATGCTGACGACCTTCAATAGGCCGTGGTGTGGGCCGGTGGTGGCCGCAGCCAACTGCATTATTCAGTTTACCATGTCGATGCATGCAAATGTAACTAGTGCTGGATGAATTTGCAGTACTCCAAAGCGGCAAGCAAACAAATTTACAACATCATACATGCACACACACACACGCACAGTAATCATTTTAAGTCGCATATGCGACCAAAGACCAGTTTAAAACTGACTGTATGTGTGACTCCGCTGATGTTGATACTTTTAGCACTTGTTTTACATTGATGTGTCACTCAGTCTTTCCGTCTGTCCCCTACAGCCAGTCCTTTAAATATTTTACAATGCGGCCGGAAATGCATTACAACGTTTTATTTTATCTGTTTCTTTTTTTCGTTTTGCAACTTTACCAAAACTGCATGCTGCAACGTGCCCAAAAATAAATAAAAAAAAGCAAATGTGCTCCAAAGTGGGAGGAGGCGATTGGGTGAAATGAATTTTGTCTGCCAAGGAAAGCGTCACGCCTGTGTTTGACATATTTACTCGTTTTGGAAGCAGCAATTTGTAAATTGTCTCTGTATTTTATGAAGCCAGTAAATGATTTTACAAACTAAAGGGAAATACTTTGGGTTTCCGGTTTAATTGATAATATTTGTAAACAAAAAATTTATATATTGCAAATGTATCAGGTATATATATGAAAAAAGGTTTAAAAATATTTCTTGCTATCATGTTTCAGTATTAAAAATCTGTTAAAAAAAACCTGGCAACGAACACAGCTTCTTCTACATCAGGAATGACATAATTGTTTAAAATTTCTTTCATAAAAAAAAAAACAAATAAAAATCTAATAAATTGTAGAGGAAAGAAATATTATTTGTTGTTGTTGCCGTCGTCCTTTATTATATGTACCTTTGTACTTAATTAAAATTTTACTAATAAAATATGTCTGTCTGGGTGTTGTTTTTAAGATTTTGGTAAATCACCGTCGATTACTTTATAGCTTACAATTATACTTCAGTACAGAGTTGTATTTTCTGAGATTTATAACGTAACGACGTAATCATTTTTGGCAGTTTTCAACATACTCTTTATTCTCACTTTCCGCGAAACGTTGGAATAATTTGTTTCACTAATTTTCGGCCCGAAAACTTTTCGGTTACCGAACACCACCACTGCTGTGTTCTGTTTATAGCATTTGTTTTCAAGTACGATTTCCGGCATGGGCCTGTGGCTGTTACAACTTAAGTGGTCCATTCGCTCAACTACTTTTCCCCAAGATATCTGAAATCTTGGTGTATGGCTTCGTGAGTTGCTGGTTTGTTGCCATTAGCCAATGTTTTAATATTGCCCCATAAAAAGCAGTCCAGAGGAGTTAAAACGCACGAACGGTCCTGATCATTGGCTCCCAAATGATCAGGACCATTTTTCGGGAGTAATTTGTTACCAAGTGGTGTACGGCAAGTTATGCTGCCTATTTTTTACCCAAATGTCATCAATTTTTAGCGGATTAATAAGTTTGATCCCGCACTTTTTGGGCAAAGTTCGGTAAAATGAGAGCATGAAAGCATGAATTTCTCTCGATAAAAGTACAAAACAAAATCATATTTATATCAAAAATTACTAAAAATAAACAAATAAATAAAAAATAACATATGGTATATTTTAAGACTGTACTAAAAATTTTAACGTAACGGGTTATCCATTTCGTAGTTTCAAAAGTATAGGACTGGATTTCGACATCTGTCAAACTAAAACACTTTGAACCCTGAATTATTTATTTGTGAATAATGTTAGTTTTAATAAAAAATACGTTGAACTATGTTGCCAAATACAGTCAAAGCCCGGTTTAACGAATGATATAATGTTCAGACCTTTCTTTATTCCGAGATATTCGTTATATCGAACAGTAATTTTTTATCTTAAAATTTTATAAAAGACGGTGGTCCGCAGTTTTAAAAACATCAAAATTTAATTGTAATGACAACTCAGTGTAGAAATAAAACTTTAATTGATATTTTAACGTTCATTTAAGAATTGTTTTTATTTCTAATATGTAAATTCATTAAAAATCATAAATGTACATAGAGGCATATACACATTTAGCTATGTTTGGATGCTATTAACATGTGTAGGTTTATCATTACATTTCAATCCTATTATTCATTTCTTAAGAAATCGACATCTCGTTTTCACAACGAACCAAATAAAACTACTAAAATTTTAACGAAAAAAGCAACGCATCACACGTGTTCTTTCAATACCAAGAAAGAAGCCAAAAACACACGGTATTTGCATATATGGTTTTGAATATTTGTCAAATTACAACTTATACGGGAAAGTGCCGGCAAATTTGCAAATGCAGGTCGTTTTGTGGTCTTCTTCTCTAAATATTTCCGTTTTCAAATTTTGTGAGGAAGAAGTATTTTAGAAAATACAGTAGAAACAAGTTGTGCCTCCGTGGCAAGGGGTTTTCCATACAGTTTTTTGGTTTTGAATATTTGTCAAATTACAACTTATACGGGAAAGTGCCGGCAAATCTGCAAATGCAGGTCGTTTTGTGGTCTTCTTCTCTAAATATTTCCGTTTTCAAATTTTGTGAGGAAGAAGTATTTTAGAAAATACAGTAGAAACAAGTTGTGCCTCTGTGGGAAGGGGTTTTCCATACAGTTTTTTGGTTTTGAATATTTGTCAAATTACAACTTATACGGGAAAGTGCCGGCAAATCTGCAAATGCAGGTCGTTTTGTGGTCTTCTTCTCTAAATATTTCCGTTTTCAAATTTTGTGAGGAAGAAGTATTTTAGAAAATACAGTAGAAACAAGTTGTGCCTCCGTGGCAAGGGGTTTTCCATACAGTTTTTTGGTTTTGAATATTTGTCAAATTACAACTTATACGGGAAAGTGCCGGCAAATCTGCAAATGCAGGTCGTTTTGTGGTCTTCTTCTCTAAATATTTCCGTTTTCAAATTTTGTGAGGAAGAAGTATTTTAGAAAATACAGTAGAAACAAGTTGTGCCTCCGTGGCAAGGGGTTTTCCATACAGTTTTTTGGTTTTGAATATTTGTCAAATTACAACTTATACGGGAAAGTGCCGGCAAATCTGCAAATGCAGGTCGTTTTGTGGTCTTCTTCTCTAAATATTTCCGTTTTCAAATTTTGTGAGGAAGAAGTATTTTAGAAAATACAGTAGAAACAAGTTGTGCCTCTGTGGGAAGGGGTTTTCCATACAGTTTTTTGGTTTTGAATATTTGTCAAATTACAACTTATACGGGAAAGTGCCGGCAAATCTGCAAATGCAGGTCGTTTTGTGGTCTTCTTCTCTAAATATTTTCGTTTTCAAATTTTGTGAGGAAGAAGTATTTTAGAAAATACAGTAGAAACAAGTTGTGCCTCCGTGGCAAGGGGTTTTCCATACAGTTTTTTGGTTTTGAATATTTGTCAAATTACAACTTATACGGGAAAGTGCCGGCAAATCTGCAAATGCAGGTCGTTTTGTGGTCTTCTTCTCTAAATATTTTCGTTTTCAAATTTTGTGAGGAAGAAGTATTTTAGAAAATACAGTAGAAACAAGTTGTGCCTCCGTGGGAAGGGGTTTTCCATACAGTTTTTTGGTTTTGAATATTTGTCAAATTACAACTTATACGGGAAAGTGCCGGCAAATCTGCAAATGTAGGTCGTTTTGTGGTCTTCTTCTCTAAATATTTTCGTTTTCAAATTTTGTGAGGAAGAAGTATTTTAGAAAATACAGTAGAAACAAGTTGTGCCTCCGTGGCAAGGGGTTTTCCATACAGTTTTTTGGTTTTGAATATTTGTCAAATTACAACTTATACGGGAAAGTGCCGGCAAATCTGCAAATGCAGGTCGTTTTGTGGTCTTCTTCTCTAAATATTTCCGTTTTCAAATTTTGTGAGGAAGAAGTATTTTAGAAAATACAGTAGAAACAAGTTGTGCCTCCGTGGGAAGGGGTTTTCCATACAGTTTTTTGGTTTTGAATATTTGTCAAATTACAACTTATACGGGAAAGTGCCGGCAAATCTGCAAATGTAGGTCGTTTTGTGGTCTTCTTCTCTAAATATTTTCGTTTTCAAATTTTGTGAGGAAGAAGTATTTTAGAAAATACAGTAGAAACAAGTTGTGCCTCCGTGGCAAGGGGTTTTCCATACAGTTTTTTGGTTTTGAATATTTGTCAAATTACAACTTATACGGGAAAGTGCCGGCAAATCTGCAAATGCAGATCGTTTTGTGGTCTTCTTCTCTAAATATTTCCGTTTTCAAATTTTGTGAGGAAGAAGTATTTTAGAAAATACAGTAGAAACAAGTTGTGCCTCCGTGGGAAGGGGTTTTCCATACAGTTTTTTGGTTTTGAATATTTGTCAAATTACAACTTATACGGGAAAGTGCCGGCAAATCTGCAAATGCAGGTCGTTTTATGGTCTTCTTCTCTAAATACTTCCGTTTTCAAATTTTGTGAGGAAGAAGTATTTTAGAAAATACAGTAGAAACAAGTTGTGCCTCCGTGGCAAGGGGTTTTCCATACAGTTTTTTGGTTTTGAATATTTGTCAAATTACAACTTATACGGGAAAGTGCCGGCAAATCTGCAAATGCAGATCGTTTTGTGGTCTTCTTGTCTAAATATTTCCGTTTTCAAATTTTGTGAGGAAGAAGTATTTTAGAAAATACAGTAGAAACAAGTTGTGCCTCCGTGGGAAGGGGTTTTCCATACAGTTTTTTGGTTTTGAATATTTGTCAAATTACAACTTATACGGGAAAGTGCCGGCAAATCTGCAAATGCAGGTCGTTTTGTGGTCTTCTTCTCTAAATATTTCCGTTTTCAAATTTTGTGAGGAAGAAGTATTTTAGAAAATACAGTAGAAACAAGTTGTGCCTCCGTGGGAAGGGGTTTTCCATACAGTTTTTTGGTTTTGAATATTTGTCAAATTACAACTTATACGGGAAAGTGCCGGCAAATCTGCAAATGCAGGTCGTTTTGTGGTCTTCTTCTCTAAATATTTCCGTTTTCAAATTTTGAGAGGAAGAAGTATTTTAGAAAATACAGTAGAAACAAGTTGTGCCTCCGTGGGAAGGGGTTTTCCATACAGTTTTTTGGTTTTGAATATTTGTCAAATTACAACTTATACGGGAAAGTGCCGGCAAATCTGCAAAAGCAGATCGTTTTGTGGTCTTCTTCTCTAAATATTTCCGTTTTCAAATTTTGTGAGGAAGAAGTATTTTAGAAAATACAGTAGAAACAAGTTGTGCCTCCGTGGGAAGGGGTTTTCCATACAGTTTTTTGGTTTTGAATATTTGTCAAATTACAACTTATACGGGAAAGTGCCGGCAAATCTGCAAATGCAGATCGTTTTGTGGTCTTCTTCTCTAAATATTTCCGTTTTCAAATTTTGTGAGGAAGAAGTATTTTAGAAAATACAGTAGAAACAAGTTGTGCCTCCGTGGGAAGGGGTTTTCCATACAGTTTTTCCAAGACAGTTAATGTAAAAATTTCGGCATTCGTTATATCCGATATTCGTTAAACTGAGTATTCGCTATACCGGGCTTTGACTGTAGTCTCTCTTTAGCCCTAATAAGGGCGCTGAGGTGACTTATAATTTGATGTATTACTATTTTGTTAAATAAATGAATAATTAAAAAAAAAAAAGTTGTTATACCAATTTTTTTTCTTCTCAGTTGAAAGTTCGACATTGACGAAAATGGATCGCTTAAAAATTATCAAAACATACTACAAAAATGGTGATTCTGCCACAGCCACATATCGGCGATCTTTCGGACAAAATTTTCTTCTGCGATGAACCACATTTCTCACTTGGTGGTTGGTATGTTAATAAACAAAATTGTCGTATTTGGGGTTCTGAGAATCCTCCAGTAATTGAAGAGAGGCCATTACATCCAGAAAAAGTCACTGTTTGGTGCGCTCTTTGGTCCGAAGGTGTGATTGGACCTTATTTCTTCGAAAATGGTCATATGATCACCGACTTTTTTTTGCCTGCTATTGAAGAATACGACTTGGAGAATATGTGATTTTAACAAGACGGTGCCACATGCCACACAACTCGAGTGTATATGGCTTTACTGCTAGAGACATTTCCTGGCCGCGTAATTTCTCGTAGTGGCGATATCAACTGACCACCAAGACCATGCGATTTGACACCATTGAACTTTTTTGTGTGGGGCTACGCGAAAGACCGTGTTTATGCAAATAAACGCCCAATATGTGTCAAAAAGTGGTCGAAAATGACCTCAAAAGAATCAATGCTTGCAACACTTCGCGTGGTGTTCATTTAAATGATGTAGAGTTCCACCCATAATGGCAACTTTCAAACTTTATAATAAAAAAGAAATATCATGAAAAAAAATATATATTTTATGTGTTTTATTTAGGTTTACTTTTGAAACCGCCAAATGGGTAACCCGTTACATTTTCTCACTTGCACGAGCTTTGAGTACAACAGGCTACAGCTTTCGTGCAAATTGGAATATCGTGGGCTCCCACAGTTCGGTATGGGATCAAAACAGTTCCTTCCCTGCAAGAACAGTATCGGTCATTTGATGCATCATATGACCGACACTGCTGAAGGGTTCATACATCAGGGTTTCTATCATTTTCTTAAAGGCAAAATTCGTGTATGTGTGATTTATTTTTTAAACCAGCGCTACCACTTCAGGAAAGCGATCATTCGAAATCTTTTTTCAAAATGCCCAAAAAATTACGTGCAATGCTATTTATTTCGTTATTATTAAATTATTATTAAATAAAAAAAAGCGCTTTTTCGAAAAATTAAAAAAAAAAAAACTATACAAAGAGAACAGAAAAAATTATTTTAGACATTTTAGATAAAATTAAGAGAAAAACAGTAGTCAGTAGCAGTTTTAATAATATAAAATTGAATCATATGGAGAAAACTTCCACAGCACTATTTTTTCCAATAAAAAAGAACAAAAAAACGTTAATGCATAAAAGTAGTTCCAAATGAAATTACCAAACCAATACGGGAAAATCAAAGTAATAAAAAAAATCATTGTAATGGCAACGCTGAAAGCTATAAAATTGCTTTGCATGGGTTAGTAAATAAGTTATTACTGTGTTAGTTTCCATCAGCCATTTCTTGCAGGGTTATTTTGAGCTGACAGAACAGGATTATCGCTATGAAAAACTCTGAAGTAGCTAAAAAAAAAAACACCCTTTACAAACGCTGTAAAAGTTATTTAAGAAAGCATTAAAAATAACGAACAACAAAATCAAAAGCAACTGAAAACATGTTTGCTGTAACGTTATAGTTTAATGAAGGAGCGGGTGTTTTGTTGGTTGGTTTGGTTGATTGTTTAGCAGTTAAATATTCTTGCAATTTGTTTAGAAAGAAGGCTTAGCTTTACCGGACAATTAACTTCAGCTGTCCACAGCTACTGTATTATTCACTTTTAACTGGCCATTAAAGACAAGTTTGCTTTCCACTATCGTTTTGTTTTGTTTTTTTTTTTTACTTCTTTCGCTCTGTCCACTGTTGTTTACTTTGTTTCGTTGTCTATTGCATTAGTGGATTCAGGTAAGAGTTTTCGAAAACAGATTATGGAATTAGAGATTTTAGGAAATTTTCTTAGAATCTTAAATTCAGTAAGATATTAAAACTTTCTAAAAATAAAAAAAAGTGCTAAATGCAGGCATATATGTATATATTTTTTTTAGAAAAATTTAATAACGTTAAACTCAAAAATCATGGCTTAAACGGTTTTCAGAAACAGCCGAACACTCTTTATGGAACCCGGGTTTTGTTTGTCAATATTAAGTTGCAAGCTTCGTTAAATTGGTGGCAACATATTGTAAACACATTTTGACAGTTAATTGTTCATAAATTCTTATTGGCAAAATATGAACACAAAACTCATGGGCGTTGTTGCAATGTAAACAACAACATTTAGTGTGTTGTAAAAATTACAAAAATAAATAAAAAAAAATTAAAAAAACATACAGGCAATTATGGACAGAGGAGCCCACAAACAGCAAGTGATTGTTGGCATTAAATATTTAAGAGGGGATTTAAAAATTTGTTACACATCCACTGGCGCACAAACTGAAATGTGGCATGTGACACAGATTTCCATAAACATTTTAAAATATGTACACACATACATACATACACACATACATATGTATGTAGGTATTTCCTAGCATTAGCGATGACTGGTTACGAAAAACTAAAATAAGTCATTTAAAATCATTAAAAGGTGACTTGAGTTATCCTTGAAATTTAAATGAAAATAAAATGCTAAATAAATCTGGATGAAGAAAGAGTATAAAAGTGTGGAAATGATTTGCATTGTGGGGCGAATCGGTTTTGTACGGACAAAAGCTGCTAATTTGTCTATCCAGTTAACAACATTTAACGGAACCTCCTCAGCATTGCAAAACGTTGACTTTACAGAACAAATAGGTGACACAATAACCGCCATGAGACCTATTGCGAATGTATAATTTACGCCCAATTTTTGACTTGAATTTTAAATGCCATTTCAATTTAAATTTGATTTAAATAAAAAAATTGAGTCAAACAGTTGCTATTTAAATCAAAATTAAACGGCCTGCCGTGCCCATTTAAAATCGATTTATTTTGACAGTTTGATTTTGTTCTGCAAATTAAGAAAATTGCACATGTTTTTTTTTTTTTGGTTTCATAATTTGATTTTTTATTATTTCCAGAAGTTAATCAACTTCTGTGGCAGTGAAAGTGGGAGTCCTTTTATCACTTTTGCTACTCATTTTAATAATTTTTACAAAACAATTTATTATTTTCTAAACTTTTCACAATTCCACTTGCTTCCAAATTTGTTTAAACAGCCGTTTTTTATTGAGTTATCGATAATTTTTTGACACTTACATTGTGCTGCCGTACTTTTATTACAATTAATTACCAAAAATAATTTTATAGCCTTTTTACACCGACTGACATCCACGTGAAACGCATGGAAGATGTTGAAAATGTGAAACAGTCATTTACATTGACAACATCTTTCATCTTTCATTTATTTGTCAAAAAAAGAAGACGCAAAATCTTTGTGAAAAATAAAAAAAAATTTTAAATGTCCAAGTCCCTTTAAAATGGACCATTTTGGACATTTTTATTTCCATAGGTCAAGCAACATGTTCTCCATATTGATGATGACCATACGATGGGCTTTCTTTTGCACTGCAATTAAAATGAATTTATTTAAATGTATGTAATTAATTAAATTTTATAAGAAAATACATGTTCCGCTCATTTTTTTTATGTTAAATTTGTTTTCTGAAATGTCATTTTGCTAGTGATGGTACAAAAGCAATCGATTTTCTGCAATTATTTTAGTGATGGCATTAAAAAAATCGAAAGATGTAAGATGAAACAAAATGAGAAAGGATCATAGAAAGATGTAGAATTTTCGCCCTGTATAATTCTTATGGGGAAGATGTAACATCTTTGCAAATTGATGAAAGATGTAAGATGTGCGTCAGTGTAAAAAGGCTATTATTAGACTGTAAAACAGAAAGCTATTTTAAATCCAAAATTTACTAATTTTTTTGTATTTAAATCCCAAGTCGGGGGTTAGTGGACTTGCTTTTAAAAATACATACATCATGTTTATTAAGATCTCATTTTGCATAATTGCCAAATACATAATTTGCCAAATAAACGTGAAATACTTTTTTAAATAAACCTATAAAAATATATTAACATTTTACTGAAATTTTAATTACATTGAACTGTGACATTGTAATACATTTATATTAAATTTCCCTTGAACTTGAGCCTCAAAAAAAGTAATTTAATAAAAATATATTATTTTAGGTCTAAAAATAGACCTTATTAATGTTTCGTTTTTCGTATATAACATGACCAGCTGATACATTTGACTTCTATGCAGGAGAATGAAAGCAGAAAACAGCTGATTCAAAAATCGACTTTATTTTCATTCGAAAACACACCAAATTAATCGAAGATCGGTTTTCAATATCGGTGACAAGCAATCGCTAAGAAATTATTGTTACATATTATTTTAATGCTGCCTTAAAGAAGCAAATCATAACTGATTATTTTAACCTTTCACGTATTTAAGTATGTACATATGTATGTATGTAGACATCTTGTAGTTATGTATTTCTTTATTCTTTCGATTTCTACGCACTCACTGTTCGTACGAGCAGAACAAACGATGATATTAAAGTGGAAACAAATGACTGTTGAAACGATTTAACTGCTGCGTTAACACATCCTTCATAAATTGATTTTCTGGCTGCAGCTTTGAGACTCCATGAAAATGACTTATGGACATGACTGAACTTTGTGTGCTCGCTCACATTTTGACTGTTTCTTTGAACTTTTTGTTTAATGTGTTTCTTCGCATTCGCTGTCCCTCATTGTTTGCGCAGGCGTATAAATTCTTAACCAAAGTGTGAAACCGCAGAAAAACATCGGTAGCAAATGTAGTAGGAACCGACAAGACAACGCAGGAGAAAAAAAAATTATCAAATTAGTTATTGGCGCAACAAATTCGTACGCAAACTGACAAAAGGCCAAAGCAAACTTAAGATGGCAAAATAAAAATTATCTACTTTAGATGGATGATCGTTCGATGATTGTTTTTGCAACTGGTTTTTCTTTTGCTTTTAGAAGCCACCAATTTTTCTTTTCCTCAATGTTAATCATCCATCGTAATCGATTTTATAAGGCATTTCAAGTAAAGAAAGGAAAACCAATTTAATCCCCACACCAACACCAACAACAACAACAAAATGGTTCACTTTTCTGCTAATCGAAGTTCAGAAAAATGTAAATCAAACAAACACAAATTGTGTATGTATGTATGTAAGTATGTATTGCTTAATGCGAGCCATCCATCACTTTGGCAATACTGTACCTGAGCACAAAGTAATGATATTCCTTCAGGTTCATCTCAGTCTGTTTCCTGCATTTGAAACATGAACGAGAGTTATTATTGTAAAAATAATAAGATCATGATCTTTAGTTGATTCGTGAAATTTCTTTAATTTTTATTTTGTTGTAGAATAAATATCATTTGGTCGGCTTTAAGCCGCTAAAATTCAAGTTCAGAAGTCTTGAATCAATAGTGAGCCAAGTAAATTAAGAAGGTTCCAAAAAACAAAACAAAAACAACGTTTATGTGAAATGAAGTCACCAGGGTGGCCAGATCTTGAAAAATAGCAAACGTGCTCTGTACCGGATGCGTTTTGGCCATAAAGTTATTATTTTCTTTTTTTATAACGGATTATTCATTTTACGGTTTCAAAAGTAAACCAGGTAAATAAAACACATATAAAATATTTTTTTTTTTCATGATATCTCTTTTTTATTGTAAAGTTTGAACGTTGACACTATACGTGAAACACTACATCATTTAAATGACCACCACGCGAAGTGTTGCAAGCATTGATTCTTCTGAGGTAATTTTCGCACACTTTTTGATACATATTGGGCGGTTTCTCAGCCATAACTTGACGAATGTTGGTTTTTAAGAGCTCAAGAGTTAAAGGTTTATCCGCATAAGCACAGTCTTTCGCGTAGCCCCACAAAAATAAAGTCTAATGGTGTCCAATCTAATGGTGTGTATTCGCGTTTTAAAGAATATCGTTAAAATAACTAAACGAAATTGCCGCAAACTTACTTTTAGTGAAGGAAGAAACAAATTTCTTCCGGAAGGAACAAGAAGTTTTGTTTCTATATGTTGCTAACATTTTTGGTTTCTTCAAGCAGGAAGTCGCAGTCGTTTAACATTGCATTTAACAAGTGTCTAAAGCACAAAAGCCATATTCACAAAAATAAAATCTATTTGAAAGAAATGTTAGAACAAATTTTTCATATAAAATTTGTTCTAAAATGCAAATACTACAAGTGGATTTCATTACTTATGAACACCGATAATATCCAGCCAGTTTTATTTAGTTCTTAGAAGGAAATAAGATTTGCATGCAGTTATTATGTAAATCGCTTCGAAAGGAAAAAATTTTGGGTTTTTTTATGCAATGTATTTGGCGATATTTTTCAATATATACGTGGCAACACAGTGTGCGTATTAAATAAAACTGATTAATTTTTTTCAAGTTTCTTTTTTTATCACATTTTGTGCGCGTATTATTTGAACTACGTGAGCGTTCACTAAAATTACTCCAATATAATTTGCTTCGTATTGAAAAAAGCCGGAGTAAACATTATATTGTTGCCACTGTGGCCTGATCACTTAGCATTTGGCCAGTCGTGAGCTTACAGCACAATAGTTATTTATTTAAGTTTTACTTGTTTTTTTTCCAGAAGTTAATTTTGTGAAATATATAACAGAGAAAAAATGTAAGCTCATAGTGGTTCAATTAATTTTTGAATACATTTCATGTTTAATTCATTTGCAGATGATAAAAAGATAATGGTACATAACTTAGATATTTGGCTTGAGTTCCAACGCACCATAAGCCATTGCTGCGATGCAAAATCTCTCGTGTTATATTTATATAAATAAAGCCTAGTTATTGCAATGTATTGAGATTTTGGAACTTATCATATTAGATTTAAATATTTTTTAATTATAATTATATTAAAAAAAAAAAAACTATTTGCTTCATTTACTTTTTAAAAGTCATGCTAACAGCATTTTATGCAACTTTTGTACTAATTTAAAATTAACCGTCAGTTTTATAAATACAAACACCCTGTTGTTATTGAATCAGTTAAATTATTTTTGGTAGACACCTTGTCTTTGTTGGACATACCAAACACTTCCTATTCAGAAACAGCTGCTAAAAATCAAAGATAAAACACAAGTAAATAACAAAAACGTTTTACTTCTGTGAAACATTTACAACTTTTTGCTTTAAACAAAGTATTAAAAAATCATAGAAAAATGACTACTGCAGCCAGGCCCACTTTTGATCCAGCCAGAGGAGGTAGTGGTAAAGGTGAAAAAGATTTAAGTGCTTTAAGTAAACAATATTCGAGCAGAGATTTGCCAGGCCACACAAGATTAAAATACAGGTGAGAAAAACTTGGAAATTTTTTAGTGTACTCACTACATAAATAATTAGTTTTCGGGTTCATTATGCAAACCTTATATGTATTGCCTGCAACCTATCTTTTATTTGTCGAAGCCCACAAGAGCTAGAGAAATGAAAATTTTGTCGCCGCAGCTGCATGTACAGATACAGAAATAAAACTAGGAATTTGCAGAACAATTATGTGAACTATACCTACATTCATGATTTTTTCTTTTTAATCAATAGAGAAACAGGCCAGGGAACCTCTGATGAATTGCGTTCCCGTGATTTCCGTAAAGACCTAGAAGAACGTGAACGCGAAGCCAGACCTAACAAAAATCTACCTTCTATTGTGCGCAAAGCCATAGAGGCAAATAATTCAGCCAGTAATGCAAGTAGCTCGAGCAGTAAAAGAGCTAAATTAGACCAACCGGCTACTGCCGCCAATTTAGATGCCGATGATCCGGTGGACAATGACAGCTCTGACAGTGATTCGGACTCCGATGATGAAGATGATACCGCTGCGTTGTTGGCAGAATTGAATAAAATCAAACAGGAACGTTTGCAGGAGAACGCCCGTAAAGAACAGGAAAAGAAACAAGAGGAAGAACGCATACGTATGGAAAATATTTTGTCAGGAAATCCCCTGATCAATTATGCTGCTGGCACTGCGGCCACAGCTGCCACTACAAAAATAACAGATTTAAAGATCAAACGCCGTTGGGACGATGATGTCGTTTTTAAGAATTGTGCCCGTACCGAACCAGAAAAAAAATCACATTTTATTAATGATTCTTTGCGCAGCGAATTTCACAAAAAATTTATGGAGAAATATATTAAATAAGGTTCTTTTATGAAACTTTGAACTCATGTTTTTCAAAAAGTTGATTAATTAAATAATAAAAAGTACAATTTTCTTAATAAAATTTCTTTGCGAATAAAATTATTTTTAATAAGCACACTCTAGTTATTTTACTATGTAAAAGAAGTTTTGCAGTATTTCTTAAAAAACAATAGAAGATTTCTTTTATTTTTACAATAGCAAAGACTTAAATCAGCCACATCAAAGGAATCAATACTGTCCGAAAGTGAAATTAAATAAATATTTTAGTTTTCAAAAATAGCCGTACAAAACTTTCATTTCAGAAATATATGTATTTTCGAATGGCATTCAGCTCTGTTGCGGCGGCTGATCACTTATTTCTGTTATGAGATTCTTGTAAATCTAAAATATATTGCCTTTGTTACTTTGTTGATAGTTACAAAATGCAAAGTTTTACTTTATACGAGCCTTTGATCTTCTTTAACACCATTATGCCGTCTAGACCAACAATAAATATAATATAAACAAACTTATATAAGCTGCAACAAATTCGTTTTACTGCAATTCGTTGACAATTACTGCAACTTATATGAGTTGGACGTTTGCTGCAATAAATTTTAAACATATTTACTGCTGTTCCAGACAGTGGAATAAGTTTTAAGTTAGAAATTTTCATTCTCTTTCACTTACAGCGTAGTTGATTTCACCGGGTGAACGACTCTCCCTGGTTCCATTTTGAAGGTATTTTTCGGCATGTTTTGAGTATAAAATGAAGCTTTAAAAGCTGCGAAATCGTCAAAATTTCTTCAGCGAGGAACGCTGAGTAAACTTTCGTAAGAATAGTAAATCACTGACAAGATGCCAAATGTCGCTGTGGTTGTAAGTATAACAAACGTTTTATTTCACTTTATTACACTGAACCTTTCACATATGTATTTCGCTAAACTTCCAATTGTATAAAAGATTATGTAAGCATTAACCATAAAATTTACACTGAAATTTCTTGAACACCGTGGTTCTATTGCAGTTACAACTTTTATTTCACTAATCGCCAACTTGTACAAATTGTTGGAAAGCTATCATCGAAACTCGTTGCAACAGATGTGTTTAATATCACCTTAACTTTTCTTTCACTATAGGTAGTTTCGCTATCGCAAACACACTACCAGTTAATAAGTTCAGTTTAACCTTTTATTTCACTATTTTCCCACTTTCAAAAAATGAAATATTACACATCGAATTTTATTGCACTATTCAACTGAATGTGGTGGTATGTACATAAAAATGCCGCCATTTTGTAGCAGAGCTGCAAAAAACAGTCTAATCAAATGGTCTGCAAAAAACGGCCCTGCTAACTTATTGTAGCATTTGTAGAGTGCATTAGTTTAAAAAACTTACTAACTACTGCACTTTCGAAAGTTAAGAAAGCAGTTTTAATATTTTACTAAGCATTTAAATTAAAGAAATTTGTTATTTGAGAGTTGGTGCAGTGCATTCTTTTTTTTTTTTTGTATTATACTAATAACGGGCAAACGGAAGTTATCTAATCATACTTGCATTTTGTACTAGTTTTTGCAACTGTGCCAATTACTTGTACTGGGTTATTCGTTTCATTTTTACAGCACTAGCCGGCTACATAATTTATTTATTGACGTTTTCGGGTTTTTCTTCTTGACAATCGAGTTGAATTTCTGTAAAATATGTGGAAATATTTAGTTTTATTTTTTGCAATTGCAAATTTAAGCAATGCTGTAGTTGAAAAGGATGCCGATACCTTGGTTTTGTTGGATAGCCTGGCTATACGTGAAACACATTCCATGTTCTTTAAATCTCTTCAAGGTTCGTCTTTTTTCGAGTGACGTGGTAAATGTACATATGCATGTACATATTTAATTTTTTTTTTATAACACGTACATACATATGTACATACACCGGCGCCTTTTATTTCAAAGTTTAACTAAGTTGAATCGATTTCTTTTAATTTTAGAAAGAGGTTTCAAACTCTCCTTCAAATTAGCAGATGATGCCAGTCTGCTTCTATCTCGTTACGGTGAATATTTGTACAAAAATCTGATAATATTTGCACCAAGCGTTGAAGAGTTTGGCGGAGAGCTAAGCGTAGAGAAATTGGCTCAATTTGTTGACGATGGTGGCAATGTTTTGGTAGCTGGTAGCGAACAATCTGGCGATGCACTACGCGAATTTGCTTCGGAATGTGGTTTTGAAATTGATGAGGAGGGTGCTTCAGTGTTAGATCACTTGCACTACGATATTTCCGACAAGGGCGATCACACCACAATCTTAACATCAGCCCGCAATTTGATTGACGCTACCGCTATTGTGGGTGACAGTCGCAAAAATGGTGAACAACCGTTGTTGTATCGTGGAACTGGTCTGTTGGCTGATAAGGAAAATGCATTGGTTTTGCAATTGCTGACTGCCGAATACACCGCTTACAGTTACAATCCTGATCAGCCCATTAAGGATTATCCCCACGCGATTGGCAAAAATACTTTGCTTATTGCTGCTCTTCAAGCACGCAATAACGCCCGCGTTGTTTTTTCAGGCTCGTTGTATTTCTTCTCTGACGAAGCTTTCACCAATTCTGTAACATACGGCCAAGGTGGCGAACACTTTAAGAATTCAGGTAACCGTGACACATCCATTGCCATCAGCAAATGGGTGTTTGGTGAAACTGGCCGCTTGCGTGTTGCTGAAGTGAAACATCACAAGGAGGGAGAATCTCAACCACCAGAGCAAGCCTACACTATAACCGACCCAGTAGTGTATTCGATTACAATTCAAGAGCTTGTGCAAGACCAGTGGAAACCGTTTAATGCCAAAGATGTACAATTGGAATTTGTTCGTATTGATCCGTTTGTGCGCACAACTCTGAAACATGTTTCAGGTGGCCGTTACGAAGCCAAATTCGAAATACCCGATGTATATGGTGTGTATCAGTTCAAGGTCGATTACGATCGCATCGGCTTCACTAAATTGTATAACACCACCCAGGTCTCGGTGAGACCTCTCGAACATACCCAATATGAACGTTTCATACCGAGCGCATACCCTTATTACAGCAGTGCATTCTCCATGATGATTGGCGTATTTATTTTCTCCTTTATATTTTTACATTTCAAAGAAGAGACTGGCGGAGCTGTGGGCGCCAAAAAGAGTGACAGCAAGAAAGTCCAGTAAATTAAATAATGCCGAAACATGTATTTCCTATTTTTTTACTGAACAAAATTACATGTAATAATTTTATAAATTGAAAAAATCATATAATGTGGGCTCTAGCCTATAAAAAGAAATACATACATATGTACGTACACAATTTAAATAATATAATTTGTGTTTCAAACTCTTAACTGGCTTAAATATTGCATTGGCATTGATCAAATGATGGTTTTTGGGCACTGTTCTATAGGACTCTTAAGCACGGACACAATCATCGTTGCGAGCCATGCCAACAACCTCTGAAAGGAAATCAAGTTGCATCTCATATGTCACATAGATGGCGCTTAGTACATATTCGCTACGAAAGAATTGTTGGCATAACATGTGTAATATTACAATTTGTTGACAAAAAACGCTTTTTTCTGTCAACAGAAGTTGAGGGCTGGCCAATAATAGCGAAACGGATATTTTTTTCTTTTCTCAAAAAATTCCCTTGTTGATTAATCGAAATGAGCGGTCTACTTCTAAAATGAAAGATTCACCATAAAATATGAATAAAATTCAAGGACACTTTTTTCCAGTTATTTTTATTTGCGCACACAATTTGACGTCTCATGTTTTTTTTCTTTTTCCACTTTTATATTAAATTAACAAAACAAAATTTATTTATGCAAGTGAGTTTTTCTTTTACCATTCATTCATACTTTTTTTATTTTACGTCTCATATAAAAAGCAGTTTTCCTTTTGTATTTAACTAAAAAGAAGTACATAATAATAATAATAATAATAAAACTTGTTAGATAATTTATGCATGTATCCTAATTTAATTAATAAATTTATGTACGTTGAGGGGGGCGATTAGCGTTAAGTATGTGTACACACATAAACGACGAAAAAATGTTACCTTTTTATAATGTATTAATGTAAATCATATGTGTCTCATTACTTGCTAATGTGGTTCGTAGCAGTGATATTTAAGTTTTTAGTATTAAACCCTCTGTTCTTACTTGCAAAAAAAGAACTTCAGTTATTGCTGATGCTAGGTTAAAATTTGCTGGATTTATTTTTCATAGAAAGTTAATAACTGTTGCCGTTGGCCGATGTTTTCAATGAAGATGTACGTGTATTTTGAAATTGATCAAAAAATTGTATTATATAAATCGTTGAAAATTTGTTTTTACATTTCTATGGTATAAAATTGTTCTTGTTGGTTGCTTTGTCGTATTTTTCTTTTGTTTATTGTTTGGTTTAAGATTTGGTGTTTTAAGAACAGCAATTCTTGTAGGCAGGAGGTTTTTCATTATTTCGGCGATCGACAACAACACGTTCGGGATTTTCGGCAGATTCTCGACCAGCAGTTTTATCTAAAATGGCCTCGGCAAGTTCGCAGAAAGCACGCTCAATATTGGTATTGGATTTAGCAGAGGTTTCCATAAAACGTATACTATGCTCACGGGCAATCTGAATACAAGTAATTAACAAAAACATAAGTAGGTAAATATGAGAGATTCAAACCATATGATCTACTTACTGCTTCGCCGCGTTCTTTGCTGACAATACGCTTCTCCGACATGTCACATTTATTGCCTAATATCATTTTCTCCACATCCTCATTGGCGTGCTGGCATAGAGGAAAGGCAATGTGGTTATTATGAGAATTAAATGCAATATTGGTATTTTTTTGAGCTAAAGGTCACTTATTATTTAATTTTTTTTTTATTTCTTTGTATATTTTCTTCGGATAGCTTCTGCAGGGTAAACAACAAAACCTTGAAGAAGCTTTGCAAAGAAGAAAGAAATATCGGCAAAAATATACGAAGAAATATAAATAATATATCATAAAGGATCTTTAGCTCAAGAAAATACTAATATTAAATAAAAAAAAGGGTTGAATAAAGCCAAATATATAATAGAATTACATACATTTTAACATCTTCCATATTGCAAGATTCGTCATCGGCGTCACATTTATCTTTTTCTTGGTATGAACTTTTGTAGGACTAATCGGAACAGACAGCGAATTACAAAACAAAATTCAAACCATACTGAAGCTCGTTAAATAATTAGCAATTGTAAATTAAATAAAAGTTCGACTATAAGGTAAAACTAAAACATGTTAATAATTTTATCATGCTTGATTTCGATTTCAATTTCTCAAAATTCAAAAAGATTTTTTTTGTTTGAGTCATTGTATGTGCCCCAGCCAGTAAGTCTACAACTTTACTTTTCTGGTCTGCTTTAAAAATATTAAGCACTCCAATTTTATCACAAAAAACCTCTTTCTCAATTTTGAGAAATTAAAATCGATATCAAGTTTGATAAAACTATTACCGATTGTAAATCGTAAAATTCGTCTATAACTAATTTAAGTCCAAAAATCAACCTTATTAAAAAATATTTGCTGTCCTTTTCAGCTGTCTATATTCGACTATAACGTTAAAATTAATTAATAAAATTAGCAGATTCGATTATTGTTCACAGCGAAGCAAGTGCTTTACATCAACTGTATGTGACTATGACGACGACTCTTGGAACAGTGGAGATGGTTTTCGTGTTTTATTACTTTACCTCATCTATGTTCCTTAGCCACTTGACAATATTTTCAAAACTTTTTTCATTCGTTATATCATATACCAGCATTATCCCCATCGCCCCGCGGTAATATGAGGTTGTAATGGTATGGAAACGTTCTTGACCTGCGGTATCCCAGATTTGTAGTTTAATTTTTTTACCCCTGAGTTCAACGGTTTTGATTTTGAAATCGATACCTACAACACAAATAAAAACAAAATTAGTAAAATAGTAAAATAGTAGATGCAAAATTAAAAAATTGTTAAAAAAAATTGTTTGTATTACATAATTGTTTTTATGAAATAAATAAAACTAAAACATAATAAATAAAACTAAAACATAAACATCAGTAATCCCAGCAGCAAACATACATGTATACTCGTACATACATATATTACTATTTTTAAACCACAATTTGAATAGGCATCAACAACAATCATACACATGTTGCACTGAACAACAAATATCGGGAATGCAAAAACTACAGAATACAACAATACGGGCAATTTTGAAATAAAACCGTTTTTCCCCATTTTAATTTAAGTATGTTGGAATCACTAATATGGTTTAATATACATCAAAGACGCTAAATTAAAAATAAATGAGAACAAGGAAAGCACCGCAGTATTTGACGGAGCAATTGAAATATATAAGAAATTATTTTGACTACAGACTTCAAAAGAGCAGATACGATCACAATGCATAGATTACTATTCTACAAAGGACGCAATTTATACAAGATTTAAGGACTCCAGAATATAATCGTAGTGTTTTTAGAAGAAACATCGTAATTTTTAGTAGACATATTGATAATAAACTTAGCTAGATTATGCAATATTAATACTAAGTAATTGTTTCTCAAAAAATTATGTCTACTGCTAAATAAGTAAAAAATAAAATAAAAGCGAGAAATATTTTAAGATCCCACAGAGGTACGCATTTGGCAAAATGTTTCATGTAAAAACCAAGTCTACTTGACTAAATTTACGTTTTATTTGTACAAATTGAAAACAAAATGTTGTGCCGCGAGCAAACACTTATTATTCAATGTCGTTTCAAATTCTCCACGAACCCATAACTCTGTTACAGTTTATTATTACAAAACATTACAGTTCACGTATGTACGTTGGTGTCACTAGGCAAATACCGTAACATAAACCAAGCGTGTTGCTGTTTATTAAATATATTATATCCCAGCTTTTGTCACATCGTTAATCTACTGAAAATAGATTTTTACGTTACAAACATGAAGCTTTGGCATTGCTGTACAAAAACTATAGTCAGCATATTAGTTTGAAGTCAAACATTTGCACTAACCACCACCACCACCTAAGCGATTTTAGAGTCTAACGCTGGAAGATACGTTTTTAGTAACTGGGCCTTAATCGACACCTGATTGACAATATAATAATATAAATTGAGGTTAATCTGACCGGCTTTTCTTTGAATTTGTGTAATTTATTGAGTTTTTGTACACAAAGCAAAACACAGATAATTTGGCAACCCCTTTTGATTTCTACGTTCAATTTTTCAAAACAATGCGTCACAATTTATTTTATGTAATTTCATTTTTTTTTTAATTTCGATTTACTTCCATTCGGCAAATATATAATTCATACATACATATGTGCATATATATATATATATACATATGTATATTCAATATCAAATCTACTTTAAACAACTTTGCCAATTGTAGAATAAAATAAAACAGCTTATAAATAAATGATGATACAGACAAAAGAAATAAATATACAATTGCCAATACATATTTACACAAACAAAGCCATAGACAAATATGTACATTCAGAAGTTCATACAAGTGTATGTTAAACTATAATCTACTGGTTTCATTTTGTTAATTGTCTTAACATTTCAGAAAGTTGCCCCTTCCCGGTCAATTCCAAAATCCAAACTACACTGAAGTAATTATATACCACGCCCTTGCAACAAATAGAGGTGATGGATACATTTTCAAAACCCCCACCTTATGTTCTCATTTAGAAATGGTTAAAACTGAATGATTGAAAAAATCTGCACCACTTACCAATTGTGGATATAAAGGTGGATGTGAAAGCATCGTCCGAGAAACGGAAAAGTATACATGTTTTTCCAACACCTGAATCGCCGATTAGCAACAGTTTGAACAGCAGATCATACGTTTTCTTGGCCATTTTCGTTTCTCAAGTAGATGAAAATTTCTTACGTCTATTAAGAATATAACTTCCCAGCAAATTTTCTGGGTTGAAAAAAGTTTTTTATTAAAACCGATCCTTTGCACTACTTATCCTACAATTAATCTTTTTATTGGAATTTATTGAAAATCTTATTTTTATGTTCCTTCTAAAATATTTTTTTTGTAATATCCTATATTTTTCTTTGGTTTCTCTTCTTCTTTCCGACTAAAAAAAACTCAAGAAAAAAAAAAACAAGTGTTGCCAATAGCCTTAAATAAAAATGTCTAACGGTGTTTACACCTACTGACGTTCGTTGATAAACTGGTAAGTTTATAGGTGAGTGTCGAAAAAGGAACGGTAGTCGGTACCAGGCTACTCGTTTGAATATATAAATCCTAAAACTTCATTAAAAAAAAGTATTTTTTAATTATATTGTTAATTTTGATAGAATTTGTCTATATACTTTACATTTAAACAAGCTTCCTGCCTCTCCTCGACAAATCGTTAGATGTTATATTGAACGTTTTGTATTTTCTGCGGCGCTCTGTACATGGGTGTGGTAAACTACATCAGGGAATATTATTTTCTTCTATTTCAAACCGCATTTTTATATGGCAATATAAAAATCGTTTACATGCCCCTTTCTATCCTCCATGCTGTCCAGCATAGTTCTTATTATATATGTGCATCAAATATTACATTTTGCGCAACAGAGGATTTTCTAAAAGTAAAATTTACTTTTTAAGCAATTATAAAACGTAGATAAATTTTGATTTTTTTAAAATAAAGCATTTTTTATAAAGCCTGCACGCAGGTTTAAAAAATTGCAACATTAAAATTGAACTACCATCTATTAGACAATGATTTGATTCATGCAGTGGAAACTGCTCTAATTCTGAGTTTCTGTCCTACTCTAAAAAGTCACATGAAAACTGTTACACTAGTATATTTTAATAAACAGTTTCGAAAAGGCAACTCTGATCGCATGGAAAAATATAGTCTTTGAATATTTTCAAGAGATCTGCATATATTAGATTTGCAAAAAAGTATTTCACTTTATAACAGCACATTTTTGAGCACACTTGTCATTTTTACCATATCGTACGGTTGAGTAGAGTAGTGCATCATGGCTTTAAATTGAGTCCATATGTGAAAGACCATTTGTAATACTCCAAGCCAAAGTGTATACAAAATTTTCAAGCGGTTTCTCAAATTAATAATTAGTTGAAACAACCCCAGCTCTGAGCGTTTATCATATGATACAGATATTATCAACCTTGTCAGAAGAAAAACAAAAATGGCAATACCTGGTAGTAAGATGTTTTGTACCTCGCTAGTATGTGTGCCAGAGCAGTGAATTTGTGAAAAAATAATTTGAATTAATTAAATGCAATAATAAGAAAAAATATTGAATTAATTAAGCTAAATACTTTGCTATTAATACGTACAAATAATCTAGATGGTCTAGGCTTTATATAAATGGCTGCTTTGACATTATTTTAATTGTTTCAGTAAGAAGATATGGGAGAGAAGAGTGCTGCAAAATATACTACCCATATCGAGTGTAACATTAACTTTTTTTCTTTCTAATTTTTTATTTTGTTAAAATCTGAAGTAAAACATCTGCTGAAAAAGATTATTAAATGTAATTGAATTAAAAAATATATCTAAAAATAACAAAATTATATAGGCTTTATGATGACAACCACAAAATGTTATAAAGAACAATAGAAATTAACTACAATAAAAAGGAGTGAACGAAAGAAAAAAGCGAAGGTGTTGATTTCGGCATAGCCGTAGTTTGTCGGCCGAGCTGTCAACCGCGCAGCGGCCGCAATAATCGATCAATTGAACCCACCCTTGCAAAAATGCATCAAAAACATACACAAATTAAAATTTAACCACTGACTTAATATACACAATAAACCACAGATAATAAATATATTTATATTTTTTATAACAGTGCAAAATCTGTTACATTGGTCATAAGTAAACATGAATTTTTTTTTGTCAATTTTATCGATTTGTACAAACGACCATGAGTCGTTTAAAAACAACATCCAAATAAGGCTTTAATGTGTTTTGACAGTAATAAAATACATATGTATGTAAATATAAATGTAGGAACTCGTGTGCACAGTTTATCCCCTATAGAAATGTCTGATTCACATCGATTGTACGTATCACATATCTGATGATTTATGTAAAGAAATTTTGAAAACACACTTAATTTTCAAGTCTCAAAAACAATCTTCACCCAGTTTGTATATTCTTTCGTTCATTTATGGCAGCATATGCATATGTGTGTATGCAAATGTTTTTTGTTTAATTTTTTTTTTAAATTGTTAAAAAATAAAAGAAAAACACAGACGGGCACGACAAAATAAGATCTTGGTTTGTGTATGCAATATTTGCGTTTAGTTCATTTATGTTATAGAATTAAATTGTGTGCTTGAATTTACTTAAAAACGCTCAAATAAATGTATTTTAGGCTCATCGTAAAAAACAATAGCAGCAGCTTAATAAAACAACCACACGAACAGAAATATTACTAAATAATATGGATACTTCAAGTGCCGTAGGTCGGCGCCGTGTAAATTCACGTGTTAATGCTGAAGATCAAGCTTTAGATCAAATTGCAAAAGAGGTAAGTGTTTTTATTAATAAAAGTGTTTTTAATTTCTTGTATGTATTAGTGTACAGTGGGCTTCCGAAAGTACGAACGCATTTTGTTGAGAATCTCAAAAGCTAAATGAAAATACAGTTTACAACAGAAATACAGTTTCAAAGAACAGAAGTAAGTTTTGTTTTAATGCAGATGTCATATACATCGGTCAGCTGCCCAATTTTTTGTATTTCTTAAAAGTCGAAACTTTTTTTTTCCTTTGTTGTGGGGCGGAAAGTTAATTTTTCTACATCAACAAAAAAAATTTTTTTTGAATTGATTTTTCGTGTGCTTCTTCCCCTTTCCTATATAGGTATAAAAAATGTCTTATTTAATCTTTGAATTGAATTTTTTCTCCAATTTAATTTAAAAATTTGTTGATCATAACTATTGTATACTTTACGTTATTGGATTGATTTTTAAATAAAATTAATAAAAATAAAAAAAAACTTGGGAGCTGAAGCTTTGATATCACCAAGTTATATTGTACTCTCAAATAAATAAATATTAGTACTGTTTGGGTTATATGCCGTCAGTCTATATATAGATATACATATATCGGTTCATATTTTTGTTATTACCAACTTTAAAGCAAAATAGAATTTTAAGTAAAAAAAAAAAAATTTATAGGCATTTCATGCACCGATTTGTTGTAATGTTGTTGCTTGACTTAAATAATTTGCTTTAAATGCTAGAAATATTTTGATAAAAAAAACCATGTAACTCAATTGGATCATATGGAAATGGAAGCCAAGAATGTGAACTATTTACTGGAATGAGTGCCACCTTTCAATTGTATTTGAGAATTAAAAAAAAAATTTAAGTTTTGACTAAGAAAAATCGGTGATCTCTGAAAGAATTTGGGCATATATGGGTACATTTTTCGAGTGTAAATTGTTGTTAAATTGAAATGAATGCAACATATGTAACTCCTGCACTTTATATATACGTTTAAATATTGTTCGTTTGGTTATAAAAATACTTGTAGAATTTTTATATAGCAATCTTATATATTTGATTGTATGGGTTGTCATATTTTTTCATTGTAAAAAATAGTCTAATAAAATAATTCAAACCAATATAACTCAATTAGACCACATAGAAAAGGCAGCCAAGAATTTGATCTATTTACTGGTAGAAGTGCCATTACTCAATTGTATTTGAGAATTTAAAAAAAAATTGATTTGTTGACTAAGTGAAAAATCGGTGATCTGTAAAAGAATTTGGGCATAAAAGAGCACATTTTTGGAGTGTAACTCAATTGGACCACATGAAAATGGAAGCAAAAATTGTGGACTAATTACTAGTATAAGTGCCAAGTCTCAATCATATTGGAGGTTTTTAAAAAAAAAAATCTTTTTTTAAATTTCACCTGAAAAATCCAAAAATGTGTCTAAATATATACATATGTATATATTTTTCACGGTATTGTTAAAATTTTTGATTTTTCAATGTGTACATTTTGAAGTTTTTATACACATTTTTAAACATTCTTTTATTTTTTATTATAATTTACATATGTACATATACCTATTTATGTACATATTTCCATTTACAGATAAACGTGTTGCTACAATATTTACACTTAAATAAGTATGTCGTTACGTTATTTCATTACGTCAAACATATTTAACTCGGCATGTTTATTTTCATACACATACTAAAAACATAAATTATTTTGAAAATGAAAATATGTAAAAAGTTTTTAAACACGAGTAATTTTCGAAATTTCGACTTAAGAATTTTTTTTCACAATAATTATTGTATTTTATTATTTTGGTTAGTTTTTATACATGAGCTTATACCATAATTTACTCGATAATTAATAAACTATGTAATATGTATATATTTATTTGGCCTAAACGGCTTGTTATATTACAAATGAAATGAATAAATAAATAAATAATATTTAAAGGGGGATTAACTGAAGAAAAGTTACCAAATTTTGTAAAACTCCAACACATGTGACAGGTGAAATAGATTTAAAAAAAAAAAATTCTGAAAATAATTGTGTATTGTATTTTTTGGGTTGCTCCAAAATAAACAAATACTATATAATTCATTCTTAAATTTAAAATTTACTCAGCCGATAACATGCATTCAAGCATTTGTTGTGTATCTTTTAAAACTTCATATGCATAAAAAAAAACGCTGAAAAAAATTCCTCAAGCATGTCAACCCTGTCTACTTAATTTATTAGTTATTTTTTTTTTTACGGTAAAGAGAGTTAGATCGTCAGTTGTCGTCGCAGTGAGCAAGCGTTCACAAGTTTAATTTAACGGGCCGCGCACTAAAATCAACAACAATATTAAAAAATCGAGTTTGTTGATTTACTTAATTTACTTTTTCAAAATCTACATACATACATACATACATATGTTTTTGTTTCAATCTATAACAATATCGTATATTAAAGCTGTGATTACGTCGACAAACGCACACAAAACACGTTAAATATTAAGAAAGAAAAAATATTGTGTTTGGTTTTTTGTGAAAAAGCTTTAAGAAGTTAATAAGTTTATAGAATTAAAAATTGAAATTACTCAGTCAAAATGCCACTGGATCAAAACTTTACTGATAAAAGTAGTGTTGTGACTGCGGAAACCAAAACTAATAAAAAGAACAAAAGCAACAAAAACAACAACAGCGGCAACAATAAGAAATTCATTAAAAAAACATTGAAATTGTCAAAAAATAATAAAAAGCATGCACATTTAACTAATGTCAATAGTAAAAATGTTGTGAGTACTAAAAACAACACGAACAACAACAACAACAGCAATGCTGAAGTGGCAAACGATGAAATCATCGAGGAGTTGTTTGATTTTAGCGATACCGATTTAAAAGAACTCGACGATATTAAAAACGAGCAAGAAATAATTAGCAATAGCAACTCTTGCTCCAGTGCAAAGCGTTTGAGCGAAGACAGCACCAAATTAGAGGATAATGAGAAAATGAATGATGAATGTTCAGAAGCACATTTGCAAAATATGACAAGTGACAATAACAATAATCGCAATAAGGTGGAGGAAAAAAATAATATGCAACAGCCACAGGTGGAACCAGCATTGATATCGCCTTCAGTTGATAGCGTAGATAAACAAGATAAAGATACCGCAGGAAATAATGAATTAGTCAGTGCAACAGCACCAACCATAAACAACATAATTAGCGCACCAGAAAATGTTGATAAGGGCGCAACTGATAAAAAGCAGCAAAATTTAATAGATCCAATTATGGCAGAACATGGCGAAGAAAATGATTTATCATCCAACAAAGACGATTCTAAAAGTTACGCACAAAAATCCAATAGTTCTTTTGTTAGCGACTCTGGCAATGAAGTTGACAACAATGACATCAATTTTGCAACATCTTCAGACATGAAGCCAGAGAAAACAAACAATGTGTCAGAGTCATCGCCTTTGATTGGAATTCCAGCAGAAGGTAGCAGTAGTAGTAGCAGCAGCAGCAGCAACAACAAAAACGATGCTAGTGAGCCAAATAATGATGGAGTCAATGATGCCGATCGTAATGATGATGATGATGATGACGATGATGATGCCGATGATGATAATGAGGCTGAGCATGCTGAACCATATGATGAACTTTTGGTGCAATTTCTTGATGAAGCAAATCAGATTGTAAGCTTAATTAATACAAGACATGCGATGATGTTTAACAATGTCTGCCTTGTAGTTTCGTGGGAATATTTGTTTCTTGCGGAATTAAGCCTTTATGATTTCTCAACAAAAAAAGAAAAAAAGAAAAAAGTGCAAATCATATTTGCAATGCAATTTAATATCTAAACTAAAGTAGATTAACTTGGATTGGAAGATTGTTTGTCAATTTTGCAATTGAATGTAATGCAATATAAAATTGCCATATTTTTTAGACTTGGTCCTCAACTCGGGGGATGACTCCTTCAAATGCATTGTACTGTATTGGAAATAGTAAATTAGTAAAGAGAGAGAGAGAGAGAGAGAGTGATGGGTGGTAAGACAGAAAGAGAAATGTATGTCGAGCACTGTAACATAAAAAACAGAACATTTATTTTTGCCAAGTTGAGTAAGTCAGAAGTAATTGCTGTTAATTTGTCTGTTTAGTGTTTAGTGTATAAACCTTCGACACTATCCAGTCAAGAACATTTATTGCAAGCTCTTCAGTATTGCAAAACTTCGACTATACAGAGGGAAAACAGAGACGACACAATAACCATGACATGCCCTGTACTTTATGGTCTTATTGTATACTTTAATGACCTTATTTTTAAAAATATTTCATATTTAGTAAGTTCTTATGTGACAAATATCTGTACATAAATTGTGCGGCGGCTTCGAAACAGTTAGTTGTCCCCTAGCTAAAAGTTTTTGTTGTTTTCTTTGTCTTGTTTAACAAATATCTAACATCAAAATAAATTAGAATGAACCTAGACCCGTTAAACGCAATACAAAAATAATTATACAATTTCAATTAAAAAAAAAATGGTTTTTTTAAAGAAATTGTGAATTGCTGCAAAATTTTCATTACCATTACCATTATCATCAAATTCCGGAATTTAATCGAGTTTTTGAGTGTGCGAAATACTTGGACGTGTTTGCGTCCATACGATTTTAAACTAATTTGTTTTTCTTACGTTATTGTGATTATTAATTCAATCATCAGTTATTAAAAGCTATAAATAGGTTAAAAATATTCTGTGTAAAATACCATTATAATGTAAATTATGTCTCAAAGCGTATTCAAACTAAAAACTATACAAATATGCATAAACATGTGTACATACAGCGCGGCGCAAAATAAAAGCACCAAACGCCATGTATGTATGTGTGTGAAAATAGATTTCGAAATATTTTTAAACCTGGACACAAACCTGCAAAGTTAACAGACCTCTGCTAATGAAATTAAAAAAAAAGTGTTTAAAATAATTAGAAAATTTTATAATTCAATAACTCTTACTAATTAATATAAAAACATTACCATTTTCTAGAATAATTTTAACAAAACATAGTGAAAACAGTGTTAAATGAGCTACACTCCAAAAATGTTCCCAAAACAACTGTCAGAGATGACAGATTTTTCACATGGTCAAAATTTCACAAATCTTCGAGAAAAAAAATCTTCAATAAAATTAAGAAATCGCTTTTATACCACTAAACAGATCACATTCTTGGCTTCAATTTCCACGTGGAGTTACACTCCAACAATGTGCCCTTATTTATATGTCCAAATTCTTTCAGAGATCCCCGATTTTTCACTTAGTGTCAACAAATCAAAAAAAAAATTTTAACAAATTCTCAAATAAAATTAAGAAATGGCTCTTATACCAGTAAATAGATCAAATTCTTAGCTTCCTTTTCCATGTGGTCCAATTGAGTTGCACTCGAAAAATGTGCCCTTATATGCCCAAATTCTTTCAGAGATCACCGATTTTGCACTTAATCAAAATTTTCAAAAAAAAAAAAAAAAATTAAAAAATTCTCAAATACAATTGAGAAATGCCACTTATATCAGTAGATAGACCACATTGTGGACTTCCTTTACCATGTGGTTCAATTGAGTTACATTCCAAAAATTGACCATATATGACCAAATTCTTTCAGAGATGACCGATTTTTCACCCAATCAAAATTTCACAAATGAAAAAAAAAATCTCCAATAAGATTAAGAAATGACATTTATACCACTAAATAGATCACATTCTTGGTTTCCATTTCCACGTGGTCCAATTGAGTTACATTGCAAAAATGTGCCCATATCTGCCCAAAATTCTTTCACAGATCACCGATTTTTACTCAGTCAGAATTTCAAAAAATTAAAAATAAATCTCAAATACAATTGAGAAATGGCATTTATACCATTAAATACATCACCTTCTTGAATTCCTTTTCCATGTGGTCCAGTTGAGTTACACTCCAAAAATGTGCCCATATATGCCAGAATTCCGAAGTACGACCTGGAGCCATCCGTACAGATCACGATCACAAACTATTCAAAGTTACTACGGACCGTGTTTGTGTCGAATCTTTTGTGGGTCATTGGGGGGTTGATGAAAAGTTCTCGATGCCACTAGGAATGTCAGCTTTCCCTGCAATGAGGCCGCATTCTTCCATATTTACAAGTCGCCATTGCATGCGGTCTGAATCTAATAAATTGTCGCTATTGTCGGTTGCCGATTTGTTTGGCCTCTCATATTCGAATCTTAAAGCATTTTATAAATTGATTTTCCAATTAGAGTACATGTGTAAACGTAAACAAATCATGGGGAGGGAAGGTTTGTGTTGCAAATTAACTTGATGCTGAAATAAACCTCTATTATTTTTATGAAATGTGTCGCTTTTAGTTTGCACAGTACTACTGAAGACACATGTGCATGCACAGCATTCATGAAGTAATTTTAGCAAATGTAAGTTTTATTTTATAAACCTGCTAATTGAGAAACGTTTATCTGGTTGTCATTTTCAATGAAAATATTGTGTTACAGAAGATTCGTTTGTTATTTCAGCTTCAGTCATTTGTTATAGAAACAATTTTCCAGTTTTTCATTTCAAGTTCAAATTTTATGGTTTGATTTCAGTGTTTTATGATACCGGTCGAGAAATAGCACTGATACTTTTTTTTGTGCAGTAATTTTTTTAATTTTATTTAGATTTATAGTAATTTAAGAAATGAAGAGTCCATCTTTACTGATATGAACAAGAGAGAGAGAGAGAGAGAGAGAGAGAGAGAGAGAGCGCGCGATTTAAAAAATAAAGATAAAACAAGTGAATAGAAAATTAACATTTGCAAGATTTTAGAGGTAAACAATCTATTCGGCTGGGCCGAACCTTAAGTACCCTTCACCTTCAACACTTCTGGCCCTTAGATCTGATGTATATATGTAAATGCTTAGCAAAAGTTCTTGTGTTTTGTACTGTTAATTTAAAAAAATATGTAAAATTGTTATATTATTTGATCTTGAGATTATTAAATAAATTATTAAAACTTAAGATCTTAAAAAAAACAAAATTGGGAAAGAAAATTTACTTTTCTTTACTTAATTAATATTGATTTAAAAAGTGACAAACCAAGAGTTGAGCTTGAGCCTGAAAAGTAATTTAATATAAATGTATGCAAACAATTATATTTATTTATTTTCAATATTTCGCCAACAATTTGTTAGCATTTTCAGCAAAATAAAACAAATTTATTTTTTGAATTTTATAATTATTTTCCTAAAGATGTTGGCGAAATATTGAAAACAAATAAATATAATTGTTTGCATTTATTTTTAAAAAAAATATCTTAAGCTTGAATAATTTATTAAATATGTAAAATTATCAACAAAAGTAGTGTTTTATGAAATATGTAGTTCGGTGAGATGGTTTTAATAGTAAAAAATGATATTAATAAGACCATGGCAGAATCGTCATACACAAAATGGATACTGATGAGTAGTGTGGTCTCTTCGAAACAGCTGTGCTTTTGAGAACAGACTTGTAGATTTTAAAAAAAACATGTTCTGGATACTATATAATTAAATAATGTTAAATAAATATTTAATAATAAGAAAATTAAAAAAAAAAAACGTTTAATAAGAGCTGCTTGCCAAACACAATATTAATTATTTAATTTATTTATTTCTCAGGCTGAAGCCAGACTAGCAGCTAGAAGACATGCCAGAGCAGAAGCTCGTGAAATACGCATGCGAGAATTGGAACGCCAGCAGAAAGAACAGGAATCGAATGCGGATCGCGTTTTCGATATGCATTCAACGGTAACTGGAATAACACCACTGTCACACATGCGTCTTGGCCTGGGGAGTTCTCCTGTCACGGGTTTATTGAACTCAGCGAGAGGTAACTCCATGTCTTCCCGGCGCAGTAGCGAAGATTCTCTAGAGGAGGAAGGTCGCAGCTTAAGAGACATACGTCATGAGTTAAAAGTAAAACTTTTTAGAAATTTTCGTATAGTCTGTTTTTTTTTCACAAATAATTTCCCTCCCTCTTGCTTGCAGGATGTCGAAGAGCGGTTTCGTAAAGCAATGATAGCAAATGCTCAGTTGGATAATGATCGTGCCTCACAAACGTATCAAATACAGTTGCTAAAAGACAAACTGGAGGATATGGAAGAATCGTATTCACAATTACAGCGTGAATGCAAAGAAAAAACACGAGATTGTAATGCACTGAAGAGATCGTTGGATAAACTAAATGAAGAGCTTAAACTGGTGCAGGGACAGCTAAACGAACGTGATACGCTGATAACAGAACAGGGTTTAATTATTGTGGCAATTGAAAATGAGGATGGCACTGATGCCAAACGTGCTCTAGTCAGTGTTGAAAATGCACAATTATTGGGATCGGTACAAGGTTCATTAGGTAGGATCATTGAAAAGTATTTTAGAAAAATATTAAATGAAAAATAATTTCATAATAAAAATATTTCTAGACGTTCGACTTAAGAAATTCACCGAAGAGAAACAACAACTGCATGCTGAAGTCCAACAGTTGCAAGAACAATTAGAAACGTATAAGAGTCAGGGCAAGGGACGAGGAAAAGGCAGTTCTTCTAACGGGCCCTTGGGCTCGGACGATGATGATTATGAAGCTCAAAGTGAGTTCAAATTTGTTTCATTTGATTTATTTGTTTCTTCACACTATTCTTTTCAGGAGAAGCCAACAAAATCATATCGGATTACAAATACAAGTTACAAAAAGCTGAACAGGAAATCGCTAGTCTTCAGTCAAGCTTGGCACGCTCTGAAACACAAGTTATACGCTACAAAAGTACAGCGGAAGCTGCCGAGAAAGCGGAGGCTGAACTTAAAATCGAAAGAAGGAAACTGCAAAGAGAGGTAATATTCAATTTAATGCAAGTCAATCAGTCAAATTATTGAAACATAAGAGTTTATTGTAAAACATATTTTACAATAAATTTTTATTGTTAAGCTTTAATTTCAAAACGCCAAAAAAAAATTAAAAATTCTGCATATGAAAAATAGAGTGAAAATGATCGAACTTTTATGCAGATTATTTATTCAGTAAAAGTGACACAACTCGTCTCTACATACAATATTTACACAAAAATCTCGAATAATTCGTTTGCTTATAAAATTATTTTCAAACTTCTTTTTTGCTTTTTGAAAGTATTTCTTAGTAAAATGAACATATACATATGTATGTATATATGTAAATTTGTTTTCGAACTAAGTCATTCATAAATTGATTTCAAAATTCTTAAGTGTTTGCCAGTAAAATAAGTATACATTTTTTTCGAAATCGTCATTTTTCGAAATTGAAAAAAAAAACTTTCTGAATAAGTCGGTCATTAACAAACGGATTTTTACAAATATTTTTGCTTATTTAAAGAGTTTATCTTTTTTCGAAATTGAATTCGAAAAAAGTTGTTTTTCGAATACCTCGGTCATTTACAACTCAATTTTCAAAACAATTTTTTGTTTTTTGAAAATGTTCGTCTGCAAACTGAAATCGAATTCCAAAAAAATTGGTTTTTGAATATCTCGGTCATTTATAAATCGAATTTCACAATTCTTTTTGCCTCTTAAAAGTGTTTGACAGTAAAATAAGTATACAAATTTTTCGAAATTAAAAAAATTGTTTTCTGAATAGCTCGACCATTTATAAACCGATTTTTTTTTTTGGCGAATCCGAAAAAGTTGATTTTCGATAAATCGATTTTCAAAACTCCTTGCCCTTCAGAAGTGTTTTCCTTTTTAAAGCGTTGTGTTATGTGTTTTTGTTTTAAAGTGAAATGAGTATAACTTTTTTTTTTACAAATTTCGAAATTGAAAAAAGTTCTTTTGGCATAAACCGATTTTCAAAATTCTTTTTGCCTTTTAAAAGTGTGCGTCAGCAAAATAAGTATGAAAAACTTTTTTCGAAATTGAAAAAATTGCTCTTTGAATAGCTCGGTCATTAATAAATCGATTATTAAACACATTTTTGATTTAAAGAGTTTTGGCGTTATTAAAAAAAATTAAAGTCTTTATTATATGTGTTTTATTTGAAAATTTCCATACAAAACTTTTTTTAATTTGGATATGAATATTAATATTATTTTTTTTTTAATATAAGCGTTTGTCATTAAAATGAGCATATAAATTTTTTTCCAATTCAAGATCGAATATTCAGTCATTTATAAATCGATTTTCAAAAATATTTTGCCTTTTAAAAATGTTTGTCGGTAAAATAAGTGTAAAAATTTTTTTCGAAATCGAATACGTAAAAATTGGTTCCTGAATAACTCGGTTGTTTCTAAACCGAATTTGAAAATTCTTCATTTAGGTTTTGAAAGTCTTCTTCAATTTAATTAGCTTATGAAATAGTTTCGAAATCGAAATCACTTCGGAAAATTGGTTATTAAATAACTTGGCAGTATATTTTGTTGATTTATTTATTCAAATGCAGTAATACGAAAAGCCTTTCTAGGCCAATAAATATACATATAGGTATGTATGTATGTATTGCAAAACTAATTTTCAAAAAAAAAAATTTTTTTAAAATGAGAACATATATTTTTGTTCAAAATCGAATTTGAAAAAAACAGTTTTCGGCCAGGTATAAACCAATTTTTAGAAATATATTTGCTTTTGAAAGAATTTGCCAGTAAAATTACATCTTTTTGCTCAAAATCGAATTCGAAATCGATGTAAAGAAAAACACATTTTTTATATCTCGACCATTTATAAGTCGATTTTAACAATTATGTAAGTTATTTGTAACTATTTAAAGTTTTTTAAAAACAAATTAAAGTCTATTTTTCACTACATTTCGAGTTTTTTCCAGCTGTAAACATTTTAGCATACTATTTGCAGCTTCTTTCATTCAATTTCGTGAATTTTTCGATTTAATTACGTGAATTTTTACGACCACTTAATAAAATCTTTTCATTTCAGAATCGCGAAGCAATGGAAAAGCTGGAGGAGTTAGAAACATCAAATAATCATTTACTTAAACGTTTGGACAAATTAAAGAATGCCAAAAGTGCTCTGCTCAAAGATCTCTGACCATTATATGGATATCAGCAACAGCGTTTGTCTCAAAATAATTCTTCAACTGATATTGAAGATAAGATGGCAACAAATAACAAATACACTACATCACCAATTCATCTAAATCAAAAACAGCCACAGCCACAGCAACAACCGCCATACAACTTCACAAATAAAACGACAACGACGAGCGCTAAAGTCTCAGACACCGCCACCAATGATGGCGGCTTCGTCGCCACGAAAAACACTATGACAAAGTATACAACTAGTAGTAGTAGTAGTAGTAATGGGCATTGAAAAATATTATTTAATTGGGCATCAAGTAAAAAGGAAAAAAAAAAGACTTGAAAGTTTAACGTTTGAAACTATTAGGAAAACAAAAATGAAACATTTAATTATTGTGTTTGTGCAACATGATTTGAAATGTTGCCATAATAGAAATAAATATTAAAAAGCTTTTACAAACAACCAACCACAACAACAACAACATTTATGTCAAACAAAACATCTTCCAAAAAGAAACAAAAAATCATTACTCGTAATAGTTTTTTTTTTCTTCAACTTACAACTTAATTTAGAAACGAGAAAAATTTAACACACAAATATTCATACATACATTACACACATGCATACATACATATGTATTATTTGTATAAACACATACCTGCATACATACTTATACTCGTATATGCAATGATAACACAAGAAGATTTCAAATAGGCATTTATGCATATGGTGGTGCTTTATTACTAGCTCTTAAATTTTGAGATTTAGTTCAACTAAATTTGAGTGTTTAAACGAAAAATAAACTTGCAGTATTACCTAGCAATGTTTCTGGTTTATTTGGGCCTCGCCGAGCAGTCGTCTGAAGCGTTTGCAATACTTTAATTAGTCGATTCGGTTAATAAATCAACATAACCTCTACACCTGACAACTTTTTGTTGAAACAAGCGTCAAACTCTGTATGAAAAAATGGAAAAATTTAAATTTAAGCACAAACAAAAGATCTTTTTTTTTTGGTCATACAGCGTCTGACGTTTGTTTCAGCTAAATTTTGTCAAGTGTAGAGGTTATGTTGATTAACTTCAAGGCTTGTGGCGCATTTATTTCACTTATATTTAAGCTGGGTATTAAATGTGAAAGGTATGCGAACCATTTTTTTTTTAATTCTTGAAAGAAGATAAACTCAAAAGAAAACAAATAATTTTTTTTTTTTGCACTAAACAAACTTTGAAGTCCACTCACAAACAACTCACATACGGAAAATGGAAATGAAAGTGTTTTAACTTTTTAATTTGCATCAAGAAAAAGAAAAAAAGTTAAATTTATTTTCGGCTGTGAAAATTTAGAAGTCACACTCGTGAAATTGCTTGTATGTGTAATATAATAAAAAATTGTAATGCAAAATAACCGGCTCGAACGGCAGATACATTTCAGATTCTCAAATCAAATACCAATATAGAAAAGTCCTTTGTATGAGAAACTTTGCGTAAGTTTAGCAGAATCCTATTGGTCTTTGCAGAGTTATAACGATATCTGACCAAATTTGAGCTTTTGTTCAGAAATTAAATATGTTTTTTTAAGGAATTCTGCGATTATGTACAAAAACGCAACATTTAGGGGTTTTCCAATGATCAGGTGCAAATTTGCAATTTTAAATTTTTAATAGTGATTGTCTTGTGATTATTTAAAATTAAATACAAATAACGTTTTGCTCATTCCCATTGCTGGTAGATTTTTAGTTGAATTGCCTGATATTGTACAAAATAATCTGCAATCCCTGCTTTAAAACTACTTATTAAATTTTATAAACATGTAGGTGATTGCAGACACAGTCAATATTGCCACATTTCTCTCTGGATCTGCCAGAAGTTTTTGAAATGAAAATATCTTTGCTCTTGTACTTGTGTACATCATTTGTATGTTATGTTCCACAGGCTGCCAGTTGTAAAGTCAGCTCAGCTGGGAACCTGGAGTGTGGGGTGTGTGTTGATAAATTTCTGCTGAATTGTATGTGACAATTTTGTTTCAAATTCGGTATAAAGAGGTACCCGCTTTTCCAGCCTGTATATTAATTAGAAATCAACGTTTTTTGTTCGCTTGCTCTGCCAGGTCTCAGCTCCCAGTCTAAACATGGATAAATTCAAAATTTTTCCATAAACTTTGGCAATATTTTTTCTTTTTATTTTATAACCACCATATTCTAAAAAAAATCTTTTGAAGTCCACTTGGAATTTTCCAAAATAACAATCCATTTCTTTTTGATTATGCTCTTCACTGCTCTCTGCATTACTCCCTCCCTCTCTCTCTCTCTCTCTCTCTTTATGATATTTTTAACAGCAACAATTGTAAATTCTACATTAAGTTAATGTAGTAGAATTGTATAAAACAATTTGTTTGATAACAAACTTTTAAAATAATTAAGGAGTTCACTGTGAATTTGTTTATTTGTTTTCTTAGTTAAGGGGTAACTTTTGTTTACACTTCAATTTAGTGTTAGTGTAAAAAATTTGTATCTATTGTAATAGCAATTGGTTGCACTTGCAGCTTCAGTTTAAAGTTTGCTATAAAAGTCAAATCAGTGCAATTGTAAAAATGTTGTCGTGTCTTTTAATTAAAAACTTTTGCAAATGCAAAGTTGCAAGGCCCTTTTGCACCAAATAATAAATGCTACGCAAAAACTTTGTGGCGTTTTGGTAATCAAAAATTTTTTGTTGCAGTTTCTGTTTAAAGTTTGTTACGTAAAAATGTTGTTTCTTTTTTTATTAAAACCTCATGTAAATGCAAAATTGCAAGGCCTTTTGCATCAAATAGTGAATGCTGCTTTTTTAATGTCACAATTTTGCAGGCCTGTTCTGCAAATCATGTGTTTTCAAAATCAAATAGAAAAACCACAAAAGAGCACCATAAATTTATTTTCTGACTTCATTTGTCCTCAGAGATCATGTGATTTCAAGTATCGTGATTTTTAGAACAGACCCATTTATGTTTGGAAAACCAAGATTACATAAAAATTTACCTTTTAAAGAACTAAACATTTGCCAAATTCGATGTGAACTCAGCTAATATCATTAATTTAATTTTTTTTTTGTAGTTGAAACAATTTTATAACTGTTTTGTTGAAATATATATTTAAATTTTAGTAATTTGGAAAAAGAAACCGAAAACTTAAGCTGTTATATAAAAAGGAAAAACCATAAAAACAAAAGAAATATTTATGAAATAAACAGAGTAAAAATAAAAACAAATAAACAAAGTAACGAATCTTTTAATAGTGTACTAACAAAAGTCCTTCTTTCTTTTAAGTTATGATATAATTTCGTTTAGTGATGTTCTTTTTTTTATTAATAAAATAAAAATTTGTTTTGTAATTTTATTTATTTTAAAAATGGCCATAAGTATTTTATGAATTTTATTTTAAAGTTAAACAAACGAAAACGATTCTTATTTAATTTATTTTATGTTCTAATCAAACACTTTGGCTCTTATTGAATCTTTTTGAGTTACTGAAAACATTTATATTGAATATTTATTTGGTTTTAAAAATCGTTAAGTACTTAAAAAAATCTCCAAAAGAAAAAAAAACAAATTGTACATTTTCATGTAATCATCATTTTAGCATAACTATTCATACTGAATTGTTGGACACGAGCTTTATTATTCAAATGATTTGAGTGGCAGTCGCTTGGCTTGGTGGATACTAAAGATCGTGAACTATCTATTCAAAACCTTTTATATATTGAGCCAAGTTGCATATATTTTCTTGTTTTTCCCCCAATAGCTATAAAATAAAACTATCACAATAATATCTTGCCAAGAATTTTAACGTTTTATTGTGCTACCTTAACTGTACAGGACTACGGTATCTACTTATATAATTGTTTTATGTTGATAAGCATTACAAAAGAAAAAATATATGTATATTTAATTAGTAATTGATATAATGAATGTCCTTTTACGTAAGAGATCAATTAAACACAAACTCTTTTTTTCTTTTGCTTCGCTCAATATGCAAAACAAAATTATAAACTCACATAATTTATTATAAACAATTAAAAATATTAATAAACGAAATTATCACAACCACAAGAAAAAATAATAATAAAAAGATTAAAAACAATTATTCACGGAGTTTCTATTTATTCGGCCAGCGTTGAGGTTTATGAAGGTTGTTTGTTATCTGGAAAACCCAATCGGCACAGTTAAAGTGAAGAAGTTCGCTATTTACTGCCGTGATGCATTATCCGACTCGATCATACGATTCATTCACAGAAAAATCAAAACGGCCACACTACTATACTTTTGTAAACAACTTCGAAATGGCAACTCTGATCGCTTGGAAAAATATTATTTTCGAAAATTTTCAAATGATTACCAAATCCGACAGTCTTGCCAAAAAGTGTTTCACTTTTGAACACACATGACATTTTTCACAGACCGTACGATTCAGTAGGATCGTGAATCACGACCTTTATTGGTAACAAGAAGTTTGCTATTGGTGCCAAAAATGCAGAGTGGAGAAAAAAGTTTCCTCTAACCACATAACCTAGGCACCACTTAATTTTCACGCCTCAAGTTGGGTTCGTCAAGTCTTGAGCTTTTAGGAACAGAGAATGGAGGGAATGCCGACTTGACGGTACCATCAAGTTTAGTTGTTTTTTTTCATTCGGCAGAATTGTGTTTTGCTAGGATATCAAAGGCAAGGAAGCTGAACGTACGTATTTAAAAGAAAATTGACGAAGAAGTTATCAAGTAAACCTAGTGTTTGTAAACTGGCACATAAATATGTTTTTTTTATATTCGTAACGTAACGTACCTTTCGTTCATATTATTTTTATTGTACGTTTTGCTTGTCACTGTAATTGACATACTTGTGCACAAATTACAACAACTTATAAAGTATAAAATAACCATTAACGTAGTGTTAGTTGATACAAGGTGTGCCAGAAGAAATCACCCTATTGGAAGTTGCTTTTAATTAATTAAAAAACAACTAAAAATCGTTGCTTGTATTAAAAAATTAAAGTCTGTATTATACTTATGTGTTTTATTTGAAAATTTCCATACAAAAATTTTTTAATTTGGATATGAAATAGATATTTTGAATTTGAAGTCCGTATCTTTAAAAATATGTATTTCCAGAAAAATATAATTGAATTTGCTTTCTTACGATAATGAAGAAAACTAAGAATTTTATTTTAAGCCTTTTTGAAGCAGAGGTTTTTTAATAATCTATAGATCGAACAAATAATGAGTTCCAGAACTAAAAATTTTTTAAATTTATTTTTACCATATTTTTTATAAAAACCCCGACTCAGCTAACAAATTTTATTAATTCACTCTTTTTATTATTTTCGGTTTTTTTTTTTGCACAAACCCCTTAATAAGTACTTGCCATGATACAATTAACAAGGTAGCCTCGTCAGCTAAACCGTTAATCATCTGATTACTTTAGGTTGTCAAGAGATTGCAGAGATGAAAGGCAGCCAAAACGAGATAGCTAATCCGCGTAAGCTTAGTGCATCTCTCTTCTGTAAATGTAGAAGTGGCGTCTTTTTGACAGTTTGCATAAGTTGTACAAAAACAAAATGCATGTTATTTTTATTGAAGTTGTTCTTATTGTAGCGAAAAGGCTACCTTGTTAGTTGTATCATGGTACTTGCTATTTGAAACATAAAATAGCGTTAAAGACGACCACTCAGCAAATTTATGTGTCACCCAGTGATATATTTTGCGAAAACAGCGATTTTCGTAGCAGCAGCAGCAGCAGCATGATACAATTAACTAAAGTAGTCAGATGATTAACGGTTTAGCTGACGAGGCTACCTTGTTAATTGTATCATGAGCAGCAGTATTTATTTGCAAAGAAAACCAAGCAACAACAAACTTGTAACAACCCTGTATTTTTGATTGTCGTCAGTAAACGCAAAAAAGACAGTGCAAAGTTTTGTATTGCAAGAAAAAATAAACAATTTAACAAGTTTTCTTTTCTACATAGTACATTCATATACTACATATGTAAATAAATAATTGTACTTAGTGTAATCTTAACTGCAGTTGTTTGCAATTACTAAAATAAAAAAACAAGTACCTCCCACACAAGACAATAGTTCAACAATTGCCAGCAAGATAATTCATTGATTTTATTTTCATTTGCCTTGTACAGTCGAAATACAAAGGAACCAATCAACAAAGGAGTGTTAGAAAAAAGGATATGGATTCTGCAGAGAATAAGCCACCAATTTTACATATATTGGTAGTGGGTTTTCATCATAAATTGGGATGTCAGGTATGATAAAAGCAATAATTATAATAAAAATAAAAAAAATTATGATTAATTTGGTGCTTATGTATTTGTGGTAGGTGGAATTTTCCTACCCCCCCTTGGTGAAGGGCACAACTGGCAAGAATGAATGCCCTTCTGGTTGGAAATATTTATCAACTTTAGCGCTGCCTGACGGCTCACACAATTTCACCGAAGACACAGTATTTTTTAATTTGCCCAGTCTCACAGATCCAACAGAGAGTGTCTACGGCGTATCCTGTTACCGGCAGATACCGGTAGAAAGACTGAAAATTCGAACGGCCGATGTAACACGCAGTACGGTTCAAAAATCTGTTTGCTGTTTGGCTCGTCTACCGATATATGGTTACATTGAGGTAAAATTGGCACTTATTGCCGATGCTTTTTTCGAAACGGGCGATTTCTCGTCCACGGATCTTTTGATAAAAGCTTATCAGCAACTGAATGCTTGCTTATTAAACGATGAATCACGTCGACCTCTGCGCCATTTCTATGTGGGTTTATCTTTGCGTGAAATTATTTTACAGTGGCGACACAAAACACTACAATTGTTTAAATTGTTCTTGCTACAAAGACATGTGGTTTGTTTTGGGTCCCCTGTACGCAGTATGTGTGCTTTAATTCTGGGCATTTCGTCATTAATACCTAGACTGTTGGAGAAAGGGTTTCAAGAAGTGGCTTGCGTGCGCACCTCCCGTCCTCTCTCTCCCATGCCGGACTATACAGAATCTTTAATCAAATCTGAAAACTGCAGGACCGATTCCAATGAAATTATAGAAAAAGAAACCTGCACACTGGAGAATGAACGCAAAGATTCTCAAGTTATTACATACAGTGATAATTGTGCTGGAGATTGCTTGGACAATACATGCAGCATTATGTCCGCCACTACAGAAAGCATTAAATCAAATACTAGCGACAGCAGTTCAACCCCTATGGGTAAGGATGCAGAAACTTCTGATGCCTTGTCTTTAACAAATGTAGCTGTAGGAGCGGTTGGTAGTAGTAGCAAACGTATAGAACGTAGTAATTCCTTTACTAGACAACCCAGTGAAGACACTTCGTGTGAGTATAACAAATTAAAGTTATTGAAAAAAAAACACGCTCCCATTCTCCAAATTGCCGCTCACCTTACTTTCGTATCCTTCCCATTTCATTACATTAAATATATACAATCATTTTTATGGGTTTTCACAATTACATGTGTAGAGAAAACACTTTGATAAAGTTGGCACGGAGTAATGTTACTTGTTTTCCTTTTAGTTATTGTTTTAAAGAAATTTTGAAATGTTTTTAATTACGGATTTTAATTTACTAACTCTCTGAGTTATAAATTTTGGTTTTGTAAATGTTCTTGCTACCAGGTTTTGAAGCAGTTTTATTAATTTTTCTTTGGTTTAATATATTGAGCTTCAGGTCACTGTAGTTTTAATAAATATATATTTTATTCAAATATGAACCTTATTATTTATTTGCTTTAAAAGCCAATTGAAATGTATTAATTCAGCTCCAAGAATAGAGCTTTCAAATGTTTTCTGTCCTTTTCAGCGGTCTACTCGAAAAATTCTTAAAAGAATTTTTGAAACTTAACTACTTCTTTGAACATATCTGATTCTCACATTTTGTTCATGGGAATTTATGGAATAAGTAGTTAAGTTTCAAACATTCTTTTAAGAATTTTTCGAGTCTACTGATGAGTTGATTAGCATCAACGGAAAACATTTGGAAGGACTATTTTTGGAACTGAATTAATATATTTTTTATTATTAAAATCTTCAATATTTCAATACTCCTTTATGTGTCTTCTTCATATTTTCATATTCAAAATATTTTCTAATATTTTAATTTAAAAATTTGTGAAGAAGATACAGACAGTAGTATCGAAGTATTAAAGATTGTAATAATAAAAAATGCTACCCATAGCTTAGCGAAATATTGGAAAAAAATTTTAAAATAAATTACAAAATGTGTCCCAAGCTTGAAAAAACATTTAGCAACTATACATATGTATTTATTAAAGCTAAAGTGACCTCAAGCTCAATATATTAAATAAAAAAATAAAAACATTTTTTTTGTTGGATTTTCTAGACCAAAGCTGAAACTTGCTTAAAAGAAACAGTCAATTTTTTATGATGTTTCTTATATGTATCTGTACAATTTGTCATGAGTTAAATAACAAAATGTTTTGTAATATTTTCAGCCATAGCCACTCTTAACGCTTTAACCATGGTGAGTCCCGACGAGTATCGTGCGCCCATTTCAATTTTCGCCAGCGGTAATCTTTGCTTGCCGTATCTCTCGTTGCCATACATGGACCTTCTTACGGATCCCTCAGTTCTTAGTTACGTTATCGGCACCTCCAATGTTCTCTTTCAGCAAAAACATCATTTGTCTGAAGTTCTGGTCGACATAGAAAACGGTAATCTGGATATACGCGATTCAGAGCTGAGAAAGCAATTGATTTTAACAACAGAAGATCTCAGATTTATGGACTTTTTACTGAAACATGTTAATGCTCCCAAAGAAGATGCGGAGGGCAGCGAAAACTGGATACGTAGCCAATTTCAGGGCTACACTTTAGCTTTGCTGCGTACAACAGTGGTCACTGATGCCACCTCAAAGGATGCCGATCATTTTAATATAAATTTTATGAATGCATTTCAAAAAACACTCTGCTATCAAGAATGGTTTGATGTTAAGCCGGATACAGAATTTTTCGAACAGCTGCCAGCAGGACATCCATTTTCGGGCACTTTGTCGGTAGCTGATGTTAAACTTAAACTAGCACAGTAAGTTTGATGACATTATATGTACATATTTAAATTGAAATTTCTGATTTGTATTTCCATTATCAAGGACCATGCAAAATAGCGAAAGTGGCCGTAAAATAAATCAGGCTGTTAACAATACTAGTCGCGCAGTTGGCGGTGCCATTTCTCAAGCCAAAGGAGCCTTCTCTTATTGGTGGTCTTCGATTACTACTGCGCCCGCTAATTCCAGCACAGTTTTGCCCGATAATGATACAACCGCTCAGTGCAATTCATCACGCTCTGCAGAAATAGCGGTCACTTTCCAAAATAACACAAATGAAGACAAAATAGAAGTGGGCATTAGTGTGCACACCGAAGAAGGTATAGTGTATAAGAAAATAAACACCGATGAATCTTGCCAGGCAACACCTGTTCATCAGCCCACAAACGCAACACAGGATGAAAAACTATTCGATAGTGCAGAAGAATTAATGGAGGAGAACCAATTGGATAAAATAAGCGCAGCTTCAACAGCTGATGATGTTGCAACTACTGATGTTATTATACCAAGACGTGGTATTGTAGAAATTGGCAAAGAAGCCGAGTTACTCGATAAAGAAGACAATAAGCAAAACATTATCTTAGATAATTGCGAAATAGAAAATGTGACTCACAACACAACAAACACTTCATCTACTACGACCTGCACAAATGGGGCTGTTTTTATAGTTTAATAAGTAAGGAATAAATTTGTATTGATAATAAGAGATAATAACAATGTTGACATTGTGTTTTTACCAGTCACGTTATTCTAGTGCTACGCAATGAATCTCCTTCATTATGTATGACACGTACACGTACATACATATATTGGATAAATGATAATTTATAATTTTGTTACATTATTAAATTTATATCTAGACATACACATACTTCTCTCCATTTGAGCCACACCTGCAATATATAGTAGACATTTCCCTATTAGCTTTAGGCTGCCAGTATTATTACTAATTCGTTTAGCTGTGAACTGGCTCTGTAGTCCTGGCACCAAAAAATTAAATCTTGTGATGTCATGTAATTTTCGGTGGTTGAGGTTATAAAACTTGGACTTTTTCTTTTTAAACCATTTAAAAGGTTCAAATTGGAGAAAATAAAAATGAGCATTTAGCTGTTATTTTTACATTTATTAATTATAGATTATGATGTTGTTCAGCAAAATTAAAAAGTCTAAAGTCAGCATTTGATTGCAAAAGAGCATTCATCGTTGGCAATTTTGCAAAGCTCTTTGCGTTCAATACGGAAACTTGGCAGATAAGAAAAATATATACATACATATGGTATGTATAAATCTATAAACATTTTTGTACTTATTGGAAATTTATTTATTAAAAAAAACCCTATTATTAATCATTTTAAAAAACAAGTTTAAATAAAAAAGCAAAAAACCAAAGCTACAAATTGAGAACAAGAACGCTTTAAGCATTTAACTTTCACTCTTAAGCTCTAAAAGCAATCAACTTAAACTGAGACTCTGGGGCTCTTAACGGGGGTGGAAAGTGGGCAAGATCAGCAAAAGCAACTGAGCTCCTTAAAAATCACTAGAATAACATCATCACTCATTTCGGTATCGAATGATGAATATTATTTTAATCGTTTAATTCTATTTTACGTACATAAAATGAAAGACCAGAACTAAATTTTGTGGAACGAATTTGAAATTTAGTTCCTTGATATATTTTCTTTTATCAAATTTTAGGTTAGCTTAACCTAACCTATCAAATATTTGTGGAGGCAAGCAATAGTATAATTTTAGTAAAATCAAATTCGAAAACTTTTTCTTCGGATGCGAATTTCAGAAAAAAATTTTGTATTCTTTTTACTTGTTTTGCAATTAAACTTTATTTGAGAAAATTGCGTTGAACGCTTAAAACTTGCCACATATTATACTACCTATGTACACATAAATTGGTCCACAGTATTCTCTACTGTGACTTTTTCAAACGAATCAAAATATACAAATTTCAAAGTGCAACGAGGAAAGTTCGTTGGTTCCCTTGGAACTACTCATGCTATGCCGTCAAGTTCAGCAGAGTGTGTCTGATTTTTTTTTTCTTTTCGGGCAAGGAATGTCTGCAGCCCATATTATAAAAGGATACAATGCTGTTGGTTACAAATCCTCTTAAATGACATTATATATCCATATACACAGAAGATGGCACTAATTACAACCCAATTAGGTGCGTGTTTTAAGTGGTCTCTAAATTTCATGAAAAATCCATGAGAAATTGTGTATCACAAAATAAAAACTTTGTAAGAAGAAACCAATGAAAAAAGTAACAAATGCTGTAACGGAGAAATTAATTATGAAAAACCCACCGAAAAATTTAAACTTTCTTGACAAAAAAAAAAAAAAAACAAAACGAAGACTTCTTTGCAAGAATAAATTCAACCACGCGTATCTCTCTTCGCAATAAACGGTAAATTTTGTATGAAACACAAAAACAATTTGTTCGTGCTCTTGAAATTGTTTTCTTATGTACATACATACATATGTATGTAAAACTTTTCTTTGTATAGGTTCACTTCACTAGCACGATTTCTCGAATAAGCACCAACACATATTGAGCAAATGGTCAGCAGAGTTTTCTCCAAATAAAATAAATTGATAAATATGTAATAAAATTTTGTGTAAATACCTTTTGAAACAAATTTTATATGAAAAATTTGTACGAAAATGTACCTACATATGTACATACATATCTCAGCAAAATTATAACTTTTATGAATACCGGAGTAAGTTTCCATTACAAAACTTTTCGTAGCTAAATTTTGTATTTTATTACAATTTTAAGATACATAAATACCAATAAGAGTGCACAATAATAAAATGCATTTATTTTCAGATTTTCGTTCAACTGGAACACATACCTATGTAATTAAATTTTCGAAAAATTCGCCATTGTATTGTCCCACACTGTAAGCACATGTTTCAATGCACACATGCATATACACACATATGTACAATTATAACCTCTTTTTTTCGTAGCAGGATAAAGACCGCTTTTTTAAATCCTTTCAATTCAAATACATACACAGTACAAGCAATCTGGCAACACTCAGCTTCTTTAATAAACAGGAAATTTCTACACCCTTACAGATATACATAGTACATTCATATGCTACTCTTTACAAATATTTCCATAAAAACTTAATAAAATTGTCATTTTTATAGTGCTTTTGTGATCTCTATTTCATTCTAGAAAACAATAAAAGAAAATACACGCACATGTACACAGGTACATAGCCACGTAATTTTAATTAAAATTTTCCACCCCAAAAGCACCCTTAGCTTGTTCTTGCACACGTGTGTTATTCTTCTTGCTTGCCAACTTGATTTCAGTTGAGGATTTTAAATGGCAACATTCTTTTATTCTTCTACTTCTAAGCTTTTTTCCAACATTTTCTACGGTGCGTGCATGTGTGTGTGTGTTTGTGTGTGAGAGCTAAGTTCTGTTATTTAGACAAACAGGCTCTTTTAATGCTAGCAGAGCGGTTTATTCAGTCTGAAATTTAAAGTCAATGAAGTCTGTGGTAAACTTCAAGTTCGCGCTGTTACCGCGACTAAAGTTGTCTGGAAAAGATGTAAGTCCATGCTGTTTTGTTAGATAAAGAAAAATTTTGTTGTATTAAATTGAGAAAAGTGCAATAGTTTTCACCAAAATTTGATGCTTTATGCGTATTTATTGTGTTAACATTTATCTGTACATGATTGCTATCACAAGGTGCTTTGTGTTTTGTTATAAATAAATAAATAAATAAAATCCAATGGAAAAGAAAACCTTAAAGTTAGTTGCATAATTCTTCAACTCATTTTTTCTTATCCTTTAAATGTCTATTGAAAATTGCTTTCATTCAAATCATTATGTGCATATATTTTTTTAAACAAAAGAAAGCTTAGTGCGTCTGGTATGTAAAACTTTTCTTTTAAATAAAATTTAATTTTGTTGTGAAATTCATTCATTTATATACATAAACAAGAAAAACAAAAGTTTAAAACGCCAAGGGCGTTTATTTCATAAAACACACAAAAAAGAAAGAAAAAAAATCGCTGGCATATCTGCACATGGAGTTTTTCGTTTCATGTTCCTATTTCATTCCTGTTTGTGTTTTAGTAATGATAGCGGGACAACAGCGCAGCAAAGGCGGCGACGACGACGGCATTGTCTACATTTGCTTCGGTTTTTGTTATTGTTGTTTTATTGTAAAATCAATAAAACAATTTTGTTTGTTGGTGATGTTCATTCATGCAAGCGAAAGAACAGCAAAAAACTGCATAAAGTTATGCAGAGAAAATGTGAAAAATCAATGCAATGAAAGGCTCTCTTCAATAAGTGAAAGTATTCAGGTAGTACATACATACATACATGTTTATGTACGTATGTATGTACGTACCTACTTATTTCTGGATGCAATTGAGAGAGTGAAACATTTTGATGTTACGGTAATTAAGTGATGCCAGATCAAAAAAAAAAAACGTTTAAGGTTGGTGTAAAACGAAACTTGAAACGAAAAACTTTAAAAGATTGCTCACACATACACTTACATACATATGTAGACATGTATGTACAAAGGTACGTACATATCAGAGCTCTGAGAGTGCAATAGTTTTGAATAAAAATCATTGTTTGCTTCGAATACAACTTTTTTTTTTAAAGTGCAGCTGATTTTCAATTTTTTTTTGTCAAATGGCAGATACTAATAGAAATCTCTTTGTCATGTCCTATAAAATGGCTGTTACACTGGAATTATAGATCATGCTGCAAAAACATTTATTGCGGCTCTATTCTGTAACTCGCTAATAACCGCTAAGCTCAACTAAGCGACGCATGTGCTTGCATAAATTGTGTTGATGAAATTTGTATTTTAGCGCCGTTGCTACAATTTTAATTTTTTGTTAAAAAAAGTCAAACTTTTGGCATCAAAAAATTTCTGTTTCTAATACCCCATTTACACCAAAACGAATTTTAGTAGATTTCAATAAAGATCTACTTTGAAATCTGTATGGTTTACTCTGCTGTTTTATCAAGATTTCATTCCAAGGCCATTTCTTTTTCTAGCTGAGTTTGTTGTCAACAGGAAAAAGTAGTGTGTATGTTAAATTTTGGTATTTTGTGTGTGTATGATTTGCTTAGCATTTATTTGAATTTGCACCTACATATATTTAAAAGAAATTAATTTTGTTGAAAATAAACTTTTGCGGTATTTTTTTTTATAATTTTCTTTAAAGTTTTATCTGTACAGTGTTTTTTTAATTGAAAATGTAAAAACCCACAGTTGGATAGATTAGTAATGGGCAGATTTGGGAAAATTTCGTCCGAATCTACATGCTTACGAAGAAAATTTCATTTGTATGAGAAATATCATCAAAATCTACTAGATTTTGGTCGCAATCTCGAAAAACTAAATTTCGCTTTGGTGTAAATGGGCAATAAAAGATTGATTGATTGCGTCGTCGCTAAAATTTAATTTTCAACAGCACAGTTTAAACAAGTTCAAATTAGTTCAGTTTTTAGCGACACCTCTAGTTTTAGCGCGTTACAGAATAGCGTCGCTGGTTGATTTGTGTGGTTCAGTGTTGCCAGTCATTATTTTGAAATACATTAATAGTAAAAGAGGCACTGAGGTCAAACTTTATTTATTTTAAAAACAAGTTTTGCTAAACAAGAATTTTAATTCCCATCAATTTTTTTTTTGTTTGCCTAGAAGCAAACAAAAAAAATCAAAAAACATAAGAGCTTTGGTTTTCGGAACAGCAATAAAAATCCCTACGTGCATAAAAAGCGCCAATTTAAAGTCAAACAAAAGTAATACAATCATCAAGTAAAAAAAGGAGTTTGTAATTAAACGATTTTTATTAAAATCACTCGACTTAAGCTGGAGTTACCTGACATGCTTTCTATGCGTCTACGCTTTTCAATTTTCAAGTTACATAGAATGCAAATTTTGTTGATAATAAAATTTTAGTAAACTTTATCACAAAATTTTTTTTGGATAGAAATGATTTTATTACAAAAAATTTCAAAAGTTATTCCACGATATAAAGTATTTACCGATAACGTTGAGACTAGACTCATCTTTAGCTATCAACAATATCTTTCTTCACTCACGACGCTTGTGACGCATACAAAAGTGGAAATTAGATCAACTTTCTACGCTCCACACTGCTTCTACTTTTGTGAGAGCCACATGAAACGCGTCTCAGCGCGCGTCGCGTGCTGTGTAACTCCAACTTTACCACCAGTTCATGGGCATAGAACCAGGTGCTTGTTTAGCATTTAAAACGAAAACAAATTTAAAGATTTTATTTTTTTTTGTTTTAAATTTATTTATGCGAACGGACGAATGAACATATTCAATATTGATGGACTGGCAGTTCATTTCTGTAAAATATTTACATATGTACTTATCGGTATTGTAGGCACTTACATGGCACAACTAAATTAGTTGTACCCATGATACAACTAATAAGGTAACCTTTTCACTACAATAAGAACAACTTCAATAAAAATAACATGCATTTTGTTTTTGTACAACTTATGCAAACTGTCAAAAAGACGCCACTTCTACATTTACAGAAGAAAGATGCACTGAGCTTACGTGGATTAGCTATCTCGTTTTGGCCGCCTTTCATCTCTGCAATCGCTTGACAACCTAAAGTAGTCAGATGATTAACGGTTTAGCTGACGAGGCTACCTTGTTAATTGTATCATGGTTGTACCATGGGCATTTATTTGTTTCAAAACTACAATTGTATGAGTTACAAATTAATTTTTTGATTTTTTTTCAATATGGCAATACCTTCTAAACTACGCGACATAGATTTTTTTTATATTTTTTTGGAAGCAATCACCAGTTTTAGTTTGAACGTTAAGTGCAGAGGCATCCTGTATATACATACATACATATACATACGTACATACATATGTGCATGCGAAGTTGACTTAAGTCACTTAATTCTTGCTTAACGGTTTAAAAAAAAATTTTATGTGATTGCGGTTATCAGCATACCAATTTTGTGGTTCTAACTCGTAACCGCATTTCTTGTGAAATATTATTTTCAGCAGATGAGCGATTTTTATTTACATGCATACGTACATGCATACATACACATATCCGACATCAAAAGAGAATAATAGTTTTTTTTGTGTTGCAGATCTCTATACTTACATATGTATGTGTTTCATTTGATTTCAAGACCTCGTTTCTTAGAAATTATTTCCTGGGATGTTTTTTGTTTGGAGTTAGGTGGGTGGGTATGCACCTACCGATCTACCTTCGTATTTTTATTCCGCTGAAATTTTGCAATGATTCTACTTTTTGCTTTACTTAATGTTCGCTGGCAGCAGCAAACAATTCACCGCAATTAGTTGCACATTTTTATGTCACAATTTTTTTCGGCAGGTTTTTTTTTATTGCAATTTACAGACTATTATTTTATTGCAAACCTATGAAAACAGCACGAAGCACCGAAGAAGAAATGGCAAAAGTAGAAAAACGACTAGCAAGAAAAAAAGGGCAGCAAAAAATATTTTTCTTCTCTACAGCAGAGATTACTTTCGTGTCTTCAGTTTGATTTTCTTCGATGTGTAAAAATGTGTGTAAGAAATGTAAATCATTTTTTGTTGATATAAAAAAAGTTAATAAATTTTGTGACAAATAAGGTAATAACTAACAATAAACGTAAGCTAATAATATGTTTGTTATAGAAACTGTAAAAAATTGTGGTTGAAGTTTTCTGAAAAGTTATCATTAGGTATCACTACAGGTTTGAGAATTTTATAAGTATTTGGCAGTGTCGAATTGCATTTACCCTTCAAGTAAGTGCATATAAAACATGGTTGTTTCTGCGAGTACATTGTGTAAAATGATTTTTTTTTTGTGAATTTGATCATTAAAAGCCTGTTTCTCTTATTCTTACAAAGTTGTCAGCATTAATTAAATGCTTATAAAATGTTTCTTTTCGAGTGTCCAGATTCAGTATCTCAGATTTCGATGCTGAAAATTACCTATTATTTCATTAGTTCATTTAACTTATTAGTCATTTCAACTGATGGTATTGTAGCATGTCTAGAAGCCTGTTTTTCTTATTCTTACAAATTTGTCAGCCCGCAACTGCACACAAAATCAGAAGTGTTTACCCGCGAGCAACGTATGATCTTAACACTGTAGTGAGATGTTAAAAATAGAAACAAGAAAAAAGCTTTTAGTTGAATAAAATGTAGACTTGATGGAGACATGTTCATTGAAATGATAAGGAATGAATGTTATGTACTGAATATTTTTGCAGAAACCGCTTTTACTGGTGCCGTTCAATTTACAATATGTAAATTTAAAGTCGTGTGTACCTATTTAAAGCACAACTGAAATAATTTAAAGCATTCTATTAACTTTATTGATTAAACGTTTGTAACTTAAAATAGGAATGTAAAGTTTTTATTGTTGCTGTTGTTGTTGTTTGTAAGTATGTACAGTTTGAGAGGCATTTTTTTCCGAGTTGCCAACCGCAAAACCTTCTCAGTGTTGCAGTAAATTTTTTTTATTGGAGTTGTTGTTTGTAAGCACTTGATAACAGTTGAAGAATTTGGGAGGCCATTTTTTCCGAGTTGCCAACCGTAAAACCTTCTCAATGTTGCAGTTAATTACTACGACATACATATAAAATAAGTGGCATTAAGCCATTATTAGTAATTCATTAATTAGTATTTTTAAAAAACTATTGATCTGCTGCATTTGAACTGGAGCATTAGGGGGTGGTTCGATTTAGCAATCGATATTGTGCCATTTTTGGCATGAGTGCCTCATATCAAAATATAATACGACATATCAAAAAATCATTTTAGAGCCGTCCGTTTTTAATTATTTTTTAAGAAGCCTACTTTTGCAAAAATTGGACGTGTCCACCGTTCGTTCTTATACCTGTGTATTAAAACTAATTTTAAATATTTTCTTATTGTGTCTTCCTCCTAAAATTATTGAAGTTCGAGGTAAAATTACAAAACTACTCCGGTCTATTCTCTATAGTAAAATAGACCCAATTATCAAAATTGGGAAATTTTTTAAAACGAGCAAAGTGCTATTTGGTGTTCCACAAATTACTCGATTTGGCAACATTCGAAATGAAGTTCGAATAAAACATTTATGATCAAAGTCAGCTGGTGACATCATGATACCTAAAAAGGCAACCTCTTCCCTATAATAAGAACAAGAAAAATAACATGCATTTTGTGGAGGTACCAGGTATAACTACAACAAACACAACACCAAGAAACACTTCATGTATTTTGTTAGTAGAAATACTTTAAATTCTGTTACTCATTTGTTCGCGTTTATGTTGTGTAGTTTGACAGCTCTTCAGGCTAGAAGCAGTAGTCAGCTGCTCTTGCAAGGCTACTTTATTGTACAAAATGTCAGAAAATTGTAAAAGAGATACCATCCAAGGTGAATTAAACTACTTGGTTGCAAGATAAAATCCCAGACAGTTTGTTAGAGTAAAATCTTTTTATGTCAAATTCTGAATTTGCGTTGATAGCTCTGTTCACTCGCTTGAACAGCAGAAAAGATGACTCTTAAGGAGTTTTTGACATAAGATGAAAAAAGCGGGAAACAACAAATAATCATTACAGAAGAGACATGAGTAGTTTTTCAAAATGTAGGGTTATGTTCTGATATTTAAGAAAAATTTAAGGTTGTCTTATGAGATAAAAACATCTAAAAAAAAACCCATAAACAAATTTCTGGAAGTATGCGATGTGTGGGGGGTGACAAATAAAAGTTTAACAGTTTTCATGACAAAACTTAACGCGCAATCTGTTATCACCTAATTTTGTAAAACATAATGTCAAATTAGATAAAAGAATTTAAATTTGAAAATTATTTTTATAAACAAGAATCGTTTTCAAGCTAAAATAGTTTCACTTTATTTACCTTAAACGAGTAATAATTACCTTTAAAATGATAATCAAGTGGTTAGGTTGTAGTACGATGCATTTTGGGGAGTTTTTCATAGTTTTGCTAAACAGTTTTGATGTTTTCTTATTTAAAAAAGCTCTTTTTTATGCGCACGTTTGCAATGCATAAAATATTTTAAAACAAAAGTTATCATTTTGTGTTAACAATTTTATTTGTTTTATTTAGTTTTTATTTTCTTTTTCTTCTTTTTTATTGCAGCAATAAATATATGTGCATACATACATACCTAAATAAATAAAACAAGCGCGCACCTGTTAACAATTTATTTTCCCATTCAGTGTAAAAAAAAAGAATAGTGTTTTTTTTAGTATTTGTGTAATTTTTCATACATTTCAATTTGAATTGCTTTGGTTTCGCTACTGCATTGCCATCATGAGAAGACGTCAAACAACCACTAGTAAGCTTTTTAATTTTTTCTCATTTTTTATACCCTTCACATAAATGTGTAAGGGTATATATAAGTTTGTGATTCCGTTTGTAACGCATTGAAATATCCATCTAAGACCCCATAAAGTATATATATTCTGGATCAGCATCAATAGCGATTACGATTGAGCGATGTCCGTCTGTCCGTCTGTCCGTCTGTCCGTCGGTCCGTCTGTCCGTCTGTCCGTCTGTAGTCGTTGAAATACCGTTTCTGAGAAAACGGTTTGAGATAGAAACCTCATTCTTTCGCTAAAACGTGTGAAACCCCGGTAGTGGGTCTGCTATTGAAATTCAGTAAGATAGGTCCGCGGATAGCCGAGATATATTCAAAAAACCGGGTTTTGAGGGATATTTTGTGTAATTTTTGTATTCAGATTTTTGAAAAAAAATTTTTTCTTAAAAACTAAACCATATCATTTTTAGTGCTCATTAAATCCTAGAAATGAAGGAATTTTTGAAATCGGCCCATATATATCCGAGATATAGCGTCTCCCGATTTTTAAAGAAATCGGCTTTATTAGCCAAATAAGACAACTTTTGGCACCGAAGATCAATCAATATGGTATATATAGGCTATTTAGAGGCAAAAGTGGAAAATTTTTCCACATCGGCCCATATACACTCGAGATATAGCGCCTCCCGTTTTCTCAAGAAGTCGGCTCTAAAAGCCAAATAAAACAACTTTTGGTATCAAAAATCGATTAGAATGGAACATATAAGGTGTTTAAAAGCAAAATTGGAAAATTTTTGAAATCGGTCCATATATATCTGAGATATAGCGACTCCTGATTTTTCAAGAAATCCGCTCTTTAAGCCAAATAAAGCAATTTTTGGCACTAAAAATCAATCAGAATGGTACATATAGACTATTTAGAGGCAAACGTGGAAAATTTTGGACATCGGCCCATATACACTCGAGATATAGCGCCTCAAGTTTTCTCAAGAAGTCGGCTCTAAAAGCCAAATAAAACAACTTTTGGTACCAAAAATCGATCAGAATGGTACATATAAGGTGTTTAAAAGCAAAATTTGAAAATGTCTGCAATCGGTCTATATATACCTGAGATATAGCGTCTCCCGATTTTTCAAGAAATCGGCTCTATAAGCTAAATAAAACAACTTTTGGCACCAAAAATCAATCAGAATGATACATATAGGTTAGTCAGAAGCAAAACTGGAAATCTTTTTGTCATCGACCCATATATGTTCGAGATATAGCGCCTCCCGATATCTCAAGAAGTCGGGCCTGGAAGCTAAACGAAACAGTTTTTTGCACTAAATATTTGTCGGAATGGTACATACAGGCTGTTTAGGGGCAAAATTAGAAAATTTTTGGACATCGGCCCATATGCACCCAACTTTTGGTACCAAAAATCAATCATAATGGTACATACATATGTATATAATATTATATACATATGTATATAATATTTGCGATCATGTATGAATGTATGTATGTATGTATGTATGTATGTATGTATGTATGTATGTATGTATGTATGTATGTATGTAGATACGTTTGTATGTATGTAGGTATGTATGTATCTACATATGTATGTATGCATGCAAGTATGTTAGCATAAACAATTTTTTTGCTTTGGTGTAAAAATGTGTATGTATGTACATACATATGTATACACGAGCTTGAAAATGAAAGTGATATAAAGAATTGTTGAAAAAAGGGTACGCAATGAAATTCTTTTAAACAATTGCGTCTTCAAATTCATTCACACAAAAAATCATTTTGGGTTTCCCTACGTACTTACATATGTACATACACACACACATGTGTATGATGATACGCAATAGATCATCAACAACGTGCACAAGAAAAAAATAATTTTGTAAAAGCAAGCAATGTAAATATGTATGTATGTATATATGTATGTATATAATCATTGTTTTATGGAACACACTGAAAATATTCAATAATAAAGAATTTATTTTAGAGTTTTCTATTATAGATACATACATACATACGTATGCATGTGTACCCACATACGTAAGTAAATTGAAAAGCAAATCACACTTAATGGCAATGTTTAGCATTATAATTCAAAAATAATGCAATTATATGCAATTTTTTGTTAAATAAATTTTACTATAAAGTTAACTGATAAATAATTAAGAAATACATTTTGCTTTTCTTTATTTCATTGATATTAAAAAGAATTGGTGTCACCCAGTGGTTGAACTTGAGCATATTAGGAATTATTTAAATAAAAGTTTTGCAGCCTGTGTTAAATCCCGGTAGTGGATCTGATATTGAAATTCAGAAAAAATCGGCCCATTTAAAAGCCAAATAAAACAACTTTTCGCACCAAAAATCAATCGGAATGTATGTACCATTGTGAAGGGTATTTAAGATTCGGCCCAGCCGAATATAGCACTCTTACTTGTTTTATTTTATATTTATTACACAACATACATATGTATTTACATAGTATGTATATGTATTTTAAGTTAATCTTTTTAGTTGTGTATTTACTTTTTTTATATTTATTAGTTTAATAGATTTAGCATTAAAACATTTCAATTTTTGATCTATCGTTATTCACACATACCGTTATGAATGTGCACACGTACGTAAAAAGTAAACAATGTTACCAGACGGTCGGTCAGTGCTGCCACTATCAAACAACGAGTACAAAACAAAAGCTTAATTAGTGTCAACAACTGTGTGTGCTAATTACTTTTAACCGTTATTTAGTTATTTGCCTAATGGTTTATAAACACATATTATCATTATTAACTATTGAGCACGTGTTTGTGTGTGTGTGTTTTTTCTATTCTATTCTCTATTACGCTAAGTGTTTTACTTTAAATGATTTTAACAAGTTATTAAATATCTACTAAGTTGTAATAATTAACATAACATACTACTACTTGCTGAAAGACAAATTGTGTGCTGCTAATATGGCTTAAGCCTCACTGCGAATTAATACTAATTAATTATTTATTTATTGAGCTCTTTAATATTCATTAAGCTTTATAAATAATTTTAAAGCTGACGAAAAAAAAACTATTGTTAAATTATCTTCCACTATTTAAATATGCATTTATTTTTTCCTTTCATAATTAAAATGCAATATGTTTTTTTCACTTCATGTAAGTTGTAAGTTTTGTTAATGTAGAAGGTTGAGGTTCTTCTAAGTCTGTACAATGAACTTTCAGTTGAGTTCCATAAAATTTGAAAACTTACTCATTAGCCGTAACAGGTTATTGTGCCAGTTTCTGTGTATTAATGTTTTAATAATTAAAGAAAAGTAAGTACCTCGTTAAAGCTTATAAAAAGAGACCATTTACATGACACAACTAATAAGGTAACTTTTTTCCCTCCAACAAGAACAACTTCAAGAAAAATAGTATGTACTTTGTTTTTGTACAACTTCTGAAAACTTTCAAAAGGATACCACTGCTGTAAACTTTACAGCATTTACAGAAGAGAGATGAACAGAGGTTATGCTGATTTGCTAACTCGTTTTGGTTGCCTTTCATCTCAGTCTTCCGATGACAGTTTTACAAAGTCAGATGATTAACGGTTCTGCTACCTTATTAGTTGCATCATGACCATTTAAAAGAACAACCAATGGCACTTAACCATGTTTTCACATAGTTTCATTAAAATTTTGACAGCAGTATTGGGCAAGATGCTTCATTTAAGTGAATCATACGTTTTTCTTCAGAAAGCTGAATTAATTCTCTCTATTAGTTCATCTTTCGGAATGTTACACATAATTCGGAATGAAAGAAAATGAAAATGCCATATTCAATACCAGGGGACAATGTGGAGTAGCGGATAACAGATAATAAGTAAATATTGGATAATGAAAAATAAAAGTAGCAGCTGATTACAGTCGACAACAAGTATCGTTAACAAATTTTAGTGAATACCAGGAGCCGACATTCGTGATCAAATATAGTAAAAAATGTAAAGCACAAAACGCAATAACACACAGCATTCGATCACGAATGCCAGAATTTGGCTCCAGATTCGTTAAAATATTGTTATAGTTGTTTTAACCATACGTTAATCGTAATAAAAGTTAAGCACCGGTATTCATAAAAAATAAAACATTGTTGAAACACATTTTACGACAAATTTTTCATATAAAATTATTTTTAAAATGTGTTTGAGCAACGTTTTATTTTTTATGAATACCGGTGAAGGTATCCAGCTGCTGATATATGTATGTAGTTGTTGCTCGTGGAGTCATAGAATCTAACAGTTGCAAAAATAGTTTATTGCGCGCGGAGCCGTCCAGTTTTAAACATTATTTATATCTTTGCAAACTTCACTTCACTTTAGTGCAGGTCGAGATAGAGCAATCTGTTATAGAAGGAGCTGTCATATCCTTAACCCGGTATATACATATACTTGAAGAATTTATATCATGATAAATGTCACTAAAAGTGGCAACACGGTCACACTGTTTGTGTTTTGACGCATATAATTATTATTATATTTTTCTCTGCCAAGCAATTAATTTTGTATTATTGTTTAGTAAATTTTGGTATCATTTTGTTGTAGTTTTTCATTGAAATATGCATACATATGAAAAATATTTTCCTATCTTATCTTGACTTAAGATGTTTTAGTAAAACACCACAGGTATTAACATGTTTGTTAAAATAATAATTTATGATACATATGTATCTTAACCTTTAGAATTTATTTATTTATTTTTTTACATTTCCATCTATGAGATCAAATTCGTTCATTTTTTGACGTCACACACATAAAAAAAGTTTGCATACCAATGATTAGAAGGTCTATCAACACAATTAGTTTGTGTGAATCAGTGGTTAAAATCCACATAAAAAAATACTACCAAATGCTGTTTAAAATCAATAGAATAATACTGAGTTGATGTTGATGATTACTTTTGCAAATTATTACTTTTGAGAAATCATGGAATTTGACAAATTCATTGAGGACTGAACAAATAATCGTTAAAATATTCATCAATTTCAAAGTAGATTTTACTAAGTAATTTTTGACCGAATTCAAATAGGTACATAGGAATATCGGTGTGGCAACACCTAAAAGGTTTGAGCTGCCATTTTATTCAAATATTTCTGTATTAATAAAAAAAAGGTCTTGGTAAAAATCTTTGCAGCACGCAACCTAATTTTACTATGGACCATTACAGGTGCTCTGTTTGGTCTTTTTACTAGCAATATAGATGATTCTTTGTAACAAACTAAACTTCCATAAAGAATTTTTGATGCGGCATGCTCATCTCGAATGCATCAAGATGAAAAGTGTTGCCACAAAGAACATTTTTAAAGTGTCAAATATTTTAAGTTTTCAAAGATTTTTTTTTATTAAGTTTGGTCCCTCCCTTTTTCGGAAAAAGTGCAGTAAAATGAGAGCCATCGTGAGTTTCTCTCAGTAACAGACCAAAATGCACGGAAGTACGGGAACATTAAAAACCACATTTCTATAAAAAAAAAAAAAATAACATCAAAATATACGGTGATGTAATGAAAATATTTTGGGAAAATTTAATATTTTTCTGGACGCATTTAAATTTTAACGTCTTTTGCAGGTACTTTTATCTGAAATACTAATTGAAAAGTAACAAAATTGTTGTCATGTTGGTTGATTCAGAGGATCTTTTTTATTTGTTACATGATACAATCACATCAGATAGTCTAATTAGCTGAACCGTTAATCAGCTGACTTCGTAGAATTGTCAGAGTATACAGAGAGGCAAGGATACCAAAGAGAGATAGCAAATCAGTTCTAGAGTTTGTAGCAATCGTGTAATTTTTACAATTATCTGAAGTTTTACAAAACAAAAAAATGCATGTTATTTTTCTTCAAGTTGACACAACTAATAAGGTAACCTTTTCCCAACAATAAGAAAAATTTCAAGAAAAAAAAACATGCATTTGGTTTTTGTACAAGTTTTGAAAACTGTCAGAAAGGCTTCACTGCTACAAACTGTACAGCATTTACAGAAAAGAGATGCAGGGGGCTATGTTGATTTCCTACCTCGTTTTGGCTGCCTTTCATCTCTGTATTGTCATGCCAGTTTTACGAATGCAGATGATTAACGGTTCACCTAATGAGACTACTTTATTAGTTGTATCATGAATTGTTCTTATTGTTGGGAAGAGGTTACCTGATTGGTTATATCATGGTTTGTTATGGCTCACTTTTTGCAACAGCTGATTGTTTAACTACTTGCCCAAAATAGCTCGAAGAAAATGTGCGGACTGTTTCGTGCAAGAAGAATAAGATATCTCTCACTTGCACGAACTTTGAGTACAGAAGTAGTTTTCGTGTAAATCAGGATCCCGCCGGCTCAGCTATTCTATGACTTTTTTCATATTTTGTTAGTTGTAACAAAAAACGTATTGCCACCAAAACAGATTTGAAAAGTGTCAAATATTTTAAGTTTTCGGAGAGATCTTTTATTCTGTAACTTGCAAACGTTTTCACATTTTGTTAAGTGTAACTTGCGTAAGTTTAAATCTGTGTTTCGTAATGAAGACTCGAATTTCATTCAATTAAGTATATGTGTATTTTGCAATGAAGCGCTTAACAACGTATTTTCTTTCCTTTTGTTCTTTTTACTTTTTCCCCCGAAGCAAATATGCACTTAGTTTCGTTGGAGTACTCAACCGGATAACTAATAAATAAGTAATAACACCTTGAGCAGAAATTAATTTTTATTATTGTTAGTTTATCAAATTAGTTCGTAAAGTTTCAATTTGAAAAATGACTGTTTTGAGCAAAGAAAGAAAGAAAGAAAGAAAGAAACAATGAACGCTTTTGGAGTAATTGAGTGTGTTTTCAGTTAAATGTGGCTGCTCTTTGAAAACGAAAAACCCATCCATCCACCAGGCCAGGCCGTCTCATTATGGTCTTTTTAAAGCATTTTGTTGTTACACTTTTTTTTTTAAACTGTGAACCCAATACAATCGAGTGAGTGCACTTCTCAAATGGGCTTAACATACTTTACGGAACACATTTACCGAAAACAAAGCAAAATACGTTAAAATTAGAGAACATTAGAGAAAAGACAAAAAAAAAACAATAAGAAAAAGTTCAACAAAGAAGCATTTGAAACAAAAAACAAAAGTATCGGTATCTTTGGGTTCAACGTTTTGGCGCTGCGAGCATAGCATAAAAATAAACGGCTTTTGAAAACATAAAAAATTAAATTAAACTCAGAAAAATAATAATAACAAAAAAATCTTATATTTTGAAAAATTATTACAAAATACGCTGCAAAATTTTGATTAAAACGAATGAAAACAGTTCACTTTCAACGACTTCAGAGAGCATGCGAATGGTGTGCAAAAAACACACACACGCGAAATATTGTGTGTTTTAAATAAAGCAATTAATTCATTAATTTTTGGAATGTTGTCATAATAACAGAACGTGAAAATATGTGTTGTTAAACAAGTTACTCAAATGCCCAGAAGCAAACAAAAACAATCAGTGTGAACTTTGTCGCTTAAAAACAGAACCTAAATTAACAAACATGGCCTTTATGACCAGATTGAAGGGATACGTTGCTTTGCCCTCGCGAGACGACGAGGCGGAAGATGGTGCAGGTAGGCTTCCATAATTTACTCAAAGTGGTTATATTTCATCATCAGTGCTGCCAACTTAATAGTTTTGGCAATTGTGTTGGTGTTTGCTTGGATTAACACCAACGTTTGTTTCCTTACTCCCAAAAGGGCGCTGACTCGGTGCTTTCATGAATACTTGTATTATATTTTTAAGTAAATTGAATTCAAAACAGGTTACAGATTTATTTATAATGTGCTGGGCGAGTTATTTATGGCGTATGCAATTTTTTTTTTGCCAGTTTTGCCATTTCTTTAGTTTCTTGTTTACACTCCCGGCAGAATGGAATTACAATAGTGCACAATAAGGTAACCTTTTCCCCACAATAAGAACATGACATGCCTATTGTTTTTGTATAACTTCTAAAAACTGTCAAAAAGGCACAAACTAATTTTATGCTTTTAATGAATTTATTCATAAATTAATTATTTTTAGCAATTTACTTTGTACCAGAAATATAATTTTCATTTAATATTTAAAAGTATTTCGTAAACATTTTTAAGCAGTTTATTTTATTACATTTAAAATTTGTTGTATTTAATTTGTTTTAGCAACACTCAGTTTGCTGAAAATTTATTTAATTATACTTTTAATGCGGTAAAAAATAACTTTCTTGCTTTAATTTGCAATCAACTTCAATTGAAATTTAATTAAAATAATTCGAATCAGCTCTATTAAAATCATTAGTAATTTTTTGGTTGTAACATTTTGACCTAAATAGTAATAGCCTCATTTAGAGAAATTATTTCACCTTTATAAAGCTCTTATTTGACAAATTTTCCATTCAAAAAGATTTTAATGAATCTAACATATTAATTCTGAATGATTATTATGACAATTTTCATGTTTTATAAGCCAAATAATTGTCCTGGAATTAAGTGTATTATTTTTAGAAAGAAAATGTTCTCCATAACCTAAAAATGTTGTTACGTTGTATTTCTAAAAAAAAAAAACGCTTGACGACTTCTTTTAATTGCAAATGAAACCATGACACTTGTTTTCTTTTCATTTGGGTGAAAATTTCCACTTCGATAATTTATCAAAGTCATTTATTTCACTATATAAAGTTATTAATTCGCTTTGATTTATCTTACAGGGCATTTAGATGGGAAAGTAAATGCCTGAAAGTAGCAATACATTCACACTTTTTTTACTAAAACACTCACAATTCTCTAACTTTCAACTCAGCTTTCAGCAAAATTTTCCTGAAAGTAATTTTTTGACACTTACTGTAAGTGAAGTGACAAGGTAGTAAACACATACAATTTTCCGGGGTTGCAGCACAATAATAGTTATGAATTTTAAATTATTTGGTACTTTAGAAAATATTTAAAACATTTTTACAGCAAATATGAATAAAGAACACAAATGAAGTATATTTATAGTGATAATTCCCTGCAAGAAATAGCTGATGGAAACTAACACATTAACAACTTAATTACTAACACATGCAAAGCAATTTTATAGCTTTCAGCGTTGCCCCATTACAATGATTTTTTTAATATTTTCATTTTCCCTTATTAATTTGGTAATTTCATTTGGAATTACGTTTGTGCATTAATGTTTTTATAGGTTTATTTGTCCATTTTATTTTAAATATAGTTTATTATATTCTCTTTGAATTGTTTTTTAAAACTTTTCGAAAAATTCTTTTTTCATTTATCAATACAGAAATTAATAGCATTACATGTAATTTTGTGGGAATTTTGCAAAAAAGATTTTGAATGATCACTTTGCTGAGGTGGTAACGCTGGTTCAAAAAAGAAATCACACGTACACGAATGTTTACATCAATTTTTTCATTTTGCTCTTAAGAAAATGATAGAAACGCTGATGTATGAACCCATCAGCAGTGTCGGTCATATGATGGATCATATGACCGACACTGTTTTTACAGGGATTATTAAATTAATTAATAAAAGTTAAGCAATAAAAATTATTTTCGAACGTTGCCCTATAAATTTATGTTTGGCAACTCTATTTCAGTGATAAACAAAACTATAACGATGGTTGCAAAATAATAATCCGTACCACTCTTCGCTTTGAGGACATTTTTAAAATGAACTTTCACGTTCCTTTGAAATTGAGCAAGACATTTTCAAGAAAGTCACAGAATTCATTGAAATTTTTATTCATAATACGTAGAAAAAAGTTTGATGAAAGTACTTTCTCGTCTAAATGCAGTGTTAAGCCAAAATTGAAATAATCAGCTGGACATAAAGGTAGAGTCAGTAAAATCGTATGGCATTCATTCAAATCAGCAAATCGTATAGCATTCATTCACCAACAAACGTTTCTTGTATTCTGTTGGTAGACTTACTGTAATTCTGTCACCCATTTGTTCGCGTTTGTGTTGTGTGGTTTGACAGTTATTTCAGGCTAAAAGCAGTAGTCAGCTGGGCTTGTAAGACTACCTGGTTTCGCGGTAACTTGCTGTAGATATTTATGCGATAAGTGTTACCAGTCATTTTTATAGTAATCAGACTACAGAAATGATGATGATACATTACCAAGATCATTCACCAATTAACGATTAAACCTAATCAATATTAAACTAATCTTAAAATTGTTTATCTTTGTTAACTTTTACGAGCAGTTTATTTATTCTGTTGACAAAGCGACAATATCAAGTCTGAAACTGACAATGTTTTTGTTTTGCACACATCGTTTGACAAACAAATTACCTTTAAAACGAAAATGAAGATAATAAATTGTAGAGCAAATACTTGTAGTAATAATTTGTAAACTCGTTAAATTGCTAAAAAAAAAAAACAACAACTCATTTAAAAACAAATTGCATAAAAGTTAGAAATTCTAAACAGTTTTGTTTAAAATTTTAATTATACAGAAATAACCGCATTGCAAACATACATACGTATTGTATAGTGTACACACAAACATACCTACCTACATATGTATATAAATGTTTTCTTTTCAAATGGCTGACTCGCTTTCTTTACACAATAATTTTGATAAACAATTTCTTTTCATTTTAAAATTTCGCGTTATTGTTTTATTCATTCGTAATAAATTAAGTTTTATTATTATTACCAGGGAAACCAAAAATATGCTCATCAAATATGCAACACAAACTAACCCCCCATTTACACCTGCAAGTAACTTGTTGCAAGTTGTGTATACATATTAACAACCAATACACTGACAGAGACAATAAAAGCTGTTGCTACTTGCTTGATTGTTTACACAGGCAAGTGTAAGCGCATTTTTAAAATGTTTTCAAAGAAAATGGTGTTAAAGAAAAATGCTTTACTTTACAAAATAAAAGAATTAAATGAAAACAATAATAATAAAACAATTATGTGAAAAAAAACTACAAAATCACTGTTCCATTTTTTATATTTAAAAATCAGTTTTTTTTTGTCTTTGTGTATTGTTTATTCTGTTTTTGTCCGTCTACATGACTTTTTAATGGCTGGGTTGCCAAATGCATAGCCTTTCACAGTTTCACCATGAAGACACACGAAATCATATGGAATTCTGCGGAAAAAACTACAAAATCACAGTTTTTGGCCGTCTACATGACTTTTCAATGGCTGGGTTGCCAAAGTATTGACATACGAACTGTTAAGGAATCTTTTAAAGAGGTTTTTTATACCTAACTGGATAAATTTCAATTAACTCTGATGGCAAACTTTAAATTTATTGCTAAGAGAAGACGGGCAGTTAAAAAGGTCAACCAAAAGCGTAATTGTAGCAATTTGATAAAAAAAAAACATCAATGGTATTACTGTAGTAAAACTTTCTACCACTGGAGAAAAATCTCTAAATTGGCAACATTGTTACAAACAACGTGTTAGTAATGCACTAAATTTCTTATGCCTGAACATGAAGCACAACCCAATTGATCATTTTTGCAGCTCTAAATTCATCAACAATTAAGTCATATGGGAAAAAACCAGTGATTTAAATCAAAAGTTGATTGATAATGCAACTGAATTTCAGCCGTCGATAAGCCGAGCATTACAGCGGCAGCTTGGCTTCGTTAAAAAAATCGGCGGCTGAGCCGATGCGGCTTGCTTGTCTGTTGTCGATGTGAATCAGCAGAAACAAACATGCAATACCTATCTTATGTTTGGTTTCCCTGATTGTTACTATTGTTCTAAGTAAAATTAAAGCAATCAAAGAATTATTTTATAATCAATAAAAAGGGGTAAAGCAATAAATTTACTTGCTAAGTAAATAAACAAACAAATAATTCCCTGTGATAACAAAAACCCCAAATTAGTAAATTAACTTTATTTAAATTAACATTTTTTTTGGAGGTCAATATCAGAACCGCCCGAAAGTTTATCAAAAAAAAAAAAAATAATAATAATAATAATCGACTCCTGATGCTACTTATTGATGTTTATGTGGATATGTGTCACCACATGTTTCTTTACACTCAACACACCGGAAAAAAAGTGCTGCCAATAAAAACCAATGACAAATCAAACACCTAAAGAGAGAGAAAACAAGAAGTTTGTAAATTACCTTGTGGAGTAAATCGAAAGAACCATTCTACTTCACTGCCAGTTCTTCAAGTTCTTATTTTTATTATTAGATAACAATTGGTGGAGATAAATTTGTGTGCCAGGTGTTCAAACATTTATTTCACGCTGTTACAAGATTGTTTTGTTTAATTGTGCATAATACATATGTACATACATACATACAAGACAAGAGACCCTGTTCTCAGCTTAAGAAGAATTTTTGACAAGTTAATGGCGTTAACATTGAAAATGAATATGTAATTAATTATTTTTCAGGCTTCCGCGTGTAAACTTATTTTGTTCACGTTTTCAATATCGGCCTGGCGATCTTAAAGGTTTTAATAAAGATTGAATAAAGTCATTGTCATTTCGGCCGCCAGATTTCTTTTTTCCTTAATTCCATAACGAAATTCATATTCAAAAATTAAGGTGGAAATAGTCAACCGTAACGCAATCTTGCTTTAAGAAAACATGTCAGCTGGTCGGTTTTGTTATATGTATACATGATACAACTAATAAGGTAACCTCATCAACCGAACCGTTAATCATCTGACTTCGTGAAAGATGAAATGAAGCCAAAACGAGACAGCAAATCAGCGTAAGCTCTGTTCATCTCTCTTTTGTAAATGTAGAAGTGGTGTCTTTATAACAGTTTTCAGAATTTCTACAAAAACAAAATGCTTGCAATTTTTGTTGCAACTAACTGTTCAAGGCAGCTCGATACCAGTTAGCCTTACAAGCCCAGCTGACTACTGCCTTTAGCTTGTAGAACTGTCAAACTACACAACACAAACACACATACGCGAACAAATGGGTGACAGTAGTTCAAGATGTCTACCAACAAAATACATGAAGTGCTTGTTGTAGTTATCGAGCTGCGTGGGTGCTTACATTACGTTACGTTGCGGCACCGAAGCAGCAACGTGTGATTAACGAGGCCTTACTATCTATCCCCCTAATTCATAAAAATTATTACAGGCTTATAAGACTGTTATTTGACATATTTGTATGGAAAATCTGTCAAATAAGAGCTTTATAAACCTGTTATAATTTGTATGAATTAGACGGTATAAGTTTGGCAAAAAAATATAGTTTCGATTGAAATCAAAACATACAGTGGCCAAATGTTTACAATCTATTACGCGTTCCAAGCATCGACATTGATAAAACTCTAATATAAAATATTAAATTGGAAATGCAATTAATTCTCGTATTTATTTGATTTGTTTTGAATTTTTTTTTTATTATTTTTTTTTTTTTGCCAATATTGATTTGTGTTTTAGTCATAATTTTGTTCTTTTTAAGGAAATTTTTCGATTAAATGTCATCTTGACTCATTCTTATCATTCGAAGATGAGGCCAAATGTGCGATTAAAAAACTCTTTGAACAAAAAGTATGTACTTCAACTTGAAATTCGATATTAAAACGCACTTGATATTTTAAATAAAAATAAAGGGTTTTTCCGTAAGAGCGCTTCCTATCTTTAAATTCATATGAATCGAGGTCCGTGGAGGAAATCATCGAAATCGTGTACTTGTTTGAAAGACCTATTGCTGACATTAAACAGTGCCTAATAAATTGGACCAAAGTTATTGGATATCGCTGCGTTTTATTTTTTTTTTTTTTTTTAGGAAGGAAGTCTTATTATTTTAATCATAACGAAATCCTTAATGAAAAAGTCAAGAAGGAAACTTATAATTGTTATTGATTTCTTAAAAAAGCTTCTTCTTGAAGCATGCGAACCCACAACTTTGCGGTTGTCAGTGTGCCACTTAATAGACTCAGCCATGAAGACGCCAAGAAAGTATAAGCAAATACAGTACAACATATGCTAGGAACACAACTGGGACGAACGACGAATTTCGCCCAACACGACAAATACGCCGGCTAAAATTCGCTGTGTAAATTTGTCCTGCTTCATTGTGCTTCATACAATAACGACGAAAAACAAAAACATCTGTCATAATTGATAAAGTTGTTTATTGTTTGTTTAAAGTTAAAAAAAAATTAAATGAATCAAAGAATTTCAAATTTTGTAAAAATAATTAGAATAATGAACATGATCCCAGATTATTATAAATTATTATATTATAAACATTCATGAAGTTTAACATTTTATTTCATAATTTCACTTGTATCCATTTTCTCAGTTTTTTAATTTTATCTTATTATAATTGAACAGCTGATGGGGTGACCATATTAAAAAAAATTTAGCATTACCAAGAACAAAAAATTAAACACTACAAACATGTTTAATAATCTAATATGTTGGCTTTTTATTTTAAATGCAAAAAGTCAAAGCTTAGCACTTGAAATAAAAACGATTAAAGTAAAAATTAACTGTTTTTACTAAAACACTTGAAAACTGAAACCAAAATGGCCACATGGCACTGATTTGTTCGTCGTTCGCCGGCATAAGAAATATAAATAAGTCTATTTCAAATTCGCTGCGTACAACGAATTTCGACCGACGATGTGACTGTGTGCATTTTCATGTACACCAATGTGTTTTATTTTTGACGCCGGATATTCGCTGAGAAAAATTCGTCGTTCGTCCCAGCTGTGTTCCTAGCAATAAGTACATGCTCATTAAATTAAAAAGATAATGGGTCCGCCAAATAATTTTTTTTTTAACGGCGCAAAACATCGAGTGTAGCTTCGGCTGTGTGGCACGTAGCGCCGTCCTGTTGAAACCAAATGTTGCTAATATCCTCCTCTTCAATTTTTGTGAACAAAACTTCGTTCAACATGGCCCCATAACAATCGCCATTGACTGTAACGGCCGCTACTTGCTCATTTTCGAAAAAAAATTGCCCAATTATGCCTCTGGACCAAAATCCCCACCAAACAGTGACTCGTTTTGGGTGCGTCGGCTTTTCAATATATGCGTGCGAGTTTTCTGTGCCCCAAATGCGACAATTTTGCCTGTTTAAGGCCGTGATTCACTATCCTACTCAATCGTAGGATGCATTTACTGAAAATTGATAGCTAAATCTGATAGAATTATGTCGTACTTTAAATAGTCGCATCAAAATGGCCACACTATTATACTTTTGTAAACAACTTCAAAAAGGCAATCCTGATCGCATAGAATAAGATAAGTTTTTGCAAATTTTCAAAAGATTAACAAATCGGACAGACTTGTCAAAAAGTCTCTCACACACATAAACTTTTAGTCCAGACTATCACACTTTTTGGACACACATGTAATTTTTAACAGATCGTGCGATTCAGTAGGATAGTGAATCACGGCCTTTACATACCCGCCAAGATCAAAATGAGTTTCATCTGAAAAAATGATTATTTTTTTTTGCAAAATTGCAGGCCCACTTAGCGAAGCGTATACACAACCATATTCGTTCAGCGGAAGGATAAAACTAACTATCTGTCAAATCATACATGAGCTAAGTGTTACCATTCACGAAATAAGCACTAGTTAAAAAAAAAAACGTTAGGTGGCAAACCCTTTATAAGGTAATCTAATGAAATCCATAAGAAATGCTTATGGTATAAAATTTACAAGAAACCCTAATAGAATCAATAGCGGAACTCACAGTTCATTGCAAATTACCCTTGCAGATCTTGCAGATATTGCAACCGTAGCATATGTGCCATAGTCTGCAACCCTACAAAAACAAAGTGTATGAAACCGAGATTTGCTTCACTTAAGCAAATATGCAAAACTAAAAACCATTGCAGATCCGTATTTGCAAATGTTGCTAAATGCTAAAACAGCTGCTTGTTTTTCTACATTTCAACACGTAAACTCCTGCGCTCAAAAAACTATATGACGGCAAGGCCGCCACAAAACATGCCTGTGCTGGAATTAAATTAATGCTAACGTTGCTCAAAGAATTATTTACAAAGTAGTAAAAGATGAATATTATACCTATTATTAAGCATAATTTTTATTAAATTTTATAAAATAAGCAAAAAATCGGGCGATTGCTTCACGTGCAAATTTTATCGACGGCGTTGCTTTTCAAATATTGGCTGCGGCTTAGCTTATCTCATGCGGCAAACTCGCTCAATTAAATTTTGTAAACAAATAAATAAAACAGGGAAGAAAATGAATACGGAAGAAAGTAAAAATAAAATTAAGGCAATTAAACAAAAAGTCAACAATAAAAGACGCCCAACGAAAAGATGAATAATGAAATTTTTGCAATTTGTTTTCTAAACTTCCTTCTCAATTTGCAAAACAAAAATATTTATATTTTCCGTTACTCTAAAAACAGCTGATATAATTATTTTGCTAAACACTTGAAAAAGACACTCACGCTTTGTAGCAAAAAGTCATGCTATATCTGCTAAAATTGCAGATGTGCAACCAAGGGTGATTTCCGCTAATAAGTTTTTCTCCATAGATTTTTTTTTGCCACCAAAAATAGCAGAAACTGATAAAAAAAAAAAACAATGTGAATAAAAGATTTTCTCTTTCATTTTATGTGTTTTCCTGGTTGATAAAACCACTAAGATTTACCACTTGAAAAAAGGAATACTTATAGGCTGAGGGGCACCCCAACCCCTTTCAAAGAGAATATATTCTTGATTCCGTCCAAATTCGAAAATTTTCAATTATCTTCGGTTTTGTGGAATTATAAAAAAATATATAACTAACTGTTATATTTGATACTACCTTTAAATGCCAAAACCTCAGCAAAAAAAAAAAAATAATAAAAACTGGGAACTTTTTTTTAATACTTACTGATAAAAAAATGCCTTTTAATTTATAAAGAAATATGTACATACTAAGTATCAATCGATATCTATTTACGTCAAAGTTTTTCCGATCACTTGTGAAGATAAGCTCAAGTTAAGTTGTCTTGATCGCTTTAATTGAATTTCACATTAAAGAACGGACGGCCAATATCACATAGATTTCATTTGTTTTCTATTTTTTTTTTACTTTAAAATATAAAAGTAACAAGCGAGTAGTGTAATCAGGCACATACATTTATTGATAAAATTGATAATAAATAATTTGTTGTGTATTATTACTTGTGTATGAGTAAAGAAACAATTGTACACTTAACTAGAATAAATAAGTTGAAGTATAATATCAGCCTTGCAGATTTTCCCAATGAAAAAAATCCCAAAACATCAACTCAATTTATATGAGTGAATTCAAAGAACTTATTTCTTCGATAATAGACAGAAGAGGGCGAAGAAGCTCATCGGTGGTAGTAGGGTATCCAAATCTATTGACTCACTGATGTAACTTTGCAGTGTTGGGGTGCTTCACAATGTTTTATCGATACTTCAATAGATTTGGCTCTGAAGAAATCATATTTCCACATATTTCCATGCAGTACACTTACTTCAGCCAGGATTTAGCCATTCGTGTTCGATTGGCCAGTGAATCACGTAACGCATTACAGATAAAACTCCTTCTTCTAGGAGTCGCCTCCTGATCACTGGCCCAAATGATGGAAAAAATATGTACACAAGGTGGCAACACTACAATTTCTACACTGTGTCCTACCTGACTCAATGTGATGCTTAGCAAATGAAACTTAAGGAGAGATATTAGAAATTCTATAACATCATTTCATGGGAAAATGAGGTTTCGTTACAGCAGTTTTTCTGACTTTCAAATGTATTTCATTATGATATATTTTTTTTCTTGGAAACATTTTTAAGTTTTCTTTATTTTTTGCTGAAAATTCCCATTTGTTTTATCATTTTTAATTAAATTTTAAGACAACTGAATTCTTAAAATGCTGCTAATTAATTAGTCAAAGCATCTACATAAGATATTCTTAGATACAACAAATTTAAGTCTGATTCAAATCTGTTTCATAAATTTGATAAGAAGAACAACGTCAGCCAGGAAAGTACGTTAAAAATAATTTGTAGAAAATGTTTATTAACAAGTAAGAGTGCTATATTCGGCTGGGCCGAATCTTAAATACCCTTCACAATAGTACATACATTCTGATTGGTTTTTGGTGCGATAAGTTGTTTTATTTGGCTTTTAAATGGACCGATTTTTTCTGAATTTCAATATCAGATCCACTACCGGGATTTAACACAGGCTGCAAAACTTTTATTAAAATAATTCTTAATATGCTCAAGTTCAACCACTAGGTGACACCAATTCTTTTTAATATCAATGAAATAAAGAAAAGCAAAATGTATTTCTTAATTATTTATCAGTTAACTTTAAAGTAAAATTTATTTAACAAAAAATTGCATATAATTGCATTATTTTTAAATTATAATGCTAAACATTGCCATTAAGTGTGATTTGCTTTTCAATTTACTTACATATGTGGGTACATGCATACGTATGTATGTATGTACATACCTATAATAGAAAACTCTAAAATAAATTTTTTGTTATTGAATATTTTCAGTGTGTTCCATAAAACAATGATTATATACATACATATATACATACATACATATTTACATTGCTTGCTTTTACAAAATTATTTTTTTCTTGTGCACGTTGTTGATGATCTATTGCGTATCATCATACACATGTATGTGTGTATGTACATATGTATGTAAGTACGTAGGGAAACCCAAAATGATTTTTTGTGTGAATGAATTTGAAGACGCAATTGTTTAAAAGAATTTCATTGCGTACCCTTTTTTCAACAATTCTTTATATCACTTTCATTTTCAAGCTCGTGTATACATATGTATGTACATACATACACATTTTTACACCAAAGCAAAAAAATTGTTTATGCTAACATACTTGCATGCATACATACATATGTAGATACATACATACAAACGTATCTACATACATACATACATACATACATACATACATTCATACATACATACATACATACATACATACATACATACATACATACATACATACATACATACATACATACATACATACATACATACATACATACATACTTACATACATACATACATACATACATACATACATACATTCATACATGATCGCAAATATTATATACATATGTATATAATATTATATACATATGTATGTACCATTATGATTGATTTTTGGTACCAAGAGTTGGGTGCATATGGGCCGATGTCCAAAAATTTTCTAATTTTGCCCCTAAACAGCCTGTATGTACCATTCCGACAAATTTTTAGTGCAAAAAACTGTTTCGTTTAGCTTCCAGGCCCGACTTCTTGAGATATCGGTAGGCGCTATATCTCGAACATATATGGGCCGATGACAAAAAGATTTCCAGTTTTGCTTCTGACTAACCTATATGTATCATTCTGATTGATTTTTGGTGCCAAAAGTTGTTTTATTTAGCTTATAGAGCCGATTTCTTGAAAAATCGGGAGACGCTATATCTCAGGTATATATAGACCGATTGCAGACATTTTCAAATTTTGCTTTTAAACACCTTATATGTACCATTCTGATAGATTTTTGGTACCAAAAGTTGTTTTATTTGGCTTTTAGAGCCGACTTCTTGAGAAAACTTGAGGCGCTATATCTCGAGTGTATATGGGCCGATGTCCAAAATTTTCCACGTTTGCCTCTAAATAGTCTATATGTACCATTCTGATTGATTTTTAGTGCCAAAAATTGCTTTATTTGGCTTAAAGAGCGGATTTCTTGAAAAATCAGGAGTCGCTATATCTCAGATATATATGGACCGATTTCAAAAATTTTCCAATTTTGTTTTTAAACACCTTATATGTTCCATTCTAATTATTTTTGATACCAAAAGTTGTTTTATTTGGCTTTTAGAGCCGACTTCTTGAGAAAACGGGAGGCGCTATATCTCGAGTGTATATGGGCCGATGTGGAAAAATTTTCCACTTTTGCCTCTAAATAGCCTATATATACCATCTTGATTGATCTTCGGTGCCAAAAGTTGTCTTATTTGGCTAATAAAGCCGATTTCTTTAAAAATCGGGAGACGCTATATCTCGGATATATATAGGCCGATTTCAAAAATTCCTTCATTTCTAGGATTTAATGAGCACTAAAAATGATATGGTTTAGATTTTAAGAAAAAATTTTTTTCAAAAATCTGAATACAAAAATTACACAAAATATCCCTCAAAACCCGGTTTTTTGAATATATCTCGGCTATACGTGGACCTATCTTACTGAATTTCAATAGCAGACCCACTACCGGGGTTTCACACGTTTTAGCGAAAGAATGAGGTTTCTATCTCAAACCGTTTTCTCAGAAACGGTATTTCAACGACTACAGACGGACAGACGGACAGACGGACAGACGGACATCGCTCAATCGTAATCGCTATTGATGCTGATCCAGAATATATATACTTTATGGGGTCTTAGATGGATATTTCAATGCGTTACAAACGGAATCACAAACTTATATATACCCTTACACATTTATGTGAAGGGTATAAAAATAACCGCAATAAGATGCAATTGCATATGAGTAATATGCAAGTGCTCACATTTGTACTTACGTACACATGTACACGTATGTTCATGCATGCAGATGGATATGATAATCATGTAAATCAAGAATACAATGAATGAATGCAGTGCAATCGATCACTTTTGTTAAGGGGTTTTTACCGTCTTTTTTTTGTTTTTTTTTTTTGTTATTTATTTGTTGTTGGTCAGTGATGTTGTTTTACAAAAGATCTTTCTTGTTTTTCTTCAACAAACACAAAAAAAAACATAAAAAACAACGGTTGCTTTTTCAAGGTCATCTTTTGTTTTTGTTTTGTGAATACATACAGTGTTACCACACTGAAGACAACGAATTAGAGCAAACACTTTGGCGATGGCCAAAAATGCGGTCTAACTTTATTTAGTTTTCTTGGGCATTTTTTCATTAAATTTTTCCCTAATTTTAGATTCTTTTGCAAAGTTTAATATCTTTTTTTTTATATTTATCGGGCTCAAGTTCTTTCTGTATTATTTGTGATTGATATTAATTAAATAAGACAAAGAAAACATTAAAAACATTTAGTAGGGTGGACAACTCGCTGTTTCGAAGCCGTCACACTTCTCATCAGCACCCGTTCTCTCATTTACTACTGTTAACAATCAAAGTACCTTTGTACCAGGTAGCCTTACAAGACCAGCTGACTGCTGTTTCTAAACTGAAGAGTTGTCAAAATACACAACAGAAGCACACAAACGCGAACAAATGGTTGACAGAATTTGAAGTATTTCTACCAACAAGAACACATGAATTGTTTGTTGCAGTTATGCGGCCATCTGGTATTAAGATAGTACCATGGTAACAATTGACATTAAATTTGTCTCGGTACTTGAATGGATTTCAACAAATCAGGAGTGCTGTGGATAATTTTATGTTTTTGTGGTTGTATTTGTTTATACCCTTTTATTCAAGGCTCTCTATTTGTCCTCATCAGAATGAGCTAATTTACACGAGACTATTTTTTAGTCTTCATAACTAATGTTGTTTTCAAAACATACGATATCAATTCATCTGGCATAAAGTTGTATATGCATGCACAGTTGCAAATGCCACTTATACCAGTAAATAGATGACTTTCTTGGCTTCCTTTTCCATGTGGTCCAGTTGAGTTACACTCGCAAAATGTGCGAGAGATCATCGATTTTTCACAGTATCGTTATTTAAAATTGTTTTTTTTTTAATTTTCTCAATTTTAAAAAGGTTTTTATTCATAATTTTAGATATTCTTTTAGTTTATTATAAGTTACTCATATACGTACTTATGTATTTATGGACACAGATAAACATGTTGGTACAAGGTTCGCTTTATCTTCACATTCAAACATGTCGTTACCATGATACAATTAACAAGGTAGCCTCGTCAGCTAAACCGTTAATCATCTGACTACTTTAGGTTGTCAAGAGATTGCAGAGATGAAAGGCAGCCAAAACGAGATAGCTAATCCGCGTAAGCGCAGTGCATCTCTTTTCTGTAAATGTAGAAGTGGCGTCTTTTTGACAGTTTGCATAAGTTGTACAAAAACAAAATGCATGTTATTTTTATTGAAGTTGTTCTTATTGTAGCGAAAAGGTTACCTTGTTAGTTGTATCATGGTCGTTACGTTATTTCGTTACGTCAAACATATATAACTCGGCATATTTATCTACATACACATTTTTTCTATAGGTGTGGTGTGTATGTAGTAGTTTTGTTCCGTTAATGCGGGGCTGAAGCTGGTTGAAAAATTATGCCAACCAAAAATGGAGAACGCTTCACCAGAAACAGCATTAAGCGCCATTTTATGCCAGCATAACTAATCTCGTGTAAATTGGCTCAATCATACGATCTGTCCAAATAGACATGTGGGATAGTGTAGCTAAAAAAAAGTGTGTGTGTGTGTGTGTGTAATCTTAATCTTTTGTAAAGTTCAAAAATAGTTTTTTCCATGATACAACTAATAAGGTAACTTTGTCGCTACAATAAGAACAACTTCAATAAAAATAACATGCATTTTGTTTTTGTACAACTTATGCAAACTGTCAAAAAGACGCCTCTTTTACATTTACAGAAGAGAGGTGCACTGAGCCTACGCGGATTTGCTTTCTCGTTTTGGCTGCATTCTCTTGACAACCTACAGTAGTCAGATGATTAAAGGTTTAGCTGACGAGGCTACCTTATTAGTTGTATCATGGTTTTTTCTATGTGATCTGATACAAAAGTATAATAATGTGCCAAAATCATTTTTAATCCATTTCTAACCATCATTTTTTTAAAGTATTGTGAAGTGAGCTTCGATGTATGCGTTTAACGAGGTTGTACTGTATTTTTTTTTTCAACTTTTAAGAGAAGAAGGAAACTGTTTGCTTTTGCTTTTAAAGGTTTCAGATGTAAATATTTACATTTAAATTTAAATGTACTGATATTTGTGTTTATAGTGTGTGTGTGTGTGTGTGTGGTGCTGTAAATCAATTAGTTAAATAATAAAAAAAAAACGTATCTTTTATTATTTGCTACAATTTTATTTATTTTACAATTTATTTCCGAAAAACATTAATTTACATAATTTTAACATAACGATGTGCTGCAGTACATTTCATTTCCGCTATTCGTACGCCATAAAATAACGCATGTGGCACACATTCATATTTTAGGATTAGATTAGGTTGATGGGAGGAGTATGTTAAGCCATGGCATTTGACATACACTATAGAATTGCTGTGCACTCAGTGGATTTAACCAGAATAGTTTTGACTCATAGGTCTATAGGATTTCCTGGTCATTAATAAAGTTCCTGAGTTTCCTCCTGAGACTTGTAAAGTGTCGCTCCCAAGATATCGGAGCATTGCCATAAATAGTGTTCTAATCTGTTGCTCTCCTTCCCACCTGCTCTACTGTCATCTGCTCCCGCTCTTCCTATGCGGTTGAGATGTGTCAGTAGCTGAGAATGACCTGTCACAACTCCCATTATTCTACTTAATTAAGAATTTCTAAATTCCCAATCATTAGTTAATCAATAGTTAACTAAAATAACATTAAGCAATAACATTATTTAAACCCTTGTCTGCCAGTAGCTAACTAATAGCTGTGAATTTGAGCCTTCAAAATTGGAATTTATTGAACTTTTCAAACCTAAAAAAAAATCTATTTACAAAGCATTTATTATACCCTTCACATAAATGTGTAAGGGTATATATAAGTTTGTGATTCCGTTTGTAACGCATTGAAATATCCATCTAAGACCCCATAAAGTATATATATTCTGGATCAGCATCAATAGCGATTACGATTGAGCGATGTCCGTCTGTCCGTCTGTCCGTCTGTCCGTCTGTCCGTCGGTCCGTCTGTCCGTCTGTCCGTCTGTCCGTCTGTAGTCGTTGAAATACCGTTTCTGAGAAAACGGTTTGAGATAGAAACCTCATTCTTTCGCTAAAACGTGTGAAACCCCGGTAGTGGGTCTGCTATTGAAATTCAGTAAGATAGGTCCGCGGATAGCCGAGATATATTCAAAAAACCGGGTTTTGAGGGATATTTTGTGTAATTTTTGTATTCAGATTTTTGAAAAAAAATTTTTTCTTAAAAACTAAACCATATCATTTTTAGTGCTCATTAAATCCTAGAAATGAAGGAATTTTTGAAATCGGCCCATATATATCCGAGATATAGCGTCTCCCGATTTTTAAAGAAATCGGCTTTATTAGCCAAATAAGACAACTTTTGGCACCGAAGATCAATCAATATGGTATATATAGGCTATTTAGAGGCAAAAGTGGAAAATTTTTCCACATCGGCCCATATACACTCGAGATATAGCGCCTCCCGTTTTCTCAAGAAGTCGGCTCTAAAAGCCAAATAAAACAACTTTTGGTATCAAAAATCGATTAGAATGGAACATATAAGGTGTTTAAAAGCAAAATTGGAAAATTTTTGAAATCGGTCCATATATATCTGAGATATAGCGACTCCTGATTTTTCAAGAAATCCGCTCTTTAAGCCAAATAAAGCAATTTTTGGCACTAAAAATCAATCAGAATGGTACATATAGACTATTTAGAGGCAAACGTGGAAAATTTTGGACATCGGCCCATATACACTCGAGATATAGCGCCTCAAGTTTTCTCAAGAAGTCGGCTCTAAAAGCCAAATAAAACAACTTTTGGTACCAAAAATCGATCAGAATGGTACATATAAGGTGTTTAAAAGCAAAATTTGAAAATGTCTGCAATCGGTCTATATATACCTGAGATATAGCGTCTCCCGATTTTTCAAGAAATCGGCTCTATAAGCTAAATAAAACAACTTTTGGCACCAAAAATCAATCAGAATGATACATATAGGTTAGTCAGAAGCAAAACTGGAAATCTTTTTGTCATCGGCCCATATATGTTCGAGATATAGCGCCTCCCGATATCTCAAGAAGTCGGGCCTGGAAGCTAAACGAAACAGTTTTTTGCACTAAATATTTGTCGGAATGGTACATACAGGCTGTTTAGGGGCAAAATTAGAAAATTTTTGGACATCGGCCCATATGCACCCAACTTTTGGTACCAAAAATCAATCATAATGGTACATACATATGTATATAATATTATATACATATGTATATAATATTTGCGATCATGTATGAATGTATGTATGTATGTATGTATGTATGTATGTATGTATGTATGTATGTATGTATGTATGTATGTATGTAGATACGTTTGTATGTATGTAGGTATGTATGTATCTACATATGTATGTATGCATGCAAGTATGTTAGCATAAACAATTTTTTTGCTTTGGTGTAAAAATGTGTATGTATGTACATACATATGTATACACGAGCTTGAAAATGAAAGTGATATAAAGAATTGTTGAAAAAAGGGTACGCAATGAAATTCTTTTAAACAATTGCGTCTTCAAATTCATTCACACAAAAAATCATTTTGGGTTTCCCTACGTACTTACATATGTACATACACACACACATGTGTATGATGATACGCAATAGATCATCAACAACGTGCACAAGAAAAAAATAATTTTGTAAAAGCAAGCAATGTAAATATGTATGTATGTATATATGTATGTATATAATCATTGTTTTATGGAACACACTGAAAATATTCAATAATAAAGAATTTATTTTAGAGTTTTCTATTATAGATACATACATACATACGTATGCATGTGTACCCACATACGTAAGTAAATTGAAAAGCAAATCACACTTAATGGCAATGTTTAGCATTATAATTCAAAAATAATGCAATTATATGCAATTTTTTGTTAAATAAATTTTACTATAAAGTTAACTGATAAATAATTAAGAAATACATTTTGCTTTTCTTTATTTCATTGATATTAAAAAGAATTGGTGTCACCCAGTGGTTGAACTTGAGCATATTAGGAATTATTTAAATAAAAGTTTTGCAGCCTGTGTTAAATCCCGGTAGTGGATCTGATATTGAAATTCAGAAAAAATCGGCCCATTTAAAAGCCAAATAAAACAACTTTTCGCACCAAAAATCAATCGGAATGTATGTACCATTGTGAAGGGTATTTAAGATTCGGCCCAGCCGAATATAGCACTCTTACTTGTTCTATAAATAAATTTTCCACATTCGTGTTTTTCAATTGTGTATTGATATGATAGTATAAGCCATCGAACGGCATGTGTTATAAAACAATGTATGAAGGGGATTACCCCTACGTTAACTCACTTTTAATTTAATTTAAGGTGTTTTTTTTTTTATGGAAAAAGAAAACGATGATAATAACAATAAATTACAAGCCTTTCAATTTCATTGTCTAAATGTGCTTTACCGAGAATCTGTTGAAGATTCTATAAATGTATGTTATACTCAGTGAATTGTTGTTGGTGGCTAAACGAAATCGATTTTATTAAGAACGGCATACTAATAAAACCCTTCAAACACATTTGTTCGCCATTATGTTGTGTGTGAAATAGGTCAACGTAAAGGTTTTTTTTTTCTTGATCAATGTCTCAAATAGTGACCTTCACACAATTCTTTCCGGTTTTTATTCTTTCTATTTACATAATTTTGAAGAATGACCTGCCCAATTCTTGGTCTTGTTTGTAAGACTTAATTTGTTAATTTTTTTATCTTCTTTTATTATCTTTAATAATCAATTACGATTACTAAGCGCTTCCTAACACATACATACATATGTGCTCGTATTTAATTCCAATAGAATGTCAATATATAATTCTTGCCGAAATCTTGAAATTGTTTAATTATAGATTTTGTTCAGGCATTTTAAACGTAAAGTGCATGATAACTTTTAATTATTATATACTACCCCACTTGAAATTGTGTTGAAATTTAGGAAATTACAAGCAAATACACTGACGCACACACATGCGTTTAAGCATTAACATTCAAACACACACGCATCCACTTCTACCACACATGACTCTCCTAGAAGTTTCAACTAATTCCGTTTGTTTTTGAATTCAGCTTAATTTGAATTTCTTTAACATCTTTTCCGGCAGGTATTTCCGTCTCAGAGATGTGTGTGTGTGTGTGTGTGAGTGTTTTTTGGCTCACCTCATGCGCGATCACTGTGAGAACAATTTTCATCACGCACAACAATTGTAAAAGTACTTTATTTGAGGGTTTTTGGGTACGAAAAGCTGATTTACGTAAAAATTTCAATAAAATTTGATTTCAATAAAATTTGTGTTATTTTCGGGTTTTTTTAAATTTATTTTTCCTTTCGTAATGTACAACAACACTTTGGAAAAAGATAAATGAGCAAAAAACGTGGAATTATGGCGAACTAAGGAACGAAGAGAGACTGATATTATGGACAGCTCCTTTAGTTCAATGGTGTGAGTAGTTCAATCGAACTATGTAGTTCGTTTGCAAACTACACATCTCTACAGGAAATTTTGCGTTTCAAATTGGGAATTTTGCAATTGTTAATTAAAGTTAAATTAATGTGGAATTTACGGCGGTTTTGTAAAACTTACAAAAATTAAATTCTTGAATTTTTACTGAATTTTTTTACTTAATTGAACTTAAGCCTGAAAAAGTAATTTAATATAAATGTATTCATGAATTTATATATTATTTTATCTATAATTTTTGACCTTTGTTGTTAAAATGAATAAAACTATTTTTTAAAGCTTTAGGTCTTTTATTTTTCTTTATTAATTTTTCGATATTTCTTTCGCTAACAATTTGTTAGAAGATTCCTGACGATGCTAACAATTTGTTAGCGAAATATCGAAAAATTAATAAAGAAAAATAAAAGACCTAAAGCTTTAAAAAATAGTTTTATTCATTTTAACAATAAAGGTCAAAAATTATAGATAAAATAATATGTATATAAATTCAAGAATTTAATTTTAAAGACCTACAGCTTTAAAAAATAGTTTTATTAATTCTTGAATTTATACTGAAAACTTTGAAATATTTGTACGTTTTGTAAAAGGAGACAAATAAATTTGTTTAGTGTAGATAAAAAAGCTAAATTTCCCACTCTTTTCGCCTTAATTATACACATCCCTTTTTGGTTTTTTTTCTCTGTTTTAATTTGTATGTACTATGTTCTGGGAGCAGAAAACAGAAAACCCCAGCTTGTAATTGTGCAAAACAATAACATTCGAAATCTTCATGCATTTAACGTTGTTGTTTCTCTTATAAATCAAACACCCAGTCCAGTGGCAGCACCGCAAATCTAAAAAAACGACTACTAGAGCATAAAATTGTATGTGAGAAAATGTAATAAAAAACACACTCAATTATTAAAAGATTTCGTTTATTCAAAAACCCGATTCACCAACAGGTATAAGAGAGCAACGAAAAATATAAGGAAATAATGTGTTGTTGTGTGTTCGCTTTAGAGCGCCAGGTAAATTTGGTCAATGATCGTTTCAATATTGTTAAGTTCACTCAATAATTCAAATTATCACAATCGACGGAGAAGAGAGGGCCGTTTAATAATTTGCAAATGAAAACAGTGTTGATTACTAATTTAATCTTATCGGCGCTTTTCATTAACAACAAGTACAAGTACTTCTGTACAGGTGTTTTAAGAAATTCATAAATAAAACACAAATTACACAGATTCGGAACGGCTTTCGATTTCGAGAAAAATAAAAACCAAATCATTTTTATCTCTTTACAACACATGGCCGTTTACGCACATTATAGGTATATGATTTGTTTCTACTATCGATAAATCATTTGTTATTCAACAATGTGCCACTTGAAACTTTAACTAATCTTATCGCCAACGTTTTTAATTTTTATGTTTTTATGAAGTTGCAAAAATAAATTTGTTTTAATTAAAAATTAAAAAAAAAACAATCTCAGCAATTTATATTTGCAAATATATATTTGGCATTGTTTTAACTTTCCATTTGTGTGAGAAGCTTTCAAAGCATGGCCCATAAGCCAATTCAATAAAGCAAATAAAATTAATCACAAGATAATGGCTGCTGAGGAGAAGCGTAGCGGCTTCGTAACTCAATTCAATCGAGGTCGCACTACGCTCCAAGACATATGTATATCGCGAAGGTCCTCCAAAACCAGTTGTTGAGCCGAAAACCATTGATGCTGTGCTTGAACTGATACTGCAAGATCATCATGAGAGGTGGTGGCAACCCTAGGCATTAGTAAAACCAGCATTTATTCAATATTGCCTGAACATGTGACTGTCAAAAAAATTTGTTCGCGTTGCATACCACAAACAGTTTGCCAATCGCTTAAAAAAGGCTCGTATCGATTGGTCGAGAAATACCTATTTTGCAATTTTCGAAATACTCAAAAAATACAATTGCAGCGCTTCAAAACACCTCTATAACATCGTGACAGATGAGCGTATGAGCCCGAAAGTAAACAGCAGTTGGCTGTATGAGTATTTCAAGATGAGCAAAGTCCTACAAAATTTGTTTGCGCACGCGCAGCACTTCCTAGCAAATGATCGCCTGCTTTTTCGAAAAAAAGCTGGACATGTCACAAACGTACCACCACAACAACGCAGAACAATCAACTCTGAGTGGTACACAACGATTTGTTTGCCAGTTGTCTTCCAAGAAATCAAAAAAAAAAACCAAGCGCTAAAGACGGATCTTTCTTCCTCGGCCCAAACATGTGCATTTTTTAAGCACCCAAAACGTCCAATTGATGAGTCAGCCGCCTGACTTGGCACCGACTGACTTCTTTTTATTCCCGTACGTAAAAAACAAACTGAGAGATCAATGTTTTTCGACACCTGAAGAAGCGGTGGCTGCGTTGAGAAGGCATGTTTTGGAGATACCCAAAAATCATAGTGGCAAAAGTGTATAGATTTTCGGGGGAGAATATTTTTGAAAAGCAATTAAGTGATTTTCGATGATTGATATTTGTTTTTGTTCTCTAATCTCAAAATATAAAAGGCAACCATTATTGTATTGTTCAAAAATGCTGATCACTAAAATTTCATTACAAAATATCTTTCAAAAATGATCTTACAAATTACGTAACGCAATTTGTGCAGATTTTTTTAAATTCAGGTATTTAACGTGTAATTTAAAGGAAAATTCTATTGATAAAATTTAGGTATTAAAAATTGGCACATTTCAATTATCGGTCCATGGAAAGGTAAATCCATTGATGAAACATGCATTTTATTTCCTGCAGCTACATACATGCATACATATATCGTCTACAATCTTTTCACAATTTGTTTTATCAATGTTCTCATCATCAATCCATTCACAGTCTTCTTCCAGAGAAATGATGCCCATTAGCTCATTTTGTCTCTGGACTGCAATACGTACCGCTCTTGTTTTCCAATAAATATTTTTTTGTTACGTAACATTTTTACGATATGTTTTGCAATATAGATTGTGAGGAAAAAAATTTAATTATAGAATAAAAATTTTAATTGTTCAAGCCTTAGGTCCCTTGTTTTTTTAAAAAGTATTTATTAAATTCAATATGATATCGAAATATTGTGATATCGAAATATTGAATTTAATAAATACTTAAAAAAAAAAAACCAGGGACCTAAGGCTCGAACAATTAAAATACTAAACAACAAAGGTCGAAAAATTAGCATCAAAAACATATATGTAGAATAAAATGTTAATTTTTTATACAAATGCATCAAAATGAACAAAGAAGTACCAAATAATTTTTTGTTTCTTCACGGCTGATATCAGTTCCCGCATTTCTGTCGCACTGAATTGAATTTTTTGGTTTTCTTTATTACTTTGCATTTCTTTTTTTTTTTTTGTCCAAAAAATTTTACTTAAATTTTTGCAATGAAAATATCAGCAGTCAGCTGTTGCTAAAAATTTCACGTAGAAGAATTGCCACTTCAGTTATTTCGCTGCAACAAAAAAAAAAGGTTGCCAGATACATTTCATATGTTTTTCTCAAAATGAGCAGAGTACTACTTCTGCAACATTTTTTCACGAAAAGTTCATGCGAATTTTTTTTACATGCATTTTGACAACTTTCCGCGTGGAATTTTAATCAGAATACTTACCTTTAAGCGTTACGTAATTTGTGAACAGCCCCTTATTAATTTGCATTAAGAGCCAATTGAAATTAATTATTTTATGTCTATATATTTGTACCTTAATGTTTGCTGTCTTTTTCAGACGTCCATATGCCGCCAACATTTCGTAGATGCTCATCAACTCATCACTAGAGTCGAAAAATCTTAATAGAATGTTTGAAACTCAACTACTTATTCCAACATTTTTGGATTCTGTTATGATTTTTCGAGTGTTAAATCTTAAAAGAATGTTTGAAACTCAATTACTAATTCTTCTAAGATTTTTCGAGTCTACTGATGAGTTGATGAGCATCAACGAAATGTCGACGGCTGAAAAAGACAGAAAACATAAAGGTCTATTTATAGACCTATAATGGAAAAATCTTTCTCACTTTCGAGGAAGTAAAATCGAACTAAAGCCCCACAAAATCAATTAACAATTGATTGTCTATATCTTTACAAACTTCACTTCACTTTAGTGCAGGTCGATATAAAGCAATCTCTCAGAGTACAAAGCTGTGTACTAAAGCTGCTTGTTGCGAAGCACCAAAACACATGACCATATCCATAAAAAGGGGCAAAGTGGCACTGATGGTCACGCTGTGTTAATGATTTCTAATGATTTTTTTCTCTCTTTGAGTTGTGGGTTTTTGCTTTAACGTTAACGCATGCATTTTGAGTGACCATATCGTTTTGACGCGCACTGTCTTTGAAAGAGCGACTGACTACCAATCATTAAACTGCTCTTTATTGTTATTATGAATGATTATCATTATCATGCACACAAAATGCTGGCCACTTGAGAGCGAGCGAATGCAATTGTTAAAGTCTGATCGCAAAAAAAAACCTTTTGAACTTGTCTATCACATTGTGCAATTGTTTGTTGTTATTAGTGTGTGTGTGGTTTTCTATTTCTCAGTTTTATTTATATACCTACTTTATAAAATATTGATGATCGTGTGGCGCAAATGTAGTATTATAGCTCGTCGTTATGGTCTTTGTTGTCGTCTTATCTTTGCTTGATTTCTCTTATAATTAATATTTATTTTGTTTAGTTTAAGTTTAAAATATGGATTATGGTTGGCTGCGGCTTTTTTTTTCGTTCATTGTGTTTAAATGGTTTTTAGGAGAGATACACGTTATAATACCAGGTGCCGAACGTCTTTAAGCAATCAGTACACGGTAAATCGGCATGAAGTTAAGACGGACTGTTCAAAAGAATTTGGAATTATTTTTTGTGTCCTCTACAACTAGAATTTCGAGGGAAGATCCCACAAAGCGTTGACTTTTGCAAAAGAAAAAAAAAATTAAATTTTGTGAAAAAAATTTAAAAGCGGGAATAAAATAACAAACAAAAAATATTACTTCGAAATGTAAAAAATTAAAAGGAAATATTAAAAAAATTATCTTTTTTTTAACTTCATTAAACAAGAAGTTTTTATGGAAAATTTTTTCCCAGCGAAAAAAGTCGTTAAAAAGTTTGAAACTTTTCCAGCCAAAGTTACAAAACCAAATATATTTAAGTTTTAAAAATCACTTAAATAATATTAAATTGTTGAAAGCAAAAGGAAAAATAGTGTAAGCAACAATTAAACAAACAAAAAATAAAAATTTAAATAATTAGAAAACTAAAAAAAAACGAAAATGCAATTAAATTTTTGTAAATCGCAGTTTATCCCCAAAATGATAAAAAACAATTAAATCAATGACAAATGTGCTAATTAATTATCTTTTATATAAAATTTAACTTTTTTGCCGCTCAATAACCTTAAAAGTCTTAATTTTCGAATGTTTTATGAAATGAATGTAATAATATTTAAAATGAATTTTATTTTATTGTTAATTAATTCATTCTTTTTAATTGTGTTCAGGGCTACTCAGCCAGTGAGTTGCTTCGCCAGCCAGCCAACCAACCAACCAAATAACCACCAGTCAGCCAGTCATTCTATATTTTAATAACTTTATTTATTATTTTAATGAACCTTAAAGTTTAGCAAAAACTATTTTTATTGCTGTTTTAAAGGGTAAAGCGTTTTTAATGAATTCACCTCAACGCTTCCAAATTGTTGTGATGTTTGAAAGTTAAACAATATCATAATATTGTACAACAGCTACATACATAAATACAAATCCATATTTAGAAAATATTTAAATTGACCCTTTGCTGTTGCGGGAATAAATAAAATAGTAAATGGAATTTTAAAATTCAGTTCAGTTTACAAACAAAATATATGTATATGGAAAACAATATTTAATTTTAGTTAATGAATTTAGCAGTGGATTTATTTAGATGTGTTGTTGTTAATTTTTTTTATAAAAAAAAATGCAAATTGAGCCACACAAACATTCCTTGATTTCATTTTAGCATCAACAAATGTGCATGCTTTCTTATGCAACGGTAGTTCTCTGTAACTCTCTTCGAGTTATTTGCTCTTCAGCCGAGAAATGTTGTTTATTTCTTGTATTTACAACTACATCTTCACCAGGGTGGCCCTTTTAGCATTTTCACTTTAATGTTAGCATTATTTATGTCGATTTAGTAGCGAATTTTTTTTTTAGCAATATTTGGCTGATTTTTCATATAAATATATCTAAATGTGTATGTATATACTTACTGTCTGTTCCTCTATTTCAAGATCGAAGTTTCCTTTCGCATATTTGTATTGAAAAATAATAATAAAATAATATTGTAAACAAAAATACCAAAAAAAAAAAAAAATTGTTGTTGCGTTCAATACAAATATACAAAAGAAAACTTCGTTCGCACTTAGAGGCGAAACACGCAGTCATACTCAATTTTTGTTAGTAAACCTTTCTTATAGCCTGTTCAGATTGCCATTTTTAAAATATAAAATTCAATTAACTCAATAACTAGTGGCCAGTTGAAAAGGCGAAAATCCGCCTACATTTTATTTATTAAAATTTAGAGTATTTATTTGAAAGAAAAGCAAATGAAAATACATAGCTTGGGAATTTTCTGAGCTTTAGTCGTTATCGTAGTAAATTTTTGCTTCCTAAAGTGTGTTAAAGCATGTAAAGGCTCAACTTTTATAGTGTTGCATTATAATTTTACTCAATATTTCAAATAACGTTTTACTATTTAAGTAATAATTTACTGACTTTTTGTATCGTATGTTGAGCTCAATAATGGCATTTATTGCTATAATCGCAATAAAGGTGTTTATCAAAACACTGCATTACCATAAAATTATAGCAGGTGGGAGAAAAGCTCGAAAGGCTTCCAAGATTTTTTTTTAACAAATTGTCTGCGAAGGATGAGAAAATCCTGCACACAAATTTTTCACCCTGCCAAATATAATAATAATCATAAAAGAATGAAGATCGGTTTGTTAGTTCAATGGTGCAGCCATTAGGTCCACCGCTCGTGTCTTTTCATTTACTTGAAAAAAGGGCTTCACATACCTGGCTAGAATTTCGACAAGATCCATATCCATGATAAGATTCATATGCCATTTCATGTACATGTATATATACACAACATTTATATTGGATGATCAGTTGGTGAGGAGCTTTTCCGTTTTGAAAAAAAATACATAAAATGAGTTTATCGATATCGATCTTCTTCGTGCATTTGCATAAATACTTTTGAAAGAAAAACAGATTTCAAAATGTTGTTTTTGTATTAAATGTATTTGTGTTAACGATGGAACAGGTTCGATATCAGTGAACTGACAAATAATCAATTTTTTCCTGCAAATAAAAACTTAAATTTGATTGTTAACAAACAAATTTAAAAAAAGAAAAAAACGAATCCACTCAATTTCTTTGCTTGCTTCTTTGATTGAAGAGAATGAGTGCATTTTTTACTTTGGATCAGTTCTCAGGGCATGGCCCCACTTAGACAGAAATAAAAAAATAGGTTATGGGCATTTGTATGGAAATGGGTGGTTTAGAAAAAAAAAAGTACGCTTGACACGCTAATTTAGGTTGAACTGTTATTTAGCGTTGTTTTGCACTCACTTGGGAAAGTATAGTGAGTAAAAGGAAACTCGATACCTCGGTTGTAAGATATATCAAAAAAAAAAAATAAATAATTAAATTTACTCTATGAAACTATATTTTTTATGGCATCATTAAAAGACCCATGTGCGTATTAAAAAAAAACAATATAAATTTGAAATTAATATTAAAAAACTTGGTACGAAATACGTTCTAAATTCGTTCTAGTTCCTGTTTTGTTGGATAAGCCCCAAAATATTTTATTTGTATTGAAAGCTGTGAAAAAGTTGTCAAAAATCAAATTTAACTTGAGTTATAACAAAATCATTAACACGAAAACAAATTTGTTAGCACTTATGCATGTACATATGTATGTATGTAGGTATTGTGAGTATGTTTTTACATTGTCAAATATAAATCAGCTAACTATTTGCGCTAGAAACAATTTATTACATAAATATTCTAAATTAAATTAATGAAATCCAACCAAAAACTTCAATTAATAATCATCAATATAATAATTATAATTAATTCAAATAAATGTGTGTATGTATTTACATTAAAACGAGTCAACTTGAGTGTAAGAGCTTTTATGATCGCAGGCGATCTGCATTCAAGTCTAACATTGATTCTTTTAACTTTAACTAGCCTGCTATCTTTTTGCACAATGCGCATTCAGTCTCGTATAGTTGATTTTGCCTTAATGAAAATGGGTTTAATAAAATATTTCGTGAAAAGCAAATATGAAAATCACTTTAATAACAAATATTTCAAAACGAAATTTGTTTGCCAAAAATGCAAGCAGCGAGAAATAAACACCTGTGCTGCCAAGTTCAGCTGATAATGAACTCGTCTTAATATGCACATACATACATACATATGTATGTATATGCACTGCAAGCAAACAGCATTCAACGAAACTTGACAAAAAGTTGCTCAAGTGGATGCACACATTTGAATATGTGCGTTCACACATTTGCTTAAGTTAGCACCTTAAGATTCACCAACTCAAAAACTAAATAGAAAGCTTAAACTTAATTCAATTCTTAACTGCCACTGCAAACATTCACCCAAGACGTTGTTAACATCTTGTGTTTACAAATTGTAAGCTTTGCAACTCGTTTTGATAACTTGTTCAAAATTATTGCGCATCCATAAAAGTCAATGAGGGTCGCAATCGTTCGATTTTTATCAAAATCTTTATTGCCTTATCGCACCACCATGACTGCGCACTCTATCGAAGCACGCAGCTGAACGCAAGTTGAGTTTCAGCAATATAAACTTACAAATTTTATGTGACATTTGCCATTTTGCGGTGAACAAATTGAAAGATTATGCGCCAAAATTGGCTTTTTTAACCATTTTCCTAGTTCTTTTATGTACATACATATAGGTACATTTTTTTTCAATAAATTAATAATGATGAATCCTTTTAATGCACAGTCATCTTCTTCACTTCGTTGTGTATGAATAACTACAGTATGATTATTATTGCTATGTACTAATAATAATAATAATAACAAATAATAATAATGGTATTTAAATCACATTCATACTTGACCACAACAATAGCAACAACGATGTGCCAACAAATTAATTTATTTTTATTTGTTAAATAAAAACAATTTTGATTGCTGTGAAAATGTTGTGTGTATGCACAAAGAAAATCAGCACTGTGTATTTTAGTACAAGCCGACAACAGCAACAAAAACGGTACATGTTTAAGTATGTGTATGTATGTTGTCAATGCTGTGTTTCTGTCTCATTCTGCTTTTATACATACCTATATCATCTACTGTCAAAGTATGTATGTACTACATACACACACACACACACACACACACACGTGAATATGTATGCAAACTATTTTTTTTTTATTACTTTGATGTTTTTTTTGCCGCTTTCAGCAATTGGATTTTTATGTTCTGGGGAAGGTGTAAATTGTTACCTGCTCAAAGTGCTCGATTCTAAAAGTCAGGTGCTAATAACCTTTATACATAAAAAATAAGTTACCTTTAATTTTAATTAATTTCATCGGCAGGCATTTGTAAAACCAAAAATGTTTTTGATTGTTTGGTAAAACACGGAAATTGGTATTCATGTAGGCATATACATAAATTTAAATATATACATACCTATGTACATACATATGTATGGGCGTTTCCATGAATAGGCATATCAAAAATTTTAATTATGTTAAATTTTTTTAATTATTGTTTGTGAGCGGTTGATGAGTGCGGATGTGTTTTTTTTTTGATTCCTTGTATAAAGCGTGGACTGGTAATAGGTTAACAGTTGTTTGTTTACTTTTTTGTTTACATTTCTGTCAAATAAAAACTTATTTACGTACCCCCATACGACATGTGTTTTTTTAAGTATTCGACTTTCATGTTTTTCTTTACGCCAAATCAAAATATTTCAATTTATATAAAGTTTTTAATTTTTGGTCACAAACGTACATATACGTACAATTACATATGACATGGGCCATGTTTATTTGCAACAGCTGATGCGGTCAAAACTTAAAATTTTACTGTTTGATAAAACTGTTTTTGAAAGCAAATGTTATAAAAAAAACTTGTTTTAATAATAATTTCAATAATAACTATTATTCACAATTTTATTAGTAATCATCTATAATTACATAAAAAATAATAATTTTGATTTGTGACTTCTTTTTTACTATAACATTTTTGGTGTATCAAAATATTATATTTAACTGAACCTTTTCAGTTAAATATAATATTTTTTTTTGGACCTGAATTAATACATTTCAATTGGCTCTTAAAGCAAATAAATAATTAAGTTCATATTTGAATATTATATTTAACTATGAACTTTATTATTTGGTTTTTTCCGACCCCTTTTTTATTTTATATATTAGCGGTACTCAGCGTTTGGTGCGTTTTTGGTTGCGACTATTTGCATTTGCGATTATATTGCAACTAATATTGAGCACCCTTTTTAACAACTTTGCAAATTTTATTGCACTCCAAATAACAGCTAATAAATTAATACACAATTTTTCACGTTTTAAGTTTTTGGTAATTGCTGTTGGCTCCATCTCTACAATTTTTTGTTTGCTTTGTTTTCAAATGTCAGCTGTTCGAGTGTCAGTGTTGCAAACGCAATACTCGTACGAAAAAAGCAACACGTAATTATCGGTGCGTAAATGCAAAAATATTGCGAGTGCAACCTCGTATATTTTGCTGTTGGGTTGCAAAGAAAAAGCAACGATTTCTTGCATTCGCACTTATGCAAGAAATTTGCACCAAATAATGAACTGCGCTATTTATTTTCTTGAGCTAAAGGTCTTTTATTAAAATTATTTAATTATTTTTGTCGATATTTCGCTCTTCTTCGGATAGCTTCTTTAGGAATGAAAAAAGTTTTGATTAGTTTAAAAAAAAAAAAAAAAAAAAAGAGTTTTTTGAAACTAAACCAAACACTTTCCCATTATTATTGTCCTAAAGAAGCAATCCGAAGGAGAGCGAAATATCGATAAAAATAATTAAATAATTTTAACAAAAGACTTTTACTATGAGCTTAATTATTTATTTGCTTTAAGAGCCAATTGAAATGTATTAATTCAGTTCCAAAAATATACCTTTTTCAAATGTTTTCTGTCTTTTTCAGCGGCATAATGTCATAATGAAAAAGGTATATTTTTGGACCTGAATTAATATATTACTATAATTTTTATGAAAACGACAACGTCAGATAAGAAACGTTCTAGCATGTCATATACATAAATTTGATGGCATATGTTTGTACCTAACAAAATAGAACACGCTCTATTTGAAATGATGTCCTGACATGTGTTTTACACAAGAAATGTATTAAAGGTAGCACACGTTATGTAGCTGCTTACACATGTAAAATTTTGCAGACACAATGTGAAAAACATGTCGTCTGTGGGGTACTTTAACAAACATACTGTTAAAGCATAAAGACTTTCCCCCTAATTCATAAAAATTACAACAGGCTTATAAGACTGCTATTTGACATATTTGTATGGAAAATCTGTCAAATAAGAGCTTTATAACCTGTTATAATTTTTATGAATTAGACGGTTTGTCAGTAAATTCGTAATAAGTCTTGTCGTGGTTACTGTGGGGTCTCTGTTGATTCTCCATGAAGTCGAAGTTTTGCAATATTCAAGAGTAGTCAAGGACAGATACAGAGCCTTGAATAAAAGAACAACATAAAATTATCCGCAACACCACAAAGTGTACAGAGATGAAAGGCGATCAAAATAGAATAGCAAATCATCGTTAGCTCTGCATATCTCGCTTCGGGAAATATGCTAAAATGCGTGGCAAAACAAAAGAAAAAACGTTTTCTACAGCATTTTTAATGCGGCCAGAAAGAGTATACAATGCATAGTATACCTATCTCTTTTTAACCGGCAGATTTGAGCAATTTTCAAGTCACTTTTTTTACCTCTGTATACTCTGTGATAATATACTGAGTATTGTGACAAAATAGAATCAAGGTACCTCGATACCAGCTGACTACTGCTTCTACACTGAAGAACTGTCAAAACTGACAAAAATACATGAAATGTTTGTTTTTGTTGTAGTTAAGAAATCTTAAATAAGATTGAAAATAGTCTGTGGTTCTAATTTAAACCTATAAATGACTCATAATCTACAACGTTTTACTTATGGGCTCAAAACTGTCTGAAAATCATCAGTCCATTTCGAATACCTGAATAGCATCTGGTAATTTTTCAATATTTAAATGTCTTTATAAAGACGCAAGTATGCGCCATCTGTTTTGAAGAGGCTTCCAAAAACACACTTAAGCAAATAAGTTCAATAAAATGAATAAAATAAGCAACAAAATCTTGAAAACAAATTAAATAACTGTTTATTACAAAGAAGAGTAGAACAGTTTTATTGCAAAAATAACAGACTTTAAATCGTGCAGTTATGATACTGAAACAGTTCCGAATCAAACCGTCTAATTCATAAAAATTAAAACAGGTTTATAAAGCTCTTATTTGACAGATTTTCCATACAAATATGTCAAATAACAGTCTTATAAGCCTGTTATAATTTTTATGAATTAGGGGGAAAGCCTATTACACGGACTTTCAAATACAAAATAGATTTTAGAATCAGTCTACACCTGCAGGGTGATATTAATATTTCCCAACCCCGAATTGTCCAAAACATACGGGTCACAACAAATGGAAAAAAGAAAAGGTTAGAAACTACCATTACAGTATTGAAAAAGAGATATTGAATACAATATTTGTGCGGAATATGATTGTTTTCACGGAATTTCCTTCTCAAGGAAAGTATTTTTCTGGGGAAAATTTCTAGGGAACAAAAAAGCATGAAAGAGTGGCCTCTTCTCGCATGGAAGTCAATCATTTTTTTTTTTATTTACTATTCTTTAGTGTTTTTTCAATGTGCACGAGATTGTAAAGTTTATTTTTAAAATCATTGCAAGTTCATCTTCGACTTTGCTTTAATGTACGTTTAAACTAGTAAATTTTTTAAAGCAGTGAATACTTAAAACACATTTAAACGAAAAACTTCAACTATCGAATATAAACACGCTCTATTTGAAAATAAGTTTTATGCAAAACATCAGCTGTTTGACACATTGTGCAACGTTGCCAAATTTCTATTTCTTAAAAAAAAACGATCCATAACAAATAGTTCACCAATTCACTACAACAATCTACTACTCTAGCTTTAGCCGTTAGGGCTGGACGATGATGACCCAGTCAGTCAGTCACGTTACAATTTTATATATGTATGTATATAGATTAGAATTTTGCACGGTAACACTGTGTACAATTTGTCATTTTACTTGCAATCAAGTACCAGAACTGAAAGTTTGAAAAATTTTAGTGCTTTAGTGAAAAAGTGTGAGTGTATTGAGTTTGCCACACTTGCACTTGCTGGTGTAAACCCTATGTCAAACATTCGTCTTCAATATCATAAAATGCTACTTCAACTTATTTTTAATGAAAAAATTCATTCATAGAACTATGAAATTCATACCACATATGAAGATTTTTCTCTTAGTGTATGCATGCGCACACGTGTAACTTTTGAAGTACCAAAGAATTGGCACCAAATTTATGGTTAAACATTTCAATAATGATATTCAGCATTCCTTTTCATAGTCTTAAAACTTAAATATAAAATGTTTAACTCGAATTAAAATAAAATTTTCCCCAAATTGAAGGGGATTTTTGAGAAAACAAAAACAAAAAACCTCTATCTAGGAAGTCTACTCGTTAAAGGCAATTATTTTTGTTGAAATAAAAAGCCATTTACATGTACAACCTGTCTACAAAGCTAATGAGCTTTTTTCAATCATTTTCTATTATTTAAATAAAACAACGTGTAGAATTCGTACGTCAGTCGTCTAAATATGACATAATTTAATTCTTAATGTTCGGTACTGAAAGTACGAAAAAAAAAATATCTAAACATTTATCGATTGTGTTCTGTGTCTTGAATAAAAAAATTGTAAAAATAAATTAAAACAAAACTAAAAAATGTTTGCAGGCAAATTTGTTCGGCTCACATAATAATCGTCACTAAATAGACAAATTGTTGACAGTTTTATTATAATTTATGTTCATTATGTAATTTGAATATCTACATATGTATGTATGTGTGTATGTACACATGTATATATTTTTTTATTATTTAAACAAGTAAGTTGGTTGGAACATACATACATGTATGTATGTATTGAAATCAAATAAATAAATACAAATACATACATGCATACATATGTACATATGTTTGTAGCATGAACTTAGGAACATTAAATAAAAATTATATTGCTTGCGGGTTTTTTATATCTCTATGGGCTGCAAAAACAAATCACTGTATTGAAGTTATTCGTTATACTGAATTTATTATCTTCTAACAAAACCACATTAAATGGCAGCATGTCAATTCATATTTCAACTTGACCCAGTACTGCAGTTAAACATTTATTTAACTGCTCTAATTAAAAACAGTGAATATTAAGGTAACCACGCTAAAACTAGCAATCGATGGTGTTTGTATCAGGGAACTACACTGGTTCATTAGTACACCGGCTGCTTACACAACTATTTTTATGGCCAAGTTTTTGAAACACAAATTGTATTGCATTTTTATAACGCATCGAAATAGATTCAATCATTTTCCAGACTTGTATATTTTTTCACAGAAAAAGTAGACAGCCCAAAAATTAAACCAAAAACGCAATCAATTTAACACTGCCTCTGATTTTTAAACAATTGCTATCATAGCATAAAAATAACTGCTCATTGCAGATCTCTACTACTCAGAAACACTAAATATGCAGTGGCATCACAACCCAATCGTGTTAGTACAATTGCAATTATGTATGTCATAAACAAGTCACATGCGGTAGATTTCTCGCATCTATACAAAAAATATGCAGTGACATAAGCATCATCCTCATTTGTAATTACATCACAAAATTAAGCACACGTTGCAGATCTCTAGTACTTTGACAAAAAATATACGGTGACACACACTGAACGGCACTCATGTTCATACAATTGACTTTATATCATAAAAACAAGTATACTTTGCAGATCTCTAGTGCTTAGACAAAAAATATCCACTAGTATAAACCTTGCTTCTTATTTTAATGCAATTACCATTACATGTATCAGTGAAATAAACAGTCGCTGTAGAACCCTGGCACCTAGAACGTTGCAGATCTCTAGTATTTTGACATGGAATATGCAGTAGTATAAACACCGGCACTCATGTTCATATAATTGATAACAAATTATAAAAATAAGCACACTTTGCAGATCTCTGGTACTTAGACAATAAATTTGCACTGCCCCATGTTCATATAATTGCTATCAAATTATAAAAATAAGCACACTTTGCAGATCTCTGGTACTTAGACAAGAAATTTGCACTGCCCCAAACGTCACCTCTTATTTGAAGACAATTAATATTATATGTATCATAAAAATAAACAGTGGCTGCACACCCCTGATAGCCCTGAAACAATTGCCAGCACATGTATCATAAAAATAACATTGTAGATCCTTAGTACTTGCACAAAAATTGTGCAATGGCACAAACACCGTTAATCGTATGCATTCACTTAATATTATATCATAAAAATTAACACACACTGCAAATCCCTAATACTTAGACTCATTTTGATGCAATTGCAATTGGATTATTAAAATAGGTGTTCGTTGCAGTTGTCCGGTAGGTACCAGCAACAACAATAATTTGCAATTTTTACTATTAAATATTCAAAGAAGTCGAATTTTAGCGAATGTTTGCTCAGATCTTCAAAATTCAGTGTGACCAGACCATAAGATTTTTTTTTTTTTGGCCTAAAATAAAAGCTTAAAATTCTAAAATAATTGTTAAAGTATACTGAATGGTAGGTAGTGCACATGAATATTTTCTTTTCAAATTTGTGTTTCCATTCAGACAGGTTCGTTAAATTCGTTTACATGTACATATGTTTGTGTGTATTTGATTAGCAAAGGTGTTGTTAAAAGAAAAAAATATGGGATTTTTTTTTAATTAGAAAACATTCAATTATTATACCCTTCACATAAATGTGTAAGGGTATATATAAGTTTGTGATTCCGTTTGTAACGCATTGAAATATCCATCTAAGACCCCATAAAGTATATATATTCTGGATCAGCATCAATAGCGATTACGATTGAGCGATGTCCGTCTGTCCGTCTGTAGTCGTTGAAATACCGTTTCTGAGAAAACGGTTTGAGATAGAAACCTCATTCTTTCGCTAAAACGTGTGAAACCCCGGTAGTGGGTCTGCTATTGAAATTCATTAAGATAGGTCCACGGATAGCCGAGATATATTCAAAAAACCGGGTTTTGAGGGGTATTTTGTGCAATTTTTGTATTCAGATTTTTGAAAAAAAATTTTGTCTTAAAAACTAAACCATATCATTTTTAGTGCCCATTAAATCCTAGAAAAAAAGGAATTTTTGAAATCGGCCCATATATATCCGAGATATAGCGTCTCCCGATTTTTCAAGAAATCGGCTTTATAAGCCAAATAAGACAACTTTTGGCACCGAAGATCAATCAAAATGGTATATATAGGCTATTTAGAGGCAAAAGTGGAAAATTTTTCCACATCGGCCCATATACACTCGAGATATAGCGCCTCCCGTTTTCTCAAGAAGTCGGCTCTAAAAGCCAAATAAAACAACTTTTGGTATCAAAAATCGATTAGAATGGAACATATAAGGTGTTTAAAAGCAAAATTGGAAAATTTTTGAAATCGGTCCATATATATCTGAGATATAGCGACTCCTGATTTTTCAAGAAATCCGCTCTTTAAGCCAAATAAAGCAATTTTTGGCACTAAAAATCAATCAGAATGGTACATATAGACTATTTAGAGGCAAAGGTGGAAAATTTTGGACATCGGCCCATATACACTCGAGATATAGCGCCTCAAGTTTTCTCAAGAAGTCGGCTCTAAAAGCCAAATAAAACAACTTTTGGTACCAAAAATCGATCAGAATGGTACATATAAGGTGTTTAAAAGCAAAATTTGAAAATGTCTGCAATCGGTCTATATATACGTGAGATATAGCGTCTCCCGATTTTTCAAGAAATCGGCTCTATAAGCTAAATAAAACAACTTTTGGCACCAAAAATCAATCAGAATGATACATATAGGTTAGTCAGAAGCAAAACTGGAAATCTTTTTGTCATCGGCCCATATATGTTCGAGATATAGCGCCTCCCGATATCTCAAGAAGTCGGGCCTGGAAGCTAAACGAAACAGTTTTTTTGCACTAAATATTTGTCGGAATGGTACATACAGGCTGTTTAGGGGCAAAATTAGAAAATTTTTGGACATCGGCCCATATGCACCCAACTTTTGGTACCAAAAATCAATCATAATGGTACATACATATGTATATAATATTATATACATATGTATATAATATTTGCGATCATGTATGAATGTATGTATGTATGTATGTATGTATGTATGTATGTATGTATGTATGTATGTATGTATGTATGTAGATACGTTTGTATGCATGTAGGTATGTATGTATCTACATACATATGTTTGTATGCATGCAAGTATGTTAGCATAAACAATTTTTTTGCTTTGGTGTAAAAATGTGTATGTATGTACATATGTATACACGAGCTTGAAAATGAAAGTGATATAAAGAATTGTTGAAAAAAGGGTACGCAATGAAATTCTTTTAAACAATTGCGTCTTCAAATTCATTCACACAAAAAATCATTTTGGGTTTCCCTACGTACTTACATATGTACATACACACACACATGTGTATGATGATACGCAATAGATCATCAACAACGTGCACAAGAAAAAAATAATTTTGTAAAAGCAAGCAATGTAAATATGTATGTATGTATATATGTATGTATATAATCATTGTTTTATGGAACACACTGAAAATATTCAATAATAAAGAATTTATTTTAGAGTTTTCTATTATAGATACATACATACATACGTATGCATGTGTACCCACATACGTAAGTAAATTGAAAAGCAAATCACACTTAATGGCAATGTTTAGCATTATAATTCAAAAATAATGCAATTATATGCAATTTTTTGTTAAATAAATTTTACTATAAAGTTAACTGATAAATAATTAAGAAATACATTTTGCTTTTCTTTATTTCATTGATATTAAAAAGAATTGGTGTCACCCAGTGGTTGAACTTGAGCATATTAGGAATTATTTACATAAATAAAAGTTTTGCAGCCTGTGTTAAATCCCGGTAGAGGATCTGATATTGAAATTCAGAAAAAATCGGCCCATTTAAAAGCCAAATAAAACAACTTTTCGCACCAAAAATCAATCGGAATGTATGTACCATTGTGAAGGGTATTTAAGATTCGGCCCAGCCGAATATAGCACTCTTACTTGTTTTTTAAATTATTTTGTGTTTCTCAAAAATGTGTTTTTTCAATTGCACATCTTTTCTCTGAAATAAGAGCGAAATACTGTAGATTTTAGTTTTTGTGACGGTGTTAGGCAGAATCTAAATTTTCACATCAACCAATTTATATGTGTACATATGTAAGTGAGTTTTCCTTTATTATGTCTTGGCTTCCTTTGTGTATAAGAAAAAAATTTACCTGTTGTGTAAATATTCAAGAAAATAAAAAACCCGTTAAAAGTGTTGAGTAGCAAAATGAAAAGTATTGAGTATCATTGAGTAATAAAAAGTGCTAATGGGGAAAAAAACGAGGAGATGCCACTCTTTCATGTTTTTTTGTTCCCAAAAAAATTTATAATTAGAGAAATCTTTTATCGAGAGAAATATTTGGCTTAATAAAGAAATGGAAATATATGTATGTATGTGTATGATTGGGCTGTTTATTTTTCTTACACAAAAACTATATTTTGAGTTATTTAACAAAGTTTTTCTGTAATTTTTTATTTTCTTATGCAATTTTGGAATCTAGGTAGTATTGGCTAAAGCCCGTATGACACTACATTTTTCTTGCATTGTTCAAATTTTGGAGAACAGTGGAAATATAATGTAATAGTAGAATTTAGTATGTGCAACGCGTTCAGCTATATTAAGATAATAGCAAAACTGTCAACATTTTTGTTGAAGTTATCGATAAAAAATGAGATTATGTAAAAAAAATGTAAAATTTTTCAACTTAAAATTGACATTTCAAACTTGAATGTTGCTGTGTCAGCGGTTTATGGACAATTTTTGCGATTTAACGCTTCTTTTTTGGAAAATTTTTATTTCCTAAAGATGCCAGTTTTGTTTACGTTTTGTATATTTGGTTCTTTCTAGCAATTGCTGTTTCTTTCTATCAATTCTATACCAATTAATGAAAGAAAAATGAAGTATCATACGGGCTTAAAGATGTTATAACAAAACACCAATTATGTTAGTTAGAATAGGTATAGTTTAAAAATAATTCTATAAAAATCCCAAAATTTTAACAGCTTCCATCTTTAATTATTACCATTGGTTTTAGGCAAAGGGTGTGAGCCCATTTTTTTTATTGATTATTTACATTTAAATAGTTGCTGGTTTAAGACCAGGTTATTTAAATGCCAATATAAAATGACGACTTTTCTGTTGCTTAGCTAAGTAATTTCCCTTATCTATTACAAAGATAAGAACTAAATACTAACATACACTTGTGGACATCTAATTAAGTCACTCTGGCAACATGTTTTTACAATTGCAATAATTGCGGTAATTTGTTTTTCTTTTCATTCAAATTTCTTTTGGTATGCAATTCCGTTATGTTATTTTCAAAACGTAAGGAATTTTAGGTTTTGAAGGTTTACTTTTGTAAAAAATACCATAGTTTTATACATACTGCCAAAGTGCTGTGGACATATAATTAAGTCACTTTTGTTTTTTAAGTCAAAATTCGTTAAAAAAAATATAAAATTCGCAAAAAAAATTTGCATTTGTCGTTTGAAATGCTCGGGCTTAAATTTAGTGGACGTTATTAAAAAATGGGTAAAAATAAGACTTCTACTCCAGCAGAAAGGAAGATCATATGGGATTGTTTCCAAAAGCATGGTTCCATTGGTCAAGTGGTAAAAACGTTAACGATGTCGCGTGGAAAAGTTGTAAATGCTATTAAGTATTATAAAAAATTTAATACATTTGAAAATTTAAAAAGGAGTAAACCGCGAAAAACATCTGAAAAGCAAGATAGAGCAATGGTTAGAATAAGTAAAGTGGACCCATTCCTTACATCCACGCAAATTAGGTCGCGAATAGAGTCGGAACATGGAGTGAAATTGTCGGCAAGAACAGTTAGAAGACGACTAGCAGAAAACAACCTCCATGGTCGCATTGCCAGAAGAAAACCAAATGTGTCAAAAAAAAATATTTTGCGTCGTCTTCAATTTGCCAAAAGCCACATTCGCAAGCTCGAAAACTTTTGGAATTTGATAGTGTGGAGTGATGAATCTAAATTCAATGTGTTCGGAAATGATGGAAGACCATATGTACGACGACCTATAAACTCCCATTTGGATCCAAAGTTCACAAAAAAAACCGTTAAGCACGGTGGGTCGTCCGTAATGGTATGGGGATGTTTTACATCGTCCGGTGTCGGTCCAATAGTGAAAATTGAGGGCAAGATGACCGGCGAAATGTACAAGAACATCTTGCAGGATCATCTTGTAGGTGATTACGCCGACAATTTACCACTGGCTTGGATATACCAACAGGATAACGATCCGAAGCATAAATCCCGGGCGGTGCAATCATGGTTTAATTACCAAAAGCTAAGGGTTCTTGAGTGGCCAGCGCAAAGTCCCGATTTGAACCCCATAGAAAACTTATGGGGTATTATAAAACGGGCAGTTGCGGATAAAAAACCACATAATAAAGCTGCACTCTGGGATATTATTCAGGCAGAATGGAATAATATTTCTCCACAGAAGTGTCGTGATCTTGTTAAAACTATGACAAGCAGATGTGCCGAAGTAATACGCCAAAAAGGGTATCCAACGAAATACTAAAGGTTATTAACGACTGAAACAAAAATTTGACAGATAACAATAATTTTCATAATTTAATTTTAGATGACTTAATTGTATGGCCACAGGAAAACTAGCATTGACAGGATAATGTAACCAAAATTGAATTAAAAATAATTTTTTTTTTAGTTTTTTGTTGTTAGTTAACTGCTAAGGATTATAATTTAATAAAAATAAATGATTTTTGTTATTGTTTTCAACCAGTTACTCTTATTTAAAAAGAAACTAATTGTTGCTACCAAGTGACTTAATTTGATGTCCACAGCTGTATGTACATACATACATACCTACATATATGCATTTAAATGTATTTTATATCCTGCTTAGGAATTTTCTTACATTTATCTAATCTATAAAAAAAAATTACACTTGAATTTCATGTCATGTCTTTCATGGGAAGTCTCTTGAAGTATTTAAAACCAAACGCCAATTCGCTGCCCAACCATGTCTGAATTTTGAGAGTCTTCCCCCCCATGCTTATGACTCGTGCTAAACTAAATTTGCAAATTTGCATATCATATTGTTGTTATTGTAGTTGTCTGTTTGTTTTTGCTGCGGCAGCTGTTTTTTTTCTTTCTGTAACTGTATGTTTGCTTGTGTTTGCTATTTCAGACTACACGTGCATATCAGCGGCAACAGAGTGTTCCTAAATATTTTTCTTTTTTTTTTTTTTTGTTTCAAAGAACAAGTAGTCTTGTTGGGAAAAGAAATAAGCAGAGGCAGCTTTTTGTTTTGCAAGCAATTAGTTTAAATTCTTAAAAATTTAGAATTTTATTGAATGTTTTCGTTTTTGTCTCACTGTTCTTAAAATGTTGCATAAATGATATTTATAAAATATAATTGTTTGCGTTATTTAAGTTTTGCCCAGCAAACAACGACTCTGGAGCAAGATATGTATCTCAATACCATTTAGTCGCATAACTACAACAAACACTTCGTGGATTTTGTTGGTAGAAACACTTAACACACCATTTGCACATGCAAGTAACTTGTTGCAGGTTGTGTTTACGTATTAACAACAAATACATTGCCAGAGACAATAGAAGTTGTTGCTACTTGCTTGATCGTTTACACAGGCAAGTGCAAGCTCATTTTCAAAATGTCGTCAAAGAATATGGTGTTAAAGAAAAATGCTTTACTTTACAAAATAAAAAAATTAAATGAAAACAAAACAATAATAATAAAACAATTATGTGAAAAAAAAAACTACAAAATCACTGTTCCATTTTTTATATTTAAAAATCAGTTTTTTTTTTGTCTTTGTGTATTGTTTATTCTGTTTTTGTCCGTCTACATGACTTTTTAATGGCTGGGTTGCCAAATGCATAGCCTTTCACAGTTTCACCATGAAGACACACGAAATCATATGGAGAGATCCATTGACGTGACAGTTGGACCATGAAAGGTACCTTGCTCTGGAGTGAAACTGTTTGAAATGAGATACATTTCAGAGCATTTCCAGCAGAGAGATGACAGCAAATCAGCATAAAGATTTGCTATCTCGTTTTGCCCGCCTTTCATCTCTGTATACTTTGTGATCTTAATTCAAATGTTTTCTGGGATGTGCCACGACAGATTTAAAGTCAGTCGTGTTAATCTGTCGTAAGAAAAAATCTAAATGACTGTAATGATGACGTTTGGGTTTGAATGCATTTCTGCATTTGCAAGCAAAAAAAATCCGTCTCAGATTGAAAAAAATTCCGCCAGGAAAATCTCTTTACAGGACTTGTAGGTAAAAAACTGAAATTAAAAGCCAAAAAACTTTAAAAAGTACAAACTTTTGGCAAAGAAGTTGAAAGATTAGATAGGGCCTAACCGGGTTCTCATAAAGCAAGTCTTTTTATACCCTTCACATAAATGTGTAAGGGTATATATAAGTTTGTGATTCCGTTTGTAACGCATTGAAATATCCATCTAAGACCCCATAAAGTATATATATTCTGGATCAGCATCAATAGCGATTACGATTGAGCGATGTCCGTCTGTCCGTCTGTAGTCGTTGAAATACCGTTTCTGAGAAAACGGTTTGAGATAGAAACCTCATTCTTTCGCTAAAACGTGTGAAACCCCGGTAGTGGGTCTGCTATTGAAATTCAGTAAGATAGGTCCGCGGATAGCCGAGATATATTCAAAAAACCGGGTTTTGAGGGATATTTTGTGTAATTTTTGTATTCAGATTTTTGAAAAAAATTTTTTCTTAAAAACTAAATCATATCATTTTTAGTGCTCATTAAATCCTAGAAATGAAGGAATTTTTGAAACCGGCCCATATATATCCGAGATATAGCGTCTCCCGATTTTTAAAGAAATCGGCTTTATTAGCCAAATAAGACAACTTTTGGCACCGAAGATCAATCAAGATGGTATATATAGGCTATTTAGAGGCAAAAGTGGAAAATTTTTCCACATCGGCCCATATACACTCGAGATATAGCGCCTCCCGTTTTCTCAAGAAGTCGGCTCTAAAAGCCAAATAAAACAACTTTTGGTATCAAAAATCGATTAGAATGGAACATATAAGGTGTTTAAAAGCAAAATTGGAAAATTTTTGAAATCGGTCCATATATATCTGAGATATAGCGACTCCTGATTTTTCAAGAAATCCGCTCTTTAAGCCAAATAAAGCAATTTTTGGCACTAAAAATCAATCAGAATGGTACATATAGACTATTTAGAGGCAAAGGTGGAAAATTTTGGACATCGGCCCATATACACTCGAGATATAGCGCCTCAAGTTTTCTCAAGAAGTCGGCTCTAAAAGCCAAATAAAACAACTTTTGGTACCAAAAATCGATCAGAATGGTACATATAAGGTGTTTAAAAGCAAAATTTGAAAATGTCTGCAATCGGTCTATATATACGTGAGATATAGCGTCTCCCGATTTTTCAAGAAATCGGCTCTATAAGCTAAATAAAACAACTTTTGGCACCAAAAATCAATCAGAATGATACATATAGGTTAGTCAGAAGCAAAACTGGAAATCTTTTTGTCATCGGCCCATATATGTTCGAGATATAGCGCCTCCCGATATCTCAAGAAGTCGGGCCTGGAAGCTAAACGAAACAGTTTTTTTGCACTAAATATTTGTCGGAAAGGTACATACAGGCTGTTTAGGGGCAAAATTAGAAAATTTTTGGACATCGGCCCATATGCACCCAACTTTTGGTACCAAAAATCAATCATAATGGTACATACATATGTATATAATATTATATACATATGTATATAATATTTGCGATCATGTATGTATGTATGTATGTATGTATGTATGTATGTATGTATGTATGTATGTATGTACGTATGTATGTATGTATGTATGTATGTATGTAGATACGTTTGTATGCATGTAGGTATGTATGTATCTACATACATATGTATGTATGCATGCAAGTATGTTAGCATAAACAATTTTTTTGCTTTGTTGTAAAAATGTGTATGTATGTACATATGTATACACGAGCTTGAAAATGAAAGTGATATAAAGAATTGTTGAAAAAAGGGTACGCAATGAAATTCTTTTAAACAATTGCGTCTTCAAATTCATTCACACAAAAAATCATTTTGGGTTTCCCTACGTACTTACATATGTACATACACACGAACATGTGTATGATGATACGCAATAGATCATCAACAACGTGCACAAGAAAAAAATAATTTTGTAAAAGCAAGCAATGTAAATATGTATGTATGTATATATGTATGTATATAATCATTGTTTTATGGAACACACTGAAAATATTCAATAATAAAGAATTTATTTTAGAGTTTTCTATTATAGATACATACATACGTATGTATGCATGTACCCACATACGTAAGTAAATTGAGAAGCAAATCACACTTAATGGCAATGTTTAGCATTATAATTCAAAAATAATGCAATTATATGCAATTTTTTGTTAAATAAATTTTACTATAAAGTTAACTGATAAATAATTAAGAAATACATTTTGCTTTTCTTTATTTCATTGATATTAAAAAGAATTGGTGTCACCCAGTGGTTGAACTTGAGCATATTAGGAATTATTTAAATAAAAGTTTTGCAGCCTATGTTAAATCCCGGTAGTGGATCTGATATTGAAATTCAGAAAAAATTGGACCATTTAAAAGCCAAATAAAACAACTTTTCGCACCAAAAATCAATCGGAATGTATGTACCATTGTGAAGGGTATTTAAGATTCGGCCCAGCCGAATATAGCACTCTTACTTGTTTTTTCTCAATTTCCATGTCTGATTCATTTTTTTAATTACTATTTACCTATTGAATATAATTTTTTATTTGCCACAATTAATTTCATTTATTTTCTATCAAATTTTTAAGCCTCTTTTGTTTAAAAAGTATCACTTTCAAAAGAACCCCCGCTCTTTTTAAACCAAAGGCATTTTGCTTAATATGACAAAAAAAAAAAAAAAATACAAAAACTATTCAAAAAGAACAAAAAGCGGTTCAAATCACGCATTCACAAATACGTTATTAGAATAACTGCATAAACATACAAACATATGTAAATGTGTGTAGCTATGTGCATAAATAACTATTTTTGAATTTTAGTTGCCAACTTAGCGGTTATTTAAAGCAAAGCCGTTGTCATCAAAATACATACATACATACATGTATACGCTCATATGTTGTGTATGCATACATACTTATGTATGTATGTATGTAAAATCATCAAAGATCTTCACAACCGGTCTAATTAAATTTGTGTATTTTGTGCTGATTTATTTTAGTTTTTGTGTTTGTGTGTGTCTGTGCGTGTGACAATTTCTTGTTTAGAAAACAGCATGCGATGCAAATGATGTTGATGATGACGGTTGGCGTTAAGTACATACATACAAAACCCAACGAACAATATGGAGCACCCAGTTATTTGATTTTATGCGTTGCCATCTGATTTTTTTTTTTTCAACCAAAAAAAGCGATGTAGAATTTTTGCAATTAATTCGCGCATTTAGTTAATGTGATAAATGAAATATGTACTATAATATCATTAAACTTCAATATTAAAAATGTTCCCAAATGCTACAATTTAATTTTGCCAGGAAATTATAAAATAAAGCAAAACAATAAAAAAAACGTCAAAGATAACATTTCCAGAAAAATAATTGTTTACACAATTACGTATTGAATAAGGAAGTTTATTCAACCCGTTGCAATATTCTACACTGACTGAGTAATTTCAAGAAAATATTCAATAATTTCAACAACATAAAAATAAAACGTTCTCCACCCATATAGAAGAAAAATCAAGTTTTTACGCATTTTACTCGTATCAACATGTTTTTATAGCAAGTTCATATTTAAAATGCAACTTTTAGCTTTTTAAATATCCCAGTTACCAGTATAATGTATGTATATGAATATACGTACATACTTACATATAAATGTTATCATTATCTACTTAGTTATAAAAATGACAATAAAAAATAAATATTCATCGTTATTTACATACATACATATGTGTGTATTAAGTTATCAAATCAAATCTTTTAACAAATTCCGCCGTTGCTAAATTTATTTACTTTGTGAAATTATTTTTATGATGTTTGTTCGAATTTACATTCAGTGTTTGAGGAAAAATTATATCAAAGATGGTAGTTTCTTTATTTTTGTTTATACATTTTTATGGGCTCCGAAATGATTTGTATGCAGGGTTGCCTCTAATCGACTAAAGTCGCAATTTGACGCTTTTTTGTGGTCTGTGACTTTTTTCTTATGACTTTTCCCCAGCCTATTTTTGTAAATTTGCTCAAATTTGTTGTTAGGTCAGGAAAAAATTTACTTAATCGGGGGAGTTATAGAATCCGATAAGCATCGGAATCGAATTTGGTTTCAAAAAAAAAATTACTTTAGTGTCATCAAATCTATGTGCCTCCAGTGACAGTCTGATGTGGAATTTAGTCAGGAGGAATCATTGGACCCTACTTCTTTGAAACTGAAAATTACGCAACGGTAACTGTCGATGGGAAGCGATATCGTGTTATGATTGAAAACTTTTTAACGCCACAACTGCAGGTTTTGGGCTTGATTAACATGTGGTATCAACAAGACGCTGCCACATCGCATACAGCCAGTATTACAATAGAATGACTGCGAGATCTCTATCCACAGCAACTTATTTCAAGAAATGGTCATGTTGATTGACCTCCACGGTCGCCAGATATGACTGCTAGGTTTATGCAAACAAACTAGAAACGCTGAGACAGCAACATTCAAGTTTGAAATGTCAATTTTAAGTTCAAAATTTTACTTATTTTTTGACATAACCTGATTTTTTTATCGCTAACTTCAATAAAAATGTTGACAGTTTTGCATTTACCTTAATATTGTATGTAGCTGAACTCTTTGCTCATACTAAATTCTACTATTACATAATATATGCACTGTTTGTTCTCCAAAGCTTAAACAATGCAAGAAAAATGCAGTACAAAACTACTACATAGCGATAAATTATTCGCTGGATAAAACGCAGTGTACTAAATGCACGCCTGTGTGTGTGTGTGTGAGTACACACATTCATACTCGTAAAATTTGCAATTGTAGCACATCCATGAACATGTGTTGTGCTTTTTTTTAACGGTATCTGTTGTTGGTTACTCGTTTTTTTTTTCTTGTGGGTATTTTCACACTCGAACCACTTGAGTCAAAACGAAAACAATATTTGATTCCTTATTTCTTATGTGTTGATATATGTACTACTACATATCGATTTAAATGATTCATGCGACTGTTTATGCCATAAATATTTCATTTAGATTAATCAAAATTTGTAAGTGGCAAATAAATTTATAAGAGGGTTGATAGTCACCCATTTTTATTTTTAATTTTTTATTTATTCCGTTTTAAAATTTTACTATCAGCAGGTAGTAGTTTATAATTTACGATGTTTTTTATTGGCCATAAAAATTTGTTATAGGTACCGAAATATACAGACATATTTTGACTTTTATTGGATAAATAAGGAAATGGTAGAAGTAATCACTTTGCTGGCCATATCACTATGGAAGCATTGTGGGATGTACTTAAATTTAATTAAGAAACTTCATATTGTAATTAATTAATAAATAATCTGCAATTAAAATACTACATTTACAACTGCGCACAAGGTCTAGGACATACTTATGAGATTTTAAGCCAAATCTGGTTTGATGAGATTTCCCAAAGAAAATGGAGTCTACATTCGGGGGTGTCATAGAATCCGATCTTATCGGTATCAGATCTGAAAGCGACAAAAAAATTAATTTATTGATATGAAATTCAATAGTGTTTGCTTTTTGTATGAACTGGAGTCAGTGTCTGGTTCGAACAAAAGCTGCTGACACTGGATCTTCAAAACACTCAAGAAATTTGATTGTCGGTTGCAAATCCGATTCCAATAATATCGGATTCTATGACACCCCCGTATGATACCTGCAAGATTTTGGCAGACGTACTCTTCGGATGGCTTCTTCAGGACTATATATTCAGGACGCTATATTTTTTTCAATATTATTATTTTGAAAAAAAAAAAAAAATATAGCCCTGAAGCAGCTATCGGAAGGAGTGCGAAATAATTATTTGCAGTACCGATTATAATTCGTAATTTAGTTCATAAAGTAATTGAAAATATTATTCTGCAATAGAGAAATGCTCTTAAATAAATTTCATTATTTTAGGTCTAAAAAGAGACCCTAATTAATGTTTGCTGTCTTTTTCAGCCGTCCATATGCCGCCGACATTTTGTTGATGCTACTCAACTCATCAGTAGACTTGAAAAAAACTTAAAAGAATGTTTGAAACCTACCTACTTATTCCATAATTCCCTGGAATTTTTGAATAGATAAATTTTGTGAAAATCAAATCTTGCAAGCTTTCAAAACACAATGGTTTAAACGTTGAAGGCTTTAATACAAATCTACTAGATTCTGTGCAAGTGATCGTACTTGGTGGCCGTCACTACGTAGATTTTCAGTGCCCCAGAACTGATAGTTTCGCTTGTTCACATCGCTCAGTATGATTTTGGTCGAAAAATCGTTCACTTCGTCATAGACACAATTGTAGCGCCTTCTTGGGGAGTGTATCGCTCCATGGCTTGTTCACTTGTATTCTACAACTGTCTAGTTTACAAATGTAAAAACTGATTTGACATTGGCCGCCATTTGCAAAATAAGAGCAACTTTCGGGGAAACTTTAGAATAAGGAGCCAGGCTTTGAAAGAAATGAGTTTTATAGGTTTGTAGAGGGGGTCGTGGACCTCACGAAACTGAAGTCAAAGTCTGCCGGAGGCTTTTAGTTTATTAAAAATTCGATGTTGAATTTGCGGAACTTGCAAAGAAAAATATGAAAATGTTGGTAAAACAGTGCTGCCAGAGGAAAGTTTTTACACAGAACATGAAATCGCGAATTCATAAACGGTTTCAAGCATTCAGAATGGTATTGTTTTCACAGGTATGCAAAATTTCTTCTTGACAACCGGCCGGGCTAAGGGATTCTCTCCTCCATGGTATAACCAAACACCGGCTTCGCGTTAAAAATTTGTAAGCATCTGGCAGCACACTTTTTCATTTTACGGCAAATGGTACCATTATACTAAGGCCGACCCCAACTTTCAATTGGGTGATTTCATTTGGCCCACCTTGTCGATTGACTCGATGGTACGGAAACCGCAAAGTTCCGTTCTTAAAAAGCGTAAATGTAGTATAAAACCAATTTACTGTTACTAATTATATCAAGAGTTTAAGGCTTGTTTTCCAGTCTACCGATAAAATTTCATTTTCATTACAAATCCGTCTTAATTTCTTGCTCAGAGGGTTTATTCTGTATTGCGATGCGAATGAAAAACTTTCACATCTCTATTATAGCAATGCAAAAGATTTTTCTTTCGCATCACAATATTGAATAACCCCCCTGCTTAAGCTTTGCTATCACAATGATTTTCTGCATATTTTGATCTTACCGTATTAATACGATGATTTCATTCGGAATTACGTTTATGCATTTTTAAAGGTTCATTTGTCGTTTTTTCTTTGAAAAAATGGTACTATAGCAGCTTTTTACATACGATTTGGTTTTCTCTTGTTCAAACTGCTGCTGACTACTGTATTTCTTTTGATTTCATCTAGAAATGTATCTCTAAAATACATAGTTTATTCTATTCTCTTTGTGCTGTGTTTTGAAATTTTTTATTTCATGCCATTTCTAAAAATCAATTTATTGTAAATCGTTTTATTTAATTAGTTATTAAGTTTATTCGACCCTTTTTTAATTTAGTATACTTTTATTTTTTTAACGAGATTTAGATGTCTTTTATTTATCTGTTTTATTTGCCGATATTTCTTCTTAAAGAAGTTATGCGAAGAAGAGTCAAATATTGGGAAATAAAACAAATAAATAAAAGAGACCTAAAGCTTGAAAAAATAAAATAACATTTTTTTTTTTTTTCATTTAATAATAAAGAAATTAATAGAAATTATATGGTATTTGGTGGGCATTTTGAAAAATAGATTTAAAATTATCATTTTGCTGAGATGGTAACATTGATTTATAAGAGGTGAGAATGAGTGAGAGAAAAAAATCACACATACACGAGAAAGTTCTGTTACTTTTATCATACTGCCCTTAATAAAATGATAGAAACTCTAATCATTAGAGTCGATTGCTTAAATCATAGATGCCCATGGTAGTAGCATTGGTGAGAGTGACGAAATAACACTGGAAGAAAACAATTTGCTATTCATTTGATTTAAATCTTTGTGAACATCTTAAAAATGTTTTTTTTTTTAAATTATATTTTTTATTTTTTTTAAATGTCTTATGACAAATAAGACATTGCATGTCATCAAAAGCATTTTGTAACATAAAATACTTTTCTGCTGACATCATTAATATATCGCAATAATAAGACACAGAATTTCTCCAAGTGTAGTTTGTCTCTCCCACTCAACATTGTGATTTCCTATTGGTTGATTGACGATCAAACAAAAGAGGCTAATAATACGTGAGTTTAATTTGCTGATATCAGCCACTACTGGGCATCTGTGCTTAAATCCATTGGCTGTCATTATTCTTGTAGGGTTAGTTATTAATTACATATGCATAGATATTCAGCCTTAAGATGCCGTTGTCGTTGGCACAAAAAAAAGAAAAACTGTTTAAAGTCTACTAAAAGAACGCCATCAAATTTCAATTGCGGTCGGTGTATTTGACTGGCCAAAAGTAGAAAAACAGTGCAGTGTTAAAATTAACAGCAACAACGAAAACTGTCGTTTTTAAACTGCGCCAAACAAACACAATAAGGCTGGTTATTTCTACGAAAATTTATTGAGCAGCAAAAAATGTACCTATTCTTACTTGAATGAAAACTTGCATTTTTCTCTTTTATTAATATTCTGTTTTTAAATTTTCAATTCATTCACTTTAATATCATTTACATATCTATTTTATTAAGTTTTGTGGTGTAAAAAAGAAAAAAATGATTTACAAAAATTTAATTGCAGCTTTCCGAATTGTTTGTCTCTTTTTAAGTTCTTGTGATTTTGAGTGGTTTCGATAACTCGACTATGTTTCTCTATATTTTCTTCATCTTTTTTTAATTTTTCTAGCCATCTCAACGGTCCGGTGACTAAAGCCCTCGAAATTGTTACGCTATAAAAGTAACGAATTGCGAATTTTTCGAGCTTAAGAAAAACTCGCCTAAAATCAACTCATGTACACACACAAATCTGCACACTAAACTCTACACCACAAAAGTATACATACACTTATTAGATGTATTAAGCAAACAATTAAAATGTAAACAAAACGCTGTTTAATTAAAACAACTACAACAACAAAGTATATATCTATATAGTATATATATTTAAAAAAATAAGTAAATAATTATTTACTAGGTTTATTGTTAGCAAAGTAATTATTAGTTTAATTTAATTATTTGAAGAGGAGCGAAACTTCGAAAACAAATTGTGTGATATTTTATTTAAATATTTTTATTTGTATTCATTTTTACCAAAAGTTCTTAAAATAATAAATGTAACTTAAGGAAACGTGTAATTTGTTTTAAAACATTCCTGATTACTTAAAAAAAAAACCATTAATTACATTTTAAACTTAATTTATTTCTAGTGTTTTTTTTTTTCATATTTTTTGTTTGTTTTTTAAGTGAAAAGAAATAATTTTTTGCAATTTCGTATAGAGTTTTTCAATTTTTGATTTCTTTTGCCCACTGTTGCAGACCAAATGAGATATTTTTTAACATACTTTGTTAAATAAAACTGTAATTCCATTTTTGTTTTCCTACAGCCGCCAAGTATTACACCACGAAAAAAATACATTCCTAATAATTTATTCAATAACTTTTGCCTTTTTTTTATTTAAAAACATACAACAACAACAATGCAAATTTTCCTAAATTATTTAAGTTATATTAAATAAATTTTCAACTCCTTAACTACTACACCTTAATACATATTGTAAAAAGAAATTAAATAGAAATTAATTAAATAGAAATTGTAATAAACATAAAAATAATGTCGCTCAACGGCAAAAACGCAAGCAATGCAGCTCTGCAGCAGATAGAGAACAACAATTATTTTAATAACATTAACGACCACAAACATACCTCCTTTACGCCAACTAAAGCGGCGACGACCACCATGTCTTTGCCGACGTCAGCGCTGCCGCCGTCATCAGCGTTAGCTAATTTAGCAATAAATGCAGAAAATAAGGCAAATCAGTACACCTCTAATTCTAGTTTTATACACATTCCACCTCCACCTCCTCCCCACCCTCACCACCATACCCCTCACGCAACAACAACATCATCAACAAACAGTGACAGTATGAGTAATTGTAACAGCTTGAGTAGACGATCATTAGATGTTAACAGTTTAGATATACAAGAACCTTATCCACAATCACCCCCATCACAACAACAACAACAACAACAAAACAGTTACAATTTCAAACAAGAACAAGAACAACAACAACAACCGCCAACAACACCAACATTGTCAACCAATTCGAAATTAAACTCTACAACACTTGAATACACCAGTAGCAATGGTGTGCCACATGGACACTATCGTCACACACTACCACCTCAAGATGATAATTTTAAATTATTTACTATTTATGGAAATGGTGAGTTCTCTCTTCTCTCCCTCCCTACGCTTTAATAGACACTTCAAATTTTTGCCCTACAATTTGAATATTTGTTGTAATTTGATTCGTCTATAGCTGAAATTTTTATTAATAATAAATTATAAACTAGTTATTCCTTTTTAACTTTAATGTTCGTTTTTTTTAAGTATTGTATATTTATTATTCTTTTAAATAAGTTAATTAAAAAAAAAAGTTTTTTTTTTTTAACCACATCCTTAATTAAGGGCGGTTTAGACATTAGATACGATTTTTAACATACACCACGACACATGCTCAATTTTTGTGTAGAAGAAGAGTGCGGCTGGGATTGTCTAAACTCGGCATGCAATGAAACGGAGAGAAATTGAGAGAAAATACGAATGAAAATTTTGCAGTCGTACGTTTACAGAGAAGCCAGCCATAACGGCTTAGCCGTGTCGCCGATTTTTTAACAAAGCTGAGCCGCCACCAAAGTTGTCCGATTAGGAATCAAACTTTAATTTTTGTTTCGGGGTTTTTTTTTTCTTCCATATTACTTTTAATTGTTGCTAATTTTAGGGCTACAAAAAATATCTGTGTATATAACAAACTTAATACATTATCAACATGTTGTTTTATATTGGCTTTTTAGCTGCCGCCGCCGAAGTTGATCATTCGACTTGCTTCTCTGTATGGCTCTTTATTTGTGGAAACATTTCAAAAAACCGTAGAACATCATTAGACCAGGGATGATGCATTATTTTATGTATTAGTTTTACTTTTTTTCCCCCCCTTACGAATCATGTAAACTCAAACAAATTGTATGATTTTTACGCTCATGTTTTAAAATACGTTGGAATTTCAAGTTATTTTCTCTGTAACTCGCTAATTTATTTTGAATTGTAGTTTATTGTTATGCTGGGAGCACAACAGGCAGGCACAGCGAATTTCGCCCAACATGACCAATTCGTCAAGTAAAACTTCACCTGTCTTCGTATGAAGCGCAATAACAACGAAAAACGTGTTCTACTTTTAGTGCAAGTTGTAGAGTGACCATGTAAAATAACTAATGCTGAAAAAAATAATTAATCAAATTTTATTTCATAGAAAATATTCCTTTGCAAGCTAAGCTGTTATAAATAATTAGACCAGCAGCCAAATTGTTGCATTTGAGATCGAACGAATTCCGTGGCTTATGGTTTGTGTTTATTCATTATTTTGTTTTTGTTTTACAATATTTTTGCTCGTTAGTTCAATCGATATAGATTGCGACGATTTGAGCCCAGAGCAAATAATAAAAATAGTATTTTGATTTACATTTGAGTTACATAAGTAGTTTTCTCAGAAACGGAATTTCAACGACACCGTTATGCGTTCGGAAATTAAAACGCAAGGAGGTTACAAACGGAATCACTCCTAACACTTGTTGTGAAGGGTATGAAAATCGTGGAGAGAAATTCACTAAATTAATGACGAAATACCACAAAAACAACACAAGTATTTGCACTGCAAAGTACTTTGCTTTTTTTTTTTTGTACGAATTGTCTATATTTAAATTTTTACTTGTCATAAAGAAAGATACATTTATCCCGATGAAGAGACACAAAGTATGCAGTGAAATAAGTACAAACTTATCTAGCGCATCTTACTTGTGGAAATGTGCTGAAAATTGTAGAAAAACCAAAGAAAACCCGTTTTCTATAGGTATTTTCGCGCAGTAAGTTTTTAACAGGCGTTTTATCAGCTGATGTGGGCGATTTTCAAAAGTCACTTTTCCATCTCTGTCTGTGCAGTGAAATAAGTACAAACTTATCTAGCGCATCTTACTTGTGGAAATGTGCTGAAAATTGTAGAAAAACCAAAGAAAACCCGTTTTCTATAGGTATTTTCGCGCAGTAAGTTTTTAACAGGCGTTTTATCAGCTGATGTGGGCGATTTTCAAAAGTCAGTTTTCCATCTCTGTGTATGCAGTGAAATAAGTACAAACTTATCTAGCGCATCTTACTTGTGAAAATGTGCTGAAAATTGTAGAAAAACCAAAGAAAACCCGTTTTCTATAGGTATTTTCGCGCAGTAAGTTTTTAACAGGCGTTTTATCAGCTGATGTGGGCGATTTTCAAAAGTCAGTTTTCCATCTCTGTGTATGCAGTGAAATAAGTACAAACTTATCTAGCGCATCTTACTTGTGAAAATGTGCTGAAAATTGTAGAAAAACCAAAAAAACAGCTGATGTCGGCTATTTTCAAAAGTCACTTTTCCATCTCTGTGCGTGTGCTTAGTGACGGAGTACTAAAATACTGAAAGAAAACAACAATAAAATTTTTACATAGACACAAGTGATCTGAAGATAAATTTATAAAATAGAAAAATGCTTGGCTAAAAATAAAAATAAAAACAGGGAGAAAACGTGCAATATAACGTTACAATAAGGTTTTGGGGATTACATGCTGGTTACACGGGCCAGAAGTTTGAAAATGTTTCTGTCTGCAATTGTCAAATTCTTTGGCTAACATAAAAAATGACTGCGTGTGTTTGTGAATGTCTAAACACAAACTGTCAAATTGTTTGACGTCTCTCTGCCGACGTAGTGTCTCATGTTCAGAAATGTAATAGATTGCTGGTGAAGGCGTGGTGTTAAGCCAACGAATATCAATCGCTATATACATACATACATACATAAGTTATATAATGTTCGATGCAATACCAGCATTTCTTTCATACCATGTTCAAACGGCAACATTAACCTGGGGTTCGCTCTAGCAATCCCGATTGCAAACAAACTCAGTGTTCAGACGAGTTTTCGTGTTTCGTTTTGGTATTATGTTTATTTAGGTGTGAATGTGAACACTTTATGTATACATATATATGTATGTATGTTTGCATAAATGGTTGGTGCAATTGTATTATTGTATTTCACTTGGGTTCCAGAAGGTCCCGTTGCGCTGGGTGCAACTGCAGTTTTTCCATGCTTTGAGTTTATAATGAAATAGTTTTTACTTTTACATGTACTGCGTCTTTTATGTTATTTCCATGTTTCTGTTTATTTCATTTCTTATGCTCCTTTTAGCAGGAGTCCTTATCCAAGTTAGAGAATACTGTTTGGCAGCAAGATTCATTATGAAACAAGAAGATTCGCCTGGCGAATCCTTATGTCAAGATATGATGCTGAAATAGACATACTATTTACATATAAGTTTTGTAAAACCATTTCTACTCTGATTTAAGTTAAATTAAAAAAAGAAAGCATTAGTTTAACAAAATTTATAACGCTTTTGCAGCTTAAATTAGTTTCTTACTTTGTCATAATGTTTTCAAATACAACGTGCAAAAAATTTGAGTTTGTTTCATCGTCCAGTAACATGCGTTTATGTGTGAATAATGCAGTTTTCATTATTTTTTTTAGAATTATTTCAAATACATATGCATATACATACGTATTAATATATTCAAGTTTAAAACAATCTTGTTTCGTAAATTATTAATAATTAGCATGTTTATAATTTTAAAATTCATGGTTCAATAAAAATGATTGTACTCGTGCAATGATTTTTTCTTCTTCTTTATTTATGTATGTATGTATGTAGGTAATTTGTTTTTTGATTTGCGTAGTGATTTTGTTTTACGAAAAAATAATTAAAAATGTATTTGTGTGTTCTTTTTTTTTTGCACCTCTTTCAGAAGCCGACAATGACAAATTGTCCGGTTTGCCACATTCGACAACCGGTTCATTAAGCTCAATCATCACGACGTCCATAGCATCCTCAGAACCTGATCCTGGAGCAGGCGGCGGTGGCGGTAATGGCGGCGGTCACGATCCCTCGAGTAGTGTTGATGAGAAAATGGCCCTTAATCGACCGGGTATTAAGCAAGAAAAATGGACTTCAATCTTATTACAAGTGTCTATACCCTTCTTTTTGGCTGGCATTGGCACAATAGGTGCCGGCATAATTTTAGGTAGAGTAGAGGTAAGTCATTACTGTCTTTGTTTTTATTTTTTACTATAAATAAATATGCCAGGTTTTTTCCCACAATTCAGCAATTAGATTTTATTTAAAAAAAAAGTATGTAATTAAATAATTTGTGTTTTGGCTAAAAAAAATCTTTATTTTCAAATTGTGTTTGAAAAAATTCAATGCAAAAAAAAAACAAATCAATGACATCGCATTTATTAAAATTTATGACATGCATGCAATTATTAATAAGTACCTGCAATTTAATAACTTTACTATCTTTTTCTATCTTCTTTTTCTTAAAAAAAACACAAAACAAATACAACAATTTAAACAATGTTTAAGAATTGGTTATTTATACATACATATGCATGTATGTATGTATGTATGTATGTACAGAAACAAATGCATTTATTTGCATCAGTGATGGGCACAATTCTCGTTGCCAAAAACAATTGTTTACCGCCAATTGTTTGGCGACAACTCTGCGAAGACTGAAAATCAACATCAAGTTGGCAACATTAATAAAAAACTCTCTTTTTCTCTTGGTCTCTCGTAGGCTGTGAGTACAATGTTCCAAAAAGAAATTTAAATGAGCCGTTAGTGTAAGCGGAGCATTTTTTTTAAAGAGTGACAAAACTCTACATACATACATACATGAGTACACACATATGTATGTACATATGTAGTTTGGCCATTAAAAATCAATAGCAATGAACCGATTGCCTGAACTTTTTAGTATTCCGTACGTGAAAACGGTACGAGCTAGAGAGCTGAAATTTTCACAGGATAAGTAGTAGCACAGGCTCTACAACAGCAGATAGTCAAAATAACAAACAATTAAGGGGTGGCTCCCATACAAGGAACTGTGGAAATTATTTAAAATTAGCCGTAACTTTTGAACCATACGAGATACGAGTCGTGAAATTTGCCAATTTTAAAATATTGTAGCGAAATGCGGCCAACAAAATTGTATTTTTTTTTTGTTTTAGTCGCTATTTCAAAGACACCTTGAGTGATGACTTTTATTCAGAAAAAAAGTAGTTTCGAGTCCAATTTCGAAGATTTTGAACATTGAAGCCAGTTTCATTTATTTAGTTTGACAAACTCGTTTCAGTAATAACAATTAACACAATTAACAATTCTTGTTTTAATTTTCCTTACAGAAATGGCGTGTGTTTAAAAATGTTACCGAATTGTTCATTTTGGTCCCCGCTTTATTGGGCCTCAAGGGCAATTTAGATATGTGTCTAGCCTCGCGACTTTCCACCCAAGTCAATTTGGGCAACATGACGGGCAAAAAGGAAGTAATACGCATGATCGTTGGCAACATAGCGTTAGTTCAGGTACAGGCCACGGTAGCATCATTTTTGGTTGCCATGTTTGCGGTATCTGTGGGCGCTGCCATGGATGGTAAATTTCGTTTTGAGCACGTTATGTTGCTGACGGCGTCTGCAATGTTTACAGCGACATCGTCATGTTTTGTGTTAGGTAATGATAAAGCAGCGCTTGCATTCTAGCCCCCTAATTCATACAGATTATTACAGGCTTATAAGACTGTTATTTGACATATTTGTATGGAAAATCTGTCAAATAAGACCTTTATAAACCTGTTATAATTTTTATGAATTAGACGGTAGATACACACATACATATGTACATACATATGTATGTACTTATTTAAAACCTCATTTCATTTCTTTTAATCCATTTTGCAGACTTTGTATTAGTGGCTGTGATATTATTATCTCAAAAGTATCGTTTGAATCCTGATAATTTGGCAACCCCTTTAGCTGCCTCAATAGGTGATGTGGTTTCAATTAGTTTGCTGTCGTTTATTGCTTCAATATTATTCGATAACATAAGTAAGTATTTTTTTGTTTGTTTGTTTCTCTTTGTTTAAGTATCAAATTTTACACTTATAAGCAGCTACATATCGTGTGCTACCTGTAAAACAATGCATGCTTGTGTAATAAACATAAGTAAAAGTCACAAGACATATAGAGCGTGTTCTATTTTGTTGTGTACAAGCATGTTACAACTAATAAGGAAACCTTTGCCCTACAATAAACACAACATCAATTAAAATAACATACATTTTGTTTTTTACAACTTCTGTAAACAGTCAAAAAGAAAGATCAACGCAGATCTACCAGGTAAAATCACTAAAACAGCTGCTCGTTGCTTATTAGCTGCTTAGTGTCAAATGTTTGTTTACAACATGATGCAACTAATAAGGTAGCCTCATCAGCTAAACCGTTAATCGTATGACTACTTTAGGTTGTCAAGAGAATACGGAAATGAAAGGCAGCCAAAACGAGATAGCAAATCAGCGTAAACTCTGATCATCTCTCTTCTACAAATGTAGAAGCGGTGTCTTTTTGACAGTATACTGAAGTTGTACAAAAATAAAATGCATGTTATTTTTATTGAAGTTGTTCTTATTGTAGGGAAAAGGTTACGTTATTAGTTGTATCATGGTTTACAAGCCGTTTAACGTGCTCTGCTTTCGAAGAAATGTGCAAGTGATTTTGTAGCTATTATTAGCTGTTTTTATTCAATATAAAAATAAGTAATAATTTTTGAGTGGTTTAAATAAATTTATTTTATGAAATTTGTGATTTTTTTTGCATACACCCACAAATCAGTTTAACAAACCAATAAGAGATGAATTTGACAGTAGACTGCTATTTTATTAAAGGGATTAGTATTCATAAAAATTATTTAACAAATTTATATGAAAAATTTGTCAATTTCGAGTTTAGTATGTAAATCTAAAATATTTATTATAAATAAGAACCCTTCATTCCAGCCTAAATTAGAGGGGCAAGCGTATTTGTGCTGTTTGAGAAAAAAAGGGGAGTTTGTATAAAAATGTTTGGTTTAGACAACAAATATGCATTTGACCCGCTAATTTAGGTTGTACCGTTACTGTTCACTGTGTACAACAACCTCAATTTCAATTATTTTAATTTAATTAAAAATTTAAAGGAAAAACACTTGAATATAATTTTTATTTTCTTTTTGTGTTCTTTTTTTTAGCAACACATTTATGGATAACTTATGTTGTAGTGGCTTGCTATCTGGTCTTGTTGCCCATGTGGGTGGCAGTGGTGTTGAAAAATAAATATACGCGTCCTGTGCTTAAAAGTGGTTGGGTTCCTGTTCTTTCAGCTTTATGTATTAGTGGGTAAGATTACGAAAAACATCTAAAATAAACTACTATTACCGTGGAGAAGTCTTCTATTCTTTGTTTGTTTGCTGTGTAGCGTTTCTGTTGTTCTATAACACTATTGTTGTGATTGTTATTAATTAAACGAGACAGAGAAAACATCAAATACCTTTAGCTGGGGGACAACTAGCTGTTTCGAAGCCGACACACTGCTCATCACCAGCCGTCCTTGAACTCGCTTTAGAAACATAAGCTTCTGAGTTCGAATACGGATGCTGATGAGCATGAGTGTGACGGCTTTGAAACAACTAGTTGTGCCCTAGCTAAAGGTCTTGGATGTTTTATTTGTCTTGTTTAATTAATAATAATCCCAAAAATAATATGATAGAACAAATTTGAGCGTAATGGAAAATAATTATTGCAAAATATATTTACTTGTTAATTTATAGAGCGCCAAAAATGCTTTTGGAAAACAATTCGGTTTTCAGAACAGATCTATTTAACTAATACCACGGCAAATGAATTGCATTACTAGTTCCATTTTGAAATAAATTTACATATTTTCTTTAACTTTTTAGATTGGGCGGTCTGGTGCTGGATGCTGCTGTGGTCTTCTATGGCTTTGTTGTGTTCCAGCCCATTATCAATGGTATTGGTGGCAATTTGGTGTCGGTGCAAGCTAGTAAAATATCAACAATGTTGCATCAAAGTTCCATCATTGGCATTATACCACCGCATACGAAAGTATTTGAGTGGCCGTGGAAAGCTTTGTTCAGAGGAGGTAAATTTGTTTTTGTTTCTGACAATCTCATGTTTTATAAAATTTAATTCGTTTGCTTTCTACTCACTTCTACAATAGTGCCCTATGCGAAAACTGCACGCTTGTTGATTGCTTTGTCAATTCCTGGTAATATATTGTTCATATTTGCAGCTGATTACATACACATGTCCGAATCGACAATAACATGGGCGTTTGCTTTCTCATATTTGATAGCCAGTTTGATACAGGTACAAACTTACTACATGCCTAAATAAATGTGTACACTTCAACAATCTAATATTGAAATCATTTTGCTTTCACTTGCAGCTAATACTTCTTTTGTACATTGCCCACATAATTGTTCACGCCATGTGGAAGTGGAAAATAGATCCAGATAATTCATCTATACCTTATCTGACGGCCTTAGGCGATTTATTAGGTTCATGTCTATTAGCTTTGGCCTTCTTGTTTCTCTCGTCGATTAACAAGGAGTACGGTGCTGGCCTGGACACTTTAAATGCTTCTAACTGAACTGAACTGAAGTAAATAAAAAAAGCGACCTAATCTATTGATTTGTTCATTCTTTCATTATAAATGTATGAGCTGTGATTGAGAAAGAGAGTAATGCCTAACAATGATTTTGCCATTTTCAAATCGTTGTTAAGCAACAAAGAACGCATGTACTATATACATAAATATATATTTAATCCAATTGCCATAAACTATTTTTTATTATTTTTAAAGTATATACAAAGAAAAACAATAAACAGGATTTTAAGTTGTATAATAGTCAGCCATCGATTCCAAATTATGACCGCTTTATTTGCGCTTTCTTACCAAATGGTATACCGAGTTAATAATTAAAGTATAGTGTAGAGTTGACCATGTTGAAATGTTTTCGAGATTTGATATGTTAACAACTACCAAAAAACCATCGTGATGATGATTAAATGGCCAAGATCTGTGCTTAGTCTAGTTTCATTCTCCAGTGTACCTTAATGGATTTAATAATATGTATAATTTTATTTATTTTTAATTGAAACTAAGTAGATATCTACCCTACCCTATCCATGCCCGAACGAAATCCTTATCCTCTTATAAAATGTAAAATTAAGTATGTATGTATGTGTTTATTTAAATAGAAAATTTTATTTCATAAAGAAAAAAAAAATAATAAAACTGAACACAATAATTTATGTGTAAATAAATTAAAAAGTTATTAAGAAAAAGTTTAAAAAAATGTATTTTTACTGTAAGATACAAATAAAAATTTGCTCTCAATATTATTTTTGCACACATGTATGTAGACCTTAAAATTGAGAAAACATAACCTTAAAATATGTTCTTGTGAAATTAATGTTTTTAGTTTTTTCTTTTCGTCATCTTTTGTTGTGGTATTCTTGTGAATGTACACGCATTTTTAGTTGTTTGTGTGCACGCGTTTGTTGAAAATAAAAAAACAAGAAAATAGTGGTCACGTTTTTCCCAATTTCGAGCGAACGTTTTTTTTTTTACCTCATTCCGGCTAATTTTTGCTTAAATAGTGTTGGAAAACTGTTTTAGTAATTTTTGTTTAAATAGGTTCGTATCTTCGCAAAGAAGTTGGCATTAATAAGAATCATCTAACTAGGCAGCACTTTTCAATTATTTAATACAATTGTCAGCGTTGCCATTTGTGAAGATTAATCTTTCTAATTGTTAGAGCGGTTTTACACTTGGGCGATAGGCAGAAATTGTTTTGGAATTCTCCTTTGGTCTGTCCCATCATGATACAACTAACAAGGTAGCCTCGTCAGCTAAACCGTTAATCACCTTACTACTTTAGGTTGTCAAGAGAATGCAGAGATTAAAGGCAACCAAAACGAGTTAGCAAATCCGCGTAGGCTCAGTGCATCTCTCTTCTGTAAATGTAGAAGTGGCGTCTTTTTGACAGTTTGCATAAGTTGTACAAAAACAAAATGCATGTTATTTTTATTGAAGTGGTTCTTATTGTAGCGAAAACGTTACCTTATTAGTTGTATCATGTGTCCCACGACTTTAGAAACTCTTTTTTTTCTATTTTATAATTATTTTGTACTTAATTATTTTTGAGTCTACTGACGACTTCAGTAGCATAAACAAAATATCGGCGGCAATATTTTGTATTACGTTTATTGACACGCAAAGAAAAATTCGGGGAAATTTTAGAATAAGGTGCTAGCGCTTAAAAAAGGAGTTTTATAGAGGGGTCGCAAACCTCCCAAAGTCGAAGTCAAAGCCTGCCGAAAGCTTATGGTAAAATATTTGTTAGTGCTGGCAGAGGAAAGTTTGTGCGCAGAGCATAACATATGTAGCTAATAACGGGTTTAAGCATCCAAAATGTTTTTTTTTTCAATTTCAGTTTGTAAGATCTTTAGCATACATATATGCAAAACTTGTTTTTGACAACCGGTCTGGGCCTAGGAATTTTCTGCTGTGCGGACTTCACGTATAAAATCAGTAATTATCTGACAGCACACTTTTTCGTTTTACGACAATTGATAGTATTATACTAAAGCTGTTCTAAAAGTTCGAATAACAAATATTGAAATATTGTTTATGAACTACATATATGATCCAAATGAATTAACGCCACCTTTCATTCCATTACACCATATAATCGCCAATAAAAATTTTTAAGCCCTGGCAACGCTGCTTGCCCCACAAAGCAAAATGTAAACACAAACAGCTTTTTTATGTTTTACTACTTTTACCGATTTGTTCACACGCGTACATAAAAATATTATTCAGGTGAAAATATAATAATACATAATTTAATTTTAATAGTTAACTACTTTACTGAAAATTGCTGTTTGTGTTGGATAAATCAGAATGGTTTTCGGGTGAGTACAAATACTTATCGTAAAGTACATATTACGTAATCTGTCTGCATGCTAAAAACCGTAATTTCTGTTGCAGGTTTTTGATTCGCTCTGGTCTTGTTGTTGGAGCTGTATATTATACGAAAAAGGCTGGGGTTTGGGGCAATTCCAATGAAACAGATAAACTATACAACGGCATCAAAGATGAATTGCGGCCCCATGTTCAAAAGTTAGAAAAACAATTGCCCTTTGAAGTTCCAGCATTGCCGAGGTCTGGAGAGATCTCTTTTCTAGCAAAACATTATTACAATGATGGCGTAAAGAAAACGTTTCATTTCATCGAGATGCTTCCTTGCTACACTTTTCAAATGATTAGTAAAGCGAAAACTAAATTTGAAGAGTTTGCACAGTCTCCAAAACCAGACAAATAAGTTGTTCGGACAAGTTGTTTAATAAATTTATAGTTTAACTATCAGATAAATAATGAAAATGAATCTGCGGCAACAAAAATAGTTTTGCTGAGTTTTAGTTTTCAAAATATAAAAATGTGTTCCTTAATGCCTGTTTTCTTTTAGTACAGTGGTTTTCCACATACATATATATATGTATGCATGTATGTCTGTCTATACACACCTATGTATGTATATATAAACCTATGTATATATAAACCTACTGCCACTCCGTTTAAAGAAGAAGGTAGCTCGATTTTTCGTGATCGATAATATAATTACTCGATGGATTGAACTTAAACCCCATAACTGTAAAACACTATAATTAGAGTGATACAAATTAGAAGAATAAAATTAATTTAATTTTTACAATAGATTTGAATAAGAAACTTGATTCCTTGTCCATTTTGTGCGACTTGGTAGCACTATAACGCTTTCTTTCATATTAACCAGCTTTTGTATATATACAAATTAAGATTGTGTTTATACAGTACCACAAAACAAACATTTTGATAATTGATATTTATTCAAACCCCGCTAATTTAAAGCTTTCCAAACATCTTTAAAATAAATATTCATTAACATGCAAAGGCCTCGAAGAACTTCAGAATTACAAGATGAGCCGGGTTGTATGCGCCGCAGTTCGAGGTAAGCGTAATATATAGAGATATTAGAAATGATTTGACATTTGGCTTTAGATCTCTTCAAAGGAACACTTTCGCTCCTTCGCCATCGACGGGAAGTGGTATGACGGCAGCTTGCACAAGCGGCACTGCTAAAAAATATAGCTCGCGGTATGACTTCTTATATTTCCGTAGCCAAATTCATAACCATTATCTAATATGTGTACATTTTTCAGACAAAGTCGAATAGCTGTTCCAACTCGATCGTCATCCGGTGATCGCTTAAGCAACAACAATGCCTACTTATCGGTGCCAACCTCAACTGCGAAAAGGGGCGTTACACCGCAAAAAACTCCTCTACCGAAAACTTCAGCAAATCGTGTTTTATTTACTGTCGAAAAACAACGTCCTTCCTCTGCTTGCAAACTCAACACAGCAGTTCCTTTACATAATGATAAAAAATGGGTTCATGAGGCGATGCAACGTATAACAGAGCATTTGCTCAAACAAGGAACTTTGAGCGGCGGCATGAACACAGACTTCTTAAGTCGGGGTTTGAGGCAAATGTCTATAAAGCAATTTGTAGCCATAGTCAACCATTTTTTGAGTCATATTTGGGGAAATCGTTTTACGGTCGGTGGCAACTATGTGGAGGACATAATAAGTATTATGCAAAAATTGAAATATCCATACCCCCTAAATAAGTCCTGGCTTAAAACGCCCAATACTCAGCATTCATTCGGCAATGTTGTTCTCTTATTAGACTTTCTTATGGAGTTTATTGTCACTGAAAACGAATACTCTCCATCTCAAGAAGTGTACTTTAATTTCGTAGAGCCCAAGGGATTTGACGAAGAACCCATTAAAATACCTGATTTAGAGTTTCAACGCCAATTGTTGAGTAACTCTGAGAAAGGCTTTTTGTTGTGGGACAAACAAAAGATTGAAGAGTTCAACAGTCTTAAGCAGAAAACCTGTAATATACTGCTGCAAAAGACATGCAATGTAGCAAATTTGGAAGAAATGGAATTTGAAATTAAGAGAACCAAAGAAATTTTGGAAACCTTGGAAAATGAAAGACCACTGGAGGATAGGGAAATGTTGAAATTAAAGACACAACTTTCTCGGGAACTGAAAAATTTAACTCATGAGATTAAATCACTTCAGATCAAGTGCGAAACAAATGAGAGAAACATAAAGGAATTAAAGTCTCGCAAAGTAATTATTACGAAAGAAGTTGGTAACCTTGAATCAGAAATAAAACATTTGCACGATTCGTTAAAGAAACAACCGTGCACCATTGAACAAAGGGATCAAATGATTGAAAACGTAATGCAGTACAAGCAAATGCTAGCCATCAAAGAGCGTACTATACAAGACATTCAAAACCGCTATCACAATGAGCAAATTCTTAAATCGAAAGCTATGAAGCAGGTGAATGATCAAATCGAAAAATTAAATGCTCATTTGAGGGAAATCATGTTTTCCGATATCTTGAAGTTTAAAAAAGGTGCTTCGTTGAACCTCAACAGTCTTGAGCTATCGTTAAGGCCTCACAAAAGCGATGTGAATAAGCTTAAAATACAGCTCGATCAAATAAAACAATTAGCAGATAAAACAGTTCGCGACAATAAAAAGAAAATTTTTCAACTGCAAGAGCTCTGCAAACAACTGAAAATTGAAATAGAAGTAACGTTGTATCCAAAGCTAAGTTCATTAAAATCATCCTATATAAAAATTGCTGCCGATTTAGAAAAGCTCTTGCATTCTACCAAAACTAAAGAAAGTGAACTTTTAGAAACCATAGAAAAATTAGATAAAGATATTGTTGCGGTCGGAAACAGAACCCTAGAACTGGAACATTTCATTAAGAATAAACAAGCCCTGGCGGAAGAATTAACTCAAGCCAACGAACAGACTATGAAGAATGCTGAGGATAAACATAAACAGCGTTTAGAACAAAGGAAATCTTTCCTAAATGCGTATGATAGAATTTTGCAAGAATGTATACAAAGCGATGCACTGCAGCAATTAGTGAAGCAGGTTGAACGGCAAGAACAACAGTTAGAAGAATTGAAAAAATATTTTTAAAGTTAAGCTAATTTTATGTAAACGTCATTTTATAAAGGTTTTGTAGAAAATTAAAGTCTCATTAATTTCATTTAAGTGGATGTGGTATGTATGTATGAATATCACACAATAAGCAGTAGGTATCCACTTGTAAATTTTTAGAATAACGTGCACTCACGCAAAACGGTGACTTAAATTCCGAACGGAACATGTTTCACTTACCCCAAGCTTGAGCAAAATATGCTGCCATAAATTTTCCAAAGATAATGTGTATTTTTGTTGATCCAGGAAACTTGTGCGGCAGGTATACTAATGTGTAATTAGTTGTTGCAAATACAATACGGATGCACTGTCACAAAAAATTTTTTTATATTTAAATGTGCTGCAAAAATATATTAATTGCACAATAGCAAACACTTGAAGCACTTTCACCACACACAAAACACTTTATTTCACTTCTAAAAATATATATCAAATAGACTTGCAATATCGCGTCGAAATTTATGAAAATGCGCTAGTTGCAACAATTGGCGGTTTTCTGGTAGTGTTGCATTGAAAACGTTAGAAGTAAGTGCTGCTAAATTGCGAAGCCGTTAGCTAAACGTTTGATCTCTAAAGTGCTGCCAAGTTGTTGCCAGCGGTTTTTGAATTGCTGGCTTTATTTATGCAACGAAAATGCTCGAATATCACAAGTACCAGCGCAGCAGCAGCTAATAAAGTTAAATTCTCACAGCAACTTAAAATTAAATGAGTTTTTAACAATTTACGTTTATGAGGGTTGGGGGCTGATTTGCTAGTTATTTGCTTTTTTAATATAATCGCTGAAATCGCCTGTTATGCACTCGTTTGGGAAACGAAGAGTTAACAGCACTATCGTAACGGTATTTGTGCCCTTGCATTTTCCTTTTTCTGTAAAAATACAAAATTAAGGCATCATTCAGTGTTAAAATTTTGTAATTTCTAGACGTGGGAACATTTTAAAAGATATATATTTTAGTGTTTTAATTTAATGTAAGTAGACCAATAGTAGGATATAAGAAATATCGAGATAAATTTATTCCGGCTGAGAATTTTTGTGTTTTTAGATGGATAAATGTATGTATGTGTGTAGATATTAGCATTTTACAGAGAAAATATGTGCTTATGTGTGTGTGTGTGGATTTTGCAGAAAAAATTCGCATGTATTACATGAATATTCATATAAAATTATATACATACATACATGTGGGGATGTGTATGCATGTTTTGTATATGCAAGTGCATAAACATTTTTTTGTTTTCAATAACGGTTTCTCCTGCATTCTTTTTCCTTTCGCCGAAAATACAAAGAAGAAATAGAGAACTCCAATATTTAAGAAATTTGTCAGTTTTCTGTTCTATTTTTTTGCATTACATACATGTAAATATTATGATGTGAAATTTTTGTACAGTTGTGTTTCGTCTTTAATTATCCAGTATTTATTGTATCTGTTTTTTAATATACTTATGTACATATGTGTGTATATACCTCTATAGAACTTATTATCATCGTTACTGTTCATAAATTTCGGTTGAACAAAGCAGCAAAATGCAACGCCAGTTCACCTCGGGCAGCCGCCAGGCACCTGATCCATTTGATCAGTTTCTAGAAGAACACCAGTATTACCGTAAGCACACCGCCAGGGATGCATCTTGCCTGTTTCGCGTCATTTCGGAGCAAATGTATGACACGCAACTGCATCATTTGGTGATACGGGAGAAATGTGTGACGTACATGCGCAAGCACCGTCAATACTTTGATTATCATGTGGATCGTGATTTCGATGAGTATTTGGATGACATGTCAAAACCAAAAACTTACGGAACTTTGCTGGAGCTGCAGGCAGCCAGTTATATGTTTGAGTAAGTATATATTTTGTTATAATTCGACAAACAATGAGATGCAAAAAAAAAACAATTATGAATATGTAGATATTAAATTAATATGTGAATATTAAATTAAGGACTTATTGCTCCAAATGCCGCCAAAGTTTTCCACATGTTAGCATTACAAAATGAGTGCAAAATAGATTGTTGCTAGAAATAAAGCTACATTTTTCTTTTTACAGAGGTAAATAAAATGTAAGGAAAATATTTTTCAATATACATACATATGTATATGTATGTAGGTCTAAAAATCGACCTTATAAATGTTTTCTCATCAGTAGACTCGAAAAATTCTTAAAAGAATGTTTGAAACTTAACTACTTATTCCATAATTCAAACATTCTTTTAAGAATTTTTCAAGTCTACTGATAGCATACGGCTGAAAAGACAGAAAACATTTGAAAGGTCTATTTTTGGACCTGAATTAATGAATTAATTAATACATTTCAATTGGCTCTTCAAGCAAATAACTAATAAAAATAACTAGTTCAAAACTTTCGTTTTTTGAGGTATGACTGCGTTGCAATTGAAAGTCCTTGAGCGATATGTGTAACACAGAATACTTAACACAGTATACTGAAGTAATGAGTCTCTGTTACTGAATTGATTTGTTTTTTCTCTTTCAGGCGAAATGTGTTTTTATTTCAACCTTTTAATTTGGGTAACTACTTTAGTGAATATCGTTCGAATTTCGTAGAAGTATTTCGTGTTTTTTATACACCCGAAAGACATTTTGATTCGGTTTTTACTTCAGACTACATACAAGAAGCTGCTATTTGTCAATGTAAGTACATTTTTTTTGTCATATCTTTGTACTAATCTATTAGAGCAATTTTTTTTTCTTTGCAAGTAAAATAAAATTAAAAAGCAAATAACTATTTGAAAAAAGTTTTCTGGGTAAAAAATGCAGAATTTAAGTTGCCAAAAATTGTTACATACTTGTTTGGAACTATTTTTTTTTTAGACTGAGACCAGTACTCAGTATAAAATGCATTGTACTGGAACTGGGAAAATAGAAAAGAGGGATTGGTGGGTGAAAAAACGAAAACGAGGAGTGTTGGTGAACGTTTGATTAAGCAAAAAAAAAAAAAATTAACATAAAAACATTTAAATGTTGCTAATTTGTGTGGTTAGTGACCAGTGTTCGACTTTATTCAGTTAATAACTTTTAGCGAAACCTCTGCAATATTGCAAAACGTTGACTATACACAAACAACAAAAGACGACACAATAACCACGATAAGAGCTATTACGAATGTATACTTTGACGGACTTGTTTTTAAAAATACATCATGTTTATTAAGATCTCATTTGGCAAATACAGTAGACTCGCGAAAACGTGAACTAATTTTTCCGGAGGATGTTCACGTTTTAGATTATGTGGTGATTGTGGATTGCGGATCACAAAATGTGTTAAATTCTGGTAGTGGATCTACGGATCCGAGATATATCCAAAAAACCGAGTTTTGAGGGGTATTTTTGGCCATTTTTTTTTTGGTCGGATTTTTGAAAAAAATCTTTTTTCTAAAAAGTTAGCCATATCATTTTTAATGCCCATTACATCCCAAAAATCGAAGAATTTTTGAAATCGGCCCATATGTATGTAACCGAGACATAGCGTCTCCCGATTTTTCAAAAAATCGGCTTTATAAGCCAAATAAAACAGCTTTTGGCTGTTTTATGTACCATTATAGGATGTTTAAAGGCAAAATTCGAAAATTTTTTAAATCGCTCCATGTATACCCGAGACGTAGCGTTTCCCGATTATGCGAGAAATCGGCTCTATGACCCAATAAAACAACATCTGGCACCAAAAATCAATCAAAATGGTACATACATATGTATGTATGTATATCATTGTGAAGGGTATTTAAGATTCGGCCCAGCCGAATATAGTACCCTTACTTGTTTTTAAAATTAAATATAATGGGTTCTAATTAAAACAAAGTGTGAATAATAATTACAGTGATTCAAAAATGTTCATTGTTTCTGTTTTTGTTTTGAATAACTATCTTCAAAAATACTACCTAGAAAAAAATTAGAATAATTTTAATAAATTTTACTTATTAGAATTATCTTAAAATACATTTGCTATCCTTTAGCACGCACAACAATCATTTGTTAATTTTTAATTCTTACAGCGATTTGCTACGAGATTCTGTACAAGGATCTCTTCAAATTGCCCGATGTAGCATTTGCCGTCGAACAGATGTTGCACGGCCCGACTTTTGAAAATATGGATTATCGCACCGAAACCAACGAAGATGGCTATCCCATTCGTCTTCACTTGAGCGATGGTTGTTCATTTGAATTGGATTTGCCGCACAATACAAATTGCATTTTGGAAAACTATAAATTGTGCCATTTTCATCATACCAATTTTCCACGTTACGCCGATGACCTGCAACGAGAACTTAAAACTGCCAATTGCGAAGAGTATGATAAAAATGCTTTAATTATACAACGTACCACGGAATCGTTTTTGCCAAACAAGTATGTGTCGTGTGTGAGACAACTTCTGCAGGAAGGCATAACACCATTTCCCTACAAAGTTGCAAAAGCACTCGATCCGAATATGTATCGTAATATTGAATTTGATTCGTGGAATGAGATGCGTAAAGAGCTGAAATTACAAAACTGGTATAATGGCGATACAAACTTCAAGGTATGTATGTGTGTGTGTGTTTAAACAATGTATTGTCTAGTATATAGTATATTATAAGGTTTAGTGAAATGGCCAGCAAATTTGTGGGAATTGAAAAGAACTTTTGATAAATATGCAAAGTTACATATACAAAATATATGTACATACATACATACATATTCACCCCTATCATGAATAATTTTTCCCCTAAAATTTTTTCCCATTTCCCAAAAATATCGTGAATGGATTTTTCAAAGACATTCACCCTTATCCGGAAAAATTGTTCCCCTAAATTTTTTCCCATTTCCCAAAAATGCGATCATGAATAACTTTTCCCATAAAATGTGTTCCCATTCGAAATTTCCCCTTATCGTGAATGGATTTTTCAAAGACATTTTTCCCATTATTTATATCAATTTGTTCATTTCATTTTCTTTGGGGAACTAGAAAAAAAAATGCAAGTAGTTGCTACATTTTAATGGATATATAAATCAGCTGAAAACTTTTTTAGGTCTAACCCCCTAATTTATAAAAATTATAACAGGCTTATAAGACTGTTATTTGACATATTTGTATGGAAAATCTGTCAAATAAGAGCTTTATAAACCTGTTCTAATTTTTATGAATTAGACGGTAAATCAATAACTAATGTGCAACATGACATGCTTCTCAATAGGGTGCAAAATAACCCACCCATGCATGTGGTTTTGTGAAGGTTTCTAAAGATGTGGTGGCCGAATTTTGGTATTCGCTTACAGAAGAACTAAAAAGTGCTGGTCCTCCAATTAAAAAATGTCACGAATGGAATTTTATCCATTCTGCGACTTTTCTAAAGCATCCAACACTTCGCAAAAAGTGGATTGCGCCATTCCTACTTTCCCAACACTTTTTTGGTATCCTCCCGCTGCAAAAAAAAAAAAAACGTAAGCATGCGCTTAGTTTTTTTTACAATGGGCGGAATACCAAATAATTTTTTTTTTGTTTCCGGCAGAGAATCTGTCAAAATATTCAACAGGCATAAAAACGCCGATTTATTCACCCTTTTACTTTTTAAGCTACAAATTTCTGTTTATTATTAACATAAATTTAATTACGTTTTACATCACTTACCCACAAATGTTCAATAAATTTCCTTTGTATATATTTTTTTCTACCCAAACATTCTCATAATATTCGTGATAGCAAATTTCCCTACTTGGGAAATGAAAAATTTATGGGAATAAAAATTTCACATTTTACTCACGATAGGGGTGATTATGTTCTATTCCTTCAATCAAGGGAAAAACAAGTGAAATGAATATTAAAATCGTTTTCTGGATACTGGTTTTTCGACCTTTTATTTATTTAAGTTTCTTTGGTTTAATATATTGAGCTTCTTCGTCAGGAAGATACACAAACGAGTAACGAAATATTGGAGAATTTAATAATAAAAAAAATATATATATTTATAAAATTAATTCAGGTCCAAAAATAGACCTTACATTATGCTCTCTGTCCTTTTCAGCCGTCTATATGCCGCCATCATTTCGTTGATGCTAATCAACTCATCAGTAGACTGGAAAAATTCTTAAAAGAATGTTTGAATTATGGCATAAGTAGTTACGTTTCAAATATTCTTTTAACCATTTTTCGAGTCTACTGATGAGTTGATTAGCATCTGTAATGTGTAATATAAAAAATACTTGTTATATTAAATATAATAATAATCATAGAACGTTTGCATAATATTGTATATAGATAATTGAAAATAATAGAAAAAGCAAATTACAATTCAGGTGTGGGGTTTTCTCTCTCTCTAAAAAAAAATATTATTATTAATTTGAAATTAAAATGGATCTCGAGAATCGGGAATAACATATCCCGCAACAAGAAACCAGCTTAGAGGATTGTATTCAACAATGAATAATGAAATAGGCCCTCCTGTTGTTTCTCCTGAAAATTTAAATTATAGCGGTTCTCACTCTTGATAGTAAACTCGGTTGCACATTTGGTTAAAGTAGCAGATTTGATTAAAGTACTACACCCATATTCATAAAAACTATTGAAGGTTTATTACACGTTTATTTGACAAATATTCCGTAGAAATACGTCAAATAAGAGCTTAATAAACTTACAATAATTATTATGAATATGGCCTCACTGCAGCAACAAAATGTACTGAACTTTTATTTTCTACGCTGTGATTAAAAAATCAAACAAAAAGCTTTAGTAAACATTGTAAAAAAATTACTGGGAATCACAGATATTCTGTGCTGTGAATCATTTTGCCGGCAAAACTTATTTTTGTGTTGAGAAAATAAAAAATATGGGAAAAACAAATAAAAAATATACTGGTGAAGAGAAAACATGACAAATTTCACAACAAAAGGTGGACAGATAAAGAAACTCAGCAAGTTTTAGAATATTTGCAAGAACATGCAGACTTTGAGGTAAGAAAGTCACTCGAGCTTTGTGGTAAAAATCGTAGTGAATATAGCAGAGTAGTAAAATTAGTATCAAGAGTGAGAACCGCTTATATATCTGATGCAACTAGTATATCTGAAGCCTCCGCCACAATATCAAGAGACATCTTTAATTTTACTTCCTTTTTACATAACCTTCAAATAGGCGGCTCTGGAGAGAAGTTTGACGTTTATGCGTTTCTTTTTTGATGTTTTTATGTTTTGCTGCTGTTGTCTCGATGCGAATGTAAATACTTTTTTTTTGTTGTTTACATGGCTGGTCTCAAGTTAAAAGGATGCACTGGTTATTAAGGTTATGCTTGCTCAATGAGCCAACGCAGCCAATTACAGCGAAGGCATATTTAATCTTACAAAAATTTTGTAAGAGCAAATACTAATTTGCTTTAAATTCTGTATTTACTCGTGGAGCAAACATAACCTTCAAATAGGCTCTGGAGAGAGATTTGATGTTTATGCGTTTCTTTTCTGATGTTTTTGTTTTATGCTGTTATTCGGGTCTGTTCTAGAATCCGAATTCACTCTAAAGTGGACTACTTTAGAATTTTTGGTGTTCTGCAATCCGAATCCCCATGTTTTTATTCGTTTTCAATTAGAGTATTATGGGGTGAGTGAAGGTAAATAGAATCGGCTTTTTATTCATGCAAATGATAACTTTTTTAATAAAAACTAAATTTTCTCTTTTAATTTGAAGTGTTTTTTTTTTTATTAAATATAATAAAAAAAAATTTTAATTTACACACAATTATTAGTAGAGAAAAAACCTTTTTTTAATTTCTTCCAAAAATTTAGTATGTTTTGTCAAATGGCACTTGCGCAAAACAAAAATACAAAAATTTAGCTTATGTTCGAAAACACGAAGCTGCTCTACATATTAAAGTGTGATACATATGTCAATGTTTTTTGGGCTAATGCTTAATGCAATCAGAATTTATTGAAAAAGAAAAATTGACATTTTAAAAGAAATTATAATAAATTTTTTATATTTAGTTTAATTTAAGCAATATTTATATTAATATGATTGTATTTAGAGGTAAAATTCCATTGTAATCGTCCGGCAATACGTTCTTTTTACAACATATGGTTGTCAAAGATCGTAGTTCATGTGCTCATAGCCGGCAAACTGCCGCGCCGGTAATTTCACAACCTTACACCCGTCGCGGTCAAGAGCGACTGATTGCTGCTTGCGGTAGAGCTGCTTTCTCAGAATAATCTATTAAGTTTTCGTCGTATTTTAACTTAATTTTAAAATTTTTTTTGCGTGATTGTAAAAACATTGTTTAGGTGGTCGTCAACCGTCGGTTTTTGGTTTGCCGCCGTCGACTATTTGCATGTTAAGCTATATTTTATCATCGGCTTCGTCCTCTGATAGTTCTTTTCAAAACATAAAAACCCGTTATTTATGGATTTGACATTTAGAATTTTTTTCGAACAGAAACTTCGAATATCTAAAAACATGCTGAATTGAGAACACCAATTTATAAATTATGCGGATTAAAAAAATTTTGCTAAATCAATCCGAATCGGATTCTAGAACAGACCCGATTATGTCCATGTGTTGCTTACATATGAGACCAGCAATTCATATGAAAAGGCCCTAACTCGCATTTCAATTTTCAATCTTGTGGTTCATGTGTATTTTGATTGATTGATCTGATCTGATATTACAACATGGAAAAAAAGCCGAGATTTCCACATGCAATCTACGATATGCATGTATTTGCCCCCCCCCCCCCCCCCAAAAAAAAGGTCAAGAATAAAAAATAGGCAATTATCAGTTCCATAATTGTTTGATGACATAATTGTAACATTGTCTAGCGGGTCATTGTCATTTGTTAGTGGCAACATAAAAAGCACAAATTCTGGGCAAAATTTTAAGAACCTTGCATAACGGTTTTAATCACTTGCGCATGCTTTTGTAAAAAAAAAAACAGTTTATAAATCTTTCTTCTTTCGCTAGAAGAAACATCCAAAATATTGGATTGTTCCAAGTATGTAGATTCCTATAAAGTTTTTTTTTTTAATTTAGTAAATTAAAAATAATCTAGACTTTATTATTATAAAAAAAAAAAAAAAAATAAAAATTTTATACTATAAATAGCTGGTGGATGTGTTTGGTTAATGTGTTCTTGTCCTTTCGTCATTTATGTGTTTTATGTTTGATATGTAGTTAATACGTTATAGCACAAGACGAGTTCGCAAAATATTTCAGGTTGGCGCCAAGTGTCACGTTAAGTTGCGCAAATCAGAGCAGGATCTCTACACGTGTCACATTCAGGAGATTGCCGTGGATAAGGGTCAGTGTATAGTGTTTGTCGAACAGTTGGGCGAGAAACGTTTGGTGCCTTATGAAAATCTAACACCTCTACCACCAGATCAATTCAAACCCTGGACTGTGCCCTACCGTCTGCAGCGCCACATGCAAAAATACAGTTCGGTGCGTTTCACACGCCAATACAATTATCGTTTCAAATTTAATGCCACCACAGAGCATCATCACGAGTTTGCATGCGGCTCAACTTTAGACAGCGAAAGTTGTTCAAATAATTATATCGATGACGATCCCAAAAAAATGGCACGTCAGCAGCAAAATCAACACTGCTCAGCGGCCGCTTCTTACTTCAAGTTGAAGCAATATACTCAATTGGAAGATTTTCGTACTCATGTTGAGTATTGTACAATGCCGCTGACAGTGGCGCACACCACACGAGAAGTTGAGGTAGCAAAAGCTGGCAGCCATCAATCGAGGGCAATTGAATCGAACGAAAATTCAGCAACTCCTTCCAGATCTTCAACATCAATGGGAGTGCATCGTCATGGCCTGGAAGCGGAACAAAATAAAGGCAACTCTAACAATTTGGACGAACATGTAGCTACTCCAGTGCCATTCGCTGGCGCCCACTTGGATGGTTACGACATCGACCCTTACAATAACAATGGTGCTTTTTATGTGCCCGAAATGCAGGGTTTTTATCCCATGTATCCGTATGCAACAGCCGCGGGCATGCCCGAAGACTACTATGGTGGCTATTGCCGCTTTGAGAGTGTGGTGCCAGCAAGTGCAGCCCTTATGCCACCGGTCAATAATGGCTATTATTATTTGTGCAACAACGCTCTAGCGGCCCCTACAAACTACATAAATTCCTCAAGTTCTTATTTTCCACCGCCACCACTACCTCAGCCTATAAGTGTTGGGCAACCATCTCCAATGCTTGCGCTGGCCAACACTCCCAATCCTTCGTATTATGCGGCGTCCAGTTGTAATAATGTGTCTAACAGCAACCAAGCAAATTCAAGTGCCTCAACACCATCAAGCACATGTACAATAGTGAACCACACGCCTTCACGTTTGTCTGCTCGAAGTACTGCAAACACGCCTACAAAAACTCCTCTAAATGCACGCATTAATTATGACGCCAGAAAATCCATTAAAACGAACGGCAATGATTTGCCCAATGATGTGGCCACTTTAAGATATTTCTATAACATGGGTCTGGACTATTATCTCAAGCAAAAATCAAATGCAACTGAGGGTAAGTACAGAGCTAAGTGCATCGCTCTATTATTAACTTATATTTATATTTTATGGAAGAATCAAAACTCTTAGTGCCTGTTCTTTCTGTTCCTCTATGACGTTCTTTTATTCGAACGATGACTCGATCGACAAGTCGAAAGACCGGTTCCTCTATATCGAACACAAATGTCAAAATTAAGCACTTGATATTTTGCTATGAGTGGGTGCTTAAAAAATAGGGAAACAAAACTAGAAACCCCACATATTTTTCATTTTTGTATGAAGTTTTCCTAAAAAGCTCACTTGTTCGCTGGATGGAAAAAAATTCTGAGTTTGCCAGAGGAATACCAGTGTTCAGTGCGTCAAAATACTTGCTTTTTGATTTTGTACTTATTTATGTATGTATGTATGTATTTGCTTTGGCTTGTCAGATATAGCTGACCAGTTTTATGAAGGTCTGTAATTACACAAGAACAATTCAGTAGTTTTTTCAATACTGCACTAAAAACTCAAACAAAACTTTTATTTGCCGATCTGGCATCTCTGTGAAATAAATGCCAAAAATTTCATGACGACGTAAGCTCATGCGAACGCAAGCTATCGACATAGAGGAAGCCAAATTGATTCGAAATCGCGCGACTACATTTCGATTGCTTAAATTTTACATTGCGACATTGAGGAACAGGCAAGGCACTACTAAGAATGAAAACCTCTAGTTAATCTGTCAAAATAGCTTCCTGAAGAGCATATCCGAAGGACAGCAAAATATTGACAAAAATATTCAAAAAACATATATACACTTATAGTTACCTCTATTCTGCGTTTCGATTAAGTCTCCGCATTCAGTTCCGTTGCGATCGAAAATCGGTATTCTAAAGAAAAACGGAATCGAAAGAAGACAACAATTAATTAATAGCATCACTGTGGAATGTGGAAATGAGAAATCAAAATAAGCAAGTTTGCTATAATTGTCATAAACAAATGTCAAATTTAATACAAAAAGTTATTTGCATACATAATTAAAAATAAATAAAGTTTAATAAAAAAATTATTAATTATTTAATAATCCAGTCAATCCACACCTATAAATTGATATTAATTTCTGCAATAATTATACACAAACCATACATACTTTTTTCCATGCACTGGCATTTTTTGTTGGAGGGCCTAGTGCATTGAGGATCCCTGTTACTTCCTCCCAGCATGCTGCTACTTCATCCTTTGATCGCTGGTGGCATCCACAAGCAATGTCTGCTTTGTTAGCCAATTTTTCATACTGCTCTGGGGTACTTGTTTTTGACCTATAATACATAAAAAACACATCAGATTCTTGTACAAAAATTTAAAATCTAAAACAAACAAAAATTAATTTAATTAAAATTATAAAATATTGAAAATAAATAAATAATTGTTTAATATTATTTTTTATAAAAAACCAAAGATCAATAGCTTGAATAATTAATATAACAATATAAAGATCAAATAATATAAAGATAAATTAATTTAATTAAATTAATTAATTAAAAATAATTTTAAGTGCTTTTTTAATCGTATCTGAACATTTTATATCATTTTCCACTTACATTTTTTTTTTAATTTTTAATTTTTTGAACTTAAAAACACAAATAAAGAAAACCTTTACGTTAGCAAAAAGCCAACTGAAAAAAACGGAGCTCCGCTCGTAATGCAGAATACATACAATCGAAAGAAACAGCGGTATCGAAACGCAGAATACCAAAGTTGCCAGACGGAGAAAATTTCGAGTCGGATCGAAACGCAGAATAACCCCCAATAAAATAAAATGACCTTCAGCTCAAGAAAATGTAGTTATTTCCGCTTAATTGAGCCCCGCTTTATTGCACTAAAAATCATGGAATTAAATCATTCAGTATACCTGTCTATGTTAAAATATCCATTCAATTGAGTTCCCTTTAATTGCGTCACCCGTTTAATTGTTTCGCAAATTAAGACCGCATTGCGAAAAACAAGAGTTAATGTTCCGCTTTATTGATTCCGTCTACTTTTTTTTTTTTGCTCCCCAAACGTAAAAGGTTATTTTGCGGCAAAAAGTCATGGTTCTGTTCCTTTAAGCCCATGATTCACTTATCCTACTTAATCGTAGGATTCATTCACTGAAAATTGATAGCTAAATCTGATAGAATTCTGTCCTACTTTAAAAAGTCTGATCAAAATGGCCACACTATTATACTTTTGTAAACAACTTCAAAAAGGCAACCCTGATCGCATAGAATAAGATAAGTTTTTGAAAATTTTCAAAAGATTAGCTAATCGGACAGACTTGTCACAAAGTCGCTCACAGACATACACTTTTAGTCCAAACTATCACACTTTTTGGACACATGTCATTTTTAACAGATCATACGATTCAGTAGGATAGTGAATCTGATTTTTAGTTTGTTTTAATAAACCTAAACAATTTTTCAACTTAATATGTAACTAAAGAAATGAGTTTTTTTTTCCATCTACGCATGTCTGTTTCGATTTATTGCTCAATTAAGCGATTTTCGTTTAATTGCGTCGACGATTCAATTAACCGAGTATTGCTTAATTGAGTTCCCGTTTAATTGCGTCAAAAGTTGTGCATTGTTAGAAACTCAATTAAGCGGAAATAACTGCATTAGATATCACATTTTATATATTATTTTATCCATAATTTTTGACCTTAATTGTTAAAATTGACAACACTGTTTTTTAAAGCTTTAGGTCTTTATATTTTTCTTTCTTTATTAATCGATATTTCGCTAACAATTTGTTAGCATCGTCAGGAATCTTTAATTTTAAAAACAATTAAAGATTCCTGACGATGCTAACAAATTGTTAGCGAAATATCGATTAATAAAGAAAGAAAAATATAAAGACCTAAAGCTTTAAAAAATAGTGTTGTCAATATTATCACATTTTATTTATATTCAACACTTTATCTAAAACGACGCTTATATTATATATTTTATCAGCTATATTGATATCAAATTTTCATGATTAACTTCTAACACGAATTATAAAAAAAAAATAAAACACATTTCAGCAGATTTGAATAATGACCAGGAAAAGTGCATCAATAATCTGCAAAATATAAAACTTGACGAAAATGGCAATCAGGTTCCCAACGTTAAACTGGATGCGAATAATAATGGCATTGGTGGTAATCAAAATGAAGCCTACTCTCATGCAAATGAAAATAATTCAGCACTGAATCATCCAACGGCAATCAAACAAAATAACGGCGGTAATTTGCATACAACTGCAGCAGGCGGCAGCAATAAAAATAACAATCAACGTCGTTACAATTCGCGTTATTTCAGTGGCAAAGATCGTCAAATGCCACAACGAAATAATTCAAATCAAAACTCGCAAAACTTTGTACAATATCAGCAGCATCAATTGCATCAAAATCATCCCACACAACAAAATCAACGAAATTATAATAACCACTATAACAACAACAACAACAATAACAACACAAAATATTCGAACGCACGCAATGCACAGCCACAAAATATGGCACAGACTCATTTACCACCACAAGTTAATTCTCAACATGTTGCTGACGGCAATAAGCAAATTTCGCCAAACTCTGTTTCAGAAGATGCTCTGAATCGAGCCAGTTCAACGGAACCAAGGAATCGTCAGGCAAGTAAATCTTTCTACTGTTTTTTTATTTATTTATTTATTTTTTTTTTTCATTGTAAACCAATTCTGTATGATTTCTGTATATAAAATCAAACGAGCTCACTGATTTTTTAACTTTAGCGCTGTAAAGTTAAGAACATTTAGCAGCTGTTTTATCAAACAAACTCTTTTTTTAGGGTTCCGTACTACTCATAGAGCAACAACGGAACCCTATTACTGAGACTTCGTTGTCCATTCGTCCATCCATCCGTCCGTCACAGGCCCCAATCTCCCAAACGTTAAGAGTTAGAGAGCTGAAATTTTTCCAGTACATGGCAGCAGCTAAACTACAACTAAAAACAGCAAAAATTTGAAAACTAAAGGGGATCCCCATGCACATGGAGAGCCACTTGCACAGTTTTTGAGGCGTAAATTCGAGCGATTACGGAGTGTATTAGGATGCTCCATGAAATGGGAAGGCCTGGACCTGTGAATATATTCACGGATGGTCAAATGGCCATTAGAGCGATCTCAGCTGAGCGGATTAAATCACAAACAGTTTGGGATTGCAAAACTACAATTAACAGTTATAGGCTTTTTACACTTACTCACATCTTACATCTTTCATCATTTTGGCAAGATGTTAACATCTTCCTATACAAGTTGAAAAAAACTCAACATCTTTCAACATCTTCTGTCAGTTGGAATTGCTTTATTTTGAAAAGCAAACAAAATGTTTCCTCCATACTACTTTCATTTAATAAAAAAAATGTTTTAATTTTTGAGGCTTCGTCTGGTGACCGTTTGAAACAGCAATTTTTGTGTTTTTTTGTGAATAAATTCCAAAGTTGTGCACCGATTTTAATCATTTATGGATTTTTTTTGTTTGAAACTGTTAGGGCAACACTAACTATACAGCTAGGTGGCAACCTAACTGGATACAACTCTATTTTTACTTTAATCTCTTTTGTGCTTTTCATCCTAGTTTTCAAATACGTAAAAAGGTACCGGTTGATTCTTATTCTCTCTAGGCCACCACGCGGACAACCGCTTATAACTACGACACATACGAGTAGTAATATTACTGAATAAATACTTGATTGAAAACACAACAGAAACTTTATTTGTTATGAATGTATGAATGAATATTCATCATTTTTTATGCTGTTTTAAAGAACAAAAAAATTCTAAATTCGGTTCGCTTTCGTTGCCCTCAAAAGCAGCGGATTCAACACTTTTAACGGAGGATGCATTCAAACATCTAAAAATTCGAACTTTTGCAAAAAATTTATTTATTTTATATATAATATTTATTTGATCTTTTAATTATTTGAAAAACTATTTTATACAGCTTCAGATCGTTTTAATATAAAAATTTTTATTAACAATATTATTCAATATTTCGATAACAGTTTGTTATCATCTTCAGGATAATATTTACAAATATTATCCTGACATTTGTAAATATTATCCTGAAGATGATAACAAACTGTTATCGAAATATTGAATAATATTGTTAATAAAAATGTTTATATTAAAACGATCTGAAGCTGTATAAAATAGTTTTTCAAATTTATTTATTTTTTTCATCTAAAAAAATTTGTATTTTCTAAACTACTAAGCCGATTAAAAAGATTTTTACAGTTGTTGAAAGGTAGTTTTGTTTGGTTATTGTACTTTTTTAAATCGTTTTTGAGTTAAGGAAATATACATACATATGTACATATGTATGTATGTTGTCCTACCTCCTTCATTTTAAAAATAACAGTATATCTCAAAAACAAGAGCTAACCTAAAAAAACGGTTAGCACACCCACCCGAACTAGGTTTACCCACTGGGTGCCCAGTCTGTCGGTTTTTCCAACTAGTACGGTGTAATTAAAAACGAACTACTTTTTCCAACGCAGACACCAACGACCATAAACAATACCAATAATAGTGTTTCGTGCACTACCGGCTCTGATCAAAAAATGCACGACGGAATCGCTACAGCCTCTGGAGGAAATACTGGACCATTTGTGGCGCCTCTACAAACCAACAATCCAAGTGGTCTTTACATTCCCATGCCCATAACTGCCGGACCACCACCTTATGGCATATTTGCTACTCATACCGGCCCTAATGGGCCCACAATGCCTACAAACTTTATGTCAGGGCCGCCACCACAAATTATTACACATTGCGGACCCCTGCCGCCGCCGCCGCCACCACCAGCACCAACCAAACAACAAAGTTGCCTGAATGCTGGTGGTCCTGCATTGGAAATAGTGGAAGGTGTTTGTAATTCGGAAATGGCTGCTGCCAACGGTGCTCTTATGGCCATGCCACCACCTGGCGTGCCACTACAATGCCCCAACTATCCCCCACCAACCATGCCTTTCTATTATGCCACCAACGGTGTCAGCTCGTTGGGCGGCAGTGCTAATGGTGGCGCTTTGCCCTCGACTTCGGCTAATGGCGTACATTTAGTGGCTCCCTTCACTCATCAGTTGACACCTTCAACGCCATCCAATCAAACACCGTTTGCCGCTTCACCACACCCTACCATGGCTGCTACTCAGGTAATAATTTATTTACGTCCTTTTTAATGTGTCCAGTTTGGTACAAATTGTACAGATCATCAAAACTATTTCAATATTCAAAGTTATTGAAATCATATTTTTTTTCCACTGCTTTTTATCAAAAAGCTACACTGGAAGAAATTTTACACTGAAAGCTTTTACAGTACGCACATATTTTTGAGACTAGCAACAGAATATATGTACATAAATCAATAAGTTTAACTGGTCTAACTTTAACAAAAAAAAAAAAAAAAAAAACCCGGGGGTGTAATAAACGCATACACCTTATATCGAGTTACAAATCACATCAAATAATGTTTGTTTGAGTTGTACTTACACTCCTGCCACTCAGCCGGCATGAGGGTCGCTTTAGAACATAGATGCCCAGTAGTGGCTGATATCAGCAAATTAAACTCACACGCTCTTTTGTTTGATCGTAAATCAACCAATAGGAAATCACCATGTTGAGTGCGAGAGACAAACTACACTTGAAGAACTTCTGTGTGTTATTTTACATTTTAATCGTCATCGAGACTGCTGTCAGTGAACATGTTTATGATTCATGAACATGTATGTATAGGATTATGTTTAAAATTCTTTCGGATTTTAAAACTCAGCTATTTTTACTTGCAGCTCAAATTGATTCTGCAGACTTTTCGGACTTTCCGAAAACTTCTGTTATTTACGACAAGGATTTTGATAATATTAAGCATTTACTGGATATTTTTCAAAACCCTTTTAAATGCGATACATTAAAGTACGAATTTCCAATCCAAACAGAACTTATTATTCTTCGAAGTGAATTAGATTTCCCTGATAATTTTATCAATATAGAACTCTGGAAAAATCTGGATGGTACAATATATCCCGAAATAAAGAAGATTTCATTGAAATATTTATCCTTACTTCCCTCAACGTATCTTAGCGAACAAATATTTTCAGATATGAATTATATTTGATCAAAAAAACGCAATAAACTGAATTCTTCTAGTTTGAGAAATATACTTTTATTGCGTAACTGCAATAAGAGCATCAACATAGAAGATTTCATTACTTTTTAATTGCAAGATGAACAATGATTAATTGAGGGAAAATTTATAAACACTTCTAAAAATCTTTTTATTTCAAAATATTTCAGACTACCAAGAGTATTACTAAAATATGTACAACACCCGGCACACATGTGTCACAATCTCGTTGACGACTAAATAAAATGAATGGCAAATTGTTTTCTTCCAGTGTTATTTTGTCACCCTCACCAATACTACTACATTGGGCAAGGACGGCTGTTGACAAAGAGCAGAGCATTTTTGCTCACATTTGCTTCGTTTGCACTGCCCATCGTGAAAACCCACATTAATTTTGGCAAGGAAACTAAAAAAAATTAAATAAATTTCATACAAATAGGACACCGAAAAACGATCGTGTTGCATTCGGTTCTACAGAAAACTTTAATCATATTTAAGAACTGTATTACATATGTATATTAAAGTTCTTATTAAAAAAAAGTAGTTGATGTTTATTAAATTTCTATACAACAATTGTCAAGCGTTTAATAAACAGAAAATCGTTTTTAAAAATAAGCCAGTATTCATCTTGAACATTAAACAAAAGTTTCAACCATTTTGATTCGGTGCAACCAAAAATAAAAGTGTCAGTGATTTTGCTACGTTTAAACTACACTGTGAAAAGAAAGTTCAATTACGTGTTTATGCTCCCACTAAAATTGCGAATACTTTGAATGAAATGATCGCGAAACGGTGTATAAATCACATTTCGTGTATGTGTGTGTGTGTGTGTTTGTGTGTCACTAGGGATGATAAGAAACATTTCCTGTAAGCGAAGAAGTGATTTTGATAAAATTATGGTACGTGGAGGCAAATTTATTTGCTCCCTTTGAAATCCTTTTCTCAAACTAACAAGGAGACTATATAATAAATGACTAAAAAAAATAAATGTAGAAATATCCAATATATTTCCAAGAAGGAGCTCAGACGAAGCAAAAAAGGAATAAAAATATTGAAAAGAAATAATCAAAAATCGTCCTGCCTTCATGAAAATTCATCGGTGCCAATTCGGTTTCCTGGTCGCCAAAAAAAAAAAAAAACTATTTAGAGCCATGGAAACAAACTAGGGTATGTCGCATTGGCAATCTAGTCGACATGGTCTCACCGCCCGCTGCGCCTGCGCTGTCTACGGCCTGGAGGCACACTCTATTACTCTGCAGTCGGTGTTAAGTAAAGCTTGAAAAATTGATCGAAAGAGTTGTGTGCTTTTTGTATAATTTTGCCATGATAACGTTTCTAAAGATACGGCCACATTGGCAAATATTAGACCACAAATAACGTAACCACTATTCTCTTTTTTACCTCTGTGCAGGACAAATGAACTAAAAATGCATATACATATGTATGTATGTATATTAGGGTAGTCGTCGATTTAGCAATTAATATTGTGCTATCGATAGCTTTTGGCATGAGCATATATCAAAAAAATAATGTTCGGTGTGTCTTTTTTTGTTGTATTGTATTTTTTTTTTTTTTTTGAGTCCCCTTAAGGAGGCGTGCGAGGCGAGGGTTGGTGTGTTCCAAAAATATAGAGGAGAAAATTTTTATTTGAGGATTGGTTATAAATTTGACTTCTTCCTCTACGTGCACCCTGGAACCAATCAGTACCGTATTTGCCTGTCTCCCCATCACCCTAAATTGCCCGTACAGGAGTTAAATGTATGACCAACTACCAATAGTTTTTTCTCCCCAATATTTTTTTCTCGAACACACCGATCCTGCATTGCAATACGATCCCGAAAGGAAATGTCAGTAGAAAAACTCTAGTGATTTACTATTGACATGGTCACCAGTACTAGTGACATATTATATCTACCTCATACAATGATTCTTGCTGTTGACTTTCAACTTGTGCATGTCATTGCAAATCAACTACTGACGAAGTAACTAGTGACTAGGTGGTTCTAATGCGACTATATGAGGACCATGGTACTACTGTTTCTCTGTAGACATTGTCGCTACCCTGAAAGAAATGTCAATAGAGAAACTCATTAGCAATGTTGTCACGATTTTTGTTTCACGATTTTGGTGGACTTACAAATTTTAACAATCACAACAATGTTCATAACACAAAAAACTGGAGACACTCTGTTGACAATTTAATAAAAAGTCACCAATATAGGCGAAAAATGTAGCGACTTGAAGTCACTTGACTCCCAAGTTCCTTCAGGGATTGTTTGTTTTTGTGTGATGTCTTGTCCAATGTATTTACATACCTGTGTAGATATGTATGTGTATCATAAATATTTTGTTCTTTTTCTCCTAATTGTTTTTTTTTTGTTTTAATTTTTTGTTCTCTTCTCTTCCATTTCATTTGTTGCCTTGATTTAGGGTTTTTATTGCCTGCAACCGCCACCATTGCTACCCTCCCCACAACAATTGATACCACAACCGGCCCAAATGTCTTCTAACAAAATGCCCTCCACTTCAAACACTTTGCCTCCGGACAACAATAATAATGTACTACGCAACGAAGTAGTACAACAACAAACCAATGATTAAAAGCGTTTTTAATTGCTAGTTTTTTTTTTATATATAATACATATTTACATAAATTATTCAAATTTTTAATGTATTTTTCTTACATTATTATTCGCGTCTTTATTATGCTTTACGCTAAAGACATTTTTTTTATATACGTACATACACATATTTAAAGCTAAATTTACAAAAAAAACATTTTCTTTCTTTTTTTTTTTTTGTTACAACTTAAGATTTTATTAAATTGTTAGATTACGTTTTATTAACAACACACAAAAAAAAAATGTTTTTTAAACTTTGCTTATTTAAAACTATAACTTTTTTCTAATTCAAAACTCTCATATACATCTGTATTTACTTCAACGCTTTACCTGGTTTTAAGGTCCCAATGAAATAAAGCTAAACGTTTGAATTTATTTTAGCATTTCTGTTTAGCATTAGTGCCGTTATAAATTCGAAATTTCGATTTAAAAAATCCAAAGGCTTGAATTTATCTCAGCATTTCTGTTCACCCTTAATGCCGTTATAAATTCGAAATTTCCATTCTATTTCATTTGGAGCCTGGAACAGTGGTGTTCTGTATCTTTATAAAGTTATCTTTGTGGACAAAGATTATCCATTATAATAAATAGTATTATTATCTTAGATTTTTAATTGTTTTAATATAATATTGAAAATTGCCCTCTTTCAGTGTTTTATAAGTTGTAGTAAATAATTTTTTAATGATGATCTTAAAGCCTCTCCCCCGACTGGTTGGTATTTGTTAACTTAATTTTCGTTAAAATTCATATTGAAAACATACACAAAACACAGTGCCAGAATTTATATGAAAAACAACAACAAATTTGAAATATTTTTTAAGAAAAACTGCTTGTACACAAAATTTCACATTCTCAATACCACAAAACAGCAGGTGTTCGTAAATGAAGTTGGAATTTTATATTCGGTTGCAAATCAGCAACAATTTGGAAAAATATTTTCAAATATGCTACTGTTTTTCACATAAATTCTATCGATGCGTTCGTTATAAATTACAAAATTATGCCCTTAAACAGGTAGCCTTAAAAAAGCAGCTGACTACTGCTTTTAGCTTTAAGAACTGTCAAAGTTTTGTTTACAAACTGCATAAGCACACCACACAAACGCAAACAAATCGAAGACAAAAAGTAGTTCTGCCAAAAAAAAAAAATATCTGAGGTGTTTGTGGGTGTTGTAGCATTTCTGTAGTAGTTATGCAGCTGCCTGGTATTAAGTTACGCCTTCGTTTTTATTATTGATATAAATTTCAAAACTGAACGAAACAAGCTTTTTAAATAATCAGGTGGTAGTAGATTTTTCTTGTTCAACATTTCTTTTATATGCCATAGTTATTTGTAAAAACAATTTTTTCTATTTAGAATAATAAATCCAGTCAAAAACAGTTGTCGTTCTAATATTGCTGAGTAACCTGCCTGAATTCGGTAATTGCTGATGGCAATTGTTTTGTAATTTATTAATATTTAAAAAATGTCATTGCTTAAAATAGATTAATCGTTTAAATATCTTCGAAAAACAAAAATTGTCGTTTAAAAAGTAACAATATTCGTTTAGTAAACATACTTTTCTTAAAGTTTTTTTTTTAATTTTTAAAGATTTTTTAAACAAAATTTTCTGTCTGAAGAAGTGTCTGCCATATCCCTTAAAATTCCAGGCTGTTTTAATAGGTACCAAACACTACCAGAATATAAAAAAAATCCACGGGAATTTTGGAAAGAAAACCGGTAGGCTGTGGCAAATTCTCTTCTCATTTGTTTTGTCACACTGGTTTGTGACTATAAACGAAAGAAAAATTTTACACAAATTTATTGAAGCCACTTGAAAAAAAAAAGAAAAGCTAATTTGCTTATTTTACTTTTTTTCTTCAATGAGAACTACAAAATCAACTGAACATTTCTTAGGGTCATTATCACAATTTGTCGAATCGATTGCATTTTATCAAGACAGATCTGCCGGGTAAAATCACTAAGGGCCATTATTACAACTTGCCGTTAGTTAAAAGCAGGATTTTATCGGGCAGATAAATAATTTTTCATTATTACAACTTCCCTTTAACAAAAAGTAAGCGTTAAATTATCTTAACAACAATCCAATCGGTAAATTAACGTTAGGTTTAGCTTTTCCATTTACCACATTTAGTTGTGACTTTGCTAAATTAAACTGAAATGGTTAATGAATGGGAAAAAAATTCCCTGGAAAAATTCACTTTTCATTTCAAAAGTATTGCCACAAAATAACAAAAAACTAATTTTTCTTAACGACAAGTTGTATTGATGAAAATTGCTTGCCGGCCAGTTTATCGTTCACTTCTTTTAAAGGTATCTGCAGCTAACGCTCGATAAAGAAATCGATAAGAAAAAGAGCACTTTTGACATTAGACAAAATCAACTGAACATTTCTTGGAAGAAGAACATGTTATGCCGCTTATTAGAAAACGAGCAGCCAGCTGTTTTAGGATCATTATTACAACTTAACGATAAGGTTAGCTAAAGCTACCTTTAATAGAAGTTAATGATAAACTGTCCGGTAAATAATTTTCATTGTTACAACTTACCAGTCTGAAAAATTTGTTTTTGGTTAAATTTTGGCAATACTTTTGAAAGGTTCGAGTCTGGAGAGGGAGAGTAAATGCATAAAAAAAAGAAATGCGGTCGGGGGACGCCCGTTAGGAACGAAGTTCCCTACGTTTATTCTTCATCTTCGAATGTAATACAAGGTGAAATCTGTATGTATTTTTTTTTTGTCAATCTGCTACAAAACGAAGAAAAGCAACTGTTGGTAAATTTTTCAATATTGCTGTTTTTTGTTGTGACGTACATTACTTTAGCAACCGTTTTCACAACTAATTAATATTTATTGGTAGGTGTCTGCGCTGTTGTCACAATTGTTTGTCGACAGATAACCAATACATATAAACAGCTCACACGCTTTCGTGACGATTTCTACTATTTTGCATTAAGGAACTTCGTTTCAAAAAATTAATTATTTCCAAAGAAATTTTTCCAATGAATTAACCATTTCAGTTTAATATAGCAAAGACACAACCAGCTGAGGTAAATGGAAAAGCTAAACTTGCCGTTAATTTACCGGTGGGATTGTGTTCCGTTAATTTAACGCTCACTTTTTGTTAAAGGGAGGGTTTTAATAATGAAAAATGGTTTATCTGCTGCCCGATAAAATCCGGCTGTTAACTAACGGCAACTTGTAATAATGGACTTTAGTGATTTTACCCGGCAGATCAGTCTTGATAAAATGCAATCGATTCGACAAATTGTGATGACCCTAAAAAATGTTCAGTTGATTTTGTAGTTCTCATTGCCAAACGCCTTCTTAATATCAAAACCACTTGATTCCGTATTAAGCAAAATCTCTTTGAAACTATCTCAAATGTATTGCATTTACGAACGTGTATCGCTACCGTTTCACAATCTCGAACACTAACGTTCTCGTTTGAACAACGAAATTTGAGCAAAATAATGTAAGAAAACCACGTTGCAAGTGGTGACATACCAATTCATCAAAACAATTATTTTTAGACTGAAAATCAGCGGCCGTATTACGACGGCAGTCGTGATCGAACGTATTGGCAGGGGAAGATAAAGTAAAAGAAAATGAGCATACGTTAACGAATTCATTCGATTATCACTTTAAATTAAATACTTGTGAACGGAGCGAAATTTTCTTATGACAAATGAGCCAATATACACGTAAAATGGGATTTTTCTATCAGCTGCAACCCCGCATTGGCAGAACAAAACTAATACATACATATATACTTATAAAAGTAACGGGTTCGGTTTTTATTTTCTTTTTACAGAGCGAATTTAGTCTGTGATCGTCTGTCGTGGTGTACATATGAGATGAATTGAATAGGGATGTTGGCCTTGTCAGCATACTTTGAAAATACAAACAACACTAACACACACATAAAGTTGTGTATATGTATAGAATTTTATGCCAGATAAATTAATCCCGTGAGTTTTGGAATGAACAAAAGTTATGCGAATTAAAAAATAGTCTCGTGTATATTGGGGCTCAATTGCCATATCACTTCAGGTTGTTGACCACGAGAAGTTCAGTGGCAACTTATTCTAATAAATAGGTCACCTCACGACAGCCTACAAATCAATCTGTCACAAAACTTTTTTTTATTTTTATAATTTTAAGAAAAATAATTTAAGCAAGCAGGCATAGCTGATAATGTTTTGATGGGCTTTACTGTTGTCTGATTGTACGTACAGCAGGTCCCCTTATTCACTTTAGTGTTGAAAATTTCGTATACAAAACTTGGCAGTTTTTTCTTTTTGTTTTTAGTTTTGCTTCTCAATACAAAACTAAATATTTTTAACTATGGTCATATTGATTTTATTCGAAAATCTAGCGTTGTTAATCATATTGCTATGTATTTATATTATTAATATGTACGTTCAAATTAATTTAAAATATTTATATATACATATATATTTTTTTAAACTTTTTTTTAAGATCCAATTGTTCAGTACTTTTCATTAAAAACTTGAAGTGCCAGGCCCACGTTGTCACTCCGCATCTTTCGCTTGAACAAAAGCATTGAAAACAACCACAAACTTTTGAAATTTGTTACTGTTTTGCATGCAACTAAACGAACGAACGATATCGAGCGACATCATGGGCCTGGTGCTAAATAACTTGTTACATCCACAACTTGAAAACATTACTCTATTATCTTACTCAAATAATCTCTGTATATACACATATACACTCATCCATATTTAAAATCAATAATATATTTTAAATTAAACCATCTTTTTTATAAAACTAAACAAACAAAAAAAAAAAATATTAAAAAAAATGTAAAACAAAAAAAAAAAAACAAAAAAATATCTAAAACAAAAAAATTAAAAAAAAAAAATAAATAGAAAGTAAGTTCAAAACTAAAATACGTGCTTTAATTTTGAAAACGGAGATTTTTAAAACAATTTCCGATATTTTCTTTTGGAACGAAGTTCCTTAACGCGGCTTGCTGGTAGTGCAAATTAGTAGAAATCGTCACGAAAGCGTGTGAGCTGTTTATATGTATTGGTGTATCTATCGACAAACAATTGTGTAGGTGTCTTCGCTGACAGCAGCGGAGACCGCATACCAATAAATATTAATTAGTTGTGAAAACGGACACTATCAGTTGATAGATGTCGCTAAAGTAAAGTATGTCATAACAAAAAACAGCAATATTGAAAAATTTTCTTCGTTTTTTAGCAGATTGACAAAAAAATACTGCATGTGTCAAAAGTAAAAAAAATAAAACGTTCCAAAAATTTTAAGAAGCATATAAAATTTTAAAAACAACACAATATAAAACGTACAGATTTCACCTTGTATTACATGCGAAGATGAAAAAAACGTAAGGAACTTCGTTCCTAACGGGGGTCTCCCGACCGCATTTTTTTTATTTAAAAAAAAAAAAAATTGAGGAGTAGTGAGGCACACGGGAGCAACAAATATGTACAAAGTTCGGCACTTGGTAACCCTGGTATTGCAATCTGGCAACTGACAGCTCTATCATAAAGTTGAACATTTTTGAGGTTAAACGTACTAACAACGTTTTGACATACAAGCACTATTTGTGTTGTTTACACGAACTTAAAAGATTAATCTCGGCCCAAAACTTTTCGAGGTAGATCACAATTTTCGAGGTAGATTAACTCAGCAACAGTGGCTGGATGAACTGAATTCAATTTTTAATTGAATCGTGGTTGCGGTTCACTCCAGAACGAATTTCGCGAAGGTCGTCTAAAATCAGCTATTATTCCGAAAACCATAGATGCTGTGCTCGAGCTGATATTGCAAGATCGTCATGTCACCCGTTGTGAGTTGGAGGCAACCCTAGGTCCCTTAGGGGGACCAACATACATTCGATATTTCATAAACAAAAAAATTTGTTCGCGTTGGATTCTAAAAAAAAACTCATCGAAAAAAAAACTCATCCAAAAATACGATCGTAGTGCTTCCAAACACCTCCAGCATAACGTGACAGGTGATGAATTGTGGATTAACGCGTATGAGGTCGAAAGTAAATAGCAAACGACTGCATGAGTGTTTCAAGATGAGCAAAGTCCAATGCACGAAGCATTTCCAAACAAATGGTGGACTGTTTTTTCGGAAAAACTGAACACGTCCACACGGTATCACTACACTCAAAATATTTTTGCACTAACTGACCGTAGTTTATTCCAGAAGTAATCAGTGCAGTTATTTTTCAATGACAAAACTTTTCAAAATTAGTAAAATTTAAATTTTAATTGATTTGTGCAGTTGCTTAAAAAACTAACTACAGATAAATACGGATTTTCGCTCACAGTTAATAATGACAGTAGTAACTTATGTGTGATACATGAAGGAACCAAGCTGTTAATACGTGTATACATATTCATAATTTGGTTTCTAAATATGTACATATGTATGTAACACACATACTCTTTACTTAAATTGATTGTTGTTGAATTTGTTCCGATTGTTGCGATGGCTGGCTGAGTGGTTAAGGCAGCTGCTTTCAAGTCGAGATGCTGCATGCAGGGGTGTTAGATGTGACGATTTTTTTGATAAAAAAACCAGGGACCGTGTAACTCTTATGAGTTTTATCAAAAAAATCAAGAAATAAGAGTTATTTTTGATATTTATTTTTTTAAATGAAAAAATAAAAGTTATTTTTGATTTTTATATTTTTAAATGAAAAATGAAAGGTATTTTCGATTTTTATATCAATAATAAAAATCAATTCAAAACTCTTATTTATGTATTTGTTGATGCCGTATGTATTATAATTTGCTGCTTCATTCAAATCTCTATATGAATATAATATATTATGTGACTTCTGCATTATCAGCTATAAGAACATGAATGCATAGAAATAGCTTAAAAGTTTTGGCTGCCATTCAAGTCGGTGTTAAGAGGTCGTTTTCAAGTTCCTGTTCGAATCTCAGCAGATGCTTTGCAGTACGAAAATGAAATTAGCGTATTGAAAAAGGAAATAATGCAGATAAATAAAATGACCACCTAAGAAAAAATAAAAACATTTTTACAAGTTGATTACGCATTAATTATTTGACGGTTAGAATAGAGGAAAAATCATTACTTTTACCGATTGGGCTCCGTAGATTTTGTAACATTTAAATACAAACGAAGAAATTAGTAAATTTAAATGAAAAATAAATAGTACGGCATTTAAATGAGGTTTCATTTATTTTAAAGAGTATTTTCAGTTAATTTTACTGACAAAATTTTCTGAGTGTAGAACAAGGCAGGACAATAAATTCTGAATGGGACACAGCGACATGTTTGCCAGTTGTCTTCCCAGAAATCAGGAGAAAAACCAACCGCCGAAGACGGATCACTCTACACCACGACAATGCGACCATTCACAAATCGGCTCAAACAACTGTATTTTTGAGCAGCCAAAACAGTGATCTGATTAGTCATCCGCGGTATACTCCTGACTTGGCCACCGAATCACTTCTTTTTAGTCTCATATGTAAAAAACAAACTGAGAGGTCAACGTTTTTCGACACCTGAAGAAGCGGTTGCTGCAATGAATCGTTTAATTAATCGGAATGAAAAACGATTGATCGAAAATCGACTTTTGCTTTTGGATGCCGCCACTCACTATCCAACGAGTACTTACAAAATTTGTAAGATCATATAATTGTTGGCTGCAAATATGCCCTGCAAATTGTAAATGTGCACAAGAGTAATCGCGGTTTCACCCTGAATATTTTATGCTTAGTGTCACATTACATTAGCAACGTTCACGTGCAACCGATGCTCAGATTTGTTCCCTGAAGCATAAAGGTTAATGTGAAATAATAACTTGGCGTGTTGTTAAGTATTGAAATTCATAGATACATACATACCAGTGTTGCCAGGTCAATGTATTTCTTCCCCCGCAGAAAAATTGTAAAACCCCCTAAAATTCAATGTTTTTCTACAAAATCCCCCTAAAAAATTTTGGTGAACATTCTGTTTGCGAATCACCAATATTAATGCATTGCCAATGCGGAAAATGCATAAAATTGTTAAACTTTCCCCAATTAAAAAGAAGTAAAAATTAAGTGATTATCAGGCCTGTTCTGAAATCACGGTGATTTAAAATCACTAACGGTTTCAAAATCACGGAGGTGATTTCTTGGTGTTCTGAAAATCACGAGATTTAAGAGTTTTCGGCGTGCTTTTTTTTTTTTTTTTTGAAATCACGGATAAACAACTGGTTTGTTTTGTTTACATACATAATTATAAAATTATAAAGAGGAAAGACGCGGAAGGTTAAACAAAAGAAAATAAATACAAAAACAAGAGTGTTGCCACTGTTCTAAACTAGGTATTTTTGTAATATACGTACATTTTTTGCTTTTATATCATTGATTTTACCAATTAACCCCCCGATTATGGTTCACAACATCTAAATGTTGTGTTGTAAGATTTACAACACAACTTACAACTCTTTTTGTGATTATGGTTCACAACATCTAGGTGTTGTGTATGTCACAGAGTTGTTTTTCATTTGTAGAGCATCTTTCCGCAAAAATACATGCCTGCACACAAAAAACTACCAAGTAAAGCCACACCTCCAGAAAGATGCACGCGTATGTTGCTTTCATTACACATACACAAGCGAAAAACAATAAATTTTGACGTTTCATTGTCAAGATTTACAACAAAAAGACATGGAGTGTTGGATTTCATGTAACACCGCAACTACCGCGTAGAAATGCATTGGTAAAAGTGAAAAGAATGAAAAACGTTTTTGCTAAAAAAGTACAAACAAAGCCATAAAAATTTATGTTAATGTCTGTGGTTAATGTTGATGTTTAATTTGGTTATGATAATGAAAGAACCAAAAAATTATAGATTGCAGTTTAAATCCATTGCAACTACAAAATACAAAATAAAACTGTTTTGTAATCGAAAAATGGGTAATAATTATGTGTATAGATGTATTTTTATTTATATTTTGTTAATAAATTTTAACAATTAATTGTTTTTTTATATTTTTGCAAAACATTTTGTATGCACTCTTACAAATTTTATAATTTTTTCGTAATTTAACTACTAACATCAACAAGACAACACTTCAGTAGGTGTCGTGAGTTTTTGACAACATCTGATTATGTGTTGTAAGATTTTGACAACACTTGCCACAATAGTTGTAAACCATAATCACTTTTCAAAAAATACATACATAAATGAACAAATGTTGTGAACCATAATCGGGGCCTAAAATTCGAAATTATTCATAAAATTAAAACATTAATTATAAATTTAATTAAATTTTGTTTAAAATAATTTGTTTAATTGAATAAATTATCAAAAATTCATTTGGCTCATACAATCAGGTAACCACAATATATTTTCGAACAAAACAAAACAGATGACTGCTAAAAGGTAAAAAGTAAATCACGAAGTTATGAACAGAAGTAATTTTTTCTTTAAAAGCAAGCAGTGTCTTCAGTAATTTGTGATTTTTTCAATTTATTTTGTATAAAAGATATAATATTATTGCATGAATAAGTAAAAAACACATTATCAGGCCTGTTCTGAAATCACGGTGATTTAAAATCACGAACGGTTTCAAAATCACGGAGGTGATTTCTTGGTGTTCTGAAAATCACGAGATGTAAGAGTTTTCGGCGTGCTTTTCTATTTTCGAAATCAGGGATAAACAGCTGGTTTGTTTTGTTTACATACATAATTATAAAATTATAAAGAGGAAAGATGCTTTTATATCATTGAATTTACCAATTAAAATTCGAAATTATTCATAATATTAAAACATTAATTATAAATTTAATTAAATTTTGTTTAAAATAATTTTTTTAATTGAATAAACCACAATTTATTTTCGAACAAAACAAAACAGCAAATCACAAAACAGCAAAAAACAAAAAAGTAAATCACGAAGATTATGAACAGAAGTATTTTTTTCTTTAAAATCAAGCAGTGTCTTCAGTAATTTGTGATTTTTCAATTTATTTTGTATAAAAGATATAATATTATTGCATGAATAAGTAAAAAACACATTATATAAAGTACTCAATAAGTTTTTTATTTGTTTTCCAACAAAATAATTTTGTAAAACATGTGCAAGTGATTTAAAATCGGTAGTCGTTTAGCTGAACGGTTTCAAATCACGAAATTACTAAAAAAAAATTTGTGCACAGAACACCATTTCAGTGATTTCAAATCACTTTCGTGAAAAGTGATTTTCAGAACATACCTGTATATGTACATATTTTTCAGTGCATATGTTATGATTACAGGCGTATGTAGGTATATTTATTATAAATTTTCGATTTATTTGTATTCACATATTTTGAGATCTAAGTACAGATGTATTTATAGGCAGCTGGAAATTGTTACCTGCGTATCTAGCAAAATTTAAGTTTCTCCAAAAATATTAAGAGTTTCTAAGTCTTCTTCGCTCTTTACGTTCTTTTGACATTTTCGTAAAGATAGTTTCAATTTAGTCAAAGGTTCTTAGATATTTTAATTTTCCCAATTCTTAAGAAACGGAAAATATTCAAAGAAACGACCCATAAGGAAAAAATTCATTAAACTCAACAAAAAAAAAAGTGCTTAAAATTACCAGTTGCAAAATTATGTACTTGAAGCTACCAGATGAACATAAAATATCTCATTTAATTTTACTTTAAAAATCGTTAAAGTCTTCAAATTTATCAGTTGAAAAATCTTCTAACTCCTGCCATTTTACCGTTCAACCAAACACAGAAATCCCCTAAAAATACCCCAAAAATAAATTTTTCCCGAAAGAATTTAACACCCCAAATTCACCCCTAAAATAAAAAAAAACCCCTGAATAGGGGGAAACCCCCTAAACTGGCAACACTGATACATACATATGTGTTACATGTTCTTACCACATAAATGCAGCTGCCTGGATAAAAATCTAGACAGTTTGAAACAAACAAAACAGTTTTCTCAAAATTTCAAGAGGCGCTTAAAATAAAACTTTTTATACTATAAGGAAAATAATTTTGTGTATTTAAAAAATTCTCTTTAATAATGGAAATTGTTTCACTGCACAAATGTCTATGGTCTTGTGCATTTTTATTGCTGTGCATAAATGGAAAAGTAAATAGTGCTTGCATTTCGAAGAACTGTAAATGCTTTTTTTTTCTTTATCGAATTGATATTTTTTAGTTTTTGTGTATGAATGCCGCCAAATTTGTTGGCCATCATCCGCCCCTGGCGTGGCAAAGGGCTAAAGGAGGAGGAAACAATTTCTTAAAACAATTCAGTCATGAGGTGGGGGGGCCTCATCGCCAGACAGCGGCCGGTGCAAAAACATTTCTTGAACTAATTTTAGGCGTTGTAGACACGTTGCAGTTTGGCAAACGTAAAATTGGAACACCTTAAATGAGTGTCAACTTAAAGGCAAGATAGTAGAGTTTAGAATAAAGCTGAAGATTTCAAGAAAATAAAAAAGTTTGAGGAGAAAAATGCAGTTGTTATTCCATAGTGAAACGGATTTTTCTTTTTTTTTTATAAAATAAGAGTTCTAAGTATTTGTTTAGTGGCTTGAAATCCAATAACAATATTGTTGTATAATTTTAAACTTTTTTAATTTTTGTATGTTAATATCCTTTTTACGCTGACTGACATCCACGTGAAACGCATGGAAGATGTGAAACAGTCGTTTACACTGACATCTTTCATTTATTTAGATGTCAAAAAAAGAAGACGCAAAATTTTTGTGAAAAATAAAAAAAATTTTAAAATGGACTTGGAGGAGGACTTTTGGACTTTTTTCTTTCCATAGGTCAAGCAACATGTTCTCCATATTGATTGACCATACGATGGGCTTTCTTTTGCACTGCAATTAAAATGAATTTATTGATAATTAATTAAAAATTATATGAAAATACATGTTCCGCTCATTTTTTTTTTTTGTGTGTTAAATTTGTTTTCTGAAATGTCATTTTGCTAGAGATGGTACAAAAACAATCGATTTTCTGCACAATCGATGGCACTAAAAAAATCGAAAGATGTAAGATGGAACAAAATGAGAAAGGATCATCTCCTGCTGATGTAGAAAAATGTAGAATTTTCGCCCTGTATAATTCTTATGGGAAGATGTAAACATCTTTGCAAATTGATGAAAGATGTGCGTCAGTGTAAAAAGGCTATAGAAGTGAACTGGACTGAATGAAATATTTCGTGTTTTATTTCAGCAAATATGTAAGTCTGTCAGCATCAATATTTACTAATCAGTTTTGAACAATTTCATAATGGCGCTGACTAGTAAACAATCAGCTGTGACAATACATATATGTACATATGCAGCAGGCTTGACCAGTGTGATGGGTCAACGCTGACTGGTAAACTACATACATTAGAGTAAACAGTTCAGAGACATGTGTTGTGAATAACACAATGCATCTATTAGAGAAGGAAGCAAAACCACAGGTACACAAAAGTTTCCCTCAGTATTCCCACATTGGCCTTAAGAAAATGCTGGAAACTTTGTTCTACGCGATGATGGGTATTTCTTCATAAGTATCGGTCAAATTACCGTCACTCTTTTTGTAGGTTGTAGGTTCCGGTACTGTCCATATTTTGGCCTTAATGGCAGGCTGCAGATGTTGTGTGTGTGTATGATTTTTTTTTAAAAAGTGTATAAAAAAGCTTTTATTTAAAACTACAACATACATGGTACAAATAAAAGAAAATATTTCCTAATGAATGATGAACTCATGTTGGGGACACGCTAGTCTTTTGGTTTTTTTATCCGTAGAACGTTTAGTACAATGGGGAGCTGTAGGATGAAGATGCCGGACCATGACCTGCAGAATGGCTACCTGAGATATTGGCCAAATCGGCTATACTTGGACCGCCTTGTACGTAGTGATAGCCACCGTTGGATCCAGCACCACCAGCTCCAAAACCGCCGGCACCGACACCGACACCACCAGCTCCAAAACCTTCGGCACCACCAGCTCCAAAACCGCCAGCACCGCCAGCATCAGCGCCACCACCACCAGCAATTGATTGCTGTTTTTCGTTGACATAGTATTTTTCTGCTGGAGGCTTGACAACATTAACGTAAACGGGCTCAACCCTGACGGGGCGTGGATGATGTTTGACAACCACTTTACGTACAACGACTGCTGGGGGTCTGTGCAAAACAACTGGGGCGGGCTTAACGACTAATGGGGGATGGTTGACAACCACTTTTGTGGGTGGCCGTTTGACAATGATGGCAGCTGGACGATGGATGAGAATTTCGCCCTTATTGTTGGGATATGTAATGGAGGAGGAGATGGTATTGCCTCTAGTGTTGACTGCTTGGAAGGGAATGCTTGGGCCGGTGCCAGAACCGCCCAAACCACCTGCGCCTCCTAAGCCACCAGCTCCAGCCCCAATGCCCGAGCCAGCTCCTCCGGCCAACTCATTTAAACCATTAATGCCACCAATACCATTGTGATCGCCGGCATTGCCACCAGCATGGGCCGAATCACCCGAACTGGCATAGCCGCCACCAATTCCAGGACTTTGTAGGTGATAGCCGCCACCACCGCCACCGGCGTCACCATGATAACCGCTGCCGGCTGAGTAACAATTAACCTGAGCAGTTGCCTAAATAAATTCAAAAGAATTTGTACAAATTAACCGGAAGCAGAAAGAACCTCACGTGTTGTAGTAGAAACAAATACCACTTTTAAAATACATACAAGAATTGCCACACACAGTGCTGCGAAGAATCGACTCATTTTTTTTTTCTTTTTTTATTTGTTACGTTTCTGCTCTATTTTGTTGTGAAAAGCAGCACTTCTTATTTTATTACACCTGATAGACTCAAGGCAACAACTAACTATTAGTGACTGATGCTTCTGCCAACCAGCATCATGTATTTAAATATAATTTCATTGACATGTCAAAGAAATTTCTTTAATGCCCTCTGCATTTATTTCACTTCCAAATACGTGACATTTTGCTTCTGCGCTTGCAGCCAATTGCAAAGTTCTCACCAACAATCATTTCAGATATCATTCACTACTTTTTGCGATTAAGCCAAACATATTGTAAGCTGAAGTGAGAACTAATCAGCGACTAGATATCTTATCATGCGAATTTTTTGTTTTGTGTGTTTTTTTTTCTTTTGCAAATTTGCAGCATGAAAAAATAAATACATATTTCTTCTGTATATGGAGACAGTTTAACAAAAAAAAAATTTATAGATTTCTCTCATGAATTGAATTGAAATTCATGCTTGAATTTAAAACTTTAATCGGGCAACAAATCACGCAAATATTTTTATACTGCCGCATAAACATATTATTTTTAAGTGGTTGCCCCTTGGGGAGGGGTACTACGAGGGTTGCATTTTTTTTATATTTTAGGTTTAGAAAACAAAAATCACTTTACTGGTTTTCCAAATTTTTCCCCTGAAGATCTATGTATGGCTATATTAATTTAGGAATTATTTTCTATGTTTTTTTTTTGACTTTACGTTGACTTTTGTTTTAAATTATTTATTTTTAGCTGCAGAACTATAGTATTTGGCTTTTTTAATAAAGATTTTAATTTAAAATGAAAATATATCATTTTTATTTGATCCTTTTAATTATTGAATAAACTAATTTATACAGCTTCAGATCGTTTTTGATATAAAAATTTATTAACAATATTATTCAATATTTCGCTAACAGTTTGTTAGCATCTTCAGGATAATATTTGTAATTAAAATGAAAAGTAAAAACAAAAACTTTGGTTGACCGATATTTACGTTACGACTGATTGGTTAGCGCTAACCAATATTTACGTTATGACATTGACCAATATATTGGTTATAAAACTAAGCAGAGTAAGCAGCACAGGTATATGTTACGTAGTTATCTAAAATCAATTAGATAGACAGAGATATAAAATCACATGTACACAAGAGTTTCGGTAAGGTTTTTCATTTTGCTCTTAATAAACTAACTGGAAGCCTTAACCGATATATCAGTCACCACTACCATTTAAACGAATGACCGGTCATTTTGCTGGTAGTGTTCTTGCAGATGATGCTATTTGGGCCGTGCTGAAGCTTATCAAGATATGTTATAAAACCAAATATGTAGTTGGAACAGCCGTTATTCTTACTCTCATCTTATAGCTGAGAAATTATGTTGCCCATGATGGTGATGATGATGATAAACAGATATTTATGTACAATTTCACAAAAATATTCTAATATAGGTGCACTTCAATAGGGCGAATATACATTACATATATCTTGGAAAAATAAAAACATTTTCAAATATGAACTTAATTATTTATTTGCTTTAAGAGCCAATTGAAAAAATGTATTAATTCAGGTCCAAAAATGAACCTTTTTAAAAAAATATTTGCTGTATTCTTCATATAGACAGCTGAAGAATACAGCAAATATTTTTTGAAAAGGTTCATTTTTGGACCTGAATTAAAAACATTTTCAGTACACTGTGTTGTCAAAATATTAAACAAGTTTTTATTTCAAAATTTGAAAGCAACAAATGCACCTGGCAACGCTGACTTCTCTAAAAGTTATATTTCATTTTCACGCCATCTATTTCTGGTGGTTGAAATTAATAAAACTTAAAGACAATTGAGTTTTGTTCGATGTTCTCATTAAAAGTAGCCTTGCAGAACAGCTGGGGTGCTGTATATTTGACATCTAAATTGTGTTTTACGTAGCATTTAGACGGGAAAGTAAATGCCTGAAAGCTGCAATACATTCACACTTTTTTACTAACACACTCACAATTTTCTAACTTTCAACTCAGCTTTCAGTGAAAATTTTCCTGAAAGTAATTTTTTGACATTTACTGAAAGTGAAGTGGCAAGTTAGTAAACACGGTTGCCCACTCCACGGCATATACAAATTTCCGGGATTGCAGTAGAATAATAATTGTGAATTTTAAATTATTTTATACATTAGAAAATAGTTGCAACATTTTAGCAGCAAATATGAATAAAGAACACAAATGAAGTATATTTACATATAGTGATAATTATTAAATTAATTAATAAAAGTTTAGCAATAAAAATTATTTTCGAATAATTCGAGTGTTGGCAACTCTATTTCAGTAATAAACAAAACTATAACGATGGTTGTAAAATAATAATCCGTGCAACTCTTCGCTTTGCGGACATTTTTAAAATGAACTTTCACGTTCCTTTGAAATTGAGAAAGAAATTTTCATGAGTCACAGATTTCATTGACATTTTTATTCATAATATGTATACAAAAATTTTATGAAAGTACTTTCCCGTCTAAATGCAGTGTAACGTAAAACTGTACTTACTTTTGCATACCTGAGGTTTGAGCAATGCCACTATTGGGAATAACAACAAGACTTTCCAAAGTAAATTTTTGCAAGCCCATCAATACAAACACACAGCCTCCCTTGCCAACATTTCACAGGTAGATACCTGTTTTTTCTAATAAAAACATAAATTAGTTTATATTTATATTATTTGATATTTAGATTATTAAATTAATTATTCAAGCTTCTGATCTTTGGTTTTTTTTTATAAAAAATAAGTTTAAAGAAGTCTTTATTTATTTTCAATATTTCGCCAATTTTCGCCAATGGCATCTTCATGTATTTTGTTGGTAGAAATCTTCAATATCTTCCAGTCGTTTGTTCGCGCGTGTGTGTGTGTGCTAGTGTTGTGTATTTTGACAGTTATCCAGGCTCAAAGCTGTAGTCAACTGGGCTTGTAAGGCCACCTGGTATCGATCTGCCTTGATTTACATGATCGTTTTTTTTTTTTTTTGGTGTCTTGCAGGATTTCATAAAATTCATATTTGTGAGCTGTTTGACAGAGCAAATTGGTTCATTTTGCATCTTTTCGATTTTGTGTAGATGTAAATGGAGTATCAACGAATTTTTTATCGAAGGCAATTTTACTTTCAATGGAAGAGTAGTGTAGAACAGAAAAATTATAATAACCCAGCAAAAATATTTTTAAGTAGTTCAAAAAGTTTGCCATTTTCCTGGTTTAAAGTAAAAAAAAAAAATCTTTTTCATTCATTGACAAAAGATCAAGCAATTTCTTTCATTCACAGATGAAAGCAAAAACCAACAAATATGTATGTATGTATGTATTTTAAAAACTCCCTGTACTTTTCAAACTATTTACATATGTACATTATTTTGCTTGTTAACAAACCATAAAACAAGTAAGTTTCTTTTTATAAAAAACATTTTTATTTTGGTAAAAAAAAATTTGGAAGTATTCTAATTCTATTAAATAAAGTCATCAAGTCATCAAGCTACTTTACACTTAAACTAATGGCTGACGAAATTAATAACCTGAATGGCCTCCATATGAAGCTGATGGAGCAGCAGCACTGCCATAGTGAGAGCTGGCATGGCCACCGTCGTTACTGGATAAACCAGAACCATAAGAACTGCCGCCATGAGAACCGCTGCCATAAGATCCGCCGCCATGAGAAGCGCTGCCATAAGAACTGCCACCATAAGAGGGAGCGTAGGCATGACCAATAGGAGCATCGACCTGTTTTTCAGACTTGTATACCTTCACGTACACGGGGTTAAGGCTGAGAGCAGGGGGTATTTTGTTGATGACCTCTTGCTGGTAAATGACGGAAGGCTTAAGTTTGTATACAATGGGGGCAGCGCGTACAACAGCTGGGGGACCACTGCTGATTTGTGCTGGTGGGGCACCGGGTTGGTTGACTACAATGGGTTGCAAGGGCTGTGTGGCAGTAACTTGATGGGCGTTCGGTCCATTTGGTACAAGTAGAGAGCGGAAAGCAGTCTGCCCAACCACATTTGGAGCCACAATATCAACGCGACCTTGTTGCATACTATTAGCCAAACTCTTTTCGGCCAAACTCTCAGCAATAACATCGGAATTCTTGAGATTTTGATAGTTGGTATTGGCATTCAGGCCATGTAACTGGGCATTGGCATGAGCCAGACCAGGTTGAGCACCATGTCCGGCGCCAACGTCGGCAGGTGTCGATATGGAAGAGGCACCCGAATGTGGCTGCTGATAGCCAGCAACATTTATGACATCTTCAACGCCATGGGAGTTGGAGCTGGCATAACCTCCTACGCCGCCATCATAAGAGCCACCATTACCGCCGTCATTACCACCACTGTACGCACCCGATGAACCGTAGTTAGCGGCTGCAAACTAAATTATTTTATTTCATTATTAGTTAGTTGTCACATTAAACAATTACAAAATTTATTTGTTATTTTATTGCCCAACCTACCGGTAACACGATGGCAAGAAATACACAAACTAAATGAGGATTCATTATTATGGGTTATTTTGTGAACACTGTGCTCTGGGAAGGCCGTCTGTCTCTTTTTAAATCCACAACTTTTACTGCTTATGGCTTGTGCAAAACTTTTTGCTTTTATTTATTCAAATGCTGAAAGCAACAAATGGTACGTGAGTTTTTGCTTAAACTAATTTCTTTTGCCAGCGGCCAAATAAAATTATCTCTTATTTTATCTCTTGGCGATTCTTTGATTTACAAGTTATTCTTTTTTTTTTTTTGTACTTTTTTGTTCAATTAAAGGTCAGATAAGCCAATGTCTTCCGTTAAACTTTTAAAAAGAAAACATTTTAGCATATTAAATTATTTCAGCTGAGGGGTAGTTCTTAGAGAGAGAGCGAGCGAGAGAGAGAGAGAAAGGGGGAAAGAAAAGTACATCTTATGTATATCCCAAAAAGATTAACAATTTAGGTCTACGTTGATTAGAAAAATGTTCCAAAAATTTTATATTTTTTGTATGTTTTAATTCTTCTCATTGAATCTGCCATCGAACACGTTCATTCACAAGATGCTGTCGTCTGCTGTGGGCGACATTAATGTTGAATGGTAGAGATAATTCATATGCAGAATGAAAAACTGGTGACTTAAAGAATGCCACAAAAAAAAAAAACAACTTAGATACAGTTTAGCAAAATATGAAATATTTTTCGTGAAATTATGTTTTTTTATAGTATAAAGTTAAAATACATGTGATGATGAATTCATTCAAGATGGAAAAATAAAATATTCTCAATAAAGTGTAGATGGAAGTGAATTAAAATTGACAATTTATGGCTCTTACATTACAAACCACATACGGTCTTCGGCTGTGTATATCAATGAATATTATAAGTTGGTAGCACTGTCGAACATTTCCTTGCTCATACTACACAAGGTGACTACAACAAACACAACACCAACAAACACTTCATGTATTTTGTTGGTAGAAATCTGCAGCCTTTTCTATATTGAGGTTTGCAAAATGAGGCAAAAAAAAAATAATGGATGTGGTATGGAATTGAGCAAATGATCATCACTCATCGAGCTTAAATTGAATGAAAAAAACAGGCGATAATTCACTAAAGGGATGCAATATAAAACTCAAATTAACATTTCGGCCCCAACATTTTTGCCGCACCTGCAACCCAACCCCTTGCGAGGGTTGCCATTAATGTTTCGAGATTTAGCAATCCGGCAACTGTCAGCTCTGGGACATGTTTGTGAGGTTATACGTACTCAAAACGTTTTACCATACAAGCACTATTTGTGCTGTTTAAAGATTCATCTCGGCCCAAAAATGAAATGAAACTTACAATTTTCGGCGTGAATTAACGCAGCGATAGCACAGGAATGAATTTAATACAATTTGTTGGTGATGAAGCTCCATCAAGGACCAGTGTTGATTGATGGTATGGTGAATTCAATCGTAGCCGTATTTCGCTGCAAAACAAATTTCCAGAAAGTCTTAAAAAATCAGTTGTTCCGAAAAACCATTGATGATGTGTGCAAACTGATATGGCAAGATTGTCATGTGACACATCGTGAGTTGGAGGCAACTTTAGGTGCGAGTGCAATATTTCATAAAAATTTGACTCAAAAATATTTGTTCGCGTTGGGTCCAATAAAAAGGCTTGTGTAGCTTGGTCGAAAGAAATGCTCAAAAAATACGATCGTCTATGACATCGTGACAAATGAGAAATCGTGGATTTACGCACATGAGCCCGAAAGTAAACAGCTATCGAGTGTATGGGTGCTTCAAGATGAGCAAAGTCCAACAAAATTTGTTCGCGCACGAAGCGCTTCGAAGCAAATGGTCACCTGTTTTCGCAGAAAAACTGGACATGTCGCAATTGCACCACTAGAACAATGCACCACTGAGTGGTACCTAACCAGCTGTTTGCCAGTTGGCTGCCAAGAAAACAGGAGAAAAATCAGCCGCTGAAGATGGATCACTCTTCACCATAGCAAATGCGACCACTCACGCATCGGCTCAAACAACTGTAGTTTTGAGCAGCCAAAACATCGAGTGGATGAATGACTTATACGCGGTATAGTCCTGACTTGCCACCGTATGACTGCTTGTTATTCCCTTACATAAAAACCAAACTGAGAGGTCAAAGTTTTTCGACATCTGAACAAGCGGCTGCTGCATTCAGATGGCATGTTTTGGAGCTTCCTCAAAATCAGAGTGGTAAAAGTGCTTCGACAATTGGTGCAAATGCAGGCAGGCAAAAGTGTATAGATCAGGGGTGCCCACGGCCTATAAGCTTGGTGCACATTTGTTTTTGTAAGAGAGAAAAGCATTGGCTGAGCATTCTAATATGTATACACAACTCTTTGTATGAAATACACACATACCCCTAGTTCAAACCCTGCCAGCAAACTGGTAGTCGACTACAAATAAAATGGACTTATAGTTCATCCCTGTCGGACATTGAGTAGTCGACTACTAAAATAATTAACTTTACGCAAACTTTTATGGACTAGCTTCAAATTAGCTACAACACAATCGATTTGTAATTCACTTTTTGTGTACTGGCTATAAGCTAGCTGAAACGTAGTGCAGAGTTAACCCAAAATTCAAATACTAACATACACCCATACACGGTAAATAACTTTTTAATTAAATTGCCTATTGTCGCATTCGTTTTAAATGTTGCGATAGCTGAGTGGGTATGTTGGCTGCTTACCAGTCTTGAGGCTTAGTGGTTCGATTCCCACCAGATGATAACAAAAAAAAAAAAAAAAAAAAAAAAACAAAGTAGGATGAAATTTAATTTAATAAAATAAAACATTACCACCGAAAAATGTAAAATCAGCCCTGGGGCCGAATTCTGGCGCTCGTGATTGAACGATTACGTTATAGAATGCTGTGTGTTTGTTGCTCATTTTGTTTTTGCTCTACATTGTTTTTATTATCGAGTATATTCGATCACGAATGGCAGAATACGGCCCCTGATTTGTACACTTTTTTCTGTGGGTACTGACTTTTAAGTAGCTAACTTTAAGTTAGTTGAAAAGTAATGCAACGTCAGACAATTGACTACTTCCTGTAATGTTAAAATAGTCAGTCATCTTCATTAAAAATAATCTAAGTGTCAACCACCACCAGTTGTAAAAAAGTTTGCTTATAATTCATTACCAGTTAACTGAGTTGCCGGCAGGGAAGCGACAACACTTTCGTATGCACAGCAATAAGAACGCAAGCTTTCTTGGTACACATTGGTGGCAAGCGTAAATTTTGTTGTTTTTTTTAATGATTTCGTGAGTATGAAACACTTGAAGAAATCATTTTGTGTTATGAGTTTCAACTGTACAGTTTATTTTGTAGAATGAATCAATCACACGTGGGAAACCGACTTTTTTTCGCTCAGATTTTTGAAAATCGAGCACAATGTATGATTTGCTTTCAAATAACAACCAAGACGATTAGTAAATATGATTTTCCTTTTTTTTATATTCGCTATACATAAATTTTGTGAAAATGAAATTTAATTTTTTTTCCCAGTGTACGTAATGAAATATTTCTATTTTTCCTTGTGTGCGTCAATATAGTGTATACGTATTGGTGTTTGTGCTTCCATAAGAAGGTTTTGGGCACCCCTGGTGTAGATGTTCATTTTCAATGATTTGTTTTTGTTCTCTAATCCCGAAATATAAAAGGCAACCCTCGCACATACATAGTTACCTGGTAATCAGGAGTAATTATGCACACAAGCCTTCATTTAAGGACCTGCCAAACCCTTCACAAAACAAGTCGAGCTTTTAACGATATACATATGTATGTACACATTTTTGCATCACATTTATTTTTTATTTAATAAATAATCTATTAAAATTAAACTTAAAACTAACAAAACAGAACATCGATCAAATCACAAGTGTTTTGACAGTGTTGTGGAGGATGAGGATTAGCGAGAGGCGGAGGAGGAGAAGGAGGAGGAGCGTGTATTTATCTACATGTTGTGTGTTGTGTGGGAGGAAGAAGAAGAAGTCGTGGTTGTTCGGTGTAGCGGTGACGAATGTGTCTGGTGGGTGGAAGAAGGCATGTCGTATTCTGCGATGTGCGGTGGGTAAAAATGTTGGGCGTCTTGCAGCCATGGTTGAGCATAAAACGCCAAATTCTGATTGTTTAGATATAAGCTGGGTACGTGATCGCTGTACAGGGGATTTGCATGCATTAAATATTTGCCATTTGGTGGTGAATTTCGTGGATACAACTCCACGTTTTGATGATAAACGGCCGGTGAGGCTTGTGCAAGAACTGGCAGGTGTGTTTCATTTATATTATCTGCAGGACTGAGCGTTTGCGGTGGTGAGTTTGCCACAATGGGCTCATTCAGGGGCTTGTGGATTCTGCAGGGCTTCATTTTGCCATATTTCTTTTGAATAATTTTATCACGTGCCAGCAATTTATCTTTATGTTTAGCAGATTTTTTGATGTTGAAATGTGGCTGAAAGTTGTTGATGGTTTTTGTATCGGGCGATGGAGTGGTTGTGGTCGCTGAGGTGGTAGCGGTGGCAATAAATGTTTGGTTTTCGTCGCCTTCATACTCGTGCAACTTTTCCACTGGTAACTGTTTATCATTTACTTCCTGGGTGGGTTCTCTTACATATCTAGTACGTTTGTCTACTTTTGGTTTACGCAGGGGAGTGGGCCCATCTGTCAGTGGTATGAAATTGTTTTCGCTATCAACATTCAACTGCACAGCATTGCGAAAGTCCACTCCCAAATATTTGAGCCAAAACTTCTCATCTAGTTCATCGTCTGTGGTAAAAATGCGTGTTGTCTGGCCCTTGTTGCGCCTGCCCGCAGTCTCTTTGGCCACATCTACAAAGTCGTATCTTTGATCTGGGAAATTGTGCTCGTCTGATGAGAAAATCTAAAAGCAGTGCTTCAGTAATAACACAAGTTAAAGCAAAATTTATATGTTTCTTACTCTGGGTATAAATGTTGATATGCCAACCAGCAGCAGTATGGCATTAATTTTCAATTGTTTACCACACTTCGGCATTATATTGGTGTCTGTCTCAAAGTCTTTATCTCTTCAATCTTATTGAAGTGATTCTGATAACTTTAATCTCTTAAATATCTCGTCAATCAATTGTTTTGAAAGGTTTGTGCTGATTCAGCATTTTTCTTATAAATACGTGATTTATTTTTATACATTTTTTAAACGTTTCAGAAAATACTTTAAGCATTACATACTACAAACATATTTAGGTATGTTTGTTTACAAGAGCTGAAGAAATAAAAACTGCATTTTTTTCTTCTGGTTGTAAACGTTTTTTTTTTTTTTTTTTTTTTTTGTTAAGTTAATTAATTAAATACCGTTCACACTTTTAGTGACTTTTGGCTCTAAATTTTTAGTTTTTAATTTCCTACTTATTCAGTAAAAATACGACGTTTCACATTCCTGAGCAATAATAGCCTTTTCACACTTATCAACATTTTCGTGGAACGTGTTGAAGATGTTGAAAATGTGAAACATGCGTTCACACACAACATCTAACATCACATATACATACACAGATGCCAAAATAAATAAAGCCATGTTTTGCATTAAAGACAATAAAAATATAATATAAATAGATTTTGAAGACAAAATAATAGTAGGATTAGCAGCAAGGCAGATTTACTAGGTACAAACACTAGGAGACCAAAAAAAAAAAAATACACGAGAGTTGTTGGTAGAAAAATAACTGCATACTGTCAAATTCTTCTCTCATTTGTTTTGTTAAACTAGTTTGTGAGTGTATACAAAAAACGAAATTACACAAATTTCGTAAAATAAATTTATTTAAACCACCTAAAAATTATTACTTTACTTTTTTACGGAATAAAAGAAGAAAAATCACTGGCTTACTTTACTGTTTCTTCAATAGTAGCTACAAAATCACTTGCACATTTCTTAGAAATCAGAGCACGTTAAACGGCTTGTAGACAAACTTTTGACACTAAGCAGTTAATAAACAACGAGCAGCTGTTTTAGTGATTTTACCTGTTTAATCTGCCTTGATTAGCAGTTAGCTTGCAAGAACAATCTCTACTACTAATGCAGTGTATAGAATCCATAAAAATCTTGCTGGAGGAAGATCATGAAGACATCATTTTGGACACAACTCCTTTTTTAATGATTTTGAATGTCATTAAATGTCAAAATTTACAGTGATGCCACTACAATTTTGTAATTTTTTTAGTGATGACACTAAAATAATCGAAAGATGTTGAGTGGAACAAAATGAGTTAGGAACATTTTATAAAGATGTTGAAAGACGTTGGTTTTTAGCCCTGTATATTTCTTATGGGGAAATTTCAACATCATCGCAAATTGATGGTAGATGTTAGATGTTGATAAGTGTGAAAAGGCTATAAGCCAAACCAATTTAGCATCCCTGGATGAATTTCAAATCAAATTTATTTTACCCAGCCACTCAGTGTATCCGCGCTCGCTTAAGTGCTGGGCAAAATACATGCTCTGATGTATTTAAAATACAAAATGCGAAATACATGAAAGTTGTGTATTTGAAATATAAAATACAAATACTTTTTATTCCATGTATTTATTTATTTATTTATTTCAGTAAAGTAATATATGAAGCGCTATATGGCCAATAACAACTATATATTACCAGTTTATATTCAGAGTGATTTCGCTTACATACCAACTAAAGATAGAGTAATCAATGAGTACTTTACTGAAATAAATAAATAAATATTTAAAATACAAAATACTGCCTTCTAAAAGCAAGTATTTGAAATACAAAATACAGTGTATTAAAAATATGTATTTAAAATACAAAATACTTTTAATTAAAAAAGTATTTATTTCCTTTCATAAACACCAGCTTTTCAAATGTGGTATATGAGACAAACAACCTCTGGATGGCGAATGAATAAAACCAGCTGTAGAAAAAACCTAATGATCTCTTATAAGAAAACGATATTTTATTTAAAGAGAAATAACGGAATTAAGAATGAAGTGACAATGAAAAAACGTTTGACGAAAGACTGTATAAAGTCTATCCCAGTCAACATCTGATTGATATTTTTTTTCTATACTTGCTGCTTCTATTAAAATATCAAACGCTGTTTTTTCCTTATTTAACTTTCTGGCAGCTTGGCAACTTTCTCAATGTGTATGCATTCAGTTGCTTTTACTTTACACAGGTATTTGACGTTTGGAAATCAAATTGCAGTATTTTAATTTTTTTTTTTTTTTTGGAAATAAAACAGTGGCAAACTTTTCCGTTTTTACTTGATGTATGAATTTAATAATTTTTAGTTCATATTTTTTAACATAAATTAAAAATGTATTTGGAAAGATGTATTTTGAGAGCAAAACTATTTGAAATACAAAATACTCAGGCGTTCAGTATTTAAAATACAAATACTAAATACATGTATTTAAAATACAAATACAAAATACGTATTTCAAATACATGTATTTCAAATACCGCCCAGCCCTGGTAGCTTGATACTAGAGATTTCAGAAAAATCACGCATGAGTCCGTGAGCGTGATTCAAAATAATAAACGGGTGTGCTCTAGGTTTCGACTCGCATTGATTTAGCAAAATTTTTTGAACCCCCTAATTCATAAATTGGTGTTGTCAGTTTTGCTTGTTTTTACATATGTATTTGAAGTTTCTGTTCGAAAAAAAAATCTAAATGTCAAAGACGTAAACAACAGCTTTTTGTCAGCTGTTCAAAAAAATTTTAAATTATTTTAACTAGAAAAGATTAAGTGAAAAGTAAAGTATGAACTTAATTATTTATTTGCTTTTAGAGCCAATTGAAATGGTATTAATTTAGATCCAAAAATTTATTTTGTTTGAACATTTCTGATTCTCATTTTGTTTATGGGAATTATGGAATAAGTAGTTAAAAAGTTTCAAACAAACTTTTAAGAATTTTTCAAGTCTACTGATGAGTTGATTAGCACCTACGAAATGTCGTCGGCATATAGACAGCTGAAAAAGACAGCAAGCATTTTTTAAAAAGGACTCAATTTTGGACCTAAATTAGTGAAAAATAAAATTTTTCTAAAAATGCCTGGAGCTACTCTCATTGAAAACGAATAAAAACATGGGGATTCGGATTTCAGAACACGAAAAATGCTAAAGTAATCCACTTTTTTTAGAGTGAATTCGTTTTCCAGAACACACCCGAATATTTCGTGCGTGATGATGCGTGATTACCATTTTAAGGCAGTTCACGAAGTTTCGCGAAATTTCACGAAAAAGTTAAAACACTAAACTTTTACGAATTATTTCTCAATGCAGATTTTAGCTCAATTTCTACCACACATGTAAAGTACATTAGCCTGGGTCGATTTGTGGTGGGCAAGGAAAGAAATCGTTGGGGGAAACATTTCTATGATTTTAACCCTATAAGCTATACGTCAAACGTTGAAAAACGTTTTGGAAAAGTATTACATTGCAAAAGAAAATAGTTCGGAAAGCTGTCACATTGAAAAGCACCAGTTGAAAAAAAAAAGTTAGATGGCGGACCCTATATATGGAAAACACAGCTTTCACGAAACTATGCTTATAGACTTGATAACTATTCGGTTTTGATACAAACGTAATTGTTCGTGAGAACTTTTTTCGTTTTTCGTTCGTGAAAATCGGTGATTGAAAAAATTTTGCGAGTGGGCGTGCGTGATGAGGCTCAAAAAAAAAATTGCGCGATGATTCCGGCGTGAACAGCGCTCCCAACGGCCACGCGTTGGGAAATTTCAAAAAAGAGGCCACTATTTACGAACCATTAATATATAAAAAATCAGAGATAAAACTGAGCTACTGACTTATTTATAAAATTATTTCATGCTAATTAAATGTTTTTTGTACAAATATTGTCAAGAAATTTGTGCAACAAGACCATTTAAATAGATGCACATACTATATACCTGCCTACAGTATGTCCAGCAAAAGTTTGCTTTAATTTTTATTTAATTTTTTTTTTGCTCTTAAAACTATGTTATCAAAAACTTTAAATAATAAGTACATATTGAAAATTATAAAAGTCCATACACATTTTTTTTTTTATTTTTATTTTATGTTTTCTACCATGACGACGCGTTTGCATGTCAAAAGGCCATCCGAAATTCACAATTGCAATTACGAAAATGCAATTTTTATTGTTCAATTGTCATCACAACTGCAAAAGATATGAAAAGAAAAAAGAAACATCAGATAAATAATTTGAGTTGATGAATTTATTGAAAGCGAAAAAGGTTTTTAAAAGTATGGATATAATAAATGGACTTAACACTAAAATATTAACAAATTTATTGGCTAAAACAAAAACAACTAAATAGATAACGAGCGCCAGTGTCGCAGCCGCAAATGAGTGTGAACTAAAAGTACTGATTGCTGGGGGTGGGGTACTGATGCTGAGGCCTTTCGCCGAACCAACTCCAGTCACCCCAATTAGACAATAGACTTTTAAGGAAAGATACTGTTCGCTCTTTTTGCTCTTGGGTCGGATCCACAAGAGATTGATCTCGCTTTGTGCTGATCTCCAGAAAATCTGAATGCTTATGTACAATAGCGGAGATAGTTTCATCCAATTGAGCATTGGAATATTCTGGAGTGTCTGAATATGCATACGCAGCTCCCAATGTGGGTTCATTGTATGCAGCTTTGGGGGGCTGCTGAGAATGGTAAGGAGCTGCGATATATTGTTGGAATAGAGGATGCTGATGATATGTAAGGTCAGCATTGTTAAAACTTGTGGGCGGAACCATCAAATCGGCCAGATAATTATACGTATAGATGGCTGCGGGAGTAGGATCGTAGGCATCTATAACTACAGGGCAACCATTATTGAAATTATTTCGTGCCTTACGCTTTCTGAACATTGAACTGCTTTCAGTGTCTGTTTGTTTTTCCTTTTTCACTTCATGCTTCAAAGAGTTGGCCTCCGTTGCATGGGGAGGCTCGGGTCTAGTAACTGCTTCAGTTTGAGTTGCAGCCATTGTGGTGATGGCTTCACTTGGTTCTGCCTTCATTGTTGTTGTTGTTATGATATTAGTAGCAGTGGTAGTAGTTTCAGTTAACTGTGCAAGACGACAACTCCGTGCAAAATTACATTGATTTCTTTTAAAGTTTGGATCTAATGTTTCGGGCATGAACTGTATGATTTCGGGTAATGTTAAATCCATTTGTTCGCGATCTTTTTCAATCAAATCATATTCACCTTTTATATCACGTTTGTTTCTCAGACGTGGCAATTTAAGGAAACTGCTCAATGTCTCTAGCGGACGTAAACCATTTGACGCTATAGATCCGAGATCCGGTGCCTCTTTATAAAGGGTCCTTTCACTGGCTGAAATGTCTTTCAAACGTTTGTTGTATTGCTTAACAACACGATCTGAATGTTTCTGGGCTTTCTTTGGTCTTTTGAAAATACGTGAAATATCTCTTTTGCTGCGCTTTCTAGAAACATACGAAATCGCTTGTTTTGGCGGTTTGAAAAATATGGCCACTATCTTTGGTGTGGTTGGAATGTTTGGATATGGCTGTGCTTCTTCTAAACTGTTTGGGTGCCTTGCATTTCGCGTTATACGTGCTGCACTGCTCTCAGGTAATACATACCTGCCGCTCGAGGCGCATCGATAACAACCGCAGGTCCTGGGCAACTCATGAGTTGCATAGCAATCTGAAAGAAGTACAAATATTTAAATATGTCAAAAAAATACTAATCAATTACATACGAGTAATTTCGTTAAAGATGAAAATGAAAGAACAAATAATAAATATCCTTACAGTCGTACCTACACAAGATTTGAAAGCGAAACGTGTTCTTGGCTTTAACGCTCAAATGCCATATGTATTTGAATGAAAGCTCCAACGCTGCGTCACAGCGTTTTACAGTCATACCAAGAACAAGAACAAAACGGAAGATTTTGCGCTGACATGTCATATCTAAATAAAAGTGGTAACGCTTAACGTTTTCTTCCGCTTGGTTTTTATACCTGTTTCGTTTTGAATCGTTTTTGAAGCTGGCGCTACTTTTTTAAAACCTTCACCAAATTTTATTTATAATTGTAACAGAGTTGATCAGCTCATTCTATCTCTACGATACGATATGATTGAATTCATTATGATACGCTTGACTTAAGACAAACTACAAAAATGTTTCGAATTCGTTGCAATAAATATCGATTGGGTTGATCGTCAAAGTGGATTCACTCTTTGATTCGGCACAGAGTTTGTTTTTAGTTTACTGTGTTCTTGACCTCATGTATACATATATACACATTTTTTATTGCACATGTTTATTATATAGCAATATGCACGCATATGATGGGTGTAATTACTCTAATTTTTTGTAATAACTGATATAAAACATTTTACAACTGTACTCTGTATTTTATCATACAAAAATATACTATATGTACGTTTAGTGTAATGTGGCAGCACAGTTCAATTTTACTTGAAAAACTAAACTACTTGGCAGCACAGATCAATTGGTTCGAAGCAAAAACTAAAATTAAACCAATTCAAGCTGAAATTGTTTCAAAGTGTACCCTCTTCATCTGTCTCTCTCAAAAAGAGAAACGTCAAACTGCATATAAGAAACTGGTTCGCAACCAAATGTTGTTCCGAAACCATGAATGAATCCAGCTTAAGTAGATTTTTTCGTGGTGGCATACTCCATGCTGTAATTTTACATTATTATTTTTAGGTCACGGGCTAACAACCTCATCTTTTGCGCTTTTTTATGACAAATTTTTTTTGTATAGAATTTATATTTACTCCATTTATCGAAGAATATTATTTAAGTTTTTTTTTCACGCAACATCACAGAAAGACAAGTTTTGGCAGCTGAACATCATCTTCGGTTAAGACAGAGCTTTCAGGACAGATGTTTTAATAGTCGTCACAGCAACATGTATTTTCTCCCTCTCTCTTTCTCTCTCTCTCTCTCTCTCTCTCTTCCTCTCTTCCTCTCTAATAGTGTTTTCATGTCAGGTATATACCGCACTTTAGAAACGCAACACAAACGTTGGGAAAACTAGCTGTTACATTCATACGTTTTCACTAAAGGCCATGCTACACTATCCTACTGAATCGTACGATCTCTCAAAAATGACATGTGTGCTCAAAAAGTGTGATAGTGTGGACTTAAAGTGTATAAGTTTGAAAGACTTTTTGACAAGTCTGTCCGATTTGCTACTCTTTTGTAAAAATGTTTAAAAACTATTTTTTTTCTATGTGATCAGAGTTGCCTTTTCGAAGTTGTTTACAAAAGTACTTTAATACCAGCCAGCCATACAACTACAACAAACATTCCATATGCTTTATTGGCAGGAATACTTTAAATTCCATCAACCATTTGTGGGCGTTTGTGTATTTGTGTTGTGCATTTTGACAGTTCTTCAGCCTAAAAGCAGTAGTCAGCTGGTCTTGTAATGCTACCCGGTATCGAGGTACCTTGCCAGGCCGCCCTACAAGATCAGCTGACTACAGCTTCTAATCTGTCAAAAGTTTGTTTACAAACTGCAAAAATAAGCGGCACAGACACACAAATGAGAACCGAAATATAGAGTAATTCAGACAATAATGTACATTTAGTTTTTGGTAGCGTTGCGGCTGCTTAGTATTAAGGTTCCTTGGTGAAAACTGCAATACTTTTCATTGGAACCGGGTTGTGTATTATCATGATAGAACTAGTAAGGAAGCCTCATCAACTAAACCGTTAATCATCTGACTACTTTAGGTTGTCAAGAGAATGCAGAGATGAATGGCAGCCAAAACGAGACAACAAATCAATGTAAGCTCCGTTCATCTCTCTTCTATAAAAGTAGAAGCGCCATCTTTTTGACAATTTACAGAAGTTGTACCAAAACAAAATGCATGTTATTTTTATTGAAGTTGTCCTTATTGTATGGAAAAGGTTACCTTATTAGTTGTATCAAGCACATAAAAAATAGTTTCACTGAGTCGATAATTTTGCCGCCGATAGTGAGCCGTTAGTTAAGGTATTATTCTTTCTCATACAGTGGCTCAAAATGTTGATTTTAGTAATCGCTTAGAAATATATTTCGTTCACTTCATGTCTTAACAAATAGAGGGATATTTAAATTTTTAACGTTGGGCAATACGTTCGTAGTAATTCAGACTTTAGAGAAGGCAAGTCAATTAGCTAATGCAGATGAAACATAAAACTCTGGAAAGCCAAACAGCAAACACAGAATTGAGTTTGAGGTTGGCGAGGGGTGAACGAGAAAAGCTAATCGGTACCGAGCAGCTCGTTTGATTTCACATCTGTTTGTGTGAAGAATTGAAAGAATTTGCTACATAAGAACAGGGGCCGAATTCCGGCATTCGTAACCGAATGAAACCGCAATCGAATATTGTGGGTTTGTTGCTTATTTTATTTTTGCTTTACATTATTTTTACCATCGAGTTCATGCAATCACAAATGCTGGGATACGGCCACTGGAAATCACTTGAAACTGGTTGCTTTCAAGCAACTTCAAAAAAGAATTGACAAAAGTTTCTCAAACAATAGCTGAGCAATGGGCAGCGGGAGTTACGAAAACGCAAGAGCTGCTCTTCAGCCCAGGAATCTAATAATCACTTTCGATATCGCATGAACAAAAGTGTAATTGGATATTTATTAGCTTGGCCCATGATGAGTTTTAATACAAATTGTGACAAATTTTATTAAATTTTTACCAGCCACTTGCTTATTAACCGCAATTAGACAACTTGGAAGGCATCAAATTTTATGTGCAAGCCATATTGAAAGCGGTACTTCGAGAGTACGGCATTCGTAAACGAATGAACTAACGCCTAAAAATAATGTTAAAAAAAATAACAAACACACAGCATACGTGACGGAATTCTTTCTATCTCGAATGCCGTAGTTCGCTCACATTTTTTTTAGCTTCGCGTTTCCCCGATAATCTATCTGTTAATTTTTTTAGTAATAGATATTTTCCTTTATACATACATATGCGCATACATATGTACGATTCAAAACAAACTTACCCTTTTTCAAAGCCGTCACGCGATCTATTTTAGCATAAATATCCAATTTTTTCTCCGGCATGGGCAGCTTGGGTATGGGTTGCTCAACATCAAAATCAAAACTATACGTAACTCTGGCGGTCTTTAGGGGGCAGTCTACGTTGTAGTCGTGTTCAATTGGTATATTGGGTTTGGGAATGGGTGGTATTGGTATGTCCATTTCATAGTCTAATTTTTTTGGACACTGGCAAGTGTCCCCCCCATAAACCACTTCAATTGGCACCGCTTGTATGCACGTTAGCTAAATCAAATATTTTACGATTATACGTGTGAATAATATAATTCTTTAACATGGTTGAATCAGGGTTTTATGCAAACTCTTACCACTCCTAGAGCTCCCATCAGGCAGCTTAAAAATAAAATATTTGATTGCATAACCGATATACCTGGTGCGTTAATAATTGTCACAAATTTCACGTACTAACTAATAAGACTTTATCGTAAAAGTGTTTATTTTATATTTAAAATACATCTTCTAAAATGCTTTTGAGTGGTTGTGATATTTTTCCGTATTTTTTTGTATAGAACGTGGCTTTCAGTAGAATTTATTCATGTGATTTGTACTTGAATCTGTTGGAAAAGAAGACTTTAAAAAAATGAAAAGAGTTTAAAAAAAAAAATGTTTCCGTCTTTTTCTGATGGTACTTTTCAAAAGAAAAAATTAAAATTGAACAGAGCTGGCGGGGGAAAAATATGAACGTTGTTTTCGAACACCTGTTATGCTGTATTTGATTTGGCGCCTCAAGAGTACAAAACGTGTGAATGAGATCATAATCAGACGCAGCGTCAGCGCATGTGATTTTGACAATGCTTTCGAAAGCGAAATTGGCTGCGTAATTTCGGTTTTCCTTACGTTTTATTAAACATAATCTAACGTTTAATTTAATTTTATAGCCGAACTTTATAATCTACAATTGTTAATTATATTATAGGGCTTTGGCTGGATTTTACTTTGTACTTTTCAGTTACTTTCGCCTAATGCCGGTGAATTCTACTATTTTTCATTACTCAATGAGACTCAATACTTTTTATTTGGGTAGTCCATATTCTTTTTTAAAGATTTAAACATCAGATAGTTATTTTTATATATGTATGTAACAGGTGAGCCAAAAGAAGTCATCCGATGTTGTTTGGCTTTCAGAATATCTGTTGGGGCTCGCGCTCTATCCTGTTGGAGCCACATGTTCTGCAGACCTAATTTGTGCAATTGCTGCAGAAAAAGCTCAGTTAGCATGCAGTCACTTTGAGCGTGTGAGATGTCTCCTCTTGCATCACTTGTGGATTTTCGTTGCCCCAAAAGCGATAGTTTTGCTTGTTCACATACGCGCTGAGGTTGAAATGAGCCTCATCGCTCATTATGATTTTGGTCGAAAAATCTTCTACTCCGTCATAGACATGATTATTCCGCTTGGGGAGTGTATCGCTTCATGGCTTGTTCACTTGTATTCTACAGCTGTCTAGTTCACAAATGTAATAACAGATTTGACATTGTCCGCCATTGTCAAACATAAGAGCAACTTGCAATAGGGAGATTTCCTTTGGCCCACGTACATATGTATGCGTAGGCCAAAAATCAAAACATTCGAGGGTGTCATAGAATCCGATATTATTGGAATTGGATTTGAAACCGACCAAAAAATTTACTTGGTGTCATGAAATGTGGGGTGGTCGGTTGTTTGTTCGAAATAGTTCCAAAATTTAGTTTGTGCAAGAAACTGATGCCATTGGATTTCAGAGCAGCAAAGTAATTTTTTTTATCGGTTACAAAAACGCTTCCGATAATATCGGATTCCGTGACACCCCTCATTATAGTTTTCTTTTATTACAATCTTTATTTGACAGCTGATGCTTTTGAAACCGTGCTACATTGATCAGAGTTGATTTTCAAATATATTTGCAACTCTGAAAGTGTTATACTCCACGTTGCACCAGTACTGCTTTTATCACTCCCGTCCGTGCCGTTTTGGCCGTAACATAAAACCTTCTTTAGGCATCATGAGTGAATATAACCTGGAGAAATACGCTACCCAAGGTATCGTTACTGCCCGCAGGATCCCAATTTGCGGGAAAACTTTGCCCTTACTCAAAGTTGCTTCTTGGCTAGTTAACAATATTTAAACAGTCAGCTGCTTTAAAAACTAAACAATAACACATAAAAATTCAGTCAAGTACGAGGCTGGCTCGCACACTTAGGGTTCCGTACGTATGTGTAATGTATGTATGGAATGGCATATGTGAATACATATATTGTATAAATTTCATCTCTCTGTCTCTTAAGCCAGTATGATACTTCATTTTTCTTTCATTAATTGGTGTAGAATTGATAGAAATAAACAGCAATTGCTAGAAAGAACCAAATATACAAAACGTAAACAAAACTGGCATCTGTTTTGTAAGTGTTGTATACCTTTTTATTTTTATAAAAATGTTCCAAAAAAAGCGTTAAATCGCAAAAATTGTTCATAAACCGCTGACACAGCAACATTCAAGTTTGAAATGTCAATTTTAAGTTGAAACATTTTCCGTTTTTTTGACATAACCTGATTTTGTTATCGATAACTTCAACGAAAATGTTGACAGTTTTGCATTTATCTTAATATAGCTGAACTCTTTGCACATACTAAATTCTACTATTACATTATATTTCCACTGTTCTCCAAAACAATGCAAGAAAAATGTAGTGTCATACGGGCATTACAGCTTGAGAGTTACGTTTAATTGCTAATTTATGTTGTATGGGGACACCTAGTAATTTTCGACTTGTTGTTGTTGTTGCCATTTGCTGTTGTAAGACATCTGAGCATACATACACTGTGCGAATTTCGGCTCTCTATCTCTTACGGTTCGAGAGTTATAGTTGTTACTCTACATTGTAAAGGGACACCTGGTCGTATTACAGTTGTTGCTGTTTTTAGCAATTGTTGTTGTGGAGCATATGTATGTAGCTGCTAAACAGTAACAGACAGAGAGCTGAAACTTTTTATGCTTTTAGAAAGAGTATACAATGCATAGACAGCAAATCGGGACCCACGACTGGTAGCCCGTCAAACATAGATTATAAATCTGTTTTCAACAGACGTTCTATCATTGAATTTGGGTGATTCACACACATAAATCAATTTTTCTCCTCTGGTTTAGATACTCTGCCGTGAAAGGTTATTTGCATTTACAAAACAGAAAACAGTGAGAAAAAAAATTTGTAAATTTTCAAAATTTGTCATTTCCTCAAACTCGCGATTGCCAGAATAAACAAACTTGTGTCACCAATCGCTGACATTGTGTTCTCTTTCTTTTGAACCAGTTAATTAATGTAACACACTTATTTTGTTCTCAATTTTGTTGTTGTTTGTAACTTAAAAATAAAAATAACGCTGACAAATAAAATTTAGTTTACGTATGTATGTTTACGTATGTATGTATTCGCAACAATATGTTAAATTGGCACAATTAAAAGAAATGCAAGAAGTTTTGTAAACAGGGGGGACAACGTGCATTCAACCTAAATTATGTGCATACACACACACACACATGTATGAAAGTGTGTCACAGCCCGGAAATAAACAAAATACGAAAGAGCTCCAATTTCATTTAAACAAATTGTTAAAATATTTGTAGCGAGTGCTTAAGAACATTCCGGAAATGTTATCACTTGCAAATACACATGTATTAAATATTTTTTATCTCGATTAATGTTATTAAGTTATCTTCATTTCGATTTGTAGTTACAAGATTTACAATGTTTTGCATGATTTAGACATATCGTTACCTTAATGTATAAAAGGTCTATCTTTGAAAAATTAAACGACTTTTTGGATCGACTTTAAAAATGAAAAAATGTGCTGCCAGATGCTTACGTGATTTTGTACGTGAAGCCGTTGTTGGCGAATCCATTAAGGTGAAGTTACATGACCCGCTTTAGACGCGTCCACGCTTTTCATGCTTTTTATACGTTTTATGCGTTCTATGCGTTTCATACTACAAGTTACATACAACGCTTCATACGCGCCATCTTTTGTTGTTTTGATCAGCTGTTGTGCAAATATTTATAGCATACAAAACCAATATTAACAAAATGGAAAGTGAAATTGAAATTTTAAAAGAATTAATGGACTTTATAGAGTTCATAAACATTGTTATTTGTGCGATAAGAGCTTACGAAAAGCTCCAAAATTGTACATACATATGTTGTATACACATACCTGGTAAATTAAGCTAATTACTTATTGCACTCCATGCAGCTGCTCTTTTATTTTTGTTCCAATAGAGAAGCAAGGTTTTATTATATAAGAGCTCGTGGTTTTTAACTGCATTTATTAGCTTCTCTTCCATATCGCTTGTTTTAATAAATTGAAAATATTTGTAAACATAACAGTGATGATACTCAGTACGCAAACGCAATCGATAAATCGAATCCAAATTTCGTTAATGAAAAATGTGTTGTAAATAACAATTACAATTTGTTTTATTCGTAAAAATGTTTATAAAATTTGTAACAAAACTTTTCTTTTTTATTAAAAATGTTTTTTTTTGCAAAATATTTTATAAATTATTTTACGATATAAAAGGTATTTATCGATAACGTTGAGAGTAGGCACATCATTGGTTATTATAAACAGCTGACATTTTCTCATGACGCTTGCGACGCATATAAAAGTAGAAAGTAGGTCTACTTTATGCGTTCTACGCGTCTTCGCGTTCAAGTGCACTAATCCTACTTTTTTGACAACCGCGTGAAAAGCGCCGACGCGTAGAAAGCGTACTGTGTAACTTCAGCTTAACAGGTGCCCGCCTCCCAATTCGCTTCTACATTTTTCCACGATTTTATCTTCTGAGTTGTCAAAGCTGATAGCAAACGACAACAAAACTTATGACGTGTCGAGAGAAAATGTTGAAGCGAATTGAATTGTAACCACCTATACGTAATTCGCCTTGGTTATACCATGGAGGAGAAAATCCTTTAGCCCAGCCGAAGGCATTGTGCATACCTATGAAAATATTTATTAAATAAAATGTAAAAAAATACGATTTTGGATGATTGAAACCGTTTATCTAATCGCGATTTTACCTTCTGGGCAAAAACTTTCCTCTGGCAGCACTGATTTATCAACACTTTCATATTTTTTCTTAGTAAATTCCGCAACTTCAACCTCGAATTTATTAATAAACTAGAATCTTCCGGCAGACTTTGATTTCACTTTTGGGAGGTCCACGACCCCCTCTACAAACCTATAAAACTCATTTATTTCACTGCCTGGCTCCTTATTCTTTACAATTTAGAACCAATAAATGTGGTAAATATTTTAAAGCTTTTGAATAATAAAATCTACTTGCAAAAATTAATTTTATTCAGTTTAAAATCATCAGCTTGATATAAGCTCAAATTGTTTGCACATCCCGAGGTATCACATTTTGGAAATAAAGTTTAAAATTAAACTCAGTACCACTGAGTTTAAATATTGCATGAAATTTTATGACAATCAGATCACTAGTATCAAAACTGCGAATTTAGTTCATTTAAAGTTTCCCACTTTGTATAGGGAGTCCTATCTTTTGTTTATGGTGGAAAGTCACAAGTCGCGAGTTCATTAAAAAAGATGTCTTAGAAAGAGGTGTCATTAAAAAAAGGGTCAAATTGCAACTTTCTAAATTAGCCCGTCAAGTGCGTAGTTTTGCGGTCATTTCATTGCAAAATGGGTGGTTTAGACGGCAGTAATGCGCCGGACGCGCTAATTAAGGTGGTACTGTTAGTGCCACTAGGGCAACACTG